>OX638383.1:39002900-40345900 GCA_951813785.1 Criorhina ranunculi
AAACCAATGTTGTGTTCATTCTCAAGACTGGCAAGAGCGCACATGAGACATGAGTCTCACTTCGTTCCTTTTAAAGGTTCTAGAAGAAACTCATTGAGATCCATCTCAGGAGAACCATAAACACTAACCTGATCTTAAGTTGTTAGCATGCTTACAAGAAGGGCAAGTCGACCGAAACAGCTTTACACAACAGCTAACTCAAACCATCGAGAGGTCAAGTAAAAATAAACAATACACCTTAGCTGCCTTCCTTGATATTGAGGACGCTTTTAACAACGTCAAACCGTATGCAATCACTGGAGCACTGGCAGACCTTAGAGTAAATGAATCCCTCATAGCGTTGATTACACAACTTCTCTGCGGAAGAGTTGTCAACGCTCGGATGGACGAAGTCATAGCTCAAAGTTCTGTCAGTAGATGTACTCCTCCAGGGGGATCCTCTCGCCTTTTCTCTGGAACATGGCTCTAATCAGTCCACTTATGGACCTGGAAAGAAATAGCTACACTGTGGTGGCATACGCGAATGACGCTGCGATTGCACTCTCAAGTTTTTAACGAACTGATGAGCAATGCCCTCTCTATTCGGAACGAAATGTGATCAAGGCCACAATTTTTACCGGAGCGCCCAAAGGAGAGAGCGCACTAATTCCTCACATCCCTAGGTATCCTTTTAATTTGAAAGACGACATGTTTCGCTAAAATGCTGCCTGTGCTCAAACGTGCATTTCTAAGCCCGTCTTGCTCTTTGTTGTGCCCTGTAAGCTACAAAAACGCTGTTGTGGATTAAGTTCAAAACAAATCCATATGACCAACATTCTGTCAAAAAACAAGTTCAATTCAAAAGGGTTCATGTTTTCTATGTACGACCTCCAAAAGTGTTTTCCTGTTTGATTAAGCTAGTTTCACTTGACTAAACAAAAACAAGGATCACCATCGAATCGAATTTGTTTTGAAGTGCTATTTTTTCCAACAGCTGTAACTACAGAACGATAGCCCGAGATACTTTGCCTATTTAAGCGACCTTTGTCGAGATTTCAAATCAATCCAGTTTCGATATTTTCCCCAAAAGGTCTAAATCTAAAGTGTATCTTGCCTTAAAATGAAGTCGTTCGTTGCAGTAAGTCTAGTGGTGTTGGTTGCATTCCTGTCGCTTGGTGAAGTTACAAGCATCAGTATTGGAGTTGGTATGTGGATTCCTTAAGAAATATCTCGTTACGTAGACTAACTCTATTCTTTGTCGTAGACCTGTTGGGTTGCTCTCAAAAGGCAAATGAAGAGTATCGTTGTGGGTCTTGTCAGACCGAGTGTTCAACTTTAGGTCTACTATGCCCAATAGTAGATGTTACATGCCTTGATGCTTGCTATTGCAAGGCAGGATTCGCGAGGAATGCCGCAGGGCTTTGTATCGAAATTGGTTTGTGTCCTCTGCAAATCGATGCTTAAAGCAAATAGTTGTTGATAAACACACTAATTTGGCAAATAAAAAACGTTTAATTGAGAGTGAAGTGGTTTTTTTTTTCGGCGTCAAACATTTTAGAATAAGGTCCGGACTGACACTTAGCTGACAGCTGAATCTTCTGTTAAAAATGTCACTTGTGCCACAAAAAAACGAAAGACGAAAAAGACTTGTTATAGGCATTATCTACGGGTACCTGTTGGTGGTCCACCTAAGAAAAATGCGTTTGAGTTCAACGGATCTGTGCAGTTGATGTAGCAACGTAGACGCTGAGGAGGATACATTTCACCTCTTATGTGAATGCCCAAATAAAAAGTGAGCCCTAGGAGACCACAAGCCGCCGAAAACCATCCTTCGGAACTCGAGTTGGTTCAGGAAGGTCAATCAACAAGTATCCTACATCCGGAAACGCAATGGATCTTTTAAAATACGAGTGCGACTGTACATTATAAGGTCCAGCCACTCCTACAACTTAACCTACCCAAGCATCCAGATTTTTTCATCCACGGTTAGCTTTCCTTTTTACGCTGACAAACGTGAAATATTTCTCGAAAGTTATACAGGTCTAGACGTTGGGAAATGACTTTGCTATTTACGTCTGTGATTTATTTTTAACGTTTGCAATACAGATTAAGGCCTTTTTCGATTTGCAGAAGCTCAGTGACCTTAGGTTGATTACGCTGCCTTAATAGAACTGTCTCTTTCACTGTCGATATTTTCTTTGTCTTAGAGATGAATTGACAGCCATTGGTTGACCTACAATATTGATTAAAGGAAGGTGCAACTTGCTTTGTCGCGACCCTGTAGAAGAATTACTCAAAGCGAGCTCCTCGCCCAGAATCTTGGTTGTCTACCAATGAACTTTGGACATGCATCGACTTTGTCCAGTCGAGTCACTGCCAAGCTTATTTAGTGTGAATGTCCTGCAACATATAGATTAAAGTACACTTTGGCATCTCATAGTCAACTATTTGTTCAGAGTGAGTCCTGAAGTTTCTTCGGGATCTCGATCATGCTCGGGTTTACAACATTCTTCAAATCTTAAATCACACTCATTTTCTGGTCTTTGCCAGAAAAGGTAGAGCCTTATAGATACATACTTTCCAGCCTGGACCGAGAAGGTAGCACAGCTGCAGATGCTACCTCTTTATTGGCCTATAACCAGATTTCAGAGCAGAAGAGATGCACGTCTTAGGCTTCAAATGATGCCTTTACTCGTGGGCATTTATGAGAGTCATACTATAATAGATGCTATATCAAACCAAATTAATTGCAATGGGCGATGCTTAGGGTTTAGAAGGACACATAGCTACATTTATAGAAGTATCTTCGCTTCGCTGAATAAGATTCATCAACTTTTAGCCTTAAGAACAAATGTTAGCGACTTGAAGATTGTTAAGTACTTTTTTTTTCCATAGGCAACCACTAGCGACGCTTAAAACATGACGCTTGGTCTGGCTTCAGCACTCGCAATGGATGTCTGTCAAGTTTCTTTGTCTTCTTTGATGTTGACTGCGTTAAGCACTTGCATTTCTATGCCCTTCTTGCTTTTTGACTAAACCTTCTGCAGCCTCCAAAATGATAAACTTTAAACTTTTAAGCTGCGCTTTGTTAAGCAATCAACAGTGTTTCAGATTAGAAAGATCCACATGCACCACACTTTTTCAGTTTCGGATCTGACGTCTCTGCCAACATTCTGTCACAAAACAACTTCATCCTCAAGCGTCATCAAATAATCGCTTCTAGCACGGTTTCTATGCACGGCCTCCACAATTGTTTTTCTATGTGATTAAGCTAGTTTCACTTGACTAAACTGAAACAGGTTTATCTCATTTCGCCGGGATCCCCAACAGAATTTGTTTTGCAGTGTGACTTTTCTAACAGCTTTAATTAAATCAATAAGCTGATTAGGCTACGTTTATTTTTATTTTTTTCTGCGATAGATACGGATACATTGCTTACTTATAGACTTTTGTCCAAATTTAAAATCAGTCCTGCGTCGATATTTTACCCGAAAGGTGTAGACTGTTTGTTGTTTCAAAATGAAGTCGTACGTTGTAATGAGTTTCGTGGTTTTGGTTGCATTTCTGTCGCTTGGCGAAGTTACAAGCTACAGTATAAGTATGTGGCTTCGATCAAAAAAGTATCTCGTAGATTAACTCTACTTTATTTCTAGACAAGTTGGATTGTTCTCATGCGGAAAATGAAGAGTATCAGTGTGGGTCAGCGTGTCAGACCGAGTGCGCAACTTTGGGTGAATGGTGTCAAATAGTGAATTTCAGGTGCAATGATGCGTGCTATTGCAAGGAAGGTTATGCAAGAGATTCTGCTGGGCATTGTATTGAAATCAGCAAGTGTCCACCGAAAAAGGATGCTAAGACCAAGTAGTTGTTTGATGTAGTAGTTTGTCAAATAAAAAGCTTTAAGTTGAGAGCTTTGTGAAGTGTTTCTTTTTTTCTGCGTCAAACATTTTAAAATAAGGTCCGGACTAGCACTAACTTTCTGTTAAAAATGTCACTTGTGCTGCAAATTATCAGTCTCTACCAAAGTGACAGTTCATTTGTGGTTCCACCTCAGAGATAATCTTGTGTATTTCCGCTGATGACGCAAACATAAGACGCACACAGAGGCTTAAGGTGATATGGACCCTCATGGTGGTATGATTTTGACATCTAGATTCTGGCTAAGCACCACATGCAACGCAACTCCATTTTGATCTGAGACTTGAGTGACAAGTTGGGCAAATGTCAAATTGGTGTCAACTGACAAATACCCAATGACTTATCAAATAAATAAGTCGGCGATCATTTAATCTTGTCTAGAAGTTAAGAACTTGGTTGTCGAGCTTAGGTGAGTGGATACCATCTTTTGAAAGTTATAATTCAAGATAATAGAAGATTCTCCAACAACGATAAGGAATCCCAGAGAGTACGCCAACATTAGTCAAACTTTAGAATAGCCTTCCAAGATGAGAGCTTAAACAAGCTGATTTCTTTTTATTGGAACCTATACAGATGCTCCGACATCCGATGAAATATTTTTGAAGATTGACAAGTCTTGCGGCTTTGTTCCTTAGAGAGAAAGCTAAGACACATTCCATGAGAGACTGATAAATTACAAAGAAAGTACAGAGCCAGGCTTGAAAAGTAACTAGAACGAGTAACTACAAGCGCTATTTTCACTAAACTCCAAAGAACGGTTTGTCTCGGCTGCACCGGGGCTTTCCCCAGCACGCCTGGCTCTGCTCTAGATGCAATGCTCAATTTACCACCCCTTGATGTTTACATCATGGGCGAAACGATCAAAGCCATCTTCCGTTTAAAAAGAAGTGGTTTTTGGTTTAACACGCACTGGAGTTTTGATGACCTTGCGCGAGGAATATCTTTTGACTCAAATCTTATGGATATGCCATCTGACGCAATGGTTCCGGAATTAAGACTACTGTGTAGATTTACGGTCGACTTTCCCTGTGCACAGGAGTGGTTTTCACCACTTTCTGAGCCGGGTAAGGAATGTTGTCGAATTTTCACAGATGGCTCCAAGACCAGTGAAGGCTCAGGTGCTGGAGTCTTTGTGGAAGGCGACAACATTAGACTACACTTTCCCCTTGGTATTTATGCATCTGTCTTCCAAGCGGAGATTTTTGCAATACTTATGGCTGCAAACTATATTGTGAAAAACCAGTGTAGGGGACGGAGTATCTGTGTCTGTAGCGATAGTCAGGCTTCGGTTAAGGCCTTGCTCAATCCTCTTACTAGATCCAAAATAGTTCGAGAATGCAGGTCTAGTTTGGATTCGGTTGGAAGACTGAATTCGCTAAGACTTGTATGGGTCCCTGGACACAGCGGGATTACCGGAAATGAGGTCTCCGATGAGCTTGCCAGGCAAGGCTCAGAGGAAAACTTCTCCGGCCCTGAGCCCACGTTAGGTTTGCCCGTATCTTCGGTTAGGGCTTCTATCGATGGTTGGGTTTCTAGCAAACACGGCTGTAGATGGCATGACTCTCCAGAATGCAGGCAGACTAAACACATCCTTCCCAACGTCTGTAAGAAATCCTCGGCATTCTTGCTGTCTCTCAGCAGAAAAGACTGCAGACAACTTATTGGCGTTATTACGGGACATTTCTCCTTTGCCAAACATCTCAACGTGTTAGGTTTAAGTGACACCACTGTCTGTGACGCTTGTGGAGAGGGCGACGACACTGCGGAACATTTCCTATGTGATTGTCCTACCCTTGCTCGTATCAGTTGGCAGATTTTTGGGGCTGATGTGATGAATGCTGGTAACTTAAGCTCCTTATCACTGAAGCTCTTACTCGACTTTCTTAGAAAGACGAAGAAAACACAGTAAAAGGGTTGTACCTGCTGGTAGTACAATGGACCTGTTTTTGCGTCTGAGTGCTCCAGTGTGGTGTTCCAACACCCCGACAGAAAAAAAAAAAAAAAGTACAAGCGCCATATTCTGAGTCGCGTAAGGATTATAATCGAATTTTTACAGATGACTTCAAAACTAGTGATGTCTCAGGTGCTGAAGTCTTTGTGGAAAGTGAAAATATTAGACTACACTTTTCCCTAGGTATATAGTCACATACGGACCCTTAAAGTAGGCGTATGGGTGGGCATCGGACGTGCGAAACACGACACGACGGTTATAAGATCACCCGTGGATGTTTTGTCTGTCTTTTCGCGTGTCTGATTCCCGCCTGCGTGTCTGTTTTCGAGGTATCCGCTGACTCCTTATCTCTTCCCGGGAAACGACAGTGCAAGTCTGCACTTAAGCTGGAGCAGCGTGTGGGTGTTGCATTGTTTTTCCCGTGGTTGATTCGACAGTCTTTCTAAAGAACATCACCGGCCTTCCTACTCTACCTAACTATATATGTACATGCGACTGTCTTCCAAGCGGAAGAAAACAAATGAAGTGGACAGAGTATCCACATCAGGTCTTGCTCAATCCCCTTACTAGATTCAAAATAGTTCGAGAATGCAGGACTCGATTGAATTCAGTTGAAATACTGAACTTGCTAAGCCTTGTCTGGGTCCCTGGACTCAGCAGGACTATCGGAAAGGTTCAGAGGAGAACTTCTGTAGCTCGGAACCCACGTTAGGTTTGTCCGTATTTTCGGTTACGACTTCTATCGATGGTTTGGTTCCTGTAGGTGGTATGACTACCCAGGATACTTCCCAGCGTCTTTAAGAAGTCCGCAGTATTCTTACTATTTTTCAGTAGAAAACACTAGGCCTTTACCAAACATCTTAACGTCTTAGACTTAAGTGACACCACTATCTGTGAGGCTTGTGGAGAGGGTGAATGCAAAAAACGTTGTCAAGTCTGTAGAAAACTATCAAGTTGGACTCGTGAATCTGGAAGTCAAGAGTCTTCTTATTTGTAAGCAATTTTTTGGCCACTCAAATGAAACAGTCTTGGACAGCAAAATCAGCTAGCGACTTGGGAACTAAGCCTTTACATGTCATCTCACTACATTAACTCCAAGGAATTCTTGTCAAGCTTCCCCCGTCTCATGTCAATGTAAAAAAGCAAGATCCACAGCTTAGGTTAAGTTTTTGGGCTTACAAGTCTATTGGAGGTTATAAAGGGCTTCTTTTGTTGTAGGAAATAGGCTGACTTTCCGAGAAGTTGAAGTTTTTCAATACGAACATGATGTACTTTGGAAACAGACACACAGCGAGTGTGTAATAATAGTGGGATGTGGGTCACCCCTTCCACACCTTGGTCAATCTAATTATGAATCAAATATTCAATTTTGGTGTTATTACCCAGCAGATTAGACTTGATAGCCCATTTGCATATGAAAGAGCACCAGAATAACCCTTTACGCAAGCAATCCACTCAGTTAAGTGGTGTTGTTCAAACAAATCGGAAAGTATGACTCCTTCGGGATTTTTTAAAACCACATTTAATCTGGCAACTCTGTTGGGTATTTTCAACTTTACATATAACGAGGAGAAGAAGCAATTCAAGACAAGTCGAATTTTGAAACTCTACAGCAATTGTCTAGCTTGGCTGAGTCACAGTACCGTACTCTGCCTTATCATTTTCCTAACATGGAAAGAGGGCGCATTCGACTACACAATCAAACAGGATGCCAAAATCGAGATACAGGACGAGATCATGGAAACCATAAACTCTTGTCAGCTTTGGTTTGCCGTTTGGTCTATATACGCTAATCACAAAGCCAAACGTGACTTGTTCCTGTACATTTTGAACGAGATGCTAGAATGTGATGCAAGCATCAGTGGCTTAGTTCGTTCCAACATAGTCCCTGAGAATCGAAAAATAAAACAATTCTATTTAATTAAGCTCTTTACAGGGCTTATCGACGTTTTCTTCATCAATTTGAGAGGAGAAAATCAATTCGATTTTTGCTGGGAGTACATCCCCTTGGTTGTAGTGAATAGAATTGTATTATCTACTGTGTTCTTTGAATGGATACTCATTCAAGGACATCTCTTATCGAGCTACCGTCGCCTTAACGGATTCATCAAAAGCAATCCCAAGTTAAAGGAACGCCACTATACAAGGATAGCTCTTATCTGCACGCAAATATACAAATTGAAGCAAGCTTCGAATGAGTACTTTGCAACGTTTATGTTCGCATCCTACATGGGTCTGTTCAGGACGATCTACTTGGTCTATCACTTTTTCTCGTACTTTTTACGATCGGCTATTGATTTTGCATATGGTTTCTGCAGTATCCAATTCATGTTTTTAGTAATAGCTGTCGGACCGATGTGTTTAGTTGGGGATATACTTATGCTAAGCATTGCTGCGGATGATCTTCATAACGAGTCTACAAAACTTCGCCTATATCTACTTCAACAAGCCCTTAACCATCATGGAGATTTAAATTCACAGCGAACGGTTTGAGATGAAATATCAAAGATTTCCTATTTTAAGTTACCCTTTTCAGATGGACGTTATATTGATGCAAATGCATTTGCAGGACTTAAAGTCATCAGCTCGGGGAATCGTATTCATGGACCGACAATGTACTTTTACGACGATCATTGAAGTGACTTCTTGGACTATCGTTTGTTTGATGTATGCGGCAGGATTACCTGTGACAGTAAATCAAAGTTTAGTTAATTTATGGTGTATGACACTTTAATAAACTGTATCTAGGTAGCCTTATGTCCTAATATTCCCTTTCGTCTTCTATTTCTTCTATTTGAAAATCGATCACAAAAATATGCGTCGAGTTTGACCTTATCGTAACCGAACGAGTAGTATGACGAGTCCAATGGACCCAGGTCTAGGTAAAGCGGATTATTTGTAGTCTGGTTGTCCCCGGTCTAAGCCGTCTCAACGTATTCCATAGAAGGGAGTTACGACAAATCGAAGCATTCCCTTAAGATGACCAAGCACTTAAATTTTGCAAGAGACCACTCGTTTCAGACCGACGAGGTTCATTTTCGAGGTCCTCATGAACACAGACAGCACCAGACCTAAATCGCAGCTCTATAGTACATCTGAACGTCATCGGCATACATCGTCTTCTTAACTTAGGTTAGGTTCATGGGTAGACGCAACATTTCCTCTGTTCTTTTTGGTTGTGGATCTGAGAGTCAGTATCTTGCAGACCTCTCTAAACGCTAGTACCTCGATCTGGAATACATTCGAAGAGTCTGGAAGGCAGTACGATTTGGAATCGTTCAATTCCGCTGAGAAGACATATGTTCCAATGCCGCATTCCATCTTGGAGCCGTCATTAAAGATCGATACTTGGTATTTCGATAGAAGTGAGTTATTGCTTCAAAGCCCTAGGCATCAGAACAAGAGTACTGCAATGACCATATAGTTTCGCGAATCAGAGCTCAGATTCCCTACGTCTAATGCCCAAGAAGGTGTGCAGGTCCAGGGGCAGGGTTGAGAGCTTCTGTTGGATTCGATGATAGCGTTCTTGTGGTTCCGATATCAGCTGTTCCTTGAACTCTGTTTAGTTTAACGAGCACCTAACGAGCGTTCCTGAGGTAAGAATGGGATAAACTACTGCAGTGTCCCCAAGATGGTCGTGATGGTAGTGAGCCAGGGTCGAGCCACGGAAGCAACTTTGGTGTAGGTGAAGAGGACTGCGGTTGCTTGGCTCAACCCGTCGGACGAGGGTGGATTTTGTCCACTACACCTTGCATCACCTGCTCAGCACACAAAATGTTCGTGCCAAGTAAAGCTAGCTAGAGAGGAGGTCCCTAATACCCTAGATCAAACTGCAGACGGACGGAATAAGAAAGAGAAAGAAATAGAAAAGATGCAAAGAAGAACTCAGAGGACTTGAGATCAAGGATGATGCCAACGTACCTTGCACTAGAGGATAGGGTAAGTGTTTGGCTGTTGAGACGTGGAAGCTTGAAACTCTGTATTTTCACTTCCAGTTTTACTCGGATTAATGTCAGGTCAACAACTTGTGGCCCAAGTGTGTGGCTTAGTCTGAGCCCTTTCTGTGTGTTCACGCCACTGCCTCGATTGCAAAGTTATCAAACCCCGTCAGGATATTGTTGATGACCTCGACCCAGAGAAGAGGCTAAATAACTCCGCAAATTTAAGGAGGACTGTCGCCCTTTATTAACCACTTAAACTATTTATTTCTCTTATTCGAGTGGCATCATGCGCGGTAACCTCCTAACGTTATGTCAACTGTTTCATTATTCTTAACACTAGATGGAGACTCCCAAAAATGTCGCTGGTTGATGTGAATACAAATGCGGGAGAAAAAACCAGAAACCTTCAAACAAGGATGACATTCAACTGATGACGAAACATGACTCAATCATCAAGCTTATTATTCCATTCCGTTCTGTAATGAGATTCCATACTAGCAGCTGTGTTCCATTAAACTACCCATTCGTTCTATGGGTTTCTCTTGGCCATCAATAGCCGCTGAACGTACACAACGACGACGTGATGCCTCGTACGATCCGAATGCCAATGGACAGACAGAATAGATACTTCCGCACCTGATTTTCCATTGAGGCTTGAAATTGAAATGACCTGGTGGCTTCCGTCTGTCTGTCTGTCGTCGTAGTTAGCTCATTCAACTTAGCCTTTGTCTCTTCCCGATGTTCATTCATTGGGTAACGTATGTGTACCGCGACAAATGGGTGCCGACAGAAGACTTTCTTTTTTGCCAATAGAATTTATTATTCAACCAAATAAATGTTTTTTTTTATTTAAATTTCTTAGAAACGAAGGAGGGGGACATCTGATTTAAGAAAACAAATTCTTGTTTTGACATTTAGTATTCATTTGGCTCTTAAGAGGCAAAACATTTACATGTAGATTCGTTGTGGAGTCAGAGGAAGTTAAACTTCCACAGAAGCTATTATGCAATGCATAAGCTTTTGTATCTTATAAATGTAAATGAGTACTATTAACAGACTTCATGGAGTGAGAGAGGTTTAGAAAGAAAAGACTATAATAGAGTGGATACACTTAAAAAAATTCTTGATAAACAAAGTTTGCCTCCACTCGTGTGGTGGCCCGCCTTAAGTAAAGCCTTTAACATCACAAAACTTAGTAGAGTCCAACGAACAGCTGCAGCAATTCGATCGAGCCCGTCAGAAGCTCTTCACGTGCTCCTCCATATCCTGCCGCTGGACTTGCACATCAAATACATCGTTACTTGCTATCAGACTCAGAGAATCTGGGCTTTGGTACCCGAAGTCCTATGGCCATATTAAGTCTCTTGACCTGCTGCCTAGGGATCTGACCTCGACCATAGCTCACTATACGCATCCTACACTTAAATTCAATAATAACACTCAGGTTCGCATTCCGGAAAGGTCGGACTGGAACAATAACCCACCCCTATCAAACTACCAAGTATCAATCTTCACCGAAACGGCTCCAAAATGGAGTGTGGCGTTGGAGCAGGTGTCTTCTTAGCGGAACTGAACGTATCCAAATCGTACCGCCTACTAGACTCTTCGAGTGTCTTCCATGCGGAGGTACTAGCGATTAGAGAAGATTGCAAGATACTTAGCCTCAGCCCTACTACCTCAAACAGCATAGGAATCTTTATTGATAGCTAGGCTACCATCAAAGCGCTGCACTCACTTACCTCGTCCTCTAAATAAGTAGAACAGTGTAAGGAAACTATAACGCAGGCAAACGCTCGGTTTAATATCACTCTCTTCTGGGTTCCCGGCCATAGTAACAAAGAGGGGAAGGAGAGAGCCGGCGTGGTTCTACCCTGGATGCCTCCCTTGCGGAGTCAGTCTGCTCCCCGATGGGACTCATCAAGGGCAAAACTTTTCAACACTTTCTCTCTATTGCCAACTCTAGGTGGAAAAGTCTAGCAACCTGTGCCATATCCAGACTGATTTGGCCCGCCTACAATAAAACTAGAACGAATGAACTAATCAATAGGAACCGCATCGAGGCAGCAAGTAGTACGAGCCACTGGCCAATTGGTCCACACGCTGCCAAGTTAGGCATCCCGTTCAACCCCCACTACCGTAGTTGGGACAATTCACACGAAAAGGAAACGCTGTTCCACTTTCTCTGCGACTGCCAAACAGCGCACTCTCGGAAAACCCTTTTTCAAGGAACTTTCTGAGATTTCCCACATAAAATTCTGCAACATTATCAATTTTCTCAACTCTACAGGAGGGCTATGAAAACTACACTCTTAGCTACGCCCATCAACATCCATGTCACGTGAGTTGTGGTATCAAAACGGCGCATCAGCGCTAATTGTGTCTCTGGCAGGCTCACCAGTTTCAACCACTTCTACCTACCCTACCTGAGTTTGCCTTCAAGTTTGAAATAAGAGCAGAAGCAAAGACTTCCTTAAATTTGGTCTTTTCAACAGACTCTCCTTTAGACTAGCATATTACCCTCAGATAGATTTGGACTTTCTCTCAAAGATCAAGAAACAAAATGACTCTGCAATATCGTGTTTGCAGAAGCTGCATCTAAGGCAGAACGTGGTTGACCAAAGCTGAGGGATTAACAGCCTTTAGAGCACAAAAAATGTGTCGGTACTCCTTGAGGAGCATCCTTAATGTGATTTATAGGTCACCGCCTAGGTATACCAGCAGCGAAAACAACGAAGTGCTAGGAAATTGGAGATCTTCTTTGACGAGTCTACAAACGATAAATTGTTAGCTTCAGAAGAAGAATAAATTTAAGCAACTGAGCTTGAGTAGACACTGTAGTAGAACCTTACATTTGTTGTGTCAAAACCTTAGCTTAAACAGATATAGTTGGGCGATTTCATACATTGAAAACTATAGCTCTACATTGCATATAATAAGGAACCTCGGATGGATTACTGTCATCAGAGTTTTTCAAAGGGGCTGTTTCGCTGTTTTGGTAAGGGGCATTCACCAGATCCTAAGCAAAGTTCTGGGGGATGAAAGCATGTCTGACGGCTGAAATATTAGCTCCATCTGCCCAATTTTCAAGAAAGGCGATCCTATGTCTTGCAAGAACTACCGTGGCATATCCCTGTTTAAAGTAGCCTACAAGAGCCTTTCCAGTGTACTGTGTGAACGAACAAAGTCGTTTTGGACCACACTGTTCGGCACCCACCAGTGTAGCTTCCAACCCGGCAAATCGACGATAGACGAAGTATTCACATTGCGACAAATTCTGAAAAAGACCAACGAGCTCCAAGTCGATACTTACCATCTCTTCATCGACTTCAAAGCCACATATGACAGTATCCATCGCACTGAGCTGTATAAAGTGATGGTCGATCCGGTTGCCCAGGGTCGGTGGGAACAAAATTATTTTTTTTGGGGTCGAAGCTGCTGGAGCAGCTTGCAGGTTGTATATCTGAGGACGGGAGTGAGTTTGCGAATTATTTCAAACATGCACCGGATTTCAGCAAATAGAAGCGCTGTTGTGTGATTTCTTCAATCTTGAGCTGGAGCTGATGGTGTGAAAAGCCGGCGTAAATGCAGAAGACACTGTATGCAACAAATCCGTCAAACTGCTGAGGTACGCAGTCGATAATAACATCATCGCCCGTTTCCAACGGGGAATTAAAGAACAAGCCAAAAGAGTTGGCCTTATGATGTATGAGGATTGGACAAAGTTCATGCTGACGACCAAAAACCGATCCGTAGAAGGAAGGAGGTAGTGAAGGAGTTCATTTACCTTGGGGCAAATAAACAACAAATGACACCCTCGTAGAGATTCAACGAAGGATAACCTTAGGCAATCGAGTTTGGACCCTAACTCGTAGCTGGATGGTCCAAAATCATGCCCCACAAAACTCTGAACTTGCTAGTCTTGCTGTATGGAGCTGAATGCTGAACGAAAGAAATACAACGGAGAAGATCTTGGAACGTCGAATATATTTGGTCCTGTCTTCGAGGAGGTTGAACGAAGGAGCAGATATATCCGCAAGCTCTACGAACTGTTCAAAGATATAGATGAAGTCCGGAAAGAAAAAATCCGTCGATTGGAATGTCTCGTTCATATCGAGTGAATGGACAAGTACACTCTGGCTAAGAGGGTCTTCGAATCCTAGCACAAAGAAAAGGAAGACCGAACCTCTGGTTTAAAGATCAAGCAATCACAGGCGCTAGAAACCTTGGTAAAGTGGAAGGTAAATGAGGGCAAGACCAAGTATATGCTGTCAACAAGAAATGATACTCAACACAGACGTCTCTGACAGAATGTCTCCCTCGACAGATATAACTTTGAGGTAGTTAAGGACTTTGTCTACCTAGACTCCGCTATAAATTCAGACAACGACACCAGCGCTGAGATCAGACGAAGAATAACCCTTGCCAATCGCTGCTTCTTTGGGCTAAGAAGGCAATTGACTAGCAAAGCCCTCTCTCGAACAATCAAAGTGACCCTATATAAGACCTTCAAAATCCCAGTCCTACTCTACGGCGCAGAGGCATGGACTTTACCAAAAATGGATGAGGGTGCTCTTGGCTGCTTCGAGATAAAATTCTTCGGGTTATTTACGGTCCCATCTGCATAGACGGTGAGTGGAGGAGGAGATACAACGGCGAACTGTAAGGGATGTACACCAACATCGACTTAGCCAGAAGAGTGAAGGTCCAACGAACGGATGGACACCAATGCTCCGAAAAATCTTCGAATCCGCCCTCAAGGGACAGCGCAGTAGAAGAAGACCACGACTCAGGTGGCGCACGCAAGTTGAAGGGGTTCTCAATCAACTTAGCGTGCGAAACTGGAGGCAGCGACTGTAGCGCCACCTTAAGTAAGTAATCAAGTAAAGTGGAAGCAGCGTGCTCGGGACCGTGAAGAATGAAAAGCAGCATTAGTTCAAAGCTCAGACCCTCCAACGGTCACTGGCCTGATAATTAAGTAAGTTGCGATGACAGTCTAATAATTAAAAACGTCATTTCATGTGACAGCTAGTAATTAAATATTCAAAGCAGTCTGCGTTGCATTTTCTCCAAAGCTGCGTTTGGAAAATTCATGATAAATTACAATATTTCCATTAAAAAATAATTAAGACCTCACTGTCGTTAAGAAATTTAATAAAAGCAAGTCTTGCTTGCTCTTACTTACAAGATTGTCGTACAAATGCTAGTTTTACGATTAAGGGAATCGCTATCAGCTAGCGACATGAGGTCATTATAGATAAACCTCAACTGAACCAAATTATCTATATTTCCACCGATTCGAAGACAATTTAAAGACATGTACCTTACTTATTCGGGTCTCCAAAGATACTTACGTTTTCTATTTAGAAAAACCAGTTAAATCGGTTGTCTTTTAAGTTTTTTTAATTTAATTTTAATTGAAATTATGTTAATACCGTTGACATATATTGTTTTCTCTTTTCGTTTTTACTTTGACGTTAATTATTATGTTCTTAAATTTTGTTTAAAAAAAAAAAATTAACATAACAAGACTTTGGAAATACAACTACTACTACTATTTATCGATTTTGTATTTTCAGTTTAACTAGTCTTAATGCCGAGAAGGTAAGGCGGGATGATTTATGCATAAAATGTTGGTTCTTAAATTTTAAATAAATACAACATCCCGTTCGATAAATTCAGTAGACGTCTGAAACTAGATTAGCCGGTTTAGGTTAGATATAGGACGGTACTCTGTTACGTAGGTTAGATTAGGAATGGTCCCGTAGGGGGCATAAAAGCAACAGCATGACGTAGATGAAGTAGGTTTTTTTTATTTTATTTTATGGGCGTGCCAGGGGATGTAGAATCTTCATAGATACCAGAAGTCCGTGCTAGCTGGCATGACACGATTCGCGGCCGCATGGTGGGTAGATAGGTAGAAGTGGTTGAAACTAGTGAGCCTGCCAGAGGTACAATTAGCGCTGATGCGCCCTTTTGATACCACAACTCACGTGACCTGGATGTTGATGGGTTTAGCTTAGAGTGTAGTTTTCCTGTGGAGTAAAGAACATTGATAACGTCTCAGAAAGTTCCTTGAAAAAGGGTTTTCCGAGAGTACGCTATCTGGCTCTGTGGAAAGTGGAATAACGTTTCCTTCTCGTGTGAATTGTCCGAACTACGGCAGTGGGGGTTGAACGAGATGCCTAACTTGGCAGCGTGTGGACCAATTGGCCAGTGGCTCGTACTACTTGCTGCCTCGATGCGGTTCCTATTGATTAGTTCATTCGTTCTAGTTTTATTGTAGGCGGGCCAAATCAGTCTGGATATGGCACAGGTTGCTAGACTTTTCCACCTAGAGTTGGCAATAGAGAGAAAGTGTTGAAAAGTTTTGCCCTTGATGAGTCCCATCGGGGAGCAGACTGACTCCGCAAGGGAGGCATCCAGGGTAGAACCACGCCGGCTCTCTCGTTCCCCTCTCTGTTACTATGGCCGGGAACCCAGAGAAGAGTGATATTAAACCGAGCGTTTGCCTGCGTTATAGTTTCCTTACACTGTTCTACTAATTTAGAGGACGAGGTAAGTGAGTGCAGCGCTTTGATGGCAGCCTGACTGTCAATAAAGATTCCTATGCTGTTTGAGGTGGTAGGGCTGAGGCTAAGTAGGCTTCTCTTATCGCTAGTACCTTCGCCTGGAAGACACTCGAAGAGTCTAGTAGGCGGTACGATTTAGATACGTTCAGTTCCGCTGAGAAGACACCTGCTCCAACGCCACACTCCATTTTGGAGCCGTTTCGGTGAATATTGATACTTGGTAGTTTGATAGGGGTGGGTTATTGTTCCAGTCCGACCTTTCCGGAAAGCGAACCTGAGTGTTGTTATTGAATTGAAGTGTAGGATGCGGCCAGATCACTAGGCAGCAGGTCAAGGGCTTTACTATGGCCATATGGCTTGGGGGACCAAAGCCCAGATTCTCTGAGTCTGATAGCAAGTAACGATGTATTTGATGTGCAAGTCCAGAGGCAGGATATAGAGGAGCACGTTAAGAGCTTCTGACCGGCTCTATTAAATCGCTCCTGTGATCCCAATACCAGCTATTCGTTGGACTCTACTAAGTTTTGTGATGTTGTAAGCTTTGCTTAAGGCGGGCCACCACTTATGCTATGTCATCTGCTTTTCTTAGTGCATTCTGTACGCTCGTTATGAAGGAACATATCTCCTCTGACCTCATCATATGGCTTTTTAGAACATGCTAGCTTGACAGGTTTACTCTTCCCTCTGCCAAGCGCCTACAAAAGAACAATGCATACTGCGCGTCTTTATCTTCTTCTGGACGTTCTGGACAGAAGGGCAAGCTATCGTGTCCTAATAAGTGGAGATATTTTCGATAACTGCCGTGCCCAGACAGAAACTGCGTGAGATGGTAATTGCAGTCCCCGCGTGCTGTCTTTGTCCAGACCTCGATGGTTGGCATTCATTTATGGACTCATCTGCCTTTTGTCACACAGACGATGTAGTGCTGCTTGCTCCGGTAGAGAACTATTGCAGAGAGCCGTAAACACACTAAGCGTTTGGTTGAAACAATGTGGACTAGTGTTCTTTACTAACAAAAGAACGATACTTGCTTTCACCCTACCGATGATTGAGAGGCTATTCTCCCTAAGCTCTCCAACAAAGCGAAATGCTTAGGTCTCATACTCAACAAAAAGCTAAACTGAAAGAAGGAGGAAATAAGGGATCGGTCGCCTTCTATACCTGTAGTAGATTCGTCGGGAAAAACTGGAGATCTAGATCCAGAATAACCTTATGAATGTACTCCGAGATTGTTAGACCCATACTTACATATAGAGGACTGATCTAGTCCTCAGTCCCAGTAGCATAGACTAGGAATAACCAGTGCGATGAGAGCAACACTAACAGAGGGGATGGAAGCAATTCTTAACCTTCTGCCTCTTGATCTCTACATGAAGGCAGCCGCAGCGCAGAGTGCTCTCAGAACTAGCCAGGCAAAGCACTGAAAACCGAATCCGTATGGACATTCCGAGATACTTAGTCTGCAATGTCAAATCGAACTACACTGTTATATACTTGGACTTCGAAAGACTCTTCTCATGGGTCCATCTAAGCAGTGAGCAGTGGAAGAACAACAAAGAGTCTAAGTAGTCCAAATCCATCTATCGTGGACATCGGAAAAGGAGTGGTCTTTTTCTTTGATTAGCTAGGACTAAGCAGCTTCATAAGGCTTCCAGATCACTGCAGCATTTTCCAGACGGAGTGTCAATGCTAACAACTTGACACCCAGGAGGCTATAAAAGCAACATCGAAGCTTGTAAAGTGTTGTCACGAAAAGCTTATGGTTCTTGGCACGCAGCACAATGTCACAGCGAGGTACTTAGTAATGAAACAGCAGGTAGCAGCGCTCTTATTCAACTGCAGCTCTGGTAGTCCTTTTTAACCTTCCTCATCTGCATATATCGACTCAGGAGTCGAAGAGTAGAAACGGAGGTAGGCGAAATCATACCGGACGGTCGGTGATGCGCACGAATGAAGGAAAGTGGAACAGAGTGTGCTCCTACCACGAGGAAGTGCTGAAGGTAAAGAGAAGAGAAGAGCATATAAATTCATTAGGACCATAGAAGAGTAGAGCCTATAGAGGCACCACTCTAAAATAATGCAAGAAGCAGATTCGGGATTGGTTCGTCTGAAGAAAGACCGGACTAAGTCGGTAAGAATTCGACACACTGGGGGAACTAGGTCACCTCTGACGGTGCATGAAGCATTCCTTCAGCCAATGTCTTTTAGGCTAAGTCTTGCAGTCATTCAGATATTTAATACCATTTGCAATGCTGAAGACGTCACAACAATAAGCTCAGTACGGCATGTAGTGCCCAGCAGAAGCTTAATTTTGACAGCACATCCAATTAGAGGCTAAGTTCTCAAATTTAGAACCCTAAAGATGGCCGCGAATTTTGACATTTCGTTGTTCTTTGAAAGTTTAACCATCAACAATCAAGTTTAGGACATTTTCATTGTTTACGATCCGCGTGCCATCTGTAGAAGAAATTTGGAAAGTAGCTGTGCTTAAAGCTTCTTACTCTAGAGGGAGCTTAAGGCACAGAATGATCAGAACCTGGTAGGAATCCTAGTCAAAATGAGTCAAACAAAGCAAGAAAGCCATTTAGATCTCAAGATCTCCTTGGATCATGGAAAGCTATATTCCCGACGTACTTATATTTTTTCAGTGTAGACCGAGTGCACTTAGCTTGTGGTTAAATAAGCGCCACAATTCTTGGAACCTGACAACAATTCACAACACTCATTCCATTTCCCCTGCAAAAAAGAATTGAAATTCATCACGTTCACAACAATGCCCCCACAGACTGTATACGGAGACCTATTTGGGTCAGAAGAGTCAAAAGGAGGAACAAGAACAAGACCATGGCAAACGAATAACAATCAAGCGAACGCCAAAAAAAAGTCTTTAAGCTCTGCCAAACAGAGAAAGAGAGACACACTTCCAATCGAGCCAACAACAAGCAGAAAACCATTTCCCTTTCTTTCCGCCATCAGTCATCTTCTCCCCGATCATATGTTCATTCCAGCGCACGAAGAAGGCACCTCTGTGGGGCAACACCAAACCGCGGCATGGTCAGTTCTGTGATAGTAACGACTTGGCCAATACAAGAAAATTGCAAAGCAGGTGTCTTCGCAGATAGTATCGCTTGGAATACAAGACCGGAAGAACGTACACGCATAGTTGGCATTTGTATCTAAAAAAAAAAAGAAAAAAAATGGCATCAAAACAAATCTTAATTTCCGCCATCGTGCTCTGTTCATTGGCCATGGTAGCCTGCATTCCAAAAATAGCCTCTCCAGTGCATCAAGATCCAAAACAGCTGTTCATTGGCGCCCAGGCCAAGGAGACATCGACACCCGACTTTGTCCGACTGGTTGTGATGCGATTAATTTACGGCATCGCCTCAACAATGGGATTGGAAGAACGACTCGCGGACATGTTCAATGGAGCCTTTGTACCGCCAGGCGAAGATGGAGGCGATTATGGACTCGGTTTTGATGGCATCGAAGGCATCGATGGCATCTTCGAGGAGAGATAAACAAACGCGTGTGCTGTGGTGCAAATAGTTTTAGTTTAAAGATTGTTATATGTAAATTATTTATTTTTAAATATTAAGTGTCAATGTCAACCAAAGAGGGCGCTGTGCCCTCATCGTCCCCCCGAAAAAAATCGAAAAATAAACGAAAACAAGTGTCATTGTTACGATTTTTATTTGTTTATGACATTTTGGTGGTGACAATTAGCGGTGAAATTGATTGTTTAAACAAACAGTCTTGTGGAAAAGATACTTAGTAACTTTCTTTTTAGTGTTATTGTCAAAATACCTACGTTCGCGTCGTAATTATCGACCAAGTGATAAAGAAATTTTCACTTTTATTCAAAGAACACCGTTTACACAAAGCTACGACGGCAGCAGCGGGGAAATTTAAATTTCAAGTCAAGTGACTCATTAGTGAAATATGAAAAGATCAACAAAATGGAATAATAAAGAGCGATGATGACAGTGAATGTCATAATTGGGTGTAACTGAGTGAAACTAGACGATGCGACAATGAGATGTATTCAGGTTCAGAACTTTTGGTGTGAAGTGGGGCGGTAACAATGGATTAATGGTTTCGATAGATGAAAGTGAATTCGAATTTGGTTATCGATTCGAATTTAAATGTCAAATTGTTGACGTCGTTAGTGAACTCGCCAGAGAGGGCACAACACTGCCAATTCTTCCGGATAAGGGGAATTTAAGTATGCCTCTCGCCACCTGCAAATTGCTACTCAATAGAAACGCGATCAATATCGCCAATCACAGATGGACACTTGGTAGCACCTGTCTCATCATCAGGCAGATTTGGCCAAAGCTGGACCTCAAACGTTCCCATTGTCTCATTAGACGGAATAGACTGGTAATAAGCACCTTAGTGGATGTCATTACCGAACACTGCACCATCGGTAAGCATGCCTATAGGCTGGGCCTCCTTTACAACGACTTCTGCAGAAGCTGCATGGATGAGAAAGAGGAGGAGACAATTCTCCACCTTCTCTGTACATGCCCGGCCCTTTCAGCTCGAAGAAGAGCATACTTGGAAGCCAGCTTCTTCAATAACCTAAGTGAAGTGGCTGACATCAACATAAGCAGTCTCCAGTGCTTCATAGTAAGCTCCGGCTAGTTCTGCGGGTAGTATTTCTGGTTAAATATAGATCTTGTTGGTAACGCAATGGACCTTATCTGGTATAAGTGAGGTTTCACCTGCAGCCTGCCACTCCTACCTACCTACCTACCTAGTGCAGGCTAATCGAAGATAGACAACGACAGAATGAAGAGAAAATGTCAGCAGTTTGGAGAAGAAGATTCAGCCCAGCAATTAGGATGGCTGCACAGAGTACACTTAAAGGTTAATCGCTACTTTTGAACCAAAGCAGGGGACATTCGAGGGAAATTAGAGGAGAGACGATGGAGATATCGATGTTTATTAACTTATCAAGCCCGTGACTCTTGGAGAGCCGGAGCCTGAGCTAATGCCGCTTTCCATCCTTCGCGGTCCCGGGCACGCTGCTTTCAGTTCACTAGACCAAGGTTTCTTGTACCCGCGATTGCCTGATCTTTAAACCGGAGGTTCGGTCTTCCTCTTCTTCGTGGCCCAGGTGGCTGGGATTCAAAGATCCTCTTAGCTGAAGCATTCTCGTCCATTCGCTCGATGTGGCCGAGCCATTGCAGTCGACGGATTTTTGCCTTCCGGACTACATCTACATCTTTGTACAGCTCGTAGAGTTCGTGGTTGTATATTCTCCTTCATTCGCCCTTACTCACCATAGAGAGGACGAAATATTCGACGTAGAATTCAAAGGATCACAAGATCTGCTCCGCTGTCTTGCTTATCATCCAGCATTTAGCTGCATAAAGCAAGACTGACAAAATTAGAGTTTTGTAGAGCATGATTTTGGACTTTCGAGTTAGAAGTCTGGACCCAGGCTGTTTGGAAAAATCGAAGTAGCAACGATTGCCCAAGGTAATCCTTCGTCAAATCGCCACCATTTGTGGACATTGTATTTGTCCTGAAGTAGATGAACTCCTTCACTGAAAATTGTAGCTTTCGATTGTCACCTTCTGTCCTAGACGGTACTGGACAGATCGTCGGAAAACTTGTAACAATCAAGCTGACTGAAGAAGCCTAAACTGAAGCACAAACAAGTCTTCAAAGAGCTCGATTTCGTTCGTCTAGAGTTTGAAATGTCAACAGCGCCTTTCTTTTGTGAATTGGACTGCATCCCTGCTTGGCAGTTCAATTGACGTGCTCGTATTAGGTACGCATCAGTCGAACTCGTCTGTAATGTGGTGAACAGTTCTTGTCCATGAGCGGACTTAAACGCACGTTAATATGTAGGTACTTCTCGTTCGTCACTCAATTTTAATTTATTTGCTTTTTTGTAGCATAATTTTAGGCTGAAGAATACATTCATCTAAGACACAAACCATAGACAATATTATTTGCATAAACTTGGATTGCTTTTGAAGCTATACATCTTTGAAGGGAACGTATGATCCCATGCAGTTTTCCCAATCACAGCCAAATGGTGTGTCTCTCTAGTCTACTGGTTGTAATTGCTTAAACCTTCACAGGGAGTGCCTCCAGGACACTTCTATTCTTCGTCTCCCTGCAAGCCATCGGTGCTTGGCGTTGTTTTGAGTCGAGTCGCCATACTGAGATGCTGCATTTCCCATTTTGTGCAGCTAATCATTGAAGCACCAGTGTCCGTCAAGGAATGGAGTGAGGCAGAAATTCAATTCATCTACCCCTAGTTTCTTAGCTCCAGCGTTCCTGCCAGCGACGTATGGTGATCTCCTTGGCTTCTGCTGTTGCTGCTTCTTTTTCAACTTCTGTTTCCCTTTCGTATATATGTATATAGAGTTCAATCGGTGTTACTTCCACGACTACGAGAACAGCTGATTCTGACACGATTCGACAGGAACTCGCCACCCGGAAAACTTCTCTTCGCTGGAACTCTGCCATTTGATTTTTATGCCCAGATCTCACGCCCATACAAAAGAGAAGAGTGCATGACTGTCATAAGTAATTGGCGTTTGCTTGCTATGGGGGCTGCCAAGTTTGCCATTAGTCTGATCAATTCGTGCGGTCGTTCTTTACAAACCTGTTGACAGACCTGAAGATCTCACAGGATTCCCTTGGTGATCATGGAGAAGCTGTTGCTACGTATATTCGATAAGGGTATTGGGCTCAGGGTGGGCTTAATGCAAACTCGTAGCTTGAAGTGGCTACCACATTGTTTGCTAGGTATCCTAGGTATACTTAACATGGATAACATCTGAAAAATTCGACTTCCTTTACTGAAGCTCGCTTGGAAGTTTGCTCCCTTTTCAGAGACTGAAGTTTGAGTGCATCTGGTCAGGTACGTATGTTCCTAGTTTTTCGCCATCGAATCTGTGACAGTCGTCCTGACGTCTGGTTTGATATCAGATGTCAGGTTTGTTGCCAGACAGCTTTAGAACTGGAAACATGACTAGGTTATGAATATTTTCCAACAAACTTCTGAGAATATTAGCAATCGATAGAAGCTTCGTTGTTTTATTTTGTTTACGTATTATGAACGTTTACAAAAAAAATAAATGTGGTCATGGGGGACGCTAGCCTTGAACACAATATTTTACGATTTAGCTTTCGAATTGGTTCGGTGTATATCAAACATTTTGTTTAATTGTCTGATTCATGGGGTATGTAAATTTTTTTAAACAACACACCGATACGTGATAATGGACGTGCTAAGAAGCTTCGGCTATATCACAGCTATTGACTACTTATTAGCACTCACTAACTACCTGTCTGTCTAGATTGAATTCTAGCATTTGTACATGTTTATGAATTCTTTGCTTATTGAAAAATATAAAACAAACTTACATATGAGCATTATTTGCATGACATCAACGAATAGCTAAACTATCGCATTTGAAGAGAGATAGGTACATATGTATACTGACTGCATTTGCATTTTAATTGGCTTCAGTCCCATTATGGTTGAAAGAAGCTTTCAAATCACGCATCGGTGAACATTCAGTTTAGATGCACGTTCAAGCTTCATTATAATAATTCTTATATCATGGGTGAGCTATTTTGTATCTAAAACCTGTTCTTCTATTTCGCGTTACGTTTGAGCTTGAAATGAAGCTAAGCCTTTTCTAATTAGAGGCCAATGAAAGATCGTAAGTTGTAAACCAGCATATGGAAGGTGATTTACATTTGACAGCTCAACTTGAGAAAATTTAAAATGAAAACAAGTAATGCATCTAGTGATCTAGCGAGGACACTGACCATCATTTTAGAAACCTTCGTTCTCTGTGAACAACTTATTGTTTGTGGAAATCTACTATTTAAAAATTTAGGTTGACATTTTAGAATGGTTAATGCAATTTTACAAGGACACTCTAGATATTAAAGCATAAAAAGTTGGGCAACTTCGTTGCAAATATCTAGCGATGACATCAACCACAGAAATCAAAAAATTATTTCACGAAGAAAGGGGGAATCAGACATAACTTTCCAAGACTTCTTAAGGACATATGTATTTAGGACTAAGTAGATATACACTCCTCTGAAACAGACGTTTGTTGAGTTAAGTTGGTGTAAGGTTAGTTTATCCTAATCATTCAGACCCCTGGTACGAAACCCAAAATATCAATCGGAGAAAAAGGTTGGATTGGGGCTATTCTCGCGACATCGATACCCAAGGTATGCGTTGTCGCTTTAAAGACAAGATATACTCATTGGGTTCTCAATGACTCCCACATTGGCCACGTGATGCCTGCATGAGTTTGTTCTTTCCCCACCATAGTTCTATAGTTTTACCTTTCCCGATTGAGAAGGTATTCTACAGAGTTCTTGTTAGGCTTTTTCACAAAACAAATGGTGGTTGTACAGGGAATCAAGCTACACCACCCCTCTTTAGGGAGCAACAACTTATAAAGGTCAATCCAGTGCATAACTTTTGCTCAACTAATGTCAATTGTTGGTTCGGAACTTACAGAAGTAACCATCAACCCATCTGTTTCAAAGCGTCAGAGATTTTGTTGCTTACAGTTCAAGACTAACCCATTTCCACTTAAAAAGCCAATTAATTTTGCTCCCACATTTTAGACAAATCTTCGTGTGATTTGTGGGAGCTTCGTGTATCAAAAGTGCGGATAGATCTAGTCTTTCCAAGACAGACTTTTCTTTGGTGTCTGATGAGAGACTTACGAGTATAAGCAACTGTCGTCCTTGGCTTTCGACAGCCTAGTATTTAAAACCAAAGCATCTCCTTTGCCTCTCCTCAAATTTCTCAAATGTCCATGTTCAAGTTTAAGGGTAGTCATAAACCTTCATACTCTGCTTCCTTTCTTCATTTCGCCACCATTCTCTCAAAGGGATCTGAGTACAATTCATTTTCTGTTTCATTGTCCAAATATGTCGCACTCAAGGAGCAGTAGGTACTCTAGAAAAATAGAGAAAACTTTGAAAGACGTCACTTGCTATGTTGGCCCCCCTAGAGGTCCAAATAAGTTGCACGACATCCATTATTGTCTCAACTAAGCACCTCGAAGCCATTGAATAATTGATAGAGACAGCACTGCTTAAACCAGTCTTATGGACTAAAAAGTGTCCTTTAACCTTAAGTTCAAAAAGAAGTCATATATTATGAATCAAGCTTAATTGTTCAAGGGTCGTCCTCCCCTCTAAGCTAAGTTGAAAGGCGAGGCTTCCAAAATGGGGTATTCAATCAAGAATAATCCACTGGATGTACGCTGTTAGCTCTGGAAAAAGTCAAGTTGTACAAAAACGCTTAAGTTTTACGGAGTGTCTGCAGTTTGATACACTCCTGAACCTACTACAGCAAAGCTACAAAACGAGGTTAGACTAAGAAAATATCCAGGTTTTCAAGAACCCGTAGAAGTCTGCACTGGCGGTTTTAAACTTAAGGGAGGTAAAGATGCTGAAGTCTTCTCACTCGAGTAAGAATGAGAATCTTTTATCCCGACGACACCGGAACTCCTAGTGTTGTTTAGGTCGAAATCATTGCCATTCACAAGGCCTTCAGGTGGCTGTTGATGACTCCAATATTTTTCTTTGCATCACAATGGGCTATCAGCCTAAGTGGGTCCCAAGGGACACCTATTCACCTATCTAGATACACCAAAAGACCGGCTGCTATCTAAGCATTGGAGGATCCCTTAGGGAGATCGTTACATTGGCAGTTTGATGAAGTCGCCACACAAATATTACACCAAGAGCTCGACTCTATTAAGGACGACCCCTTTGCTCCAATCGAGCCAATAAAACATAATTTACACTGATAAGAGGAAGCAGTCACACCCTTGTTTAGTAATCAATTTCTAAAACTTGAACCCAATGACGTTTGAAAAATCCCTCCCGCAGCATGTCATATTGGACTTTCCCTCAGCTATTATACAACTTTTTGCAAACTATCGGACTCTATGGGCAACGAGTGTACCAATCAATTACAAACAAACTGTCGACAACAATTAAATTATGTACACCAAGACCATAACAGACCAAAAAAAAACTAAACACCTCATCGCCAGTTGCGTGACTTGCCAGCAACCAAGTTACCTCCAAGTAAACGACAATCTAAATAGTGAAACCAGACCGCTCAAAAAAGGTCAAAAGTCCCTCACTTCTACAATTGGGGCGTTGGAAACTCATTGAAATTCTCCACCCATTGGACGCTCAAGTAAATCGTAGAAGTGAACATGAAGAACACATCGACATCAACAAACTTGACACAGTCTTGGGATTGGGATTGTGAGTATTGCTCAGTCGTAGCGCGAAAACACCTGAGACCAGACGGACCCAGAGATCAAAACAAAAAAAAAAATTCCCAAAAAATATTCCCAGAGGTAAACAACACAGATACAAACACAGACACACACACATAGATTGTCTTGCGTCTTGCACTCTGAATCTCAATTTCCAAAATATGTAATAAAATTTATTTTTAAATTTAAACAATCATCATCGCTGGTGTCGTCGTCTATTCCAGATTCAAAGTGTTCAGTACCCGTTGAGCGTTTAACAGTCGAAGACAACCATGTTGAAACAATTGATTGTTGCCCTAGTTTTGGCGTTATGCCTAGTGAATACCTGTGAGTACCAAAAAACTCGGATGTGTACGAATTGTTTTGTCTAATCTCTGAAATTTAATTTCAAAGGTTCGGCTATTAAGTGCTACTCCTGCCGATCGACATTGGATCCAAAGTGTGCTGATGAGAAAATCGATGAGACCACCATGCTTAGACAGGTGGACTGTGATACCGTACCAAGGGTGTCAGGACTCTCCACCCCATTACCTGTGACCAAGTGTAACAAAGTCATTACCAAGGGTAAGTTGTATGCCACATCCGAATGTTCATGGATACATTTGAAAGGCGTGGATGATGTCATTTTTCTCAAAAAATTTTATTCAAAAGATGCGTGTTGCGTGAGCTTTTTTGTGCGTGTGTGTGTGTGTTTGATTTTTGTTTGATATGGGCTGTGGCGATCGTGGAAAAACTAAGAAAATTGTATCTTTTATATTCATACCGTAAAGTGCGACTCTAATTCGGTTAACGGCGCAATATTAGAAACCAGTCATAAGCTTAGCTAAAGCTTTTTTTTTTTTTCAAAAAAAACCAGTTTCAACTGATTGTTTACAATGGGTTACAGAGGGGGTGGGGGAGGGTTTCATAGTTTGGAATCTCTAATTAAATTGTTATTTTGTTTACAGATCGCGCTGGAACCATTGTGTCCCGTGATTGTCATTTCGAGGAATTCGGTGAGGATCCAAACAAATGCTCGGTGAGCCACAGTCAGATGGTTGACAGCTGTCATATCTGTAAGGGAGACTTGTGTAATTCCGCAACTGGTTATACTGCGATGGGTGTTATGGCAATATTGACGTTTGTTGCTACAACCCTGACCCTGTAATTTATATTAATTTACAAATGTAGGTGCACATTAATGCCTCCGGTAGACAGTGTGTGGGATATATTTTGTTTTACATTTACACTTTTGTTTGTTTGTTAGTAAGAGTACATACACAATTTATTTTTTTTTAATAAAAAATTCTTATAATAAATGCTGGGATATATAAAAAAAAAAATAATATAATTCAATCTTACAGAAAGCTTTGTAAATATTTAAATAAAACTAAATCGTCCATTTTTAAGTATTTACCTGGCAAAATAAATAAAGTTTAGTCTAAAACAAGTCATGAGTTTTGGTTTTTTTTTTTTTTAATCTAAAAGAGTGCGTCACTTGTGAGGAATTACTGACTTATGGGCTCTCTTTTTCGATCCCGAACACGCTGTTCTAAACACTCTTACATCCGCTATAACATGGTCCTTAAAACGGCGGTTAGATCTTCCTCGATACTCGAACTTGAAGCCTGTGATTGGAAGACCCTCTTGGCTGTACAGTGCACCCCGGATAGGTGCCTTGCGAGTTTTTTTGATTTATTTAGGCAGTTAAGAGGGGAAGTTACCTATCCGTACCCGCTTACATTCTTGACAAGTTTTGAAGCCTCAAATTTTTGGTTAGCAATGCGGGTAACGTAGCTAAGCGAGGGAGTAGATATCCGGGTATTACTGTAGTATTATTGTCCATTCAAACGACATCCAGTGCTGTCGACGTGTTTTGGGTTTTCGGACTACATCCACATTTTGATCTAGCTCATAGGGTTTGCGATTGTATCTTCGTCTCTATTCGCCTTCCTTGGATAGGGGACCAAAGTATTTGGTAAAGAATTTTTCTCTCTCTTTCCTGCTTGTCATCCTGGCAACTGATCAGTGTCTTGTAGAGCATGCATTTCGTCTTCTAGGTTAAAAGGTTTACATCCATTTGTTTCGCCAAACAGAAGTAGCAGCAGTTTCCTAGGGAGTTTGTTATTTTTTATAATTAAATTCGCTCTGCGACCTATAAGATCTATTGTGCCGGAAGCCCATTACACTAGGAGATCATTGACCTTTCTAATAAAGTTGAGGATGTCTCCAGTCGAGGTGGCTTCGTAAACAAACTAAATTATTAGATTTGAGTCATAGAGAATCCTAAAGTATATAAGAGACTGATGCATCTTTGACGAACCATTGTTTGTTGTAGTTTTTGACTAGATTGGGCCGCATTTTTGTTTGAAGATGACTTCAGAAACCGTGGGAGCATTTGTTGTCTTGATCACATGTGTTTCCAGCAAGATGGAGCGACCTGTCAGCCTGTCACACTGCTTAAGAAACAATTGATCTGTTGCGGCAACAATTCGCAAGCCGTGTAATTTTTGACTGATCCTCAAGAAAAGAGACAATTTATACAGCTATAAGTTAAGTGTATTGTGTGAATGTCTAAAGCCATTTGTTAACAACCTGATTGGTCAACATCAGTGTGGCATAAGGCCAGGGAAGTCCACAACTATTCAAAGAACGCAGGAATATTAAATTTGAGATTTGAAGACTGCTTGTGACAGCATTTTTAGAGACTACACAGAGAATACGTACTTCCCCATTAAGGTAGGTAAAGACCTCATTGAGAACTTCAAAATCAAAAAAAGGATTAAGACCTAGACACTTGATGGCTTTTTTCGAGTTGAGAGCGCCGGACAGTATACTTAGGAGCCAGCATCTTTCACAATCTAAGCGATTTGGCTGACATCAGCAAAGGCGGCCTCCAACGCTTCATAGCAAGCTCCGGCTGGTTCTGTGGGTAGTATTTCTAGTGAAGTACAGATCCATGTGGTAACACATGGGACCTTATCTGGTCTAAGTGAGGTTGCAAACTGCAGCCTGCCACCCCTACCTCATCTAATCTAGACACTTCACATCGTTTAAAGTTTATCTTCACAGCCTTATAAGATTGGATTTTATTAATGCTGATTGAAGATAGCCTTGATAACTGTCAGACTAGACTCTCATCTCAGTCCTCTCTACTTGGCATTTTAATATTGAATCTGCAATCAAAGTCTGAGGTGAGGAGTCAGTATCTTTTGGGGCTTGTGGGCTATCAATTCAGAATAATGGCATGACCGAAGGTATTGGTTGTCCATAGACTCAGTCTATGTCTCTCTAAACCATAACGTCAACTTATCGTAGAAAATCAAGGTTTTTTTCATAAGAAAATCAATGTTTTCTGCTTCCTTTCACTTCTCTATCAGTCCTTCTCCGTAAAAGAGGACCGAAGCTAGACAAAATGGTCTCTCTCTTCCAAATGAAAGTAGTTGCCATACTCGGTGTAGCAAACAATATGTACACAGAGGAAGATACTCGACGTGGTTGATGTAAATATAAGCATTTACAGTAAAAATAAGGCTTCACTGAAGGCTTTCGATACTTTCAAAGGTTTTTCTAGAATGTTAGGTTGAATTGAACAGAAGGCAAGCAATATCAGATTGCATTGGATCGACACTCTCTTGCTTTTGGCTTTGTCCCACTTAGCTCTGCTATCACTTATGACAACACCAACTCATCAGAAATCAAACGAAGAATAACGTTTCATTTCTGGGCTGTTCCTTTGGACTGAGGAGGTAGCTGAGTAAAAAGGCCGTCTTTCAAACAGCCAAGGAGATTAGGAGATTCAATAACTAATGTACAACGACATTAACCTAGTCAAACAAATTTAGTACTGGGCGTTTGAGATGGTTATGACCCGTAGAGTGAATGGACACCAATGCTCCGGCCCACATAGGCTTTGAATCAAACCCGGAGGAACAATCCAGCAGAAGAACACCTCGACTAAGAAGACTCGAACAATTAGAAGGGGATCTCAACCGGCTTGAAGTGGTCAATCGGAGGCAGTCAGTTAAGAACCGGACTAACTTGATTGTTAGCTGAGACTCAAGATCACACCGAACTGTAGCGCCATCTACAATTAGTAACTCAGTTTTGCTTTCGTAAAAAAAATGGTTGCAAACTTTGTTCACAGATGTCAGGAAAATTGCCTCAATCCACTATCTAGCTTTGGTTGAAATTTTGCATTTCGAAAAGCCTGTTACTTCATGTGTTGAACCACTTTTACGACTCGATCCTGAGGTTAAACTTTCTTGCTTAAGTGCGGCGATTCATTCATTCCTAAAACGTTCTACTTACTTACTTATCAGGCCAGCGACCCTTGTAGGGTCTGAGCCTGAACTAATGCCGCTTTCCATCCTTCACAGTAACGGGCACGCTGCTTCCAGTTTACCAGACCAAGGTTTCTGGCGTCCGCAATGGCCTGATCTTAAAACCGGAGGTTCGGTCTTCCTCTTCTTCGTGAACCAGGTGGCTGGGATTCAAAGATCCTCTTAATTGGAGCATTCTCGTCCATTCGCTCGATGTGGCCGAGCCATTGCAGTCGACGGATTTTTGCCTTCCGAACTACATCCACATCATTGTACAGTTCTAAGAGTTCGCTGTTATATCTTCTCCTCCATTCGCTCTCCTCGCAGACTGGACCAAATATTCAACGTTGAATTTTTCTTTCGAAGTATCTCAAGATCTGATCCACTGTCTTACTTATCGTCCAGCATTCAACTCCATAAAGCAGGACTGGCTAGATCAGGGTTTTGTAGAGCATGATTTTGGACCTTCGAGTTAGGAGTTTGGACCCTAGTTGCTGGTGCTGTTTATAATTTATCGCCAGCAGAAGACAACTAAAAAGTGATGCAGCTTGGTTGGATTTAACTAGATGGTAAGGTAGTGTCACACTCTTGAATAAATAAATTACGTCATAAAGATATTTTTATTTTTTAATTATTTATACACCACAATGTTATTAAATGTTGACTTATTGCACTAGGTACTCCTGCCGCATACAACACACAAACAATAGTCCAAGAGATCACTGCAATGATCTTTCCAAAAGTATGTCTTCGGTCCATGAATAAGATATCCTGAGCAGTCGTCTTTAAGTTTTGCAAATGCATTTGCATCAGTATTGTGTTTATCTGAAAAAAATTGCACTTTTACATTTAAAAGAAATCTTTGACATTAAATCTCAAACCATTCGCTGTGAGTTAAGACATTCCTGATGATGCAGGGATTGCTGAAGTATATACAGCCGAAGCTTTGTAGACTCATTTTGAAGATCTTCCGCAGCAATACCAGCCATAAGAATGTCGCCAACTAAACACAATGGTCCAACACTTATCAGAATAAATAGGAAAGGCCCATAGCAGAATGAATATGCTTCACTAAATGTGTGTAACATGAATGAAGCGAAGAAATAATTCAAAAAGATCGTCCTGAATAGACCCAAGTAGACGTTGCGAAGTACTCCTTCGATGCCTTCTTTAGTTTGTATATTTGTGTGCAGATAAGAGCTATCCTTTTATAGTGGCGTTCCCTTAAATTGGGATTGTTTTTGATGAATTTGTTTAGGCGAAGGTAGCTCGATGAGAGATGTCCTTGAATAAGAATCCATTCGAAGAACACCACAGATAATACAATTCTATTCACTACAACCATGGGCAGGTATTCCCAAAAAACGAATCTTATCAGGTTTGTCCTTAAAATGGTTAAGAGGACATCTAAAAACAATGTGAAGAGCTTAATATACCAAAACAGTTTTATTTTTCGATTGTGAGTGACTTTTTTGAAGTGAAATACCTCATCAATGGCTTTGTCACATTTAAGCATCTTGTTAAGGATGTAAAGCATAAAGTTGCCTTTGATTCTATGATTAATGTACGTTGTTGAAACACCAAACCAAAGTTGAAAAGAGTTTATGATTACCATGATCAAATTCTGTATTTCGATTTTGATATCCGATTCTATGGTTGCCTTGAGCAGGAACAATTCACGACCAGTCACAAGGACAATGTAGAGTGTGATGCAGTGGCAAATCCAGGTAAGACAACTACTGTAGATTGTTAAAATTCTTCTTTTCCTGAATTTTTGTTTGTCCTTGTCATATGTGAAGTTGAAAACACCCAAAATTGTTGTCAGAAAGAAGGTGATTTTAAAAAGTCGCGAATAAGGTTTGCGGCGCATTTTCGATTTGTTTGAACAACACCGCTTGACTAACACTTTTCTGTTTGAGTGGAGCGTTATCCTTGTGCTCTTTCATATGCAAATGGGCTATCAAGTCTGATTGAAATATTTATGTAGATTAATAGGCACTAGGTATTCATAAGAAATAGTCCACTTATGCCTTAATAGGTTTCCATTGCAAAGCTTATGAAATTTTGGTGGTAAATTTGACATCGAATGTCTGCAATCGCAGGAGACCCCCACATCCTTTGTCGATTGAGGTTGACCTGGTAAGTTTGCGAGGAGAAGCGAAGGGAGAAATATCAACTTTTTCGTAGGAAAAGACAAATTAGCCGTGTTTTTTTGAGAATTATACTCACTTCAGTCAAAAAAACGATTTATACTCAGCAGCAGCCGCACCAACCAATTGGTTTGCGACTCGATTTCTTTTTCTTCATTTGACAGTTTGTAAATGTCAAAACCGAAGAAAAGCAACAAAAACGATCAGCTAAGAGCTAATTTATGAGATTTTTCGCGCTCTGGTGGTCAACTTATGTAGGTCTATGCTCACTTGCTGCTACTGGGAAAGTTATCGCCACTTGGGTTGTTGTTATTGCTTTGTGTGTAAAATTTTACTGGGCTGGGTATACAGCTCTCAAAAAAACACGGCTATTGTTGTCGAGAAAGTTCCTAAAGAAATGTCGCGCAGATATCACGTTTGAAACTTCTACTAAAGACGAAAGGTTCAAAAAAAACTTGACAGTTCCTGAACAGAACTTTGCAAAATTTACCGATTTTCATAGTCAATTTTGCAAACTTCTGTTCAGGAACTGTCAAGTTCTTGACAATTACTTACTTACTTAAGGTGGCGCTATAGTCCGGGGTGGAACTGGGCCTCAATCAACAAGCGTCTCCAGCCAGCTCGATCTTTAGCTAGCTGTCTTCAAGGACGACCAACAGATGGAACCATTTGATCTGGACGAGTAGTATGCCTGATTCCTAAAAAAAAAAAGAGTCTCGGAACTCCGAGAGGCAAATGATGTCTTAAATTGGCAATCACTCACTGAATGCATACAATCATTGTGGGATACTGGCCAGTGGCAGAAAAGGTCACAAATCTGAACCATGGGCATCACTGGTGTCATAAGAACCACTAAAATTGCACCCCTTGAAACTACACTCGCAATTATTCCAAAAGACCTACCTTTACCTTAAGAAAACAACCGCGAGAAGTAGCAGGCGTTTAAAAAAATCCAATTCGGTCGATATGGTCCACTTCAAGATCGCAAGTTGGGCCAAACTACTATCTCCCTCCATCTTCTGACTTCGTCCTTAGCATTAAACAAATCATCCCCTCAAGAGATGACTAGGCTAGTGGACATTTCCTGGGCAATAAGACTTGCGAAGTCCTAGCAATTGTCGAGGCGGCTACCTTTTAGGGAACCCATTTCGTGTTCCGTAGAAAAGTTAGTCAAAGCTTTAAAAACGCGTTATCACAATGGACCTATGACTGGTCTAAGTGTGCTGGCAATAGTTGGCAGTCACTTCAACCTAACCTTGAAAAACGCTGCCGACGAGCTTAAAAAATACTCACCGCGAATCACAACGTTACAGTCTGAAGAGTCCCGGGATACAGCGACATCCACGGGAACGAAATGGTGGATGAATTAGGAAGGATCAGAAAAGGATGTGTCAATAGTCGCCGAAAATTTGTCAGACAACACATCCAATGACAAGATGACCACATGCCACAAACTATTGGGGGTACACCTTAGAAGAATGCTTTAAAGTACAGAAGACCTATGCAGTACCAGAAAGACGGTCCACGGCGAATATTATAAAGGAGACGCTACCAAAAACCATTCTAAAATTCATTACAAATTCGAGATGATTCAAGATGGCCGAACAACCACTAGACAACTCAGTGAAGGCTGCATCGTGTACCTGTTACAGAGCCACCAGTCTACTTAAGATTGCAAACAAGATGTAGTGTGAGCGCCGAAAAGCCTTCGTTAACAAACTGATTGATCCATTTCAAAGCTTGTGCAAGATCATTATTATTATTATGGTATCGGGAGGGTTGTTCCCTGCCCTTGGTACTGCGGTTTCTAGCGAATCCTATTGAGCCTTCCCTTGTTTGCTCAGATGAATTGTTCAGTAACTTCTCTGGGTGGATGGCAGCGAGTTGTTCTGTAAAGATGACTTCGTTGCGAAGTATTCTTTTTCTGAGTTGAAATAGAGCTGGGCATTCCATTAAGATGTGTAGAGAGGTCTCTTTACTCTCAAGGCAGAGTCTACAATTTGAATCAGTTACAAGGTTCATGCGATGTAGGTGTTTGTTCAGACGGCAGTGTCCGCTGAGGAATCCAATAAGCGCTCTTAGGTTGCTCCTATCAATGTTCACAATGAAATTTGATTTTCTTTGTGACGGTACAGGGAATAGCAGCTTTGAACACACTTGCCCTGGTGTGTTGAGCCAGACTTCTCTTGATTCTTGCATGTAAATACCCTTTATGTGTCCTGCGAAGAGTAATTTACTTACCCCACAGAAGGGTTCAGGTCCATTATGTGCAGGAATCCAGAGAGGGATGACCATGTTGTTCCAAGCAAGGTCCGCGATTACATTGCTGGTTTCTAGGACTAGTTTGGATTTTATGACAGGCGAGTCGAGTGCTTTTAGGGCAGCTTGACTGTCTGAGAAGACGAATATGATTTTCCTCATGATGTGAGAGGATTGATTGAGTCTCACACATTGATTGATGGCAAAGACCTCGACTTGGAATATGGACGCGAATTCACCAAGGCTGACTGAGAAGTTCGCATCTGATGATTCTCCAAAGATTCTTGAACCAGTACATGTTTCCATTTTGGATCCGTCCGTATACCAAACGAGGTCAGAAGGTGATGGTTGATGTTTGTGTTTCTCCCAGTCCTCTCTTGACGGGATAACTATTAAGAAGTCGCATGTCGTCTGGAGGCATGCTGAAGATCTTGTCTTGCTCCAATGTTTCAAGCAGGGATAAGTTTCCTTCTCTATAGGACTTTGGGTCGAAGTTGCTTGAATGATAAAGTCGATGGATGCTTATTTTGGCTTCCGTGCAAGTCAAAGTCGGTAAAAACTTCACTGAGACTTTCGACGTCAGGGCGCACTGGCATCAGATTTCAGGATTCTATGTTCAGAAACCACGACCCAATATAAAAGCGTGAAATCAGCACTACCGGAGAGTTTTTGAGTCGAGCTTAGGATAAAGGGCAAAGTACCATTAATCTTTGGTACGCTGGGACGCTGAAAAAATATCTTCTGAGGCCAGTTTTTCTGGTTCGCCAAAAACTTAATCAGACGCAAAGGACATATATCGTATCCTTTACTGTGAGCATGGCGCCTTGCAGTGGTCAGTTCTTTTAAGATTCACTGTCATTGTGTTGTTGCCTCTTAGGATGCTTACTTCTAGTGCTAAGAACGATCTGTTAAACTTAACTACATATGTCATTGGTTTTCTCTTTATTGCATTGCGACCAAATTTATGAAAACAGTTTTATTTGACACACCATGATTTAGCGTAACTTTGGTTTGATGTCACGGGTAGTCCTATTGCATACATCAAACAAACGATAGTCCAAGAAGTCACTTCAATGATTGTCGTAAAAGTGCATTGTCGGTCCATGAACACGATTCCCCGAGCTGATGACTTTAAGTCCTGCAAATGCATTTGCATCAATATAACGTCCATCTGAAAGGGGTTACTTAAAATTGGAAATCTTTGATATTTCATCTCAAACCGTTCGCTGTGAGTTTAAATCTCCATGATGGTTGAGGGCTTGTTGAAATAGATATAAGCGAAGTTTTGTAGACTCGTTGTGAAGATCTTCCGCAGCAATGCTTAGCATAAGTATATCCCCAACTAAACACATCGGTCCGACAGCCATCAGAAAAAACATGTATGGAATACTGCAGTAACCATATGAATAATCACCAAACGACCGTAAAAGGTACGAGAAAAAGTGATAGCTGAAGTAGATTGTCCTGAAAAGACCCAAGTAGGATGCGAACATAAACGTAGCGAAGTACTCATTCGATGCCTGCTTCAATTTAAATATTTGTGTGCAGATAAGAGCTATCCTTGTAAAGTGGGGTTCTTCTAACTTGGGATTGTTTCTGATGAATTTGTTTAGGCGAAGGTAGCTCGATGAGAGATGTCCTTGAATGAGAATCCATTTAAAGAACACAGTAGATGTTACAATTCTATTCACTACAACTAAGAGTATGGACTCCCAGCAAAACACCGAAAGCTTTTTTGTTCGTAAATTGACCAAGACTACGTCAATGATCCCTGCAAAGAGCTTAATTATATAGAATTGTTTTATTTTTCGATTCCCAGGGACTATGCTGGATCGAACTAATCCATTGATGTCTTCATCACATTCTAGCATCTCGTTCAAGATGTACAGGAACAAGTCACGTTTGGCTTTATGATTAGCATTCATAAACCAAACGGCAAACCAAAGCTGAGTTGAGTTGAGGGTTTCCATGATTTCATCCTGTATCTCGATTTTGAAATCCCGTTTGATTATGTCGTCAATTGTTAACACATTCAAGGTTAAGAGCATGAAAAAGCAGGGTACGGTGTTGTGACTCAGAAAGACAAGCAAATCGCAGTAGATTGTTAAAATTTTATTTGTCTTGAATTGTTTTTTGTCCTTGTCGTATGTATAGTTGAAAATGCCCAAGACAGCTGCCAGAAGAAATGTGATTTTGAAAAATCCCGAAAAAGTCCTTGGCTCCATATTTCTGATATCCGTTTCTGATTTGTTTGAACCACACCACTGAACTGAGTTGATTGCTTGCGTAAAGGGATATCCTGGTGCTCTTTCATATGCAAATGGGCTATCAAGTCTGATCGGCTGGGTAATAACACCGAAATTGAATATTTGATTCGTAATTAGATTGACCAAGGTGTGGTATGGATGAACCACATCTGACTAGTTTTACACACTCGCTGTAGGTCTGTCCAGTTTTTTCGGATTACACACTCGTAAAATCAGCCTATTTCCCGCTCTGTATGACCTGTGATAGACTTCTAAGCCCAAAAACTTCAACCTAGATGGTCTCGAAGCTGTGTATCTTACTTCTAAACTTCAACTTTAACACTGACATGGAGACCAAGACGAATTGTGGATATAAAGCAACTTTTATGGACGAGTTTCCCTCATGAGGAGGTTCCATAAACTTTGGCAATTACAAAAGCGTCAGACTCCTCAACTTCGAGTACAAGCTCATGTCTGTGAATATTGTGTGCATGCCTGAAACCTTTCGCCATGTCGGCATCTTGGCCAAACTCATCGATGAAGAATGTTCACTGCTCCATCAAGGTCGGTAACTATGTCACTGCGTCCTTTGATGTCAAAAACGGACTGGGATAGGGTGGTGTTGTGTTATGTGCTTTCAACACCAGAAGCAGGTAGGTAGTTAGGTAGGTAGAAGTGGTTGAATCAGGTGAAACCTGCTAGAGACCCAAGTAGCGCCGTTTTGATACCACAACTCACGTGACCTGGATGTTGATGGGCGTAGCTAAGAGGCAGAATCTTTCCGAAGTTTGTGTAATGTCGCCGATACTCACATCATTGGTAGAAAACTCAGATAGTAGCTGCCGTAATGGATTTGGTCGTGTACGATGGTAAAATCAAGTGCTTGCTGTCAACAAGAAGGGACACGCAACATCGACCAATCGAACAGTGGTCATAGTGGACAGATAGTAATAGGCTTCTTCTATTTTAGGATGACAGCGACATCTCATCAGAATTCAGAATAACTCTGGCCAATCGCCGAGAACACAGCTTATTCGTAAGACTCTATCCCGAACAACAAAGGAGACCCTTACCATCCAAGTCATACACTATGGCGATGAAGTAAGTACTCAATTGAACACGGATTAAGATATCCTTAGTTAATTGGCACGAGCTTTGGAAGAGAGATTCAACGACGAATTATACGAGTTGTACAAGCTGTACATTGGACGTTTGAGATGGATAAGACGTGTAGATTGAATAAACACCAACGCTTCGGCCAGCCGACAACGGAAAAGAGGAAGACAACACCTTAGGTGGGACGCACAAGTAGAGAGCGTAGAGAGTTATTTAACAACCAGGCTAACTAAAGAAGCCCTCTTGATTGATGCCCAGATTCACTCTGAACTATAGCGCCACGTATAGACGACTTTTTACTTATAAAATCCATTTCATAGATATAGGGTCTATGGCGACACTTTGACTGTGTGGTGAAATCTTTAGGTAACGGTGTTTGAAACTTTAAAACTCGCATATGCACATATTTCCTTGAATACTCCCAACAATATATACTTATAGATTTTTCATATCCAGACGCAGGAGCTCCTATCGCATACAACATGCAAGTTATAATCCAAGAAACTACCACCATAAACATCTCAAATGTAGACTGTCGATTCGTGAAGAACGTTCCCTTAACCGAAGTCCTTAAGTCTTCCAAATGCATCTGCATCAGTATCGTGTTTATCTGAAAACCACACATGAATTAGCAAAAAAGTAAAAGAAATCCTTTCAACTTAATCTCAAACCATTCGCTGTGAGCTAAGATCTTGTTGATGATTAAGAACACCCTCCAGTACATCTAAGCGAAGTTTAGAAGACTTATTTTCCAGATCTTCCGCAGCAATACTCAGCATAAGTACATCACCAACTAAACACATCGATCCAAGAACTATGATAAGAAATAAAAAATAAGAGCTACAGTATCGAGTTTCATCGTATGTCCTTATGAAATATGTGAAGTAATGGTAGGCCAAGAAGATTGTCCTGAACAGACCGAGATAGGACGCAAACATAAACGTTTTGAAGTACTCGTTTGATGCTTGTTTCAGTTTGTAGATCTTTGTGCATGCAAGAGAAATCCTTTTATAATGATTTTCTTTCAATTCCGAGTTGCTCCTGATGAATTCGCTTAAGTGAAGGTACCTCGATGAGAGATGTCCTTGAATGAGAATCCATTCGAAGAACACAATAGATAATATAATCCTATTCACAACTACCAAGGGTATATACTCCCAAAAAAATAATCTTATCATATCTGTCCTAAATGGAAGCAAACAGACGTCCAGAAATCCTGTAAAGAGCTTAATTTTCCAGAATAATCTTATTTCTTTACTCTCACTGGCTACTTGGCACTTCAAAATCCTATTCAAGATGTACAGCAACAAGTGGTCCTTGGCTCTGTGGTTGGTGTACGTATTCCAAACAGCAAACCATAGTTGACAATAGTTTATGATTTGCATGACTTCGTCCTGTATCTCAATCTTGTTATCATGTCTTATTAACCGTCTGAGGAAGTATATTCTAAACCAAATTACGAAGAACATGCAGAATGTTGTGCAGCAGCTTAGCCAGATCAGGAAGCGGTTATAGTATGTTAAAATTGTGCTTTTCTCGAATCTCTGGGTGTCCTTGTTGTAGATGAAGTTGAAAAGACCCAAGAGCTTCGCCAGAAGGAATGTGGTTTTATAAAGTCGCGAAAATCGTTTTGACATGTTCGGATGATGCGGCTTAACTGATTTAGATGAGTAGTTCGCAAAGCGGTGTCCTCGCCATGTTTCGTATGTAAATGAGCTATTATGACTGGACGACGAGTCATTTGTCTTCTTTCACCCTCCTACCTGTCAATGATCAGGTCAAGTATTCGAATGAGTAATTCAGTCTTTTAATAGACGTCTGCATGTCGCCACATACCTAATTAAACAGATTAAGTTAGTTAATTTGAAGTGGCCTGAGAGTCGCCGTACTGGCAAGCTGGACTACTTGTGTTGAAATATTCATGTCCAGCTGGAAGATGAAGTAGTTTACTTCACTGTGTTCCTTTCCCATCCCTTTAGCAACATTTGGGATCAGCCTTTCGGTCCATCGCCCTTTGCATTCTAAGCTCCATTTCTCTTGCCTCTGCTGTTTGGTGAGCTATTTTGGGTCACTCCCGTGACTACGAGGATGGCTGTTTCCGACGCCGTTGGACCCCGAGTCGCTGTATTTGCTTCGTATACTTCTCTTGCTGGAGTGCATCAGCCTATATCTCATAACCATACAGGAGAATGGCTGGTCGTAGGATCAGCGGCTCTTGCAATTAATCTGCTTAGCGACGTTGTGACCGATGCAGACCTTGGTTGAGATGCAGACCTTATATATTGCCATAAAGTGAGCTTCGTATTCAAAGCTTGACCCAGGTACTTTACTCTTCCTTGCTGGTCCAACTTGAAAGTCGACGATAGTCGGTATTCTGTTCTTAGTCAGAAGGACTACCTCCATATTTTCTGTGGCCAGACTATGTTCTTCCATCCAGAGATGTACCCCAATTGCTCCAATCGCCAGTCGCACAGTTCCCTTTTATCTCGCAATGACTTGGAACCCAATAGGGTTTGACATTATGCTGTTGATTGTTCGCACTCAGAGACATTTAGATCTGGGGTCGAATTACGGCATCAGTGATCGAGTAACTCGTCACTTAAAAACGAGCATTATTACGTCGGAATGATCGTTCAACATAATAATCCTCATTTTTACGTGACGAATTACTCGATCACTGATGCCGTTATTCGACCCCTGATCACAGCCTGACTGTCGGTATAAATCAAAATATCTGTGCGTGGTACTGAGTTCGGGCCCGACAAATCGACTATAGATCAAATCTTCACACTAAGGCAAATCTCTGAAAAGACCAAACCACCGCGTAATGTTGTAAAACACGCGGTGTATGGTATTACCTCTGCGACTTCTGAGCATAAGACGTGAAATCTCAATATTTCACCAATAGGTCGGCTGCTATGACTATCATTGTAGGGGATGTGTTTAGAAAAACATTAGGTGATTAAAGTCAAGACTTTTTACGTGTGCTACACTTCGTCTAGCTCCCCCACTGGACAGTTCACACGTTTTTTTTTTTATTTCTTTCCTGGCATCCAGAGAAATCGAAATTTTTTCGCGTGACTGAATCTATTTTTCAATTCAACCACATCGTTGATTGTCTTAAAGAGTGCTTGGGTGGATATATCTTTTTTACTCGTTCATTGTTTGAAGAACGCTGCTTAGAAGCAAATTACTGTTTAAGTAGGTTTTAGACTTTCCTTTTGCTCTCATTTCCGAGTCTTTTGTTGCCAAATTATTTACCTTTCAGTTGATATCACCCTAGCATTCCAAACACCCTGCCAAAAGGTCCACCTTAAGTACTTCTTAACTGAAAACACTTAAAAACTCGGTCAAAAACTATTTATTATCGTTTAAAAATATATATGTACTCGTGTGTGTATAAATATATAAAATTGAGCAGGACACAAAACTACACTAGTAGGGTCAAAGTGGAAGAGTTTCTACGCTAGTGCATGATTATGCGGAATGTCAACATGAGAGATTCATTTAAATGGACGGAATTCGTGGAGTTAAGTCCCATAATTTACTTAAATTATTCGTTTGCAAAGGCACTTTGTAAGCATCCGTGTAACACAGAGCTACTTCAGCTAAATTAAAATAAGATTTTGACTTAAGAACTATGTTGCAATCAGCATCATTTATCTATGCATGCAACAGCCACGCGACAAGGCAAACAAATCCAGATGTTACTGCCATGGCTACAGTATTCGGCGATACAAGTCCCGATGAATTGCAACCGTCTTTACTGTTGCAGGTGCAGAATTCCATAAAAATGTTATAGCTTCCAGTGCGCATCAGACAGAAACGTTCATCACCCTCAATGCCCGGTTCTCCCATGTAAGCACAACTCCTGAAGTATCTCCATTCACCAGCAACTAAAAGAAAAAAACCACTTCGTTAGTGCTAAAGATTTACATTTCTTAACCAAATTACTCACCTTTTTGTCGAATTTTCCTACACATTGTCGCACTTACACCCGGCAAATGAGGAAGTTCCTTCTCCTGCGAACAGTCTGTGATAGCCAGTGTGCTATTGTCGAAAGGGTCACCACATTTAGGATCATTATCCGAACGGCAGTCCCAACATTTTATAGACAAACCTGGGCGTAGACAACAATTTAAAAAACGTAACTCCAATCAAGGCGTACATGATAGTTTTGAGAATTTAAAAGCATTACCTGTTTGAATTAAACAAAACACTGCAAATAGAACACAAGCGGCATAATTTTGTGTATTCATTTTGTTAAATAACGCAAACAAAACCGATCAAAACAACGAAAATAATAAAATAAAAATTAAAAACAAATTAAAAATGCCCCCGCCCTAGAGCTGTGAAGTTTTACAAATTGACATTTAGGTTTGGGCGTCATTTCTTCTTTTTTTGTACTGCACTGTATTGACGACATTTGACAAATAACTTACAGCGGTTGTCAGTTTAAATAGGTTTGTTCGATTTGGAGTTTTGAAAGAAAAGAAATTATAAACTTTTATTTACAACTATGCTAGATTTTATGCATACAGTGGTGAACCGTCTGAAGTATGCGGATATTGTCGATGAAGAAAAGGAGCAAAACAGTATAAGAGGTAAGATCTCCAGGCATATGAAGACTACAGTCAGCATTACAACAATGAGCCTTCTCCAATGGCAATCATTACAGAAGAAGATTTATGGAGGTTTCAAAATTGTTCAGGGCGCACGTAACGATCCCAAATGAAATGACACCAAAATATCGATGTACTACCACCATAACTGCACCACTTTATCGACACAACGAATGCAACAGGTCAACAGATAAACGCCATCTTTGTGTAGCAAATATTTGACAAATGTCATTCAATTAAACGAATCTCAACAAAACAACAAACGAACAAGTGCCTTTTTTAGTAAATAAAATTGAAATAAACACGAACGATAAAATGCCTTATAACAAATCATTGTTGCTTTTGACTACATTACTTCTCATGATCATCGTTCCAGGTGAATTAAAGGCATTCATAGGTTAAACATCCGATACCTTCAGGAGTTGGGTGTGGTTACCTCTTGGATGTTAATTAGAAATTGTTGACTTCACAATTTGTTTCCGAACTTTTCACCTTTTTTAATTACTCATGTCCGTTTTAATAGCGTTGGCGATAAGGTGCTATCAATGTTCGTCCGATCAAGACGCCAAGGGTCACGATAGCTGTGGAGCGTATAAAAAATTTAATAAAACCGAACACATACCCATCGAGTGCAACAGCGATGAGTCGCACATGCCTGGGTCATTTTGTATGAAAGTCGTACAGCAGGGTCCGAGGGGATTCATTTGTAAGTACATAAGTTTCATATCGTGAGTGACACACTCAAATTAATTTGTTTTACATTTTCCAGGGGATGGTAGGTGGCGTCAAGTGATTCGTCGTTGTGCATCTGTATCGGACACTGGTGTTACAGGCGTTTGCAACTGGGGTGTCTATGAGAACGGAGTGTATTGGGAGGAGTGCTATTGTGCAAATGATAGCTGTAATGGAGCTTCGACACTTAGGATATCCATTGTGGGAATTCTGTTGGTTATCGGTACGATTATGATGAGATAAGAAGGTGCCATCGATTCCACTAGGAACGAAACAAATTCCGTCCAAATTTTAATGATTAACTCTAGATTTTTAAGCTCAATTTTTACACGTAGACAATTTTGTTTAAAAAAACATTCCATCGAATGTAGCTAATACCGTCCACAATTTAACTGTATTCTAGGTTTAAAGATGTTTCTTGATGAAAATATATGTACGTGACTCGTTGACACAAATCCATCCAAAAGGTTAGAATTTATATGTGAGAAATCCATTCTCCTGCCATCCCAGTTCTGGTTCATAGGAAACAGCTAAATAGACAAGCATTCCCATGCCTGGAACAGTTTTTGTTGCTACAAATGTTCGTCCGTCATGTGACCACATTGACGTTTCTTCAGCTACAGCTCTCCTTTCCTGGAACTGAAAAGGTAATTGGTTTTTTTTTAAAGAGAATTCTCAGCTTCACTCGACCAGGCTTACCCAATCGTCATATTGAGGAGGTTGTGTTGAATTGGTTCTCCTAAGTACTCTCACAAAGTACTCGGTAAACTTATTTCGATTGGCTTTCACTTCAAGACTTTTCGAATCAAGTGCCAAGACACGATTTATTAAACGTGAAGCAATCTCTCTGTCTGTAATGCTGTCATGTGATCAAATGTTGAATATTATTCTTTCATTTGCTCACCTTTGGGTCTTTTGAGGGTCTTAACTATGCCTTTGGCCGTTTTAATATAACAATGGAATTCTGTGTCTAGATCTTCTAAGTATTCTAGACTAGTGGCTGAACTTGTTTCTGACATGCTAAAGTCTGTTAATTTTTATAGAAAATATGACGAAATTATGAAAAACTTTTCGAAGGTATCTACGACTTAGAAACAGCGGAGATCGAAGTGAGTTTAAAAATCCACGTTGCTACCTAGAAAAAGTGATGCTGAACAGTTCTGATTACATGAGAACACTGAATTAGGGATGTTTTGCCTTCTCTAACTATTTTGGAAGTGGTTTAAGGATTAAGAAAGACATTGAGCAGCCGAAACAAATTGTTCTTCGAAGTTTGGGCCCCATATTGGTCCTCCTGATTGAGGGGTGACGCAAAAAAAAAAAAACATCTGGTTATGAGGGAGACACTAGCCATGCAACTGAGAGAGATTTTCCAATTTGCACTCGTCTTTCGCTAACGTCAAAATCGAATAGCTGACATCGCAAGTGTCTCCTTAGTTAAGTAAAAACCAGTTACAGCACTCCAACCACTAGGTTTCTGCCGACCACCTGCTGCAAGCACATGCAGCAAATCATAATAAATTCAAAGCGGCGTTGTAAAGAAGGACCTGTGCTCTTCGAAAGCTCTATGAGCAGGAGAGAAGGGACGAACACTGGCTTCTCAGGACTGAACTGCGCAAGCTGTACTAAAGCGCAAAAAGAATATGTTAGTGATGAGGGTATGGAAGGACCATTTCTGCATGACCAAATCCAGCTGTCAGGGCAAAACAGAGTATATGTTCTCAACAATAAAGGATTTTTTCGTTAGGTACTTTGCCTACTTATGTAGGCAACTCAGACAATGACACTACAGCTAAGATCAAACAAAGAATAACTCTTGCGTGCTAAGAAGCAAAGCATACTCTTGAACAACCAAAGTGACTCTTTACAAGGCGCGGAGGCATGGACTTTATGAAGAAGGTTGCTCTCGTAGAAAAATCCCTCAGGTGTTTGATTGTTCCGTCTTCAAAAACAGTGAGTGAAGGAGGAGATATAGCGACAAACTGTATATGCGACATCTTTCTAGTTAAAATAGGCAAGATACAACGAATTAAATGGCTGGGACATGTAGAGCGGGTGCACACCAGCGCTCCGTCCCGGAGAGTCTTCGAATCCAATCGGAGAGATGAAGCAGTAGAGGAAAACCGTGAATGGTGGCGCGTAAACGGAAAGGGAACTATGAACACTTGGTAGTGAAAATTGGAGGCAGCTAGTTGAAGATCGAGCTGGCTGTAAACGCTTGTTGGCTTAGGCCCAGGTCTACCCTATACTGTAGCGCCATTTTAAGTGAGTAAGTAAGTAAATTGCTTTCTCATGCTTCAAGACGAATACGAATTCGGTTAGTGGTTGTTGATATCTGGCCTGGAGGAAACAAAGGCTTGCAGAGCAAAAACAGAAGTGTCTAGCTAAGGGACGATAGTTGGATACTTTATTTTACCGATCGGTTTGGTGCATACTGTCTACCAAAAACCGATCCGTTGAACACCGTCTAGGTAAAAACCTAATAATTGACAGCTATAATTTTGAGGTAGTGGGGGAGTTTATCAACCTTGGGGCATGCATATATAAACTCCACAAATGACATCCTAGTGGAGAAACGACGAAGAATAACCTTAGGCAACCTCTGCTACTTCGGTTTGTCCAAACAACTAGGGTCCAAACTCCCAACTCAAAGGTCCAAAACCATGGTCCAGTCCTGCTTTATGGAGCTGAATGCTGGACGATAAGTAAGACAGCGGATCAGATCTTGGGTTCTTTCGAAATAAATATTTGGTCCTGTCTGCGAGGAGGGCGAATGGAGGAGAAGATATAACCGCGAACTCTACGAGCTGCACAAAGATGTGGATGTAGTCCGTAAGGCAAAAATCCGTCGACTGAAATGGCTCGGCCACATCGAGCGAATGGACGAGAATGCAACGGCTAAGAGGATCTTTGAATCTCAGCTACCTGGTTCACGAAGAAGAGGAAGACCGAACCTCCGGTTTAAAGATCAGGCAATCGCGGACGCCAGAAACCTTGGTCTAGTAAATTGGAAGCAGCGTGGCCGGGACTGTGAAAGATGGAAAACGGAATTAGTTCAGGTTCAGGTTCAGGTAAGTAAGTAATGGTGCAAGGGGATTATATATGAGTTCTTTCATGATTAGGGGAAATGGAAAGTTCACATGAAGGTCGTGAGCCTGCTCAACCAAAGTGAAGTATATCACAAGTCCTGTTTAATACTTTTTCTTTTATTTTTATAAATAATTAACATTTATTTCCCTCATATAATATGTATGTCAATATTCTACATATTTAATCTTTTTTTTTTAACAAAAATTGTTTTCTAAAATTTTCTATTATACATTTATCAATACATTTACATACTTTTTATATATTTATTTAAGTTTATGTTGTTAATCGTTTAATTCTATTCATTTTTTTAACATAAATTCTAATTGTTTTGGTTGTTTTGTTGTATAAAATACAATTTTATACTTGTTAACATTTTCTTTATATTTATTTTCTGAATATTTAATATTGTTTTGAAATATGTACATTTTGACAACAATTTCTTTTTCAATATTTGGTTATGAGCAGACAGCTACCAAGTATTGCTTGAGCTTTGTTTAGATTTAGAATGCAGGCATGTTGACGACGCGTTTAAGGGTTAGAATCGCCACAAGAAAGGTTATAGGCTGCCTGCATTTGAAGAATTTTTTAAATTATTTACAAGGTCCGGTAGTAACATAATGAAATGTGTAAGACAGGATATTTGGTGTCAAAAAAAACCATCAAACTAAATCATCTTTATCAACAGGGCTTATGCCACTAGGCTAGGCAAAACCTGTCCCCAATGAGAAGCCTGCGGGGGTCACCTCATGAGATGAAATTGTTCGAATGGTTCACATCAAATGAAATACCCAAATGATTCTTGACTAGATTTTGAAAAAGCACCACGATATTCACGTTTGTCTACTACTGATTCTTGGTCCACAAAAATAGCTTTAAACTTGAGGACCAACCTTGTGCATTAAGTCTTGTAATGGTAGGTAAGAAGAACTGGTTATCTGGTAAGGTCCTACCAGACCAGACCAGTTGGTATCACAACTCACGTGACTTGGATGTTGACGGGTGTAAACTAAGAGCGTAGTGTTCAAATCCATCCTGTGGAGTTCAAAAAATGAATAATATTGCAGAAATCTCTGAATAAATTCCTTAAAAAAGGGTTTGCCAAGTCGTACGCGAAAACGATTGCCTGTATTCCAATGTTAAGTAGTAAGAAGTACGAAAAGTTTTACATAACACAGTCTTAAATAAAGCAAATTAGAGTCGAAATGAACATCTAGCGTCCGCTCTTATGCTAAAGAGGATATAAGAGTTCATACACAAGAGCTTTCGAAGCCAAACAATGTTAAGGAAGCACAGATAAACCTTGGCTTTAAGTCAATCATCTCACAGTGGCTCTGACTATGCATCAAATGAGGTCCACTGGTCTAGTAGATTATTGAAGCATTTTGTAGCCAAAGAACCAGGTTTGTGCTGTATGTTCTTTCGACTTCTTTCCCATTACGTCGAATGTTGACCAACAGATCAAACTAAAAGCAAGCTCCTAGGTGGAACGCAGATAGACTGAGGAGCAACTTATGACAGTAATAGACAGAGGAATGGATCTGATTGTTGAGAAGATGGGGACCACAAAGACCACAGTGGATTCCGCAATGCAATTAATAAGGCAAGCCTGTGAAACTTCTATAGAAAAGATTAAGGGCAACCTGTATACTGGTAGACAAACGATATTGCCGCAAAAAAGAAGACGATGGTAAGGTCACCAGAGGGAGAAGAAGAGACACAAAATCTCCAGACGCTATGTTAGCTGAATTTAGAGAAGCAAGGAGGGATCTCAGAAGATCAGTTAATATGAACAAAAGGCAAAAATGAGACGACTAGGCTACAAGGTAGTACTAGTTATGAACGTGAAAGATACGAACATCCTGGATACTCTTTCTGATGCATCCGACAAGAGCAACAAGGGAAAATCCCATTGTTCAACAAAGGAGACTTGACAGCATAGCTGCCGCAAGCTCTATGAAAAATAATAAGGCTCATAAAACAGCTGGCATACCAGCAGAAATCTTGAATGTAATCAAAAAAACATCCCCTCGACTTCTACTCAATATGTACAACCGCTGAAGGCGTGTTAGACAAGGACTGCAGAAAGCAAAGACTGGTGCTAATAAGCAAAAGTAAAGGGGTAAGGATACCCCATCGGCGTATAGGGATCTATCTATGGTAGACACAAAGGGAAAACTACTCGAGAGGATGCTGAAGCTACCAATTTTATCAGCAGTTAAAACAATATGGATTGACAAAAGACACTCAACAACAGGTGCAGTAGAGGAAGTCGTCCAGCAAAGCAGTCATAAATCAAGAAAAACAGGTCTTACTACGATTGTCAACACTGCCCTTACCTGGATGTGAAGAGAACAGAAAGACTTTTGCCCATAAATAGGAAATATATAAGAACTATAAAGGAGTCCTCGTCCCTCCCATATGGCTAAGTGGTTAGTGCGTTGGACTGTTAATCAAGAGGACACAGACTTGATCCTCAAAACCACCAAACGTTTTTTCGCGGCACCACCTCTTCGCAGGCATGACAAACCTGCAAGAGCATAGTCTGTCATGAAAATGCTTCTCGATCCGCCGTTCGGAATCAGCAATAAAACTGTCGGTCCATTCCTTGCTAGGCCTTGGTTCTTGATGAGCTGTCTCGCCATCACGGGGTATTTTTTGATAGGCAGGCATGCCATTAGAATGTGTGTACCTTCCAACACAATATCTGCAGAAGCTTTAGGAAGAAACGCGTACTGACCTTTTTTTGTACCTGCCTGTCTTATCAAGGTTGAGAAGGCAAACCCTAGGAGAATATTTCCATGACCTAGGTAAGCTCGGTATTTACAAAAATTAAGATGTTTGTCTATGGGTCATGGAGGAGCTTTAAATAGAGGATATCACAATAGGCCCACCTGTGGCCGCAGTGATAAGGGACTAGTGTCCACCTCATCTACCAATCTAATCTAATCTAATGGGTCTAAGCTGTTCTGCACCTAGTGCGATACAGGAAGGGGTCCGCACCAATACGGCCACCCATGGTATCTTCCTCGATAAATCCGGTACGTGGTAACACAATGGACCTTCATTCTGGGGTCCAATTACGGCATCAGTGATCGAGTAACTCGTCACGTGAAAAAGAGTATTATTACGTATAAACGATCATTCCGACGTAATAATGCTTGTTTTTACGTGACGAGTTACTCGATCACTGATGCCGTAATTCGACCCCTGGTTTAAGTGAGCTCTTGCTTAAGCGGGGGCAGCCACCTCTAACCTAATCTATAAGAAAACAACTACGAAAGCCCTCGTGAATAGAGCACAATAATAGATATTACAGTGGAATATTAAAGGTTTTCATTAAGTTTAAAATTAAAGGTACACCCTTGTGTAAATCTGCTAAAAATAGACCATGAAGCCCATCTCCCTATACATCGATTCGAAAACCTTCTACGAACTGATGGAAATATTCTCTGTGACACACTCTGAATATAGCCAAGGACTCCAAGCTCGTTTCTATTTGTAGAACAAAGCCCACAATCATTTCATTACCGGACCTTGCATCCTTGTGTTCCATAAAGGACACCCATACAAAATTAATAATTTCCCTATATCTAAAGTACATTTTTATTTTCTGTTTAATTCTAAATATTTATCTGTACCGTACTTACAATAAATTCCCAAACATTAACCATTTTCACTGAATTAAATTGCTAAATTTGAAAAAATATGTTTCCTTTTTATCTAAAAAAAAACAGGTGTGACTATGTGTGTGTAATTAAAAATTTGTATTTATAGAAAGGGTGTTCTCCTAGAGTGTAAATATATTTAAAAAAAAATTTGCAAAATAAATTATTTGTTATGTGCTTTTTCTAAATATGTTAAGGAAAAAAAAAAATGAAGAAAACCAAATAATTAATGTATATATGTATATTTAAATGTAAATTTAACTCTTTTGCTTTGTCTTCTCTGTATTATATGACCAGAGAGAGAGTGAGATGATACAAAAGAGGAGGACATTCTCTTTGGTCCTTGTAAACTTCAAAGCTTCAAACGAAGTGGAAGAAATTGCTCAAAAAACTCAACGAATCGTTAATTATTTTATTATTTTATTTTTATACCATCATATTACCATTCATTTGTTTCGCGTGTGCTAATTAAATTATTCAATGTGGTGTCCATTTCCAGTAAAAAAAAAAAAAATTACAGACAGGATTTATCCTTGTTGTTTTGTATTTCAACTTTCAATTTTAATTTGACTTCAACACTTAATCCTTAAACTAAAAAAAACAGAAAATCCTATAAAATTAAGATAAAGACGGGGAAGAAAAGAAAGAAGAAAAGGACTTCCTTTTTTTTTTTGGTTGTTTCCTAAACCTCTGTCAAGATTGGACAAGCGAAATAATCCGAAAAAGGTCAGCGCAAGTACAGTTTTAATAGATGTTTACTCAACGAGTAATAAAGTTTTATATTAAATACACCGTAAAGTGGGGCATTAGCTTCAACGTAGGTGCTGTAAAATTGACCAACGACCGTCTTGCGAGAGATTGATTTAAGTAAACCCTAAAGGATCAAAAAGCAGAAGGGTGTTATCTCTTTTGTGGGTAGGTTATATATATATTTTGTTTTATTAATTTTGCCCTCCCCCCTGCACTAGATTGTGGGTTACGACTAATTAGGGTTGAAATTGACAAAATTTAGTGCCAAGTACTTGATGGAATTGGGCGTATCGCTGTTGGGTATCGAAGGAGATAAGTTAAAATTAGTTTCCCATAATCCTTTTAAGGTTAAAAGGTAATCCTGTTTAGCTATGTATAGGTAGGTATGTGTGTTTGAAGATTTTCCAATTGAAATTTATTGGCGTGTTTGAAGTGGTTACCACTAAGGCATGCGATTAAGTGTGTTTAGGAAATAGTTTTGGCAATCGATAAACGGGAATAAAGCTAAGGTTTCACTAGAACCAAATGAGATGATTTGGGCAAAGAGGTGAGAAGTCAAACTATGCCAAGCTATCAAACTGTCAAATCGACACAAAAATTGTAACGAAGAAGGAGTGCGCTGTGGGATCTACTCATCCGGTCAATAAGACTTCCGTACCACAATATCAAGTGCATTTCAAGCGGAAGTCCTAGCCATCGCCAAAGAAGCCCGAGAATTATCAACGAAACAAGTCTCTAGGAAAGTTGTTGACATTAACATTGACAGTCAGGCTGTACTTCAAAGCCATTTCATCCAGAGTAGTAAAGTCAAAACTTGTAAAACGTTGTCGTGGCGAGCTTAATTCTCAAATGGTATACACGAGAACGAAATGGCGGATGAGTTAACTAGAAAGGGTTCAAAACAGATCACTGGTCGATTACTCAGTACACACGTTAAATCCAACATGACTTTGAAAGACAAACTGACGAGAGTGGGACCTCCTCTCTTCATGCCGCACCTCTAGAAAACTCTGGACACAGTCTTGCGCTAAACAGATCAATCTTAACGCTCTTCGTAGGGATTATCACAGGCCATTATGCAGAGACTGCGGCGATACAGATGCAAATTCCCCAGTTCATGCAGAGACAGAAAGATAGCCCTTGGTGAATACTATTTCAACGAACGACCTATCTAAGAAGCCACCAAAAACCATTCTAAAATGCATTACTAATTCGGGATGGCTCAGGGCCGAACGAATCACCAACGAACTAACATAGACCTTTCTCCTTTGTCTTCTCTTTCAGACTGGACATTCCATGTCAGAGGAACACAATGGATCCGTAGAGATCCAAGTGAAGGCTGCACAATACGAAATGCAGCCACCTCTTCAACGTCCCTATCTAACTCCAGTTTAGATTTCAAGACTCTGACGGTTGCATTGCATTGACTTTTCGTTCTACATATCCTACAGATCTTCGTTCATTCGTTATTGAATCTTCTCCTCTAAAGCCCGTCAACACAAAAGGGATCGAATAACTTACGAAGATTTGTTCGCTCGAAACTACTAAGATCCTTCAAAAGAGTCTATGCTTCAACATCTTAAAATATGTTTGAGAAGATTGGGGCCTTTGACCGAGTTTCCTTATTTGTACGGGATAAGGGCTTATTACTCAATTGTCTTCTCAACCCAAAGAAACAGGGATTGGCAAGAGCTATTCCTTGTTTGATTTCTGATGTGATATCGTTGTCAGAACTCAGAGCTGTGCCAAAGTTATTCAAAGCTGTAGCTGTCTACTTTGACGTTCTGTCTGATTCGTCAATGTTGAGTGTCCCTTCATGTTGACAGAAAATACTTGATTTTGACATCACTCACCACTGAATTCGTTTTTGGACGATTTTGCCTCAGTGCTCGCGAATGCACCAGTGACAGCTCGCTGAGTTCTGCCAGTGATGTTGGAATTTATTCGGAACAGTCTTTTGAAAGATTGTGCCTCTGGTGAGCTTGTGAGTTTCGCGCACAATGCCTTCAAGCGCATCACCTTGCCAAAATCGTTTTTTGCCATCAAATGTTTCGCTGGGATTTTTACTGACCAAGATGCCAAAGCTCATCTCTATAAATGCTGTCATGGGCGGCCTTAAAACCGATAAAGGAATGGTGGGTAGCAATTTTGACTTCTTAAGTTATCTCCATAGGATCTGCCAAAGTGTGAACATTTGGTCGATTGGGGGGAATAGGAGCGAATCAGGTGGGTGACGAAAGGCTTTAGGCATTCACACAATACGGCAGATAAGATGTTGTTCGAAGAGGCTGATGCCTTTGCAGATGATGCAGATGAGGGGATCTTTTTTCTTGTGGATCGGGTTAACGATGTTGAGATTCCATACACTCGTCTGACTATTTGCTTATTTCTACAAAGCTAACTCCAACTGTTTTGAATAGTTCGGCTTCAGCAAGTCGCGAGATCCAGCAGTCTTGTTGGAATTTAGCTTGGATCTTTTGGCTATCATCGTCAGACTAGTTAACAGACTTACAAATTTGGTCTAGTACAAACGTTGTAAACGTAATTTCATTTGATTAAGTTTTATCCCAAAATCCGATTCGACCCTTTAAATGTGAAATTCGACATTGCCAAGGTGTTTGCACAAGGACCTTAACGAATGGCATACAAATAAGTTTAACATTTCCGGTCGTAAATTTCGGTTTATTACACACAACCTTTAGGTATGCATCAAAGATAACAGCTGCTGTTATGCATGATTTCTCGTTACACATTTGAATAAACTTCCTTATTTCGAAGGACGAGTAGTGAGTAAACCAATTTCAAGGATATTGATGGGTTCCTAACTTTGTTTTGTTGTTTGGTTTTCTTTTTTTTTGGCTTTTTCGATTAATGGGACTGATTTTGACAGATTTCATTTTGTAAAATTTCAATACCAGACGGAGATTGATTTAAATGGTTTCAGGATTGATCTATTCAAGGATTCAGTTGGAAAGTCAGTTTAGTCAATGATAAGATGGAGGTTAACTTTTGGGAAGGAAGGACTGACTGCACAGTAAGCTTGACTGTGAATGTTTTTAGTTTGGTTAACTAATTATTGTCGGTTTGAGTCTTATGTTCTCATGTGACTTCTTCAATCGCTTCCTGAAACAGATAGTGCGGTGGCACGTGGTTATAAGTTGATCGCTACCAGCGTGTCATTTTAGAGGCTTCCACGGCAATCTATGAACAGGTGAAACGAGTTGGTCTTGCAGTGAACGAGAGCACAACGAAGTACAGTCTATCAACGAAAAGAGCACCATCGGTCTACCAACTAGGACAAAATGTCAATGTTTATAGAACTATAACTACAAGTTCAAGGTAGTTAAGGATTTCATCTACCTGGGAGTCAATATCAACTCCAAGAATGACAATCACACTGTTGGAAACTGTTTCTACTTTGATTTGTCAAATTTGGTCAAGACTCCTTACTTGAAAGACTAAATGCATGCTGGAGTCACCGGACCCTGATCCTGACAGTTTTGCTACCTACATGGTTCTGATTGCTGGACAATGAGCAGGAAAGCAGAGCAAATATGGGGACTTTCGAACGCAGAATTCTTCATCAAATATTTGGTCCTGCATCCAAGGAAAATGCAAAATCTGAAAGCTGTATCAAGATGTGGATCTTATCTAAAAAGCCAGGATGTGGCTCTACCACATCGAGAGAAAGAACAACAATGCTCCAGCTAAAAGGGTCTTCGAATCACAACCCCTAGGTTCGAGACTACAAGAAAAACTGAACCTCCAGTTCAAAGATCAAGCGATTCTGAAGCCAAAGCTCTTGATAAAAATGATTGGAGACAGTGTGTTCGGAACCGATAAGAATGGAAGACTGCACTGTCTCAGGTGGAGATCCTACAAGAGTCGAGAGCTCGTTAAGTAAGTAAGTATTTAAAATTGAAATTTAAACATCAGAGGAACTCAAGCGCACAATTGATAATAACTTACTAAAGGACTCATATCCGGCCCTCTCAGCTCGAAGAAGAGTATACTTAGGAGCCAGCTTCTTTCTGGCTGACATAAACATAGGTAGCCTGCAGCGCTTCATAACAAGCTCCGGCTGGTTCTGCGGGTAGTATTTTCCGGTGAAATACAGATCCATGTGGTAACACAAAGGACCTTATCTGGTATAATTGAGGTTGCAACCTGCGCCCTGCTACTCCTACCTAACCTAACCTAACCTACTTACTCAACCTATAAGCCTCTCCAGTTAGTCCGGTCCTTAGCTAACCGTCTCCAGTTATGCACTCCAAGTTGGTTCAGGTCCAATTCTACTTGTGCGACTTTAGGCGAGGGCACAATTAAATGAGTGTGGGCCGTCGAAAGTTAGTAGAAACCGTCCAATGAATTAGCGAATTGGACATGTCCTAAGAGGTAATCTTCATTTTCAAAGCGGGCTTAGTAGGAGTTAAGACGCTGGCAGTGAAGTCGAGAATGTCTTAAGACAACACCTTCATTTTAATACAATAGAGAGCTTAGTCAGATTTAAGACGCTGGAAGCGAGGACGAGAATCATAAAACTCAGGATTACGGTTGAAAAAACTGCCTCCAAGGGTCTACCTATAAGGTGCAGCCCGATGGAGGACATATAGCTTTGGAAGAGGTCGAAAAAGGTGTCCTGGAAACAAATACGTGAACAAAATAGATGTCCTACAACCCATAAAGGACAAAGGATCCAAGTAAAATAAGTAAGGACACTTGGAAGTCTATTCAAACTGAAAGTATAGACAATTACCGTTCTGGAGCACACACACAAGTTTATAACTAGCACAACTAACACGCACTCACTTATTGTAAAACGACTTGTAACAACACCTATGCTTGTATTTGGTTTTTTTCTTTTTACGGTCTTGGACGAGACACAACAAATATGTTTAAGTATTTTTTATTTTTTTTTGTAACGTTTTTAACGTTGGTTTTGTAAAATCCTAACCTATTATTGGTTTCACGCAACAACTTATGTTTGCTTTAATTTTTTATGTTTATATATATTTTGATTAATCACTTTAAAGTTTTATTTAGTTTTTATTTTGTTTGTTTTACTTTTGCCCATTGTTGTTTTGTTGTTGTTAATTATTTATCTATACACAGGGTTTCTTAAACTAAGTCTTCTACTAGGATAAAACTTATACCAATTGTTTGTTGCTTGTGTTTATTCCTGTTTTTGCAGTTACTGTTGTTGTTGTTGTTGTTGTTGTGGTGTTGTCGTTTGGCGAGAGAGAGAGAGAGAATAGAAAAAGGATGTCTGTTTGAATGATGGCGGTTATCAAGGATCGGGCTATGAATATGGAAGGGGTGGGATTTGTTTTTTTTTTTAGACAATAATTGGAGATCTTATGTCAATTGTTTTACTGTCGGTAAGGGTTGATGTCAGTGAGAGGGATGTTAGGTTATTGTTGTAGTTTTCGGTAAATGTATTGGCAGCATCACTCATGGGCGATGGGGTACGCGTTGAGGCGTATGCATCCGATGATATTGTCGATGCTGTAGATGCATTCTCCGTGATGTTATTTACAGTTGACATTGAGTACTGCATTCCCAGGTTAAATTCAATTGAGCAATCTATTCCACTTCGTTCGTCTCGTCAAACTTTCTCCTTGATATTGTGCACTTGTGGCGTTTGTATACTTGGCCCAACAATGAATCTGAAAGTTAAAAGAGTCGAGAGTTGAGAGTTAGTATAACATTTAAGGTTAGGCGCTGTTATGTTTGAAGAAAGAACAAATGCTTCTAGCTGATCGACGGCTTTTGAAAATGCCTAAAACTTGAAGTTTTTTAGGGAAAGTCCAAAGATCCGCATGCATTTGCATCGTTTGTCCCTAAGTTTTTCCGACTAAAAGCCTTCTCAATGTGGTCTGCCTACCTAGTAGGTCGCTCCTCGATCGTTTATGCGAAAACAGTTTAAATACGGAAGCAGAGACTACCCCCACCGAAACCGAGTTTTGATTGTAACTCCCGAGCATTTACTCAAACATAATTGAGATTGATTTTAAGGAAGGACTGCCTTCACGGACGATTCTATGTCCTTTTCTGTTTGCGTGCATAAATATGAGTTTTCCTGCCTTCTTTTCGATCCATCCAAGAGTTAGTTAGTTATTTAGAAGTGGTCCTCCGAGTAGAGGTCCATTTAGACCACAAGAAGTTCCATTGTGATACTACTGAATGCCAGGCTTAGACCAAGTCTACTCCTGAAACCATTTAGATTTCTTAAATGTTCAGATCATTTAGATTGTTAAAGAAATATTCGCCTAAGGTGGTGTTCCTGATGTTAGCAAGGGTGGGACACGTGCAGAGAAAGCGTACAACAGCTTATTTCTCTTCTAAGCCTCTGCAGCTGCTGCAGAAATCGTTGCATTGAATACTCAAACGCTGAGCATGTCTGTCGAAGATACAGTGCCCTGTGAAGACGTTAGTTTAGAGAGTAGGTTTTTATAAGGATCGAGGGCAGGCCAGATAAGCATAGCATTGTTGCTATACTCAAGGTGCTGCCATCTATGATTTGCTTTCGACAGAGAATCGGTGTAAATCAAGTGTTTAACAGACGATATGTGCTTTGATATGGTCGAGCTTCCTACTGTCTGTACCTTTAGAGTCTTGTCTGGCCCTGAATGTCATTATTCTGGTAAGCGATCTCGCTAAGATATACGGGACACTGTTCCACTGCCCTAGATATTGTTGTGTTGTGGATACAAGGGATCTGATCGCAGCATGGTTTACCTTCAGCCAAGCGGGAGGCCCAACTGGTAGCCGGCTTGAAAGACACTTTTGTGATAAGGCAGACTGAAGTAGTAGTGAATGTCAGGGTTTCTAAAAAGACACCGACACTGATCCCTTCGGCTGTTTTAGAACCGTCCGTAGAGATAGAGATAGACTCATTAGACAGGACTTCGCGCTGACTCCAGACGCTTCTGTTTGGTATTATGTGCTTATAGCCCATGCTGTATTCGTTCTCAGTGGTCAGCGTGTCAGTTGATTTAGGAGGGCTGCGGTGTGACTTAATAGGATTTGGACATGCCCCACATTTTTCTCAAACCATTAGTGAGTTAGTACGGCCGCGTTAGTGACTTGCTGCATACTATAAACATCTATTGAAGCATGGTTTGACTGAAGTGCAGCTGTTGGGGAAGTTCTCAGCCCAGACGTAGCGCAAGCTACGCGTTGGACTTTCTCGAGAACTTTTGTTTGTTTTCCAGAATCGGTCACCAAAACATTATGCCATACGTAGGTACGGATCGGTCCTACGACTGAGTGGCTGAGGGTACCTTCCCGACACGGAGATGGCGACATCCAAGGTTTACCATCATTTCATTATGAATTCAATCTACCCACCATTTGTTTGTTAGCCTACCTGTCTGCCTGCCTGGATTAATGCCTGCCCTTTGGTTTGTCTACGTCTTTTCGTCTAAATATTCGCTCTTTAGACTTAAATGTTGCTGAAAGGAGACTCTAGGAGCAGCTCTTAAGCAGCAAATAGAGGTGGGGAAAATGCTTCGTTCTACTGAAGCGCTTCAATTGAATGCTTCAGTCCCGGATGACACATCACTAGCAGCATATACATATGTCCAACTTCTCCTTAGCTCATGTTACTCATGCTTATTTAGCCTCCACTTGAGTAAGTTACATGCACATATCCCCTTTAATGAAGCATACAATATTGTTTCCTAATATTTCTTCCAGCGTTTCGTTAACAGATGAATTAATTTACAGATCCACTCAAAGGATCCTTTTATTGTTAGCTACAACAGCTGTGTTGATTATTACCCCCCCGGCCGAAAGGAAAAAAATAAAATAAACGTGTAACAGTATCCACCATAGTTGATGGAGTTCCTTGAACTGCCCTACTCAATTTACACCCCCTAACTTCAGGATGTTAATGAAGCAGATAGAATAACATCGATACGGGTTGTTGCTCGCTCCATCCCCCCTCCCCTGTACAGTAAATAACAAATTAATCCCGTCGACACTTTAATAGCCCAGACAGCGCATTGTTTACATTAGCAGCCTTGAGCCATTCGCTGACATCTTTAATTTGGTTTTCATTGATCTGAAGGATATGCCTGTCAAGGCACCGGTTGACAAATCGATATAGTCAAGCACTTACCCAATTGAATTGACGTCTACACTACTATTCATGCCACTGTGTCCATCGTCACTGATGCAGCTACTGTTCGGCGGTTGGACTGGCGACGAATGATGTTGATGCTGCTGTTGCTGGTGATGGGTCGAGGTGCCCTTTGACGTCTGTGTCTGGGTTGATGAGACGGGAGTTTTTGTGAACGGTGCTTGAAATGATGTTGACGTGATTGTAAAATAGCCGCCAGGCTTAGGTTTCAAGTGACGGTTATTCATTTGCATGTGGACAGTCTTCATAAATTCAATTTGGTGAGCTAACTTTTGGATTTGTTCCTGTGTCATGGAGAAGATGGATGATATCCCAAGTGAACTTCGAATGAATAAAAGATAAATACATGTATACACACTTACCTTTAGCTCCTCGTTCTCTTGGTATAAATCGGGTGATTCTTCTGGCACTAGACCAACACCGTTAAGGGAGAATGATGCAGTTATGCTACGTACTCGTGCTTTATTGTCCCATTGGTCACCTTGTCCCTTGAATACCCGAGAGATTTTCGGTCCGAAAACCAACACAATAGTGACTGTTGTGGACATTTGTGTGCGTATGAATCCCAGAAGGTACTTGATGTCCGGACCAGCTTGTGGAAAAATGAAGAGACTGTGTGGGAATAGAGCAAGAGTGACAAACAAATAAATTAAGGATTAATTCAAGTTAAGGATTGATGGGGTTGAGATTTGTGTGATTTTATTTGGATCACCCTCAGTAATTGTAACAGATCCTGAGTATGATGTTGCTCCTTGTAAAGAAGATCCACAGATTTTAGTTTTTTTTTTGGTTTTTCCATCGAATTTTTTGTCGAGAATTGTGTGGTTTGGGTCTAGAAAAGTGTCCTTTATCTTTCAGAAACTATGGTGACAAATTAAAGGGCTTTTGCCCTTCGATTTCAAACCAGTTCCATTTGTCCAGTAAACTTTTGCTCACATCTTACTTAGGACAGTGCTGCACAATGCAACCAAACGCGTATAATTGGTCTTTTCTGCTCCTCGTCGCAAAAGTTTCTAGCGTCCATCCTTATCTAGCAATGTGAGTGCTTAGATGGTCAAAATCATGTTTATAAACAGAAGCTGCAGAACACTTTAGTGGACTTTTACTGATTCCAAGTCGGCGACTGTTACGTATAGGCAGACGAAACCTACATTCAGTAATGAGAACAATTTCGGTTGCCTACGATTTGGATTAGAGATCTGTAGCACTACCTTACCGACTTCGATTTAATTGCTGTCGCTGCTCATGAAACTGATCAGTGCTATTGGAAGTGGGGTACCTTTTCCACAACGAAACAAGAGTGTGGACATCAAACGAACCTCATGCATTGTAAAGGCAAGATTTGAGGACCAAACAACCAAGAACGCAGACCCTAGATGGTCTAACTTATTAGGGTACAGGATATCTAAGACCCTTTGGCAAGCGATTGTTTCGCAGGAAAACATGGAACAGGCAGGTGATGGATAAGAAAAGCCTCTCTGGAAGCACGCTACGAGACTAGGACTCACAAACAAGGATGTAGGTAGATGCTGTAACTTTGACAAGGAAATAGGTGGGAATAGCCCACAATAAAACCAACTTGTTAGGTTAACCCCCTCTAACTTAACCTAATCCATTCATTAGTCCAGAGTAAGTCTTTAGAAAAAGTGGAGTCAAACTATGATTTGAAAGCAAGATTAGTGTCGTTGAGATTTTAAAGGCTTTTGACAGAGTACGAAGCTGTTTTAACAAACAAATTTAAAGTCTTTATGATCATTTAACACAATTTGTTCAGATTCTGGAGCCCCTCTAGGTTCAATGTTGTCTTCTTATCCTTTTCTCATTTTTATAAATGATTTCTTGTCTGTTGCCTGCCTGTAAACCAAATTATTTCTTAACTGTTGATTGGACGTAGGTGTAGCCTGATTACGTCTCTGCTCTTCATCTACGGAATAGGGTCTTACTTATACCGTGCCGACTTACTAAAAGGAAATAAATGTACAGTTGTTTCATCGCATTTTAAAGCCTTTGTTAGTCAAAAACGAATGTAGAATGTGTCATGCATGAGAACCCAAGTTTTTCAACTCGGCGTTTGCAAGACTCTGTAGAGTTTTTCGCTAAAACTCGTATAAGATTCAAGTAATCTAAGGTCGGACAACACTTCGCTTATTGGATAGAGTCGTTGAACATTTGGCAACTGATCCGGGACTTAAGCGACGTATTTGGGTAGAATTCTTCATTAAAGGCATCACAAGGGACTCTGACTAAGTCAGTTCCTTCGGGACACGTATCCACCTTACCTAACTTCGTGGCTTCGTCAATAGACAAAATGGCCGAATGTGGGGGGAACTAATCCGCACGAGATCTAAGAGTGTTCATTGCATCAGAGGCGCCCCTTTCTTCTTCCAAGAATAGCAAGGCTATACATACTCCTCTATCATTTGTTTGGCAAATGGTTTTTTGGACTTCCGGTATGCGTACCACCGAACGACGGCGTGGTTTATCTGCCTGTCTTCACTCCACAAAGTAGGCAATTTAATTGTTAATGTCAATTGGGTAGCATAAGCTGAGTGAATACTTAAACAACCGAAGGGTGTGTCTTTAAATAATTCGTGACGTTCTTATTTGAAGGTAAATGCCAAATAATTCGGTTGACGTGAATATTGAACTTCCTCTCTTGTCCGAGAAAATGGGACTATGACTATGACAAATGTTAAAGGATCTGTTCAATGTCACAACTCGAATGAATCCTCCTGTAATCATACATTAATTATGGTTTAATTACAAGGAAAAGAAAAGTAATGACGAATGCTTTGTGTAGGAGGCACATGCCTCCTTTCGATATGACGAAATCTTTTACGTCATACATGTCTTCTGTCATTTATTGCCCGCATCGTTCATATCGTTTCTTTCGTCATTGTTTAATGATAGTTCGACTGGAAAAGGGGAAGAAGGCTTATAACATTTGAAACAGATTTGAATGGACAGAGAGAGAGAGAGAGAGTTGGAGAGAAGGAGAGTCCATTAGGACTAAACACACTTTACACAACAGCACGAGTGTCCATCTCTCAGTTATTTTTTGCTGAACTTGACAGGTTGCCACCCCCCTGTGCGTGATTTTCTCGTAATTCTTCTTAACCATCAAATCGGTGGTTTGGTCAATTGACAATTTGAAAGTCGAAATGTCACATTAAAATTTGAGGACTGACGGGATGTTCATGTTTGATGGTTGGATGCTGGCAATGCCCTGTCTTGTAACTGTGACTACACACCAATTGAGGCTGCTATTAATCCGCACTCGACTTGTTGAACTTATAAGCTCGAGTGTTGACCAAGAGACAAGTTAGTTGGTTAGTTAGAAGTGGTCCTCCAAGAGGTATACTTACACCAAGAGAAGGTCCATTGTGATACCACTGAGTGCAAGCGTTGAACCCCAGTCTACTCCTGAAACCATTTAGACGTAGCAGTTTAGATCAACCGTGCTGGCAGAGTTCAGATCCTTTAGATCTTTAAAAAAAATCGTCTAAGGTGGGTTTTCTGATGTTATCAAGGGCGAGACACATACCGAGGAAGTGTACAATAGATTCTTTCTCTTCCTCGTCCCTGCAGCTCCTGTAGAAATTGTTGCATACAGTACAAAAACGCTGAGCGTGTCTGCCTAGGAAGCAGTGCACTGTGAGGGCGTTAGAGGTAGTTTCGAAAGTTGGTCTCTTTTAAGGATCGAGGACACACCATATTGGCTTAGAATTGTTGCAATAGTCAAGGTGCTGCCATCTATGATTTGCTTTCGACAGAGCATCGGTGTAAATCAGGTGTTTAACAGACGATATGTGCTTTGATATGATTGTCTGTACCTTTAGAGTCTTGTCTGGCCCTGAATGTCATTATTCTGGTAAGCGATCTCGCTAAAGACACAGGACACTGTTTCACTGCCCTACATATTGTTGTTTTGGATACAAGAGATCTGAACGCAGCAAGGTTAACCTTCAGCCAAATGGGCGACCTGACTGAAAGTCGGTTTGAAAGACACAACAGTGATAAGGCGGGTTTTTTGAAAAGACAACCGACCCTTTTGGCTGGTTTAGAATCGTCAGTAGAAAAAGAGATAGACAAGACTCATTGAAGAGGATTTTGAACTGAATCCAGATGATTCTGAAGGGTATTGTGTGCTTATAGCTCGTGTTGAAGTCATTTACAGTGGGCATCGTGTCAGTTGATTTAGATAACCAAGAGACAAGAAAAGCACGACTATAAAAAGGACGGCAGAAGAACTCCCCAGATGGAAGAAGAGAAACAGCTCCTCATCTGGGCTACTTAAACATATTCGGAGCTTACGCTGATAAAGATTTCAAAGAATTAGTCAGGGTCTTGGAAAATGTATGGTTGCGGTTGAGCCCTTAATGGGAAAACAGCAGCTCACATCGCCGAAGTGGGTTGCTGACATCGGATTAATTGAATTCTCGTCCTAGGAGTTTTTTGCAATGAAAATGGTCCTCAAAGTTGGGGTTAGTGCCGTTTTTTATGAAAAAGATACTTGTTTCGGATACAAGATACAAGATCCCTTCATTTCAGATCACGATCCGGAACGTCTAAGGGCTATGAATCTGAATCGTATATGTCATAGCACTTGGTCTGAAGAAGTGGAGGCAGCGCGCACAGGTTCGATGGGTTTAGTGGTTACATGGCTCAGGATCGATGGCTGCAGTGTCTCAGGCAGAGTCCCTAATCTAAGTCAACCACTCAATTAATCAGCGGACTTTGCATAGACGTGGTTTCATAGCTTTTCGTGGCTTAGTTGGGAAGCTGGTATGTAATGACCGTGGGAGTTATCTTGCTCGGAACGAAAAAACCACACGGAAAAACGTCTCATAGCTGCGTTTCGAGCGTCGGACATCTGCAAGTTACCGAAGAATTTGAAACTGTCACTCTTAAGGTTGCCTTAAACCTTTCCTTGTAAATATAGTTAAAGAACAAATAATGTAGCATGCTTCTCCAATCCTTTGAAACCTTTTAAGGACCTTGCTCACATAAAGGATGAAGAAGACCGATTAACTGGCACTATTAAGCTAATTTCCAGAACTGGCAACTCTCTCTATTGGGATATTTAGCTTCCTATCGATACGGTTATTCTGAAAGAAAAGCTTCAAACAGAAGCCACACATCTTGTCCTGCAATGATTTGTGAACCCATGTTTAACTTTACAAACCAGGACATTGATTTTCAGTGCTGAAGTCATCACTCATCACTATTGTGTCAACCTATTGCTTGGTCAGCTGCCACAAAATCCCTCAAATTCAGAGTTATAATGTCTAACTATGTATTCCAACAGAAGCAGGAATAGCTAACTTCGTACGTAAACATGTCAACAAAAGCTAACATCATATGGAATGGAACTGTGTCATTACAACACCAGAACTAGTAGATGAGGTGTAGACTACCCCCCAACACAATCTATCTATTTTAGTCTAAGTGATGCCTATACTCCAACACACCAACATGTCTAGTAACTTTAAGGTCAATGGCTTACAATTTTGTTTTAACAAGCTGCTAGCACGTATCCATTCCCTTCCGCATTTAATCGACAATTAATGAACTGTTCGCATGACCACCACGGCTATTTGTTCAATACCACAAGCTAAATCAAATAGTCCTTGTTTCCGCTAAACCAAACTACAAAAACTAAAGGGAAAAAGGGGGAAACCTACGCAAACAAATTGACTGAAACATCAATTCACAAGCGTTTGCAAAGCCACGCGCTACCATTCAGATGTCAGTATCCTGCCCACATTAACCAACCGTTGACTGTTCATCCCTTTGCATTGACATCGAAATTTCCGTTATCAATTCACTATGCGATAAAATTTCGAATGCGTAGTTTAAGATTTACCGCGCGCATTTATTCGGTCAAATTTTATCCTTTTTGGCTCCAGGATACAACAAACACACACACACACGTAACCGACCACCCACACAGTAGCAGAACGTAGCAACGAATGTAATTCCGATATCAAATGGCTCAATCTCAATGTGAACAATTGTCAATTTGGAAAATGACTATTTTGGGCACACAAGACCCAAGCTTCAGGGGGACCGACCGACTAGAGGGGTTCGCAAGGATGTAGCGCGGCAATGCTGCTGAGTCAGTTACAAATGATAAAACATGCTAAATCCGCCCGTAGGTAAGGAGTAGTTGTTTATTGATTTCCTGAGCCAATACCATTTTGTTGGTTACAATGCAACGGGAACTGGCAGAGATTAGGATCACCCCGAGGCAATGATTTCATGGTCTACCAGGAGTCGGTAGGGTTGAAAGGAAAACCTCAATGAATTTGGAAATAATGAAAATGTTCTTTTTTTTTTTCGTTCGTTATTTCTTTGGGAATCTTCCCTTTTACTCCTTGGTGGGGGTGGTACATTGTGGTAGTAAATTTTGTATTTGGTATGATGAACAGTCTTTGCTGTTATTGCTTTGGGAATGTCTGAAGGTCGGACATTTTGGGTTAAGCATACCTATTCATCTGATATACAATGTGTGGTGTATTCGTTTGAGCTATACCCTTGGAAACTATTTCGATGGCAAAACAATCCGATTCATACCCATTTAAACGGTTTTTTACTGAAGATAAAACCATAAATCTTGAAGGGGGGAAAGTTAATGACCACAAAAAAGGCGTACGGATACCCTGTATCTATCTCATGCGATGTATCCGTGTATAAAAAAAAATTTGCTTTTACTGTAAGTCTTTAAATTATTTAAGGAGTTTTGGTTTTTGGTTTCCTTTGAAATGGTTTTTGAGGCTTCTAATGGGAGTTTTATTGTAGGTTGGTTGACATAGGCACTTTCGTCTCTCAAAATATTTACCCAGCTGTCCTGTACCATCATTTGAATGAAGGAATGAGAACTTAATATCCGCTGTTACAACCGTGAAGGCATTCTAAAGGGGCTATCAACTTGGACTGGATTTATTAAAGATTGCAAAATGTCATCTTTTAAAGATTCAAGAAGTCCTAGTGTTTAAAGGAATAAAAACCATTTCTAGACGGTCTTCGAAGAGAAATGTTTGAATCTTGGAATGTCTAGCTGAAAACTTGAATATGAAGCTCGTAAATTGAATTTATTGACAGAAATCTCCGCTGGAACTCTACAAAGGTTTTAGACACACCCTGTAGTAAGGGCTATTTAGTGCTGAAAATTATCCAAAAACTGGGCAAGAAAATCAAGATTGCACAAAGAATTGGCAAGGACTGCATACTTTCTTCATTCGAAGAGATGAAACCTTCTTTGAAGAGCTGAACTGAAGTTTCTTTTCCAAGTGGCTTATTAGAAAATTCATCTACAGATATCGGGATGTTCGAAAGAAATACTGTGAATTGTAAGCAATGGCAACAGTCAACTCTACTGTATAGGCATAACACTGGCAGTAGGGTAGACAATGGCTTAAAAGTGTTGATTGTACTAATGCCATTGGGATGTTCGAAAGAAATACTGTGAATTATAAGCAATGGCAACAGAGCCAATAATTCTCCCTAGTCATTTTGGACACCACCCTCGGAGCAAAAAGACTGAAACCTTATACCACCTGAGTTTCAAAATCACTACACCAACACTAGCGCTGTGTGAATAGCATCATAAGGGTTATGAAACCCCTTTAGCGCTAATCTGCTCCATTCGAAGTCTTTATCCATTCGAATTCTCTCCTAGGATTGAGGGAACTTGCTTGAAATTAAATATGTAGTGGGTATACTTGGGGCCTCATGATTAATGTGATCAATATCCGCCGTTCGGAGTCGGCAATAAAACAGAAGGTCCCTTCCATTCGTGTGAAAAATATAACACGCATAACATAAATGGTTGTGAGAAGCAAGGCCTTGGCTCCCTATGTATTTGTATTTGCATTTGTATATCTGTTTTGGTAGTTTTTCTCGAAGACCAACCTGTGTTCTGAAGTCTGATTCTCAATAAACTGCTCTAAGCCATAGAGGGCTACAAGAGAAAAGTTCTTACAACTACAGATGATATCGGTAATTTCGTGAACGGAAAGTACCATCAACTTGATGAAGAGTATCGTAGTCCATTTGACCAGAAGAAATAATGAAGGAACCATGCTTCAACCTTCCTCAGTCGATCGCTATACCCGGCATACATACAATTGAAGAGATTTAAGAAGTAATGGAAAAAAAAACTAGTGCCCATTGCTAGAAATTTCAAGGCATGAGCTGTAAATGCCAAACTGGCGTGGCAGGACACGGCTAGAGGTCTTCACAGCACTAACCAACATAAGAAGAATGAAACAAATTTGAAGACGAAGAGCCATTTAGATCCCTGATAATACCTACATCTGTACCTGCATAATTAGGATGATTTGACGAGGATGACATTGGCATGCGATGCTTCAATGGTAAGAAGATGAGCGACCCCAACCAACGCCTGCCAATAAACTGGGGGAAAGAGGAGATCGCATAGCTCAGTTCGCGTTCTCAATGTGACGTGGAAATGTTATTTATGCGTCCCAGGGCAACTGATGATGATTAAGTTCAAAGCATCCCTATGTGAGTTAGCGGGGACCACCTTTAGTGAACTCTAAGCAGTACACATCGAGTTTGAAGCAATCATACATAGAAGCAAATTGTAAAGTTTTCCAGAGCTACCAGGTCATCATGAAGAAGCTGAAAAAGTGAATCTTTTCTGGAGAACGGAAATGACAGAAACAAAGATCAAGACTTACACCTACTCATCGTATCGTCGACTTTGTACATTGGTAAGAGCTGTCAGCTGTCAGCTATCAGCAACATTAGAAGACCCAAGACGCATTTGAGACGGTACCAAAGGCTTTAAGAGAAAAGTGATAGAGAAATTCCAAGAGATACTGCTGAATTATAGCCCTAGACATAAAAAGCGCCTTGAACTCTGTCAACAATTTTAGGTTAGGTTAGAGGAAATTTGAATCTTGACGGCGGCGTCCATGAGTAAACCAACCTGCGCCTTGAATAAATCGGGACTTGCTCAGATAACCAGAGTCCTATGTGATGAGCTCCAAGAAGTATGCGAATACTTCAAATTTCAAAATTCCGAAGAAGAACTTTGCCAATCCCAACTGGGGCTCTAAGGACTACAAGATCACCAGCTGCATCTATATTGCATCTATTGCTCTGCAACACCATGTATGCCTGGGTATTATGGGTTCCAGTAGCATGTTACATTACGCATTGCATTGTCTGATGCAGCTTGCTTTGCATTATGGCTTAACCGAAGCCAATAGATATCCTTGCAGCCGAACAACGTGAACTGACACAATTTGGGCAGTGAAAGCCGAAGACTATAAAACAGAAAGTGGAGTACAAACGAATGGAGTAGCCTCCAAGAAAGGCAGATTGGTACACAGATGCCATCGTATTGGAAGACTGCGACTAAGATGGTACGCACAAGTAGAAGGGACCTCAATCAACTTGGCATGCGAAATTAAAGACACCTAGCTGAAGATCAAACTAGATGGAGACGCTTATTAGTTAAAGTCCATGTCCACCTCGTACTGCAGCGCTATCAGAAGTAAGTAAGTGATGAAGCAGCTACATATGTATGTATCATTTTAAGAAAGGTTAAGAGTCTCTTCGAAAATGACAATCACTGGACTGTGATTATGAAAGAGGCGGTCCTAAGTCGTATTGGTGTCTGCCTGTGAACTATTGAACCCGTTTTCCATTGTGACTAACGTTCAAGGATAACATAATCCAACCGAAGCAAGCTAGTCGATTCCAGGGTGACCATCTTCTAATAATGGAGAGCTCATTGACATCGAAGACCTCAACGTGTCTTTGTGTCTTGAAAAGTCTCACCAAAATGTAAGAGTCAACAATGACATTATAAGGGCTGAACTATGACGTGGGCAAACCTCAATTGACTTCACGACTGCTTCTAGAACGGAGAGCTGTGTTTGACGCTGTCTTGGATAAAATCAGTCGCGGCGCGGGGAGCTAGCCCTAATGTTCCTGGGTGCTGCTGGAACAGAGAGCTGTGTTTGATGAACCAAACCATTCGCGGCGAGATAGCTTTCATGTTCGAAGATGCTCCATTCGGTAGCAGCAGGACTTTTAAACATTTTTGAAAAAGGTTGCTTCAATGGATTTGTCCATCTCGTAGACTTCTAAGATTTAGAGACAGAGATCCAAGAAACTTTTAATTTTTTTACTAAAGAAAATAGGTCCGGGTTGGTTGGTTTGAAGTCTTCTTTGGATAAGCACTTCGGTTCCAAATCAAATTCAACCCAATAGAAGTACTTATTTATATTCGAAATGTCTTACAGAGTCTGCCAAAATGGCAGAGATTTTAAAATTGTAGATCATCGCACTTACCCAGGTCTAAAGAAGTCTTATTTAGTTTAGGAATCTTCTAGTAAGAGTACATCGGCTTAAAGCCGATGAAAGGAAGAAGCTTTTCCTTAATAAGATTCTCATAGACAACTGATGACACTTCACCACACTGGTGCCATAAATTAAATCCTGTTGCACGTTCCAAGTTGTGGAAAGTCTTGACACCCGATCTATGTTTGAACTGTTTTACTGCTACCCAGAGTTTCTAGCACCTCGCTGGACTCCAGTACCCCAACTACTTTTTGAATCGTCTTCAAGTGATCAGTACCTATGAATGAAATTCCACTAGATGTCGCTTTTACTGATCTTTTGATCTTTTGGCTCTTCAAGTGAGCTCATAGGCAAGTAAACAACAAGTGAACAGCACTCTTGTTTGCAACGTCAAGATGCCAACGTTTAAACAGGAAATTGTAAACCAAGTTGTTGCCGTCTTATGTTCAAGTAAGGAGCACAGTTATACCTTAAACCACGAAAATCAAAGGCAGAACAAATCCGGAAATGACTTTTTCAAAAGCTATAAAAACGTTGAACAGAGTTATGCAAGTCAAGTCCAAAAATTGAAAATTAATAACCGCATCCGAATCAAGTACCTACCACCACAAGCTTACGTCTAAAATGCCTTCAAAGTACCGTCCTCGTTGTCATCGTCAATAGGACACATTTTTACGTGAGATTGCGTATCCTTCGTTAGTCTTAACCCTCTTTCCGTTGTGGGACTCACTTTGTGGTCGATTGCTCCCCGGCCCCGTCCCGTTCCAACCGACAAAATAAGGCACATAACTCCACTGAAGTAAACATTCATTGTTATGACAGATAAAATTTATCAGAGCCCATCATGATGGGCAAACAGGACGAGAATGACAATGTTGATGGCAGGAGGCAGCACCAGATAAAGTGCTTCTAGGACAATGCTTTGCACGAAATTAAGCTACAGTCGCAGTGTAGGCTCGTTATACGAGGGTAGTCATTCTTTTATTTCTTTTTTTTTTTTGTTGTTCCCCTTCACGGACAACTTAAAGGGATGAATGGTCTGAAATGTCGCCAAGTCGTCCCTTATTTTTATGAAGAACTTTAAAATTCGAAACTGGTTGACTGTAGCATTCTGTGTGCGCTGCCAAAAAGGCAAAGGCATACACCAAAGGAACGTGAAACGAACTTCACTTTAAGTATTGTGATAGATTAAACTTGTAACACTTGTGCCGAACACCCCTTCCTCGAGGACGATGACGACGACGACGGGTCTTTTATTTAGAGAAGATGTTCATGTCATCCAGGGAGTTGCTGCTCAAGACAAGATACCTTAGTGACGGTGTTTTTTGGTGGAGGGTTAACTTTTTTTATGGATACTGAAAGCATAAAGACTGAAAGTATAACATGATAACAAGACGTAGCAGCTAAAACGTGGAGCAAAACGACATGAGAAATTTGACACCCGTCGTCGTCTTCGCTGTCGTCGGCTGTGAGAACAATTTCCCAAATGAATTTAATTAAAAATTTTCTATTGGATTTATGTTTTGCCTAAATTATATTCCTTAACACAGTTCAGGCTTTGTGCCGAGACCTTAAAGGTGGAGAGTGAGTTGAATAATTTTATAAGGGTTGACACGTGTAATGGTGTCCTTTAAATTGATGTGCAGTTGAAGCGACTTGGAAGGATTCAATTAGGATTTGATTTTGAAATACTCTACATTCAGGAACTATAAAGACTCCTTAAGCTTTCGAAATTCTCCTTGAACTTTCTAATAGAGACTCTGTAAAGAAATCAACGTGACTAGCCGTTCAGGTCGTTCACCGGTTTACCAGATGGTTCCTCGAGATCCCGGAAGAAATGTCGCCCGAGGAATTTGTATCTTAGATGGTACAGGCCGGGGCAGTGGCCGAGGAAGTGGGTTGTGTCCTCATGGACTTCCTCATCTCCGCAGCCTCTACACAGGTCTTCTGCCTTGATACGGAGTTTCTTCATGTGGTACCGTAGACTGTTATGACCCTTTATCACAGCTACAAGGGTGGAGAGGGATTTTCTATCCTTATGCATAAGTTTGACGGTCCTAGCCTTACCCACTACAGGCCATAACTTCCTTGTGATGGCACAAGTGTCTTAAGAGGATCATCTGTTATTTGCCTCTCCTTGAACTTTGTTCCCTGCTTCGAGCTTCAATGAGCAAGGCGGGATATTCACCGCGAGGTCGGCTTGTTCTAGACTGCCCTCATGCCCAGGGACCCAGCAGAGCGTTCCCTTGTGCTGTGTTCCAAGAACCCTGAGCTCTTCTCGACAGCACCTCACAAGCTTCGATTTTATTTCCTTTTATTTCTGCCTGGCGGTCAATGAAAAAGGTAATATCATTGCGCGGTATTGCCCTCATTGCAGTCTCACGGGCGGCTATTGTCACTGCTAAAACCTCCGCTTGGAAAACACTGCTGTGGTCCGGAAGGCGGACAGATTTTCTAATTCCCAGCGGTTCGGAGAAGATCCCTGCACCAACGCCAATGTCTAATTTAGATCCGTCGGTATAGACGGCTATTGATTGCGTATTAGGTACTTGACCGCTTTTCCATTCTTCCCTGCTTGGAAAGATGCTTGAAAATGCTCTTTTCGAAGTCCAGGGATGGCGTTGTGTAGTCAGTGGTAGGCACATTACCTAGATATTTCTTGAGGATCGTGGTGTGACCCACTGTATTTGATTTCCAGCCGTCGGATTGGCTAATTCTCAAGGCACTAATGGCCGCTGGTCATTGTATAAAGATATCTAGCGGTAGTAGGTTAAGGATGGCCTCGAGTCCCGCTGTGGGTGTTGTTCTCATTGCACTGGTGGCGCCAATGCACGTTAGTCTTTGTACCTTCTTGGTTGGTGGATTTACAGGCTGCCTGCCACCAAACGAGGCTTCCGTAGGTTAGAATGGGTCTCACTAAAGCCGTGACATCGTGACAGAATGATGGTGCGGCTTTGTGGGTACAGAAGATGGGTGACTAGTATTTAGGCTTCATTCAAATGGAACCGAAGAATTTCTATACTGTCTTCGTCACTTTGCAATCCGACGATGTGCGGTCTCAGCTGAATACAGAATTTCAAACACTTTTAAGATTGTTTCTATAGAGACACTACTCCTTCAAAGAAGTTATGAAAGTCAGCTGCAAATTTATAGCAATAAGGATGGCAGGAGGTAGATTTTAAAAAGCTTTTCAGATGAAGTCTGGGTTTTAAGAAGCCAATCTCTACCCTAAATGATAGCTTTTCATTCGGCATAAATGGCTTTTTCTATCTAGTGCCAAAACTTGACACTTCTCCGTACCTAGTAGGGGTATCCTGCGAGTCTTTGACTGCCCTAGGTCTTACATTCCTGGTTATAGAGTCTTGTTTTTGCCATACGAAGGTTAATATCTTCAAAGATACCGCTGAATCCATTCTCAACAGCGAGTGAGAGTTAGATGCATTAAAATCTGTTCCCTAGAGCATTTTGAGGAAAGGACTCTTTCCGATGTTCTATTCTTCTGTTACAAACTACTTTAAAGTCATACGCAACAGACTACAGAATCCAGGTGGTGTCATACAACTTAGAAACTGTCATAATGTGCCGAACAATTGCCCATTAAGAGGCTTCAATTTGAGAGCCATTAGGGCACGTGAAATAAATTAAGTTTTTGGTTGCTAAAGCCTTCCACTTTCCTTGATTAAGCCTCATAATCGACCATCATTCAACGTAATAGTCCACTTGCATACGAAGGACCTACATAATAGCTTTAGCCTTAACTAACTATTCCTCAGTATCGCGATATCCTTTAAACAATACCGACATGCATGTAACAATTATTTTGAAGCCGATCTCTAGATATTTCAAATTGACATTCTTTTTTGGAATCCTGTTGGGTATTTTCGATTTTACATACGACGCTGGAAGTAGAAAATTTAAAAAAAGATTACTCCTAACGGTTTATTGCATTTTCATAACTTTCCTACGACATTGTAGCATACTGTATCTCTGTTTTGAAGTTTATTTAAAAATACTTGCGCTTAAGGTGAGCATCGATGCAGATGAAAAAACTGGGATTCAGGACGAAGCCATGGGAATCGTAAACTTTTGCCAACTATGGTTTGGAATTTGGTTTGCCTACATCAATCACAGGTTCAATGGTCACTTGTTGTTGTACATCTTGAATAGGATTCTGAAATCTGATCGAGCTATGAGAAACTTCCCTGAGCGCAGGATAATGACTGGTAGTAGAAAGCTAACGCTAATGTGGACAATAAAGAGCTTAACACTGCTTTTGGACATTTTAACATGCATATCACGAAAATCAATTTTTATGGATCATTTTTTCCGGGAATCCACAGACATGGTGACATTACACAGAGCGTTGCATTTTGTCCTTTTCTTCGAATGGATTCTCATTCAAACGTATCTTTCAGCGAGTTACAATTATTTAAACAAAGTGATCACGAGCAGACGTCAATTGAACGAAAAGGACTATGAAAGGATTTCACAGTTGTGCAAACAGTTGTATAAAATAAAAAAGGCATCGAATAAGTATTTCAAGTCGTTTATGTTCATGCTGTACTTGAGTCTGTTCAGGACAATCTTTTGGATGTATATCATGGCCACATTCGTTGTAAGAACATACAGTTTTCAACCTTGGAATTGTAATACTATGGAAGTAGCTGGTGTGCTTGTTCTTGGACCGCTTTCTATTATTTTAGACATTATACTGTTGGGTTTTGCTGCCGATGATCTAGAGAAACAGTTGGAAAAGTTGCAGAGAAATTTATTTGAGCGGAATTTGAAATGCCAGGATGTGAACTTGCAACGGGAGGTAGGGAGGTTCGATGAGAGTTGGCCAAAATGTAGTTAATAACAAGAGATTGCTCTTCTTTTTTTTTTTTTTCAGATCGAAATAATATTGATGAGGGGATATTTGGAAGATTTAACAACATCGGATGGGAAGGCTTTATTTATTGACTGGAAGTCTGTGTTTGAGGTAATCATTGAAGTGATGTCTTGGACTATTGTTTGCATGTTGTATTCCGCTGGTTCACCTGCGACTCTAGCTACTGTTATTTTAACATTGCATTGTAGTCCCAATATACAGTTATTTAAGAACCAATAAAGGGCCTTTGTATTTGTTGTTTTGTCGTAAGTTTTAAAGTATTTGTTGCAGGAGCAAGATTATGATGGTTTGCTTCGGCCACCTATAATTTGCGAAGTAACACTTTAATTACCAAAAGTAGCCTATACTGTGACCCGAGGTACAGCCACTCTGTGTGCAAAATTTGAAGTTGATTGGTTTCGTAGTTTTCGTGTTACAAAGGAACAAACAAACAAACGGACAACGTTTTACTTTTATAATATAAGTTGGATAGCAGGTGTCTTTTTAGATCGATAAGACTACTGGTGTAGTGGCAGGCCATCACAAAAAGTCCCAAAGGCTGCTGTGCAATGGGTGGGAACTCCACAAATAGTAGGACTGCTTCCTACTAGACCTTTTATACAAGAATAGGCGGCTTTTCAGGCACTAGGATGCAGTCAATCACATAGCTGGAGGCCGAATGCGACGGAGTTTACTGTTATTCTAAATAAATATTGTATTTCACAAAGCCTTTCCTAGACTTCGTAGGACCATTTAGATTCCTTTTCCCGAGTAGAAATCAATTGGTATCAAGTATACGAATAAAAACCATTTACATTGATGGTCCCAAGATGGACACCGCCTTGATTGTGGGTGTCTTCTCTGATTCTCTAGGCCTTTCTAAGTCTCCTAAGAAGAGGTTCTTGAGGTGATAATGGCGGGCCGTGAAACTGGAATGATGATATCTCCTGAAACAGTTAAATTGAAGTATTGTTTAGTACTGTCGATAAAAGTTACGGGCGCTTGGAATGCAGCAAAAGGTAGCACTCTGCTGGGTCCCTAGACATGTGACTCCCTGAATATGTCAACAACTTGATCAACATCTTGCCTGAGTACCTATGTAGAAGTGCTCTAGGTAGATAACGATTGCCCAGTTTCAACAAAAGAAGAATCATGAGACTCACATGAGGACAGATATCCAAAATATGCTGCGGCTAACTAGTGAAGATTTTGTAGAGGTTGCAGGAACGTGGAAGCACTTTAGGATACAACTTATGAAAGGCACGCCTTATCGAATATTTCCACCTACTTAAAATCATCAGGATGGCTTGGCGAAGTAAAGCTCCACTAGCAGGGGATACCTTTTCCCTCATTTGGCATGACAATGGTTTCAATAATAGTCTCGCAAAATTTCTATCAGTCTTTGAAGTTGCATCCCTAATCTGGTCCGACCCGACAATGGACCTTAAGATTTGGCACACATGTGGTGACATATTCTCTGTCAGACCTGCATAGAGAACATTTTTGAATACCAGAAGGAGAAATAGTGATCAATCTTGGCTGATCATGCGCATGAGTCATTTTAGAACTTGAAGGTACCAAGATTGTAAATAAACCTCCTAAACTTTTGTAGGTTCGTTAAAATGTATAAAACATTGAGAATGAGACTTAACACAAAGGCTAATCTTTTGTCTTTTAGATTTACTAAGCGTTAGACATAGCTTTCAAAAGAAAACCTCATTAGATACCCTTAAAACTTTATACCGAAAACAAAGAAACTGTCGAGCAGGACTTTTGTCAATGCATTGCTTCTAGATAAAAAGACCTGCCATCAGGTGTTATCTTCGGTCGACTTAGCTAGATGATACTTTGATGTCTTTTCAATGTCTTGTGCCTTAGATGACAGAGTCTAAGACAGAGGCTAAGATCATCACAGCATCAAGATTGCTGCTGATACTGGCTTCGATAAAATGTCATAAATACCCAAGAACTTGCCGTCTTATATTTGACTTAATTAAGATCTTTTAGCTCGTTGCAGGCTTAGTTCGTTAGCTAGAAGATACTCTAGGGTAGACAAACATGCATCGATATCTTCGTACCTTTATGGAAGCCGGGCAGGCAAATGGAAGTTTTGAACTGCGAGCCAAGTATATTTGTCAACTTAAGCCACCCTGTTATTCACAAGACTTCCTTAAAAAGACTGGAAACTTTTACGATATTAAAAGTCACCAATGTGCGTCCCGGCTTACAATTTGACTTAAAATAGCTTCTATCACCAACTGATTGTGAACAAATGTGGTTACATAATCGCACTGTATTACCATCATTTACACAAAATGGACGGCTTTCATTTCTGTTAGGACCGCCTGGCCCTGGTTGCAATTGAGCCTCCGATTGATACATTCATTTAAAGGCATAAGGAGTACACAGTTGAGGACTTAGAACTTAGGCAGGCTTGTAGGATTTTAGGAACGTGTTTTCTAAAGTCCACGAGAAAACCAGAAATATTCAAAACCTCGGTACGGAGGCTTATTCTTAAAAGAGTCGTCATTGTGGATTTTTTGCGCACATTGTTAGGAATACTTACTTACTTATCAGCGACCCTTGGAGGGTCTGAGCCTGAACTAATGCCGCTTTCCATCCTTTACGGTCTCGGACACGCTGCTTCCAGTTTACTAGACCGAGGTTTCTGGCAGCCGCGATTACATGATCTTTAAACCGGAGGTTCGGTCTTCCTCTTTTCGTGAACCAGGTGGCTGGGATTCAAAGATCTTCTTAGCTGGAGCATTCTCATCCATTCGCTCGATGTGGCCAAGTCAGTGCAGTCGACGGATTTTTGCCTTCCGGACTACATCCACATCTTTGTACAGCTCGTAGAGTTCGCGGTTATATCTTCACCTCCATTCGCTCTCCTCACAGACTGGACCAAATATTCGATGTCGAATTTTTCTTTCCAAGGATCCCAAGATCTGCTCCGCTGTCTTACTTATCGTCCAGCATTCAGTTCCATAAAGCAGGACTGGCAAGACTGGGAACGGGCGATGATGTCGATAGCGTCTGCGTATCCCAGCAGGTGGATGGATTTGTTAAATATAGTGCCTTCTGTGTTAACGCCGGCCTTTTGCACTATCGGCTTCAGTTCAAGATAAAGAAATCACACAACAGCGCGTCTCCTTGCCGAAATCCGGTGCATGTTTGGAAACTGCACGGTGCATTGTTAGTTCTCTAGCGTGGCGTGGCACAACCGGATCAGGTTTTTCGGGATCCCGAATTCGGCCATCGTGTTATATAATTCGTTGCGATGAATGCTGTCGTATGCGGCTCTGAAGTCGATGAAAAGATGGTGAGTACCGCCTTGGAACTCATTGGTCTTTTCCAGGATTTGCCGGAATAGCTTTTCAAAACAAACTTGCCTTCAATTTGTTGGCCTAACCTCCGATTGCAAGTATTGACATATCGATCAAGCTTCACATTGGTGAATGGTGTCTTTAGCGCTTGGTCGTCAATTCTTGGTGGAGTTAAGGGACTCGAAGTAGCCACTTGAATCACTTTCTTCTAGTAGTTCTTGATAGTCCATGCATTACGTTACATAAGACATCACAAGGTAGTCGGACTTAAACTAGGGAAAACACACTCGAAAAATTCTCCTCCCTCAGTGACTAAGTGGAAGGAATATTCAATTGTCATCCTCCAGAGAGGAACCCTCCAGTGAATGCGTCTCAAAACATAGCCATAGATCACAGTCTCAAGCATCTAGAGAGGGTTATTTTTATTTCTGTTTACACAATACATTTTCAAATCAGTTTATCCTTGCCAAGGCGACTTGTTTGAAAATCCCTGCTCTTCAGCCCTATTTAATACAAAGCACAACACAATCCATCTTCAATTAACGTTTCTAATTGATTTACACAATTAAAAAGGACGAATTAAATGAATTTAATCGTACAACAGCAACCATCTTCGTCGTCGTCGTTGTCCTTGTGCCATGTATTATTTTAGGCATTTTAATCAGCGGAGAATTTAATTTTCATCACTTTGTATGATTATAGACTAAATTGAAAAGGACACCCCCCCGGCCTATTGCAACGAATATTAACACGTAGCTACGTGTGGATAAAGGCACGCGAGTAGTACTCGGTAGGTAGGTAGGATAGGATATACTTGTACTTACTGAAACGCAACCATTGTTATGTTAACAATGGCTATGTTGTAGATGGCATATGATATTAGTCGGGCCTCATTGTACAGGGATTCGGCATTCCGTACATTGTAGCAGACTCGAACACCCCAGGCTAAGAAGAGTACTTCACCGATTGCCAAGCTATGGTCCCACCAATTGTACGAGCATTGTTTGAATTTTAATCCGTCCTGGTCGCGTATCTGTTGAACAAACAAAAAAGAAGAAAACATTAATGAAATGAGATGCAGGATATGCAGGAGTGGAGAAGAGGTTAAAGAACAGTTTTTCAATTCTTCGCTGTATTCGCACACGACCTACATAGTTCGTTTTTTTTTTAATGAAAACGATGAACTTCGTCTCGGCGGTGGTAAGGAGTAAGGACATGTAGTTGTAATATTTTTGAATGCATACGTTTGTGGCTAATTGCTTTGCAGATGGAGATTGTGAATGTCCTGAGGGTCAGTTTAAAACTTGCGGCGAAATTTTGTATTTACATGGAAACAATTTAAATTGAAACAAAGGAATTAGTCATGAGTGTTAGAGTCGCTTCAATTCGAAATGAATTTGATCCTTAGGGACAAACTAACTACTCCTAGCTTCATGCACCACTGCTGACAGTCTTTATTACTTGCGAAACGGACGTCGAATAGCTTTGTCATTCCTATCTTTGACGCTTTGCCTCATGGCACTGTAAGATTCCTGGACATTTTGGATTGGAAACAGATGAACTGGCCAGAACAATCGCGAACAATGAAGCAGTAGTGACTTTTAGACGAGTAATACTCGCCTTCAATATGAACTGGTTGAGGAACAATTGGCACACACCAGAGGTTACGTAATAACTCACAGCTTATGGCCAGTGCTGGATATTAAAAGACCAACGATCTTAAATAAAGCTCCATTCGAACGCCTGGCGGTATAATAACAGAACACTGTAGGTAATAGGTTAAGTAATAGGGTTGATGGGGAAGTCCTATCTCCGCCGCACTTAGGTCAATGTAGACCCATTTTGGTTCCATGTGTACGGTACGTATCTAGAGAGATATCGAAGCAGACCATTTTTTTGGGTCCCTTTCCATCTGCGAAAAACACGTAGGTTTTTTCAAGGATTCGCAAGCTTACTTAGAAAACCTAAGCTCTTACCACTGAGCTGCGGCGACCACTTCTGTAGAAGCTAAACTTAGGGATGAACATGAAATAGAGCTTGTAGTACATATCCTGTGTCCATGTCCAGCTCTCCAAGAAACTCGATTATACTGTACCCGTGTCAAGTTCTTTGATAGCTCGAGCGACTTTACAAAGATACCACTAACGGTCCTAAAACATTTTATTAACAGATTTCGGTGGTATGGTTAGATTGACTCAAGATTAAATTGTACATTTCTATAAAAAGCGCTTTAGGCCTCACCAAAGTCATAAGTGATGCAGGTGGCGGAGGACGTCATTAAGGAAAAGATGAAAGGGCAATGCAGAGCCATACTATCTAGTGCTTCTTTCGGATCATTGGATATGAAGGTTGCCTGCAACTTCGTTCTTGGTGCCTAGATATAAATAGCTTTAAATGAGTACCACAAGCTTCGGTGTTAGGGGCCTTTTTATAGACCTCCATATAGAGTAAGGTCTATAATCGTACACGATGCTCCATTGCGGGATTGATCAATGGAGATTAAGGTTTACTGGTGTAAAATTGTGACAGTTTATAGATAGTGCATCTTAAAGGCTTCTAGCTTCCTAAAAGAAGTAGCAGCGAAAAGTGCCCTGCATTTAAAACAATCCAATCTCTGGAAAACGGGCGACAAGGGCCATCGAAGGATAGCAAGTTGGGAAAAACTAGAAATTGACTCAGACTACCTCACACCATCTCCTGACTTCAGGTTTAGCATAAACGGGAAGGCTATAAACCCGAAGAAAATTTCGATTTTCACAGACGGGTCAAAATCCGAATAAGGAAAGGGCTCTGGGATCTACTCACTAGAACCCAATATAAAGCGGTCAATAAGACTTCGGAACCATGGAAGTGTGTTCCAAGTGGAAGTCTTAGCCATCGCCGACGCCGCCCGTGATCTATCAATGAAGCTTGTCTCCAGGAAAACCATGAATTAGCCAGGAAGGGCTCGGAACAGGACCTGTCACTGGTCGACCACTCAATTATGCCACCTCCCTCTAGCTCTCGTCCAATCTAGCATTGCACTAGACTTCCAAAGACAAGTTGATGAGAGATGAAGCGCCATCATGCCGCATCTCCAGGAAACTTAGGACAAATTTCAACAAGATAAAAACGGAGCACACTCTTGCGCTAAACATATCAAACTTAGCTCTCTTCACAGGGATCATCACAGGCCTCAACTTACTGGCGGTCCACCTTAGAAGAATTCGTTTAAGTACAGACGAGCTATGCAGAGGCTGCAGTAACACAGACGCGGAAGAGAAGACAACCCCATTTCCTATGCAAATGTCCCAGATTATAGAGAACAAGGAAGACGGTCCTATACTATTTCAACGAATTGGGTGACCTGTCTAAGAAGCCACCAAAAGCCATTCTAAAATTTACTACAAATTCAAAATGGTTCAGGGAGGCAGAACGATCGTAACTGCACTCACCCAGACCTTTCCCTTCGTTTTTTGTCTTTTCAGAATGGACATTCCACGTCAGAGAAACACAATGGATCCGTTGACATCCGAGTGAGGGCAGCATCACACGATGCATTCACCTCTTCAACCTACCTACCTTAAGGCTTCTAGTGCTTTAAGCTATAGGTTAGACAATTTCGTATTGATTGTTATCGAAGGCATGGCTTTGATAGAAATTTTAACAGATATGGACTGAAGGTAGACGTGACAAAATTGACGGAGAAGCTCCAAATGTGTTGTGGAAAGTACCAAACGTGTCACTGTGGCCGGTAAGGTCAATTGAAGATGTACTCAACTCTACACTCATGTTTCCATGATTCAAAAAGTCAAAAATTCTGACATAGATTTCCCAATGGGGTTACTGGATAGCTATACCCGACCATTTTTATCCAAGAGGTGCATGTAGGGAAAGGTTTTAGGTATGTTCGTTGGAGTAACTGCCTCATGTTTCGGAAAATGGACTGATTACTCGTAATGGGAAATCTTTTAGGGAATTGTAGACATTAAGTTCATAACAGAGCACTTAGCTGTGATCTCACCATGCTCGTACCGAAAAGGTTCAAGGTGCTTTCAGAAAGAAATTTCATGACTTTCTCCATATGTAGCCTGCTAAATTCAGTAGGAAAACGGTTTCCAGCTAAATAATATTGCAAAACTAGTGGTCGCCATGGCTTAGTGCGTTGGACTGCTTAGCGAGAGAAACAGGTTCGATTCTCAAAAACCACCAAAAGATCTTTCGCTGCACCACCTCTTCGCAGGCATGACAAACCAGCAAAAGTATAATCTGTCATGAAAAGTTTCTCAATTCGCCGTTCGGAGTCGGCATTAAAACTGTAGATCCCTTCCATTTGTGGTTGTGAGAAGCTAGACTTTGGCTCTCGATGAGCTGTCGTGCCAAATATTTGTGTTTCTTTTCGTTTAACCGTGGCGTGAGCCTTAATAAACTGAATGAGTGCAATTGGGGGCAGCTAGCTTAACACAGAGCCAGCTATAGAGACTAATTGGTTGAGTCCTAGATCCATTCATGACAATAGCGCGGAAGCAAGTCATAAAATGGTGGTCAGTGCCACAGTGGTAATTCATAAGCAAATTCTTGCAGCAACCTGACTTCGTCTAGATGGTCGCACAACCAATCCTGCTCCTTATTGATGAGAGACTCACATCCACCTTTTGGATCAAGGGGCACGCATACCTACATATGTACCAATAAAAATAACCTGCGGTAAAGCTTAAACAATTCAATGTCACGGCCTAGGCACACAGAGAATAATCAGAGACTACTGAGAGCTTGTGAATGAGAATGTCTCCATGGTGCTAGCATCAATCACTAGTAGATCCAAACCACTATGGCCTCTGGTACAACAAAAAGCGTGCAACCACTATGCTTTTGCACAGAGAAGAAGGAAAGCTAATAGAGTTAGAATATTGGAAGTAAAGAATACTTCCGCCAACAGATGCAGAGAAGAGACCTAAGCAACTGGTAGCTTGCTTTAAGCTTGGCACAGATTTGCAGGAAGTTCCACAGCAGATCTTTTTAAGAAGTACTTCCACCAGCTTGTCTGATGAATGGAGTATTAGCTCTGCACGCCCCATCTACAGAGCTGCGATCTCACGTCTTGCGAGTACTACTAAAGCATATCCCTACTAAATGTCGCATAAGAGATCCTATTCAGCGTACTGTGTGAAGGCTTAAAGCAACTCTGTCCCGCACTACTCGGTATGTAATCCAACTAATGTTATAAAAGTGAAACGTTGTCCGTTTGTTTGTTTGTTCCTCTGTAACATGAAAACTTAGGAACTAATCAACTTTAAATTTTTCACACAGAGTGGCTGTACCTCGGGTCACAGTATAGGCTACTTTTGGATATTAAAGTGCAACTTCGCAAATTATAGGTGAGCGAAGCCGCGGGTAGAAGCTAGTAGATCATATTTCCGAGGCTCATTATCCCTTCATCGAAGTTGAAGCTTCTTTTATCCCTTTAAGCTCTGCAAAGCTATTGCTGAAATCGGGTTCCTGACAAATCTAAACAGTGTGCACTTGGAAACACCTACTTGGATGAGGTAAGAGAGGCTTACTCATAGCATTATACTCCAAAAGATGCAACGAAAAGTGGCACTGAAATGGCACCAAAAAACTTAAATCGAATTTAAAAAGATCATGTCAAGATCATGTCAAGTTCGTGTCAAGACTCTCCAAACATAACAGATCTCAATACGATAAAAGAACAAGTTGTCACCTAGAGATTTTCTTAAATACACCAGAGGACACCAGAATGCTATGAAATCTCTCCTTACATCGAAAATACACCCCTAGGCCTTTTTAACTAATTACTTATGCGTCCTTTCAGCTAAATGACACTTCAAATGGCCAAATATTCCCATCAGGGCACGTAACTCCCCCAAATTAGCTGAATGCTCTTAACAAATTTGTCCTCGCAACATATATAATCAATTACCCACGAGGAATTGGCCAATGCCTCTGTCAATAAATCATTCCATCGCCAGACATCAATTCAATACGAAAACCTATAATGTTCACCAGCCCCTTGTATACCCGGCAACACCTCCAGGCCAGCCTCTCGAATAAATTACCCACGGGGCAACACATGTCGGTGTTTCAGGACGACTTATGACAGTTTATCGATTAAATGAAATGAAACTCCGAATGTAGTCATTCGGATTCGTCGACAGAAGTTCCAGTCACATTGTCTAATTTATTCTGCACCCGCAGTGGAGTCCCTACACATCCACGTGCACCCATAAAGATGCAAAGTCCTTTAACTAAATTAAATGCAAGTCCACGTGCAACCAACAATATTACGTGTTGTTAGCCTTGCACAAGCATTGCTCTTTTCTATGCTACTTTGCGGGCTTTGCGCTTTGTAAAGAATATCCTTGAACTGGTTGCACAACAAATGTCATTTGTATTTACTTTGATTTCATTTGTAATTTATGGTGCTGAAAGGATTTCTTCCACAACACTTGCTTCACGTTAACACAGTTTATAGTTCGACGAAACACACACACACTTACATTTTCAGCAAATGGAGTCGCTGAAATGGTCCAAGTTCCCAAATAAATAAGCATCACCAGCAGTATGGGCACCATCCACTGTAAAAGTTGTTGGTCAGTTAGTTTCACTTTATGAGCCGATTTTACTCGATACGTCAAGGACACCCTAATGGAATGAAAATTAAGAAAAATTACTTATTGTTTGTCCTCTTGTAGGGATTAAGGACTTCTTATGAGTTTTGTTTTGTTGTGTTTATGTTTTGAAACTTACCGCCAAGTTTTCATAAGCAACGAAGTGTATGTAATACAGAAGCCCATGTGACGAGTCCATTTCGTAGCAATACACCAGTAGGTATCCAAAATGGGAAAAATTGCTGCCATCTGTAAAAAAGAAAAACACAAAAAGGATTTCGAAGAAAGTTAGTGGAGTTAGTTGGTTTAGAAGGATAACGTTCTATCAATTTTCATTGGCAGTATGACAGCTCGTCTAATCCTTAAACAAATTACTAATTCTCAGATTGTTTACCAAGAGACCCTTCACCGTTGAGAGTAAAGATCGATTTTTTAAGAAAGGATACACTTTCCATCGCCTTAAACTGCTCCAACAACAAACCCAGTGAAAAACTTCGACACGGTCATCTACACCGACGGATCCAAAATGGACTGTGTGGGGGGCGGTGTCTAGTCGGAATCACTAAAAAAATATCAATATCATACCGCTTGCCAGATTTTGCCAGCGTATTCCAGGCGGAACTACTTGCAATTCGAGAGGCTTGTATGCAGCTAGGGCTAGATACAACGCACAAAAAAAAAGCCGCTATCAAAGCCATTGACTCGGCTACCATATCCTCCAAACTAGATCAGGAGTGCCGGAACGAGCTTGCCCGCTTGAGTGAACGTTTCAGGGTCACACTGCTCTGAGTTCCAAGGCACAGTGACATAGAAAGAAACGAGCGCGCATACGAACTGGATAGGCAGGGCTCAGCCCTACACGCCTCACTCGCGGCAAGAGTCCATATTCCGCTAGGAGCGGTCAAAGCCCAAATTAACGCACCCTTCCTACAGAAGGTAAACCTCCAATGGAGGGGGTTAACCATCTGTAACATATCAAGAAAGATATGGCCGACTTACGATAAAAGCAGAACAAAAGACCTAATTAACAGAACTCGTTCAGACATCGCCAGGATCACGGCTATAGTCACGGGGCAATTGCCAATTGGAGTCCATGCGGCCAAATTAGGTATCCCTTCCAAGCCTCACTGCCGCAGTTGCGGCAACGAAAATGAGAAAGAAACTCTCTCCCACTTCCTCTGCAAATGTCTGGCGCTAGCGAGAGCCAGACGGCCCGCATTGAACCAACCATTTTCGACGACCTTAAGGACATCTCGGGTAAAGGGATAAGGGATCTAATCCTGTTTCTTAACTCCACAGGTTGGATCTAGACACCGACTGTCCACACACATCAAAACACATCATCAACCAGGTCACACGAGTCGTGGTAACAAGAATCACATAAGAGCACACCTAGTGCTATTTGGGTTCATGTTGAACCGCCACCTCTACCTACCTACCTACAAACGCAGCTTCTTAGAATCACGTACAGGACCATATTTGCCGTGTTGTGTGAATGCCTGAAACCCCTTACCAACAACCTTATTGGCCCCTATTGGTCCGGTCTTAGGTCAGAAAGGTCCACAATCAACAAAATTTTCACACTTTGGTAGACTCTGAACAAAGCCCAAGAAGTCCAAATCGATATCCACTTTTGTTTTAACGATTTCAAGGCCGTCTATGACAGCATTTATAGGGACGTGCTATACAGAGCAATGGCTATGGAGTTTTGACATCCCTGTCAAACTAGTCAGTCTGTGCAGGACGAAAATGGAAAATTTTCGCTGATTCATCAAGCTCAACTGAGACCTTTGATGTAAAAAAAAAGGATTAAGACAGGGTGACGTGCTGTCATGTGACTTATTGTACTTGACAGGATTGTGCGAAACTCACAAGCAATTACTTGCAAACGCTGACGGTATTCATATCCTTGGCAGAGCTCAGTGAGCTGCCAAGAGTATAGAGGAAGAGAGGACCAAAATAGGTTCAGGGCTAAATGAGGGTAAAACCAAATATTTGCTGTAAATACTCGGATCTGAATGGACTGTGTTTCCCTGTTGTGGGATTTCTTTGAATGTTCATCAGTTCGCCCGGGTCGCTGAAGAAGTGTTCGCCTACATACAACTGTTTTTCTGGTTCCATTGAGGCTTGGGCAGTAGCAGGGGAATTGTGTCGTGTCCTCATATTACCGACAGTAAGTCCCCTATTCTAAACAGATTCATGACAAAGTCTATGAAGAATAAAGTCTATGGCTATGGAGGGTAGCCATAGTTCCATAAGTCATTGGTACACTTCGGCAACATTTTGAATAAGCAAAACAGGGTGGTCTCATATACGATGCAACAAGTGTGATAGATGGATCCCTTGGACGATCTCATGCTTAACATAAAGAGATCGAAAGATTGTACACATTGGTACCACGACAAAGAGTTAATAGGTGCAAAAGTTTTTGTTGAGCTCCAATCCACAAGGAGATTTCAAAGTGACTCCGAGCCCAGAGCTGAAAACAGCGGAATCATATGTCAGCTAACCCGAAGCAAAATCGATGTTAATATCAACTTATCCTCTGACTTCGACTGGATATACGTTGTTTTCTCTCTGCCTCGATGTTTGCAAAGATCACACGACGTCGAATAAGGACCGGTTCCTCTACTCTGCAATGGGATAAAACTGTGGTTGCCTGTATGTCCCTTCCAAATATCAGGACAAGATTGGTTGCGAGTCCCTGGATTTTATTTTTTAAGATAAGAATACGTCTATCGGATTGTCAGACGTCGAGGCACTGGAAAGAGTAAAGGAAAGAGTCCATGAAACTTCTTGAGCTGGACACATATGAATTCTGAAAGACTTACGACGTCAAAGCCTATTTCAAGCATAAAATCCTTACATATCACATAAAAGAAGGCATTCGAAAGTGCACATGGGTAATGGGTAGAGTTTCACAAGCTTCTACATAGCTCACCACTAGTCACCCACCTACTAAAGCACAAATACTTGTGTAAAATCCACAAAATCTCTTCCTTTGCTACAAGATAACTTCTCAAAACTTGTCTTCTACTTGAATTTACTGACAATTTCCGGAACCCCGTAGCCCACATAATTACTCTATACCACCCACACATGCATTGGTGCGTTCAATTAAAACACCTTAACCTCCCGTAGTTAGAGCCCATAATCTCAATCCAAAGCCTCAATCCTTTCGTAATTACATGACAACTTCCTTCGTGTACTAAAAGAAGACCACCATCCTATGCTGGTTAATTGACAACTTACAACCAACACACACACACACACACAAGAATATCCTTTCTGCTTTTCTTCCCTGTTGTCATATCATCCCCTAACACTGTTCTGAGTTCTAATAATAAAAATATATTATTCATGTGATTACCCTTTGGTTGTGTGTTTGTGAACTAAAAATACCTTTGTGTCAGTACCAAGCCTAAGTAGGTTACTCCTGTCCTACCCATCATGTTGTGGGTGCTCTTTCGGTGTTTAAAGCTCACCTTCAATTGACACCCGAACTGCACTGTGTCACTCTTGGAAGGTTAAAGAACACTCCAGAGCTAGTTATTCTATTTTTTTCGGAGGGAAAGTCCTCGGTTGGATATTTAAAAAAAAAAAAAAACAATCATTGTCACCCTTTCAGCAACCGCCACTAACACAGTCATTGGGACGTTGTTGTTCACCCTAATGATCAGGGGCTTCATGCAAGCCAGAAATGTTGGTGTTAATTTGACAAATCGTTGTGTGAGGTGGTTTCTCTCTTTTTTAGCTCCGAGTAAAACGGTTTACATGAGGGGTTGCTGTCAGAAGTGCAATAGTTGTGGGGAAAAACTTAACCCAATTCATATGTAAATTATTAATTATCCTTCTGTTGTCGACAGGCATTGTGGGGGTATCCTTTATTTTGAAGGGATTTTGTGGTAATTTTGGAAATATGATATTTACAAGGGCGTGTGATTGTGATACCGTTCTGATGTTCTGTCAGCAATAATGATTTTATTAGATTTTCGTGTGAAGGGTACTTAATATGGATTCCACTTGATGGCTTCAGATTTGGTGAAGTAATAGAGTAAGTCCTTTGTATTTGGCATTTTGGGGGAAAGAACTAGGTAACAAAAGTTCTGATTTCTTGGGAATTCACTTGTGACTTGTTTTGCATGCTCATCATCCACAAACTTTGGCTTGTTTTTACAATTCAAGTTGATAACTTGTCACCGTTAAGACATGTGATTTCTTTTAGAACCTCGTAGAGATAGAAACCAACACACGCAGCTACCATTTGAAGTAGAACCAGGTCCTATACCTATAGCGTGATTTGCTTTGGCTAGTTCGGATCATAGGAAGGTACAATTTAGGACTTCTCAAGTCACATTGCTTGAGCTCATTCTTATACATATGTACGTCTTCTGTTGAACCAATGTCACCCATTCGAAGAGCTATGGAAGTTGCCGGTATCAACCGTGGCTAAGAATGTCGACAGAGATAGAGAGCTAACATATGAAACTATAGAAGGACATCGCACGGGAAAAAAATTACTGCTGGCCAGCAACGCGCTTTGTCTATGAGCCGTTCGTTGCAAAATTTCCTGAAGTGGCACCTCGGATAATTATGAAAAATAAAATCCACCAAACCGACGTACACGGTACACTGATCGAGCAGCTCTGTGTTCTGCTCCGACCAGCTGTTTGCCGTCTAAAACTCGAAATACTGGCCTACCGCCGCTAATTCAAACAAAAAGAAAAGGGTCTCGCTCGCTTATGATGGCGCATCCAGACCGTGTCTTACCGGGCGGAAGCTCGCATTGATGCACAGAGGCAAAGCGCGACGCTGCCAGTAGCACAGCGCAAGGCTCAAGCCTAGGACCTGTCTTGTGGAATATTTCCTACAATGGAATCCTCAGAAAGGAGATGCTGCAACATATGTATGTACTTGGTTGGTGCCTCAAAGCGCCTAAATCAATTCATGCGACGGGTCCAGTTTTGGATGCAAGACCATGGACTGAGCTTAGCGACACAGAAAACAGAGATAGCTCTGCTGACTAGAAGGCATTTTTACAATATCTTTGAGATCTTGGCGGGGCTAGAGACAATATCCAATAAAGATGGGGGAGTAAGGCTGGATAGAAAGCTCACGTATTAGCAGCAGATTAAGTACGCTTCCGCAAGGGCTACAAAGATCACCTCAGCATGGAGCAGACTAGAATGAGACCCCACGGCAAGCAGGCGAAAACTACTCATGACAGTCAGGCACCCCTTTCTTTTTGTATGGGTATGAGATCTGGGGTGATGCTTCTGTATCCAGGACAAATGACAGCAGTACAGCGAAGAGGAGTTTTTCGGGTTGCGTGGAGAGTTACTATCGAACAGTTTTAGAACCAGCAGCTCAAGTAGAGCTCCCAGTGGAAGTCCTAACCGAAGATGTGTGTCAGAGAAGTTCTTCTTTGAACCTTGCCCAGCTCGTTGGAGATCGCATTTCAGGTAATCCCGTTGTATCCTGCAAAATTCGGTGTTTCAACAGAAAGTGTCGCCCATCGCTAAAAAAAAAGATTGGTGCTGAGGGACCGAAGCAAATATTCTCTAAAATTCTACCAATAAGCCTCTGCAGCCCGATAAATTGTTCGTCAATTGTCCCTTGTTTCAATCTCTGTCTCCTTCTACTTTGTCATTCATTGTTGCCCCTGTAAATCCTATCAAAGGTCGAAGGATCCATTGCTGGAAATAATGACTCTACAATCGTATGTTTTCAAAAGCACCAATCACCGTACAGAAAACACATTCAACTTCAAACGGTTCATCTACGTTACAAGAAAAACACTTGTTCCTCGCAGTTAACTCACAATGTCTCCTCGGGGAAGTGACTTAAAGTTTAATGACAAAAGTACCACTTTGTTGCAATGCACACATCACCATCAAGGATCCGTCATCCCCGTCAATCGCTTCACACAAACTGTACTCAATATTCAATTAAAAGTAAAAAGTACTCACCTCCATGTACATAATAGCGCATCCAATCAATGTTATGAGCAGGAATATCGGACTTGCGACTTTAAAAACTTTCACCTTCCTGTGATGGAACAGGTATCCAGCTAAAATGAATGTTGACACAGCACATCCCACCGACACGACCAACAAAGATATCCTACGCGATTCAAAGGAGAGCACATGAAAATCAAAAACTCCCTCTAAACTCCGTCCTTTAGCGGGAACACACTTACCTAAATGGCCAATTGTAGGTGGCCAAACATGGTTCCGGTCCCAGGCATACACCACAGCCGGGCGCACATTTGTAGCATACAAAAACATCGGTGTAGTAATTGCTCACGTTGTCCCGCTGCTCCTGCCAAGCGATCTCCATAACGGTGCCATTGAAACCGTCCGGATGCCGTACCGAATAGAAGCCACGTTTGCACAAACACTGATAGGAGCCACGCGTCCATCCATTTGGAGTGGCGATGATTTTATTGGTTATTGTCGGCGATTCTATGGGTATGCGGTACTCGCACTGAATACCGCAAAAGTTATCATCAAACGGATGCTCAAAGTGGACAGAAAAGTTTGAAGGACACACTTACCTCCATCGTCTCTCGGTGGCATTTATGTGATCCATGGAACGCTTGAATATCATTGATGGACTCACTCATTTGCGTGTCGACTAAATGTAAACGACGCGACTGTATCTGTTGATAGTTGAAACGATAAATTGGCGCTTCACATTGGTTCACACGCAGACTTGTCACATCGATGTCAATGCTAATGAAGCCTCTTAAACCGTGACGGCCGACCGGTGGTATAGCTATGCTGTAGGACAGAATCCATTTGCCTACATTGCACGACAAATAGGGAAATGTCCACCAACCCTTGTAGTAGATGTTCGGTGGGCTAAGTGCGAATTTTGGCGAACGTAGTCCAGGCGAGGAGGTTTCATCTTCAAACCTAGAAAATTTAATTTAAAACAGTTACAGGTATCCTTTGAGGTTTTATTCAATTTATGGTTATGAAAGGACATTTGCCTGTATTGATGTATTGAGCGTGAACGTGGCTATGAAAAGGGTTTTGGAGAAGCTATCCCTTGATGGACAAGGAAATTGACAACTTAAATCGAGTTTTGGGTTAGGTTGAGACTGAGAGAGAGCGTATACTGCCACCCTACTGTCAGTGTTATGCCTATGTCAATAGAGTCAGTTGACGTCAGTTTTTTTCGCAGTTGATCGAGTTTTTTTTGACATCGGGATTCGAACCTAGAACCTTCAGCGTGACAGCGATGATGCAACTACTATACCATGGCCACCCTTAACTGGAAAAGAATGAAGCGGACAAAGCTATGATAGCGATTGAAGCCTATGTGTTTATTGGCGGTTGCAATAGATGGCACTTAGCACAATATGGGGTTTTGGTCCTGGAGATGTCACATAGTCTTGCTCTTTATTTTTTCCATCTAAGCACCCTTACCAACTGAAAACTTTCCACGTAAGCCTCGTTAAAAAAGGCATACATGGTAGATCAACTGGTTGACAAGCCTACTTTATATGGATCCTCCTATTTTTGTCGACACTTATTGTAAGGACTAGTACCGTGGTTAAATTGAAGGTTTTTTGTAAAGGGTCTTCCAATAGGGACTTCCGAACTTCGACACTTGATAGCGGCCATATTGTTGAAGCTACATCTGTCAAATTGGCTGTCATTTATTCAGTCTGTTTTTTGTCAAATCACCATGAGCGGATATAGCGTTCAACAACACGTGCAAATAATAAAATTGTTTTATCAAAATGTGTGTTCTGTTCGGGCAACGTTCCGCGCGCTTCGCCCATTCTACGGTCGGCATAGTCGTCCTTCCGAGAGGACAATTCGCAGTGTGGTGGATAAATTTGAGTCCACTGGTTCAGTAACTGATCAACCAACACCCGAACGTAGACGAAATGCAAGATCTGCCGAAAACATCGCCGCTGTCCGTGAGAGTATGCAGGAGAATCCGAGGCAGTCGATTTCGGGTCGCTCACAAGAACTCGGCCTTTCACAGACCACAACTTGGCGAATTTTGCATCGTGACTTGGGCCTGCACCCGTACAAAATTCAACTAAACTAAACGACCATAGACAACGACGTGTGTTCGCTGAATGGGCTCTGGAGCAGTTGGAAACTGATCCTACTTTTCATCGAAAAATCATAATCAGCGATGAGGCCCATTTCTGAATGACTGGGTACGTCAACAAACAAAATTGTCGAATTTGGGACGATACCAATCCACATGAGATCCAAGAGCGTCCAATGCATCCCGAAAAAGTCACTGTTTGGTGTGGATTTTGGGCTGGAGGCGTCATCGGTCCATATTTCTTTGAGAACGACGTTGGCCAGGCCTATAGATCGATGATTACCAACTTCTTTTGGCCTGAATTGGATGATATGGACACCAACGACATGTGGTTTCAACAGGACGACGCTACGTGCCACACAGCTCACGCCACATTTGAAATTCTGCACGAGCTATTCGAGGGTATGGGAATCTCACGTGGAGGCGATGTGAACTGGCCACCGAATTGGTGCGATTTGACCTCGTTAGACTTTTTCTTGTGAGGTTTTCTGAAGTCGCAGGTCTATGCGAATAAGCCACAAACCACAGCGGCCCTCAAAGCCAACGTAACCCATGCCATCGGTCAAATTGAGCTTGATTTATGGAAAATTGGACATTTCGGATGCGCACCACGCAAAGAAGCCGCGGCGGACATTTGAACGATGTTATGTTCCATACATAATGGCATCGATAGGCCTTTCAAACGAATAAAAAATATCGATGATATCTCACACACACCTTGTTTTATTTAAATTTAAACATAGGAAGCGCTTAATGAAAGACCCTTTAGTTCGTTCTATCTCAAGGCGAAGTTTTGGTTGTCTCAGCTCTGACTGTAGCTTAACTACGAGGTTTACTTCTTCAGGCCTTCGTAGCCTTGTTCTTCTGTTGATACTCTCAGAAATCATTCACTGTGTAGTCCCTTTGCATCCCTTTCAATTATACATCTCCCTCCCCTGCTCATTGTTTTTTTTTTTTTTGTTCTGGACAAGCCCGCCTTCTCGTTTACGCTATTCATTAGGAAATTACTCATATTCTTTAGCAATAAAGTTCTGCTCAACTACAGTAGCTCATAAGAAAAGCCAAATATAGAACACAACAACAAAGCAGAATATAAGATCCCTCGGCAACCGCAGAATAAATAATAAATGTTCCCTAGTCATTTCAATTAGTTACACATGTATACATTGTAATATTGTTGTTGTTTCTCGTCCTTATTTGCGTCCTTATTTCGCTATCGCTTTTTTCTTTTTTTGAATTGTTTTTCCAATTGGAAACGTTTGTCTGAAGGATGTCATCTGCTTGTGGAACAGAAAGTTTTAGACATTTTGTTTTGATTTCACTCTTCATGTGGACCTAGATACTTGTATACCCATTCAAACTTTCATATAGGATAGAACGGTAGTGAATGTGTGTGGTGACAACTAAAAGTTTTCACATTATTCCATGTCCTTGAATTTTAGTTTTCTCCATCGAACTTAGTATAAGCTGTGCGGCAACAAGGACATTTTTTTTTCGTTCTCATTCTCTTGCGAGTGAAATTTTTGGAGATACATGTGCATGCTAATGGGGAGCGACATTTAGTCCGATTCAGTGACATTCGACTTTTTCGATTAAGGACATCTGATTCTAATGGAATATAAGCCTCCACAAAAAACCATTAACCAAGCATAACCTATAGCTTTCGACAAGCACATGCAGCAGAACAAGATGCATACAAAGTGGCGCTGCAAATAAGGACGAGAACTGCTCGCAAGCTCTACGAGCAAAAGTGACGGGGAATAACGTTGGCTTCCCCGAAAGAAGAGGAAAGAGCACAGAGAAGAACGCATTTGGAGATACTGAGCGACTATACTCCAGGAATAATGTAGGGAAGTTTTACAAATTCGTGTCAGGACAACAGAACAGAACCTATTAAGATGAAGAAGGAAACGTCATATTGGACCCACCAACAGTACCGATCACTTCTATAGACTGTATAACGGCGACAAAGACCAACATACCTCTCATAGGCAGAACGAACCATTCAATTTAGACGATGAAAGCCAAAATGGCCATCTATCCGATCAAAGCGAAGTGGGGATAGCAATAACCAAACTCAAATCCAACAAAAGTTCTGGTTCGGACGGCTTTCCGGCTGGTACAGAGCATACACCAACTCATCTTAAAGTTTTGGTCAACCAAATGGTAATGCCTGATGAATGGAATCTCAGCATCGTTTGCCCGTTCCACAAGAAAGGACACCCTCTCAACTGCGCAAAGTATAGAGGCATCTATCTCCTGATTATTGCGTATAAGATCCTTTTTGCCGTATTGTGTGAACGACTATCAGTGTGGTTTTAGGCCAGGAAAGCCTCCAATCGATACAATTTTTATACTTGGACGGATCCTGGAGGAAATCCAAGAAGTCGAAATCGATACGCACCACTTCTTTTTCGATTTTAAGGCCGCCTATGACAGCATTTATATACAAAGCTTTGTTTTGGCATCCTTACCAAACGCTTCCGTTTGTGCAGGATGACGATGGAGAATGCTAGCAGCTTCAACAAGATCGGTAAAGATGTCATCGAGGCACTAAGACAAGGTGACGTCTTGAATCAATTGTGAGAAACTCTCACGCCAACACCAGATGGACAATCCTTCAAAAGCCTGTGCAACTACTTGCGTACGCTGACGATATTGATATAATCTGCAGGACTTAGCGAGCTGTCATCGGTGCATTCTCGAATATTAAGACAGAAGCGGCCAAAATGTATTTAGTGATGAACGAGGGACAAATGAAGTGTTTCCTGTCAACAAGAAGGGACATCCAACACCAACGAATCGGACAGAACGTCACAGTAGACAGTTTACAACTTCGAGGTAGTAAGAGACTTTGTCTACCTTGGTTCAGCTTTCACTTTTAAAATCGATACAAGTAATCAAACTCTTGCCAATCGCTGTTACTTTGGCCTGAGAAGACAATTGAGAAGTAAGGCCCTATCCTGAAGAACTAAGGAGACTCTACGCAAGATCTTAATCATTCTAATCCTAATCTGTGGCACTGGAGCATGGACTTTTTCGAAGGCGGATCAAGATACCCTAGCCACTTCGAGCGAAAAATTCTTCGACATTTGATACTGTTGGCGTTGACGGGCTTTGGAGGAGAGGATTTAAGGACGAATTACATGTTCCAAAAACTACGCCTTGGTTGCTTAAAATGGCTAGGACATGTAGGTCGTTTGGACAGTCGATGAGTCTTTGAATCTAATTAGAAGTGACAACGTAGTAAAGGAAGACCTCGCCTGAAGTAGAAGGGGACTTCAACCAACTTGGAGTGTGTAACTAGAAGCGGTTAGCTAAGGACCAGGCTAACTGGAGAAACTTGTTGCTTGAGGTCCAGGTTCACACCGAACTGTAGCGTCACCAAAAGAGGAAGAAGGTCTGAATTTCATCGCCGCAAAGGAAAAAATCTATTTTTTTGGTTCGCAGGTTTACTTTAACCGACTTGGTGTGTCTAAAAATGGAGGCAGTTAGCTAAAGATCGGGCTTGAATGGAATTGCTGAATTGAAGCACAATCGAAGTTATTACATAAGCCCCTGGAGGCGCAGACGACGAACTGTACGGGGCTGTACAACGACATCGACTTAGCCAGAAGAGTGAAGGTCTAACGAATGAGGTGGGTGGGTCATGTCCAATGCTCCGGTCCGGAAAATCTTCGAATCCGCCCCCGAGGGACAGTGCAGTAGCGGAAGACCGCGGCTCAGTTGGCGCAAGCAAGTTGAAGGGACGTCCACCAACTTAGCGTGCGAAAAAGGAAGTTCAAAATCGAACTGGTTGGAGATGCTTGCTGGTTGAGGCCCAGGTCCACCCCAGACTGTAGCGCCACCTTAAGTAAGGAGGCGCAGAGGGTTTTATAGACTTTTCTGATTTATGTTACTAGAGTAAGTGCCTTCTCTAAGGGAGTTTAACCTTTTACAACTTAATATTTGATCCAGAGAAGCAAGAGCGGTCATTTTATAGAAAAAAATATATGTACCACATCCACAGTAGGTAGATGAAGGTTGAATTGCTTTTTAGATCCTTGAGGATCGCTCGTTTTAAAATGCAATGTTAAGCGTGTACCCTTAATTTCAAACATTTTTACCAAATGCAAGCCAAGATGCTCCTTTCGTTAACCATTCCAAACGACAGCTGTGCTATCCCTCGATGCAATCATGTTAGGCACCAACACCATCTCACATGGTATGAGAAATAATTTTGACAAAGTTTTCAATTCGCTTGTCAACAAAATCAAATTTTGTAACGGCTTTGTGTGTATGTGTGTGTCTGTTGTGTTCCTGTCTCCTGCACAATGTCCATGGAAAGGGAATTAATGAATTTTAGAGGCATACGTGTCAACCAAAAAGTACAAGTAATACTCGTATCTATGTACACAGGAACAAAGTTTTACACAGGAGCACACACTCTCATACATGTTTAACAATAAAGAGAGTTTCGTCCTTGCTATTTGCGTTGTGAGTGTGCTATAACAGTTTAATTGTGTGTACTAATAGATTTTGAACAGAATTCTGTTTTTTTTTTTTTTTTTTGGAAAACATCTTACTCGTATATCCTTGCAGTGGATCCTGGATGTACATGTAGATGTGAAACAATAGAAACTTTATGGTGTGGCAATTATCGTTTGTTGGGTGGGAATTTTGTACATTGTCTGGTTTAGCTGATGGCATCGTTACAAGTACTCTATGTTCATGATCTACATACATATCCATGTACTCGACAACACACAAGGATAATTTGATTTCGCGTAATAATAAAGTCCTTGTGAGAAATTATTTTACCGTAGCAATGAATTTTGATGCTCGATTTATTGTCGGATTATAATTTGTCGAAGACGTACAGAGCTGTCAACAATTTAACAGATGAATTCCCATTGGGGAGTTATATAAATATTTTCGGGTGGTTCCGTTGACAATAAAATTGTGTTCATGACGATATGGAGGATTTGTTTCTGGGATATCATCTGCAAGAGGAATAACCATTGCCCTGGTTTAAGTGATTACAATTTGTGATCGGTTAAGTAGATTGCAATGAAGATTTCGAATGTTTGATGGATGTTCTGATGAAAAGTATAAGGACTTACACTTGTCACAAGGATAAAGGAGAATTGATGAGGGACAGAATGTTCTCCGAAGAAGAATAGAAGAAAAGGCTCAAGAAAATCGGTCCTCATACTTTATGAAGGACTATGGAAGTTTCAGTGCAGCCTGAAAGATATTCTATGCATCTGAATCAGGTCTTTCACAGAAAGTCGACGAACTTTCTTGTTGACAAATGGAGAAGTGAAGGCTCTGACGAAATGTTAAGCTTGTCATTGGCCTCATCCTTTTTGAGCATAGGCATTGAGAATTCAATTTAGGGATGCAGGTAACGTTTAAGGGCAAGTCTTTTCCCCCTATGGTTTTCACAATGGGTCTACAGAGAGCTGAGTGTGGAGCACAGGAATTCCCCTTCGCCTGCCCACCTACCTTACCTAACCTAGCAATGAGAAGACGATTTAGAAGTTCACCTTTGGACATCCGGGATCAGCGAGGAGTCGATATCGGAAATATAAGTGATTTCCATTGCTTTTGAACTCCAATTGCTTCGCATTCTAAGGACGTGAACAATTAGGGTACCCTCTTGTCAAAGGAGCTGGAAAAATTAGTGAATTTGGGCACAGAAAGATCAGAGGACATAGTTATTTTAAGGCATCTGAAGACGGATCAAATAACAACAATTTCAGCAAAAGGTCAGTAACAGGAGACCGAAGCTTGAGTACCGACCATTACCGCATGAGAGTGCAGCACTTGTGAGCGCAATGTTTTCAACCTTGAAACTAAGTTAAGACTGTTTTGATCCTTGCGTGTCGTAGCCTAAGGGAGTTACCCAGCATTATTTCAAAACGAGATTTCAGGCGACCTTGCAATGAAGCAAAATAGAGCTCTGTGGTGGCATTTGGTCACTGTTGTCAAATAGTGTACAGCAGCGGTGTTTCCGATCTCTAGATCCGAAGTTTACCAATAAATAGGTTCCTACTGCCACATATACGAATGTTTATGATCAGCAGTGACTGACAGATGTCAAAACTGTCAAAAATGACACTGGATCCATTGGAATGCAGAGTTTGCTTGTGGAAAGGATGGAAAGAATAAAAAGCGATAGAAGCATAGCTGCATATGTATATTCACGAAGCACTGCGTCTAGTTGATGAGCGCCTGTTGGCAAGGGGAATACAGCGAAGATGAGACTCCAGCACAGATTGAATCAGCGTTAGTTCCACACCAGAGTCACAGACATGTCCGAATGAATTGTTGACACATAGCTATGCCTATAAGAAGTATCGAGGTGGCTGGAGACGCTTTTTGGTTGAGGCCAGGCCCACCCCGGACTGTAGAGCCACCTTAAGTTAGTAAGTAAGTAAGAAGCCTCGTACTTAAAGTCCATTTAATGGGCATCTACTGCGCCGTATCGGTGCAAACCACTCAGCCTCCTATCTGGTCAATCTTTGTATGTAACCGTGTGCTGCACGAGGACAAGATGGTTTTGGCTCTGAGACCGCCTTAGTCAATTTTGCAGAATTCCCTACCGTTTTTCCTAGGACACGTTACTAACACTTTTGTTCCGACAGTATTTTAGCTGGTCTTTTTGATTTTCCAGAAGCCTCCGCTTTCTCCCTAGGTTCAACTCGTGGACCTCTGTAGAATTTTGCATTGTAATTGTTTTAGTCATTTTTAAACATGTGTGCACTAATGATCCAGCTCTAGATTGCCTTTAATCTCTTTTAGAGATGGCGAAGCAGTTCAATATTCACCTTTGTTGGGTGCCAGGGCATAGAGATATTCCAGAGAACTGCAAGGCTGATGAATTCGCCAGATATGGAACAAACAACCGTACCCGTGCTTACAGAAAGAGACACCCTGGGTAAACCGATCGCTACATGTAAGCTTAAACTTAAGCTGGATGCTATTGAGAAAACAAGTTCTAGGTGGACAAATGGTATAACTTGTCAAGCGACAAAGCAGATTTGGCCACGGCTGGATCTGAAACGCACTAAGAATTTGATTACTCTCAATTGATTTCATAGCAGATCCGTAATAGGTGTCATTACAGGACACAGTCTAATAGGCAAGTATGCAACAAGGCTTGGCGTACATTCAAATTATTTCTGTAGAAGCTGCATAGACTAAGAGGAGGAGGAAACTATTCCCCACCTTCTCTGTAACTGCCCAGCTCTCTCCCGCAAAAGAAGGCTCTACTTAGGAGATTTCTACAACTTAGGCGATCTGATAAACACAGATCTCAGAAAACTCCTTCGCTTCATCAGAAGTTCCAACGAGTAGGTAGGGGGTCTGCCCAGATCCATGAGGTACCACAATGGACTTATCACTGGTTTAAGAGTACCAGCAGCCACTTCAACCTAACCTAACCTAACCTAGTGATTCGCCTTTAAGCCCTGTAACGATATTCGTGAACAAAGCACGCAACAAACGTTCTAAAGCGCGGCGACCTAACTATAAACTGGGGTACTAAATGCAATGCTATCACAATCCGTTCGAACACTCAACGTGATTCGAAACACAATCAAATCTCGTTCACTTTTGTGACCTTGAAATCATCATTTGTGAAATTTCTTCTGCTTAACGCTATAGTTTTCTATCTCTTTTCATTTGCGAGCAGTTATGGTGTTTCACTTTTTCGTGACGTTCATTTCCCTGGTGAAAGTCGTAAATATATGCCGAAAAGAAAGCAAACCTAAAGTCCGATTGACAATTAATGTGTCGAAGATGAGGGTCGTGGATGCAACAAGCGCCTGCAAAAAGCATAGGAAAAGGGACAGCACGCATAAAAATAAGCTCGATACAGCACGACTAGAAAACAATTAAGGTTATGGAGGTCAGAAACTTTGTCGATGTTAGCTCGCTTCGTTTCTTCATCTTGTCACGTATTGTCACCAGCCTTAAGTTGCTCTTCACTTAAGATCCTTGGACTTGTGATGGATTATTGAATTTCACGTAGAAAGGAGTTTTTAATACACAACATTTTTTGTTTTGCTTCTGGCTATTCTCCATTTATCCCCTCACTAATACACAAGCAAAAGCTAATCTTTTGCCTAAGAAAAAACCAACGATTTTAGTTTGGATATGGAAACTACATAGAAGGCACTTCTCTTCTCTTGCGCACAGTACCTATTTTTTTTTTAAATATTTTACGTCGTCCTTTTAAATTTGTCTTCCCCCCACCCCTTATTCCTTCGCGCCATTGAAACATAAAAATATTTCACTTGTTTTCAATTAATTCCAGACACACAAAGCATCTTCCACCATCTTTCAGTTAAAAGCTTCGAACGGCAACATAAGTCTCTCCCTACTTTCATTCGAAAAAGAAAAAAAATGGCTGCCTTATAAACTACCCCCCCACTACCCTCTTTCAACCACTTACCATGGATAGCTAGGAACTGGCTTCTTTCCAATTTGCAGTCCATCTTCCTCATAACGTGTATACTCGGCGCTATTGTCCTCGTTTTTCGTCCACCAGACATAGGACTGCACAGCCCCATTGGTCATGTTAAGGGCAATAATTCTTGCTCCAGTTATGTACTCATCGGAGAGTAAGCCCTTGGATAGAGCATCCGATAGACCTGCGAATTGAAAAAAGAAAACAGAAACGGAGAGGAGCATAATGAAAAAGGATATTCGATTAAATGGAAATATGATTTCAAAACATTTTTCCGGTCTTTAACGAAAATAGACTTTTCCCCTCGCTTCCCGTCCGTCATGATGGGGTGGTAATTCATGGGTCTTCAGTGACAAGGAACGATGGATAAATTTAGAAACATTTTGTGTGTGTGTGTGTGTGAGTGTTTTCGATAAAAAATTGAAAACTTTCAATCAAACCAAGGAGGCAACGAGATGTTGCAAGAGAAGACAACGCAACGTCAGGTGGGATCAACAAGAAGCTCTGTCATCCGGTGGCTTAGGGGAAGTAAATAAAATGTCAGCCAACAATATAAACAACAACAACAAGGCAAGACAACAAAAGAATAAAGAGTATACGACATACATTCACTCTAAATTCAAGGTTACCCAAGCAGTCGTCGTCGTCGTCGTCTTCGACACAGGATATTCCCGGTTGCGTTGTCGTTATGCCGGTTGTGCGTGTTGTAAAACATCTGTTGCGCGCGCCCCCCCCGCCCTTCTATCACGAATCTCTCGATTGCCATGCAATATCCCATCGCACATACCGGAAGGGCAGGACTTGTGGGCTCCACAACCGAAAGGCGTGCTACATCTTATGCCAGACAAACTGACAACCCCCAATGAGTGAGTGGAGAGTGGATTGGCATGGAGTGTGTTTTGTATTCTTGTTTGGCTTGTTCGAGAGTCCTTTGTAGCCCACTTGCGCCGCCTTTCAACACGGACTGGATAAAAGGGATGCTTTGATGGATTGCTTTTAGAGATATTAAAATGTTGGGGACACATTTAAATTCATTCGAGCGTATAATGATGTTTTGATAAGATTAGATTCGTCTCTCCTTTTTCATCGGCATACGTACGCATGTACATAATACCTACTGTCGTATCCTGGTGGCTCCATGCTCCCTTCCTCAGTGTTATTGTAGTTTATTTGATTTGCCTGTTCATCGTTGTGGCTTCGGTTCCTGTTTTCGTGGAAAATAAATGACATTACGAGAAATAAAATGATGATATTGTTGGTGTGTGTGTGTGCCTTAGTGTGCCTTATTGAATATTCAAATGATTGAGGTCTGACACTGGCAATCCAGTTGGAGAAAGGTTTCTATTGTTTAATTGACAGAAGAAGTGTTTAGGTGGAAACCATCACCAGTTTCTTTTATTTACTTTGTTCTTGTAAATTTTTTTTTTTTTCGAGAAGAGAATTCGAAATTCTTAATTGATAGCCTTAAGGTGGAATGGTTTGACATGATACCAGCTGGGGAAAGAATAAATTAGAGACTTTGGATTCCTTTTGACATCAAAATTAATTGTAAAATACAATATTCTCATCTGTTGGACCTTAAATGTGTTCTTGTAAGGAGTTGTAGTCCTTGTATCATCTTTTAGGAAATTCTTGTCAATTCTTACTCCTTAATGTTTTACTGGAGTCAAAAATTGTTAAGAAGTTGATCGTAGACGTGTCCACAACTGTACACAAACTATGTCATCATATTCAACAAAGAAGACACCTTCTGAACTGGGCCAACTTCAGAGGCCTCAGTCCTATTTGCCATTCGTCAACAACACCTGAAGCCGTTCGTCAGCAATCTTATTGGTCTATATCAGCGTAGCTTTTGCCCAGGAAAGTTCACACTATGAAAGATCTTGAAAATAAAAACCCAGGAGCTCCAAATCCATATACACCACCTTTTCACCAATTTTAAGGCCGCGTATGACAGACGCATCTATAGAGACGAGCCATACAGAGCAATGTCAAGTTTTGACATCCCTGCCAAACTGGTCCGTTTGTGTCAAGTCTGTAAAGAGCCCACCTTTGATGTGAAAAAAAAGGATTTAGACTAGACGATGCCATGCGAATAGGGCAAAATTCACGTGACATCACAAGTCCGTTCAAAAAGTCGCAAGAATGGAGCGTGAGGTCAGTAGCGCCTTCGTATTAAGATGGAAGCGACGAAGATGGGTTTAACGGTCAATGAGGGCAAGACCAAGTATATGCTGTCAACAAAAAAGGACACCAAACACCGACACGTCTCGGACAGACCGTCACCTTCAACAGATATAACTTTGAGGTATTTAAGGACTTTGCCTACCTAGGTTCTGGTATCAATTAAGATAACGACAACAGCGCTGAGATCAAATGAAGAATAACTTTTGCCAATCGCTGCTTCTTTGGGCTAAAAAGGGAACTGACTGGAAAGTCCTCTCTCGAACAACAACGTATAAGACCTTAGTAATTCCAATCTTCCCTCTACGGCGCAGAGGCATGGACTTGATCAAAAATGGATGAGGATGCTCTTGGCTGTGATTTTCGATCCCGTTTGCATGGACGGTGTGTGGAGGACGAGATACAACGACGAACTAGCCAGAAGACTGAAGGTCCAACGACTGAGGTAGCTGGGTCACGTAGAGCTCCGTTCCGAATCCACCACTGAAAGACAGCGCAGTGAAGGAAGAGGCAGCTAGCTAAAGATCAAGCTGACTGAACACGCTTGCTATTCTCTCTGATTTTCCCGAGCTTGAAATTATTAGCATTGTATCAGACTTTATGTTCAAAATGCTCTTCTTTGGCAGAAAAATTTGAGATTGACAGATGCATAGAAGGGAATGAAATTGGGCGGGGGGATTTTTAGATTGTATCCCGCTTACGTTTCGATGAATTCATCAGTTCTGCTTCGACATCTTTGGGTGGTTCAGAACCTGTTGTATCAGATCTGCACCTACCACTTGTCGAGGAGGCATTGTTGACTGCCGGTGATAATGTCCAAGAGGATTTTTTCGCTGGCCGTGGACCGTTTTTGCACTCAATAATACGAAAATATACTAAGTAATATTTTGGGCAGAGAAAATTCGTTGCTGGCTTAAAATCTGCGGCCGTTAATGGTGTCTTAAAAATCGAGGGCTTGGAGTAATCCTCACTTCTCTCTGCACAGAGGTGACAAGGCAATGTGCAGGCATTTTTGTTAAATCACAATTTTAGGACGGACAAGTTAACGCCACCACGACAAACATTGAAAATACAAGCCAAAGGAGTTATCCGACTACTGAACGAAACCAATAAGGACAACCTAAGTCACAAAGGGGACCGTATGAGAAGGCCTGCTAGATTCCTCTCAGGACACAGAAGCCTCACATATCACTTGCATAAACTAAATATAGTTCAGGAAACTGAATTTTGACCTTGTCTAGACCAGAGATCAAGTAATAAACCCATTTGTTTACATTGTTGTTGTTGTATGGCCATCTTACTTTTTCGTGCCGAAATGTCGTGTCTGTGAATACGTGTAAGCAAAAGCAACAACAATTTACATGGTTCCTTTAAAAACGAAACTTCGAAAAGAGGTGTATCTGAGGTGGAACTCGGCAGTTCGAGGAGTATTTGAGGTGGAACTTGGGAACTCTTGCACATTTGTCAAGCAAATGAGATAGTATGTGTGATTTGCCAAGTTTTATTGAAAAATAGCTTTTAAGCAATGGAATATAGCCTGGAAAATCGAATATCGAGTCAGAACTTATATCTGGTGTAGGCCAGAGGAAGACGAATCAGCGGAACACGTGCATGGATGTCTGCTGACATCTGAAGATATTAGAAACGCCTTTGGCTGAAGATCTTATAGACCTTGTGTTAGTCGCGAAGCCAATTTAAAACGGAGCTTCGGCTTTTCTTTCTATTGTAAAGCCTGCGCTACGGTTTGGATAAACCACAAACTTTAGAAAGGAAGGCTAATGTTACAGTAAGATGGCCATTCTCCATTCTCTTGTCCAATTCAACCACTCATTTGGGCAGTAATATTAGTCTCAATGTGAAACTTTGAATTGGAAGTCTAGTCATGTTTAGAAAGCTTTGCATCTTGAATGTGGTGCATGACACAATTAAGAAACTGTTCTATTTAATAAATTTAATATAAAAAAAATCGATTTATTACTTTTTTAATTAACTGATATCAAACATACAGATAGATGGGATACACGGAATCAGAAAAAGTCTTCCTAAACCATTTAAATCGCCACGTAATTCTTCCAGAAACAGTGTTTGTGATGTGATTTTTGAATTACGTTTCATTCTAGCTATTTCATTTCTTATGCTGACTAAAACACATTTAACAATCTTAAATGAAAACTGTATCTAATATCTAATATCTAATATCTGTACTACTGATTGAATATAAAACTATACGGCTATAAATTACGCAAGCAAAACAGTCATCTTATTGATATCCACGCGTGGAATATAAAAAAAACTTGTTAGTGGTCTATAAAACTTTAATTATATTTTTTTGGGTTATTTTTTATGGATTCTCAATCTCATCGGCTGTATATCCTACCTATAGGGATTACTTTTATCGGATGTTTCAAAGAATAACATTGAGATATTGTTTATATGAATATGGGCGTCGTTTTGATTATTGACGTCAAACATTTATTAAGCGGACGAAGTTCAAGGTTATAAAGCAGGAGACTGTGCAAGTTGCTTTTGTCGAGGAAAGACATGAAGGCATTGGAATATATTTTCAAAAGAAATTCGTAATCCGAAGTGATGTTCTCCAAGATTGTGTGCTATCACCACTACTTTTGACTTCACTTGGCTTGACTATTGACGTGCTATGCCATGCTTTGTCGGTAGAAAAAGACGGGAAATCTTATCAAGACTCACAGCCTCTATATCTAAACTGACACTTGCCTCTAGAATAATAAGCTTGCAAAGTCGAATTGGAAAAGTAAAGCTTGCTTACAGCACGAAGTCTAGTGTTTGGAAAACCAACTGTTTTAAGATTCTAAAGGTGACATTGGACAGAAAATTGAATACCTAAGGCCTTCCTAAACAACAGTTGAATGCGTATAAATTAAACTTTAAGCATTAAAGCTTAGAAAACCATCGTTTATGTTTTCCAATAGGGACCGGTAGGTTTTAACAGTTCATGGCGGCCATGTTGTTTTATCTGTTGTTAATTATCCTGTTTTTTAGATTTCAGACATTAAAGACAAATCACCATGTCAAGTTACAGCGTCGAGCAACACGTGCAAAAAAGCGTTCTGGGCCAGTTCGAAACGAACCCCGATTTCAGCTTAAAAATCATCTTTAGCGACGAGGCCCATTTTTGGATGAACGTGTAAGTCAATAAGCAAAATTACCAGATTTGGGACGATGCCAATCCACACGAGGTCCATCAAGTGGCAATGCATCTGCAGAAAGTCACTGTTTGGTGTGGATTGTGGGCCGGCCGGCGGCATCATCGGTCCATACTTCTTCGAAACGACCATGACATTGCCATCACCATCAACGTAGAGCGCAACCGATCGATGATAACTTATTTCTTTTGGCCCAAATTGGATAAAATGGATGTGAACGACATGTGGATCCAACAGGACGGCGCCACGTGTCACACAGCTGATGCCACAATGGATACTCTGCACGAGCGATTTGAGGGCATGGTTATCTTACGCAGAGGCATCTACTATCTGCATCCTTATTGGAAAACCCTTTAGAATAAGACCCAGGCTCGTCTTTTAGACCATCAGAGTGCTCGCTTAACTCGAAAGCAGCAAATTAGTTTGTTTTTACTGGAAAGACACATTGATCTTCCAAGGGCCTTTCTATAGAGCTGGTGAAAGCTACTTCAAACTCATGCTCAGAAAAACTTATGTCTTATCAGAACTATCGGGAAATGTCCCTGTGAAATGTCGCAGATGAGCTTCTATCCAACTTGGTGTGTGAACGTCTGAAACCTTTTTGGAACACACTAATGCACCTACCAGTGTGGCTTCTGACCTGGCAGATCGACAATAGACCAAATTTTCACCTTTAGGCAAATCTTGGTAAAGACCAACGTATTTCAAGTTCAAGGAAACTATTCATCATTTTGAACTATACACGTCGCGACGATGGCCATAATTGAGATCTCGGCAAACAATGTGATGCTCCTTGCAGTTTGGAAACTGCTTTCCTGAAGTGAGCAGGACAGGTTTTAATGTAGAAGGCACTATATGGCAGACTAAATCGAAATCATCCCATACTTCCAACATGCCATCATAGAGGTATTCGCTGCACCTGAAGATGGTGCGAAGTGAGTTGATCTTGAACAAGGTCTCGATTCGATAAAATTGCTTCACTCTTGGAACCCGTAACTACCTTTAGTTTGGCAAACGTTTGGGTTTAGAACTCCTTTCTCGACAGAAAAAATTAATGTGCTACAGAACGCTGGTCTTACCAGCCCTATTATATGGCTCCAAGTGTTGGACGATAAGGAAGTAAGCAGAGCAGAGTAAGGAATCCCAGCTCACAGGTTCAAGAAAACACGGAAGGCCGAACTTTTGTTGCAAAAGTCAAGCGATCGTAGATACCAGAAGATTTAGGTTGGAGAATTGAAAGCAGTGCGATCTGGATTGAAAAGGATGGAAAGCTGCAAGGAATCAGTCAGAGACCGTTCATGGGTCGAGAATCCGATAAGTAAATAATTTACTACAAGAACCATTTAAAAATCTGATGAGGCCCTTGTTACGTCTTACGAGGAAGTCAAACATTCTGCCGATGAGCAACGTCCAGCCCTTTTAATGGATTTAACTTTGTTAAAGATCAACAGGGGTGATGGAAGCTCTTTCCATATTTCTACAGAAGGGTGGTCTCACTTTAGCTCTTAGGAGTATCATTACGATCATAATGTTGATCGATTAAGATCACAGGACTACACATGGAGCAGAAAAATAGGACTTCCGTCACCAAAGCAAAGGCAGAGACCCATGACATGATAATGTGTGTCGGGACATTGTCAAGTCTCACTGAAGGTACACTCGCTGATAATGCAAAACTCAGTGGCTAGCATCTTTCTCAGCCCTTGCCCTTGTCTGAGTTTGATAGAACCCTCTACAGACTGCTTGAGAGCTCAGATCCTTCCTTCGATCAATTGAATACGAGAATTTCTCTTCCAAGTTACTCGTACTTTTCAGAAAAAAAAAAGAAGAAGTCCTTAGCGACAAACCTCAGTCCCCATCAGACTCAGTCAAATATTTTCTCAGGCAATGAAATTCCACCCACAAGTCTCGTGCAGATTTCCTCGCGATAACAATGCTCAAACACAAAACGTTTTCTCAAGTGCCCGCCAATAAAATTATCGTTCTCACACACACACAACAAATAACGCGTGCTGAACACACAACACTCAAGCGGCTTTCATTGCCTCCCAGGAACAGCCTACGTAAGCTGTCTGAATTTGAATTATGAATTGTTTGCAGGCATATATTTGCCACCCGCTGTCACTAATTCACACACACGCACCCACACACACATCCGTTCGCAGAGTTTAAGGACGAAAGGACGTAAAAATTTCAGTACATTAGCGTATTTTGAAGAACATGAATATTTCAAATCAACCTAGGACCAACCTACCTCCGTGACGAATTATTCCAACTTCCTGAAGAATGGAGGCAGCCAAATCGGCTTTCTGGCGTGAGCTCTCATAACGTTCCGAATTCAGTGGTACCTGCAGCGGTCTGAAGAGCGTCGAAATGCAAAGTGTGCCGAGATTTTCCGTTGAAATGTCATGTATTGTCACCAGAGACTGCTCAATGGCATCCTGTAAGGAAAGCAAAATGAAAAAATATGAATTTGAATGCTTCCACGTTTGTAAGGGTGTAAGGAATTACTTACCCTACTCACCACACTACCATCGGCAATACGGATTATATTCTTCAGAGCTGCGGCATTCTCAACTCTGGCGACGAGGACAAGTAATTTGAAAATCCACGCAAGATATATAAGAAAGCATTTTCCAGCAACAGAGCGGCGGCGGCACCTCCATGGCCATGTCATCAGCAATTTCATTGCTGATTTGCATTGGTAATTGATCCTGGAAAACAGAGAGAGAGAGCTAGAGAGTGAGAGTGTAAATAAAAGAAACAATTGTCGGGTAATAAAAGCCGAAATGTGAATCTCGAGTGGTGTTAAAGATTCTAGCAATAAAACTCTATTATCCTGATTTAGCAGCGGGAGATGTGTACCATGTAATCGATTACAATGAAATGCCAATAGGGGAGCCTTGCCTGTTAATCTCAGCAACTAAAACCCGCAATCAAGTTGTTCACAGCAGTTTTGATTGCTTTCAGTAAAACGTGTAATGTCCTTTTCGATTGGAATCGGAGAGTGAGGATTGGATGGGAGTTAAGATTTGCAAAGAGGGAGATATCAATGTAAATTGGGGTTAAGGGTACTTAAGGGGCGAATGTAGTAAAGTAAAATGCCGGGTCTCAGGTTGCAATAATTTCTACTAGAGATAGCATAACATCTGAGAAGTAAAAAAAGGACTTAAAATTCCTTTATTTCGATAGAGAGGTGACTTGGATTTGGTTTTAATGGTTGAGAGGTCTACTTAAACTATTCTACAAGGATCTACTTGTAGTAGGGACTGGGACAACAATCACAAATTGGATTTATCCTTACAGATCCGAATCTGTGGATACATTTTCAGTCTCACTTTCGATTCGGTATCACTTTTGACAGTAGTGGTTCTTCAAACAGAAGTCATAGGCGGAGGGTTGCCAATAAATTCATTCCCGTTATGTGACAATGCTTTGTATGTAGGTCCTTGTCTATTAGATAATGTAAAGCTTTATTTGAGGTTGGCCGAGGCCCTTAAACTGATTGAAACTGCGAATCACAGGCTTGATTTTTAGCTTTGATGATGCACAAGGAAATAAAATGATGGATGGATGGTCAACAAGCAAGGCATAGCGTCTAATTATGGCCAGTAGATCACACATAAGTACTCTCTACGGAGACCTAACAGGGTAGGAGTGGCAGTACAAGGAAAGATTTATTGTAAACGACTACTGTCGGTTTGGCATTTCCTTTGCTCTTGTCCATTGGCCACAGGAGATATGGAGATAATCATGGACTTTCTGACTTCGTCTTGTATACGGATGGATCCAAATTAGAAACAGGAACTGGTTCCGGAATTTATGGTGGCTCACCATGTACGAACTTCCCAGTTAGCCTTGGTAAATACTCGTCCATATTTCAAGCCAAGGTCAGCGTGCCATCAATCAGTGTGTGAGACTTAGTCAAGTCTTCTACACCTCGGGGGAAAACTATCTTTATCTTATTAGACAGTTAAGCTGCCCTAAAAGCGCTTGACTCACTTGTAATCTAATCCAAGTTGGTCCTAGAAACCCACGATGTGATCCCTCTTACCTAGCTAGGAACAACATGGCCACTCTTCACTGGACTCCTGCTCATAGCGCATTTGCGAGCAATGAACATCAACAACAATCATTGGACTCAAACCCTTTCGAGGGGTAATCCTTTTTTTACGCAGGACATGACTTTGCATGCAAGAATCCAGAGAAGCTTGGCTTAACTGGTGATATGCACAAAGAAAATCTATTTTCATTGTGAATCTCGATAGGAACAACCTTAGAGTTCTGATTGGAATTCTCAGCGGACACTGCCATCAACTGTGTAGATGTCTCTTACTTATTTAAGGTGGCGCTACAGTCCGGGGTGGACCTGGGCCTCAACCAACAAGAGTCTCCAGTCAGCTCGATCTTTAGCTAGCTGCCTTCAGTTTCTCATGCTAAGTTGGTTGAGGTCCTCTTCAACTTGTAGATACCTCTTCATATCTAAATAGAATGCCTAGCACTCTTTCAACTTCAAAAGAGAAGTGGTCCCATTGAAACATCTTCTTGCGATCCATCCAAAGAAGTTCCTTAACTTATTCGTATTTACGTGTTGTGGAGTGACACAGCAGTGCCAAGGGCTGTGAAAACCCCTCCCGAACACACATAGCATAAGATGACCGTGGACTCAATGCTGGCCTAAGTGAATCCGGCCGCCATGTTGCTTCAAAGTGCAACCAGCTTGTTTATTACCTAAGAAGACCTTATAGAACTTTGTAAGTGGCAAGCAAGGTTAAGTAAGGAAGCCACATGTGGGTAATTGAGAGCCTACAACTGACACACGAAAAAGGTGTTATAGAGGCAATTTTTTGTAAAGACGTATACAGCTAAGTCTCAAATAAAAGACTAAAGAAAAGGCGTACTCTTTGGGTCATACACATGGAAGCATCCAACTGCTTTAAGGAAATCGCGATGTGCATCTTCCTTACGAGATATGAGCTCATCACAAATGCCATGAGATGCCAGAGCTGTGTTCATCCGACAGGTCGGTCAAAGCGATGATTAAAAGTCGGAAAGGAACACATATCTCTTCCTGACAGTATTAGCAGAAGTTAACCTCAACGCACCTCCTTAACGGTCACAAGTTGGAAATGACATATTCATAAAGGTGAGCAACCAATGGACGCCTACGGATGTTTGGCAAAATGTGGGGTCAGATCTCTAAAGCCCGTTGTTTGGCGAACCAAAAGCTTGGTACGACAGGATCTTTGACGAACTAGTGATATGTAACATAGTTCTCGAATCACTTTGCTTAAGCAGAAGTTTTGAGATTGACATTCCAAGCCATGAAACTTGATACCTGGGCTACTTGCAATTTGCTGCTAACCATTGTCGTATTCCGTTGCTTCAAAAACTGAATCTAGCTCCTTATTGGCTTAACCACAAAAATGTTCTATTAGGTCCAGTCCTCCATTCATATACTCACGGACAGTCACGTGGCTCTTAAACCACTTACGTTCGGTTGAAGTGGCTACCAGCTAAAGCCAGCACACTTAGACCAGTGATAGACCCACTAAGGTTAGTGACGAAAGGTTTCAGGCATTCACACAATACGATCTTGAACGGGATGCTGAGGAAATCCATGCCATGTCTCTGCAGTTGTAGCAGCAAAGAGTGTCTCCTTTATTTTGGATCCTTCAAGTGATGCTGAGATTCTATTTACAGGTCATACACGCGTCTGACCAAATCTTAGAAATAAGTTTTTGTATGCTCTTATCCTCAAGTCAATCAGCCTTGGTGAATTTAAGCCTAGCTATTGCTATCCTTCCTTTGTTTTCATCAAGCGGATGGAAGTTTTAGCTATCATCGACTAGGTTGGATGGTTCTTTTCGCCTGACAGTAGGTTGTTCGTCATCGTCATCGTTACACAGTTTATTATTATTATTGTTTCGGGAGACCTGATAAGCCCTTGGCACTGCAGTTTCTAGCGAATCCTATCGTGCCTTCTCTACTGTTCGATGAATTGTTTCACTCCAGAAGATATCAGGAAGTTAATGAACTGGATGGATGGCAGCAAGCTGTAGAGACGAATTCGCCGACTTGTATTCTTTTTCTGATTTGAAAGAGAGCTGGACATTCCGTTATGATGTGAAGGGAGGTCTCCTCACTCTCAAGGCAGAGTCTACAGCTTGAATTTGTTGTAAGGTTCATGCGATGTAGGTGCTTATTCAGGCGGCAGTGACCGCTGAGAAGTCCAATTAATGCTCAAAGACTGCTCCTATTGAGGTTCACAATGAAGTTTGATTTTCTTTGTGACGGTACCGGGAATTGCACTTTTGAACATGCTTGTCTTGGTGTATTGAGCCAGGCTTCCCTAGATTTTTGCATGCAAAGACCTTTTGTGTGTCTTGCGAAGAGTGAACACAGTCTACAGAAGTATTGTAGTTTTTCTGCAAAGACCGTGACTCAACTACAATGTTTCCTTATTCATTTCTAAAGGTTTCCGCATGGGCTTTGTTCCCTTGACACGTCGGTGTTTACATGAAGTTCTGTAAGACATTGTTCCTGGAGTAGTATCCTTCAATATATTCGATTGCTTCTGTTCTGCGCTTCTTGTTCCTTTAAAGAAACCGATGTTCTTCCCGTCTCCATTGCTTGTAAAGCACGACACTTGCTCGTTCTTCGTGAAAATTTGGGTTTACTATAGCCAATGAGATTTGTATCCTGTTCAACGTAGAACTGGGGTAACTGTCACAACCTCGTAACACTTGACAAATACCTTGCTACTCTCATGTAAGTAGGTACCCTTCCTCTCCATCAAGCTTAACTCAAACTATTTCTGCGTGTTGGTGGGTTTTGAGGCTATTGCCATCCTGGCAATAGAAAGTAAAAAACCACGAAGCTCAATGCTAATAGACAATGACACATGTCCTGACGTCTGCATACAAGGTAGCTGTCAAACGTCAGCTGGAACTTCCGGAGTGCGTTCAAAAAGCGTAACATTATGCATTTGAAGTGAAAAATTGTGTTTCTTAACCTCAAAATATTCCCACCTTGACAAAAACTTGATGAATTGCAATTTATTCCTCCCAATTCCCTTTTTTTTTCATCTTGACTTCTAATTAACTCACCCAATATTAAGAAGAAAAAAGTAAATTTATAAAAATTCTTATCACAAATGATGGTTCGCATATTTAACAACTCAACGGGAAAAAATTTCAAGAGAAAGTCCTGCCGAAAGGGACATAGACGAAAACAACAAAAATAACAATAAAGAGGTCCAACAGCCAGCGGGAGAAAAATACATCAAAAGAGGGATATCTTTAGCTTCTTTATCGTGATAAAGGATGTTATGGCTAATTAAAAGGTCTTACAATTTGCTCAGCTAAGCGAAGGGACAATAGACACACTGTGGAAGTCTTCAACAATGGAATGTGTTTTAGGGAATAAGAATAATACGACAAAATGTTATCCTGGAAGCACGTGGGTACTTAAAACAGAAAAAAAAAAAACAAAATATAAGATTAGAACTAATTAAGAAGGATCAACTTGAAGCTGTCCCTTTGTGGTATTAGAATAATTTACATTGTGACACTACACTGAAGTACGGTATGGTAAACTGTTGGTAGATTGGAATTTTCTAGCAGGAATGGGAGTGGTAACTGGCTATGGCTTCAATGTTATGTGGGACAATGGTGGAAGATCATAGAACATGAGGGTTGTGCTAGGTCCAACGTCACCGTTTCTTAAAATAATTAGTCAAACTATTCGTTTATCTCTAAACTTTGTAGCAATAGCACTAGGTTGCCAAAACTTCGAATCCACACAGCAGCCTGGGTATCTCCAGATAGTCAACCGCCAACCAATTCGATCACGTGAAATTAGAGCATTCAGAGTAGTAAATGTCGAGTCTGACCTGTGACCATTATCTTGTCGTAGCTAAACTCAAGCATCTCGACTACGCTGACGAAGTTGTCTACTTTCACCAGCTTTTGTTTAACACTGTCAAAACTAGGTAGTTCCAACCTCATTCCCACAAGCCGGTAGAGAGGGTTTAGTGTTTCCAATATCTTGGGAGTATCTTCTCGACCGAATGCGGGATCGAATAAATCATAGGCAACTGCATAAACAGGGTTAAAGCTTCGTTTGGTATTTTGTCTAAATGATGGAGGAGCATTGATCCCATTGACCTGACAACTCAAAGACGAGATGGCAGTGAATAGGACATACTTTGCAAAAAAGGCGACACCTTCATTGCATGCCAAGCGATGCAGAACGGAAGAAGAGTGAGTCGACCGAGCCATACATTGGAAAAGACAGTCGGAGATGAGTCACGGTATTTAGAACGAACTTGGGAAGAGCTATGACATATTTCCAGAAACCGAAAGCGACGGCGGGTAGGTGTCGTGGAGGCAATAAGACCCACTAGGGGAAATAGGAGTTCGAATGTCCAAGAGAAGAAGCTGAGAATGGTTTAAACAGACTAAACGTTCGTCGCCTTACCAGTAGCAGTAACTACGGACTATGAAGAGCTACTGAGTGAGAGACTCTTCGCTATGCAGAGTGGACCCAATATTGCAAAATCATCAAAAGGGCTTGCCGAAACCACCTAGGGATACCAGCCGTTCCCGAAAAATGGTGACAGAAGATGCACATCTTAAGGCTCCGCTGCGCGAAACAAGACCAACGTGGGAGTTGTATCGAGCCAGAAGAAGAGGCAAGAAGAAAATCCTGCGTAGGAAGAAGAGAGCATGCGTCGCCTCCTAGCTCAGAAAATCGAAGAGTCGCGCGACAGTAACAACATTCGATAGTTCTATAGGAATGCCAAGCAACTGGGAGTTTACTTTCAAGTTGGAACTTCCAGGTTCTTTGAGACAGTGAAGGGAACGTGGTCACCGCCAGCTGCTTAATGAGCATACAAAAGCAAGCGACTGATAGGGTAGAAAGAGCACCCACCTCAAGTTAACGAATAAGTAATCCCCCCTCCCAGTATAGAAGTGCTATCAAAAAGCTAAAGAACAACAATGCCGAACAGGGTATAAAGGCTGCAGTGTCTAAGACAGATGCTCTGCAGTGGCTGAAAGCATGTATTTAGCACAAGCTGTCAGAAGAAAATGTATAAAAGGCTACATTCAAAGACGCATTAATCCACTCCGAAGTGTAGAGATCTTGGTGATCCCCGTGGCCTAGTGGTTAGTGCGTTGGACTGCGAGGGACACAGGTTTGATTCTCAAAACCCACCAAACGTTTTTTCGCGGCACCACCTTTTACGAGTAGCAGGCAGACACAGCTGCAAGAGTATAATTTGTCATGAAAAGCTTCTTAATTCGCCATTCGGAGTCGGCATTAAACTGTAGGTCCCTCTTCCATTCTTTCGAAGAATATAACACAGTTGGGAGAAGCTAGACCTTGGCTCTCTATGAGCTGCCGTGCCGAATATACATATAAGTGTCCAGATCTACACTTTTTCATGAATCTTAAGTTCATCCACGTGAAGCAGTAGGCTCATGATGTAATCTTCTACAAATAGCAAACCTTGTCTTAAGACTGATTTTTATAGACATTACTTCGCTTTTTGAACGATTTACTGTATAATCCATCGACCAACATCCTTGAGATGCACAATTACATTGCTCAAACTAGGCGACATATTTCCACTGACAACCCCAAATTGTTTGTCCCTAAAGTTCGCATGCCTTTGTCGCATAATCAAGCATCCTTTCTTCACCTAATTTACTCCAAATTGCGCGTAAGATTCTTTTGAAGACCACAATGCATAACGATCCAAAGGCTAAACTAAATTACTTGTCTTCATTATGCATATGTGTGTCTGCGTTTCCTTTTAAGGATTAAACATTTGTGTGAGTTTTACTTGAAACATTTTTCTCACTCCTTCAAAGCTGTAAGCTATTGATTTAAGACTTAAAAAAAAAAAACCTTTTTACATTCCATTCCCGAAACAGGAAGTCTAAGAAACGTGCTATATGTTTTCTTCTTCAAAAGGATATTCGTTTTCCTTTTTTTTTTATTTTTTTATTTTACTCATTCATCGTATCCTTCACAACATGAGGTTTGCAAAAGGGGGGAACTCCACAATTTGACCGAATACAAGGATACCTACTAGGGCTTTGAATTGAAAGGACCTATATTCATACAAATTGTCGACTGCATAAGCTATTTGTGTGTGTTAAAAAGTCAAACAGGGGTGCTAGGGATGAAAGTGAATTGAATGCATAAAACGGTTGTCTTAAAAGAAAAAAAAACCCCAGTCTTTGTAGGATAACAACCACTTTATGGAATATGAATGCAACAGATTGCCCCACTGACCGGGTTCATGGAAAGGTGTAGGTATAGGTAGAGGTGGATATATGAATGCAATCGTTTTCTGTATCTCTTTTCCCGTTCCGAAGATAGAAACTAGTACAGGATGGGCAAGGCTTTCATTTACGGTTTTGTTTTTAAAAGTAAAATTGATTTCTGAAGTTTTCATTTGTTTTCGGAGATTAGGGTTAGGATGTGTTTTTTTTTAAAATGGATTGTCCATTGTCCAGTGGTAAAAGGGAGTTTACAACTTAACTCCTGAATCACACTACCAACTCAATAAACACAACAAGCCCGTTGAGATTGTCTCACAGAACTTCGGAATCTACTCGCTAAAACCTAACATTACGCGATTAATGAGACTTCCGAACCACAGCAGTGTGGTTCCAAGCGGAAGTCCTAGCTGGCGTCCGAGAATTATCAATCAAACTAACTTTTAGGAAAGTGATTGATATTTAGAGCCGATGAACACCAGCGTTCCGGTCCGGAGAATCTTCGAATCTACCTTGGAGATACGATGCAGTAGAGGTGGTTTTCTGTAGGTGGCGTACGCTAGTGAAAAAGAACCTCAACCAACTTGGCGTGGTAAACTGAAGGCAATTAGTTAGCAATTGAGCTGGCTAAGGTAGCGATGGTGCAGAGGGTAGTGTGTTCACTTGTGACTGACCTATGCAGGATCAAGCCCGGTCGGAGAACAGCCACCGAAAATGAAAAGAGAAACGAACAAAATCTGAGTTTCCAACAAAATCGAGCTTGCTGGAGACGCTTATTGGTTGAGGCCCATGTCTACCCCGGACTGATGCGCCAAAATAAGTAAGTAAGTAAGCATTGACGTAAACATAGATAGTCAAGCTGCTATTCAAGTCCTTTCACAGTAGCGGGCACTCACCGCGAATTACAATGAAACACTTGGATGGGTCCCGGGGCACATCGGTATCCACGGGACTAGAACAGTACCTGGCTTACATCGATCACTCAGTACTAACCCCTCTAGCACTCGTTAAATGCAAAAAAAGACCTAGACTTCTAAAGGAAAGCTGACAAGAGATGGAGCACGCTTCCATCATGCTTTATCTCCAAGGAACTCTTGGCAAATATCAATAAAATCAGAAGTTCTGTGCGCATCTTCATTCTTTGTATTAGTTCTACACATTTGTTGTTCCATTCACTCACAGTTCGCTTCTCATCATCCCAATTTATTTAATAGTTCAGCATTCGGTTCCTGAGCTCCTTAAACCAATACAATTTTGTATGCACTATTTTATTTGATAGCTTGTGAGGCAGTCTTTCGGCGTTATATTCAAAAAGAGTCTTTGCAATATATCGCATGTGGAGATTTAGGGCGTAAATATGTCCATCTTCCATTCCTGTTTCTAGTGCAAGCACATAATAAGGGGTGAATTCGGGCAGTTTTAATGTGCGTTTAAGAAAATACCGCTGGAATTTGTCCACCTCATCGTACCAGGAGAAGCCCCGTCAGTTTGTATTGATCTACGCACGCTGATTAGAAGAGTTTCCATTTCATTTTTAGCGATATATCTTTGCTTTCCAGGTAGCATTGACCACTAGCTTTGGGTGCGGAGTTCCTACTACTTATGTACTTTCCAATGGACATTCCAGGCATTAGTACTACACCCAAGTACTTGTATTCTAAAACTATTTTGACTTCTTCTTCCTTTGATATACCATTTCGTTTTTGCAGAAAGCTTACCTACCTTAGCCTCTCGTGGAAACCATAATTTCTGACTTGCTGAGATTTACTTCCATCCCCCACCCATTGTAGTAGATTTCTAGCTCGTTAATCATTTTTTTGCAGAACCTTAACATCATCAGCCAGTATTACAATATCGTCTGCATACATCAACAGTCTTATGTTGAGGCATAGATAAATAATACTCTTTGTCTGTGAAAGGGTATTCATAACCCCTTTAGCGCTAGTGAATTATAAAAAAAAATTAATAAAAATTTAGGTCCTGAAGACGATTTGGGCATTTTGGTAGCCTTGTCACCTGGGGTTCGTTGCATACTTTTCGGATCTTAGGGAGCTTTTCGATGTTCTGGTTGTGGTATAAATTGGTGTTTCTATTAGATAGTCTGCAGAAATTTAAGCTTTCGAGGGTTTGTTAGATCGTACACATATTTTAATGTGCTAATGGGATCGGCTTTAGGAACTTGAGTTTCAGGGCGGTTGTTGAATTGGATAGTGGAGTGGTTATTGGGTAAACTTTCGTAATTGAACGACGTTAGAAACTGAGGTATAGAATTGGTATATGTTGTTGGAAGAAAGCGGGGGTTGGGTTGAAGAGATTTTCGTGCGGATTTTGTGTATATATTTGTTTCGGTTTTTTTTTTTCCTTTTGTATTGTTACTATTTTAGTGTGTGTAGGTCTAATAATAATGTTTTTGGTGTATACTCACAAATAGAGCTCTATGGTGTGGGCGATTTCATCATGAGCTTTTGGTTGGCACTGCCAACTTCTTCAGTAATTTTGTTTGTGAATAACTGCTCAAAAAAGTATTTCGTTGTCTTTATTTTTTGCACTGAGAATGATTGCGCTGTTGGCAGAAGCAAAGCACAGATTTACACCAAATTCTAACACACTTTTCTTGTTTAATTACCGGAGCTACTCAAAAACACAACCACTCACTATGAAAGCTTTACTAATCAGTCGGCACTTATGTATTGACGACATATGCAGAGGCACAGAAGGGAACACAGTCCACTTTCTAAGCAAATGCCTCATTCTATGCAGAATCATAAAGATGCTCCCGGTTACACAGGAGCACACCTAGACCATAATGAAAGTCTATTGTGATACCACGAATCTTGTTTGACGGATTTCCATATTTTATCAAGGAAGACACTATGGGTAGCCTTATCGATGCAGTCTCCTTACGCACTATGTGTACAACTATTTAAACATCGACCTTGGATAGGTCGCAGAAGTCTTCGTAGAAATACTCTCCTAGGATTTGCCTACTCAGACTTGTAAGAGCAAGGCAGGTGCAGAAAATGTGAGTAACCGTTTCTTTCTCTTTTCGCTTCTACAGAAATTGTTGGAAGATACATTCAATCTATTGGCATGCCTGCCTATCAGACAATGCCCTGAATGGTGAAAACTATTTCAGCAATCTGTCTAAGAAGCTACCAAACACTTGAGATGGTTCAGCGAGGCCGAACGGCAACCAACTAACCAACACACAGACCTTTCCCTTTTGTCTTCTCTTCCAGACTGGACATTACACCCAAGCGTAACACTATGGATCCTGTTGGATGCAATCACTCCTTGCTACTTACCACAAACCTACAGAAATTTGTCGCGAACCATGTATAAGAACATCCGATGACGCTTCTATGCATCCGCTACTGACGCAGGATCAAGTAACTGAGAGAGGCAAGATGGCTAAGTTCGTGTACAAAGATGAACATTTAGAAGTTGTGATACTGGTCAGAGTTACTACGGGTGTGAGGCAATTCCCAACAGAGTTGTGTATGAAAGACTCAATCGAAGTTCATTCCTACCGAGGTAACCTGAGTGCTTCCTTAATAAATACGGACGAGCTAGGTTTTGATCGGGCCAATGGGCAATAACATTGAACCCAGCACAGTACGACACAGAAAATGGAAACGAATCAACGTGCTGGTGAAGCAGGATATCAATGTGCTTTCAAAATCAGACTTTCGGCAGAAAAGAACGACGGTATAGACCGGTTAGACAGTGAAGTTTTCAGTTTCCTATACCGCCCATCGCCCAAGAGGTAATTGAGAGGATAAAGTTCGTGAACCACAGAGCTTATGCTTGTTAAAGCAGTTCCTAGGCTTTTTTTTTTTGAACAAATAGAAGCATCTTCAGTGCAGGTGAAGAATGTGGAAGTGGTTCCTAAAGGCCCATCTGCCAATCCCTGTCTTCGTGTGTAAAAGATGAGCCGTTAAGCCTACGTTCGTTAAACCAGTTTTACCAAGAAATCTTGGTTACAAAATGAAACAATTGCTACTGAAATTGAAGGAGCTTACAGGACGAAAACCTTGAAGAAATCAGATCCATTGCATTAGACAAAAAGATAATCGAATTATCCTGTAACCACCATAAAGCAATATTGTCAACCCTCAGCGAAAACAATTTCTTCACAACCCCAATCCTGACTTAATCAGCTCATGAAACTAATGGAATACACCAGCTACAGGCTCATTCTATCGTCCTGTTCCTGGTGAAACATGTTTTTTTTTTTTACGCAAATTACTGCCGCCAGGTTAGCTGTGTGTTTAATAATAACACCAAGACCGACTGTGCTTTATGAGACGTAAACGAAACCGGAACAAAAAATGCCTAACTTGGGTCCCGCACTTTGATGTATTCACTGTGGAAATGGCCATCCTACCCACTCCCTCTCATCCGTACATAAAAGGAGGCTGAGTAAACATAAACAGTCCAAAAAAAAAAGACGAAAAAAAAAATCGATAAGTCCTTATACAGCACGCTCTATAAATTTATGTGTATCCGCGACCGGTACATAGTACTGTCTCCTGCTTGTCATCATATTCGAATTAATCTGTTATGCGTTCGTGTGTGAATATATGGAAAAGTTTATGTGTTGTCCAACTTAGCCACGATTACCGACAATGATGATATTCTAATAGTCAGCGAAGTGAAAGTCCTTCAAAAAAGTAGAAGAGAATTCCCCAAGAGGACTTCACTTTTCCGGTTGTATAAACCAATACACGTGACCGAAGTGGCCTTGCGTGAACGTGACTTGTCATTCCGACAAATTGCCAGCAGTATCTAGATGTCGTGACGCTAAGTAATTAAACAGTACAACGAACCCTCTTATACAAGTGGCCGATGTAAAGGATATTTCTTCTTTTTTTTGTTATACGTGTGCGTAGGGAGTAGGGACTCTATTACAATTTCCGGAAATAAAACTGCCAACAATACTTAATGGTGAAATTAAAATTTCCTGGTGATAATTTTTGGTCGTGCCATCACATTTTGGAAAGTTTGATAGGAAACAAGAGCTTCCTTCAAGTTAATATTGGAAAAAGTTACGTATACGCCACGAAACTCTGTACTCTGTGACAAGAACGTCAAGCACAAACTTGGCATCATGAATATTCATTTGGAAACGGAAATGGAAACGGAAAAACTTGACAGCTTTGCTCCTATGTCAATGAAATGGATCGATAATCTTCATAAGAACACGGCATTAGGGTAGGGATTAGAAGTTTGGATGGAGTGTGGATTGAGACTCATGGTTCATGGCGCACAGGGGATAAATAATTTTTTTCTTTGTAAATTGTCTGCCATTGGAGGCAAAATTCTTCCTGGTCCTGGGCTAGTAGTGTAGGGATTTTTAAGAGCTGACTCAATTAACCTCTAAAGGTTCCATTAGAGGTCAGCCTATGAATTGCATGGCCCTTAATCATCTAGGCAGTGATGGTTACAAATACGTTGGTAAGCTCTTTTAAGAGTAGTTTTCGCAATCCATCCCTTCAGCAATTATAGCCTACAGGCAATACGTTTAAAGGTCTGCACTATCTGGAAAAAATACAAACAGAATGCAGGGCTAAGAACACCGTAGAACTGGCTGGGTTGGACTTCAAGTTAAAAGACAAAAACCGCAAGAAAACTGTCAACAGTTGGCCAAGAGAACAAAAGTCGCGACTAAGGTGACCATCTCAAAGCAGTCGTTATAGATAAGAGCACTCGAACTAGCCCCTGTCTTCCTCCAAATCATGAACCTGACCTGTCGCGACAGCATATGGCATCAAGGCCATTTTAAGTTGATCGCATGTGCCTATCTTAGGTCGCTTGAGCTTAAAACTTTGCGATCGGAAGACTGGGTGATCTATGGTCAGACGCACAACACTAGGCTGTTTCGAGACATCAGATCCCAAGTCGACATGTTTCAAGAAGAATCTCAAACTAAAATTCAGTAATCTCTTGCTCCCAACTCATAACTGCAGGATCGGAAAGTTGGAACAGCTAAAAGGTTATTTTAGATGCGCATGCACCATCATTAACACAGAACCTTTGGCACCTCTGGAGGTATCCAAAATGATTATCAGCTACGTCTTCGGAGCTATAACCCTCAAGGTAGGTATACAAAAAAGAAGAGGAAGATCTACAAGCAAAAGATCCGAACACTGCGGGACCTAATTCGGCTAATGCCACCAACCCCATTCCCACTCTCCTTAAACTTATATCTCTAGTAGCAGACGAAACTAAGTCATCAATAACTGATATGGTAGCGCCTTCAAACAGTCTCCATCCACCAAGTCTTTAAGGGGACGACCTTCTATCATCAGACCCAGAGAAAGTGGATTGTAATAGCTTCCTTTTCCTTGCAGAAGAACTTCTGGAGTCTCAGTGTCAGATTTGGAGGGGGCCAGCAATACTGTGATGGAGATATCTGTAGATAGTTGTAGCTCCGATGCTGTGCCTAACTCAGATTAATATTCATCACTCCGAAACGGGATCTACCGGCTTACGTCTCTGACTATTTAACAAAGGAAACAATATAGTCTTGGTCCTGGAACGTATAGGATCCAATTCTGACAACTTTTGCGCTACCATTCCCAGATTTAAACAAAAGTTGCGAATATGCAAAAGCTGACTCCAAGCGTACGTTGTAATCAAGAGTTTAACTCCGCAACTCATACGCTCAAGATTTCAAGTACCAAGGCGAGTGTATGTCGGAAGTCACTCATAAGTCTCGGACAAAGGTTTTGCCAAGAAGGAGATGCCGGCCAGCCAGAGAGAAGGTAAAACAGGATTTCCTTCAGAGCTAGGTAAGAGCTAATTCCCCTGTGACCTGTACTAATTGTTGCAATTATTGCTGTATCGGTACGGATGTCTTGACAAAGTCATAAGTCCTAGCTGTGTTGTATGTGGACCATGTCTTCCTAGATGGCACAGTTTTGTAGGTTATTCCACCTTAAGTTGGTAATTAGGAGATAATCCTGAAGGATTTTATATTTTAACGAGTCCCATTAGTAAGCGGACTTCTTCAGCAAGGGAAACATCAAGGGTTGAGCCACGTTTGGCTAGAGCGGCAGCTCTGTGATTTATACTAAACTGAGCACTAACCTGGGATTTCCCAGTTCCTTAGACGTTGTTCCAATCGCTAGCACTTCACTTAGAATACACTAACAAAGTCTAGAAGACATCAGATCCAACGCTGCATTCTATCTTGGAGCAATCGGTTAGATCAATATTTCGTGGACTTGTCTAGGCCTGAGCACTGGTAGTCATGTGGTTTCGTGAACCAGAACCTAGATTCTCTTATTGCACTATACGAAGCGACATATTTGATATACAGATCCTGGAACAGGATAAAGCACGTTAAATTGTTCGGTCGGATTCGACGGCAGTGCATCTGTGATTCCGATCCCAACTGTGCTTTGAACTCTGCTCGGTTTTGTGACGTTGTAGACATTACCATACAAGTGATCCAAAGGTAAGAATAGGAAGAACTACGGTAGTATTTATCCAAGGAACTGTCATATGTTGGAGTCCGAGTATTGATATCATTGCTAGGACCTATGTTTGGAAGACACTAAACGAATCAGGTAGTCTCATCGCGTTCTGTAGCTGAAGAAGAAGTATTCTTTGCGTGCATACGTATGTAGTGAGCGGTCAAAAGTGTCATTCCACCAGACTTTTCTGACCTGAAATAGATGACCACAAGTCAAGGGAGAGTATTACTCTCAACAATATACAAATAAGCACCATCTCTGGTGAGATTACTGGTCAATTTCTTATCGGAGAACACGCCAGGAGACTAGATGTTCCCTTTCAATGCTTTCTGTAAAAGCTGAATGAGACGAGGAGAAGGAGTAAATTACAACTCACATCCTCTTCCGCTGTCCAGCGCTTTCTCGCCGCAAAAGGAGACTTCTAGCTTAATATATATTCAACCTAAGCATAAACCCCTTAACGTGAACAACTCTAAACGGTTCTATGGGTAGAATTCTCCCTCATAACTTACTCCAGTCCCTCGGGACACTTATCTTCCTAACCTAGGTAAAAAAGGAAGTTTGTTTATCAACAGAGAAAGGGTGCTGGTAATGCTCTTTCGTACTCAGGCTATAGCCTTCTCGATATTCCACAGATGGTAAGAGAACACTTTCCCTTTAAGCTCTAGCCACTGGGTAGAATGGTGACCGATCCTATTTTTCAACACCACCACTATCTGACACTGATATGCAATCAAGTGCTATTGGTTTAACGAGTTTTCATTTACTGCTTCATCTCCTCATCCTGAGTCAAGTCTATATGAATTGCTGACTAGCTGTTATGCTTGACGAAATATGGCAGGGACCAGTCCTAAATTTCGGTGGATCCATCAGTTTAATTCAGTCGCCTAAGAGTGACAACAATAAATACGTTGCATCGTCGTCGGATCACTCCTGAAAGATGTCCCCGACTTGAGCATTATGAAGTCTTGGCGGCTTACTATTTATCAGCTTCAACCATTTCACAGTCTTTGCGTTTGTCTATGAATTATAGGACGTGAATGAGGAGCTGGCAAGTTCGAAGTTTTGATGATCTGTTACCGACGACTTCTTATGGGAATAAAGTCAAATTTTCACCCCAAAGACTCCAACCGTTTCCATATACGTATCTTGGGAGTCATTGTCTAAGACTTGCCATAGAAGCCTTTCAAATATTTAAGTACGTTGTAAGTTGTCATTAATTTCCGTGACGGAATGAAAGACACCCTAGATAAGAACTTGAAGGCAAATACATCAAACCCATCAACAAACACATGGACAGGCATTCAAAGAGACCTATGTCCCAAGACTGATCAAAATCTCAAAATTCTTCTGACATCACCGACCTGACACCACTCTAGCTAGCAGTCCATTTAAATTTTATTAAGAAACTTAAATAATAAAATCCTTTTGACAAAAAGGATTTCCCTTTACGATGCATTCGGGAATAGGGAGAAGATGGTTGAACAAGATTTTCCTCTCACGCGCATCCATCAACGAGCACTTAACACGAGTAGCATGTGTGTGTGTTACATATTTACGACTGACATAGATGTCATGGGAAATTATAATCCATGTTTTCTTAATGGAACCTACACACTGCTCCTACTAATTAGGCTCAGTGAAAGCCTAACAATGTATAAATCTCAAAAGCCGTCCATATATGTAGGTGATTAAAAATCCAAGCACATAACTTCATTAGTTGTATTGTTCACCGGAGGGGCTCAACAACAACAACAGCAGCCTCAAGAGCCACAACGAGTAAATATTTAAATCCTAATTGACTTTGCACTCATCCCATGCGAAAGGGCAAAACGAGAAGGACAACAGAAAAAAACGGATGCAACAAGTTGTTGCTGTTGAAGTATGAGTACACAACACAGTCTTTGAAATTACAGTACACTCTGGCGGATGAGTGATGTTTTTTTTTGCATACAAAATGAAAAAAAAAATCGATGAAAGGAAAGAAAATTTATGAAAGGAGTCTTGTCTACAAAACCACGATGGAAAAGAACTCATCTGTCATCTACTTTGCAGGACATTGCTTGGAATGAAGTTTTATTGTAAAAACAGCATGCAACCAGCAACCACAAGAAGGATGATTTCATTATGGAAAACGGAAACCATTCACATTTCGATTACCGACAAATAACTCGGCAATCGGTTGTGCACTTCCCTGGAGAATTCTAATTTCCGAATCCAAGAACTCGGCGAGTTTATGTAATTTTCTATAAATGACTGTTTCCTTGGAAAGGATAAGTAGATTGGTTTGTGTTAAAGTTGAACTGTAGACAGAAATTTGTATGGCAGAAGACTTGCTTACCGAGTGGGACACTGAGGATGACTAAAGGCACCTAAACCATGTGATGAGACGCGTCCAATTCTGGATGCTTAGTAATAGAAAAGACAGGGATAGCTGTGTTGACGCTGGAGGCGTATTCCTAAGAGATGCAGGTAGATTTGGAGATAATAACCATTATAGATGTTGCAAGTAGGCAGGCAGGAGTGGTTGAAACTGGTGAACCTACGCGGAGCTCCGTTTCGATACCGCCACATAGAGAGGATTGAGAAAGCCAACGTGCAAGCGAGATGTGGTTTTACCCTTGATGCTTCTCTTACGAAGTCAGTTTGCTCCCCGATGGGGGACTTACGTGACCTGGATGTTGAGAGTGTGGTTTTTAGATTCCTCCTGTAGAGTTCAGAAAATTAATAATGCATGTCGGCTCTCTCATTCCCCTCTATGCTTCTTAAGCCGGGAACCCAGAAGAGAGTGATGTTCAACCAAGCGCTTGCCTGCGTTATAATTTCCACTAATTTCGAGGACGAAGTAGGTGAGTGGACCGCTTTAATGGCAGCCTGGCTGTCCAAAAAGATTCCTATGCTATTTGTGATAGTTGGGCTGTAGGTCCTTTTTATTGCTAGTACCTCCGCTTGAAAAGTACTCAAGGAGTCTGGAAGGCGGATAGGTTCAGTTTCGCTGAGAAGATACCTGCCCCAACGCTACACTCCATCTTGAAGTTGTCGGTGAAGATCGGTACTTGGTACTTCGATAGGAGTAGGTTATTGTTCAATTCCGAACTTTCCGGAAGGTGAAGAGATATTATAAAATACTTGAGAGTGAGGCTGGATACAAAGTTCACGTATTGGCAGCAGATCAAGTACCCGTCCGAAAGGGCTCCTGTTATGCTCCCCAAAGCAAATTTGTAGCCGTAGTCACGTCAAAAATCGTGACACTCCTTGAAGAAGAGGTAAACGATAGACTCCGGGTATGGCTAGACAAGTTTGCTACCATTATTTACATCTGCCAATCACTCCTGGACAACGTGCCGTTTTTTAAAATGAAGAGGTAGATCAGGTGGATATATGTACGAGGAAGTGCTGCTGCAGAAAGCTAGGTCTTCTAGGGAATTGGAACTGAATTGGGACTGGAACTTTCTGGAAGGCTTTCATTCAACACTTAAAGCTAAACAAGACGATGGTTGATTTCAGGATCTCAAAACATGTGATCTAGCTGTACTGCATGGTCGAAAAATAGGCGATGCTACGGCACTCTGTCTTCTACACAGGACTTGGGGAAGAAAATGCCTTGTCAGATGACTTCTTGAATCTCCTACTGGAACATGCAGTCCGTCAACAACCAAGAAACCATCCTCAAAGAATCTTTACGAGCTTTCACGGCATTTGAAGGTTTTTTGAAATAAAGCCTGAACGTCGATTCAAGTTTCTTGCCCACTTACCAGTGAAACTCGAGAAATCTCGACAAGATCCTTTGAATTCTTGCATAGATATTCAAAATGGAAAGGACTCCGAGTGTTTGCTAGGTTTTCGATGCAAAACCAACAGCAATCACCGATTCCAGGAAGCGTTAGTTAATGAGAATCACAGTACGAATAAGCGGAACTGATAAGACGCCATCTTAAGACAAAGAAACATTCTAAAACCCATCGCCACATAGCTTATGGATAAAGTCATTACCTGTAAAAATTCCACGAAATCCCATCATGCCTTCATAAGCGTTGCATTAAAGATTGACAAGCCTCCCTCATATTAAATCCTTCAAATCTGACATTCGTAATCGAGTTGTAATTTAATATTTCCCCAGCACTTCCGGTAGCACAAAGTAAGCGCTTTCAACAAAAAAAAAAGGAAAAAAAGAAATGAAATCCTGCCACATACAGAGCCTTTTGCTTCCTTGACGCCATCCATTTTATTTATGCCATTTATTTGGAACAAACGCCCCAAAGAACACTCACCGACGACGAGGACGACGACGACGAGAAGGAGGACCAAAGAAAATGTAAATAAATGAAAAGAAAAGCGAACAAACACACACACACACACACAAATATACGAAGCCAGCAGTCGGTGGATGATGATAATTTTTGATTTTCGTTTAAGATGAATATCCTTGAGCGTTTGATCGCCTTTGAACAGAAAAAAAAACAAAGAAAAAGGAAACATAACCTACAAAAAGGAATGGAAGACTGTCATATGAAACTAGAACTGCCAACGTCGGCGGGAAACACACATCATTGTCCTTTAATGGCGTTTGGGTATGTTACACAAAATCATCAACACTCACATCCTCATGCACAGTAAATAGCGGGAAGGAATGGTTTTTGTCTATCGTGGACTCGTGTCTCGATTCTTAAAGTCATCTGATCTGATTCGTTTCGATTCTTGGTTTTCTTTCTATCCCTCGGGATGAAACCTTTTCAAATAAATAAACACACACACATACATACTTTTTGACATGCACAAAGGATACGAGTACAACAAAACTTATAAGAAGGCAGTCAACATCCTGGCTATCCAAGTGTATAACACTGTATGTCCTCGTCATCATCATCATCATCATCAGAGTAAAAACTGGTCAACAACATTGTCGCCCATATCGCCCTAAGGATATCAATGAATCCTTCGTTCGCTCATATTAACCTGGTATCCAGGAATTTTGCAGGGACAAAGTAATTTCCTTTTATGAACTGTTGGTTTGCTTTTTCAATAGTTCGGCGTCCTGAGATGCCTGCTGCTGGTTGCTAAAGGCGTTCCTGACTCAGTTTTGTCCCTTTCGTGCGAAGAAGGAAGTAAATCTTTTATACATTTTGTGGTCTCGTGGTAATGGGGGTCAGGAAACTTTCACAAATAACAGCCCCAAACAAGCTCCTACCGTCATGGATACACACTTTGGGCAAGTATATCGTATTTAAGTGGACATTGATGCAAGGAATCCCAGCTTAAGTTGTTGTAAACTCAAGACTATTTCTCACACAAAGAGTGGGGGGGGGCGGAAATAAAATTTTGTAAGCACCCTGTGGCGAGTCCTGCAAATGCATTCATTGCTAAGCAACGATGAGTGGACCTTGGGCGTTGTGTACTTAGGAGAATGCCCAACTAGAGTAAATTCATTTTAATCTTTAGTTTGCAGGAGAAATGTAGTTTGGATTTTGTAATTGTTCAACAGGAGATTATATTTCATTTCGGAGAAATGCAGGACGACGAAATAGTGGTTTCACAACAGTGGATGGAGATATCCTTGATTGCTTCAAGCGAAAAATTGTTTTTGTAAGATATTCGGTAGAGTTTGTGTTGACGGGCTTTGGAGGAAGAGATTCAATGACGAATTATACGAGCTGTACAGCGACAGCGACCTGTTCAAAGAACTGCTCATTGGTCGTTTGGAATAGCAAGGACATGTAGACCCCATGGACACCAACCAGTCTTCGAATCTGACCCGAAGTGACAACGTAGTAGAGGAAGATCTTGTTTTGAGATACTGGCGCCTACAAGTAGAAGGGGTAGAAGTGGTTGAAACTGGTGAGCCCGCCAGAGACCAACTTGAAGTGCGTAACTGAAGGTGGTTAGATGAGGACCGGGCTAACTGGGAACTAGTTATCCCGAACTGTCCCTTAAGTAAGAAAGTAAGTAATTTCTGTCGGAGCATGGAAGTTTCCAGGTAAACCCTTGCAAATACAAGCGCGTGGATGACCTTTACTGTTTGCACTGAAAAGTCAAAACCCAGAGCACGAAACATGTTTTGATGGAAAGCAAGAGACCTTCAAAGGTCTTGAATGGCAAGTTGGTGGCAAAGTGACATCGATGACCGAAAGGACTAATATCTGCCATGTTGACGACGAACTAAGCTTAGCAGAATGCAAATGAAGTCATCAAAAGCATTATGGAGCAACGATGACGTCTGAAGGAGTTAGCAGCGGGGAATAAGAAGTTTGCAAACCGTGGCAGCTGATAAAACGACGCGACGGAATGTCAAACTTGTCCCTTGCGAAGGAATGTTTTGACGGTGTTATTGTTGGGAATGAACAGCAACATGGCAGAGAATAAGCTGCACGTAAATATACACTAAGACACATGGAACTGGGTATAGGTATGGGCTACAGAGTATCCATAAAGGCTCCTTCATATCACATCTATTTTGTCGCCTCATTAAAGCACCCCTAACCGAGTATGAATTTAAAAATGGCCTTCAGTGGCTCTTGGTTGACAGTTGATCCGAGTTACTAGTGAAGTAGAGAAGTGGTTGTGCTTAGGGTTGGGCAGTTGTAGAGGAAGTTAGTCGTGTGTTCTTCTGTCGGTCAGTCGAACTCTGTCGCTTCTCTTTAGGTGGACCGATAGTAGGTTATCGTCTGTTAGAAACCTTGGCCTAAAAATCGAGAACCGTCTTGTATATCTCTTGTCGAGAATGTTAAGGCCCTTCCCGGCTTATTATCCAGCTATTTGAGCAATCAATTTCGTTCCAGTAAGACTGATTTATGGGCTGTTTAAACAGTCTTCTTCTTATCGCATGTTTTACATACATAATTCGCCTAACAATGTACGAAAGTAAACGGCTTAAGAATAAAAATCAAATAAAAATCATTATTGCTGTGCTTTTGCATTTGATTAGCATATCAACCAGGTTAACACGAAACCTGTTCCCTTCCCCAGCGGCTTGCTGTACACTGTATACCCAACTTCAACCCAATTCCTGCATAATTCCATGTAAATTATATGAAATCTCATAAAATCCTCTTCTCACCTGTAAGGGACACCGCATTGCGATCATGAGTTATGCATGACAGGAGCAAATGTATCTTTATCCTTGTGAACCTCACATTTACCGCTCTATTCGCTCATATTTTGCCTTAACTTAATTTCACAATGAATATTCAATTTGTGGCGTTTCATTTCACAATACACACACATACAGACACACAAAAAAAAAACCCACACGTGTGAAAACAACAACGATGATGATGATGATAGAAAAAAACTAATTTTCGTCAGACAAGTTCATGAACACACCCTCGAACTCGAACTGTAACACACAAAGGATACCAATGCTACCCAACTGGTGAACTCTCATCACACCATCTTGTAGTTAAATCGTAAAAGTTTTTCTCTTTCGTTTTCCATTAAATATTCGCAAAAAAAAAAAACAGGAACCATTAAAACAAAACAAAAACAAAAAAAGACACAAGTTAATAGTTCGTCCAGGCATTGTCCTTGCCGCCCCCAAAGGTGATTTCCACTTGTTTTCCACGTTTTATTTTGTGTTTGTATTGGATGTGCGCTTGGCCAAAATGCAAATGAATCCCGATCCCGACCCTTAAACGAAAACAATCTAAACACTGACACTGGCGCTTAATTAAATGTTGAAAATGTTTTTTTTTTTTTTCGAAAAAGGAGTACACACACCTACAGAAGGGAGAAGGGAAGTTAGTAGAACACTTTGAGTAAAACGATCGTCCAGCAATTATTGTTGTATGCAAATGTTCGTTGTTCGTTTATTGCCGCCTTTTTCCAATAATGTTGACTACAAGCGTGTACACATAAGATCCTCCTTCGAACAGAAAGTTAATCCGAAAAAAATGTTTCCTTTCGGAATTTTCCATCTCTCTGTCTGTGGTTCGGGGAGAGTAAAGCTCAAGGGGCGTAGGGTACTTTTTTTTGTCATTTTTCGTTACACTCACGATGAGAGGAGTAATTGCCCTGGGTCGAGTCAATAGGGTGGGTTTCTTCTTTTCGAGTGGTATGGGGGTCCTTTTCATCGCTCTCATTGAAAATTTCACAAAAAAAAAAAAAATTACGTTGTGGGAATTTCATTATTGATTTTAGGTTAATACGGGGGCGCAGATGCATATATATCATTGGGAATGATGATGAAAAAGGTATAGGAAGGCAGCTCCCACAGGGGAGTTCAACTCCCCCCGGTGGGTGATGATGAATTCCGAGTGTGTTTTTAGAGATTGAAACTTGATTTGCCTTTCATTATTTAAATGATTGATGTATGTGTGTGTAGCTGGTGTTAAGCGTTAGGGATATGGTAGGTTGGAGCTATAATATGATCTTTGTTATGCTCCATTTCATAAATTCAATTTTGGGAAAAAGGTATAAAAGCCATTATCTCGTCACTAGACGGTGCTCTAATGGGAATTTGTAAAGAGAGAGAGTCAGAGAAAAAAAAAACAGAGCTCACGTCCCAAACGACCCCGGCAAGGCAGTTCAATTGGGTAGCTTGACTTCAATTGGGATTTATGGAGTGAATGCTTATGGAAAAGGGTTGGTGGTTATCGAACTGAGCTATGAAATCTCATGGGATACGATTGGAAACCAATTTGTGTCAGGATCCATGTGTAGCATCAGGATTTGTTCAGATTTCCATTTACAATTGGGGAAACCTTATCGATCGGTAGATGGGTGATCATTTGTTAAGGCAGTTAGAGTCTGTAGAGAAAAGACCCACTTCTATAGACTGCCAAACTACGATAGTGACTGTAACATCCTTGAAGAAGAAATCATTGAACTTTCGTGCCAAGCTGATTTATGTGCACGTGATCATGAATCTAACGACGTTGTCCAACGGAAACATTCCAAATGATTGGAATATCTCGTCTTTGTTTGTCAAGAGATCACCTCAGCATGGCATGCTTCAATTGTTTAAGCACCGCCGACCGCAGCAAAAGTTATTAGTACGCTAGAATGCCGAGGATGCTGACTCTGGTTTCGATTCCAATTTCATTTAAATAAAGTAAAATTGCTGAAATTACGTCACGAAATTTACGTGGCAGTAGTAAGACCGATATTAACTAACGGATACCTGGTGTGGTCGCAGGCAGTGTGCAAAACCACTAACCTTAAGATAATGACTAAGATTTAAGGGATAACCTGCATCAGCACCACTGGAGTAATGAGAACCATCCCCACTGCGGGGCTGGAGGCAATACTGAATCTACTTCTCTTCGATTTAGTCGTGCAACAATCTGCAGCAAAAAGTGGAAACTGGGAACCCAGTCTGACAGGACATGCACAAAACTTACGCAAGTATTTGGGCGATATTGTTTGGAAAGACTACATGACGCCATGCTTAGACTTTGACAGACCATTCTCAACCCGTTTTCCTAGCAGGATAATCAGTTACTAAACTGATGGATCCAAAATGGATACAAACGTGGGTGTTGAATACTTTTTTGAGGGACTCTCGGACTGTTCGGATCGATCAGATTCCCAGACTACAGTTGTGTCTTCCAAGCAGAGGTCCTGACAGGGACAACAGCTACTTAGCAGGTTGATATTACCTTTTCTTTGACAGCCAGTCGGCAATAAGAGTATTAAAAATTGAGCATTACTAGATTAGGTTATGGGCCGGCGAAGAGGAGTTCCTATGCGCCACACTCAGGTCTCTTAGATCCATTGTACTACCCATCGTTCTCCTTAAACGCTACCCGCATAAAAAGTGTGCAAGTAACTACTTACTGCGTCAGTGATACAAACCATCCTGTGGATTTAATAAAGCTGTTCAGGTCGTTCACCGATTTGTTAGATAGTTCTTCGAGATCCCGGAAGAAATGTCGCCCGAGGAATTTGTGTCTTAGATGGTAAAGACCGGGGGGAGTGGGTTGTGGCCCTGTGGACTTCCTCGTCTCCGCAGCCTCTACATAGGCATTCTTCGCTAACACAGAGTTTCCTCAGGTGGAACCGCAGAGTATAATAACCCGTAATCAAGGATGGAGAGGGATTTTCGATCCTTTTGTATAAGTCTACCGGTCCTAGGGTTACAGGCCATAACTTCCTTGTGATGGTACAAGTGTCCAATGAGGACCATCTGTTATTTGCCTCTCTTCGAGCTTTGTTCCCTGTTTCGAGCTTCAATGAGCAAGGCGTTATATTCACCACGAGGTCGGCTTATTCTACACTTAGTGCCGAGCCCTTTCTAGCCAATTCGTCAGCATTCCCATTCCCTGGTATGCCCCCATGCATTACTAGATTAACTGAAGTGGTCGCTTGGAAAGCAAAGGCTTCAGTTGGGCATCTTCTTCAAGATGGAACCGATGCTGTAATGGGGGAGTTGCTCCAAGAAAATAACCAGCAATGTCGCATGACAGCTGCAGAATTTTTAGAATCTTTGTCTTAGGAATTCATGGCAGGAGTTCTGGCTAAGTCATTCTGAAATAAAAGAACTGTTTTGGAACATTCGACAATAGAAAAGCTAAGGTGGCAGTGGATTAGCTATACTTTGACTTACTATTGGAGCTATGCAATGAAAACCATCTTTTATGAAAAAACATAACAAAAGATGGTAGAAGTGGAGCTGATACGCATCCCCAAGGCTCGTATAAGATATTTCATGAACCTGAGGCCTGAAATTTTATGACTCACCATTATGAAGTAATAAATACTTAAGTATGCATACTGCTCGGTATATCAAGGCCAATGAAGTCACCTTGTCATCGGTTTTTGAACAACAATAGGTATATCTTTATCTAAGCACCAACAGCTTGCAGATATTGGTCCGTCTTTTGCACAGGATTAAATATTCAATGAAAGTTGACTAATGACATTTTGTTCTACGAAGGACTCTATGCTATATCTGCTTCACGGGTTTGATAAAGTTGCATGACACCACATCTCCTTGCTGAATTTGATGCTTTTCAAAAATCATAGCAATCATGTCGTTTTTCAGTTAGGAGTTGCAAAGTTGGATCCCTTTTATCAGGATCGGGTAGACAATGAATCTTGTCATAAGTGACGCTGAAGTCAACGAAAAGGTAGTCGAATACCTATCTATTCCAGTGTGAAGACTTGGTCTACATACATATTTAGCGCGACAGATCATAGAGAGGCAAGGCCTAGCTCCTTCCAACCATTCATTTTGTGCGGGTTACCTATATTTTTTGCGAGAATGGAAAGGACCTACCGTTTTATTGCCGATGGTTTTTAGGCTCGAACCTATGTCCTCTCGCTCACCCATCCAGCGCATTAACTACTAAGCCGCGGCGACTGAAGACTTCGTCGAAAACTCTAAAAACATTTTGTCAGTTGGATTAGGTTAGGTTGTACGACCTCACTCGGATCTCAATGCGATTACCCGGAGTTCAGAAGGAATATTAGGTTTTTTTTCGGTGGCTTGTGTGTTAATTCACTCGGATTATTCAAGAAGTACTCTCCAACGGCTGTCTTCCTATTTTTACTGACGCTTGGGCCTCTCTGTGTCTTTTTCTGCACCTACGTCACTTCATTCGCGGTACAGGTCCGTTGCCTGTAAGAATTGATAGGTGACTTATGTTGAGGCGGTGATTTTTTTGGTTTTGTTTTCCTTTTGTCCTTGGAGGTACTGAACTTTTGAATTTATAGATTAGGTAGGGGGGAAGGGCACAGAAATGCTTGCATGAGGTCGTATGGTCCATTGTGTTCCCCTTTTTATTTGTGGTTCCGTGACTAACGCGCTCCTTCACTGATTGGTCTAATCACAAACCAATCTATACTCTTAACGAATAATATAGAACTTGCACGAGGTCCATTAGTCATCCAAAAGAGTTATTCCCGATGTGACAGAAGGCGACGCATCTGGAGGTTTGGGTATTTACAAAGCAAGTGTTCGATAGTTTCTCTTTCTTCCATATCCTGGCAGCTCCTGCAGTAGTTAGATGAGTTAACGCATTGTCTAGGGGCCCATCAGTATTCAGTACATATGTAAGGATACAAGTTTCAAGTCAAGAGCCAGTAGGCTCTTGGCTCTTTTCATGTTCATTATTGGCCCTAGGCTGCGTGAAAGAGTACAAACATTTCTGGCCGACCAGGTGGTGTTGGTTAGTTCACTTACCTTAAGGTCGATCTTCCTTTTCAGTACTCCCATGGGTATGTTTATGCTTAATGCTGATCCTTTTCAGGCCATGTTTGCTTCCTTCTTCCCTTCTATGCCGCTCTGTCCAAAAATCTAGCAGAGATTGACCACATGCGTATGAAATAGTCTGTTTAGAAATTGGCGGCAGCTGGAGACTGCATCTAATCTTACATCGTCTAGTGCCTTGATTGCTGCTTGACCGTCAACAAAGATGGTAATCCTCGAAGGATTTAGGTCTTTAGTGACGAAAATGTCGGTTTGAAAGATATTACAGTCATACGGTGGTTTGTATAAGCCAGTGATCTTTGAAGTTCAAGTCCTTGGAGGATTGAGTTCTCGGTCATTATTTGGCTTATTTCGGATACAAATCTAGCGAGCTTGTTCTTTTTATGAATGCCCTACTGTCCTGGGACTCAAATGAGAACTGTCAGTTAGTCTGGCACAAAATGCTCAAGGAACGACTTTTTATGTTGATATGGTCTCCCTTACCTCATGTACCCTGTGAGAGCTGAGTACTTCTTTGTTGACTAGATTTTAGGTTCTAAAACCCATTTGCCAGATGCTTGCAGTCAGTCATGCAAGTCATTCCTCCCTGCATTTCGGACCTTAAGATGACTCCAAGATTTCGTTTGAAATGCGAGACTCTTCGACTTTCTTCCGACGTTATTTTCTCCCTTCTTCTGGCTTTAATGGTATTCCTTGCTGCTCGTGAGGTTTGAATGGCTACACTGTTGGTATGCAGTTGTAAACGATAAGAGCCTTCTATTCCGCAGGTTACTGCGTTCGATTTAATGACCTGATGCGAGCCGTAAATTAATCTTATTTGTCCGTCCGCTGTTGAAGGTTCTTGGTCTTTATCATTTAGTCCGTGGTCGTGTTCATCTTGGTCTATATTCAACGAAAGTGAAATAATTATATGGGCAGACGCATATGCCACTGCAACCTGAAAGATCTATTGTGCCTGCCTGGAGTCATTTAGAGATCCTCTATCTTCCTAATGAAGTTAAGGATATCTCCAGTCGAGGCATTACGAATCTCTTCCGGTGTTAGAAATTCTTTGTAGGGAAAGCGTTTCCTGACTCTGCAGACAGCCACGCACTCACAAAGTACGTGTTCCGCTGATTCGTCTTCCTCTAAGCAGAGTCTGCATTCAAATTCCTGAACTCTATTTAGTTTATTTAAGTGACATCTGAGGCTGCAGTGACCGGTGAGGAAGCCGGCAATCCTTCTGATATCGTCCCTTTTATGATTGAGAATATTTTAAGTGGTTTTGTTCAGAGGTCGCATGGCCCTTTAAGCCTGTCTGAGTCCCTGGATGTTGTTCCAGTAGGATAAGAAGTTTCATTTTTTCCAGCCGTCCAGACTCGTTCTGAACGCGGAAGTTGGAATGCCGCAGAAGGGTTCGGCACCTATTTACCTTTCTGAAGAGCCTTTCCTGGCAAGTTGGTCTGCGATTTCATTGCCTTCAATGCTTCTGTGTCCTGGTACCCACCAGAGCTTGACTTTATTTCGCTTTGAGAAGTCTTTGAGAGTATTGAAGCAGCCCAGAACCGCCTTTGAGTTAAAGTAATGGGAACTCAGTGCTTTGAGCGCTGCTTGACTATATTTATGGCTACCCCTTTTACGTTGGAATCAAGAAAAATAGTGGCGCAGGTATCGATACCTGATAAATGGGCTATAGTATCCAGACAAGTTTTCCACCGTCGGGATGCCACTTGTCGCTAATCTTGGGAGGACAATTGCCCCGTGAACTAACTAATTCAGATTTAAAGTTAAGCCTTGAACCTGATAAAACTTCTAAACGAAGTTGATCCTTTTTTGCCAATGGGAACCGATTGAATTGACTCAATTTACTCGTGCAAAGCATAATTTTAATGCCATCGTTCCCGTCCTGTTGCATACTATCAATTACAATTAATATACCCCACACGATTGAGTAGGAAAATTCAATTATTTATCTATCTCCTGTCTTACACACAGATTTAAATGGAAAAAGAAAAAGGAAACCTCCGTACTCAATCCCAACAGCCAGCGTTTCGAAAAAGCTCAACCATGTCTATTGAATACAAATTAGACGCGCGCTAAGAGAAGAAAAAAAAAAAAACAGACACACAGACACAGAGAGAATGAGAGGACACTAACTATAATACTCAGAGGAACAATTTCGAATGTCAAGGATAATACACCTCCCGCTAGCGAATGCCAGCGCCTCCCAAAGCGCACATGAGCTAATACGAATTTATTTATATAATCAATTAATCTGAATAGAACAAACACAACAGATCTCTCCTCACACAAAAAGGACATTCAAACTCGATTAACTTGTGTGTACACGAGTCACAGGAATAGGAACTCTGTGTGCATTCACCTGTAGATATCAATAGATGAGCATGTTAAAACAAAAAAAAAGAAGGCAAACGCTGCATGTATCTGTTCGAAAACACAAAAGGTTGCCAAAGAGGACACAGAGCATATGCCCTTGAGGCACGTTTCTGCGTATATACACAACGCCTAACCTATTATGTAAGTTAATTCCTCTACCTCCATTGGTCTTATTAAAATCGTTGAATGAAAAAGGATTTGAATCCTTAAAAATATAACACACGGCCTTTCATTGTGTAATGTGAAAAAATTTGTTTCCAAATCAAACTTACTCTTCTCAAATCATAATCCTTTCTTTTCTGGTCAGAGAGTCCTTTAGATGGCGGTTGTTGTCCTAATCTTTGTGAATGGGTTTTTTTGTATCCAAAACACCGGAGTTGTCCTCTTTCTTCACACACGAATTTCTTTGCAAAAAGAAAAAAATCCTTTCAAGGATACAATGGTACACACAGGCTTCAATTATCACGCAGAAAATTTGATTATTTTCACATAGGAATGGGAGATGGGATATTTCACACGGGCCGTCACCGCTTCCACCGCGAGAGGGGCCGAATAAAAAAGTATACACGTATATTTTCTAGAAAACAGTGTGGGCAGAAGGATTTTCTGATTTTCTTTCCACTTTCCTCCCGTTTTATTGCACACAAACACAAACACACACACAAACACAAAACACAATAACCAAACGAAAGGACCACCCCTTGGTAACCCTTTTCAAAGGAAATGAACGCAAATTGCTTCAGTGAAATTCGCCGTCCTTTTCAATTAAGTTTGCAACCATATTCTTAAAAATTAATCAAAGAGACAGGACAGAGCAAAAAACAAAAAAATTAAATGCTAAAAGGATACTCCCGCGCGTGCACGCAAATCCTTTTTATTCTACACGACCGACAATGATAAAAGTCCGATGAGAACTAATTTCTCAATTCAGAAAATTCTGATAAAATCCACTTCTCGTGTGCGATAGTGCAGTTGTCCTTTAAAAAGGACTCACTGTATGGTGAATTTTTTTTGTTAGACGCCTATGTTGAGTTTGCTGATAGCAGAAAAGGACACCTGTGGTGCTTCGGGTTGTGCTTTTGATGCGTGAATTGTTTGTGTGTTTTGAAAAGCTTTTATATGAATTGGAACTTTTGCAATGTTATCAATGAAATCATAGGCAAAGTGGAGTCCTGTCAAGGATGCGCACGAAATAAAAGAGTATGGGCAATGTTCTCTTACACATTTTTTGGGTGGCATGCGCAATTGGAAATCATTTTGAGTTGAGATTTTCTTTTGGCCTAGGAAACAACTGTTGAAATACTATTATTGTGCAAGGATATCTATTGTGTGTGTGTGTTCTTTGTTATGTGTATACAGATTGAAATACAATATTGAAATTGAAATGTCAAAGTTCATTGCACATTGTAATGCGTCAGACAATGGTAGAAACGTTGCACCAGGAAAAACAAGTTCTATATAAAGGATACGGAATGAATGGGTGAGGTAATTACATTGTGAAAAAGGATTTTAATAAAACATTCTCAGAACAATACGTGTTTTAGTGCGGATTTTTGGGTTGAAGTAGGGAGCATTGCACGGTCGACGACTGTAGGTAACTCTCATTCATTCTATTGTTACTTTTGAGAAAGGCACACCTTCTGGTTGGATGTAGTTGGGTTTGGTTAGAGAGATCTTTGATCTCGGAAATACATCAATGGATGGAACTTCGATCCTCATATCAACATCCACAACGCCATTACTTCTAATTGCAGTCAAACAAAGATTCTCACACAATCACACTAAAAGGATATCGCCAAAAAGACTGAAACTTGAGTATTTACAAGTATCTGTCTCCTCTTCGCCAGAAAAAAAGCATACAAACCCCAGCTAGCTGTTGAAAATCCCCCGTTTCTAGTTCTCTAAGCCAATCCATATCCATGTCCACAGGTGGAATTATGAAGGCGTTCTGGATACCCACTACTTTCAACCTCGAAAAAGTTGCCTTTTTCTAAGCAAAAGTCCCAGCAGTGGCGGTTCTTCAAACGCAAATTAAGCTCCTTAAAGTCGGATGAACTGGCGAAAAAAGGGTTGATCCTTGAAGGCGAACGCAAGCTGATCGTTTAGTAAAACTAGAAATCATCCAAAGACTTAAGCTCTGCTGGAGACCTTACGTAAAGCAGCGGATTGAGCAAATATTTTTTTTTTTTTCGCTGATGGTGGACATTTTTTAAGGACAACACTGGGCCCATGGCCAGTAACAGTGTGGAACCTCCTCTGAATCTTCGTAGTTTGGTGGACCAATGTCAAGGAAAAATCCATCATCTTAAAGCTGCAACGACTTCAAAGATTAGCATGCCTTGGCATCACCGCAGCCCTTGAGGCACTCATTGGTCTTACCCCACTCCAAATGTTTATCAAAAAAGTGGCAATACGAAGTGCAGTTAACCTCCAACGCTCTACAGAAATCTAGTCAAGCAGACCTACGGGTCACATGGCTATCCTATGTGATTTCCGCGAGCTCGAAATGATCAGCACGGTATCGGACTATATGCCCAAGTTACTTTGTTTTGGCAGGAAGTTCGAGATTGAGATCCCCAAACCGTAACTCCTGGGAAACCGGGGACCCGTTGCTGAACGCAAAAGGACTAGTTTGGTATACTGATGGCGCAAAGATGGACTCTGGTGTTGGTGCCAGTATCTATTGCCCTAATCACAAGGTCTCTAAGACACTTGGAATGTGTTCTAACGTCTTTCAGGCAGAATTAGTTCAGGAATCGGAATGCAGACCCTGCTTAGAGGAAGCCAAATCAGTGGAACACGTACTATGTGAGTGGAAAGTGAACCGATCTCCTCGACAATTCCGTTGCGTTAAATGCTCTGTTGTCCGGGAGCTCTCTGAGGTATACAGTGGTTTTTATTAATTTTAAGAGCTCTCTTCAGCGTCTTGGTCCCGTCCAGACTGTTGACGCGAAGTGCTCACAGAGTACTACCGATTCTGCTCAAGTTTGGTCATTTGGACAAGAAGTGTACCGTCTGCTTTTCAAGGTGTTACTGCAGTCTTTGCAAGGGTCGATAGGCCTGTATCCTGGAACTGAAATTGCGACTTCATTACCACTTCTAACTGGAAGAAGGAAAGGTGATCGGTCAGCAGTTTTTGGGCTAGGCTAGGTTAATCTTAAGACAAAGAAGGAATAGTTTAGGAATTAGTTTAAAACTTGAATCGTTTAGGTGTAAGTTGCATAAGGTGGAGGTGGACAAAACCAATCTCCATTCCATTAAATGGACCGACACTACCTCGATCGTCCCACTGTCTTTCCCCAAAACCACAAGTGACAATAGTTCTTGGAAGGTCTCGATTATAAAGACAACATTCCCTCAGGAAATTCTGTCGTGGTTTGAGCGCGTTTAAAGAAGTTTCCGGACTTGAAACTGGCCTAGTAAACTGGAAGTACGCAAGGGGACAAAAACGTGTTTTAATCTTGAAAGCTTGATAAGCAATAGGTTAGGTTTTAGGGGTGGTTGCATTGTTTTACAACCTCACTCGGATCTCAATGGATCCATTGTGTTCCCCGATGTGGTGTGGTTGATAAGCAATAACTCGTCACAATCTGAGCCACGACAGTACTGCAGATCGAGTGCACACTGCTCACCGATATGCCTCATATCCTAGAAGGACCTTGGAAATGACAAAAAAGGAATACAATTGAACCAGTCCTTGGACATCTTCAAATTTCTTTCGACTTTAACCAGGAAGACACAGTTAGAAATTTAACTTTCAAGGATTCTATCGCTATAATTTCGGTATCAAATCAAAACAACTAACGGTACTTAAACTCTTAGATCATGTTAAGGGATAGATTCCCATTTCCTGATTTTTTTTTTCCATTGGGAAAGTAATAAAATATAAATTTCCCAAGAGGATATCGAAAGAGTTTACGTCGATATGGGTTGAGTGTGTGTGTCTAACTGGTAATCCGTTGTGATTTACACGGATCTGCCTTCATTGTTTGTTGGAACAATTAACTAGATACCTACATTGGATAGTCTTGCCTTGGTCATTAAATCACGGCAAAGTAAAAGCCGACGCACTTAAAGGAGAAGCACTCGACAAAGACCGTTAGGGAGTGATGAATAGAGGGCGAGAGAGGGAGAGAAAGTACACATCTGTAGGTGCTACGAGTAGTCAAAGTAAGAGTTTGCCTATTAATTCTGACATGATGTTGGTACACACAAACTACACACAAAGGATGTGGAAGCTGATGGTTGTCAGGAAGAAAAGCACGGAGTAGTCACTACATTATTGGCTATAAAGGCAACAATGACCTTCGTTTGGGGGAGGTGTGAGTGTTTTGTAATGATTTTTGGGCTTAAGACAGAAGAAAATGGGGAACAGGATGAAAGTTCTAATGAGAAACTGGTATCGCTTTGTTGTGGTGTGCGAGTTACATGTCCATCGACTGAGGGAAGGGACGGCAGGTACTCTTTGTTCGAATTGTACGGTATATTAGTTGAGCTAATTGTGGAATGTTGAACACAGGGAAGAGGGGATCTTAACGATAAGGTTAATTATTTTGGATTTATGTACATTTAAAAGGATTAAAAGGACGTGGGCAATTAGTTTGTATATTCACTTGGAATTATGTAAATAACGTGGGTTTACGTCACACAACTAGAAGTGTAAAATTTAATGATGCAAGGCAGCTTAGTCCAACTCATGTCTTTATACACGATTCATGGATACAAACTTTTAAAAAAGGTTCAAGAAGGAACCATTCCTTTTGACTGAACGTAAGCGAGACGAGAAGGTCCTGATTCGTATCATGAAGCTATTTTTTCTTCAAGGAGGTTGTTCAGCTTTTTCTTTTGCCAGAGTAGACTCGCGAGGAAGGGAAACTCTCGAGATGGCCGCAGGACGAGGGCTCAACATAGCAAATCTAGGCAAGACACCCACCTTCAGAAGACCTGAATACGAAGGTACAATCCTAGATGTAACCTTTGCATCGGAATACAAATGTTGAAAACTGGAGAGTCATCGAGGACTACATGAATAGCGATCAGTATATCGCCTTCGATCTATGAAGTGAACAGTGCGCTTCTAACCAAAACCAAAGCTGAGCACCAAGGTGGAATGTAAGCAGATTCAACGAAGATGTTCTCACATTTGTCATAGAAGATAGAGAAAGGGGTTCACCTAGAAATAGCAGGAGCTGCTGAAATAAAGACTGAAGTCACGATGGAACTCATAACGCTGGTATGTCTTGCTTCGATGCTTCAAGTGAGTAGCTTTAACAGAAGCAGAACCCCGGTGTACTGGGGACCAGATGCTTTCATCTTAGACGTATTGCCATCAAGGGAAGCAAAAACCACACTAAGTCTACGAAAGAGAGGACGAGGCTACAAGCTTGTAATGCAAAAGCTTGGAGCCCAGGAGGTCAGCTTTGTCCTCAGCGAAGAAAGGATGGAGCACATAGCAAAAATGCTCTACTCAACTCATTCTGCTAAGCCCAACTTCGACGCCATTTTGGTCCATCGACGGGAAATTCCGAAGTTCAGCGAAGAAGAGTTGATCCTCGTGGCAAAAACTCTATAAAACTGAAAGGCTCGTGGGCTTGATAAAATGCCAGTGGAAGTGCTCAAAGCGATTTCCTCAACACGCCCTCAGCTGCTGGTTTTAGGAAAGGGTTTTTCCCAGGAGCTGAAAGAATCAACGTTTGGTACTATTCAGCAAAGGAAGAGAAGACCCGGACCTTCCATGAGAGTACAGACCTCTGTGTATGCTGGACACCGCAGGGAAACTTCTGGAACAATGCTGAAACCAAGGCTCACAGCAACGATACAGAGGGATTTGCTTGGCATTCTACCATTGGAGTATTTGCAGATATGGTAAGGAAAACGGCTCATCGGGGCAACCACCATTTAAGGAAGATTGTATTGCTAGGAAGCCAGATCAAGTAAATTTGACTCAAAACTCCATCAAGAAGGTCACCTGTCTCCCTAAGAGAAATTGGAGACCGGTATGGAAAACTTCTTAAAAGGTATCCCACCCATCGTCGCCAAGCTGACACAGGTTCGAAACAAAGTTGGATTCGGAATTTGTGGAAAATCACCTTGTGCGAACTTCTCAGTCAGTCTTGGTAAGGACTCTTAGCTCCAAAATCTCGGAAAAGGCAAAATAAGGTGCTTGACTCGCATGTTATCCAATTCAAGTTAGTTCTAGGAACCTATGAACTATCAAGAAACGATATAGTAATACTTTACTGAATTCCTATATAGTCCACCCTGGACTGTAACGCCACTTTAAGTTAAGAATTAAAAGGAACGAAAGAGCTGACACACTGGCGAACGATGGTCCATTAACCCTTTTCCTCGGCTGTCAAACTAAAGCATCAGCTTAAGCTATGAATATTGAATCCAGTTGTTCACCGGTAAATCGTCGAAAGGGTGTCATTCGTAGAGTTGACGTTTCTATATGCAAAGTTCTTAAATACTTTGAGGTTATGAATTCAAAAATTTTATCAACCAACATACATTGTACACAAGAAAATTCGTGTTTAGGTTATTTAAGCGAACGAGCTTTCGTGCATGCGTTCTAGACGTAGTTGTTTTCAAAAGTTTCAAATGAGATTGGTTTGAATCTAAGATAAAAAGCCAACGTCCCCATTTTGTCTGAACGATATCCGGTTGAGAGAAAGGGTAGATTTTGATTTTCCAATGATGCAATGTTGTAGCACAGACAATAGAATCCATGGGTCTATACAAATTCTATGCATCTCTGTGATTCCAGCTTGTTTATAGGCTCTAAAGTACTGTCAAAGTTCTTGTAGATGGCGCTCATTAAATAGGAACTTTTTAAACACTAAACGTTAAACGTAAAAACAAAGTGAATAAGGGTTCTTTTTGATTATAAGGAGTTCCAGTCGGTTCTTATGTTAAATCAGGAAAAGAAAGACGTAGTTACGAAGTGAACCGCTTTCAACTGCGGTTTCAAATGGGTCTGTCTAAATCGCCACTTCTTTCTGTTTTCTCATTCAAATCAAATCCTTTTTCTCTTGTGTATTTACTTGCAATCAGTGGCAGCGACACCTATTGTGGAATATTCGCGGCCATATGGTTCTCCGGTGTCATGCGCCTACGTACCAAATCCGATCTCTGCACTCTTCTTTCGCACTACCTACGGGACTGCTGCTAGGTATTGCTTTGCGGAACTGGCTAACAACTTATGCCATGTCATCTGCGTCTGCAGCTTTGGCTAAGTTTGTTTCTAATAGGAACACTTGTCTTCTGTCGAAGCAGATCTGGCCTAACCTGGATTTTAGGAGAACGGAAGACTTCTCTCAGTGAATAGGAAACTTATAAGAATAATAATGGGTCACTAAGTGCGGTACAGGATAGGGTCTACACCGATACTTTTTACTCCTTCTTCCTCTAAGAAAGTTCCACATGTAAGGTCCTAGGGCTGGTTATTCGGCCTCTCCACATGGTATCGCAATGGGTCTTCGTTCTGGCATAAGTGTGTCCCTGCTCAGCGGGAAAAGCCACCCAACCTAACCTAACCTAAGTTCGTTCTGAAGGAACAGACCTCCTTTAACCCCATTATATGACTAAGTAGAAGCTATGGGCTTGGCAAGTTCACTTTTTCCTCTCATAAAAAGTCTGCAGTGCAACATTGCGTGTTCCCCGTCTTCCTATTCATTGAGAGATTCTGACCAGAACGGCAAGCTATCATGTCCAAATCTATGGAGAGATTTTCGAAAGCTGCCGCGCCCAGACAGGACCTGCATAAAGTAATAGTTGCAGTCCCCACATGCTCTCCTGTCCAGATCTCAATGGTGGGAATAAATTTGTAGATCTATTTACCATTCGTAAATTTACCAAGAGGGTCAATCTTGGTAACGATGGCTTCATGGGAGTTTGCGGTTCGCCTGAGTAAACTCTTTGCATCTCGTTGGAAAGAATGTTGATGGGGAACATTCCAGCAACAACACAGGCTGCTTCGTCCGAGATTGTTCGGAAACCGCTAACGAGAGTTTTCTATTTGTTTCCTTCATTGTAATTGCCCCTGCCCTGACCGAAACAGCGTATAGAAGGACTAAACTGACCACTCTGGAAATCAAGATCCTCCTGGCGCATCTAGGCTAACCTGTGATGTCTTTCTCCTGGAGTACTCGACGTGTATTTTGATGTTCAGTCTCCTGTTGAGCATTGCTCATTGGTGTTTGAATGCCTCTGGTGATTTGGTTCCCAACTTAGAATAGGTGTGTATACTCGCTACACGATTGACTCTGGTTCATAAGGAACCTCTTTATAGCTCGTTGGACATAATGGTTTTGTGATAACACTTGTTTCGCAAGGAATGCTCATCAGTTTCCCATCAGACCCACCTTTAGACGTAGTCATCGTCGTCGTTTAGTAGCTAGTGACTCATAAAGGCAGTCCTACTCCATAGTGTTGGCTGGCTAGTGAATAATTAACAAGGGCACGTCGGCAGTTGTTTTCTAAGCCAACGAGATAGACTAAATTAAAAAGATCCAATGCCTGTACTGCTAAACATTTTTCAAGTTTATGAGAGCATAAAGGGCACAGCTCCAGTCAAACTTGACTATGAAAAGTGAGTCCTTTTCACTCAAAGAGGCGACAAAAATCTTCTCCACATAACACTGTGAAAGGCTAATGAGAGGCAACGTTTTCCATTTTGGCGTTGCGTCGTAAACTGGCAAGGATACCAGTTCCTAATTCAATCGAATCGAAACTGCTGAACAATTTAATTTCATTTCGTTTTTTTTTACGACCACCACCAACCGGAAGCTGTGTGAATTTTAAAGCATAAAACAGCACGGGTTTTATAGTTCCAATCAAGGAGTCACATCTCCATAATGTGGTGTCGGAAAAAAAAGAACAAAAGAAAGTACCCACCAATGGGGACCGCAATCCGCAAAAGAAAAAAAAAACTTTTAATTCAACCAATCGTCAGAATCATCAAAATTCGCTGCAGAGAATGAAAAGGACGATGGCAAGGAGCTGAACCATTATCAATTATCATCGCAATTAAGTGCATCTACAGCTTTGGTTATTGCATTTTGCATCATACAAAGTGCAGAATGTAAGCAACCATTTGCAAGGACTCTATATGGATGCACTTCTCTCTTGTGTGTGTCCTGTTTGATTCTTGTGGTTCTTAATGTCATAAAACGATTGTGGAACCACCAATTAAGTTCTTCTGGGAAAGGTTTGTACAGCGTGGTGTTGAATCCGAAAAAAATTGCTTAAAATCAATTCCTGGTGATATATCGATTGGATACGAGTAAATAGAAAATTTCTCGTTACGAGCGAAAAACGTGACTTAGATCCTTTGCTGCTTTTGTCCTTTTGAATCTGTCTAACTGGGCAGTAACAAAGTAAATGTACGTGCTAAACCGGATGTGACCTTTATGTTCATTTAAGAATTGAATTGACAATTTAAGCACTTAAGTGCATGAGATGAAAAAAAAATATATATATATTCACTTACAGAGAATTAAGGTATCAGTGCATGCTTCGATATCCCCGGGAAAGGTGTACAAGCTGTAAACGTTGATATGAGTTCGAGTCTATAAATTGCTGAATTCGGATGTAAAATTTGATGAAATCTTGGCATGGTCCCCCTGGAATCTAGAGAAATGAGAACTCAGAAAAACACTTTTCAGGACTCAAACCTGCTTTTGGTCTTCCTGCAATAATTCAGGTGACCTAAATTATGACTTGAACGTCTGTAGATTGATTTATGCAACGAATTTGAAATTTTAGATCCACATTTGCAATTAGTTGGTATAGCACTGGCTTCTAGGTCGTAGTCCCCGCTGGTTGCAAGTTAAATTCCATCCTATACTCTTGGGCTAAGTCCCGCCATTCACCGAACCAAATGCTCCCGTTGGATATGATTTTGAAAGCAACCTTTTTGGGCAGCCTTTCCTGTGGCATTCGAAGAACTTTGAACACTTAGTCCACCTGGAGTTTTAGGGTCTTTGTAAAGAGAGGAGCTACTCCTGTTTCCAGCATAATAAGGTAGTTCGGCGTACTAGGTGGAAGACGAAATATTCTCTTGATAAAGTACCTTAGAAGCTTCTCTGCCGTATCATGTCTTTTGAATCCCCACACTTGAGCCGCATAGAACAAAATGGACTTCGACGGTGCTGCTTCAAATATCCTGAATTTGCTGCTACGTGCTACGCATTCATTTGCAAAACATCTTCTCCATGTCATATTTATAGTTGTTTTGGCTTTTGCGAGCTTCTCCTTCAGATGTTTTTCCATGCTTAAGTTTTTGGTAAAGTAGACCCCAACTCAAATACCGAGTTCGTTGACAACTTCTATGTCTTCTCCATTATAGCACAATTTTTCGCTTGTACTTGTCGTACCTCCTTCCTTTTTAAAAATCATAACTTCTGATTTCTCCAGATTTACAATCAGGCTCCACAAACTGCAGTACTCCGAGAGTCAGTTTGTCATGAGCTGGCGATTGTGCCAGCAGTACTTTGTCGTCCGCGAATAGCATAGCCTTGATATGTATACCTGCATACTCTATGCCTCCAGATAAGAAGTCTACAATGTCTTCGATGAAGAGCGCAAAGAGGCAGGGGCTCAATGAGCAACCCTGCCTCACACCAGAATCTGTTCGAAACCAATCAGACACATCATCCCTATTCCACACGGCTGTTCGAGTGTCCCAAAAGTCTACAAAAAAGCATACAGCTTGTTGTTATGTCGCAGAAATGTTCCGCAACACTCCTCAGTACGAAGATATGGTCCACAGTGGAATAGCCTACCCTAAAACCCGCTTGGTATTCTTTCAAAAGATGCTTCGTATTAACCCATCTAACAACTGATTTGTGTGTGTCTAGGATGCTCGCCGGAGGTCTTCCAGCAACGTTTTAGCTGTGACTCAGTAGACTGCAGACATATTTATATGCTTGCCAACGGTTGAGCTAAAGGGTCTTTCATTAAGCGCTTCCTATCTTTAAATTTAAATAAAACAAAGTGTGTGTGAGATATCATCGACATTTTTTCAAATGGCCGCGGCTTCTCTGGGTGACACGCATCCGAAATGTCCAATTTTCCATGACTCTGGCGCATAAATCAGGTTGAATTTGACCGATGGCATGGCTTATGTTGGCTTTGAGGGCCGTTGTGGTTTGTGGCTTATTCGCATAGACCTGCGACTTCAGAAAACCCCACAAAAAAAGTCTGACGGGGTTAAATCGCACGATCACATCACCTCCACGTGAGATGAGCATGCCCTCGAATCGCTCGTGCAGAATTTCTAATGTGGTGTAAGCTGTGTGGCACCATGTCGTTGGTGTCCATATCATCTGATTCAGGCCAAAAGAAGTAAGCAATCATCGACCTATAGGTCTGACCAACGTCGTTCTCAAAGAAATATGGATCGATGACGCCGCCAGCCCAAAATACACACCAAACAGTGACTTTTTTGGGATGCATTGGACGCTCTTGGATCTCATGTGGATTGGTATCGTCCCAAATTCGACAATTTTGTTTGTTGACGTACCCAGTCATTCAGAAATGGGCCTCATCGGTGATTATGATTTTTCGATGAAAAGTAGGATCAGTTTCCAACTGCTTCAGAGCCCATTCAGCGAACACACGTCGTTGTCTATGGTCGTTTACCTTCAGCTCCTGGGTCAGTTGAGTTTTGTACGGGTGCAGGCCGAAGTCACGATGTAAATTCGCCAAGTTGTGGTCTGCCGAGTTCTTGTGAGCGACGCGAAATCGACTGTCTCGGATTCTCCTGCACACTCTCACGGACAGCGGCGATGTTTTCGGCAGATTTTGCGTTTCGTCGACGTACGGGTGTTGGTTGATCGTTTACTGAACCAGTGAACCCAAATTTATCCACCACACTGCGAATAGTCCTCCTCTCGGAAGGACGATTACGGCGACCGTAAAATGGGCGAAGCGCGCTGAATGTTGCCCGAACAGAATACCCATTTTGATAAAACAATTTTATTATTTGCACGTGTTGTTGAACGCTATATCCGCTCTTGGTGATTTGACAAAACAGACTGAATAAATGACAGCCAATTTGACAGATCTAGCTTCAACAATATGGCTGCTATCAACTGTCGAAGTTCGGAAGTCCCTATTGGAAGACCCTTTAGATGACTTGCTTTGCTTAAAATTTGCATAAACTTGTTCAAAACTTGAATTTAACTTGCGTGTCTAGGCAGGCTTCAACCGCACATCCTAACAATTTCGGGGCACGGTGGAATTCCATAGATCATCTTTAAGCCACGCAACACCAATATGGGATAACTTGCCAGTCTCAGTATCTCCTGAAACCTATAAATCATGAAAATTCAAAGCAAACGCGCATCATTGCCTCACACTCCATTCTGTTAACTCAATTCTTTATAAACCCCTTTCCCTTCCCTCCATTCACATTTTTACAACTTTTTTTTGGATTACCACTGTCACCGCGAATTTAAAACCAACAAAAGACCATACACCGATGAACCTCTACACAATGAAATAGGACATTGGTTAAAATAAATTCATAATATCCAAATCGTTCATTGTTATCCTGTCGATCTATTCCCCGAATGGACTCTGGCAAACGAAAGAGATAGAATCCTCATTATTCATATGCAAACGAGAACGATTTAGTTTTGTCCACTGAACGCGCCCAAAGGCTGACCCAAAGGATAACATATGCGAAAGCCATAAACAAAGTCTACATGACAGAGGCCAAATTCAAAAATAAATATCAAAAGGACTCCTCACTGGATTGTGTGTAGACTCCTGACGTGGTATTCGATTTTTCCACTGCCACAGTGTATCCTGTGATTTACAAAAAAAAAAACATTGAATTACAGTTCAATAGGTTTTCGGTGGGGTTAGCTCTTGGTAAAAGGTTAATTGAAAAGTTCCACCTAAAGGAAGTGTAATTGAAAATTTGAGCTATGATTTGGCATGGTCCAGGACTTTTTTTTTTTTGTGTAAATTGTCTATAAAAAAGCATCCTTGTGGGCATTTTGCATGTTTGTTTTAAAATTCTCTTTACACCTTTCGGTACAGTTTTGATGGAGAGCTGAGTCAAGGGCTACACTTGGCAGACTTTTAGACTCTAAAACATGAATCACCTCCTACTAGCAACATTTTAGTCACCTCCTAAGTAAGTTCACGTTGAGTACTTTGACACAACAAGTTTCATGTCTAGCAAAGAAAATAACCAAGGACAGAGTCCTAGCAGTCTCAAGCTAGTTAATTTCCCAAGATATGAACAGACGTTAGGATTATTCTTATGACAACACCATCCTTATGACAGCTAGTAGAAAAAAAGGTTAAAGACGTCAGTTGATACTGTTCAGTTTGTTGATGTTCACATGCAACCTTTTGAGGGACCATGGGACGCTGTAAAACTCCATTCGACCTCGATGTCCTGCAGAAGGTCTCGATTACACAGTGAAAACATTGACTAATGGTTGCATTTGCTCTTTCGATGGAACTAGCTTGGACATACTTATAATGGCGCAATAGTCTAGGGTGGACGTACTGTCGGTCCTATCCAACCAGCTCGTTTGTTAGTCAACTGCCTTCAGTTTTGGACACTAAGTTGGTTGAGGTTCCAGTCCACAGAGATGACTACTTCCTTCACTATGCAGTCCCACTGCAGTGGGTTTGAAAGCTCTCCAAGTTGATGGCGCTATAGTTCGGGGTGAACCCGGGCCTCAACCCACCGTTTTAGACCAAGCAATTCACGACATCAAAGTGCACGTTTGGGAACATGACGAAATTCAAGAAGACTGGCGCAAAGGCATCATATGTCCCAGAGACAAGAAAGGAGATGTCATAACATTGTTGTGAACCACCTTTGTACTCGACAGCTAGTCCAACCAGGCTTTTGTTCATGCTGATGACATCGACATCATTGGAGGAACCCAATCGGTTGTATAAGATTGGTTTATTCAAATTGAATGGGTAGCACAGGTCAAGAGGTTTCACATGAAAAATGGAAAAACAGAGAACATGGTGTGCCACGTCTGCAAGAAGATCAAACATTGGTCCCAGCATCAATATAGTGGAGCACGCATTTGAAGTAGCAATCCTTTAACTACCTTGGATCAAAAGTTGCATGGAAAAATAAATAAATGCGCATGGCTGCTCAAAGCCAACAAACCCTACAACAGTCTGTCAAGGCTCTTCAAATTCACGAACTTAACCACAGCATTCAAGCTTCTGCTGTATAAGACAGTGGTCTATCCAGTGCTCATGTATGAATCCGGGACTTGAGTGCTAAGCACTCTGATCTCTAAACTATGCGTTCGAGAAACAAGTCTTAAGAAGAATAGCCCCATACTTGATGAGCAAGGGTGATTCCGGAGATTCTACAATCATGAGATCTATTCAAAAAATCAAGACTCCAATTGGTTGGGCACTTGGCTCACATGAGCGAAGAGAAGCCTGCTCGGATAGTTCTTTGTGACAGGATTTATGGGACAAGACAGCGGTGTAGATCATGCCTCTGCTGGAAAAATGGCATTGATCAGGAAGCTCAGAGCTAAGGAGTGTAAAACTGAATGACATCGGCTCAAAACCGGGACTGGTGGAGTGACTTGCTGAGGGAAGCCTGATGATGATGATAAAGGAACTTCATTAGCGCAGGTTAATCAAATTTAACATTGAAGCACCAAGTTGAAGGAGAGTCCTTGTTAAAGCACCGATGGAATTTATATTAGACAGACCTATCTTATGCTGGTCGCTACCAACACAATCGAGACAGAAGCTGTACCGATGTTAAAGAAGCATAAGTCCCAGCGTTATCAGAAGTGGTTTTCTCCACTTTGAAGAAATCACTGTATCTACCGTCTCTTCTGGTAACGAAGTAGGTTCGAGGTCCAATTCCCTCTTAAATCTTAAAAGGCCCAAAAGATCAGGATCTACCAGCGCCACTGTAACCAGAAATCTGCAGAAAACTTTTCACAGTCGAGGGTTGTAGTTGATCAAATTCCATTTCCAAGCTGTGGTCTGCCTATTTCGCAGCCACCTTCATTAGCCTGTCATAGGGTACACAACACCTTCCACATGAAACTGATTGTATTCCTCCAGTGTGTTACCCAAACTTGCTTATGTATGTCATGTGCGGTGCTATTCCACACATACCAGTGTTGTCATTGTCACAAATATTTTCTGCAGTTAATGAGGATACGAACTATGATTGTTCCTTTCGCCCATCGAGTTCATGAACAACAGGTATGTAGCTCATTAGCATACCGTCTTCAGAAGAGAGAGCAGCGTCGAACTAAAAGGCAAATATAATATGAAAACTATTCCGCCCAGGGATATCACACCCGTAACGACTTCAATTCCCCACCGACATATTCACACTCCTGAATGGTGCACCAAAAAATGTTCATCTCAAGCTCAACACTCATGTGTATGCTGTAATGTCAATGTAAGGATGTGCCATGTGCCTACTAAGGTACACTCACAACGCAATGAACAACGGAACTTCATGGAGTTATCACACTAGTGGTAGTGGTAGTGGTTTTGGTGGTGGTTGGTCCATGGTTAGTGCTGGTTAATGGTGCCTAGTTGAAATATCCTTCCCGACATGTAAATGAGGAATGCACTCTGGCAATCTGATTTGTACATGGTTATCTCGGAAATGTGCGAGATGATAATCTCGAGGCTGTAATACCATGTGGAGCACGAATCCCTTGACTTTTTACACGCTAGCACGTATGCACACCAAAATGACTGAGTAGTTTCGCACCCCTTAACAAATGTAGTGGAACAGCACTGAACAGTGGTTTTTAGGAAAAGAGATACGAAACCAGGTCAAGGAAACTGATGGTGGTGAATAAATTAGAAAATAAGGCAGTTTGCACTTTTGGTGGATGGGTTTTGCAAAAAAAAATAAAAAATTGTATCCTGAAGGGTAGGACTTGAAGCTGGGCTTTCAATTTGTTTTAAGAGTTTTGAGTACGAAATTATTATTCACTAATTATTTGTAAATTGTGTCCAATAGATGGCGATGAAGTGGTGGACGTAAAGATGGCGCTTTTTTGGCAATTAAAATGGGTTCGAAGCTTTTAGAATTTATAGATGGAACTGATCCTATAGCGGCTGAAGTCGAAGATGGCGGGGTATACGGGAGATAGCCATAAGAGGTGTCGTGGGTCCGTAAATAGAAGAGACGAGGGGCTCGTAGATTACGAGGGTTAGTGTTGAGGAAGATAGAGTTGTGAAGGGAAGCGCTTTCAACGTGATCTGACAGCAGTCGATGAATAAAGAGAATGTCGGCTGTATCTCTGCGCTCCTCAAGGGTATTGAAGTTAATGAGGTTAAGGCGGTTTTGATTCGGAGGTAAGATAAGAAGATCGTTCTAGGGCAGACCTCGATGAGCGAATCGAAGAAAACGGCGCCGGATACTCTCGATTCTCAAAACATGAACACGACGATGAGGGAAACATACTTGACTGGCGTACCCTAGGAGGGGGCGGACGAATGTAATGTAGAGGGACCTGGTCACGTATGGGTTGGTGAATTCTTTGGACCACCGTTTTACAAAACCAAGTAAAGAGTTGGCTTTAAGGACTATTTCGTGCATGTGTGCCGGGAAATTGAGTTCCCTGTCATACAAAATGCCGAGGTCGCAAAGAGATTGAACAGGGGAGACAGGTTGATTGTGCAAGAGGTAGAGCCGGGGAGTGGATTGGTAAAGCTTATGTGAAAAGGCGATGGATTGGCATTTGGATATGTTAAGTTCCAAGCAATTTTTGAGGCAGCAAAATGAAAAACTGTCGAGGTCTCGTTGAAGAAGAATGGAGACTTGGGGTGAGGAAATGGTTTTAACAATATTTGGTATCGTCGGCGTAAAGGGAGACTGATGATTGTTTGATGATCCTATCAAGGTCGTTAATGGTTAGTTTAAAAAGAAGGAGACCAAGATAGCTGCCTTGTGGAACACCACAAGGTTCTTTAGCTACAGTTTCAACCTGTATCAGTTGGCTTAGCAGTGAGCTACGGCAGCCACTCCTTCTTCGTTGTTTTTTTAAAAGTCTTTTGCAGAAGACTGCACTGCAGAGTCTCTCGCTCTTATTATTCAGCCTTTCGATACTTTCAAGGTAAACCTACCGGTGACCTACGGTAAGGATTTAACAGACTTCTCAAGTCGTCTTCTTATGGAGCAGGGTTAATTATTGCTAGCATTCTCCTTGTTGTTATGATGCCTGTCTGTGGACGATGCTGTTCTTTCATTTCGGAAGACTCTGGGGCTTAGCTACAAAAAATTAGGCCCAACACACAAGTGGAGTATAGTATGTTTTTCGATGCCTGGGCCTAATAGTACTACCCTCACTCTAAATGGTCTTCGAACACCTTTCGGACGAACAAATTTGGAAGTGATAAGCCACTGCTCTGCCTTAAGTTCATCGAAGAACTTCTAGGGGAATGAGCACATTCATTTTGAATGCTTTTGGAATGTAAAGTCGCTTCTGTCTTGTATTGGTGGAGGTTCCGGAGAGACAGAATAAAACCGATTCGGTATAGTACCCGATAGAAGGTTCTTTACTGGCGTTGTCAATAGAAATGATTGGATGAACCGAAAACTTACTAGAAAAGTCGGATAGACCTTCTACTTTGACGGTTCCAAACTGAACGTCGGCTTTCTTGCCTTAAAATTGACAATGATTGCAAGATCTTTTAAGCTGAAGTTGGATTATCAGAAAGATCATCACTTGACACATTGATATCCAAGCACTTGCCTAGACTATAGAGCCCGCACTGGTCAAACTAGGACTGGTAAACATCCCATAACAAGTGTAAAGAACATCTCAACTCATGCTGAGGCTTTTTTAAAACTTTGAGCCTGAGGAGGAGCTTGTGTTAGCGACCTGGAAGATTTGTTGAGCCATAGGGTGCTGTTCAGTCTAAAGGACATTCCACCATCCTGATGATGAATGTCCTTAAGAGAGGCGTTTCGTACGACCTAGGGATAGAGAACTTATTAATGTAGAATACGCCGTCTATTTATTAAAATAGATTATTTCGAGCAGTAGCGTTCTGAATGAAGCCCGTAAGCCTCCACTTATTTTCCTTATTCAATTTGAAGGCTTCCTTGGATGGATTGCCAGAAATTTTTTTCAGGATCCAAGACACCACTGCTCCGGACCGGAGAGTCTTCGAATCTAGCCTGGAGTGTGAGGAATTTGAAGCTGTTCAACTTTTCATTTATGAATGCCCTACCCTAGCCAATAAAAGATTGATGTCACTTGGTAGTAATTTTTTCATGAGCTGAAGATATGAGAAGACCTTTCCTAGAGTATGCCACGGTCGTTTGTGAGGATGCGACTTTCACGTTGATACGTGACTGGTCGTGGTCGTTGGTAGATCTCTGCTATACAGGAGCTTTTTCAAGTACGCCTGGATCTGCATTGCATCTGCATTGCTATTATTTACAGTCTTTGACGAGGTGACTCCATTGAATTTTGATGAACTTACGCGACACTTATCCAACTACCCTGGTTGTCTGTTGCAATTACACCAAAACTTCGGCTGCGGAGCAACTTTAAAGTCGACTGGCTTTGGCCGGAATCTGAGCCGGGAAAAGAGTTATTCACGGTCAGCCTCAAAACTAACAACAGGTCTGGTGCGGTTGTCTTTGTGGCAAATATGAATCCATCTTTCCCGCGGAGATTTATCGTATCCTAATGACCATGGGTAATTGTAAGGACTTAGGAGTAGGTGGTTGTAGTAAGAACTCTCTAAAATCATTAGCAAGATTAAATTCTCTAACTCTTGTTTGGGTTCCAGGTCATACTAGAATCTCGGGAAATAAAATCTCCAATGAGATTTGCTAGGCAAGAGGAAAGAGTCATATGAACGCTTCTCAGGACTGCAAGCAACCTTTTGTCTTCCTGTAGGGCTTCCATTGACGATAAGGTCTCTTACGAATATTCATCTGTGTGTCTGGCACGATTTTCTACGACACAAGAGGACTTAAAGAATGCTCCCAGGCGACTGTTCCTGCTATCACTCAGTAGAATATACCGCAGACAACTTATTGGCATCCCAACGGGCTTAAGTGCTAGGCTAAGGTGACACTAGAGTCTGTAATGCTTTTGTAAGTGTCCCGCTTCAGCTTGAAGAGCTCCACAGATATGAACAACTATTAGACAACTTTTCTCCTCTATAACTGTAAGTGAACCGAAAAATCCTGCGAAAATCGAATTGAAAACTTGACCTTGACCCTAATAATAGCTTTGATGTCACTATCAACAATCCTTGAAGGTAATGGAAAACCATCTGTATCAACTCCTGAACACAATCAATAAAAAAAATAATAATGCTTCCGACAAAAATGAGTACTCCTTTCCCGTTATCCATAGAACGACCAGGTAACATTTCTCGAAATGAAAATGGCAACACAATCATACACATTTACGACAAACAATAAAAATCCGTATGCACTTGACACCTCTAGACGCTAAACCTCACCTCTCAACCTCTCACCTATTCATGCACATGAATCAAAGATACTCTTTTACGATATTTCGGTTGAACGATCAAACCTCTTATCCTGTGGGATTTTCCATCTTTTCATCTTTCCATCTCTTCAATTCCCTGATTCCTGTTTATTCAGATTTTGATGACTCCTTACGAGTGTATGACTCGGCTGCGGTGTGCCACTTCCATCCCGACGAAATCAAGGAAAGTGTAATTGGATTTTTACGATCAAGGGGTTATCTCTTCAGCACTCTGGTGTCCTTATGGACATTTTTTTTTTTTTGTATCAAACAGTTCGTGCTGATGAGTTTGCAATTTTATATTTTCCATCGAAGGATTCAAAAACCAATGAAATGTCCTTGTATCGAATATGAGAATTAAAATTATTTACGATATCGTTAACTTACGTTCAATACGATAATGATTTATTAAAAAAAAATTTTTTTTTATATATGTGAAGGGTTGATAAATGTTAGGGGAATCCCCATCGCATAACAATTTCTTAACAATAAAACCAACAAGGATATGTGTAGGTGTAGGTGTCTTGTGGAAACATTTGTTCATTGGAATCGAATTGCTGCTTTGGCAAGGACACGTGTGTGTTGTGTTGTAAAACTTTCAGCGCTTTCAGTGTGAAAGGCGAATTTATTTTTATTTATTCCCTGCACTCGAGTATACAAATGCAGATATACACAATTGGTGTATGAGTGTACGACAGAAGGACTCGCTTATAAATATGTACACGAAGCAGAAAGGCAATTTCGATTTAAATAAATGCGCGTTGATATATGGTTGCAAGCAGGTGTGGTTTTTGTGGCGGGCTGCTGGCTGGTGGGGTGGAGTGGTTCGGGTTCCTTTGTACGGAAAAAGGGTGGTCGATTCGATTCAATGGTAAATACTAAGGTGACTCTGACGATGGCATTATTATCCTGGGATATGTGTGAATGTGAAAAACCACTTACAATGCGTGCGCCATGGAAATTTCAAGGCGGCTTATACGAGCGAGAGTGCTTATTATACTGTTGATGGTGGCAGATAATTCGTTGGCGGCAGTAGAAGGGGTTTTCGCTACAAGGAGAAAAAGGACTCTGTCTGCGCATATCTGTGTACGTGTTGAAGTTGGGGAATAAATCAATTTTCAATTTATCCATAAGTGCAAATCAATTCTGTACAACTTGCGTTGGAAACGGAAGGCAATTATTATTATTTTTTTTTTTTATTAAATTGAATGTGTCGCCATTATTTGAAGGAATTATCCCGAAGGGAATACGTGATATATTGTTTGAAAACTAACAGGTGGAAGGAAGTTCTTTAAGCAAAAAGGTGGAATAAGGAACTAGGCACTGACCGCCTGAGTTTTGGCTCAGGATGTCTCGCTTTATGATATTGTAAGCCCGTTCATTTGAACTAGAGTTCAACAGGAGACTATATTATTTCAGCAGGACACAACAATCTGGCTCACGGATACCGAAACGACAATGACGAATGGATTGTGGACTTCGAAAATGCCAACCAGCCTGTCATTATTAGCGCTGTAGGGGTAAGGTGAGGAAGAAACTACAACTTACCTCCTCTGCCATTGTCCAGCGATATCTCACAGCACAAGTGGTCTCCTAAGTCTCTTTCACAGTGACCTAAGCCAAACTCCCTTACTTAAGCTCCTACCAATCATTAATAACCCATTCAAGGGCAGAATTCTCCCTCATAAGGAATTCCATAGCCGTGCAAATTGACTTTAAGCCTAAATGCGTTCCCTTTGGGCATATGCCCTGCGGTGTTGTATAAATTATCTCTTTGACGTCCTAAACAAGCATGGAGCTGACGCCTTCTTGCTGCATTCGATACCACATCTGCCCTTTCTAACATGCTGATAGCTTCCGGGTACAATATCGGTAGACTGAGGGATCCTCTTATGCGTTAACAGTTTAGGGACTACCTTACACTAGGAACTGAAATAGTCGGTAGCTTTGGGGCCGTCTATAGCATTACTTAGAAGCTAAAAGGTAGATGGAGCTCCAAATAACATTCGATCGAGATGCTAGACAGCTCAGAAGATGAAGGCAGCTACGTGGCTAAATCATTAAGACGACGGCTTTGTAATGTCGAGCTCAAAGCAGACACAAATATTGCAGCAAACAGATCCTAAAAAACAAAGCAGTAGGCATTGATGGCCTTCTTGCTGAGTTCTGAATATGGAAAACAGCTACGTATATCCGTACGGATTGCATAGGAAATTGAAAGATTCCAACAAGAGTGGAACGCGTACAAGGGATTGACTATCAATCTACCTAAGGTAATCTTGATGGAATATGGAAACTAGAGAGGTTATTGGACCTCATCTGGCTGTCTTCCGTTCAGGATCTTCATGTGGCGACCATTGTAGATGATGGTCAAGCGTAGGAGGTACATTCCATAACGGCTTATAGGCTACATGCGAATGGGCTAAGTGTCGTTTTTTACACAGTGGTAGGATGTTAGAGGAAACGGTGAGTGGAGGAGGAGATACAACGACGGACTGTACGGACTACACAGCGGCATCGACTTTGCCCGAAGAGTGAAGGTCCAACGACTGAGGTGGCTGGGTCATGTACAGCGGATGGGCACCAATGCTCCGGTCCGAAAAATCTTCGAATCCGCCTCCCGAGGGACAGCGCAGTAGAGGAAGACCACGACTCAGGTGGCGCACGCAAGTTGAAGGGGACCTCAACCAACTTAGCGTGCGAAACTGGAGGCAGCCAGCTAAAGATCGAACTGGCTGGAAACGCTTGTTGGTTGAGGCCTTGGTCCACCTCAGACTGTAGCGCCACTTTTAGTAAGTAAGTGAGGATGTTAGAGGACTTTGAAGTCTAAAGCAGGGAACCACAGGGCAACGAACTTTCACCACTGCCATTTCTGGTGGTTTTCAGTGATGCTATCCCCCGCACAGCTTCGACAGAACTGGATTTGGAAAGCAGAACTGGCAAATATGCGTCAACGTATTATACTGAATCGCATCTTGAATGAACAGCTTAATATGAAAGCATGGATGTGTCACTGGATCGGATACACCTCATGGCGTGAAGACAATGGCGTTGCGAAGTATGCTTAGCAATGGAATCCCCTTTCTCCAGTTAGGAAGAAGAGTGGGTCGCTCTAAGCAAACGTGACGAAGAATCGAGGTATTTGAGGATGCCCTCGAGGAAGCTTAAGCATGTTACAGAGCTCGGCAGCAAGACACAAGAGCTGGCCTTCTTTACCGATGGATTGGGGGGAGTGTTTCGGTTATATGTGATGTAAGACTTACCTGTACACCGAATATCAAGCTGGAAGTGCTCGAAAACATTTTTTCTTTAGAGAATGTCGCCGCATAAATGGTCTCACGTTACAGTTTAAAGCATGATGTAGTCGAAAACTTATAATATTCCCAACCTCAAAAAATCTTTCTCAATTTAGTTTCAAAATAAATAAAGACATTGGAAACCCTTCAGGATGATAAAGCGGATTATTGTTGAGATTCAAACGAATTTCCATAGATAAGCGACAAAGTTCAATCAAAACAAAACAAAAGGACGATGATGTTTCTTTATTTTTCCTCATCACATCCTAAAAAGTCTGCCTGATAGTCAAACGATTACACATTCCAGACTCCTTTCCCCCCCTCAAATTGAACACACATTCCCCACGAATGCATGTACGAGGAGATAAATAATTCATGAAACCAACAAAATGTTAACATTCTCCGACAGGAATATGAGTAAAGGACGACCAACAGAAGGGATCGACCCAAGAACATTCGGTTCATCATGCGGCGGAGATTCCATAAAGCATATACCACCACCACATCACTACCCAGTAAGCTGCTGGAGTAGCATTAGGGACTATGGGGACAATAAACTGAGGTTTGGTTCACAACATTATATATCACAGGAATGTATCGTGTCCTTGTCCATCATTTTTGCAATTTGGATGCGTGTGAGTGTGTTACTGTTGGTTTATGAATGAGAAATGGTTTTCCATTACTGTGGCCACGGAAGTGCCCATCAAAGGAGTCCACAGTTTGATGACGATGATTTATTCTCTACAAAAATTAAAAAAAAAAAATGTTTCCTCGACGAAGAGCATGTATGTAGCCGTAGGTCCTTGTTTAGTAAGAACGTCAGAAGGTTGCTCCTAAGATTAGGAGGATTCAATAGGCTGTGTGTACCTTACAATGGATTTGGAATGCAAAATATGCAAATTGCTGAACGTCCTTGTTGGAGATTTCCTTGTTTTGAGTCTTGCTCTCGTAGAGTTGCTGCATCTGTGTTTCGTAAAAACTGATTGAGGTTAAGTAAATCGTGGCCTAAGGAGAAAAATCAAATGGCAGTGAGTATAAGATTTTTTGAGAAGGTTTGGACGCCGGCCGGTCTCAACCCAAGTTATCTTTCACGCAGATGATGAACGACAGAGGCTACAATATTGGAAGCATGATGCAGACCTTCAGCCCTTATTGGAAGTAAATTGTGTCAACTAAGGGTTCCGTGCCAAAAAATAGTTGGATCTTCTGCAAACTGTTAACGATTCGTTTATTTGCTTTTTGAACGGAACGTGCCTTGGTTTCGTTGAACAGTCTAGCGTTGAATCTAGATGGGAAAAAGGCACTTGTCTAGAATGTAAGATGCGATGTGGCACCGATCCAGTCTTAATTCCTGTCGCTGAATAAGCTCGAGAGGAGTTATAAGCAGCGCTACATACTTAGATATCGGGTCACCTATTCGTAAATAATCACCGCGTAGCCCTATTCATACGTGGGAAAGCAGTACTGTTGAGGAAAGCTGCACTGAAATTCTGTGAAGGAAAGGGAAGTGTACCGACTTCTCCGAAAGCAGGAGAAGAAACATAAGAAGCAACAAAAGGGGACTTCCAGGCTTAGGATTCTTTCAGTTTTTCCTGGTAGTTCATGTGCCTGACTTTGCTGACTAACCATTGTGACTAGGTATCTAGCAGAGTCTTACATTTTGCTAAGGAAAACATGATACTATCCGGTGGTATTGACTTCTTTGCGGTTTAACAGGTTTGGACTTACTCAAGGTGGCGCTACAGTCCCGGGTGGACCTGGGCCACAACCAACAAACGTCTCCAGACAGCTCGATCTTTAGCTAGCTGCCTCTACTTTTGCACGCTAAGTTGGTTGAGGTCCCCTTCAACTTGCGTGCACCACCTGGGTTGCGGTCTTTCTCTACTGCGCTGTCCCTAGGGGGCGGATTCGAAGAATTTTCGGACCGGAGCATTTGTGTCCATCCACTCTACATGACCCAGCCACCTCAATCGTTGGCTAAGTCGATGTCGCTGTACAGCCCGTACAATTCGTCGTTGTACCTCCTCCTCCACACAACAGGTTTGAACACCAAGACCACATTTTTCTTGGTGCTATCAATGTAGACGAAGATGAATCTGACTTTAAGGGTCTTTTTGGTTTCTATTCTTAGTTCACTCAGGACGCTTTGCAGTCTATAGATCTAAATTGCCAACGTATGTACTCGGGATAAACAGTTTTGTCTCAAAGCTTATCTAAACACCCTCAAACAGCTGGTTGCTTAAAATGATCTGACGATATGTAAGGTTGCCTTCATTTATCAAGCTATAACTTGCACGATCTTGACGTTCCTCCAAGATCTCGATCTTGCTTGGGATCACAACATTTTCTAGTTGAAGGAGAACTTTACTTGGCACAAAAGATCTTTTAAGTTTCAGTGCCTTTCTAGTCTCCGTCAAGTTGCGTAGAAGGTCGCCACAGAGTATTATTCTGGTTGTTCAAGAGAGGTGCCTACCGGCTTAGTCCGAGAATGTATCAATTTTATAACTTAAGACTTGAGACGATTCGCCAGCCATTTAAGTTGCTGATTCTTGTTCAAAGAATGACCGAGACTCCTGCCTTAGGAAACGTTCTCATTACCCCTTTTTTGCAGTCTACCACCAAGATAAGGGTCTCCCTTAATCCATTTTCATCGCGCATGGAATCAATGCCAACCAGCACCTAAAAAGGTCTTTCAAAGTACTCAAGTCAAAGGCAACGTTTCAACTGGACATCTGCTTAAATCAACAATTTCATTGAAGCGGCAGATATATCCACAAGTTGGACTATTTTGGTGGCCTAGCATTTCCCCCCTGAAACAACAACGTTTAGATGCCCACAGTTGGTCTCTTTCATTCTTTACTACAACTTTACCTATCACCACCTTCAATTAGAATACCAATTGCATTAGGACAACAACATTGTTTCACCAGGATAACGTGCCAACATACCCATCGCATGGTGAACAACTGAAAACCACAATTGTGCATTTGTAAATAAATAATATTCAATTTCCACTGAAAGGTTTCCTGTGGTCTCTGTACTTTGGTGCATCCGCCTCCTGTCAGATGCATTTTGAAAATACTTCAGCGGACATTTGTACGATAAATTCGTGAGAAATAAACCCACCACAAGCACATGTAAGACTCATGTCGTCTGCTAATCCATCGAAAACACTTCCTAACCTAACGCCCCCCCCCTACCATACATTTCATTACGAAATCAAATTAATTTAATTAAAATTTTAATCGAATTCGTACTTTTAATCGGTGTTTAACTAACTGCCATATGTCAACAAAAAGGATTTGCATTATGCCCAGTCCACCCATCTAACCGACCCGCACATCGGAGCCAATTAAAATCCTTGATGCAATTAATCAAATCTCACCAGTATATCCGGGTTACAGGGAATTTCCAAACAAATGACATGACAGTGTCCTGTGTGCGCAGGACCAACTAATCACATTGGATGTCCGATTAGAGATTGAAAATTCAGCTAATAAGCCAAACTGGCCCGAAATCCCGGTAATTAGTGCCGAACGGTGAAATAAATTGATTTGGTTATGGGAAGAGTCGCCCAGAGCTGATGACTGTAAAACAGAAATTGCTGTGACTTTGGATCCTGATTGGTATTCCAGGATACTTTGACTTTTATTTAGATTGTTACTTTAAGGCTTGACAGGACTGTCAATGTCGATACAATGTCCAAGCAAAACATAGCATTCCAGGTGTTTGGTTACCATCTTCCCTAGATGAGATGAAGTGAACTTCTTTGCGGTGACTTTGGGTAAACAAACGACTTGCACGACGAACTCTGGGCATGACAACACTTTCCAATTAGGTTCTTAGGTATAACTAACATTGAGACATCTACGTCGTTTACGAAGTGCCTAATCCTCGGTAGATAAGTCGAACCATCAGTAAAAACTTCTGCACCAATTCTGAACCACTATGGCTAGCTCTTGATAAGAAAAGGTCTAATGGACTTTAGGTATACATGAGAGGGACCATCTCAACACTGTACAATGGAAAGACATGCTAAGAGGCTTTGGTAGTCCTTTTAACGACTTTTGGAAAAGCTGCAAAGATAAGAAATTGAAAAAGGCTATAAAACACTTCTTGTGAGCGTGTCCAATAAAAGTAGCTTCAAGACCTTCTTTATGAGAAGGAAATGATGCCAGGAATAGCCAGTGTGGTCCAAGTGTACCGCTTTGAGAGTCACTTTAAACCTACAAACCGACTCCATCATAGCTAGGAAGACAAAAAGGCTTTCCATGCGATGTGTGCAGTCCCAAGGCCAAGCTTCACTCAACCATTGATCTGGGCGGCGAAGATATTAAGGTTCTTAGTACGCAGCAGGTTCACCCCGAACTGTAGCGCCACCTAAGTAAGTAAGTAAGTACGCAGCACAATGTAAAACTCTGTTAGGTCCCTGGTCACAGCGGGGTACCAGGCAATGAAGCAGCAGATGAAGTGACCAGAAAGGGTTCAGCCCTAGACCGGGAACAAGCAGATGGCACGGTCAAACCTCCACTCTGCAACCTTAAGGCCAAAATTGAACAAATATCAATAATAGAAGCAAATAACAGATGGAAATCACGAACCACCTGCGAAATATCAAGAAGGCTGTGGCCAGAGTACGATAACATGAAAACCAGTAAACTCCTGCAAAAGGACAGGAAATCTCTGTCAATACTAATAGGAGTGCTTACTGGCCTTAACATGTTAAGATATCATACGAAAACATAACTTCTGGACGACGATGATATCTGCAGAGGATGCGGTGATAAAGAGGCTCATGAGGACACTGCCCATTTCCTCTGTCACTGGCCAAGCCTCTGTCAATTCAGAAACAGAACCATATCGATGAGCTATCAGATGGATCACCATCAAAACTGCTAAAATTTGTCAGGGCGTCCGGATGGTTTTGAACAAGACGATAATACCAAGGTAGGAAACACATCATGGGTATCACAATGGGGCCACATGGAGATAAGTGTGATGAAGATGTAATCATTCTAGTCAGCCCGCTAACCTAACCTTACCTGGGCCGTGTTATATTTTTCGAACAATGGAAACGACTCCGAAAGTCGGTTTAAGAAGCTCTCCATGACAGATTTGTACATTTGTCATTGCCTGCCGAGGGGTAGTGCCACTACGTTTTTAAGTGACATCAGTCTTCATTAGGCCTGCAAACTTGCCTTACTTTAGAATGGCTTTCCCAAGGGCTATAATCTTATCCTAAAAGGTATTTCAAACGTTGTTTAAACTGGAGCTATAGTTGATTTCTAAACATTTACAGAAGTAATCTGCAGCTGTCCAAAGGTCCATCTTGAAACAGTCAGTTAGCTTTTATTTAGCGCTTCGACTATTTCAGTCACAAGAAGCTTTATGCTCTCGAGTCGAATCGATCACATGTGACCTCTGAGTAAGATCAATTCAGCGTATCAAGAAAGTCTACCTGGATCACTACTTCAAATTTCTTGTAATAGGGAATGGAGGCAGCTAGCTTAAGATCTACCTGGCTGGAGACGCTTGTTGCTTTAGACTAAGGTCCATCCCGGGCTGTAGCGTTACCTTAGGTAAGTAAGTAAATAGATGGGCCTGTATGCAGTGCGTCTTGAAGACAAATTGTGGAAGTGTATCATTGAGTTCAATAATCAAGCTGTGTTGAGTCCAAAACTAAACAAGGTTCGCTAGAAGGCTATCCAGGAACTCTGATTCTACACTCAAAGTGATGTCGATGCTGAAATCATCTCCTTCTGAATCTTCGGCGGCCGGCTCCGCAATTGTACTAAGTGCAGATGAAGAAGAATATATTTGAAAGTGCATACTGCCTCTGGGGCTATACTACAGCTTATCGAGAGTTTTGTCAAAGTTGATAGCCCAACGTGTGCGATAAGCTGCAGTGGTTCCAATCACCTTCACAGAGCTTCTTCAGATATATTGTGTACCTTACCTTGTTCATGAATTCACTCTCCGCCAAAAACGACTTGCACCGACTTCTGTTCAGGATTTGGGTCCACCAAAGACCTCGTTGTCATGGCATTGGGACCATTGGCACCTTCACTCTTGAATCACTCCCTCCCAATCGAAATGAACATCAACACTCCCTTGATCGAATCCGTGTACTGAAACCCATGGCACCATCTCCATCTGGGTGGCCAATTGTGCAGTGTCAGCGAATACTTGAGGCACGCTTAAAGGCTGAATGCAAGACTCCACATCTTGCATTATATTTCTGTGTTAAGAAGTTAGGCGGTCCTAGTCGGTTGAGGCTTTTCCACTGTCTTGAAGCGGTTGGAGCAGGTTTTGAGCATTGTGCTGACTTGTTCTTATTTATTGGCGTTGAAGCCATTCTTGATCCATTGCAAGCTTAGACTTGGTTTATAACTTGACAACTTCCCAGCATTCGTCTCCAACCCAAGACCGATAAATTGTCATTAAGCTGCTCATTTGCATAAATTAGTTAACTCCAACCATCTAATGGGCCACTCAACGAAAAGATGAAGGGATTTGAACAACCTCCACTAAAACAAACTCTATCAGGATCTACAATAAAAGTTCACACAAAATGACCAAATATTCATCCGCAATGTAATCGAATTGTCCAGATACACCTGGTACCCCCGAAGCGGACAACATTCTCCTTTATCATCCCTAGAAGCACAAAAATTAAAACAAGGGTAACAGCAAACGCATACATAGCCCCTGACAATGTGTGTTATGCACTAAAGAGAATTAAATTTTAAATGGGACACACAGTAATTTCCATTTACAAACAATGCAAGGATTGCACGTACTGTCAAGGTCTTAGCATTCAAGTGAAGTATGTCAACTGCACGGTACCTCTTTACCTACTGTCCTAGTATGCCTTTCACCTCTGAAAGGTATCATCGCCAAGGTATTTGGAATAAGTTCCACAAAGAGATTGGGTTATAACTGCGCAGGATTTCTCTTAAGATAGTGTTGCCGTTCTTGCGGAAAGTACGTTTCGATGGTACATATTTGAATTGGCGTAGACACCAGAAAGACACTCAGACTCGACGAACCTTAAAGGGGTGTTTCAAGTCACTCACCAACTTAGAAGTGGAATTGTTTTTGGAATCGAACGTGATATCTTTCAACAGTTTCATGGACTGCCCTTAAGTCCCTAGGTGGAAGTGGCTACCAGCTGTAACCAGCACACCAAGACCAGTAGTGATAGGTCCATTGTGATAGGTCTTAAGAACGTAAGTCCGGCCTGACTTACATTTGAGCTAGTTCTAGGTTTCCTGTCGTACTTCATGCTACTTGTTAACTTTCACTCAAACTCGTTGCGGTCTGACAAGGACTAGTGACACTGTATGCCAGGCTTCTTAACGCGTCTGCTTTAAGCTCGATCTGAAGCCCTGCGGAAGTTTGAGCTCTTTTGTATATGAACTCATGTCTAACCTTCCCACTCTTTAGGTGCTTCTTTAACAAAATAACAACTTTCGAAACCTAGCACTGAGATGTAAAGAGCCTCCATAGCTTCCTGAGAGAAAGACCTCGTCTAAGGTGGTGCGCAAAAGAAAAAGGCGACCTGAACCAAGTTGGAGTGTGTAAATTGAGGTTGTTAGCTAAGCAGCGGGCTATCTGGAGAGGCTTGTTGGTTGAGGACCAGGTTCAGCCAGAACTTTGGTGCCACCTAACTATGAAAGCTTCTGTGAGCAGCTCAAATTCGTTATGTAGGTTGTCATGACGAATCTAAGACCCTTGTGCTCTGTTTAAAGAAACTAATTCCACTTTAGACTTGACAGGAATAAGCCTAGATCCTGGCAGACACAATACGTGAAGCTAGGTCGCACAAGTTTAAAATACTTGAACAATTAATTCTTCTGGAACCTGGGAGAGATAGGCAGGTTTGAGGAAAATGGCTGCGCTTAGTACTTTTAATGAAACGTCTCTAATGATCGCTTGAGGCCCAAGGCAGTTCTTAGAATTTTATGACAGCTAAGCTTCATAACTTTCGCAAGCATATTTACCTCAATCTAAGGGTTGATTTTCATAATATCTCGCGCTAGGTAGCAACTCACATCTCTGAATTTAGAAGCCTTCTATTCAGCTCTGGTGTGTTAGGTAAGGGAAATGAGTGCCCTGTGACGTTAGTAATCGATATGAGTCTGAGAAGGTTTCTCAGCATAAAATTACGAGTGTATATATGTAGGTCCTCCAGCTCATTCTTCCGTTTGTGGTGCATCTGTTGCGTTTCTTTTTTACCGACGTGAATCCTATGAGTTCAGTTAAAATTACTTTTAAGCTGACGACGACGACTATGATTGTGGTGCAACGAAAGAACCCTCTCTAGTTATTGACCAATTGACCACTGAAGCTAGAAAATCTTTCATTGTCGCGTTGATAGCTGGTAACAACATGGAATACTGCGATCCTCTTCCCTTAGCTCCGCCGTCACTCTTCTATTCTTGGTATGATATCACAAGCAAATGAAAGTTCTAAACTTGGGCTTGAAGCGACCGAAAGATGATGACAGCTAGTGCACCCTTACTATCACATTTGATAATGAAAACTCTTGGACTTTCTGCTCGTTCAGTCAGTCAGCAATAGACTAGCGTAGGACATTCGGCAAGCATATGTCTGACAGATTTTACTTATTTTTGGTGTCTACAGCTCCTGCTGCTGTCATTGTTCTGGTTTACATTGAACCTCTCTGTATGAATACCAATTGGACAGTGTCTAGTGAGAATAATTGAATCGCGCTTCTTTGTGACTCAGTTTAACTGGAGACCAAGATGTCTTTTCATCGAAAACCAGGATAAAAGCTCTCGTGTATACGAAAGAATATAGATGGATCTAGCATGTGTTACCTCGTCTTCCGATTGGGATTCGGGTTTCCGATTGGAAGGGCATGCGAGCAGCTCGCAGAAAGTCCTTAGTTGTGCAACATTTTCAGGAAAGCCGAATGGTTGTAACTCTAGACATACCTCTCTCTGAGCTGCTCCTCTAAATCTAAATAGAGGTCCACGACGGCTTACCTAAGCTACATATGTATAATCCACCCTTTTGCCTCCTAGCTTTATTTCTGAGTTTGACAACAGCTCAAGTGACATAGCTCATGTCTTAAATACCCAGTTCTTAAGTTGATCTCCAAGCTGAAGCCTATAGACAAATTGGGTGGAACCTGGCCTTCCTCGATTCACTAAATAGGACCCACTGTGTCTTGCATTTGTTATTCTTGGAAATGTTAAAGCTGTGTGTGGGCATCCTAGCTCTGCCTTACGAATTCTTAAGCACAATTATCCAGAAATGAAGAGCTGGTCGATGTTTGTTGGCCTAACAGTTGGCTGTTAGGTTAGGTCTAAGATTAATTTGCAGCTGTTGGTGATGGATGGTGTATATGTATCAACTTTGGCAAAATGTAAAGGGTTTTCGAAGACAACAAACCAACCAACGATTTACAGCCAAAAAAAGTACTACTTTCCACTTTTTTGATCACGACAACACTGTTTAAATTTGCAGCGAGTTATCCTTACAAACAGATTCCTTCCTTACTCAACGAATGTCCTCGTCTTATCCTCAGTAATCCTCATGCCCTAACAACAAGTGGGCTGTCGACCCATTTTTCCATAAAATAATTTCGTACACATGCCGCGTTATGCATACCACATCGCCACATCCGGTGGGATAATTTCAACCCTTACCAACCACCTGAGCTTCATCAACTATAACCGAAAGTTGGGAACAAAAAAGCAAAAAAAAAAAAACAAAAATTGTTTCCTTTGAACGGTATAAAATCAGTTTTCGGATTGGTATTGGTATTTGTGGTTCAGGAATAGCCTTCCACAAATGAGGTAGGCCAACATTGAAACGAAAATGTATTGAAGTAATAAATATCGGATGAATGGGATTTCTGTGGGCTTCCGCGGCAGGAGCTCGGGCGAAAGGCTGTTGGTCCTGTGGAATCGTATTCGTTTCGTTTTTGTGCGGTAAACCGGTGAGTTTTGGTTGAGATATAGATTTTAATTAGATTGCTTTCAAAGAATTTTCTCAGTGAAAGCTAATTTTAATTAGATCGATGGAAGCTTATATTTGAGGCATTATGCCAAATGTGACAGGCTGTTGTAGAACTTGAAGGGGAGGAAGTTTTTTTTGTGGGTGCCAGAATTACGATATTAATGTTATCGACAATATGTCGAATAGTAAGGCTTCGAAAGATCTACTTATTCGGTGCTTAAGGTGGTAAAGTGTTTGTGACAGGTTGACGAAACTGGAAGAAGTTCGACATTGTTAGTCGCTTGCCTAGATTATAAATTCCTTCAACGTGTTTTTTACTGATCAATGCTGTCTTAGGAAACTTTAGCCTTTTGGGAAGGGACTGTGGCCTACTGTGCTGTGATTTAGTTAGGCCTAGTTGTAGGTAAATTGTTCACACGTGTAATTGTCAGGAAGTTAGACGATTCAATAGGATTAAGAAAGTTAGGCATTCTGCTGAAAACGAGGTTTTGGTAGTCACCGCTGACTTTTTTAAATTTACCAAGCTTTTCATAAGTGAAAGACTACTGTTTTCAAGGTTTTCATTGTGACTTTTACATACATGCAGAGGGTTTCGAAAACGACAGAATGGTCCAATCTTTGACCAATGAGCTCGAATATCTTTGTCAATGCATTCCAAAACTCTATGCTCTCAGAATATCGGACGGAGTCAACGTGAAGTCCTTTTTAATGAGTCTATCTGTATCTTTTTGGATAGCTCGAGCTGATCGAGTCGGTGTTCGTGTCTTTTCAGAAGACCTTTTAACATTCACCACTCCTTCAGTCTTCCTGAGTCACGGTTATTAGTTAGTCTGTCGCATTGCTGAAGATTAATCCAATATCACGCACAGATATTGTGATTTATTTTGACAGCCAAGCATCAGATCCCTTGTATCCAACAAAACCAAAGCAAGGGCGTCTCTCTAAACAAGATTGCTTACTCTGTTAGGTCCCAGATCACACTTTCCAGTTTATTTCTTGAAGTTTGTTGTGAGCCAGGGTAGAGCCACGGAGGCAACTTCGGTGTAGGTGAGGAAGACGGCGGCACGCTTGTCGTTGCTCGGCACAGCTCGTCGGACGGGGGTAGGTCTTGCCAACCCCACCTTACACCACCTGCTCAGCACACAAAATCTCGTGCCTTTCACACTAGCTAAAAGAAGAAGAGATTCCCTAATACCCTAAATCAGACAACGGACGGACAGAGAAGAAAAGAAGAAAAGGAAGGATCATTTGTCCAAGGACCTATGCCAATACCCGAGAAAAGGACAGGAAAAGAAACTCGCGAACTAACCTAACTAGCCTAAACTAAACCTAAACTATGCTAATATTTAAAGCTAAACCTATACTAAACCTATCTAACTTATGACTATGCTTGACATAACCCTAAACGCTTTTCTTTTCCGATATCTCTCCCAGGTAAGGTTCGTCAAGAACCGAGGCATGCCAGATGGTATTGGCAAAGGATGGCCAGCCCACCCTACGTGTCTTGAGACACAACCTGCGCTATCTCCCATGGCCGATTTTGCAGGAGATAGCCCCTTAAAGACCTTCCGGTCACGACCCTACTCGTCACGTTGTGGAGAGTTCGTTTGTCGTCATGTCCTGGTCAGTAAGTTTCGTCCTGTATGCCCACAGAAGGACGGCCTTCCCGGAGATCACACACCCATTCGCAACGAAAAATTACGCGCACATTTTTTTTTTGTTTTACCACTTTAATTCCATTATTTCATACTTAACCAAAATACAAAGACTTAAAGAAACTACCCTACTTCAGCCTTTAGTGGCAATTAAACTAAAAAAATCAAAACTCAAAAAAAAGGAAGGAAAATAAAAAAGTTACTCGTACTCACGGTTTTCTTGGATCCCTCGGAGTCCTGCGCGCAGCACTGTTGAGAAATCCTGGAAATTAAGGGGGGCAAATATGCTTAAAAACGCGACGCGGACTAGCACCAAAACCCGATTACAATTTACGAATCTAATCCCTAACCTTAACACTATAAAAAAAATCAATCAAGAAAACTAAACTAAACGAAATGCACTTAAATTCACTTAATGTCTCTATGTATAAGCTTGTATTGCTGTTGTTTCTCTTGTTGCTGTTGTTGTTTGTGTTGAAGGCGTGTTTGGAACACAGGTCCCGCGGAGCATCCTTTTTCAGGCGGCGATCCCGGCAAATATCCAGCCTTTTGTTCGTGTTTGTGCTGTACTTGTCCTTTTGTCCTGTGGCTTTCTGTGTGTTGTAAGTTCGTTGATGTTTGTTGTTGGACTTTGGTCCCGTCCTTTGTTCGTTGTCGTTGCTGCTTGCGGCACCGTGCCGAACGGTTCTGGTACACCGCTTCACCAATATCGTCAACCGGTCGGGGTCTGGGTCGATCAAGACTCCGATCCAGCACCTGTGTAGAGGAATGGAGTATGATGAGACATCGAAGACACCGTGTCCACTTTACCTACCTACTTCTTAAGCCGCCGTGGAGTACTTGGCTTTCTTTGAATCCTAAAGGGGGGACCTCGAGTTCGCGCCTGTTGGAGCTCCTATGTAACGGGTCACTTTAGCACAGTTTCTTTGCTATAAGGGTCCACTCACCTTACTTTAATCCTTGTCCTATATACTTCTTTAGGTCTTTCGCTATTTGCCACTTCCAATTTGTTCTCCTTTTTTTCTTTTTCTTTTTTTCCCTTTTTTTTTTTTTCAATCGATTCTGCACTACGCCACTGGCACTCTATCCAACCATCTGGTTCTACAATTTTTTTTCAAATGACGGGCCTGCGGTCATTGTCCCCGTAGTCTCGATTGAACCGCACTCAAGCCTACCGCAATGAGGGGAAATCGTGGGTTTGTCCTTGTCTGCCGTCAGTTATTTGTCTTCTGTTTCTGTGCTCCCACTTTCCTATTCTTATTTTTATTTGTTTTTCTGTGCGGGATGTCATCGACATTAATTGCGTTAACACTATCTCAGTAATACCTAACTCTTACCATATAAATACTAAATAACATTGAATAAATAAATACTTATGCCTAATACAATACGAAACATACCAAAACAATAACAATCACGAGTCCCCTCGAAATTCATCGAGTGAACTCGCCCCCTTTTGAACGTGTTCCACATTGACTCCATGAAAGTTGGCTGCGCTTCACTTGGCGTGAGTGAGACAGACGTATGTCTCCTGACGCAAGTAAGCTTATCTCCTCCTTACATGTAACCAATGTGAAATGTCAAAGTTAAATCACAACAACCACCGTGGAGGAAGGAATACACGCGGTAAGTCTTTTAAGTGTTTTAATGCCTTAGAAAAATTTTACTTTTGAAGTTTAATCAACCTTTTCTTTTAGAATGGCGGCAAAGCTCTATGCACACGTAAGTAGTATTCACTTCCTACCGGGGGTTGTCCGTTTTGACATCGTTTCAAAGGGGATAGCCTCCAGTGCAGGTACTTTGTTTACATTTTACTAATGTACAAATTCTTTTGCAGGTGGAGGCTCCCGTAACAAGTTACCAATAAAATGGTTCAGCAATTGACTCTCAAATGACGTTTGTCGTACAACACAAAATCCAACAGGAGGCAAATTGTCCGTACACCCGGTCGTCGCTTGGTATACCAATACGTCAGAAAAAACAACACCGTCCCAAAAAACGGTCAATGTTAAGAGAAGCTAAAGGGTATCAGGCCAACCCGCCTATTTGAACGTTCCAGATTGTACGCTGGTTTTGGAAAAGAGTTGGTGGCGGATGAGCCCTTAATTGACCAACGTCAGCGCTCGCATCCTCGAATTGGATTACTGGCATCGGTAAACCGTAAGGGGTTTCTGCAATGGAACTGGATCTCCAGATTGGGGATTGTGCCCAGCAATTGAAAGAACTTCATATTGACGGAACTACTATCCACACAGATGGCTCAAGCAAGTACAGCAAGGACTTTAACTAACTTAGTGTCCGAAACTAAAGGCAACTAGCTTAAGATCGGAGATCGGAGATCATCACCGGAAATGAAGTCTCCGATGAGCTTGCCAGGCGAGGTTCAGAGGAGAACTGCTCCGGCTCTGAACCCACGTTTAGTTTGCCCGTATCTTCGGTTAGGACTTCTATCGATGGTTGGGTTTCTAGCAGACACAACTGTAGATGGGATGACTCTCCAGGATGCAGGCAGACTAAACAAATCCCTCCCGACGTCTGTAAGAAATCCGCAGCATTCTTGCTGTCTCTCAACAGAAGAGACTGCAGGCAGCTTATCGGCGTTATTACGGAACATTTCCTATGTGATTGTCCTGCCTTTGCTCGTATCAGGTGGCAAATTTGTAGGGCTGATGTGATGAGTGCTGGTAACCTAATCTCCTTATCACTGAAGCTCTTACTTTCAGAGAAAGGCGAAGAAAACACAATAAAAGGATTGAACCTGCTGGTAGTACAATGGACCTGTTTCTGTATCTGAGTGCTCCAGCGTGGTGTTCCAACGCCCCGACAGGAAAAAAAAAAGAAGCTAAAGATCGAGCCGGCTTAAGATGCTTGTTGGTGAAAGGTCAGACCCGCTTCGAACTTTAGCGCCACCTTAAGGAAGAATGTGAGTCCACCCATCGAACTATAAGATCTGGAATGTCTGTTTTTGGATCAGCGCATTCCGAAGAGCAAGGGTTTTAGATTGGAATGTCCACAAACTTGCAACATCAAAAGAACAGCTGACTTGAAAGAAAGGATATTCTCGAGTTTTGCGCTTATCCTGGAAAACTGTTGTCTCCCTTCAAACTGTTTATCAACTTGAATGAAAACTTTTCATAAATGAAAATAAGGGGGATTAACTATTCACAATTTGAATGAGTACACCACATTATTGGACAAAAGCATTTGTAACCGCAATCAAACCAAAATTCAAGTCGCAAATTAATAAATAGATCATGCGAATGGAATTCCAATTAAATTAAATCCGTCAGCGCCCACCCCCCCACTTCCAATTGTAATTTTTCAAATTTTTTTTTTATTTTCTTAATTAACACAATATCGCATAACCAACGAGAGCCCATAACAGTTCTCCAAAATGGTATTCTTCCACACCGGCGAACGCAAACGCTCAGTAGCCGTTTACTTTTATCTGTATAGGTACACTCATGCTTTGCATAGTTGCGCATCCAAACCACAGAAATGTGTTGGATACATTCCCGCAATAATATATCGCAATTCTTATCGTAGTGCATTCTAGTTCCGTATTATCGCAGGCAACATGAACACACCGACAATGACAACCGCAAAGATATTTAAAAAAAAAAAAAGAAGATAATTAAAATTAAAACAAACATTTCAAAAATGCACTCGAACTAGTGTGTGTAAAGCCTGGTGTATCTGTAGATAAGCCGATTACACAAATAAGTACTAGCATTGTGTACTAGTGAAATTGATTTTGCTAAAAACTAGTTCAGCTTAGGTGGCAAAGCTGCATCCATTCTTCCATGGGAACGTTTTGTGCGAGGGGGATATTAATTCTGAAATTCCTCTCCATTAGGGATTGTGTTTGATAGTTGTATACACACAAACCTAATGCGGGAGGTTTTGGGGAGAACGAGACTCATTTTAACTAAGCTTATCCGTTGTGGCAATCGCTTAGGAAATGTATTGGAAAGTTCTTGATAAGTTTCGAGTGTTTTTTTTAAACACGGATTGGAAAGCAATTAGTAGAACATTGCCCGGGCTTAGGAAGATCGATGGACAGGAAACAAGCAATTTTTTTTTTAATTCAAGGAGATCCTAACCCATTTTTTCTCATTTTTGCTTTAAACTCAGATTAAGTTACGAGTACACTTGTTGAATTTATTTGCACGCAGAGTGTTTTTTGCCACGCTTAGGGAATAAGTCGTTGCTGTGGGTATATCGCAGGACTTACAAAGAACATTTTTTGATTTTCGAAAACCATGTATGAGACCGTTTTGCGACTAAAGCGCTTTAAACATTCATTCGACAGTACGCACCAGAGGATGCAAGCTGTTGAGAGTGATATGTGGAACATGCCAAGATTGTACTGCTTCATCGCAGTTTTCCAAAATCAATCTGCCTACTGATATTGACTTCGACATGAGTTACAAATATACTGAAGCCTCATACTCAGCCCATGGATGCCAGGGGTCTTGTATGTCGTCTATTATCTTGAAGACAGTTTCAGCTATCATGCCACATGGCTCCTGTATCACATAAGGTCTCTTCCTCAGTGCATCTGAAAAAGTGTCAATCTAACAGCGTTTCGGAAGTGTCTTCCTGGGATTTTGTCAAGTCATCGTTGGCAGTAAATTCAGGTATGCTCCTAAGACAAGCTCCATCCGTTCTTGATTTAGATAGCTTTTCTTCTTTACTTATCGAGATTCCGAGCTGTAAAGAATATCTGCTTGAAGAAGTACAGCCTTCTATTTTAATCAGCTGCTTCTAGTTCTTTAGAACAATTCCTTTGACATCCGAGATTGATCGTAACAGAGGTTGGTTCTTTCTTGTCGTCTCAAACCTGAGTGTTGGGAGACAAAGATCGTCACGGCTTCAGCATTGTTTGATGTTCACTTGCTTGGTGTGGCCGAGCAAATGTGGTCGACGTGTTTTGGCTTTTTGGACTGCATCCACACCTTGATACAAGTCATAGTGTTCGCGGTTCTCTTCCATTCGCCTTCTTCGCACACGGGCCTGATATACGACGAAACGAAGTATTTGTCGCTCGAAGGAGTTCAATATCTGATCTTTCCTACATAACGTCCAGCACTGGGCGCGATTCAAAAGAATTGGGTAGGACCAGTTTCTGTAGGGTATTCTTCGTCAAGTCTCGAAGGAAGATGAACTCAGTCGTTAAGTTCTATACCGTGAACTGATGCCGCTTTGTCTGTTGGCAACATACACTTAGCTTTGTCCCCATTCGCTTCAAGACCAAACAACTGGGCTTTATCTTTTTTACTACTAACTTCCTTGAGCTGGAAGAATTGTCTTCTCTTCCCCTCTTCGTATAATACTCTTCTCTCGCTGCTCTTTTTTGAGTGCATTTTCTGAAACCTTCTTTCGCTGAACGCACTCATCATCGAACCATGTGTTCCATTTCGATGTCGGTTGCTGTTTCAAAGTGGGTTTGGTCACGTCCTAAATTTACGCCGAAACTGGTTCCACTGGTTGTTGGCGTTGGTGGTATATAAATAATTGCCCTGTCGAGGGTTTCTCGCTGATGTGCTCTCTGTTAACTTTGGCTACACCAGGCTTATTAAGGCTTCCAATGTTATTCCTCCTTTTCTTGTCAATTTGCAAATTTTTTCGTCGGAAAGTCGAGCTCTGAATGTGGTTGCAACAAGCAAATAGTCAGAGACTCCTCTTTTTAGAGATTGCAGGTTCAGAATGTTAGATACGTGCCTCACATCGAATGTGTAAAATCGTAGACTTGTAAATCTGGTGCAACTTGTCACCGTATATCGGCAGTCCGAGAAGCTGAGTCTTGACTATCAGGGTAGTGAGTAACGTTATTGTACTACAAATAGTCAGGAAGCGATAAAAGCCTTCGAATGATCAACACTACGATCCAGGTTGGTAAAGCAATGCTAGAGGTCTTTGAATGAAATCAGATGCGAGGTTTCCTTATGTTGGGTTCCAGGATAAAGAGCTGGCAAAATAAGGAGCAGGTTGGAACTTTTCTGAAAATAGAAAGGAACCGCTTCTCTAGAATCGATCAACTTTCGCCTTGATACTGAAGCCAAAAGAATGGCAAACAAGTGGTGGAATGATATCAATACTTGCCTTTTGTGGAGGCAGATCAGGCCTAAATTGATTAAAAAGTTGAATACGCTACTAGAATGGGTGTCGATTCTGCAGAAGCTGTGGAGACGAAGAAGAGGAAGAAACGAGAACCCATTTTCTATGGTCCTGCCGAGCTCTATCATGGCTAAGAAGGAGACAAACTAGGGGACTATATCTTTGGAAATCTCATCAAAGCCAGGCTTGATTCCTAGAAAATAAAGAGCTTTCTGTCCCAATCTAAGTGGTTTTGAACGCATGTAGTGTGAAGCAGAAAAAGGTTAACATCGATATGGTTGCCCTTAACATCTTCCCTTAGAAACAAAGAAATCCATCATGAATGGTACCTGCTGCTGGAAATCCGATACCTAATCTAAATAGTCTTACAATGGTCCCACATATACACTCCTGCCCAACTAAGGACACCCAACTGACACAACCTCACCTAACCAATCACCTTACAACGAATTGCTGTAGAAGCAGTTGTCGTATCACGGACTCTGTATTTTCCAATGTTAGATAGTTTGGTTTGCAAAATGAGTTTCAGTTCAATTTTCGATTGAATATCCTTAATTTTTTCTATATACACGTACATATGTGCATGTATTTGGAATGTAATGAATTGTAATTACCACCAACAGCTTGCAATTTACATTAGTTTTCCCTTAAATGCCTCACCACCAAATATACGTTGCGTTTATTTGTTGGAAATTAAAACTTCATTAGCAGACAACTTAATCAAATTCAATGGCCAGCGGGAACTGTGTCAAATGTATTTTCCATCGAAACATGTCCTTCTCTATTTATTTTAAATTTAACAAAAATTCAATCAAAAAAGTATTTAATTCTAAAACAAAAACGTTGTTTATCTCTTCTAACCTAAAAAAAAAAAAACAAATTTGTTGTGAAATACGACACGGGACGGGTATGAAATGAAAAAATTCGAAAATCAGATACAAAAAAACGATTGAATTATAAATTTTTATGACGCAATTTAGTTTTCCACGTCAGTGGAGTTGGAAGTGGCTTCTCTAAACTACAGATGAAATGGTCATCGGATTTGCAATAACTATTCAATGGAACCACTTCTCTGGCCACAGTGCAAATGACGGTGTTTTTTCAAGTGACTATTGCGAATATTATTTTTGGATACAAGTCCTCTCGTGATTGTTGGAGGATTGATTGGCGGTGGTGGAAGTATGGGGTTCTTCAGAACTTAATCACGACGAGTATTTGGTGTTAGACCGCGTATCTTTATTCCCGACATCTCATCAAGATTCTTTAAAATTAGGCACAATGTAGCACAAGCTCGTGCTTGACATCTTCAGACGAAATGAAACGAAAGATCTTCCTTCTCATTCTCGCTTTTGAAACTGCCGCAATGACTGTTGTATGGGATACCTAGCATGGTCTCCAATTGGCCGAAGTCTCGTGCTAATTGTTGTGATTTTGGCAACATCTGCCCAAGTTATTTTAAGGAGATCGATTGTTTTCTCTGAGGCTCGAACCTATGTCCGTTCGTTTAGCAGTCCAAAGCATTAACCACTAAGCCACAGCGACAATATCTTCCTTAAAATGACGCTGGCTTAAGCATTTTCCAGAAGGTGTGAGTGTGTACTACCATTGGTGGCTCCTAGGGAAATACATAAACTTTCCACAAGTGGATTGTGTTTAGTCGAGCACTGTCTACCCTATTCGTCAGCACGTTCATTTTATTCCACATACGTCACCGTGACCAGAAACCCACAGCAGTGTGATCCTTGACTTATCCCTCAAGCTGGTTCGTTACGGAATTGTTGTAAATTGTTGAATCAATGGCTTTAACGATGTTCTGTCTGGACGTTGTATTACGCTTTTAGCCTCTCGGATTACTACTACTTTCGCCTGGAAGACACTGGAAGACAAACCCGGAAATTGGTATGATTTTGCTATATTTAGTGATCCACCGCTTAGTTTTAAAGATTTGAAAATGATAACACTCCCATCTATCTAAACTTTAGGGAGGCTTCAGATAATATGGGCAGAAGCTTGGGCAGAAACAAACTAAAGTCTCAGCCTTTGCCACGAAGAAATACTTGACAAAAGTTCAGGGGAAAGGTGCCGAAGATGGACCCCAAAGAAAGGCAATTGCTGTAGGATCTGACCTTTGGCATATCTATTGCGATGGTATTCTTCGTAGGGAGATGGAGGAAAACACCCTTCTGGTGGGAAACGCAGATGAAATCGACGCAGTGATTACAGCCAGAGAAGCCGAAGATGCGTCAGAGAAAGATAAACCAGGTTATGAGACGCGTGCATGTTTGGATGGAAGACCATGAACTCAGCCTAATGGCAGAAAAGACAGATATAGACTAGGAGACAGATCCCGGTGACTGTGGAATTTTAAGGAGGCTCGGAGGTAGCTGAGGAAGAGAAATTAAGTACCTGGGAATGATCCTTGAATCGAAACTCAAAGTCGTTGTCGGAGCTGCAAAGGTCACTACATTGCGCAGTAGACTCATGGGGAATGTAGGTGTCTTAAATGAAGACTTGTTATGTCGATCACGCATGACAGTCCTCTAGTAAGATATGGACCGATGCACTCAAGCAAGAAAACTACAGGAAACAGATGGCAGCTGTACAGAGACATGGAGCCCTGCAGCCATCCGGAAGTGATGGCCTAGGGGCCGAGGAGATTCGTCTACAAACATAAAGCTGAAATAGGAGTGGAAACGACGAGTGCAGAGGCGAAGCAGCTCACGAAGCAACAGTGGCAAGGGGGAGGTAGTTCTAAAACAAGAGGAAAATGGACGGCAGGACTGATTGGCGACGTTGCTGAATGGATGGAATGGAAACATATCGAAGTAAACTACTAAATCACCAAATTTCTAACTCTTCATGGAAAGTTCAATTCATATCTCCATTAGATAGGAAAAGTAGGGAGCCCGGCTTGTTGATACGTTGACTCTCTAGTAGATGGAGCAAAGCGCACTTTCACTTGTTGCAGATGGGCAGCAGAAAGATCCAGCTGGAATAAGAGACAGGCAACATCGCTCTAAAACATATCGTGAGAATGACGGTCTCAAGTAAGGACAGATGGGACCAAATAGGTTCCTTTATCAAGTCGTTGCGGCAAAGGAAAAAGAAAGAGGAAGAACGAACACATTCCCTCATGAATTAATCGGACCCTATTTAGTATAAACCGTGACAGGAAAGGGAATGGTTTTTAGTGGGAAATAATCCTACACAATTGCTAAAAACAGGCCCAGTTGTATCTTTTAAAGATTTCTATGTACAATTTTATGAAGCGGGCTATCTAAAAATACCCTATCGTATGGTCTGCTTTCTCGTACATGCTTCTGGATTTCCCTTGACGCTGTACAACCTAGGCTCAATATTCTCGGACGAACGACTTTTTTGACTTAGTTCATGTCCTTCCAATCAACCCATTCGAGTTGGGCTACTACATTTGACATATATTTCGTAAAATACAACGAATAAAAAGCGTTGAAGTTAAAAGTATCAATGGCAAGCTCTACCAAAACAATGATAAGCCCTTTATCCAACCTTAACAAGTATTCTCTAAAAAAAAAAAAAAAAAAACTGACAGTCTTTTTCCCCCGATGGTTGAAGATAAGTCTTGTAATATCCTTTCATGATGTGTGTCCACATGGCTAATCCCTCCATTGTCGAGACAAAAGCACTCTTTGTTCATTGAAAGTAAAATTGAATCAATGATAATGGATCAGTAGGCCTACCACCAGAAATGACCACCCAATGAACCACTTTACTTTAGCGCCTATCCCACACGATAGAGGATACATTTTAAATAGAAGGTGGGCTCCATCTCCATTACAGTATCCATTACGCACCGCTGTTCTAAAGTAGCGTTAATGTTTCTTCCATTAAACTCGATAAACCTCAAGAGTATTTAAAGCTTTTATACGCCGCACATAAAAGGATTATTATACAGCGTTGTTCCATAAAGCCATTCGCCCTCTTTGAAAAGTACGAGGAACATACATATACGTGGGCGTGTGTATCTGTATCACGTTTTGACGGAAGCCACTTACCTCTACCTAATAACATTATCACGCCGCTCTGTTCAGAGATGCTGCCCGTCCACAAGTGTGATGAATGACTTTAACCGCGCACTGAGGCTTTTGTGTATATAGCACGCCTACATGGGTATAACCGAATGAAATGACATATCTGACGATAATAAAGTCACTTAATGCTCTCGGATACTGTATTTAATTAACACCCTTGTGACAGAGGTTTAAAGTGGTTTATGTGTCAAAAGAAAAAGAAATTTAATGCGGCCTTGAATTTAAATATTGAAAAGTTGATGTGTTCTGGAAAGGTGTTATTGTTGTAAGTCGGTCTTTTTTTTGGCATAGAAGGTGTGTATGTTTTAAGGTTTTATAACTTTGAAGACGTGTGTATTTACATCGACTTTTGAATTTGTTTGTTTTTAAATGTATAAACAGTCACAAAAGGTTTTATTTCAAAATGGTTAAGACCTTGTCGGTACAGTTGATATAGCACATTTACTTGTCATAAATGGGACTCTTGAAGCTATCTAATGGTATATAATTCATCACCCTACTGCCAATAGTTTCGAAGATCTAAGCATTCAAAGTGTTTCATATTTTCGTTACATCCGTCCGGTAACTAGATATAATTCGACGTTTCAAATAAAGTACTTGAATGTCTTTCTTTTTAGTTTACATCCAAGCAGCTGCGGTAGTTTCGGTTGATTGAGATCCCAAGTAGAGCATTCACTGAGCTTCAACAATTTTAGAGGTTGGGTTACGTTAGGGTGGTTCACACTTAGACCAGAGACTACATGATCTGAATTTTCTTCCAGAAAAACTAACCACAGAATCAGGCGAAGCTTGCTACGGAGCGCTGGAGGCAGTCACCGTTTATGTCAGCCAGTTCGTTTAGGCGGTCGAAAAAGCTGGCTCCTAAGTCGGCTCTTCTTTCTCCCTCTCTCTTTTGTTCGTTGTTCTCGCAGGACTATGGCCTTAGGCGGTTACTGGATCTTCATATCCAGTACCCTCGCCTACCATAGCTTCTGGAGGATATCTGGAGGATAAGCAGGTATCCCGAAGCCAGAGCAAGACGGACGGTTTGGAAACTCTGAATCAGACGGCAGCGAGCCCACCATAAAAAAAGAATTAAGGCTGTATCAACAGGAAACACAGTGACACTACGTTGACTGCCGTGCAATATGGAATTGCCAATGAAAATGACGGAGCTGACGAACATTCGAAACGAAACGTTAAAACTAGATCCATCCTTTGCCTTATTTCAAAATCGACGAAGAAACTCAAGACAGGAAGGGCTAACATCCATGACACTTTGGCCAATCCTCGTAGAGATGTACGAGTTATTTCTGACGTCCTTGCTAGGTACTGCACCATTGGTATTCAAGTAAAGCAATTAGCGTAACCTTACAACGACTTTCTTTTAGCAGCCGCAGAAATGGAAACGAAACGGAATAACCTTTGGCAGCTGCTTGGCCATTATCCTGTCTGGATTAATAGAAGATCAAGGAGCTGGCAGTCATAGTTTTGATGAACCAGAAGACTTACGTTATAAGGACCTTCGAAGATTTCTTCCTCTTTTCGGAGATAGTTCTAGCTACGATAGCACATAATGGTCACAATGGACCCAAAAGTTTCCCCACACGCGCAGCGACCTCCATCGCTGGGCACCCATGTACATATGTACATCCTCTTTCCCTGAAGCTTGAAACACGGTGATGTGCCATTGAAACAGTCACGCAATTCCATTCTGTATTTGCGCGTCCCTACCTATACGATTTCGAAGGATCAACTTTACACCCGCCTCCTTCTCATCGAAACCATCACAATCGCATCCTAATTTATCAAAAATTCTAAGACCAGCCTTAAACCATTTGTCCATCAGTTCAACTCAATGAGAGCTTGCAAAAAATTTTAATTAGGAAATTCGTCATCAAAATCTCTATGGAACAGTGTAATGCCTAATTTGATGCTCCTCCATCCAATAAAATCGAAATAACGTTCGTAGAAAGCCCGACGTAACGCTCAATGGTCCATGATTTGTGATCGGGATGCAACTAAGCAAATGAAAATCATTAGCTTCGTTATGGACGGGTGTTTCCAAAAACCTCTAGTGCGCATAAATCATGTTTTTGGGAATGTTTTGTGAAATTTTATCATCTACGCGAAGCGACACAATACCACACACAGTATGCATCTGCTGATGCAGATGATTGACATTCTGAATGCGAAATATTATTCATATACTCGTACAGTGGGGGTTGGGGGTTGTGTCAGTTGATGTTTTAAGTAAAAAGTTTAGCCCGAATAGGAATCGAGGGACTGTAAAGACGCTTGTGTTCGTCACTTTGTTGCTTAGGTCTTGTCAGTTCTCTTGGCTTGGCAGAGTTCTACAATTCACTTCAGGTCTTCAGTGCAACGGGTGTTTCTAAGTTTTCCAGAAGTCTTCCACAATTTTTCTGAAAAAAGTTTACTTAAGGCGGCTCTACAGTTCAAGAGACAGTTTTTGACAAGTTTGTGCTGCATAATTTTTTGAAAGAACTGAACGACGTTTTTTTTTTTGGAATATTTGGTGTGGTTCCTCATAAGTAAGCCGCATCAAGTGCATGGCAATGCAGCCAATCTGTCATCAGAAACGCCGCAACTGGTGTGCTAGGCTTTATCCGAACGTTACCAGAAAGCCCCTGATTTGACGAAGAATATATAAAGCCACACTACTCTGCAAAGAAGAAGAGGGTTGCTCGCGAACTCTACGAACCGAAAAGATGGGGAGATCAAAAGCTTCTCCAAAAGAAGAGGTAAGAGGGCGGGAAGCATTCGATCGGAGATGTTGAGATATGCTACCCTAGGAATAAGTTTTGCAATAAGTTAAAAAAGACGTATCAAAGGAACAAAATCTGCACAGCAACCTGTCATCCCGGCAGAAGAAGGAGTGAATTCACTGTTCGTGTAAGGAATATGGAAAAACTACGTAGCAACGAGGACCAACATTCCTGCTCTCGGGTAGGACCAAACCATGCAACCTTACTTAAACTTCCGTCCACTTGATCATAACGAGTGAAGATAGCAGTATCAAAGCTAGAAGAAAACGAGGATACTGAAATTGTGTCGGTTTACCGATTGAGCTCTTCAAAACGAAAGCGATTTGGCAGAAGGCATACGACAACTTATTTTTAAGATTTAGTTAGACGAGTGAAATGTTAGCATCTTTTGGTCAATTCACAAGAAAGGAGACCCTCTTTACTATGACAACTTTAGAGGCTTCAAGTAAAAATATTGTAAAAATGGCTGAAACCTTTAGTCAAGAACATGATTCATGTCTATAAGTGTGGTTTCAGGACATGAATGTCGACCAAATTTTCAATAAAAACTCGACATCAAACTAGTCCAAAAGATGACAACAACACCAATGCTCCGACCAGGAAAACTTTGAATCTAACTCGAAGGGACGACACAGTAGGGGTAGATCTGACTTAACATAGGCACAATGCCCATATAGAAGGGAATTTTATTCAGCTTAAAGTACGCAGTTAGCTTAGGACCTATACTTGGTGGAAGCCATTGCAAAGTAATTTTCAATAGGGACATGACAATTTTGTATTTAAACACAAACGCACCCTTAAACTTTTTTTATGATCCGTCAATGTCAGAATATAAGTAAAGGTTTACATTTTTCTCCTGGTGAAGTTCACGAACGAGCATCGATTGGAAATCAATAAAAATTTCTACCGAAATTCTTAATCGGTGGTCGAACCTTTAAGAGCGTTTACTTCAATTTCGGTCTTAATAATCGTGCCACCAGACAGGCTGTGCTTGCTAGAGTGGATAAATTCGTACGTATTTACTGTTGAGAGTTCCTGTGCCAGTGAGACAACGCACGGGTCGAAGTACCGAAAATATCGCAGCCGTAAGTGCTCCAGTTCAAAATGAGCCAAATTAGTCGATTCCACGCCGTTCACAGGAATTGGGAGTCTCTCAGTTCACGAATTTTGCAAGAAGATCTTGGGTCACAACCTTGCAAGATCAAACTATTTCAAGAATTGAAGCCTTTTGATCATTTGAAGCGCCGAAACTTCTCCGATTAGCCTCCACAAAAGTTTGAAGAAAATCCTGAATTTCATCGAAAAATTATCTTCAGCGATGAAGCTCATTGTTGGCGATTACATGTCTTTTTAACGAAGCGAAACTGAGATCTACAGGGAAATCCATCCAAATTGCCTCAAAGAAAACTCAGACTGTAGTGTGAACACCGCAATGGGATTTCCTAAATCTGACAGCTGGATCTCCGCTGATGAATAAATTAGTGGATTGCCACTCTTGGTCACAAACTTCCAGCACTGACTGTAAAAATCTATTACATGTAACCAACCATCGGCCATTCCCGAACTAGTAGTTTGCATTTAATTAACGTTATATCGCAACGCTGATGATGGAGGATACTTCGAACCAATTATGATTTTATACATAAAGGCTTCTGATAAATTGTGTTTACCACGCTTTCAAGCATCCTCCATGCAGCATGTCACTCAAATGTATCTCCAATTAGTGGAGGGCTCTCGGGCATTTCGGATTACTTTAGAAATTTGCATTTTGCAATTGAATTGATTAAATCCTTCAAAACTCTAACAAATGCGGCGAATTCAATTCACCGTCACGCGATCAAAAATGTTGTGTCATAAGGACAACGCTATGCTAAAAATATTCAACAAAACTGCAACTCTCAGCGGATTTCAACATCAAGCGCTACTCCACATCGTCCCAAGGATCCCATCGAGATCCTTGTAATGCAATTTTCGTGCGAAATATTAAAATCCTATAAAATAATCACCGAGACGGAGAGGAAGGAGAGAAAAATCAGGCACTACAGCGGATGACTGTGCGGTGGGACAAAGTACCCCCGTGTTACCATGTCCTTTATTAAAAGATAATCGCCTCCGCATACCGTACCGACTATGAATTTCACTACGTGTTCAAATACCGAACGTGCCCTGACACGATAATAAAAGATACCATTGTGGAATTTAAAAAGTTGTTGCGCTCCAGCTGATGGTCCATGGTATCTATGGCAGTTGGCACAGTACAGCGCACTACATTTGTCGCACAAATAGGACCCAATGTGTGTGAGAACCGTGCAAAAACATGCCGCGATGAGAGGCAGGATAGAGGTTTTATCATTTGCAATTAAAATAAGCGAAAGGATTTGATAAAATTAAATCGGAATTTAATTTTTGCAATAACACTCGGTATACGTCCGTCGATTAGGTGGTGCTAAGTTTTGCGTATAGAGAGGATGCTACGAGTCAACTGCAGTTAAACGTGAGATGGAAATCTATGTTGGATGTTAGAGGGGATGATGATATCCTTGAAGGAATTCTTTTCATTTAAAAAGGGTTTATCCTCTTGGCATTGGTTTCGATTAAACTTTGATTATTTTAGCATAAATTTGTACTTGAAGTCGACCCAGCAAGTTCGGTATCCAATAGCCACTTAGCTGGAAGGATTATTGAAGGACCCCCTTTATGTTATGATCTGAGAAAAAACCTTTCGTGTTTTCATTAAGTTTTCGAAGAGAAATTCACAGCGAAGTATGGCTAAGTTTATGTTTTTTTGTTCTGACAGGGTGTTGTGGAACCCAACGCTAGAGCACTTAGATTCAAATACAGGTCCTTTGTACCACCTTTCTAAGAAAGTCGAGTAAGAGCTAAGGAAATAAGGTTACCAGTACTCATCACATTTGCTGTAAAAGCATGCCACCTGATACGAGCAAAGGCAGGGCAATCACATAGGAAGTGTTCCGCAGTGTCGTCGCCCTCTCGCAGCGCAGATATTGATGTCACTTAAGCCTAAGACGTTGAGATGCTTCAAAAGGGTATAGTGTCCCGCAATAACGCCAATAAGTTGCAGTCTTTTCTGCTGAAAGACAACAAGGCTGCTGCAACGTTCAGAGTCATGCCACCTACTGTTGTGATTTCTGGAAACTCAACCACCGATGGAAGCTCTTACCGAAGATACGGGACAAACCGAACGTGCGTTCAGGGCCAAAGAACCTTGCCTTTTCTGCTGAGAGACACCAAGGCTGCTGCAACCTGGAGAGTCATGCCAACTACAGTTGTGATTTCTTGAAACTCAACCACCGATCGAAGCTCTTACCGAAGATACGGGACAAACCAAACGTGGGTTCAAGGCCAAAAAAAGATCTAATTTTCGGTAATTCCGCTGTGTCCAGGGACCCAGAGAAGGCTTAGCAAATTCAGTCTTCCAATCGAATTGAAACAAGAACTGCATTCTCGAACTATTTGAATCTAGTGAGAAGATTGAACAAGACCTTAACCGCAGCCTGACTTTCGCTACAGAGGCAGATACTCCATCCCCTCCACTTGTTTTCCACAATACAGTTCGCAGCCATAAGGGTTGCAAAAATCTCAGTTTGAAAGACCTTCTCTTATATACCTAGGGGAAAGTGTAGTCTAACGTTGTCGCTTTCCACAAAGACTCCAGTACCTGAGCCATCACTGGTCTTGGAGTGATGTTTCCTTATTCGACTTCTTAGAATCCCGAACGTAAATCTATAGAAGTAATTCGTTCCTTTGAGATACACTATGCGGATACCTCAGTGCCAATAAAATAACATCCATTCTACTTCCGTCTTTCTTTCCAAAATGGATTTCCCTTGCTTTGTTCAACTTCATCAAATTACCATTCATCTGTGACTTCCTGACAAAGCGACTTTGTGTGTGTGTGTTTGTGTGTGAAGGACTTGAATTACGGATATGATGAAACCACCTTTTGAAAATACTTTATACGAGAGCGTACAATTCAAAGGTATAGTCCACTCAAAAGAAGTTGCGCCGCCAGTTTGCCAAACGGATATTAAGAGCTGTCAGTCGAATGATAGAGAGAGAGGGAGGCAACTTACGTATGGTATTACCCGCAGAAACAACAACTAAAAGCAATTTCCTCTTCCTTACCTGCAGCGAGGACTACGACTGTCTGCCGTAGACAACGATGAAACTAATTTTGGATTTGCAGATCAATTTAATGTAGATAAAGCTGTCTTCCTACCGTTGCAGCTTGTACGTTCTCAATTAAACTTTTTAATTTATTATCCTTCATTTGGAAGTTTTGTAACAGTAGATACTCCCCGACTGAAGTTAGGTTATAACACTGAGCTAGTGTTATTGTGGTTGGAAATGGAGTTCTGTTTATTGTCATGGGAAACACTGTTTGTAATTGGCAATGGAATTGTGCTTTCGATTGTTGAACAGTTTGTCATTGGAACACAAGGATTTGAAAAATCGAACAATTTGAAAAAGGAATAAGCAATACAGGTTCGAGAGGCAAGTTTTACAAAGTCTTCCTGGAAGGTTGCATATATTCATTTTTCAGCTTCCTTTCACCTTTTTACACTCGTAAAGATAGATACGACATCGTGATCGTGACCATTCTTTTGAGAGCATACAGCTATGAAACTTCGATGTGAAAAGATGTCATATAGCAAGAAAGGCCCTTTACATGCTCAACATCTTGAAGCTTTGTTTGTAAGTCCTACTTCATGCATCCCCTTAGACCAATCGTGAAGTTACTGCCCTTAACACGCAATGACGAATGCTACTTAGACTTCTTGTCATTTGCTTAAAAAGTGACAGGCAATGCTCTTCACCTTAGGACTGGTCTCCTGGACTTCCTATAAAAGTATTTCAACCCACGTCTTTCTATCTGCGGCAACCTTTTCAACATACTTCTCGTATCCTGGTGATTCATTGGCAATCGACGAATTTTTTTTGCTTGTCAAACACTTTGTCGAAGCAGCCGCTATAACTTAGTCTAACCCTGAACCTCTGTTAAGAAAATTGTCCGTAACTGAAGCACAGAGGCATGATGGTATAAGACAGAAAACCCACGAGCCAGGGTGGCAAACGAGAGTGCATGCCACTTAAGACTAGCAATCCAGCTGCCTCAACACTAGAACCATTTTCAGTTTAACCAATGAGTTGACAAGTGGTCGGATTACGTACGAGGACCGATTCGGGAAGTAGAGGGAATAATTCAGACAATACGGACCCCAAATTAGATATTCCGAATACGTATCAAAGTTTCTAAAAACACAGAGATCACAACCACAATCAGAAAAGTCTATACAAATTGTGCCCAGTATATCGCAAGGATTACTTCACACAGTTAGGCTTCCTAAGGAAGTGGTAAAAGTGGATCTTTATAAACCTTTAATGGTGAACAGATGAAGGATCAAAACTCTTGTCAATTGCCAAAGAATATCTAGATTCAACCATCCAAACCAACTTCTGTACATCGTCGAGTACGTATCCTAGCTACGTCTGCAGTTTTTCAACCATGAAAAGGCTTTCAACGCATTACCTCCGCTGATGGTGGGACTGAACTCCAAGGAAGCAACTGAGTTTTTTGGGAATGTTACGTTCTAAAGTTGATCCATTAGAAATCAACTCGCAAGTTCAAATACTTCGTAGGTAGACGTTTGTGTATCTCAAGGTTTTTTTTTTTTGCCGAAAGCTATAAAAACGGATCAGGAACCCATAGACATGGTCAAGGTTTTTCAGTTCAAAGAACGATTCACTGCAAAACATGCCATGCACTGGGTCGCAGAAAGTCAAGCCATTGTGTGAAGTTTCTCAAGAAAAAAAAAACGAATCAGCCGCTTACTTTATTGGCGACTGCCCTCTTCGCTGTGGGCAATTTCAGTCTTAAAGATGAAGATCTGATGAATCTCCATCCGAGTGATATCCTACAACGAAATAACCGATCAACTCTTAAGAAAATTAACTTTCCTTCTGTAGCTTATCCACTCACTAGTAACCAGCGAGTTGGAAGCACTATGAGAAACCCTCAAATTTGAACTCAAAAAAATAACTTTGACAAGCTAAAAAGTTCTTTAGCACTTTAAATAGTAAGAAGTGGTGCTTAAAGACTTATTCACTGGACGAGGAACCCTCTCAACAAGCTGAACACAAGTCTCTCAGACATGTGCCGACTCCTGAGAGAGAGAGACTCCTGAGTAAATATTGAGCATGACACTACGATTCGGCTCATCCAAAAGCGCGATCTTGGGATTCCTCCATGATCTCGGGATTTTTTTTATTTCGGGAGAGTTTTGGTGACACAAGAGTTACTAGTCAGGATAGACTAAAGGTCCCCACAGACTCTAATTTTGGTATTCCAAGATAGGCTTCATCGGATGTCTTATGTTCACGAATAAGACTTTTGGATCTTGAAACGCTGCTTCATTTAAATCGAAAAAAGAACGAGTGGCCTGGATGCAGGGAATAGTATCACTTCGAGTAGTAAATGCCTACCAACTGTATCGGAACGTATCCTTTTCGTAAGGGCTGGTAGTGAATCCAATGCCTAGAGTAGAGGAAAGCTTAGTCCGTAGAAATCTGACACACCAGAGAGCAAGGACCACCTCCTTGATGGTGCATAATGCATTCTCTTCTCTAAATGAAATACAGATTGAAGTGTCTTTCAACCGAAGTATGTAAAGGGTTTTTCAATAAGGACATAACAATTTCGTATTTAAATAAAACGAAGAATAATTGAGATGTCGTACTGAAACTTATTCCTGGTATAGAACACATGTCAAATTTAATTACAGAATTCGATCTCGTTTATATGACCACTGCGAGCCCGTTTGCAGCGTTCGATTCTTTGGAGCCAATTTTCCACCACTTTTCCACACATGTCGGCAATTTAACGTTCGATTATGGGCTTGTTGGCAAAAAACCAACAACTTATCACAATCCCATGAAAAGAAATCCAACGGCGTTTAATCGCATGAGCGAGATGGCCATTCGACCGCACCATTTGTCGAGATTACACGATTACTGAACTTCCCCTTCAACAGATCAATTGTTTGACCAGCTGTGTGTCATGTGGCAGCATCTTGTTGGAACCAAATATCACTGATGTCAAGTTCATCCAGTTCTGGCCAAAAATAGTCTTCCAGCATGACACGATAGGGAACTCCATTGACCGCGATCATTTTCATCGACGTAAAAATACGGTCCAATCATACCTCAGGGATGAAATCCACATCACATGGTCACTTTTGTGAATGCAATGGAGTCTCTTAAGGCACATGTGGGTTTTTTGCCGTCCAATAAAGCCCTTCAGCCAACAATGAGCTCCATCGCTGTAGATGATTCTTCGATGAAATTCAGGATTTTCTTCAAACTTTCGTAGAGCTAGCCCAATCGAAGAAGTTTCGGCGCTTTAAATGACCAAGAGGCTTCAATTTTTGAGTTAATTCGATCTTGCAAGGGTGTAGGCCAAGATTTTTCCGCCAAACTTGCCACAATGTGGACTGAAAGATTCCCAATTCCTGTGAACGGGGTGGAATCGACTGGTTTGGCTCATTTTGAACTGAAGCACTTAGGGCTGCGATATTTTTGGTACTTCGACCCGTCCGTTGTCTAACTGGCACAGGAACTCTCAATAGTGAATACGTTGACTCGAATTTATCCACTGTACGCATAGCATGTCTGGTGGGACGATTCTTACGACCGAAAATTGAAGAAAGCTCTTTTAAAGTTGCGACCACCGACTCAGAACTTCGGTAGAAATTTTTAATAGTCTCCAAACGTTGCTCGTTCTTGAACTTCACCATGATAAAAACGTGACCTTTGTCTAACGTTTTGACACTGACGGATCATTAAAAAAATGTAAGGGTGCGGTTGTATTAATATACAAAATTGTCATGGCCCTATCGAAAAACCCCTTTACAATGGACCGCTTGGTCAGTATCAGGCATGACGTGTTATAATTGTACAACAGTCACATACAACCCCTAAAAACTGAAAATAAATCATCAAACAATGCAACACATAGCATCCATTATAAAATGTATTGCTCTCCATAACCGTATCCGAATTGAACTTATAATTGAATGAAAAATACTTAGTGTTGTACATCAGAAATTTTCTATTAAAATTTGAATAACACCACAACAATTAGGGAAACACACACAACCATAAAATTGTATCGCTTGGTAATTAGTATTCTGAAATAATTGTACAAACACATTCTCAAACAAGTGGCTAGCGATCGCATAATTTAACGGTAGCGCGTTGTTTTGGCAAATATTTAACAAATGTTCTGTGGTCGCCGGCCAGTGAGGGCGGTGGGGAGGCATCCATTTTAATGGAAATCGAGCATAAATTCCGACAAAAGTTCTGATAAATTCTCTACAGCAGAGGAGCACTCCTCGTTTGTTGGTAATTGTTGTGGTCAGCGAACGTTGTTCTTTGCACTCTCTGTGTCCACGGAATCAGAAATGCATTAGCCATAATGAAATATTGAATATTATTTAGATTTTTAATGCGTATACGCATTTTGTGGGATAATATCTGTGGAAAATGAAAGACATTAACATTTATTAATTAACGTACACGAAACTCCCTTTAAGTGGGGGTGTATGCTTGGGTATCGATGGATTCCAAATAAGCCGAAGGATAGATAAACTTTTTTTTTTATGCATAAGATGGGTGTGAACAGTGTATCAATGGCTTTTCCCTGCAAAAAAAATCGTGATTATGAGGATTATTTTGTTTTTAAGACTTTCATCCCCCGTCTGATTTTGTCTGAGAAGAACTGTTGACATTTGGCGTTAATTTTGGGAAAAGGTCAATGTCTTAAGCTGGCAATGAACGCTAATTGATTTGGGATCTGTTACAAAGTAGAAATCGGAGAATTTATATAAATTAAGTGGGGGGGGGGGGACTGAGGGAATTGAATGAATATTAGAGTCGTTAGTTGAAATGGCAAAACAGAAATTATGTTTTGGGTTGATATTCACTTACATGTCACTTGACATTTCTGAGAGTCATTGACTTTGTTCACTGTCACTTGGGGTGGAGCATTCGTATACCTTGTTGATGAGTTACTTGAAATACAGCCACAGAGGCTGTAGTCAGACAAGGTCCACAGCAGAAAATTGATACTGGCTACTTAAGTTCCCTTGTAATAGGAGTCTTGAGAGGGCAGGTAGACTTGACATTTTACTTTTGTCGAACCTATATCAAAGTTGGAATAACGCCTCAATGCTCGGTCCTGCAGATGTTTGTTGCTCCTTGAAGGGCGAAATGTGCTTGAAAACAAGTCATGTGTTGGTTAATTCCACGATTTGCCCATGTAATGGCTTAGGTTAGGTTAGGTTAGGTTCTGTTGGGCCGGGCAGGGACCCACTTAGGTCGGTATGTATAATGGCTTTATTATCAACAAAATGCCACATCTCTAGGAATCATTTCAAAAGTTCTTTGGAGCATCTTTCAAGTTCGTATTTGGAGTAGGTATAGGCAATAGTCAAGTAGCTGTCTCCCAATGGCTGGAAGCGAAAAATTTGTCTGCGTGAAGAAACTTTGTGTTTGCAGGAGTAGAAGTAGTTCAGCTGGTTTGAAGTATTACTTACCTTCTTACTTAGGTGGTGGTACAGTTCGGGGTGAACCCGAGTCTCAATCAACAAATTTCTTCAGTAAGTCCGGTCTTGAGCTATACAGCTGCTTCTAGTTGCACCCTACAAGTTGATTGAGGTCCCCTTCTGCACGTGCGCGTCAAAAGAGGTCTTCCTCTTCTGTGTTGTCCCTTCAGGTTAGATTCAAAGATTTTGCGAACAGAAGTCTGAATGACTTTCCTCTTTACTTGTAGATACTCAGAAACGTCTAATGTGCAGTCGCTGTATAGTTCGCCATTAAATCTTTCCCTTCAAAGCCCATATATGCAAATGGAACTGAATATCTTACGAAGAACTTGTATTGCCCTTGGATTTGGGTGGTTAAGACCTTACTACTTAGTTGCCTTGTGAGGTCAAAGAAACTGCGATAGGTAGGAGTTATTCTCAGTTTTGAAATGTCGTTGTCAGAAGTGATAACAGTGTCAAAGTAGACGACGTCCCTTACTACCTTGAAGTTATAGTTATCCATTGTGACATACTGTTCGATTTGTCGATGTTGGACGTACTTTCCTGTTCTCAGCAAGTAAATGGTTTTAACCTCGCTAACCATTAAACCAATTTGAGCAGTTTCTACTTCATTGCTTGTGAACGCACCGTTGACAGCTTGCTGAGCTCTACAAATGATGGCAACAACATCGGCCTTACCTGCGTTGTACAGACTTTTAAAGGACTGTGCTTCTGGTGTTGGCTTATGACAAACCTTTCAAGAACGTCTTAATCTTTTTTTGACTTTGAAGTTCTTGGTGAGATCTTTACCGACCCAAAGCTCGTCTCTAGAAACGCTGTCCTAAGTGGTTTTTTAAATCTATAAAAGGTCGTAGGTATCGATTTGAAATTCGCAAGCTTTTTCTAAGAGCTGCCGTAGTATGAATGGTGGTGGACTTTCTTGGTCATAAGCTACATTGATGTCGATCAACCACATACAGCAAAGTTATATCTCTATGAATCAAGTGCTTCTTGAGCAGTGTGAGAGGTCGCTCCATCTTGCTGAGTCCAAAACTCTTTTTTCATGATGCGGTAACAAATCCTACCATCCTCTCACGGTGTCTGGAGTCATTTCTGAAAAAAATAAAGCCGAATCCGCCTTAAAATTGCACCCAACGCCATTGTTTCTGTGACATACGCTAGAGGCACTGGTACCTACATATAAGATCTATTGTGTCGGAAGCCTATTAGACTAGGAGGTTCTAGACATTCCTATTAAAGTTACGGATGTCTAGGCGTTTCTAATATCTTCAGGTGAAAGAAGCCAACCACTCACACAGTACGTGTTCCGGTGATTCGTCTTCCTCTAGACAAAGTTGGCATTCAGTCTCCTAAGCAATAAGGCTGCAGTGTCCGGAGACGAAGCTCGCAAGCCTTCTGATATCTTCCCGTTTGTAATTAAGGATATTCTTAAGTAAGTAGTTCCATTTCTCCAAGCTGTTCAGGCTTGCTCTGAATGTGAAATTAGGGACGCCGCAGAAGGGTTCGGCATCTATGTACCTTTCAGCAGAACCTTTCCTTGTGTCTTGTTACCCAGCGTAGTTTACTTTTGTTTCGTTCTGATAAGTCTTGAGGATCATTAAAGCAGCCAGAAACGGCCTTTGAATTGTGGAATAAGAATTTGACTGTTGGTAAATATATTGATGGTTGTCCCCTTTATACCACAGTCAAGATTGATGTTGGTGCAGGTATCAATTGCATCCAGTTCTGTCTGTAAGAAACTGGGATACATTCCAAGTGCAACTTTGTGATGTTGGCCTACATCTCTGATCCATCAGTACCTACACCACACTCGTCCTTCACTTTTCAGCAATTAATGGCCAGTTTCCCAAGAAGTGTGATCTCGAATTTTCTGCCAAAGTAGAGGGCAAAAAAGGCAAAAAGCCAGATACCGTGCTGATCATTTCAAGCACGAAGAAGTCATGACCTTTTAGACCTTTTAGTCTACACCTAGATAGGTTAGCTGCACTACATATTGTGTAGGTCTAACTATCATGGTTTAAGGCCAATTGGAGACCTTAGAGTAGGTTGCAAACCTTGATAAGTAAATCATCTATAACCATCGACCACAAGAAATCTGATCAGATACTACTTTATGGTCAGTCTTTTGCCATCGATACCCTCACAGAGACTTCCCCGTCTCTCATTGTCAGATAAACAATGTCCCTGCTTCTCATACCATTGGTGAAGGAATCGCATCGCTTAAGGTATCTTCGGTACGGAAGGCTGCTTTAATTTGTGTTGTAAGGCAAAGCTAGGTCTTTCATTACAAAGCCACGATTCAAATCCATGCTTTGTGAATACCTGGCTACTTTTGTCTTCCAATGAACTTACGAAACAGGTAGATTTCAAGTGAGTCAGAAAGAGAAGCCACCATTGTTTCGTACGCCATGACGTTCATGGGAAGGCAAGTGTAGCCAGGCACTTACAGACATGTTCCACTCCTTTTTTGAATGTTCCAGGACCAACATTTATTTTAGTATTGACCTCTTTTAGTTATTGAACTTGCTTTCAACATAACCCCATTGAAATGCACCTCTGTGTCACTTGTAAACTAACACAAGTACACCAAGTCACCTTTATTTTCATTCACATTTTCATTTCCGTCGGATATACGACGTCCTACTTCTACTTATGCACGTCCTTAGTTGTCAATGGCTAAAAATATCTAGGCCAAAGTTTCGAACTCCTAAAAGTTCATATTGAGTTTTGAAGAGCCTTTGACACTCATCTACCCGAACGAAAATAAATATTTCCAACTGTGTACCGTACTTTTGTAAGTGGATGTGGTAAAAACCGAACGCCTTTGACCCACATTATTCCACACATTGGCCTTGGAGAGCTTTACTTCAGTTTTATGTTGACCTTTATCGAGAGTTATGCCATTCTGATTACAGAACCTCATTAGCGTGGATATTGAAATCCAATGCCAAACAAATGAATAGAGTGTTCTCGGTCTGTTTTTACCAATCAATCGATAGATCTCACACACGCAAAAAAAAGAGGAAGCTCTAATAACTTCATTACTAATTGGCCAAATCCATTTTAATTAACCTCTTCTCTGATCCTTGTGGTAAGCCGCGGGAATTCTCACCGCCTCACATCCGCTTTGTCCTCTTTTATTCGCGTTCTAATTAATTCATTGGAATTGCAAGTATCTGAATATAAATTGCACCAAGAAATTTCCACTTCTCTCTTCTTTTCGTGTTTGATGATGGTCAGCACAATTCAGGCACACAAGACTCGCCTGTGCCAGTGTTCCGGATCATGGTCAAAAGAATCAAAAAAACCACTGGTGAAAGAAAGGGCTATTCAAATTACCCTTCAAGGAATATAATTCCTTAATTAATAAAACGTGAAAAATAAATGGAAAAAGAAAGCTTGGTTTTGTAGGCTTCCAAAGAGATGATAGCGCCTAGCCTTCATTATGTATACAGTGCCACTTGCTGAATTTCTCTCTCTGTCGGTTTGCATTGCAGCAGTAAATTCCACTGAAGACGGGTTTGAAAGGAAGTACTGCTTTAGTCCGGTGGCGTGCAGTCGAGGGTGAATTAAAATCCTTTTGAATAAATCAAAAAGTCCTGGGAAACAACCTTCTTCTAAATCCCCTTAGGTCACCTCAAAACTTTGCACAATAAATACGTTTACTTTTTTGTGAGGACTCTGTTAAAATGTTGCCAAATCTATGCTAGCTACTGGTCGAAGGATCACAATGGCACATGTGTATGAGTGTGTGTGTGTGTGTGTACGTATATATTGTTAATAAATTCCTCAGAGGTATCCCGTTTGTTAGAGATATTTCTCAAAGGTTCGCTTTGTTCTCTACAACGTTCTCTATGCTGCGAATGTTTTAAGTCATCAGGAAGCTGCTTGTTACGTTACGTGAGGATAGTTGAAAATTATTTTCAACTTAAGGGTACACACTTCAATCCTACACCAAGTATGTGTGCAGTTGAAATTGCAGTAGCTCCTCCGATCATGACGACGACGACGACGACGATGACGATGAAGATGATGTGTTGTGCATGGGAGTCCTTTAAAATTGGAATTTTGATGAAAGACCATCCGATCCTTTGAAAATAATGTTAATTCTAATATTTCATCAGCACCGTACCGAAATAAATATTCATACGTATATATACGGCATGTTAGTTACCGTAGTCCTAGCTCTGTCGAGTGTGCATTGTAATTGCTAAAGGACTTAAGGTGGTTGTGAATAATTTTAAATGAAATTTCCCCAAACCGATGACGGGACTTCTAGAGAAAATTTAAGACACACACACAACACATCCATGGCGAGCTGAATTGTTCTGGACAAAAGGTGGCTTTTCAAAATTTTCAACAAATTGCTAATCCTTTAACGGAACTAGTCGACCGAATATAATTGCATTTGATTGAGTACTTTTGGATGGATGTCACAGGTATTGTCCGCCTTCAAAAGTGATTGATACTTGAATATTATTTTCGATCAAATGACCGGTTGGATGTTGCCAATGTATCCTGTTGACTAGCAGCTCCTATGTACGACTAATAATGAATCCAATGTCACTCTTCGATGTGGCCATTTACGACGGTAGCCGGAATTCTAGGTAAACCCATGGAATCAACTGCTGGGGGCGGTCAAAGTGCAGTACAAAATCTGATTTGATTGATCCTAGGTAGCATTTTGACAAATTGCAAATGTATTGGTAGTTCCGATGATCCCTGGTACACTTTATTGCGGATATTAGATGGCCAGAGCTTGTGTGCATGTCAGACAAAGGATTAGAGTAAGGCAAAGAGGACTATCAAAGACATTATGTGGTGGCGTTTTATTTTAATTATTTTGATGATGGTGCTGCTCTGAGGATATGAACCAGTTCCCTCTTTGACAGAGAAGCAAGATTCACATTCACGGTACCATAAACCAAAGAAGGAGATACAGTTGAATTTACAAAATCGATTACGACCTAAGGTTGACAAACATTCTACCAGATGTTGGGGACGGTGTTCCATGATGTACTGTTGTCGTCAGACTTGTCATGTAGTTGGACTTGTAGTTCGTCTGTACAAATCTATTCTTAGAAAATTCGCAATTTAAAATATGAATCTATGAAGGCTAACTGGTAAATAAATTATCCGCATTCAATTAACTCTTTCAACATAAATTATTTATTTTTTTATATTTCAGTGCGTTTTAATTAATTTTTGTTTCCATAAATATTAATTTTTTTGTTTGCTATACAAATATTATAAAACAAAACAAAAGAAAAACAAAATAACAACTGTGGACATAATTACAGCAGCATTCTTGTTTTTTAAATTGATAAATGTGTTCAACATAATTAACATATTTACGGTATAAAATGCTATAACATGCCTAGGAACGATTTAATATCAATTAAATAAAACACGTTGAGTATAACAAAAATAATTATTATTTTTTAAATCAATTATTTTAGCCTACATCGGGGTGAACTGAACCTCAATCAACAAGCCACTTCAGGCTTCATGGTGCTCAGCCAGCTGTAGTTCCTTGGGGGACGGGTGAAGTCAAAGATTCGTCAGTTCAGGGTGATGCCTTAGTGTTCATTAATCCCGAGAAAATTTACCATTTAACCAACATTTCACAGAAAATAAACTTTAAAGGTGAAGAGGTACTTACTAATGCTGTCTACAGCTGGAACAAAAAGAAGATAGGACATCTCTATCTATCTACCCTTGTAGGAGTGATAACAGGGTAAAATATGCAGTCACAAGGAAGGATTTAAGGCTACAACCCTCTTCCTTTGCAATTGTTTAGACCTTTCTAGGATTTAGAGAAACTATGGGACAACCGCTAGATGGAATCTACATCTACAAGCAGACGGTTTGTAGCGCAGCAGTAAACACAACTCTCGACTGGACAGGTAAAGCCTCCCAATATCACTCTTTACAGGTAAAGTTCCTAAATAAGCGACATTTCCTTCCCCTATTGTGCTTCAAATTAGGTCTATACTGACCTTCCCTGACACATCCTTACCTAAGGGTGGAAGAAGTCGAGGAACAACATACTTCTGTCAGGCAGAACGAACCATTTACTTAAGACGATGATAGACAAAATGTCAGTCCATCTGTTCATAGCGAAGTGCGGATAGATATATCCAAACAAAGCTGCTGGATCGGACGGCTAAGAGGCCGAGGTATTTAAAGGAGTGGAGTTTGCGGAGATGACTAGATAGAGAGCATACACCAACTCATCTTGAAGATTTGGTCAAACGAATGTTTGCCGTATGAATGGAATCTCAGCATCGTTTACAAGATTCGCAAGTGTCAGAAAGCTGTCACCGGATGTATCCACGATTATTGAGACGGAAGTGAAGGGTAGAAGGGGACTTTGTCTACTTTGGCTCTGCTATCACTCCTGAAAACGACATTGCATCATAAATCAAACGAAGAATTACTCCTGCCAATCGTAGTTTCTTTAGGCTGAGAGGGCAAGTGAGTAGTATGGCCCTATCCCGAAGAACTAAGGAAACTCTGTACAAGACCTTAATCCTCACAGTCCTTCTCTATGGCGCTGAAGCTTGGACTCTATCGAAGGTGGATGATGATACCCTTGGCCGCTTCAAGATCGAGCATTTTTTCTTAAGATATTCGGTCCCGCTTATATTGACGAGCTTTAGAAGAGAAGACTGAATGACGAAACATATTAGCTGTATAGCGATATCGACCTAGCCAAAAATAAGTTGTCGTTTGAGATGGCTAGGAATTGTAGAACGAATGGACACCAACTCTCTGGCCCGGAGCGTCTTTGAATCTAACCCGAAGGAACAACGCAGTAGAGGAAGACCTCGCCTTAAGTGGCGCATGCAAGTACAAATCAGGCCTCAACCTACTTGAAGTGCGTAACTGGAGGTAGTTAGCTTATTGGAAGCTTGTTGGTAGCGGCGTCGGTTCACCTTGAACTAGGTAATTGACCTGTTCTGAAATGGAAGTGTTTTCAGATACTACACTGGATCTACTGAAAAAGGAGGTTTGTGGCTCTATATGGCATAGAAGAGACCTTTTCGCCCAGTCGCTCTTTCGAGTATCTTGCTGTACGAAGCTAACTGGCTTACATGCTCAATGTAAAGCTTCTAGAAGCACTGGATTCAAATTGCTATAAGGGTTTGTAGATTGACTGACCAAAGTTTGAGCAAAACTGTACGTCTATAGAGCAATGTAGCTTCTGCATTTAAGGACAATCGAATCGACATCTATTTATCTTCATCAAAACTGCATTTTCAATAACTTCTCTTACATGTGACCGTTGAAAGGTTCGTTGTACCTTTTTCAATTCGAATACATCTTTGACTTCTATCCCACTTCTGACAGAAATATATTATGAGGTTAACACTTCAAAAAGATTATTCTCCTGTATCACCAAATGCCTGAGTGATCCTTCTTGGTGAATGTCCCACCTATCGAATTACATACAAATCTTAAGCCAGAGGAGGTGCAAGTCAACTCAACATTGGCTCTGGATACTAAGAAAGTAAACCAAAACTATTGATGTTGGAAGACATGTGACGCTCTTGTGGCACTGTCTTGATACTTCCAGTAGCAGACGACAAAGACGACACAAAAAAAAATCATTGCAGATGTCGCCAACAAATGAAAAAAAAAACAGGATACCGGCAGACAAAAACAATGCCTTAAGTTTGTTAATTGGGTCTTGGAAATGTTTGGCAAAAATTATCCTCAACAACAAAATGAAATCTCTTAATGGAAAGCTCTATAATTAGCCAGCGTAAGATATCCCTTTCGCATCCCTATGGCTATGGACAAACTTTCTCTTTGTAAAAACACATTAATATAATGAAATGCATTAGTGAGTTCATTCCGTCTACGGCACAAGGACTAATGAAATTTTTCACGTAATTAAGAAGCTCCTGCCTCAGTTTCACGATGCCAACGACCTGTGTGACTCATGATTTTTCCCCAATGGAATGGAAAACAAAACAATTCCATTTTATTACAATGCAACTGCAATCGAAAACAAAACTTTTACGACAAAATCGAAAACTATTGCGAAAAGTAGTATTAGTGACTGCCACAGTAGTGAACGGTGATAATGGTGGTAAAAACTAAACTTTATTGAAAATATAACGGCGATCGACCAAAAGTTAAGCATTCCTTATTCCAAACAGATACTCAGTATTTTTTAGTTCCACTTTTATCTTGTTCTGTTTCCTTTTTACTGGGGAGTGCATTGAAGTTCAGGAAAGTTTTGAGATTTCAAAACAAAAAACGTCGATAGAATGGCAGATGAACGAGTTCCCCTCCCTTGAGCTGAAGAGAGTGCATTTTTTTTTCTAGCATCCAGTGGAGTACCTATAAAAATGTCCGTAGTCAGGATGAGGGAGTGATTTATTGGTATTCATGTTTTACAATCCACTCACACCCTTATTGCCACGAAACTCTCGCAAGGAATTTCGACTTATTGCATTTTTCCCAATCCACAATCCGTTATACGCTGTACCATCAAACCAGAACCCGCGTGCCATTACGATTTTACGAACTTTGTCCGGGAGGTAAATTGATTTCACTGCCGATGTTGGGATGTCGAAAAGTCTAGAGCACTCGTACATATGTCAGAAGTGGAAGATACATTTTGCAGTTACGTTGAAGTTTTTTTTGCTGAATCTGACAGATGGACACAATGTGCTTTCTGCTTACACGTTTACGTATGCACATGAAGTCCTTTTTGTTGGATGAATATTTTTTTTCCAGGAACTGTCAGGCATTTATGGAATTCGTAACCAAGTGCTAGAGCTGTCATTTAGGGAATTCGAATATTCTTTGCGAAATGAAGACCTCAAGTGGGCATTTAGTAATACAGAACCACCAAATTTTTAAAATTTTAAAATATGCATCTGAATTGGAAAGCTCTCATTTAATTTACTTGATGGGTTGCCTGGGTGCTCCAGCAGTTTCAAATGTAATTTTCGACGCTAGTACATTCGAGGCCCCCCAAGCTGAGTTTCTGGGAACGAGAGCGGATTTTCCTCAAGTTTGAAGCTCCATTCTACCGAAATTTAGAGGAAAGACAAAAAAAAAAAAAATTCATGCTTTCCGACAGGTCCTGAGTCCGTGGGAAAAATGTCATTTCGACTTCTGGCCGCATATCTGAGGACGGGAGTGGATTTTTCTCGAGTTTGAAGCTCCATTCTACCGATCTAGCAAAGAAATTTAAAGAAAAGACGAGAAAAAATATTCACCCTTTCCGAGCAGGTCCGGGGTCGGTGGAAAAAAACAAAAATTTTTTAGGGTCTACCTCGTGCCATATTTGATGCTGCTGGGACCTCCAGGCTATCTGAGGACGGGAGTGGATTTTCCTCGAGTTTGAAGCTCCATTCTACGCAGCTAGCAAAGAAATTTAAAGGAAATACGGGGAAGAAAAGTCACGCTTTCGAGCCGGTCCGGGTCGGTGGGGGAAACAAAAACGTTTATTTAGGGTCTACCTCGTGCTACATTCGATCCTGCTGGGGCTCCCAGACCGCATATCTGTGGACGGAAGTGAATTTTCCTCGAGTTTGAAGCTCGATTCTACTCATCTAGCAAAGAAATTTAAAAGAAAGGAATCCTTCCGAAATTCATATCTTGATCTCTTTTCCTCTGATCACATTTGACGCCTGCATCTTTTTCTAATTTAATTACCAATTATCGTCCCACAAAATATCAAAACTAGTATCAATTTGACTATTCCCTAACACCCCCTTAAACGCTCCCTAATTCTTCAGAGTTATTTGATTACCACTTCTTAATCTTCAACTCCTCAAGGACACTCCTTACAAATAATCTCGTTGTAAACAAAAAAAGAATTGAAAATAGATGACCCACATATCGGAACTTACAATCCCTAAAGTCAATACTACCGTAATTGCTTGTTTGCCCTCATAATTAAGGATATATTCGTAAAATCCTTCGCAAGACTCCTCTCTATACATATGAACCATTGAAACTTTGTTAGAAAACATAAAAGCAATTCGCTGAAACGACCCAATAGGATACGAAGCGTTTAACGCAATCCCCATAGCACTGGCTCATTAAGTTGTTACATCTTTATTAGGGTATACTCCCATAAGTTCCTTAAAGGGGCTAAATTACAGGCCCAATGTGCGTTTATCATTTAACATCAAACCCCCTAATAAGTATTAAATTTCACACAATTTGTGTTGCACACAAGCTCACTCGTACGCATACACAGAGAAAAGATTTTAAATACAAGTCACAAGACATAGGACACAGGACACAAGACACAGGACACTATGCAAATAGCTTATTGACCTTAAAGCAAATTTATACTTTACATTTAAATTGCAATAGAAATGTTTGAGTTCCAAAAGTTCTTCGTAGGTCTTTGGCTCACACAGCCACACAGCCGAACAGAAACACTACGTTCAGTTGTAACCTCAATAATAAGGGCTTAGTACACAGTTTGCTATACAACACATCTTTAATCAGGAAATTGTTTCCGTTTGCAAATTGGAAATAGTTCCGCAGTTTTCTGTCGTATCCGTTTGGTAATCCATTTAGTACCGTACCATACCAACCAACCGACGACGACGACGACGAGAAGGAACCTTGTATCATTCGACGACACTGTACAAACTTTCAGCATAACGCTGTGGCCACTGTGTGAGATACTAGTGTACAGCTAAATTCCACTAACATCATCATTTTCAAAAGGAAATGCGACTACCGCTAACTTCGCATCTGCTTTTGCTCCTGTTTTTTGCTGTCTGCCACTGCCGGTCGAAGGCTAAAGGACACCCTCTTTCGCTCTCTTTCTCTTCTCGTAGAGGGTACAAACAAAATTACAACTTATGGTAAAAATTCTTGAGGCCATGCCCTCTTCCTTTTTCCTCCTTTGCGGAATAATTCGTCGTTGTCGTAGTCCTCGTTCTATTGCATATGCGAGGATGTTATTTTTTTTTTTTCACTTTACATTTCCTTAGTCCTTTTTTTTTGTTTGCCGTTGGTGTCTGTCCTGCTTAAAATATTAAAACGAACTACATATGTTCAGTGTTTCACAACTACAATTAGAAACATTAAATCCTTTCATAGTTTTCACAGCGCCAAAGTAAGACACCAAGAGATGGCGCTGCCCAAGTATGCTCGTGTTAGTTTTGTGGGAACGAGATTTACATACAAACACAACGTTAATGTATTTTAAAAAAGGATGCTTAAGTAATTACTTTAACTAGTTCTGGACAAAGTTTTGCAAATAAAAATACTTGAGTAATATCCGGGTTATGCCTTGAAAAAGTCGTTTCCAAACTACTATTGCAATGGTGGCTGCTACTTCCGCCCATGATCTGTGGCCTGACTGGTGGGGTTTTTTTTTGGAGCGGAATTTTCTTCCTTGTTCTATTTGATGGTTTATTTTGAATGCGCGTTGGTTTTCAAAGGACACACTGTCATTTATTTTGATTGGTGCCTTATTGACACGATGAAGTTATTCAAAAACTAGTCTTCGGGGCTGGTTAGCTATTGAAAATTTATTGATATCATTTCAATATGACCACTTAAAACAGTCCTTGTGACGGAGTTTGTTGTTTTTCTTTTTTAGTGCTTTCAGTTATGAGTTGGAAAGTTGTTGAAGAAACTTTTGAAAATTCTTTGACGTTGATTACGAACGAACTATTAACAACTAAACATTTAAATGACCAGGTTTGGTGTTGTCAACATTTTTTTATGAACTTAGCCAATCCCACTAATGACACGGAACTTCTGAAAGTCATAAAGGAATAGAAAGAAATAAGGAATTAATAAATCTGACAGAAGGATGTACATCTTGGGTAGCCAGCACACTTAGACCAGCCTACTCGTCGCATCACTTAGAGCTTCGAAGAGGCAATTAGCGTTCAAATAAGACAGGTCACAGAGGGTGTTGAAGAAAAATGCTCCCAAGTGGACCTTACTTTTTTGGAAAAGGGCACGTGCATAAAAGGTGGAGGATACTTTTGTCCTCCTGTTGATTAAAACCGCTCATATGTTCAGAAATCATTTGAAAAAAAGGTTAAGCCTTGTTGCTTGCTTGCCTATAAGGCAGAGTCTGGTGATGACACCTGTTGTTCTTAGAGTGTTTCAGATCTGCTTGTTGGTCTGAGACGTGGTGCCATTTGACAGAGTAACTTCCCGTTGGCTCCTTACATGTACTTTTGAATGAATTCCCTCCCTTTCGCTTTCCGGATCATATCTTTAACACGGTAATTCTAGATTTGCTCGACTTCAGTTTGATTTCTATTCCAAAAAAGTCGAAGGAGCGGACAGCTTCGAATTGTCCCTTCTTCCTACTGAAGATGATAGTTTTCTAAGTTGGCTGTACTTAGAAATTAACATCCGACTCGGCAGCCCATTGAAGGCCAAAGCCTAGCTTCTGGCAACCATTCGTATTGAGCGTGTTGGATTTTCCTCAAGAATGGAAGAGTCCTTCAGTTATTTTGCCGACTTCGAACAGCAGATTGAGAAGGAATTTGTGTCTCAAATTGTAGAAGGTGAAACAAGAAACAAGTGGTATGTACCGTCTTGTGCGTCCTCGTTCTCATCACAGTCAGCTTAGCGGGTTTGTATAAATATCACGAGCAGGGATTTCTATCAAAAAACGCCAGTTTATTCAGCAGTCCATGCGATATGGTGGGCATTACCCTCGTGAAATTTGTTCTAACGTATTTGAATTCCTTCCTGTGGCTGGATGGTTATAACTACTATGATCAAACTTAGAGCTTTGGCATCGTGGAAATCGTATCTGCAGTAGAGCTACCCAAACCGGCAATTCCCATTAGAACTACTTCGATAAATTTAAGACACCAGAACAGAGAGGATCTTGTTGACGGTTCTGTTCAGAAGTCAATCTTTGTATACTACAAGCAAAGCCAGAGATAACCAGCAAGGTACCATTCCGTACGAATGTGAACTCCTCCTTTGATGAAACAATCGAAGAACTCGAGTATGGCTGATCCCTTTGAGAATGAGAACGATGACTTTCTCTGTAAATGAAATGTTTGAGCCCTGAACTCTACCCTCAAGCTCAATCCTTAGAAGCCCTCGAATGCTATAAAGGAGATTTCAGTGCTATCCAAGAACTTCAAAGGTAGACTTAGGCAAGGTAGACTGATGCGAACATGCGTTAAGCTTCGATTCGGAAATATCAGACTTAAATGAGGCCAGGCTCTATAGAAGAGATACATGAAGCTACCTCGGAACTTCTCGAAAAGAACAACGTGACCACCAGCGATTAATTAATAAGTTCGGTGCTGCTACAGTTCAGGTTGAACCTGGGCCTCAACCAATATGGCTCTACAGTTAGCCCCGTTCTACGCTAACCGCTTCCAGTTACGCACTCCAAGTTGGTTGATGTCCCCTTGTAGGTACCTGTGCGTGCCACCTCAGGCATCACCTGACGACATCTTAGATACCACAGTCAGCAAGCTTTGGAAAGGGATTCCAAGTACGTGTTGTGAGTAAGGGAAAAGCCACGGAGGCAACTTCGGTACAGGTGAGGAAGACGGCGGCACGTTTGTCGTTGCTCGGCTCAGCTCAGATTGTCAACTCCACCTTGTACCACAGCTAGCTAGAGAAGAAGATGTTCCCTAATACCCTAAATAGACATCAGACGGACAGAGAAGAATGAAAGGGAAGAAAGGGACCATTTGTCTAAGGACCTTTGCCAATAACCCAGAGAAAGACAGGAAAAGAATCTCGCGAACAACCCTTAGCAGCCTAAACTAAACCTAAATCATGCTAACACTTAAAGCTATACCTATACTAGACCTATCTATCTTACGACTATCTTAAACTTAACCCTAAACGCATTATCTTTTCCCGTATCTCTCCCGGATAAGGTTCGTCGACAACCCGAGACATGCCAGATGTTGTTGGCAAAGGTTGGCCAGCTCACCCTACGTGTCTTGTGACACAACCTGCACTATCTCCCATGGCTGATACAGTATCGGCCATGGGAGAAGTCAGCAGGGAACCGGCGGACTTCGTATTAGCAAACCAAGATGCGATTGAAAGCAGACATGCCTTCGTGGAGCTTGGGTTGGTTTGGATCACTGCTTTGTCTATTTATGATGCCGCTACAGTCCGGAGTGGACCTGGACCTACTACTACCTTGTCGTTTAGTAATTGGATACTGACATTGAACGTCTGCCAAGAAGCCCGATGTTCTTGACACCTAACTCTCCAATTGTTGTCAGAACCTCCTTCCACATTTCAATGTTACACCAAGAACTGAGATGAAAGTAAACACTAGTCACGCCTGAAGCCAACATGTCTTTCCAAGCCATAGGTTAGGTTAGGTTGTACTGATGGCAGCACTTTATAAAGTACAACATCTCTGCCTCCAAACCATAGCTCTAACAGGTTTTTTGATGGTTATTAAGCGCAGACAATAAACGTCTTCATAAATCTTCGAGAGTCGACATGACAAGGTACATACATTCCACTCGTAGATGATTGAGGCGTAGTTTTTGCACAGACGACATGGGGAAGGTGGCAGCTGTCGCGATAGAACTGTTAATTCACTTAGTGTACTCTATCTATGAAGGCGTCTTATATCCCACGACCTGCCGAGATCATTCACTTAACCAATCCAAATCCTGATCGATCCTTTTAAATTTTCGACTTAAATTAAATAGAAGTGCACACGTGTTGATTGAAATGTAATGTCTCCTTCAAATTGCCTCCACCCGCCCAACGCCTAACAGCGCCCCAACTGTCAACACAGACACTTTTATTCCTCACATCGCCGGCTTGTCATCTATTCAACTTTAATTTTAAGCACCGACAACAATGGCTCCACAAACCATCCCATGTGTATCTAATTGATCACACAACTTATGTCGAAAATAAATCCTCACATCCGCTCCACCGAAGGAAGATTTATTGACGCACACTGGAACAAAACAAAACAAAACAAAACAAAATATGCGTATCCTTGACATATCCTGCATACATTTCACTAATTAGAAAGTAAATACCATGTGATTTGATTTCAACCTGCCAAAGTGGGGTGGGAGGGGGGGAGCTACTCTCAACAATGGAAAGTAGCATTAGTTAATGGCAGTAGCGCAACCCTAAAGGGAGTACATACTACCAACCACCTATCCCGGACCGGCGCAGCCCAGACCAGACCTACATTCCAATCTTGATCTATGAAAATCAATTTACGTTAAGTGCTCATATATTTGCCAAGAGGCGAAATATTACTTCCTTGGCGCGGTGCTGAGTCGGAAATATCTTTGATCTGCTCCTTGCCTGCTCTGCTCACACACGTACATACACAGATCCGGCACGGCGCTGTTGCTGTTGCTGTCATCGTACCTCATTTTTGCGCTATCGTCGTCGTTCTGTGCCGTCTTTGTCATCATCGCACTCTCGGGTTCCTTCAGCGAAATGAAATTTTCCGTAACGAAAAGTAGCACATGAAGTTAGATTTGACAGAAACGATAACCAACCCTGGAATCGGTTACTTAAGTGTGGGAGAGGGGCGCATCTGTCTTTGGCATGAGAGCCAGCAGAAGATACAACCCGGCAAGTTAATGTCTTCTGTATCTTCTCCCAAACAAAGCGACCAAGAAGCCGTGTGAGCGGATGAAGTAATGACACCGAAAAAAAAAAAAAAAAAAGGAATAACTTTCCAAAAGAAATTTCCTTCACATCATGTACTGTACTGTATCGTCCCCCGTGGGTACTTTCCCTGTTGGATCCATTTATTGCATGCAGTCAGTATCCGCGGGTCCTGCTTTGGAGAGATATGTAAACGTATTTTCATTGCTCACCCATTGATTTATGGGCGGGAGAGTCCTGAGCGTTGGGCTGGGTCTTTGTGCTCGGCTGGAGCTGAATGCGTCTCGATTATGTAACCAATTTGTCGGCGAGAGTTCTTTTGATAGATCTATTCCACTAGGAGTATGGCAATCTTTCAACCATTGTGCCCTTGGAAATGTAGTCCTTTTTTTTTTCTTCGGAATCCGATAGGGATAGGGGTAGGGTTGTCAAAAAGCGCTGAAAATATATAAATTTGAAGCGACTTTGAGCGTGTTAAACCCTTACCAGCTTATGTACAGGGTGACGGTATGAGTTGGTACAAGTTTGTGAAGCAAAAGGACTTTGAATTTCGGGATAAGAAAAATATTCGTTTAAAGGAGATGTCATCAGCAGGTGGGGAGATTAAAGCTGAATTTTAAATTGGGAAAAATGTATGATCCAAGGACTTTGGTCCTGTGTGCGGAGTAAGGAGAACTAGAACTAGAGAGTTCCAGTAAAGAAATATCTTCAGCCATGAGACAGGAGGGAAGACAGAGCGTCTGTTTTGAAGATTTATCACTTTTCTAGCGATCTTACACGCTTTGTATTTGCAACTCTATTTATAGTCTTCACATAGCTAGCCATTTGCCGGTGTGTGACCCTCTGGCGAACTCCAACTGAGGTATAAATTCTTGTGGAAAAACTAAGCCTAGGAGCTTCATTGAATTCTATAATGAGGCACACGAAAACGTTTGGGAGAAGGCGAAGACGGAATGAAGAAGTTGTAGGTATTCCCATCAGTTCCAGCACGCGATGATTATCCACTATTTCCACGTCGAACATGCGAAAAGAAATCACAAGGGTCTGTAACAATAGATTAACAAAAAATCATCTGAGCTAGCTTGACGGTCCTACCTTTCGGGTGGGCTGATCAGCCCTTGGCACTGCGGTTTCCAGCGAATCATATTGTGCCTTCATTTGTTCCTAGATGAATTGTTTCATTCCAGAAGATATCAGGAAGTTAATGAATTTCTCTGGGTAGATGGCAGCAAGCTGTTCTGTAGAGACGAATTCACCGCCCATTATTATTTTTCTGAGTTGAAAGAGAGCTGGGCATTCCATTAGGATGTGAAGAGGGGTTTCCTCACTCTCAAGGCAGAGTCTACAACTTGAATCTGTTGTAAGGTTCGTGCGATGTAGGTGCTTGTTCAGGCGGCAGTGACCACTGAGAAGTCCAATTAATGCTCCAAGGTTGCTCCTATCGTGGATCCAAATGAAATTTGATTTTCTTTGTGACGGTACCGGCAATAGCACTTTTGAACATGCTTGTCCTGGTGTATTGAGCCAGGCTTCCCTAGATTCTTGCATCCAAAGACCTTTTGCGTGTCTTGCGAAGAGTGATAGTATTTCAAACACCTCGTACAAGTAGACTTGCATTACTCATGCCTAAAAGACGTGGAAAAAGCAACGCCTTATACTACTGCTACGCCTGCATGTTAAATACGACTGGAAAGCTTGTAGATCGTATCATTTGTAAAAGGCAGCTATCGTGAACTATTGGAGCATCAGTATGGCTTTCGGAAGTCTCGGAACCTCAGGAGTATACGGGTCACAATTCATCATCAATAGGACTTGCAATCGACACTAATGAGCCTTATATAGAGAGCCAAGACCGTACCGTGAGTATAAGTAGAAGCCCCAAAAGCCTCATCGTATAGACTTTTTCAGTATACCGACTCGGAGTCCTGAAGGCTGAATCACAACACTGCCCTATTGCTAGCATTGAGTGACCTTTTATGTTCAATCAACGGAGTCTAATGGGAACCGCCACAATACCGCGTCTTGAAGGCTGTATCACAACATTATCGACGCGACGTTGCGTTTGTTTCTTATGACAGCTAAGTACGTATTGATACGTATCCAATGCATACTCTCTCGGAAAAGTTCGATTGGTTTGAACTTTTGCCTGCCATTTTCCTAATCAGCTGATGGTTCAGGTGGATTCAGATACAAACGCATGATCAACGGATTTCAAGCGTAATGGGACTTTAGTGTCGTGATTCGTCCTTGATGTCAATAGACATATGGCAGTGTTATTACTCAAGGTGAACCTAGGTCTCAACAACCAAGCCTTTTCAGGAAGCTCAGTCGTAAGAGAAGTGCCTCTTGTTGGTGTTCCAAGTTAGTTAAGGTCGTTATCTACTGGAGACGTACGTTGCACCTAAGACAAAGTCCTCGTTTACTGCGTTGTTATTCCACGTTAGATTAAAAGACTCTACAAGTCGAAGTCTAAGTTTTCGTCCACTCTTTTAGGTTTTCATCCACTCTACATGTCCTAGCCATCTTCAACATCAAAGTCGCAGGTTTTTGTTTTAATGGGCTGATGTCACGAGATGTCCTTGCATAGTTCGTCGTTGAATCTCTTCCTCTAAAAGCCTGTCAACGTCAACAGGATCTTAAGAAGAATTTGTGTTTTTGAATGGATTTCATCGAGTCAATGCTGAAGCGCTATAGAGTAGGGCTGTTATGATAAGAATATTTAATAGACCCTTCTTAGTTGTCCAGGGCTTTACCACTCCGTTGCCTCCTCAGCCCAAGGAAGCAGCAACTGGATATAGTTTTTGTTTATTTCAATTCTAATGTCTTGGTCAGGGGTAGTAGCAAAGCCAAGTCAGACAAAGTCCCTTACTACCTCGAAGTTATGTGAACGATAATAGTTGTTCGTTCTTGTTGACAGCACATATTGGTTTGGTCTTGCTTCACCCCTTAACCTAGGCTGGCTGCTTTGGTGAGAACTCGCTGAGTTCTGCAAGTAGTTTGCGGTCTTAGTGCACCAACAAGAAAGAAAACAGCTCGAGGAAGGGACACCGGGGATGGAATCAATTATTTGAAGGTTGAGGGACTTATCGTCTTTTCTTACATAAGCGGTAAAAATGGGCAAGTGGACTTCTTTGTAATGCAACTAGAAGCGGGACATGATTGTTTCTACTTTGATCTCTACAGGTTGAAATATGACTACTTGCTTAACTGCCCTTAGTGAGTTGACACCCTTGAGGAGACGTGGGTAAAATTAGGTTAGAGTGGCAGGCTGCAGTGATGCCACCCCACTTAAACCGGAGAAGATCCTTTGTGATACCACATGGATTTGTAGTTTGTCCCAAAGGGCGTTAAGTATATATGTGTTCACTGCCCTTGTTTCAAAAACGAAAAAGAAACTCTGTAAAGGATCTTGGAAAGATCTGGATTCCTTTGGATGACAACCATTGGAATGCAGAAATATCCTTGGAACTATCTGCCTTCGCAAGGTAAAAAGTCTTAAAATCGCACAGAAAGAGCTATTTGAGGGCAATTTTTGATTGTAAGTATCAATCAATAGCAGTTACCATCCAAGTACCACTTTATTGAATCTAAAGGATCATATTTCTCCCACATACTTTCACCAGATTGAAAACCAGAGAAAACTAAATACTTAAAGTCACCTTAAAGTGGCATCAATTCAATTATAAAACGATTTGATTGCAAGAATCTATTGTAAGGACATTCAATCAAGGGAATGCCCTTACAAGGAACAAAACACAATTGAACGTATGTGTATCCAAACAAGGACGAGGTCATATTGACAATGTACAACGAAGAAATAGTTCCTATCATTGGGTTATTTCTCCAAGGAGTCATCGTAGAAAAATTCAATTCATCAATTCTTGTCGAGCGAATGAAGGTCCTTGTAGTAGTACAAGCATGTGGTACAAGCATATTGTGAATGAAAGTCACACATTTCGTAAAGGGGAAAGAAAGTTTGTATTGTATGTTATAAAACGGTTTGTATACATGTGTGTGGTTAAGTTGGTTAACAACAAAAAGATGTTCAAGACTTTCGAACAAGGACTTTGTTTTAGTTATGAAAAAGGAAAGTGAACAAACTTCTTGCGCTTTTACTTGCGAAGGACATACATAGCGGTCATTGAGTGACATAATACTTACAAACTTAACAGGCTTCTGCTTGATATATTGCAGCCTTCCATCATCTTCGATCACAGGCACGCTGTTTTCAGGTGCCCTGGCATCTGCGAGAGCTTGGTCCTTAAAACTGAGGTTCGGTCTGAGCTGTTTTAAAATTACAGAAAATTGTTTTCTGTGTCGCGTCACCTTGGATTGCCTTGTAGAGCTCAAGACGATGAATGGTATCATAAGCGGCCTTGAAGTCGATGAAAAGGTGGTTAGCTTCTATTTGGTTTATCGTCGATCTGCCGACACTGAGGGCTCGTTGTAACTTTCCTCAAACGACTGCTGGAGAAAGTTTTGTGTGTGGTGGGGGATGCATGAGAGGATAAAGTTGATGGTACGACACTGATATGTGTGGATTAGTGTGCTTCAGACGTTCAAACAGTTCATTAGATAGGACCTTATATGCGACATTTAGCAAAGACAAGCCATATTTAGAAAGCTCTGCTAAAATGCCTTCAGAGCCAGCGACCTTGTTGTTCTTACACTGGGATGGGGTATAACTTCTGTGATCTTGGCGTTTCAACAAAATGCTTTAACTGCTGCTCTACAACTCCTTCTGAACACTGGTAACTAGGATCCCTTCACTATTTCGAAGAACCTGCGCTTCGGTCTTGAAGCCAGTAGAATGGCCTTCCTATAGAACTCCCGCATGATGATCATGTTGGGCGACTCTCTGATTTCCTTCAGCTGGGACACTGTGTATGCCCTCTGCTTCCTTACACATGCTTTTCTCCTCCACTCTTCTTCTGGTTCAGTACTCTTCCCGCGTTGGTCTTGTTTTGCGCTGCAGTACCTTGCATCTCATTCTGGTATTTCCAAATGTCATCATACCACGGGCATCTTTTCGGGAGTGGTTGATACGTTGCGATACTGAGTCTACTTTGGGTTGTCGTCAGTGGAAGATGAATACACAGCGGAGGGTCTCTCATTGCAGATGTGCTTAGGCATACAGAATCATGTCTCTTTTTTTTGGACCGTTCACAGCTTCTTCTCGTTGGACAGTCGAGCTCTAAATTTAACTGCGACGAGATAATGGCTTGAATCGACGTTTGGTGCTCTGAATGTGTGCTCATTCAGCACATGGTCCATTTATTTGGTAGTTCGACCATCTGGAGATAGCCAGGTTGCTGTGTAGATAAGAAGTTCTGGAACTCAGTCGTTATCTATTATCGTTTCGTGAAGGCTGTGCTTTACACTAAATCCGCCGTTGAAGTCCCCGTGTACGATTGAAACATCATATTCCGAACAGGCTCCGTTGGTTCTATCCAGGAGGTCATACAGTTCTGCAGACTCATAAGTAGCGGCCTGTGCAAATGTGTCCAAATTAGGCTGAAGGTTGTTAAACGTAGCCTTGATGCCGATTATAGCCAGGCGATAGCTTATCGTCGCATCCGGACATGAACATTGTCTCAATTTCTGTCTGGTCTGCATCCCTGATCCTTCGTATCTTCTGAATCGTAGTAATATATATCTTGTACCGCGCGAGGACCGATTCAAGCTTTAAGCAACACCAGGAATGAACAGTGTACGGATGTTCCGGTTTGTGTTCTTCAATGAAGGGTTCCATCACATAAAATAACAGCTTTCTCTCTACTATGACGCTTTTTTATGACGTCACATGCCAAATGAACCAAAACCACACACGAAAGTTTTATAGTTCGAATGATTATTGATATTTAAAATGAAATTTTTATCGAGCTGTGTACCTTGTTCAGTTTTAATTACGCAAAACTCATTTCCGCCATTAAAATTTTAATTTACACACTTAAACGCATCGGTTAAGCTCCTCTGGATACGCTAAATCAAAAGATAAACGATGCGCAACACCATCACATGATGTATTTTCAATTTGCGGGGCAATAATTAATAGATAAAGCAATACACCATGCGATACGAGTATGGTATGGCACAGGCATACTTAACCAAGAGGCGGTTTCGTCCTTCATTAATGTAACTGCCTTTAACATCCTTATTAAAACGTCAACCCGTGTACTACAGTATATTCGCGTTTAATTTATGCTGATTAAAAAAAAAATTATTTTATAAGAGGAAAAGTATAAACTGACATTAAGTACACAACACTGTGGAAGTGAGGCCGCGATGGTATATTTAATTATAACAGCAACACCTACGGATTACGTATCATTGACCTTGTTCTTCGTACCTTGTTAAACACTCGAGTGTAGTTATTCAACTTTGCTGAGTCCCGCGAGGCGACGACGCAGCAGTTAAAATTTCAATTAATGAACTTTTGTCCGAGTGAAACGAAGTCAATTTTTGTTTTTTTTTTTCTTTTTTTTAATTTTTACTTTTGAATTTTAATGTAAATGTCACTATCAGAAGGGAAAAAGGACATTAAGGCGTGTTTTTACATAATTCCTTTTAATTTACTTAACTTTTGGGTATTTGATTGTGACACACGTGCCCATTGGCTGATGATTGGACTTAAGGAAACAGTGGACCTCCCCTACCTGTTGAACTTGTTGAACATCTGCCTTACAGGACATGCTTCACTTATTGTCAATAGGTTAGGTAAGGGTAGGCTCGCGACACTCAGGTCACTACACTGTGCTACTCGTAAGGGGAAATCTTACCCTACCCGCTTAAAGAGTGTAAAACTGTTAGCCTTCTTACTGTGTCTACTGTGGTACAAACCATCCTGTGGATTTAATAAAGTTGTTCATGTCGTTTACCGCTTTGTCGAGATCCTGGAAGAAGTGACGTCCAAGGAATCTATGTCTAAATTGGTACAGGCTAGGACAGTGGCAGAGAAAGTGGGTTGTATTCTCATGAACTTCCTCGTCACCGCAACACCTACACAGGTCGACTTCCGTAATGCGGAGCTTCTTCATAAGGTACAGCAGAGTGTTGTGTCCCGTAATCACACCTATAAGTGTGGAAAGGGATTTTCTATTTTTTGTATAATCCTGTCGGTCCAAGTTTTGTCAAATATGGACCATTATTTCCTTGTGATGACACAGGTATCCAGAGAAGACCATCTGTTGTTTTCCTGTCTCAGAGCTTCATTTCTTGCTACGAGCTTCAATGAGCAAGGTAGAATGTTCACCGAGAGGTCGGCTTGTTCCGGACTTAATGCCGAACTAGCAGGAAATGGTTCTCGTTCCCTGGTATGCCCTCATGTCCAGGGACTCAGCAGAGCGTAACTTTGTGCTGCGTTCAAAGCAGCTATCGCGACCCTAAACTCACCAATGCATTGGCCAAAATCCTGCTTAGTCACCGCAGCCGTCCTAAATCAACTGACGCACTGCCCACTCAATTGCCTACCCAATGCTCCGGCCCGAAAAATCTTCGAATCCGCCCCCGAGGGACAGCGCAGTAGAGGAAGACCGCGACTCAGGTGGCGCGCGCAAGTTGAAGGGGACCTCAACCAACTTAGCGTGCGAAACTGGAGGCAGCTAGCTAAAGATCGAGCTGGCTGGAGACGCTTGTTGGTTGAGGCCCAGGTCCACCCCGGACTGTAGCGCCGCCTTAAGTAAGTAAGTAAGCACTGCCCACTGAAAATGACTACAACATGGGCTTAAGGCACATAATACCGCCTGGAGTCAACGCGAAGTCCTCTTCAAGGAGTCTGTCTTTATCTTTACGGACAGCTGAAGGAGAACTGAACGAAAACTAATACAGACTGCCATCAAAGCGCTCTTCGCAAGCACCACGTTTTCTAAATTCGTAGAACAGTGGAAGGAACTAAGTTCCTAGGTAAGCGCTCGGTTTCATATTACTCTTCTCTGGATTCCCGGCCTTCGTAACATGGACGAGGTAACTAAGGTGTTCTTCTCACCAGTGGGACTCGTTAAGAGTACAGCCCTCCAGTACTTTCTCCCAATTGCCAATTCTAAGCCGAGTCAAGAAAAATATGGCCCACCTGCAATCGAAGTAAAGTACTCATGCTAGAAGTCGGGAAAAGAGACATGTCTGACAACTAAGCTTATAAGGCTGATAAGTTCCCCAGGCGCGGGAATACAATGTTAATTTCACCAAACATTCGAAATCTGTATATGTCCCTTGTTATCTACGAGCTTAGACTTAAGCTGGATGCAATCAACAGGACAAACTTTGGATGGAACTACGTGTCAGACTTCAAAGAAGATTTGGATCAAGCTGGATTTGAAATGTTTTAAATGCTTGATTTTGCTTAGAAGACTGCACAACAGATGTGTTTACTAGACAGTGACTGATAAGTAGGTAAGCTCGCAGCAAAGGTTAGGCGCCTTCTCAAATGCTAAATGACAGCAGATCTTCAAAAGAAAGAAGAAGAATAAGAAGAAGAGGGTCTTCGAATCCCAGCCACCTTTATATACAAATATTTGCCGCGACAGCGCATAGAGAGCCAAGGCCTAGCTTCTCACAACTATTCATGTTGTGCGTGTTATATTTTTCGCACGAATGGAAGGGACCTACAGTTTGATTGCCGACTCCGAACGGCCGGTCGATTGAGAAGCTTTTTCATGATAGATTATACTCTTGCAGGTTTGCCATGTCGCGTAAAAACGTTTGGTAGTTAGCAATCCAACGCACTAACCACTAAGCCACGGCGACTACCTGTCACCTGGTTCACGAAAAATCAGGCAATTGCGGACGCTAGAAGCTTGGTCTAGTAAGCTATAGGCCGCGTGCCCGGTAGGTACCGTGATGGATGGAGGTAGGTAGGTAGAAGTGGTTGAATCTGGTGAACCTGCAAGAGACATAAGTGGCGCAGATGCCCCGTTTTGATACCACAACTCACGTGACTTGGATGTTGATGGGCGTAGCTTTTAGTTTTCAAATCCATCCCTTGGAGTTGAGAAAATTATTATTGTTGCTGAATTTTATTTTGGAAATCTTAGATAGTTCCTTGAAAAAAGGTTTTCCGAGTGTGCGCTGTCTGGCTCTCACAAGTGCCGAGCAGTCACAGAGAAAATGGAACAGCCTTTTCGTGTGAATTGTACCAACTACGGCAGTGGGGGTTGAACGCGATGCCTAACTTGGCAGCGTGTGGACCAAGTGGCCAGTGATGGATAGCAAGCGGCATTAATCTAGGCGCAGACCCTTCAAGGGTCACGCTAGCTAGGCTAGCGCTAGTGAATTATAAAAATAAGAAAAAGGAAGTAAGTGAATATTGTTCTGCCGTCTTAGAGCCATAACTCCTGAGCGATGTATAGTTCGCTTTGGTAAACTCTTGATTTTACAATTTCTGCTCCCAATGCCTAATGGACTTATGGTCCCGTGACTACTGACGAAGAAGAAGATATTCGCCTGTCTGTGATATTTCAAGTACTCCCTTCCTTTTGGCTGCTTTATGTAGATTGACTATGACTTCCGCTCTGGAAGGCATGTGGATAGTCACGGAAAGTATACAAGTTTCATCTCAAATTAGCAAACACACCCTGTGTTGTGTACTCATCTGCCTGTTGGTACTTATGTTATCATTACTGCTCGTAAAGTATAACAAAAGTGAGTATAAGTACCACAAAACGTTTTCCCAACTACACGCTAATTGATACCACCAACCAGACTCACATTGTTTGCATCTCATCAGAGCACCGGTTAATGGTCACTTATCCCACTTAGTCTCGGCGTGAGTTCAGTTTGATTTAGCACTTGAAAGAGTTCAGATTTGGTCAAATAATGAACCTTAAACTTGTGTGCATTTTGGTTTTAATAACAGAAATCGGTGCCGAAAAAGACCGAATCCTTTCGCGTCAGAGGAGATTCCTTTCATTTCCCGAAGGTTCTTCATTTGCGGTGTGTACCAATTGAAAACCTTTAGATTTAATTAATTTTTACTGACAATTGTATGTTTATTTAAAGGCTTCCATATGCATGACTATCGGAGTGATTGGTAATCCCGTGCTCGAGTATTTAAGTTGGGCTGTCAACTGGGGTATTGCATATGATTTACCCAATCAAACATGGGTTCGACAACATAAGCATGGATTCAGCAACTCACTAGCTCAGGAGGCAAAAATTCGAAGTCGATATCGTCGTGAACTCTATGAAAAGATTGAACTTGCTATCGATAGGTATAAGTTTTACCTTCATTTAGTTGGTGGTCCTTTTTTAATTTGTGATTGTTCTTGTAGCATGGGCTTTGATGGACGCGATTGTATAGCAAGGACATTGTGTGAGAGCTCTACTTATCTTGCAGGACGTACTGGCAATATGGTCGAAGAGATTATAAAAACTATTTTCAGGTAAAAGTTGCGACATAAATTAACAAAAAGTTTTAAAAATGTTTTCCATAGTATTCCGACTCTTCAATTCGAGCATTCAGCTCCTTTGGATGCAGATAGTCATCACTATGACAAAGCATATAGTCATGGTCGTGTTGATCCAGATTGTCAGCGACAATATCCGAAATGTCATTTTTCACTGCTGGAGTTAGCGCTGGGAAAGTATTCTGTTGAGCCAACTAAACATGGAACAAACGCTTTTATGTAACCTCAAAATAAACATGAAAAGGATTAAAACAACAATATATCCCGCATCCATAGTTTTAATTTTTTTTAGTTAATCTCCATAATAATCCGTTGGTGGTTCGGAATATTTTCCCATTGCAAGTTCTAACAACGAAAATGGACAAGGATATTTAGCCTCACAGTCCTCGTAGTCATCACTAAAGTAAGCACGGTTATAGTGTACAATATCAGCGTGTTCCTGTATCTCACGTGTGAAAATTCTCGTTTTCGGCATTCTAAATAAAATCAAAAATCAACAAAGTTGTTCTTGTTTTGTTTGTTTATTGCATTTTACTTACGAAAAAACGGTTCTCAATAGTTCGGGTATCATTCCTAGTTTTTCTGATGTAAAATATTGTTTACTCTCACATAGAGCCCGAAGGATGCATTCACGTCCGTTGTGTCCCATTCTGGAAGGAAAAACAGATGAAATAAGAAAACAGGATACAATTTTCGAAATAGAATAACCTGTCAGCAATGCTTTCAATCGATTGATATAACCATCTTCTGTTACGACGCTTTGCTATTGGAAGTGGTTCGCGATGGTTACCGAAACCATGCAAATGGTTAAGTATCCAAGTTTCATTGGGTAGATCATATGCTATGCCCCAATTAAGACCGTAACTCAGATAGCTATAGTGGGGGCTGCCTACTACACCGACTGTTGCACAAACTGCACACTAAAAAATATGTTTGTAGGTAGTCAAGAGCATTGATTGGATTAGACAAGTGAAGGGAAGGGTCTAAGATACCTAGAATGACATAAGTGTTGGTTTTACACCTTGGTCAGTTTTTAACTTGGTTTTTGGACTCAACCTATATTCAGAACACCATCTCATTTCATGATATTCTGAAAATGACCTGAAAACGAAGAGAAGACAATGTCTGGAGACAAAAGAAGTCAGAAGACTAGCTAACTAGCTAAATGCAAGACTGTGGTGCACACATTTTATTCAGAACATAGTAAATCCACTTCCTGATGATCACGGGATCACAATCTAGCACTGAAGTCATAGATTAATCAAACAAAGTTGGTCAGAACGACGATGGTGTGAATGCTCGCTGTTCCGTTAAGAATGGTAACAATCTCAACAAGACCTTTCATCAAGAAAAGGATTTAGACAAGTTGACGAGCTGTCAAGAGATTTCTTCAACATCAAACTTGAAAGGACTGCGGGAAATTCTCAACCCAACATCAGAGACACAATCTTTCAAAAGTCAGTGCAATCATCATCATTGGCAGATCTCAGCGAGCTATAACCGGTGCTTTTACGAATATTAAGGCAGAAGATCAAAATAGGTCTAGTGGAAAACGAAGGCTAATCCAAGTACCTGTTTCCACAAGAAGGGACACTTAACATCGATGAATCAGACAAAATGGCGCAGTGGATAGCCATAACTTCGAGGAAGTTAGGGACTTCTTTACCTTGGCTCTGCTATCTCTTCTGACAACGAAATCTCATCAAAAATCGTGAAAAGAATCACTGCTGCTAATTATACAGTCGTGTAGAAAGGCCATCGAAGGCATACCACAGGGTTCTATATTGGCTTCACTACTGTAGAATATAATGTTTACCTACGTTGGAATCCTATGACCAGTACCCGATGAGTCAAAAATGATTACTGACGATGTCAGCATTGCTGTAGAGGCCCATACATAATACATTTGTTGAACATACATTGAAGTCCCTTCAATCGATCATGTCATGGATCGTGTGTGGCATCGTCGTACGATCTTTTCTACCAATCTTTGCACAAACATAATGTAGCGAGATCAGTCCTATCGTCGTATTTTAATTAGAGAGGACGGTCGGATATAAGACTTTGGACAGACTTTAGATGTAGATTAGGTTAAAGGGTTGGCAGAGAAAGGAAGCCCTTTTCTCGTCACATTTAGGTCAATATAGACTCATTGAGATTCCTTCGAGATGTAAAATAAGAGTTGTTTGGCACTGGTTTCTTTTGACTGAGACTGGGAAGTATTTGAGATTGAGGCGGTTCTCACAAACAGCAGGACACGAGTTCTAACCCTGCAAGGGCAAGTCGGAATCAAAAACTATTACTGGGCACGTCGAAATTAAGGGTAACGAAGAGGCAGATAGCCCAGCCAGACAGGGCAGCTGAACCATTATGCGGAAAAAGGAATCATCGCCTAAAGGAAGAGTTCAGGATAACAGAGATGAAGACAAGAAAGAAGAACTATAACCAGAAACGAGTAAAAGCATGCATCAAACTAAACAAGAACACCCTTCAGAAGAAGGCTTCTGCAGATTCTGGAATGAGAAATATTTGGGAAGTTTGAAATTTCAGAGAAGCATTTACGAACTATAGACCCACTTCTCATACTCAGATTCATTGGAGAAATTGGCCTAGAAAAGATGCTCTAGAGTGGAATATTTCGGCCTAGGCTAATGTAAGAGTGTAAGACTCCAGAGTATAACTCCAGAGGGAAATATTAAAAGCTGCTCGGGCGAATGGTGCCTTATCCAGAATAAAGATGAACATTGGTGGACCAACACAACAAAGGAGACTAATTCTGTCAAGGGTGGTATAGTCCATCACAATGCATGCGGCACCAATATGAATCAAAGTGAAGGTTAAGTCCCACTCAAGAAAGATACTGTCAACCGACTATGTTCGCTGTGAATACCAGACAGTGACAGATGATGCTATCTGTGTCATAGCGGGATTGCTACCAGCTGATATCTTGGCTACCGAATTACAGAGGACCTACGATGTCAAAATTCCGCAAGCCCAAGCTAGAAGAAAGACAGCGAAGCATGAGAGCATGGCAGGAGAGATGGAACCAATCTTCAAAGGGAAGATGGACCCACCGACTTATATTGGATGTTTAAAAATGGATAGACCGTCACCACGGAGAAGTAGATTTCTACCTCAGCCAGCTACTAACCGGACAAAGCTTGCATAAGTTTGGGCTCAAAAACTCTCCTAACTGCTTGATTTGCGGAGACGCAAAAGAAGATGCACAGCATTTTTTTTTTTCAGTGCGCTAGTTTTGAAGAACTTTCAATACCAGATACCATTGTTGGTGAAACTTGGAAAACTCAATACTTGAGAGATACGCTCGGTGTACGCTACAAACAATTTACATACAGTAAATGATGATCCCTCTGGAAACGCAACATAACGCTTCGGTCTACGACGAACCAAATCTTGTCCACCTTTTTGCTCACTTATTTCACTATTCTTTGTTCCAGATTCCCTAATCGATAACGCACTTTCACGATATTTAAAAACCTCTGGCAATGTGTCATTCGAATACAATCCATATGCGGCACAGAGCAACATTGCCATCAAGAATATTTCAAAAATGATTCGAACACGAATGTAATTTTGCATTTTAAATTGAAAACCGCCGCGCGCCTAATTTTGTATCTACACCCTCAAAATGATCTTCGTGATCACGGCAAAGTAACAATTGCAACTGAAAACAAACCTGCATTAGTGCAATTTAAAGACAAAGATGTACCTATGCTTTTGTAAAAGTCAATAGACGATCATCATTAGGTCGGTTAACAAGAGAGTTCGTTGACACCAGCATGATAATTAATCACCCATGATGTGTGTAGATACTTTTATTTTTTTCAAAACCCCTATGACGATCACTTTTATAAAGACAGAATGTGCGAATACATTGTATTACTCCGTTAGGTTCAAAATCACGTATCACACCCTACTTACATAAACATATACATATGTATAAGGCGCGATATAGAAACAGGGTGTGTGTGAAAAAGTTGTATGTCTGTCAGAATAATAAACATTTTCCGGTTCAAATAAGAAGGAACAAACAACTTTTACCAGAGATGTGCAATCTCAACGATACGTCATCGAGGTGCTTTCTTAAAAATTGGAAAAGTATGATCAGAGACAGCGGTTTTCGACCACAGTATTAGGCCGAGTTTCGTATGTGATTTTGAAAAAATCCATCTTCGTGATGAGCTCTTGTGAACAAAGTTTTAGAAATGGATAAACCACCTTTTGATGTTTTCTTTGATAGGCTTAGTCGAAGCCTCTCTTTCTGTGTTCCGAATCACTCGCTAATAATGGCGATTAAAAACGCCTTATCATGGCCAAAGAACAACGTGATATCTGCCATAGATATCCGCATTATTTCGGACAAGCAAGCAGCACTCAAGTCCTTGGAATCATTTTCTCTTAACTACATGACAGTTCTAGATTGCTTGTAGGCACTTTCGAAATTCAATACTCACCTTCATTGGATGTCGGGGCAAAGAGATATGGAACAACTACATACAGTAGTACCCGGATAAGTACTCCCTCGGTTAGCTGCGTAATCCGCATTGCTCACCAAACATTTCAGGTTTCAAAAATTGTCAATAACGTAAACAGGTACGGATTGGTAACTTTCCCTCTTAAGTGCCCGAATAAATCAGAAAAGCTCACAAGGCAGCTATCCGGGGAGCACTGAATACTCATTTTACCAGAAAAATTTACCTTAGGTGTCCTAGGTAGGCTATGTTTAAACTGAAATGTAAGCTAAATGCTATCGAAAAAACAAATCTAAATCTCTCAGGAGATTGCACATCAGGACTACAATAGGTGCCTTCACTGGGCACTGTTTAATAGGCATGCAACAAGGTTTGACGATTTTTGTAGAAGTTGTATGGACGAAGAGGAAGAGAAAGAGGAAATCAGTCTTCACTTTCTTAGTATCTGCCCAGCTCTCTTCCAGAAAAACAAAAAAAAAACTTCACTAAGCAGCCTTCTTGTAAAACGAATGAGGCGATCAGAAACTCTTATTGTGTATATATATAGTGTACCTACTATCTGCAGCTTCCAGCCACATAAACCAAGCCTAGCCTTGACTAGAGGGAGCTGAAAAGAAGGAGATATCAAAAAACCAAACCAATATATCCATATTTATTGACGATGGTGCGGGCTCTGTGATCTACGTTTCAGAGATATCGGTCTTTCACAACAAGACTCTAAAAGTGAAAGTTCTAGTAATAGCTAAGGCCTCGCAAGAACTATTTCAGCAGACACTACCAAGATGTAAGGGCATCCATCGAAATGAGAAGGTAGATGATCTCGATAGATTGGGATCTGATTTGGACCTGCTAATGGCCGATGACTCAGCCCTGCCATCACTAGTGTCACATTGAAATTCCAAAAACTCGTAAATGTGAGCACTCAGGACATGTCGCACCTCAAGGGTGCTCTGAACAGAAAAAATCAGGAAGTTCAAAAGAAAAATACTGTGAACTCTAAGCAATGGCAACAATACGAATAGTTATTCCCAGACATTCTGGACACCACCGTTTAAGCAAAGACTGAAACCTAACACTTTCTGAGTTTCAAAGTCACTACACCAACATTAGCGCTGTGTTAATAGCATCATACCCCCTTGGTAGCAGCGCACCTTAATAGAATGCTAGAAATGCAACGGACCTGTGCAGAGAATATGGCGACGTAGGTGTTGAGGAGGACCTATTCAACCTTCTTTGTGAATTCTCAGCAAAAATAGAAAGACAACCCACTTCCATAAGCTGGGCGAGTTGTCAAACAAGCCACCGAAAGCCAACTTTGAAGCTGTAAAGCCTCATTAGAAGTAGTTACGGTGGAAGTTAAAAAGAAACTTATCGCAGGATTTGTTTTTTTTCTAGTCGATGAATCGCACTAAATCGTACGAAAATTTGTACGGTCAGTGAAGGAAATCACTGCTGGGAGCCTGGCAATTCAATCTTTAAACCTTTGGAAAAGCTTACTGCATCTAATTTTCACAAAAGGCTGTTCTGCATAAACAACCACTTGTGAATTATCAAGGAGGCTGTGGTCAGAATATGACAAAACAAAGACTAGCAAACTTCTACAAGAAGACAGGAAACCGGTTTACTGAAGAAGTACAAATATTCAACAGCTCAGGACAACAAAGTAAAACCTCTGATGTACAAAGTTTAATCCGAGAAGGCGCAATACAATCGAAACACATGGCTATCTGTAGTCACCTTGAAGATGGATCCAACAGCATTTTTGAGTAAAGAAGCGGAATGCGATAAAGAATAAACCTTAATCGCATATTTAGTTGACAAAGATTGGCAGTCCGAAAAGTAAGTTTAAGAGATTTCGATACTTCTAATGAAGTTTCAAATCGATACCGGGATTCACTACTACGTTAAGCTTCTTCGTCTCTCATTTTAAGCTTTAGAGCTCAAAAAGAAGTCAGAGCCTCCATTGAACGACCATATTTCTAAGGTGGTTGGAATCCATCAAAAGCGAAATATCCCTTGTAACTTGATATGCGGTTCCATTTGGACTTGGCTTTGTTTTGTCAGCTTAAAAGAAGCAAGAGACATAACCACCAGTTTTCAAGTCGTTAAATCTATTCCCTTTAACTTCCTGATACCTCAGTACTGGCTAAGATGAATGGTGACTGCACTAGCCATCCCATACCCAGAAATACACCGATTGCAGGGATTTTATTGACTGTCCCACAGACATTTTTTTAAACTACACTTTAAGCACATGTACACCAAAATAACAAAACATTCTTACTGATCCATTATTAGCTCCAGCCTCTGATACAGCTCCCTTCGGTAACGTCTTTTAATAACCGGTTCGGGCGTTTCCTTGTTATTTCCAAATACATTAGCATGTTCAAGTACCCACGTAGAATTCGGCAAATTATAAGCCAGACCCCAATTCAATCCCAGACTTAGATACTGGTAATTGGGATTTCCAATAACACCGATGGTCATACACACGGCAACCTGAAAATAACCTTACCGAGTCATTAAGTCAACGCTTGTATGCAACTGAAGTGCAAATTTTTGGAAAAAATTACCGAAAACGAAGATCCCAACGGAAATGCCAGAAAACGTCGTTTCCGCGATAAACTTCTACCACTTCCTTCAGATTCTACCGCCGCTGTATAGTTCCGGAACCCATCGACATCGGGAATACTACCAGATTCGGTTGCAATGCAACTACACTGTCGCGCCACTGTTCCAAACAGAAACACCGATACAATCACTTCACTTATCCTCATTCTTTGGCTTTATGACTCCTTGGGAAGATATTGCTATACCTATAGATACTTCACCTTGCACCGAGAGTCGTTGCTGCTCGTGATAAAATAAAACTAAAAGTCTGTGAACAAATAAATGTCCAAGCGACCGATGACAGTTTGTTTCTTTTACACCAAAATGTAGATCGACGTGTCTTACTAATTAGACAAAAGTAAGGCAAGTTGTGGAACCTTATGACCCATGACAACACTAGACGCATAAAGAGGTGTGAAAAGAAATAATTTAATTAAAAAAAAAAACATCTTCGTTTGGAAGTTGATTAGAATGGTTATGGAAGCGGTTCTTGACTCTTGGGTATAAGTCTGCCTTGATCTTAAATATTGAAGATATTTTCAGATATTTCTAGTGAAGTTTAAGCGAAAGTTTTTGACGAAAGAGAGAGAGTAAGACTTTCGCTTTGCTAATTAAATAAAAAAGAAATTTTATTTGTAGAACCCAACGTAAGAGTTCTAGTAATAAATTCTACAAATATTTAGTTTAGATACAAATTTCCAGACGCATTAGTCACTTCATGGGGCTCGGATCGATAGTGAATTGTTGCATGAGACAGCGTTTTTAGTTGTTCGAATCTTCGTTAGTGATTCGAAGAACATACTTGACCAAAGGCACATTGTTCTTTGACCTTTTAGATGGAATTCAAGGTCTGAATCCTATCAGCAGATTTTATTTTTAGCTTATGAAACAGTCCAAGGAAATTCTCTCCGTTTGCATCCACAGAGCTGACAAAGCTGGGAAAATAGTGACTTAATATGCAAAATCTTTACACAATTCATAGTTTAGGACTCTGAACTTAGCCTTGCAGGGATGATTTTTTAGTCCTGACTACTTACTTAGACTGAGACACTGCAACCTTTAATTATTTTTGATTCTGGACACGCTTTTTCGGTTTTCTAGACCAAACACTGTGGCATCCGCGGAAGCTTGGTCCTTAAACGGAGGATCGGTCTTCCTTGTTGCCTGGAACCTGGGGACTGTGATTCGAAGAACCCCTTGGCTGGACCATTCTCATGCAATCACTCAATGTGGCCGAACCAGTGTAATCGATGTATTTTCTCTTTCTGGGCTAATCCATGTCTTGATTCGGCTTATACAGGTTGCGGTTGTATTATCTCCGCCGTCCTAGCATACGGGACCAAAAATTCGGCGAAGAATTTTTCCCTCAAAGGTGCCTTCCAAGCCAATGACCGTACAGACGAACTGGCCAGGCAAGGCTCAGCACTACACGGCTCAATCGCGGCAAGGGTCTATATCTCGCGAGAAGCGGTTAATGGACAAATCTACTAACGCTTCCTGCAGAAGACAAACCTCCAATGGAGCGAGTTAACCAACTGCGCCATATCGAGGAAGATATGGCCGACCTACGATAAGAGTAGAACAAAAGACCTAATAAACAGAAACCGCTAAGATATCGCCAGAATCACGGCGATAATTACGGGGTATTGGCCAATTGGAGACCATGCAGCCAAACTAGGCATCACATACAATCCCCACTGCTGCAGTTGCGGGAATGAAAATGAGTAGGAAACTCTCTCCCATCTTCTCTGCAAATGTCCGGCACTACCAAGAGCCAGACTAAATCAACTATTCTTCGACGACCTTAATCTCGGGTAAAGGGGGATACGAGATCTAATCCACTTTTATAACTCCACAAGCTGGATCTAGGCACCGACTATCTCACATCCTCAACAAAACACATCACCAACGTGATAACGAAAATGCACATCTAGTGATACTTGGGTTCATGTTGAACCGCCACTTTTACCTACCTACCTACCTGATTTCCAAGACCGCTTCCCTGCTTATCTTTCAGCACTCGGTGTCATTAATCAGAACTGGGAGGATCAGTATTATGAGTTTCGAACCCATTTGTTTCGCCAAACCGAAGTGGCAGCGATCTCCAGGGACGAGGCGTACACTGGGAGCGACCGATGATGTCATCTGCGTATCACAGCAGCTGGACAGATAGTCCCTTCTGTGTTAAACATCAAGCGCATCATCTGCTTCTGCAACCTTCTTGGCGAATTCCATGTTTCAAAAATACAACGCAGCGTCATACGGTACAGCTGCCCGAATTCAGTCATAAGCCTAAATCTCTTAATTTGTCGGCATTCCTAAGAAGTGGGCCTTTCGCATACCTATATTGAGCAAAGACCTATACCCGTATAAGGCTCAATTTATACAGGAGCTTGAGCCGAATCGGTGCTTCGTTGATTTCGTCTTGTATGTGTTGAGTAACACTTAAATCCCTTCAGCGTGGCGATAAGGGATAAAGTAAACTACAAAGAACCCAAAAAATATCTTTTAGGTCTTTTAGAACTAAAAGTCCGGCATAACTTGTCAAATAGCTGATCTGCTAAATAAACTTCATACAAGTTTTCTAGTGTGGGATAGCCAAATTAATTTCAATACTGCAACTGGCCAGTTCCCTCCAACAACAGCCCATAGTTGGCCTGGCATAAGGCTAGGACCGCCAGACTTATACAAAAGGATAGAAAATCCCTCTCCATCTTTGTAGGTGTGATTACGGGTCATAACATTCTGCGGTACCAAATGAAAAAACTTCCTGTTACGGCAGAAGATCTTTTTAGAGTTTGCGTAGACGAGGAAGTCCACGAAGACAAAACCCATTTCCTCTGCCACTGCCCCGGCCTGTACCATCTAAGAAACAAATTCCTTGGGCGACATTTCTTCCGGAACTCCTCTTCGCCGGCCCACATACCTAACCTAACATGGCCAAGCATCTCGCAACCAATCAAGTTGTTGAACGCGTATCAGCACGCTTGCAGTTCAACACGTCAACATTTACCACGAGAAAATCAAATCAGAGCACATCCCCTCCCTGAAGTCAAGGTCACGTTTGACAAAACTCGAGGAAATGGTTTCTGAATTGAACACTAAATCAGATGTTAGGTTAAGACTTTCGCAGCGTATCTTGGATATGCTCTTGTTCTACATTTGTTTCTAAGTCTTTCAAAATATTGTCTCTTTTGTAGATGAGAAGCTTCTTCTAGACTACAAAACAAAACAAATATTTGGCGCAACAGCTGGTTGAGAGCCAAGGCCTAGTTTCTCACATCCTCGAATGGAAGGACCTATAGTTTTTTTTTGCCGACTCCGAACAGCGGATTGAATAGCTTTTTCATGACAAATTTTACTCTTGAAGGTTTGTCATGCCTACGGAGGGGTGGTGACGCGAAGGATTTTAAGGATCGAACCTGTGTCCTCTCGCTTAGCAGTTCAACGCATTAACCACTAAGCCACGGCGCTCTTCAAGACTGAGTTTTAAAAAAAAATTGTATTTGCCAAACCATGTTTCAAAAGTCTCTTAAGTTATTTATTTCTTTTCATAAACCTTCTCCAGTCCCGTTCACCTTCCAACCACCTTTGTCCTTGTCAATTACATAAATTTCCCATGAATTTGCACCGTGAAATAGTCCAAAAAGCTTATTCTACAATGAGGTCCATACAAATTAGCACAGTCTCCAGGATATACAATTTTCGACGCAGCAAAATATTTTTTATTACTCCTTATAGCGGGCATCGAAAATCTGAAAGAAAAGAATAAACATAAACTATCCCGATACACCTTATGTAATAAATCCAAAACATACTCAAGGATAATCCGGATGATATCATGAAAAAGTGATTGTCCCTTTGGATATAGAAAATGTTGTGCTTCACATATTGTTCGCATAATACAGTGTCTCCCATTGTAGCCGTATCTGGGGGGAAAAAAAAGGACTAATCAGTCAATTAAAATGAAAACAAAATGGCATATGACTTACAGTTCGGCGAATTTTGTCAATTGCTGGAAAAAAAGTCCTTCAATGTCTGGTAAATCAAAGTCTTGATCAGTGGGCTTCTTTTGTGAGTCTACATTTCGCTTGTATATGGCGTAATGAGTGTATCCTGGTGAGTTCAGTTTCGTATGGTAAAGAGGTGCTTTGGTTGTAACTGGTTTTGGTACTTCCAACTTCGGTATGGTCAAGGATGAAGGCAGTTCATAGTAAACAGTTTCTTCATTGAGTAAATTTAATCCTCGGGGAATCCCCGAAATAATAGTCTTAACAGCAGCTACTGATATCTAAACAAAACAAAAAAAAAAACCGAATGATGTTAAACTACAATTCTTTTCAGGTTTTTTTTTTTTTTTAACATTTTACCGTAACAGATGAACCCTTAGCGAAAACTAAATATCTTCTCTGTCTGCTATGTACTACGGTGAGGTTCTGTTTTCTTGGAATACAGCTGGAGCTCGTATTTTGCACGACTTCCACTCTGAATTGTGTTAATCTTGTGCCACGGATGGACAAACAAACGACAAGTGAGAACAAGACGAAGGAATTTCTCATTTTTCAACTTCACGTACTTAGAGCACTACAATGGATAATGGCTTGCAAGTTGTCAACTTCTTAGCTTTTATAGCACGGATTTGTGTTTGTTTTATTTATTTTATTCTGAGGCGGAAATGCGCATTTCTTGTTTGTGCAACGGAAACATGGGTCTTTTGTTCGTTGAATTCCTAAACGTTAGTTTGAATTGGTGTATTGACCCACTTACATTGGCCATAACCCAATGGTGGCTCACTTTAGTGCAGCGAAAAAAAAAAAAAACACCGTGAATCTCTGTCCAAAGAGGTTTACATAACCTGCCTTAGTACAGACGATTTATTCAGAAGCTGCGGTGATACAGACTCAGAAGGGAGCACACCCTACTTATTATGCAAATGTCTCAGCCTACGCAGAACCACAAAGACAGCAGTTGAGGAATACCATTTCAACAACGTGGGCGATCTGTCAAACCTTCTGAAACCCTCCTAAAATTCATTAGAAGTTCGAGATGATTTCAGGGTTACCAACAAACTAACACACACCCTTCTTCTTTATTTTCTCTTTCAGACTGGATATTCCACGCTAGGGGAACACAATAGATCCCTGGAGATCTGAGTGAAGGCTACATCATATGGAAAGCAGTGAACTACCCACAGTCTGTGAACCTAAGTCTATCTAGCTTTGATTGTACTTCTGTCTGAGGTTTATAAAAACCGTATGAAGATTTGTATCTTTGAAACACCGATGGACAGTCAGCAAGATGCATGGAATTATAGATGCTTTTATACCGCATTTATGGAAGCCGCTTAATGGCTTGATGGAGAGAGTGATGCGACAAGGAGATAACCCTAGATCAAATACAATCAAGAGAGAAGTAGTATTGAACAAAGCTAGTGACTCTAATGGCTTGCCAGTTTTATAAAAAAGAAGGCATCTTATATTATGTGTGTTTGAGAGGGTTGTATACAGCCCTTGGCACTACAGTTTCTATTTAGAACCCTATTGTGTCTTCTCTTATGATTTCTTGATGAGTTGTTTTACTCCATCCTCTCATTCTCTCATTCTCTCATCCTCTCATCCTCTCATCCCCTCATCCTCTCATCCTCTCATCCTCTCATCTTCTCATCGTCTCATCCTCTCATCATCTCATCCTCTCATCCACTCATGATCTCATCCTCTCATCTTCTCATCGTCTCATCCTCTCATCATCTCATCCTCTCATCCACTCATGATCTCATCCTCTCATCTTCTCATCCACTCATGCTCTCATCCACTCATCCTCTCATCCTCCCATCGTCTCATCCTCTCATCCTCTCATCCTCTCATCCTCTCATCCTCTCATCCTCTCATCCTCTAATCCTCTCATCCACTCATCATCTCATTCTCTCATCTTCTCAACCACTCATGCTCTCATCCACTCATCATCTCATCCTCTCATCTTCTCAACCACTCATGCTCTCATCCACTCATCCTCTCATCCTCCCATCGTCTCATCCTCTCATCCTCTCATCCTCTCATTCTCTCATCCTCTCATCCTCTAATCCACTCATCTACTCATCCTCTCATCCTCTCATCCTCTCATCCTCTCATCCTCTCATCTTATCATCCTCTCATCCTCTCATCCTCTCATCCTCTCATCCTCTCATCCTCTCATCCTCTCATCTTCTCATCTTCTCAACCACTCATGCTCTCATCCACTCATCCTCTCATCCTCTCATCCTCCCATCGTCTCATCCTCTCATCCTCTCATCCTCTCATCCTCTCATCTTATCATCCTCTCATCCTCTCATCCTCTCATCCTCTCATCCTCTCATCCTCTCATCCTCTCATCCTCTCATCCTCTCATCCTCTCATCCTCTCATCCTCCCATCCTCTTATCCTCTCATCCACTCATCCTCTCATCCTCTTATCCTCTCATCCACTCATCCTCTCATCCTCTCATCCTCTCATCCTCTCATCCTCTCATCGTCTCATCCTCTCATCATCTCATCTTCTCATCCACTCATCCTCTTATCCTCTCATCCTCTCATCCTCTCATCCTCTCCTCCTCTCATCCTCTCATCTTCTCATCCTCTCATCCTCTCATCCACTCATCCTCTCATCCTCGCATCCTCTCATCCTCTCATCCGATAATCCTAATCTGCATCTGCATTTTCATCCTCATCCTCATCCTCATCCTCATCCTTATCCTCATCCTTATCCTCATCCTTATCCTCATCCTCATCCTCATCCTCATCCTCATCCTCATCCTCATCCTCATCTTCATCCTCATGCTCATCCTCATCCTTATCCTCATCCTCATCCTCATCCTCATCTTCATCCTCATCCTCATCCTCATCCTCATCCTCATCCTCATCCTCATCCTCATCCTTATCCTCATCCTCTCATCCTCACATCCTCCCGTCCTCATCATCTCATCCTCTTAGGTGTTTGACGCATTCTAATTTTTTGAGTTGTAGTAAAACGAAGGTTACTTCTTAGTAGGGTGCATCCACCAAGTCATCAACTTAGTATGGGTCGACGGAAGCATTTCTAAACCACCAGTTCTATATGCCGTATTTTAAATAGGTAATCCTTTGTCTTACAAGACCTACCTAGGCATCCTGCTAAATATCGTTGCTTTTGACGATAATGCAAACCAATGAATTTAAAGTCGGAACTGGCCACCTTCCCATCGACTTCAAAGCCGCACATGATGAGATTCATTGTCTGTTTTTGTCAATGTAGTTTGGACGCTGCTCATCTGAACTTTTCTAAATTATAAAAGATGCTTTCAGAATCTTGTCATTTGAACGTTTTCGATTAAATGAAAGTCATATTGTATTGCCTGGTGTTTGAGGCAACCACCACAAGTTTAACAATATTTTCTATTCGAATTCATCCGTTCCTTAAATCTTTTGTCATGTGCCATGATCCGAAATGGCAAAATCTCTAAAACGAATCCCATTGCTCCTTTTGTGTTTCCTGTCAATCAAAAGAAGCACACTCATCCATAGATGTCAACCAAGAGTTAAACTCTCTAATCACATAAAGCATTCCATTAGTGTTAACGATGTTATAAAAATGGACACTCACGATGTGTGTTCCCTAAAGCCCAGAAGATTATAAGAATGTTTTATTAACGCGGTTGATGAGTGTGCCAATACGGAAGTATTTACGGTTAAATTCTGGTCATTTATGTACATAAATCCGTATTAACACCAGTTTTTGACATGCGAGACGTATACAAAGTGGTAGATGTGAGAAGCTTTTCTGCTTTTGTTTCTCAACAAGGACTTAATGAAAATTGATAGATGTAGACCATCTACATAATGTATACCATGAGGTAGATGTCAAACAACAAACAAAATCCTTGTTAAAGGAGCATGTCCTGATGGATGTTAATTCGTTAAGTGAAAGACAAGGATCAACTAGACATCTCTGTTAATTAGATCAATTACTACTAATTTCTAAGGACGAAGTATGTACATCACTCTGTGTCGACAAACAGATAAAGTTTTGATGATGTTGTGTCCTAGCAATCCAAATCTGACAAATTTTTGAAGACTTAAAGCGTTTTGAAGACTTAATTTTCTGAATTTGTTTTACCGGTCTTCCTAAGGCACCTTTAAATGTAGCTCCATCTGAATGTCAGGTCAACTAAGTAGTTCTCTGAATGCTATCCAAGTTGGTTAAGCTTGCAAACCTCATAGAAGACTAGGCCTGTCTCTTCTGTAAAGTCTCGCCGGAATTAACTCCAAGACAGCCGCTTCTGACTCAATGATGGTGAAGGCGCCAGTGATTGTTTGATTCATTCTGTTATCCTCTGTTAGCCTGGAAGTTTGCACTATTTTTTTCCAGAACAGGACTGAATAAATTGCATGCCAGTGAGTCACCCTGTTTGAAACTTGTTGTGGTGTTGGAATTCTCCATCATCCTGGATAAACGAGGACACGAAATACTCGTTTTCTATCTATTTGCTGCTCTAGGCTCTTGTCCAGGATCGCAATGCGAAAATCTCCAAAAATATCGGCCTAAAACCGTATTGACAGGGACTAATTTTTATAGAACGTATTCAGTGGAATCATGCTTTGGTAGTTGAGGAAGTGAGCTGATTTGGATTCTTAAGGAACAGGCAAATGGTGCTATAATTCCCATCCGACCATGTCGTGAAACTGAACTGGTGCAAGCTTTCTACCAAATAATCTCGTGCATCCCAGTCCATCTGACGCAGATATTTTGTTTGACTTGAGGTTCTTTAACTTCATTTCGGTTGAAAGATAGTCATCATACAGATTGAGACGATCAGACTGCCTGACAAGGGGATTTCAGCAGGAATGGTCTTTCCAGATTTTCAACGCCGTCTGCCTGTTTATTATGATGTTCCCCTCTCTGTTCTTGTAGACTCGTGTTTGGCTAGAACATGAGTTGGGTTCCAGAATGCCCATGATCCTTTTTGCTTTTTCCTAAGCAGTTGTGTCTCGTCCCTTCTTTTCTGTTTGTTTAGCCGTCGAGCGGCCCTTGTCTTTTTTTAAGACACGGCCCTGGAGGCTTCCATTTTTTTCCCCCCGATTCGCATGTGAACAGTCAGTATCAAAATAGACGTTGAGTGCATCTGGCACTTGTAATGGTAGTGTTCTAACTGGTGTTCCGTACATGCTTTTCTTTCAGTTGGACTTCTTGAGAGCTCATGGAGCAGGAGATTTACAACTTTTCTGGAAGTGGTCCTCAATTTCAATCTAATGACGTTGTTGAACTTCCTCTCGGTGATGGTTCTGGTCCCTATGTCGCTATATATTTGCAAGAACACGTGCACGTTAGCAAGTACTTTTCAGTCAATCTCGGAACCTTGAAATGTTCCTCTATATAGCACACTAGAGGAGAGGGCTCAACTCTACCAATTCTTCCTAAAAAGGGGAATTTAAGCATGCCGCTCACTACCTGCAAACTGCTACTAAATAGAAACGCGATCAGTATTGCCAATCATAGATGGACAGCAGGTAGCACCTGTCTTATCACCAAGCAGATTTGGCCAAAGCTGAATCTCAAACGTTTCCACTGTCTCATCAGATGGAAAAGATTGATAATAAGCACTTAAGAAGGTGTCATAACGGGACACTGCACCATCGCCAAGCACCCCTATAGGCTGGGCCTTCTTTGCGATGATTTCTGCAGAAGCTGCATAGGCAAAGAGGAGGAGAAGACGATTGTCTACCTTCTTTGTACATGTCCGGCTCTCTCAGCGTACACTTAGGAGCCAGCTTCATTCACAACCTTAGTTAACTGGCTGACATAAACATAGCCAACCTCCAGCGCCAGCGCTTCATAACAAGCTCCGGCTGGTTCTGCTGGTAGTATTTATGGTAAAATACAGATCCATGTGGTAACTCAAAGGACCTAATCTGGTCTAAGTGAGGTTGCAAGCTGCGGCCTGCCACTCCTACCTAACCTAACCTAGCCTTGGCCAGAATATTCCACCTAAGAGCACCTTCTCTAGGCCATGTTCACCAAAGAATCTGAGTATAAGAAATGGATCTGTAGTTGGAATATAGTTGAGGACAGTGCCCCACAAGAGTCCCATTGGTTTCATGGCAGAATCCGTAGAGGTCTTCTTTCACTATCCTGAGTTTCCTCATGTGTCCTTTCAAATCCAGAATTCCATTCATTTGACAAAAAAAAAGTCTTTAGACCACCCTCCGTGTGTTTCCAATACTCCCCCATCAAATGCATCAGCAATACCATGGAAAGTGCATACCTATCGTCCTTCCCAAAGTCAATACCAATTATGACATAATTCACAACGGAATTAGTTCTACACATGGCCGCCGGATGAACCATCCACAAAGGGCATATCTGTTTAATTATTTACACACCAGCAGCGGTACGTAACGTTAGGAATTAAATTCCAAGTAAATAACAATAGCCCATGGTGCTGATACTGATGCTGAGCTAACAAAACTGACCTCAATTGGCTTACAACAAGCCGATAGCCGGGTATTACCGATGTCTGTGCGAAAAGCTGTCTAATTAAACTTCATAAGCCTCAAATCAGCCAAAGGGATGCTTCTGGAGTGCTCATGCAGTTCATTATGGCTATTACGACGAAATGTATGGATGTGTATGTGTGTAACCAAACTATGGCTTCTTTATCGGTAATTGCCAAAGTAAACTATGGCGTTTTGGTTTAGGATAGGAGATGTTTTCATAGAGATATCAGAGTATGCCAAACGGATATGGGAAGGACGATGACAAAATCCTATATGCTTCCTTTTTTCATCGTTCGGTTTAATTAGATTTGAATGGCTTACCGTTTTGGCATATCATGGTGTACCTAAAAGTAGACAACTTTTTTAATTAACGACCTGGTTATGTGTGGAAGACTTTTAGGCAGAAGGACATGACATCTGTGCTGTCAGATGAGTGCATGGAGATAGATTTTTTGTTTGTTTATGACTTCAAGTTGTCTGTTAACATTTCTTAGGCAAAAGAAGACACTGAACCCTCTTCAGAATTTCTTGAATTATTCGTCATCTGTCTGCTTCAAGTTATTGCTTAAGCAGACAAAAAAGGGGCTACGAGTATGTAGCATCAAACCCTCAAGCGTTGAGCCTTTATGAACTTTTATTTCATATTCTCTTTATCGATTCCGATAAGCCAGGTGTAGTTAAAACGCGTCTATTAAGTGCCACGACTTACAAAATGAAAAGCTCTCAAATAAGTCCATAGTCCAAAGTGGAGTCCCACAAGGTCGCATATGCAGATCGATGGTATAATTCACCTTGGAAAGTCTTAGATTAAACGTGATAAGCAAGTCGAACAACTTTAGAGCTTTCGTCATTTCGAATACTCCGAGGTACCGAATTCAATAAAGGCAGTTTGAAAAGTTCTAACATCATTTAGCCTAAGAAGTAAGGTAAGACTGCATACATGTGTGTATACATTCCTCACTCAAATAAATAGAGCATTAAGGCGTAGTAACGCTTTGATTTGTGTGGTACTGCTAGGATCTAGTTCCTAATAGAAAGCTCAATACCAGAACTCCCTACAAAAAAGATTGGGTAAACAGACAAGTCTTCCACACTGATGGTTCTAAAATAATTCCTGTAGCATTGCCAATGGTAATAGGGTCTTTCAAGTCAAGATCGTACCATATGACAACCATCACTCTAACTCCAAGAACGATCAAAGTAGGCTATACGGACACAAAGGTTATCAATGCCTAGCCTTTAAGACTTTCAAATCAGCAATAGTAACATTAAAGCTACTTAAACTCTGTAAATAGTATTCAAGAGACATCTTGAGACGTCCTTTTCTGCCGTCATTCTTGGTGTCAATAGTCAACATTTTTAACGTTAAACTGACATCACCCTTCACAGCATAACGTTCATCTGGTAATCGGGCGAATAGGAGGTATTGGCGGGATCTAGAGAAGGAGATTCAAAGACGAATTATTCGAGCTGTACAGTGATACAAACCTAGTCAAAAAACACTGCCTTTGAGATGGTTAGGACATGTTGAGCAAATAGGCACCTACGCTCCAGCGAGGAGAGTCTTTGAATCTTTGAGACACAACGTAGCAGAAGAAGATCTCGCCTAAGGTGGCGCGTACAAATAGAAGGGGAAATCAATCAACTTGGAATGCGTTACTGGAGACGGTTAGTTAAGGACCGGGCTAACTTGTGGGCCTTGTTGGTTGAGGTCCAGGTTAACTCCGAATTGTAGCGCCATCTAAGCAAGTGGTAAAGAGGTATTCATATAAGTGTTATCAACGAACGAGTTTTATTGGATTCCATTACCATTCCAGTCGGAGATCGAAGGCTCCTTAAGGCTGCAGATGTTATAAAAAAAAAACTTTGCGCTTCCTTGATAATGGTCAGAAGTCACTACATCAGCACCAAAGATACGCCTCTTGATCCAAGCAAAAGCAGAGCAATCGCAGAGTAAGTGTTCCGCATATGTCGACGCACTCTTCAAAGACGTTGCTTGGTGCTTGGACCGCTAAGAATGCCAAGTAACTGTAGCAATTTTTTTGCTTGGAGGAAGAACGATTGTCGCAGATTTCTGACGGACGTCGAGGCGCATTCGTTTGCTTTATCTGCATCTTTGAGAGTCATGCAACTTTCGCTTGTCTTCATTAGAAACACAATTGTGAACGGAAGCTCTAGTCCACCATTGTAGATGTCCAATGCTGTAGTAGACGTCTCTCTGTCTTCTCAAACCTATTTGTAAGCCCATCAATCTCAAGCATGCATTTCTGGATAGCAGATCTAAATTATGTTGTTGCCCTTGAAGCATAGTTACGACCGATGGCTTTATCGACTAAAATTTGTTCAGCTGCACGGCGAAAGAATGTGGCTTGTAAGGTGGACACTTTCAACTCTCTGAAAAGGAGAAGACTCATTTGACAGCATGTTGGCAATATTTCCACCCACGAAGACTGTGAATGATTATAGAATTTGAAGTCCTTAATATTAATCGAAAACCATACGTATGCCTATGGAATAGTCTGGTTTAAGTATCCCAAGACTTATCCACCTTAAGGCTTACATTAAAGATTCACCCACTTTCAAGGGATAAGCACTTTTTCCAATCCCGCTCCAATTTCTCTAGCTCCACAACGAACCCCATTCCCCAACTTTCACTTCAAATCGTCTTCTTCCTCGAACGCATTTTCAATTATACTTATCAACGTTGAACCAATGTTCACCTTCCATTGGAAAAGGAGGAGAAAAAAAAAGTCTCTAAAACAGATCCAGACTCCGGCCAAGGTAGCTTTTAATTACTTTAAAAGTTAATATTCAGCATTAAAAGCGGGTACATGATTATCCTCGTCCTAGTCTTCTCTCCGCCCCTCAGAACACATGTTCAACCCGATTCCGTGGAAAGATATTCTATAAATTTTGTCCGCAAGTGTACGTGACTTCCTTCGAATTTAAACCGGAAGTTATTAGTTTGACTTTTAAAAGAAATTTGTTCAGATTAACTTTAGTGCACTAAATGCCATGGTTATGCCGACACAAATGGTCTCCTTTTTTGTGCATGTGTGTGATGGTGTGGGGTCTGACTGCACACTTTGGTGCATGCTATTTCATATGGCAGTTACGAGTAGAGTTTTGCAAAAGACTGCCGCAAGTAATACCTTGCATGGGATGCTTAGTCCAGCTAACAAGAGACTTCATCCTTTCAATTGTCGTTACACACCACCTGGTTCAACTAGGTAGTTTTGTAAATTGAATGTTTCGTGGTGTACATAACCGGTGGCTTTCGTTTCACGCTATTCGAAGGTGCATCTGCATGTAATGGAGAAACGAAATGAAAACTAATTTAACACGATTTGACCATATTCATAAGTGTAGATGGCTTTAAACGGGACAAGGACTTTACAATATGTGTAGGTACACGCCTGCAAAGGGGATTTTTTACGTTTACCAAGGGGTCTCTATGACCGTCAGAGAGCATGAGGATTTTTCCAAATAAAAAAGGGAGAAATAGTGCCCGCAGACCATGATTTTTGCAGGATAATAGCCCGGGGTGTCGGTCTTTAATATGTCTAAGCAAGTTCTCGACTTGAAGATCTCCATGAAACTTGACTCGGAATTAGGAGAAGTTCTTAAAGAACAAAATTCACTTCGAAACAATTCGTTTTCAAAACAGTTGCCCCGGATATTGGGAACGGTGATACCGAAGGATGAAGCACGAGTGCAAGATGGAAGCAACTGAACCGAACTGCCTACTACTCCTGTTTCAGAACGGCAGGCAGTTTAGATTTTTACGAAGCTACACCGAGCTCGTTAGAATTTCGGACTGAACGTTAGGTTAGAGTAAGATAGTCTTACCTGGATGCGAACTCACTTAAAACCACAGGGGCCGATCGGAGAGTGTCTTGTGAGGATACCGAAAACGGTTCCGATTTACCATAGCTTTACAAAGGCCCTCCTTTAGATCGATTCTGATTAGCCTAGACTAGATCTGTTTGGAGATTTGCCACGTCGTACTTTAACATCGTCGTCGTGGACTGCTAAACGAAAGGACACAGGTTGTGCATGTCCTCTTCGCAGGTACGACAAACCTGTCAGAGTATAATCTGTCTCGAAAAAGCTTCTCAGTCCGCTGTTCGGAGTCGGCAATAAAAGCATTTGGTCCCTTTCGATCGTGTGAAGAATGTATCACAAACAAGTTGAAGGCGAGAAGTTGGATGCTTGTGGTTGTAGGGGGCGCTTTTTGCTCCCATTTCCAGTGTATGCATAGGTCGAGCAGTATGAGTGAAAGGTTTATTTCGAGAGCTGCTGTCAAGTTCGTTCTTATGGCGCTAGTTGTGCTAATGCATGCTAATAGCTGTATTTTCTGAGCGGATTTTGGATGGTGGCTTTTTCTAGCACTGGCTGGCCACTAGACCATGTTAGAATGGACTAAATGATAGCCATGTGTATCCAGTGAATTTTGACTGATCTTGGTCCCAATTTTTGTCTCCCAAATAGTATGTTACACATGTGTTTTCTAGAGTGTTTTGACCAAAGGTTTTCAGCTTGTGGTTGACAGAAGGATATTCCACCAGTAGTAGGCCCAAATCCTCACAAAATACCGCAAGTGGGATCAAAGATCGCTTGTTATTCAAAGTAAACCCGATGAATGTTGTAGCTGTTGGACGATTTTGGGTACGGCTTACCATGGTCAGGAGGTAAAAAAACCTCATTTTAGACTCAATAATGAAGCAAATTATTTAATGACACATTGTTATTCACTAACCAACTGTCACAATACTTTGACATCACAATTGAGTGCCGGTAAATTCAATTGTCGACTGCCTGACGTACCAATTATTTTCGACTTCCCCCCTGGATAGGCTTTCAATAGTTACTCTCTCAACAATATCAGCAAATAAATTATTCGGTCAGTGTCAAATTCAAATTAAATGTCATTTCCAAATTATTTGATTTCGCCAACAGAGGGAGGCACTCAATCCGTTGCATTCAAAGTTGCGCCAGCCCACCATCAATCGGTGTCAAATGAAATATTTCGATTCACATTCTCCTCCACACACACACAACATAATTGCATTCATAATTGAAATACAAAATTATGGAACGAGAAATTCACGGTACCGAGATTGCGAATAAATTTCCACTAAGCAGGATGGAAAATTCTGCAATTCCGTTCGGAAATTTCGACCACAACTGTTGGATATTTTGAACAAAATTCGCATTATCCTCTGATTACAGGTATCGGTTGCCGAACCGCAGGATATAGTACATACTACCACCACACAAAACCGGGCATCTATGGTTGCAATGTGGAACAATGCACAACAATTGATGGAGAATATAAATTAAGTTTAAATATTCAGATATGCAGATACTTCCGACGGATATGTGCGAGAAATATCTCAGCGTGAGTTATAAAAAAATCTTTCCAGTTCTGCATCATGCAGTGTATCCACTTCGAACTTTAATTTTTTTTCTGTGAGAGTTTAACCGAAACCAATTAAGTATCCTTCATTTTTCCGAATAGTGAAAGTCGAGAGTGTGGGCGTATCTTTTACCTTTGGTGTATTGGAAACTGTATTACATTCGAATGAACTTGCCTTTCGATTTTGTATTCAAATTACGAACCCGCTTGGTTCATTAAATTTGAATATCCAATTTGACTCTGTAAAGATGCATCGTGCCCAGCAGATAGAGCTTTGTAATTGAGGAGGAAAACTCCATGTCCAATCAGACGTACCGAACGATAACAAACTGAAGAGTAGTTCATCCAATGATTACCTCCCATTCAGCTTCATTTGAATACTTATCGGCGTCGATGTTAATCTTCTACTTCCTGAGGGCTATTGCAAAGCGATTACTGTCAGAATTTGGCTGTTTAATTAAAAAAGTACAACTTCGTGTTCCTGTCGGTGGTGGGTAGATAGTTGAAACTGGAATTACGTGATTTTTTTCGGGACTAACTAGTTCTCTGTCTGTGATGAGATTTTCTACAAGTCACATTAGTAATGGCCGACGCGCAATGCTCACGGTGAAGCAGCTATCAAGGCCCTTGTTTAGGCAGACATATCCTCAAAACTAAGCAATTGATGAACGGAGTTGATGTTGACGTAATCAAGGATGAATTTACGGAGAAGCATCTCTTTCTTGCCACTGTCGACTGATTTGAATTCGTAGTTGGTTCCGGCTAGTTGCAGGACTATATATATACAAAATAGTCTCTGCTGAACACACTCAGTGATTATTGTGGCTTAGTGCATTTGGCTAATCAAAAGGACACAGGTTCGAGCTCAAAAAAAGCCAAACGTTTGTCTCGGCATGACAAGCCTGCAATCTGTCATAAAAAGCCTCTTAATCCGCTGTTCAGAGTCGGCAATAAAAATGTAGGTCCTTTCAATTCGTTACGAGATGCTGGGCCAAATATTTGTATTTTTTTTTAACACACTTAAGATTTTAGATGGACGTTGTCTGCCCAAGCCATAGTTAGTTCTAACTTCATCAACCATCTGGCATAGTAAATTGGAGGTGATACTTCCAGATTTGCCTTCAAGGAAAGAACAGTAAGAGCTGTTCCAAAGCATTTCAATCATTATATTAGAAGAAAGTTTCTTTTAAAACGACACGACTTACCACCTTAAAGATTTTTCTACAACTCCGACTCGGAAAAGAATTGTTTTATGCGTCACATTCATACTGGATCACAGAGTAGTAAATATTGGATACAAACGACCAAGCTCTTGAGGCAATTTACTGAGATCATTTGATCCATCAAGGAAGGGATTATTTTTTTTAACTTTTAAAACAGTTAACATGAAGTCTATTCTTGACGAATCGTATTGGAAGAACGCCAAGCCTTTCGAGTTGAAAATTACCTCCAAAAACTTTATAATTTTGCTGTATGTCTTGCCTGTCATCTCTGGATTCTAAGCATAAGTAACCTCCTTGCAATTTCGATAGATAAATCCTCGATAAATCTTCTTGGGAATTCTAATTTTTCATCATTCAGCAAAATTAATCACGTACACACATTTGGCCACTAAACACCCTCAAGGCGAACACCAAAACCAAGCTGCACATCAGTCGCTATCGTCTTTCTCCGATGCTTTGTGTTCCAGTTCCACCACCACCATCACCAAAGTCTACACGTGTGCTGTTGAGTCTATTCATAAAAACGGCAAGCCTTCCTACTGGGCTTCCATCAGGTTATTTAAAAAAAAAAACTGGCGCTGAATACGGACTGATATTAGCTATAGCCTTTGAGAGATTAAAAACTAATTTAGTCCATCATTCTATGACCAAACAGACTTCAATTCAATCCTGAAATTTGAACAAGAGAGGAAGACTCCCAGAGAAAAGTTATTTTTCTTGAAAGGCTACAGGCTTCCCATTAAAGTTGTAGAAATCAAAACTCTTTAGGAACAGGAGATTACAACCGATATCGAGATTCCATTTCCTAAATATTTTCCTTTTTTTTGTTTTAAAGAGGGAATGCTTCACGCACCTTCAGAGGTGACCAAGTTCCCCCGGATTCTTACCAACTAAACCCACTCCATCTCAGAACTGCTCTTTTCATTGTTTCAGAGTGGTACCACTTTTCTTAGCCTCTATGAGCTTCGGCATAGTTGATGGTTAGCTCCTTGGAGCTCCTTAAATTTCCAAAATAGTAGAAACTTCACCAATAAGCCAAGAAATGACTCTGATTAATCGGGAATTCCAGCATCTTCGAAGTGGAAGTTCATACAATCTGAAGGTATGTCAAACTCAATTTCAACAGGAACCCAAGCAGGGCATTGTAATGATGTCAGATAGTCAAGTCGTTAAAAAAAAGACCCCTGTTCATCTCTAGAATGGTTTGAAAAAGTCTAGACGAACTTAAGTTTTAAGAGCTAAGCTATCGATCACTTCTGCTAGAAACGAAGGAACTTAAGTCTTGTAAATGCTGTAGTCAAAAAAAGAGGCTTCGCTGGTGTATTTCCGCTCAAATTTTCTAGATAGGTGATCAGATCACATAGTCGGTCTTCCCTAATACGTAAGGCACTGAATTGAATATTAAACTTAGGCCGTGTTGTTTTAAGACGAATTTTTAATCTTGCGCTGTAATTTCTGTGATGAATAGATCTATCTCTATTCTTGCAGTTGGGATCGCGATGTGCAATTTTTTGATTTGCTTGCTGCTGTATACTGTGCAAGCAGTACATTGTCTTTGAAGAGGGTCCCAGCTGTGGATATTTAGTTAATCCATCTTCAATGTTACGGTTTCAGGCCAGTTTACAGTCAAGAGTCAATCCTAGTCAAGTTGATGTTCGACCCTGCGTCGGTTGTGTGAATTCTTAGGCTGACCTCTTTTTCGTAAATAGCCAAGTCTATTTATTGTGGTTTTTCACACGACTTTGCTTATTTATTATGGTTACTTAGACCTGTTTCTCAGGAGGACACAGCCGACATTTCAATACCCAGAGAGGTGTCGAAAGTTCCCCTCTATGTGGAGTTCCTCTTGTTGTCGATACCTTTTTTATTGTATTCTCCTAGCCTTGAACTAAAGGTATGTCTTTCTAGCAATTCTACTCCTATTACGCCAGCAGCTTTTTCTACGTCTTCTGTTTTCTCGTTGTTGAAGGCTTCGTTTATTGAGCATTAGATACAGATGAGAGAATTGATACACTTCCAACGAGAAAGTGGTGGAAATCACTTAAAATGGTGCAAAGACAGCCCCTGTCTTCCAATCACTACTAAGGTAAATCCGTGCCAAACATTGTGAATGGTTCGCATCTTCACTAATTGAAATGAATCAGCGTGGCTTCAATCCAGAAACTACATATTTATTTTTAAATTATCAGCAGCCTTATGGAAACAAATAAGTTTCCTAGTAACCTTGACATTTAACACACTAAATCGAATTAGTAAACATTGAATCTTTTCGTAAAACATAAAACTTTTTTATAAATATCTCACGCATTGGAACATGATCTTCATCAATTTTTCTGTTACAAAATGTGAAACAGAAACTTTTTACTTTAAATAAGTCTTCTGACGCCTACCCACAGTTACAACCAGGACAACTGGATATGCATTCAAAGAAACCATAGAAATACTCTCACCCCGGCAATGTCATTATGCAAACTCAGCTTCGGAATCCCCGCCCACCCGCGCAAAGCAATAAACACAGACACCGATCCGAAAGAAATCAGTTTTCCGTGATTCACATTGATTAGATTCCACATCCTTAAGGATGAAAAAATATTACATTTCCTCATGAAATGCTGGGCACGTACGGAATTCAATATACACGCACAGGAAAAATCCCCTCGGGGTCAAACAAGACAGCTAAGGAGCGACTCTATTTTGCCGGTTCCTCTACTTTTGCTGTTTCACAGGAAATACGTATATATGTGTGTGTGTGTGTGTGTGTGTGTCCCTGAAATCTCGTGAAAACATGAATAGGGATTGCCTGTGAGCTAAGGAACATCTTGTCATACGGGAAACAGGAGCAAACAGAGATAAACTGATATCCTATCTAAATATAAATATAAAAGTTCCCGCTCCTCGTAAAAAAGGTACCGGCTTCCTGGTAGTATATTTGCATAGTGTTTGGGTGGATCAAACTATTTGATAGTGAACTCGTAGTTGTCCTCGTGGTGTTCCGTCTTGACTTTGTCGGTTCTGAGAAAATGAAGTTGGGCTGTTGAAAAGTTTTATTTTTTTTTTTTTAAGGAGAATGTGGAATGTTTCTGTTTTTTTTTTTTCAGGATGTTTACCCCTTATGGAGATAACAGCAATTTTAGTTTATTTATTATTTTCGTTATTGCGAGCTTTATTTTGCCGGCAGTAATAAAAATAAAATATTGTTTTCGCAAAGGATTTAATAAAAAATATTTCTGTTCCTATTATTCAACGATAAATATGTAATATATGCATAATCCTCGTACTGACATGTGTATTTACATTATCCTCACATGTGTAGGGGTAGGTATGTCGAAAATTTGAATTTAACTGCGTGTTCCCACACACACCATGTAAATTGTAGGTAAAGGTTCAGGACAGAAAAAATAAATAAATGAAAATGAAGTAACGACAATTGTATTTATTTACATAGGTCAGATGCTGTCAGGATATGCCAGAGGGCAATTGATTTGAAAGGATTTTGTTGTCAATTTTATTTGACGATAACGACGATAAAACAATGAAGGGAAGCTCTGGTGAAGAATAAAGGTCCATGTAATTGGTGTTAACTTCAATCACAACTGTGTCCTTAGAGGATAACAGCAGGGTGGAGTTTTCTCACCTTCTTTTTTTTTATCATCAATAGAAACAAGGTTAAGATGGTCTGGTATGCAAATAATTCATAAAAGTGTGAGCTTCTAAAGCAATGATTGGTACATATACATAAATGTGACTGGACCTAGGTGTGAAAAATTCAACCACCGGCTTCGGTAGATCTTGGAAAAAACTACAGAATTTCAAATCGATAACCACCACCTGTTCATAGATTTTTAAAGCCGAGATAGGATTTTCAGAGATGAGCTTGAAAGAGTAATGTTTATCGGGCTGCCCTTCTAAATTCCTTCAATTGTTCAGGAAGAATACATACACATACATACATGCTCCACCAAAGTCGGTAGAGATATCACGCTTAGAAAGCATTCGAGAAGCAAAGCCTTCTTTCGAACAACTAAAGACCCGCATCATCACAGTCCTATTCTATGGCGGAGAAGCATGGATTTTGTCTATAATGGATTAGGCAGTCGTTGGTTATTTCAAAATAAAAATCCTGTGGTTGATCTTTAGAAAATACACTTCAGCGACATCGACCAAGCCAGAAGAGTCCGGATGCACCAACTATGATGACTGGCACCTGTAGTGCAGATGCATGTAAGGCCTCCGGCCTGAAAAATCTTCAAATTTACTTTGGATAGATTGTGGAGTAGAGGTGGACCAAGACCGAGCGAGGTGGTTGATGAAGCTTGTTGGTTATTGCCGGGATCCACTCGGGATTGTATCGCAGATGTGCAGAGTAGTGCTAGGTAAATTGGAAATAAGAAAACGGGTCAAAAAAGCATGTATACCTCTGTACAAAAGCACAACAATCTTTGACAGGAAATGCGGAGTCCAGCCAAAGATGAATCTATGAATGTACACACCCGTTGTGTGTTTGTTTCAATCGTTCCATTATATACTCAAATCCATCCTGCTGCTGGGATACGCAGACGATATTGTCATCATCGCCCATTCCTAGCGTGCCTTTATTGAGGCTATTGCGGCAATAGAAGAACAAGCCAAACGAGCTGGTCTCATGATGAACGAGGATAAAACAAAGTACATACTGTCTACCAAAAACAGATCCATCGAACACCGTCTAGGTCAAAACCTAACAATTGACAGTTATAATTTTGAGGAAGTGAAGAATATAAACTCCACAAATGACACCCTATTAGAGATTTGACGAAGGATAACCTTAGACAACCGCTGCTACTTCGGTTTGTCCAAACAACTAAGGTCTAAACTCCTAAATCGAAGGTCCAAAATCATGCTCTACAAAACCCTGATCTTGACAGTCTTGCTTTATGGAGCTGAACGATAAGTAAGACAGCGGAGCAGATCTTGGGATTCTTCGAAAGAAAAATCTTACATTGAATATTTGGTCCTGTCTGTGAGAAGGGTGAATGGAGGAGAAGATACAACCGGGAACTCTACGAGCTGTTCAAAGATGTGGATGTAGTCCGGAAGGCAAAAATCCGTCGACTGCACTGGCTCGGCCACATCGAGCGAATGGACGAGAATGCTCCAGCTAAGAGGATCTTTGAATCCCAGCCACCTGGTTCACGAAGAAGATGAAGACCGAACCTCCGGTTTAAAAAAAAGGCAATCGCGGACGCCAGAAACCTCGGTCTAGTAAACTGGAAGCAGCGTGCCCGAGGCCGTAAAGGATGGAAAGCGGCATAAGTTCAGGCTCAGACCTTCCAACTATTGACAGGGGAGAGTAGCGTAGCGATCGGGTGTTGACAGGGAAGACGGATGAGAAATGTTACAACCTTGTGAGTCTCGTTGGTTTTCGTGTTTGTCAAACTGCTTTTAACACGTTCCGTGGAACTGCTTATACATATTTTAGCTTTTTCCAATTTATGTCCAAAATTTGTCGGATTCGCTGAAGTCTACTCAGACTGTCAAGGCCAAATGTCTTTCAGATAATAGCGGAGAATCGATGCTTTTCCTAAATTCCACAGGATTAATCTAAGAGCCTCGGCTTAAAGGTGTATGAGAAATTCTTATCCAATCGATAAAAACTGTGTTGTATACCTTTTTCAACATCCACAGCCATATCAACACCACTTAGCATTGAGACTTCAATTAATGTTTAGATGTCAGTTTGGTAATAAGATTCACTGACTAGTGTTTTCTTCGGAACTCGATTTGGTTTCCCATAATTACATCAGCTTTTCTCCATACGAACAAGACTGATTTGTCTAGAGTTAAGACTTGGAACAAGTTACATAAATATTTTTCTTTTCCTAATTATTGGAAAAACTTTTGAAATTTTCCATCAAACTTGGAAAAGTAGTTATTTACCACGTTATTGATGATGATGGAGTGTTGCTATACGACATTGACAGGTACATATGGCTTATTACAATATTTGGAAGGCCATTCAATCCCGAGGACTGTTTATTATTCAAATAAGCACACTGGCATACTTCTTGGAAAATGGAAAATACAGAAAAACTATTCCCTCTTGGCGCACTGGCCTTTTCTTTTATTTTTTTTGTGAACTTTTAGGTAAATAAATTTCTTGAGAAAATCTACAGGTTGAGTGAAATGAAAGTCAGCTGTGCGTTGGGTGATTTCTATTAGGAATGTGGATCATATTCATAACAAATCATCTAATGAAAGGTGCAGCCGAAAAGTTGTACTGGGGACTCCTTTAGGATGAGTATTTGTGCTATTTCAACTCTTGCTTCAGAGTTAATAGAGCAAAGAAATTTAAAGATACTCGACGAGATCTACAAGAAGAGGTACACTTAGACCAAAAGTAGGTCTATTGGGATACCACTGAGTGCTAGAGTTGGATCTCAGATTTCTTAAAAAACCATTTAGATTTCTCAACGCAGCAGTTTCGATTGGTCGACTTCGGATCGTTTAGATCTGTATATTCGCCTACGGTGGTTTTTCTGAATTTATCAAGGGCGGGACACGTGCAGAGAAAGTGTTCCCAAAATAGATTCTTCCTCATCTCTGCAGCTCTTGCAGGAATCGCTGCATATAATGCCCAAACGCTGAGCATGTCTGCCTAGGATGCAGAGCCCCGTAAGGACGTTAGATAGTTTCTATAGCTGGTTCCTTTTAAGTCGAATTAACACTTTCGATCGCTTAGGGTAGATGGCAGGCCAGATTAGCCTAGCATTTATGCAATAGTCAAGATGTTACCATTTATGATTTGCTTTCCATAGAGCGTCAGTGTGAATCAGGTGTTTAACAAACGACTTTGACATGGTCGAGCTACCTACATTCTGTACCTTGAGTGCTTTGCCTAACTTATTCGTCATTCGTAGAGTTCTCCGGAATGTCCATGTGACCCAGGACCCACCAGATTGTGACATTATACTGGTAAGCGATCTTGTTGAGAGACCACCCGGTACTCTTTCACTGCCCTAGATTTTGTTGTGAGATCTGACCGCAGGTTGACTGTCGATGTAAATCAAAATATCTGTGCGTGATATTGGGGTAACCTTTAGCCAAGTGGCGGTCTGACTGATAGGTGTGCATTCGGCTTGAAAGACACTACACTGATAAGAAAGATTGAAAGGTGTGAATGACAAGGTCTTCTGAAAAGACAGCCGCACCGGCTCCTTGGGCTGTTTTTTTTTTTTTGAGCTATCCGTAAAGATAGAGACAGACTCATTGGACTTTGCGCTGACCCCAGGCGCTTCTGTCTGTTATTATGTGCCTATAGCCAAGATTGAAGTCATTTTAAATGGACAGCATGTCATTTGATTAAGGTAGACTGCGGTGACTTAATAGGATTTTAGTATGTCGCACATTTTTATCACTCCATTGGAGAGTCCCTCTCAGCTTAATGGTCGCGTTAGTTGCATGCTGCATAGTTTGAAGTGTAGATGTTGGAGAAGTTCTCAACGCACTCGTAGTGCTAAGGGAAGTCACACGCTGGAATATCTTTAGAACTTTAATACTGCTTTGTTTTTACTAGACCCGGCCAACAAACCATAATACCATAAGTAAGGATCAGTCTTATAATACATCTACATTGTACAGTCATTGCATGATTTCCGGTTGTAGGCCACATCTGGTATCTATTCCTTTTTTGCACGAGTAAACGGCTACCAGGGATATCCTGGCGCGTTCGGCAACATTTCCTCTTCAGAGAAGCTTTCTGTCTATAATGAGTCCTAAATATTTGGCATTATCTAAAAAGCTTAGAGGTGTACCGTTGAGCTCGGGTGGGATAATGAATGGCATTTCAATTTTCCTAGTGAAAAGGACAAACTCCATTTTATACAGATCGACACTTAGGTCACAGCTGTTTGTCCACGAAGTCAGCTTGTTTAATTCAATTGGAAATGAATGAACTGAAGTGGAAAGTTCAGAAAGGCAACACCATTTCACTCCACGCAACAGGGAAAGATGACGACAAAAAAAAAATCAACAAAAATAAATCCTACCCGCACTTGGACAAGACATAAAAGCAGTTCCCGCTTGAATAAAAGTTCTCAGCACTCCAATGTTCTAACCAATGAGCCACGGAATATATGTTGCAGTAAGAGACGCTCACGCAATAGGTACGCATTTCCCAACACCAGGCTATCGGCAGCACAACATCTGCTTCCTATACTTACCAGTTTTGCAAAGCCCTTCCAATTCCAATCACAATGCAACTTTCCCTGAAAAGTCCACCCTTAGTCAAGAAATTAAACACCACATGATTATTTTTTTTCCATATAACATTACAGATTTTATTTTCATAATTTTTATTACTATTTAATTTTTTTTCCTGTTATTTACTTATCTCATTACTTTTTGCATTATAAAAAAAAGTTTTATTTATATTAAATTTCTTCCATTTTCTTCTTATTTATTTTCTCTGTCATTTTTATGTATACAAGAAAAAATAAAACATAACAAGTAAAAAAAAAAAAAAAAAAAAATTAAATTAAACAAAAAAAAGCCATACATCATTTTGTTCATCATTATTATTACGGTACATAAAAAAATTAAAAGTAAACTTAAATGTTATCATAAAAAACTAAACTACTTCACTTGTATGTGTGTATATACTACATATGTATATGTATATATAGAGAAGTACATTTGGTTTTAAATACATATATGAGTAGTTCTCGTTTCGGTTTTTTTTTTTTTTTTATTTTATGTTTTCCATTGGATTGCGCCTACTTTTGTATTTTTTCTTATTTTTTTTTTTAATTTAAGTTCAAAAAATCACAGTTAAACAAAAATGCTTCTTAATTTAAAAAAAATGGGAGTAATAATAATTTTGCTTTGAACTACATTGTGATAACCAAGGATGCATTGAATTGAATAAAAAAAAATTAAATTTATGATTTCTGTTGGAGTATTAATCAAATTATCGAAATAAAGTAAAAAAAAAAACATTTTTCTAAAAACTAAGAGGTGGAATTAAATCTTGTAGTAAGTGTACTTTGGCAGTGCTGTTATGTTGTTTTGTTTTTTTTTCGTTTTAGTGAGACAATGGATTTTTATTTTGTTGTAATTATTTTACTAATATGAGAATGTAACAACAATTGAGTAACGCATGACAATTAATCACTATGGCAAGACATAAGGCATTAAAAATTATGTAATGAAATACAAAATAAGCCAAAAAAATAAAATAATATTTTAGTTTTAATTAGTGTGGATCTAACTTTACATGTATTCATTTTCTTAGTTTCTTTTCGAGTACATATATATATTTTTTTCGATATTTGTTTTAAGTATTTCTTTTCATGAGTTTTTAAGGAATTTTTTTTTCTTTTTTATTATAGCAAATATGGTGCAGTAGAATTACACGAGAGAGTTGTAAGAAAGTTTATTTTCTGTTGTTTTCTTTTTTACAAAAATAATAATAAAGGATCGTTTTGGTGAGAAATAAAAAATGTTTTTATTAAAATTCCAAAGTGAAACAGTATAGAGACAAGAAAAAATAAAAATAAAATGTTTTGATGATTATAACATAATTATGACACACACTCGTACTTCAACGTTCATCCCTGAATTACATACTTAATTAATGTTAATTGTTATACATAATTTTTTTCTTAATTTTCTTTTATTTTTTTGTTTAAGTATATCCCTATCTTCACATCGTTCACACACTTTAAGATTATGCTTAAAAAATAATGAATTTATTTGTAATGTTTTTTTTTTTCTTTTAGTTTATATATACTTCATTTCTTTATAATTATTGTGTATATTTAATTAATTTAAACTAGTCTTAGGTATTTCATTTTTGTTATTAAAAAAAATTATTGAAATCAAAGAAAATATACGTTGTAGATAAATACTTGTGGAGGACTTCACAGTGAAAAAGGACGTCGACAACTACCTGACATTGTAAGTCTTTCGTAATACAAATTTTATCAGAGCAGGTTGGACAATAGAATTGTGGATGCCGTGAAGTTGTACAAGACTGACGATAGTGAGTTCTGAGCTGAATGCTTAGTTTCGAGAAACCGTGAAGATGTTATCCAAGCACTTTCTATGGACAAAAAAAACACAATTGTTCTTCACCGATCTTGAGGAGCCTTCCGATACCGCAAACTTAACTTTCATCTGCCATGTCTTGAGTATGAGAGATATTCTTGAAAGGTTTATAGGATTTATTGGACCTCAGTGCAACGTTATGCAAATGCATACGTAAGGTGTAAGAAAATATTGAAGGATCCTACAATTTTGAAGAAATGACGATCAGCGATTATTAAATACCATGCACGTTGACAACTCTTTTCAAAAAACGTCGTTGTCAGAATAACGAAATTCACTGTACTAAAAGTCAAGGAAGTTGAAAACTTTAAAGTTTCATCACATGCGTTCGGTATGTTGCTTAAAACTCGGAAGAGAGACAAATGTAAGTCAACCTAGCAAGGAATGCCTTCACATTTAATGAATCCTTTGGAGCTCACTTCGGTATATACTGCATACTTCATATCAGAAGGCAAACGTAGGTGAAACAAGCTCTCCAATTGTGTTACATCCTGGACAATTTTACGCTTCTACAACTTGTTAAGTAAAACCGAATTAGCTGGACCTATAGGGATCAACACGGGTCACTTTCCCTTTCGGAAGCCCACAAGGACAGTTGGATCCTCTATCGTAGATGCCAGGACATACCAGGACAAACGTCCTCTCTTCATCTGCAGATATCCAGCTCTAGACAGGCAGACTACGCACAAAAGGTAAACCATTCCTCAACAACTAAAAAGAATTGGATAGTGTCAAACTTATCAAAATATTCCGTTTGCTTAAACTTAAAGTTTTGATCTAGAGGCCTAGACCAATTCCTAGATAGCAGGACAAAATCTACAACCAATCAACCAACCAAGGCAACCTACATAACCAAACCATGGAGTGGAATAGTTTAGGGTGAAGTGTAGAGGGTTGAAATGTGCGGCTGAAAATTAAATACCATGGCCGTCAAGCATTCATGGCGACCAATGAAGGATATAAGTTCACGGAGAATTCGGGTCTCATCGCAACCTGTGGTACACTTTGGGTTATTAACAACTGAGAAGATGATGAAACGCTGAACTGTGTTATTTACCAGAGGCAGTCGTGTTTGGGACGTTCATTACTCACTTTTACACTTCTTATTATTCCACTCCTGTTTAATAAATATCAACGTCAATTATAGAAAAATGTTCTTACCTCTCGAACTTCCTTTTGAAACACTGCATACAACACATATTCACCTGTGATATCCTCCTTACTTTGTACCGGGAAAACTTATTTATTTATGCATATGAAAACCATTAACATAAAAAGAAAAAAAATTGTTCAACACCAAAGTATACATTTGTATGAATAAAAAATAAAATAAAAATCAAACACTATAACTATATATCTTCGACAATGTTTTTTTTGGTTTATAGCATTCGCGTAAAATACATTAATGAAATTATCAAATGATTGTTTAAAAAAAAACCAAAACTATACAAAAAGTTTTGTATTATATTTCAAAAATGTTGTTATCGAAAAACGTTAAGAGTGCAATTTAATTTTAAAAATTTATTATTATTTTATTTCATTTCTTATAATCATCGAACCATAAAAATACTGTTTCTGTTTCATTTTCTGTTTTGTTTTTTGTAACCTTAAAATCTTATAGTTTCCTTTTTAATTTAAATTTAAATTTAAATTTTAGTTTTCTTTAATTTTACCACTACATACATTTTTATCATGTTGTATTATATTTCTAATTGTTTTATTTATTTTATATATATATATTTATTTACTTACTTATATATATATATTTATTTTTATATTCTTTAATTATATATATATATATACTTTCTATTCTATGTACATTACCAATTGCGCTAAGTTTTCTAAGGTATTTTTTTTTTCTTTTTGCAGTTTTATGTGTGGTGTGTGAATATGTGAATTTTTCTTTAAAAAACATTTGTTGATTACAGATGGAGGGAGGTGTGAAATAATGATTTTATGTTTAATTTAAGAAAATGGGGCACACTTAACCAGAGTCCATTTGAATTGAATGTTTCCAATTTAAAATGTGCTATGGTGAATTGTGTATGTCTCTGGTGGATATACCTATAAGTTCACGGTTTTATTGGAAATGAACATCTTTCATCAGATCTGTCGAAATTGGGACTGACAGCAATTGATGTGAATTTTCTTATTTAATTTATGTAATTTTTATAATTATGCTCTTAAGTGGTAGTTTTTTTTTTTTTTTTAAATAACTTTCTTCGCCGCCTACAATATCATATGATGGAACGAAAACAGTCTTTGGGTAAATTTTCCTTTTTTTTGCTTAAATGTGTGTTTTTTTTAGTTACTAAATTATATTATAATTACTTAACCACAAAATCTGTTTTTGTGGAGAGGATTTCTCTTCCTTTCTTTTTTTGCTTGGAATTTCCATATGCATAGGGTCTGCATTGTTGAATTTTTGAAAACTTATTTTTTACGCATACACATTTTGTTTTTTTAAATTAATATATTGTTTATGAATAGGTACTGGCATTTAAATGTATACTTATCCCTAAAACTTTGTGTATTTTTTTTTCTTCTCATCTGTATTTTGACGATGGTTTTTTTTTTTGTAAGGATTTTTTTTTATGTCAATGTAGTTTTTTTTTTATATTCAGTTTCGAGGGAGAAAAGTACAAAACTAATTGGTAAATTGTATATATATAAATATACTTAGTAAATATGTCGCAATATGCAGTTGTTATAATTTTTTTTTTCGTTTTTTTCATAATTTTTTGTTTGTTTTAAGAACTTTAATTTATGTATTTATGTATGTGTTCGCACTTTGTTGTTGATTTTCACAAAAAAAAAGAAGAATGTTTATGTATGAGTGTTTTGTATATATAGTATTTAATAAAAATGTTTGTATTTTTTAATATTTGTTTTTGTTTATCAAAAAATCGTTGAAAAAAAGTTTTTATTTTTAATTTTTACGGGTAACTTACTCAAGTAGGCATTTTTGTTCTTATTTTTAAATTCATATTTAACAAGTTTACTTATTTCTTTTTTTTTATTTTATAATGATACCTAATCTGAAATTAGTTAATTATGTACTTGATTTTTTTATATGTATTTTTTATTTATTTTTTATGCATTACAATTAATAAATAATAATGATAAACTTTGGTTTTAATTGTTTTGTTTGTATTAAAACTAATAAAACTAAATTTATGTAATAAGTGAAAAGGATTTCGTTTAGTAATGCAATTGTTTGCATTTCGAGCGCATTTCTTATTTTTTTTGTAAGATTTTTATGTTTATATCCGATGTTGCGCGTTTTAGAAAATATATTGGATTGAGATTTATTTTCCTTGACGCATTTTTTTTTTTTTTTATGAATATGTTTCGGTTGTTAGATCCCGTTGATTATATGTTCTTTTTTGGTTTTCTTAAATTTATAATTTTTTTTGTTTAAATATGTGTGACTTACAACTCTAAGTCTGGATTGACTTCGGGGCCATACATATTGGCTAGTTTGTCGAAACGTGGACCCCACGCTCCAAGGTAATCGTATTCATGTGCCTCATCGTCAGTTCCTTTAAAAAAAACAAGAAGAAAACAAAAAATTTAGTGTTATAGGAGGATATGTACGAAAAGGTATGATAGAGCCCCGAATTTAACAGAGAAATTTGTTGTAACCTTAGGAACACCCGGCAACGGAATGCAATAGTAATATGGGATAAGAGAGCAATTTATATAGACGGCTCTACAAACATTCAATAGATGAACCGATTACATTATTAGGACCTTCCTAAAACTGAGTAGGAAACTGTTCAGTATGGCAACCTTACTAAAATATTACGGATTTCAGGCTCAGATGCATTTAAATGTTGTAAAGATATCTGCTTCCCTGAGAATATTACTCACAAGGAACAGCTCGCACTAGATGGAAACCATGAGGCAGTTGCTTCTCCCAGCAGAGCTGCATACAGATAGCGTTAAGTTTTGCAGGGAACACTTAAGTTGGCGGTTTAGCACGAATTGATGGGTCTTAACAGTGGCTCGCCTATTAGCATGTAAAATCACTGTAAAAACAGACGAAGTTCTCGTCTGTCCGATATATGATGTCGTACTCGACGCCTTTCATGCCGAAATCGGTAAAGAAAACTTCCTTCGCGCGTAAGTTGGCGAGTTTGCAGGTAGTATATAGCAGAAAGTCTAATTTGACAATCTGGAAATAAGGTTCAAAGCTTCGATACGGAAGGTATTTGAGATACTTCATGGTTTCACCACAGGCTGCCACCATCAAAAACAAACTTGAAAACCTTTATTAGCATAACACTGTGTGAATTTGGCATAAATGCTCCGAAAAAAAAGTGTCGTCCTTCCATCATCATTAACCTCAACAAATCGTTAAGTTCTCACAAAAATGCCCACAATTTGGACAACCAGACCACCAAATGCTGATGCTTAACGATCCACTAAATGACAAAATAACAACCAACAACAAACTCATTTAATTACTTCCCCCCAGGAGGTGGTTATACCCAACACCAAAATACACGCGCTTACTCACCTGACGCTAATGAACTAAGAGATCCGGCAGTACTACCGCCACCCTCGTAGGCATAATTTCGTAGGTCGTCAAACGGTGGAGCATTGGGGTCACTATCAGCGCGCTTTTTATGCTCCTCAATGAAAATACCAACATTTGGCTCCTGACCGGGCATCAGTGTCATGACGGGATCTACAATTAACAGAAAAAAAAAAATAAGAAAGTTCATGTCAATTCCAGAACACTAAATTATTTTCATAAAAAAATAAAAATAAAAACAACAACAATAGAAGACGAAGGATAATAACTTACACATAATTGGCATTTTACACGGAGCCAACTCTGGCATCGGTCCACCGATAGGAATTTGCAATGGCGTTATATCAAATGCTGTCATATCATCCTCGCCGCCTCCTTCATCGTCATAGTTAATGATATTCTCTCGAACATCATCATCAGGTCCTGGATACTTAATATGCGCTTCTCGTCGTCGGTTATAGACCACGAACACCAGGACAAGAACTAAATTTTTTATTTTTTTTTGTACACACAAACAAAAAAAGAACAAAAACATCTCCGTTAATAATGTGAACAAAAAAAATTCTCGGGTAAAGAAGTAAAAATCCTTGTCAGATAGAAAAATATACGACAACGCTCTGGCAAAAGGACATTCGCATGCAAAATTCAATAGCACTACACTACTATCAACTTTCTTTAAATTCCAAGCAGCAAACTTGTGTCTAAAATGAGATGAGAAAAGAATGTGTGTCATCAGATACATACCTCGAACTTCATGAAAGGACTAAGATTAGAACTGAAAAAGCAAAGAAAAAAAAGCAAATCCTTCGACTATTGAGCACAAGTGGCAATTTTCCAAAATAGATTTTTTTTTTGTTTGTTCGTGTGATTGCAATTAAAACGTACGTTTCCTTTTTTCTGTTTTTAATTAAATTTCTTGCTAAAGTTGCATCTTTTGAAAAGGACACTTTTGAGTTTAGATGATTCATTTCCTGGTCCTTCATTTGACAGTTGAAGACGACTTTATGGTATGGTCTGCAACTATCGACCACTACATACAGTCGTCAGTCGTCCTAGAAAAGACATTCAAATGCACAAGCAGAGAATTTTTTCTTTTCCACTACAAAGCATGTCCTGTGTGACGGTTTCTCTTTTGCTCTTTCACTTCTCATTTTAATTGTCAGCTTTTTGAATGTATGCGGGTATGTCTGAAGTTTATTTCATGTGCAGAAGTAAAAAACAAAAAAAAAAGGAAACCTCTTTGCGTTATGCCGACTTAGTTTGTAGTGAAATGTAAGGGTAAAAGGAAATACGCTGGCAGTTGGCATAACTCTCCATCGTGAACTAGTTTACTGTGATGAAAGCAAAATGAAGCACACAGTGAAAAGCGGTTTGCTAAAACGTTGCAACGGTTTTCTTTGACTACCCTCATCAGTCTAAAAATCAAGTCTAAGTTTACATTTTTTTAATTGACACTCGAAGACGTACAACAGAAACTAAGAAGGACGCTTTCTGTAAGCGAACGCAAACAGTCACAAAAAAAATCAGTTTACTCAAGCTAAAGTAAGCACTTCAAGGCACTTTTTGACTTTAAAAAACCAACTCGTGAGGGGCATGATTCAAGCCGTACTTAAGCAATGTTGCTAATTAACCATAAACTTGACTACAATCTTAGTGCAGAACCTAGCAACCCAACTTGCTAGAAGACAGAGAGGTCTATCGAAACTGAATTCCATAGAATGATGCCATTAAAGTATTTCGGTAAGGATATCAGCGAGGGAAATCAAGCCTTGTGTTGAGAAGAAACTTAAGCGAAAATTTGGATTGAATATTGTTCTACAAGGCAGGCTCAACGGGACTTGGGTAGAATTTAGGATAAAAGTCGACACTTTTACATGGATGTTGAAGAATTTAAACGGGAGTCAATTTTTTTTCATGATTTCCTTAATCGAGATGACGGCCGCTTATGTCAAAGTTAGAGTCTAGCTTACGCCATAATAAACAGAAAATTGCTTGCATAATCGTTTCGTGGTGAACGCACAAGTGGAATGGAATGCTGAACTGCAACTCAATTTTTGTTGTGCTCCCAAGGAATTTCCGGGTCATCATATTCCGAGAAAATGACATAGAAATACAAATACTTGGCGCAACAGCTCACAGAGAACCAGGGCCCGGCTTCCTATTCGGCTATGCCCAACGACTACAGTCGGAAAAACTAGCTATTTGCAATTTTGTAACCTTTTCGATGCAAGTTCGTATCAGAATAACCAAAAAAAACTGAAAGAAGATATCCAAGGAGTGTGATGTTTGCAAAGCCTAAGAACTTTAGCCAGTGATTAGTTAAGGCAGTGTGATGATTTGACTCTTGGACTTAAAGTTCCATTGTAAAGTAGTGGCACCATTGTTTTTTTCTCTATAACATACATGTATCGTAAACCAGTGCGACTTGTTAGCTCCACTAGATCCCACATTTTGAAATACTCTAGCTTTGCTCTACTTTTGAAGCATATTACGTCGTTTCTTTGAAGTGTTTCAATGACGTCGACTATTCTTCGTCTATAGATCTCCTAATCGAATTTGGCATTTGTGGATGCTGGTCTTAGAATGCGATTTTGAACTTCTTCTGATTCACATCCGAATAGGATGTTTTCAACAAAAGAAGACCAAAGAATTACGTCTTAGTCTCCTCAGAAGGCCTTTTAAAATATGTTCACTTCGTTTCTAAAGGCTTGAAGGTAGGTTATTTAAGCGAAACAAGATATGTTGCTGCGCGGTGTCAGAAAGGCTTAGAACGTACGTAAATAATAAGTGTCATATAGTAACATGAAGATATAATTCATCAGGGCAGTAAATTAAGCGAAATGCATTGTAAAGGAACCAATCACAGCTAAGATTACAAACAGTGCCTCTCGATAAGCCCTAAACGGGATCCAACAGCAAGATCAGTTTCTACATTTGTTTATGTCTCTTAAAAAAAAAAAAAAAAAATATAGGCACCTTGTGTACGAAGACTCGTAGTCAAGACTGTCCGAATGAAACCTACCTTTGAGTAGCACACACGTAGAAAAATTATGATAATGTCCTATAGAGTTCAACCACGCATTGTGAAATTGTTTTATGAAGATGTGTTGCGTGACATACGTAAAATGAAAAGTACACAAGCCATAACAGAGAGTACAACAGAAGTCCTGTGCATCATCATCAAACGTTGTACACAGAAATTAGGACTTTTTCAGTATGAAACTAAATAAGACTGACATTTGTTTGCGTATAATAACCATGATTGGCGTTGATCCTGTCTAAAAATGCATCATTACAAACAGTTTCACCTCAGTAGTTACGTGGGATATGTCGCCAAGCCATTGATTGCAAGACGAATGACAATTACATCAACGAAATCTCTGTAGGTATCGTTCTATTTGTTCACTCTCTACCTACATAATGCATTTTATAGTCGCCCTTTTCGAGGGAATTGAAAAAAAATGCTTGAGAAACAAAATTTATAAACGTTAAGTCTTCCTTCCTTCATAATAAATCTACTTTACTGTCCAGATACAATCAAGAAACAATATGTCTTCAATTTTAGAAAAAGCCCTTCATTGCACGTTTCTCTTAGAATTTATTAATAAACTTCCAAAGAAGCAAATAATTTTCCTTCAAACCTAAGGAGTCTTTAATGACCACGATTAGGAAGGCAATAGATTCAATCTCGACAAGGTCTTTCCTTAATCATTTTTCCACTTCCTCACACCTCCTACTACCAGCATAATTAATTAAAAAATCACGAAAATGTCTGCGCCGTCTTTTAACAGTTTATTTAGAAAAAAATAAAAAAAAAATAGTCCAACACACAGGCACAAGGATAATTCGTTTGGTTGTATAGCTTAACATTCAATTGCCCTCATTAACCATTAACGGACAACGATGGAAATTCGTTTTATCTTAGGGTTCTCCGGTTTTTTTTTTTGGACCATTTCTCTGGGGGGAACCTCTTTCCGATTCCATTGTTTTCAATTTGTTTCCTTTGTCCTGTGTTCCATTTTCTTTGCATTTATTTACATTTTGCCTCAACAATCTTTATTAAAAAAAAAACAAAAAACAGAGGCAAAAGAATGATAAAAAAAACAAAAACCTTCTAGATCCTGGCAGTACAGATGAGAGTCCTTTTGACGAAACAATAAAAAATAAAAATTTAAAACAGAAAACTTCCATTTGAGTTGAATTTATCAAAACTTTCATTCATTAAGTTCTTTTGATGGTAAAATCACAGGAAACTACGCAAGGACACGTTTACATTTCGTGTTCCTTTTGTCCTCAATCATCATCAGGACACTGTAATGAAGGTGAATGATAGATAGTTGTTGTCTATTGTCTTACGGGAGAATTCATGAAATTCAAATTGCTACGAAAAATAAAGACAACGACAAGGATATGAAAGGTAATCTAACGAGTCCTGTGGAAAGTATCTGCTGTCAGTGGTAATGTACAATGGCATATCCTTTGTAATATTATTTGCTTGACTTGATGAAGACTCAGACAAAACTACTATCTTCACTAAATCGACTGCATCACAATTTTGTTGTACGTATTACTCGGTGTCCTTCTCTCCCCAAACCACAATTTCCATTCTTTTAAGGCAAAAGGACAAACTTTAGTTGTGTGTTTCGCGTAGTAATTCATCTGCAATATGATTGCGCGGTAGAAGAAGAATGAAATTCAAAATAAATTAGTACGCTACAGAGTCGTTTGTGAATTTTCCCAAAGGAGAAAGGACATTGGGTACACAAGACTTAAGAGTAAAGGAAACCAACGCCAACATAAAGTATATGAAGATACAATAGGATGTGTACCGTACGCAGGATGTAAACCTGTATATGTATGTTTGTGTGTGTGCTATCATACTATGAGAAAACATATTTTATGACAAGAAACGAATCAGGGACGATGCAAAGTGAAAGTGGAAGAGAGTGCCTGTGGAAGTGGAAATGTCATGGGTTTTAAATTTTTATTACAATTTTCATTTTTATTTGAAAGGATCTTTGGAATTTACTTTTCTGCTTCGTGGTTTCTTTTTTTTTTCTCCCACCTTTCCGCTGTTATGCCGAATGCAAAGAAAAGGAAATGAGATTTGCTTATTTGCGGAGATTCGTATTACAAAAAACGGAAAACATAACTTTTAAAGGTTTTGAGATCCTTTTTTGTTGTATTTCCTGGACAACCTGACCTATTTATGGAATTCTTAGAAAAAATATAAATTTTTTCACTGAAGTGAAGGGAAAAATGTGTTTTTACATTTATTGTGAAGTGTGCAAGAGTTGTTAAGGATACTTTGGTGGTTTTCAACGAACGGTTTTCATTTCAGTGTTTGGTCAAGAGTTTTGCTGAGATAGAAACTAATAGGGAATTTGAATTGAAATTGTTACTTTGCAAAGGAAATGGAAAGATATTATTAAAAACATGAAAAGGAATCAGTATCAGTATCACACTTCAAGACTTTTAAAGAAGTTGCAACATTAAAGTGAGTTGAAAGCGGCAACTGTACCGTTAAAGAGATTAAAAATCGTTTCCGAAATCAACAAGGACTTGACAGAGGCAGATTTTTTTTTGCAATTTCCACAGAAGAGTTGTAGCAAGTGGGCAAGATTCAGGATTTCATTGATGGAAACTCGAAAAGGGTACATATCCAGGGTTAAACACAGACACGTTTGTGGAACTCTTAAATGTGCGTTTCAGAGAATAAGACAAAAACTTGTGCATCTCCACAAAAAAATCCCTTGACCTACTCTGACGATTGATAAATACAAGATAGAATGCAGGGTAAGTAATGGCTCCAAAACTGACTTACGAGGACGACATGTGTACACGAAAAGTATTTTGTGTTGCATTGGTCGTCACTAATATGGTTTCTTGTAAAGCAGTAATAAGTGTTCTTGGAATGACCACGATTGCATATAGAAAGGGAAAACAACACATCACGATACACGTACAACTGTAAGCTTGAGTAAGGAAGAGTCAGTTGTATGACAAAAGCTCTTATAAGTAGCTTCGATCTTAGAAAGGATGGGAAATTGTTGAGGATGTAGATAATCGCCAGCACCTTCCTATAATAAAAAACTAAATAAGGCCCACGGACAGTTTAAGGTAGGAGGCAGTTTAAGTGTTGTCAACGACATGAGCACACCTAAATCCCAGTAAACGAATAAAACTGATTTACATCTGCAGTCGTAAAACAACTCTACAAGAAGGGATCTCAGCGTTTGGGTAAACATAAGGTTATACGAGTCATCTTTGACATCTATACCGGGCACTGTGTGATATGCTGTCATGTGGAATCACCCGTGGCACAAAAGAGGCTGGTTAAAGACGCCGCAGGCCTCATCGCTTAAAAGTTCCTCTGACTGATCTAGGAGGTCCTTCAAAATTGTACACGCATCCGCAGTCAACTTGTTACAAAAGTTTAGGTCAGCGATTCTCGATATACACGTATACATGGTTAGGTTAGGCAGGAGTGGCAGGCTGCAATTGCAACCTCACTTAGACCAGATAAGGTCTATTGTATTACCACCAGGATCTGTATTTCGCCAGAAGTACTACCCGCAGAACCAGCCGGAGCTTACCATGAAGCACTGGAGACTGTCTATGCTGATGTCAGCCAGTTCACTAAGGTTGTTGAAGAAGCTGGCTCCTAAGTATGCCCTTCTTCGAGCTGAAAAGGCCGGGCATGTACAGAGAAGGTGGAGAATCGTATTCTCCTCTTCCTCATCCATGCAGCTTCTGCAGAAGTCGTTATAAAAGAGGCCCAGCCTAAAGGCATGCTTGTCGATGGTTCAGTGTCCCGTTATGACACCTACTAAGGTGCTTATTAGCAATCTATTCCGTCTCATGAGACAACGGGAAAGTTTGAGATCAAGCTTTGACCAGATCTGCCTGGTGATGAGACAGGTGCAGTTGCCTGGAATGTCTCTATGCCCCGGCACCCATATTAGGTGAATTTTGAATTGCTCAGCCATCTCGTTAAGAGACAAGCGACAATTTAGGGCCACGATAGGGCTTCCTTGATAGCCATTATCTCGGCTTGGAAGACACAGCAATGGTCAAGCAAACGAAAAGAGATGTTAACGTTCACATCCTTAGAGAATACACCCCCTTCCACTCCCGAACACGTATACATAAACTAATATATATTTAAGAATATTATATATTTTGATTAAAAGTTCGAATACTTACCTAGATACTTATTATATCTGTTCAAGTTTACAAAGCTTCAAAATATTTTTTTTATATAAAAAGATATGCAAACAAACTACACACAATATTTATACAGAGTTGTTAAAAAAAATAAATATTTAAGCATCCCCACTTACCTTGTTATAAATAATTTTATATACAAAAATATTATATACGTATAAAAAGACCAAAACAATAAAAAAAAAAAGAAGAAAAGAATACTCACGTATCAATGTGCTGGTACATAGAACAAGTGCTATTATAAAATCACGAGATGGTGTCAACACTCCAGATGCCAGGAGTTCCAATTCACAATGCATTCCAGTGAATCCCATTGGACAAATGCATTCATATTTCTTTGGTGGATTGTGATCACGACATCTGCCACCGTTGCGACAGGGGAACAGTAAGCATTCGTTATCGTTCATACATTGACTGCCAGATATTTTGTAACCAGCAGGACATCTAAATTGTTTGAATTGGAATCATAGTTTGTTTTTTTTTTTGTTCGGTTTTTTTGTTTTCTTATACAGGGTGTCCAAAATTAAATTTGCATTATACTTGAAAATTAGGGGAAATATGGGTTCTGATGGAGTCTTACAGAGATGGAACAGTGGGGTTCATTGATTTAAGGAATAAAATAGAGGACGGTTGGAGACCATGCCAAACCTTATTGATATTTTGGAAAAGGGAGCAATACACTGGAATTGTCAGCAAAATGTCGTTGAATTGTCGTTTACTTAGTGCAAACTACCTACCAACCGTAAACTCACAGCAAAAAGAATAAAATCTGGACAAGACAGCATTATCGCTTGTCAAGCTGAATGTTCCAGGATCGCCTTGAAAAAGGAGATCAACTCCGAACAAGATGATGTCAACTTTACATAGGCATAACACAGGCAGTAGGGTGGTGATGTGTCTTAAACAGTTGTTTGTACTGAGGAATAATGATGACATCAGGAAGCTGAAATATGAAGCAATAACAACAACATCAAAATATTCTCCCCAGATATTCAGGCCGCCACCCTTGGAGCAAAGGCTGAAACCTAATACTTCCTGAGTTTAAAAAAAAAAAACTACTCGGGCTATGTGAATAACACCGTGAGAGGGTATTCATAAACGCTTACGTGTAAGTGAATTATAAAAAAATTATTGAGTTGGTACCGAATTCATCTTCGAGGAACTAAAGAAAACCACTTATGCATCTTATAAGATCGGAAAAAAAAGAACCCCAGGGACAGAGATGCCAACGATTTATCTCTCCTAGTACGAGCAGTAGCTGTAGGGCTAAAATGAAAAATATCAGGCTGAGAACCAAAAGGTTAAGAAAAAGAAGTACTAGCGAGATCCGGTTGAACTTAATTAAGGCTTGCAGTGTAATATAGTCTTGATCTTAAAACTCTGAGTTTCTTAACTTACTGAGGTATTTAGGGTTTCTTATCATTAGCATATTAAAATTTGAAGAATCTTTTCAGCGAACTATACCACGTTCAGTTGGACTTCTAGCCTTTATCGCTATCAAGCTGGACAAGAAACAAACATGGGGATCGAGTGCCAACCTTAGAGCCAAAAATTCTTGCCTTAATACAATTATTAGTAGAAGTTCCAAATTTGTATACCCACTCCATGATATAGATACTCCTTTGGGTAAACTTTACTCCGCAAACGTATGATATTAAGATTGATTCAGATATCTAAACCTTTTTAAACGTGATAATCATGCAGGCTTTGATAGATTAGTACAGTGCATTCGAAATGCACAGTAAATGAAGACCTCACTTAATGTGGCCCTCATAGGTCGCAAGTAACTTTAAACAATTTTGGCTTGTTTAAGGATTTGCCAACTCTGAAAAGCATACAAGTAGTAGGATCAAGTGACAAATTACAGCCATTTGGGAAGTAAACTGTACTGAAACAGTTCTGTTTCCTTGGTCGTTTCGAACTGAGTTTACAGGAGGTCGACCTGGCTAAAATGTAACGAATCCCGCTTCTAAAATCATTATGGCATTCAGAATGTTGACACTAGCAACATAGCCCGAAAAGTATCCAAGTCTACACAGGGAAAATTAACACAGAAGAACACCTCAGCAACGACCACGAAATGAAAAATTGACTTCAGTTAACTTGGTGGGTGAAACTCCTTGCCGGTGGGCCAACCTTATTAAAACCAATTTAATTATTTAGATTTTTAATTGTCGACAAACCCCGCAATTAGCTCACAACTAACTAGCACACCAAGTGCGCGGAGTATTGAGTGCTCTATTTTCCAGAGAGTGCCTGCTCTATTACTGGAGTATCACCTAACGTTTGTTTAGATAGATTTCTAATAACTTCATGTGCAAAACAAGAAGCATAAAGAAGGTCCATCTTGAATTGAGACGCCATCCAACTGGAATTCCTCTCACCCGTAAAACAGAGTATTTTTCAGGCTAGCTAGACAGAGATGTTTAGTCAAGAGAAATAGTGTCTCCAAACTGACAAGGCTATCACCAAGCACGTGATATGCGAGTGACAAGGAACTTTCTTAAGGCTTTTATTGAACCTACATATAGGGATGAGGAGCTCTATGTGGGAAACCTTTTTATTGATTCAAACGAAGGAGTCAACGTTCACGTTTCCAAAACTCTATGGAGGATTACGTGTAGGTTGGGTTGGAAAACTTTTTGAAAAAGTTCGAAAACAATATAAAAGTTAAGTTTGTTTCTTCTATATGATCGTTTATTAAGTCATCTAGTGCATTCTATGTAGTAACCCTGTTTATTAAAATTTAAATTGATGTCGATCATAGCAAAAAATTGTCTAAATTGGTGGACTGACCTTAGGCTTTTCGACAATTATTGGCTCCGTCAATATTCACAACAATGTATGAGATACATAGATCTAGACTTAATTCGCCGGTGTAAGTCTAAACAATGAAAAGTTTATCTAAAGTCATAGTTGTGCTGAGGAAGATTACCATATTTTCACTTTCTTTTAAATATAGAACCATATTCCCAACAAATTTCAAGTAAATTTCGACGCATTTTTACGTAGACACCCTGTACACCTTTGAAGGAGAAAAGTGTTTTTTTTTCTTATTCTTTTCTTTATGAAGAAAATGAAATGAGAAATTATAGAGAGGAAAATAGAGAATAAGACAGAAAAAAAAACAGAGTGTGTGTTCAACACGATGGAAAAATCAAGAACGAACTTCACAAAATAAAATCAGAAAAACTAAAGAAAAAAAAAAACTTATATAAAGAAAACTAATTCATATAAAATATCACTTTCAATTAAAATCAACGAAAGGAAGATTAAATCGTCGTGGTAGCAGACAATGTTTACTATCCCTAGTGGCATTTTCAATGGCGATTGTTGAATGTCCTTTTTTTTCGTGTCGGTATTCATTGCAAAAGGGAACCGGAGTAAGTAAATTTAAGGAAGGAACATTTCCAACGATGAGTTTTGTTAGTATTAAGTTTAAAAGATATGTACGTACCTTTTGTTATAAATTTTTTTTTTCTATTTTTTTAGGGGGTAAAATTTCACAAACCCTAGCTTTACTTTTGATTTGGCTTAATTTATTTTTAATGTGAGAATTACGAATACAAGAATGAACATGAGAATTGGATAAAAGAAATATTTTTTTTGCTAAACATTTATGAAATAAATAAATATATGTATTTATATATAAAGTATATATAATGAATTGGGATAATGCTTAAAGCATGCATATATGTAAAGGGAACATTTAAATAATTATTTGTTTTTTAAAACAGTTTACGAATAAAACATTCACATAACAATATTAATTGATGGTGTGTAGCAAATGGGGGTATGTAGTGGAGTTTTTGAAAATGCACTATTGATGTCTCAGAGGAAGAGATGGTTGGTGTATTGATTTCGATGTCAAAAATACGATGCAGTTTTCGACCGGAAGCAAGTCTAATAAGAGCGTAAGGATATCATACATCACGATTTGAATCTGTCAGAAGGATCTTAATAATCACTTGTAGTGTTTCTTTTAGTAATATACACTTAAAATTTATTAATTGGCTGTGATGATATCGAATAGCTAACGAACGAAGTATAGAAAAAAATATAAGTCAAGGAAAACCTATCTAAGATAAGCTTTTCACGTCGTAGGCAGTAACACAGAATGTTACTGTATCACGGGGAGAGATTTGTGGCACTGGTTTGCCAACTTAGATTTGTGGTTGTCATTTCCAGGTCTTGCTTGACTATCTACATATGTACGTGACGATAACTCTTTGATATATTGGACACGAAGAAAGTTTGCGCGGTGCTACCCGAATCGCTGGCACTTTCGCTTAGGATATACTGCAGTTGTTCAGAAATCGGAAAGCGAAGTCAAGCTCAGTTGCGATTTTTAGTTGAAGATTTCTTAAAAGGGACGAAGATATTGTACTATTAAAGTCCTCTATTAAAACAAGCTAGTTCCTTTTAACTATTTTTATTAGAAAAAGCTTAAAAAATTAAGTATTTAAATTTAGGACTGTATACCGCTTTTCCTCTTCTATTTGTTAAGAAATCAAGCTGAGCTTAAGTGTATGCACGCAATCGATAATGACTTATATCCTTAATTATATATATGTATGTAAACAGTAAAAGTAAGAATTATTATAAAGGCGAGGACCGGAAAAATGTGTCCACTTACCAAAATACGTTCTACGAAGCATTACTGTACGAAGGGATGCATTTTTTACATTTGGTTATGGAAATGTCAAAAGTGAGTAATTTCACACTTTCAGTTGTAAAAAAGGATTCAAGTCGTGTCACTGTAAGTCCCCGATAGGAACTAGGGTTTCGATAATAATATTTCAGCATCTTTTGCTTAAGGTGTCAGAAGTGGTAGATATAAAACAGCTTGCACGTTGTGCCTTAAACATATTTTGACATTGGGAATGTAAATGGAACATATTAAGGTTAAACAGGTAAGGCTGTGATTTTATTGACATCTTGAATGTTCACTTACAATCTTCGCAAGGTATCAGACAAATATTTGACGCGACAGATTGTTGAAGACCAATGTCTAGATTTTGCACAAATTTTCAAGTTATGCAAATGGAAGGGTCCTACAGTTTTTATTGCTGACTTTGAACAGCGAATCGAAAGGCCTTTGCCTAAAGGCACTCTCGGAGGTTTATTGTCTAAAACTCAAACCTTAACCTCAGCTGGCTTGATAGTTTGCAGTTTTAGCTTACCACGTAAATTATCAATTAGATGCCGTATAAGCTAGTCGAATTTGACTGCAAGGACAAGGAATTCAGGTACTTCATAATTTGTTCAGCTCTTAAGGACTTTACCTGAGACCTGTAATTTTTAATTTTTTTTATATTTTCTTGACAGAAGTCATAATGATTTTCTTTGATTACTCCGTTCAAGATAACGAAAGCCTTAAAAATATGTTCTTCATTTCTCTGTAGGACATGGAAACAACCACAAGCTGGCTTTTTCTAAATTTTTTCGACGAGTTCGAAGTTGGTGCTAGAGAACTTTCGGAAACTGTTATTATTAGAATTTCAGGGTGCCTAGCCTAGATCTAAACTTAGTACACGGCTTGGTATTACATTTACGAACTCCTTATAGATATTGAGATGTTAAGCTCACTTCAAAGCTTCTTCAAATCGTATTTAGCTGAAATCAACTACAAACAAATACTAGCTTATTCCTGACAGTCCTAAGTATGTTTGATGATATATTTTTTTAAAATGAAAATAGCTATTTCCCCTCCTTTCCTTAAGCTAGACGTAAAAAAAAAACCACACAACACACCACCATATCTACATGAGGCCAAAAAGCTATCTCTAAACTGTCACTACATACACAAGACAAACTCGTGATAATCACTCTATTAGTGAACTAAAACGCTAAATGAGCATATTCAAGCGGACATTTAATAAAAAAAAAATGTATATATGTATATTAGAAAAAAAAAAAGAGAAGAAAACCAAGAATTTATAGAGCGCCGCGTATCTAAGCACAAAATAACTATTTTATATTTTTTATATATCGCTGGGTGCTCACTTAGTATAATTAATAAGCAGACTAGTATTGCTGCTAAAGCACCCATGCTTAGTTTGAGTGTTTGACCCTCTTGAACAAGTTCACAGTTTTCACCCCAATAGCCATCGGGACAGATGCAACGGTAACGTAATCTTGGTTCCAAATTAATGCAAGTTGCACCGTTTAAGCAGGGTAAATCCAAACATTCATTACGATCCATACAGCCTTTGGCGTCTGGCGACATCACTCGTCCTTCACCGCAACTAATTTTTTTTTTTTTTTCATTTTGTTATTATATTATTTTAGGGTTTTTGTTTTTTAAATTTAACATTCAGGATAATATATATAGACATGTATATATATATATTTATTTATTTAAGGATAAATTAAACAGAAAAAAAAGTAAAACCATTAGAAGAGGATTAACGCATGCAAACGATATTGAGATGAGTTTTTTTTTTTGGGGGTTTTGAGGATGTGGTGTAACTTTTTCCCCATTCAACAAGGACAATGGTCAAGGATGGTTACGAATGGATGAATATGCTTGTTTGGGCCAATAAGAAGATGTTTTTTGTATTCATATATATATTTCTTTTTTTTAAATCTTATTTTGCAGGTGTTTAAACTAGGTATGGTTTTGTTACATGATTACCTCTGTTTGTATCTTCGTAAAATAAAATGTTCGTATCTGTACATAAATAATTGAGTGTAATTGAGGTCCTTTTGTTGTGGGAAGCATAAAATTTAGTTTCTGAATAGTATTTTAACAAGACTAAAGATACATATGTATTCCCCCTTGATGTGGATGTGTATCTGATTGAATGAAATTTTCTTGTATCCTATGACTTCTAAGGTGTCAAATTGTTTTCCTAGTGTTTCCTTTTTGTTGATGAGTTATTGTTATATGTATGTAATTGAAAATTAGAAAATTCATTTGAAGCTGGTCATGCTTGTTATAGAATGAACAGTATTCAATTGTATTTGTGTTTTGTTTCACATAGCCGAAGAGATCTTAACAAAAACCAAAGGAGAATTCAAAACAAATCTTAGTTAAGTGACTTTGCAGGACGTCCTTTTGAAATTGTTTAATTAAAACAATTCAAGGAGGTGACGTTTGTAAGTGGTATTCTTAAGGAGAGCAGACCTCCTGCATATGCAACTATTTAAATGCGTAAAGTTGGCCCATGGAGGTATTGCTTTAACCTTTGTTCTCCTCTGTACATTCCCTTCAAATAATATTTTAGACAGCAATGGCTGAAGTGAAGACCTCTCAGCAACATCCCTGGTGCAACTAATGATGGCTTTGATTTTTCTGCTGAAAAAGTAACTAGCTTTCAGGCCTCTATGGGCCGGTGTATATATGAAATATTTTCTGTTTTATTTGAACATCATTACTCTGAGACTCTACAGAAGGATACGAATCCATAGAATCATTCCTACCCAGCCCGGACAGAGTCTTTAAGGTAGTGAATCTGCAGTTCTAATTAAGTGCGAAGTCCAACTTAATACTTATACGGCTCCGGATCCAGATTTTTAGCCTGCTGCAAAAGCTGTGGAGAAAAATTGGAAAGAGGACCAAGGCTTCTAATTTAAACTCAAAGACCCTATTGAGCATAACATGCTAAGCAAACTTGGTGAGTAAGGTCTGTTTTCTGGGTTCCTCAGATAAATGAGCAACGGCGGCGTAGAGGAAATTATAATAGAGGAGCTTAATTAAGTTTATAGTCTGTCCTCGAATAATTGTACCAAATTTCAGGTATACAAATTAGTGAGCCGTAGGCTTGGATTAGTAAGACTCGTGGAGCCATTCTGTTTGAGAGAGACAACAGAGTATGGATTTTGCCAAAAGTTACTTGAATGAAGCAGTGAAATCAGAGGGAACTAGATAAGGATCGATCTGATGGTGAGCCATTTGGTTGAGACCTTCCCATCCCAGCTTAGCACTACAGACTTAGACTCAGAAAAATAACAGTGTAAGGTTTGTCACAAGAGTTCTCGACCCCATTAGGCTCGAAGCCGTTCTCGCTTATGGTAAAGCGCTGAAACATGAGTAAGCCTTTCTTTTGCTCAGGGAGTAGATGCTTGGAGCTGATATGGATAGTGCTTACAACTTGAGCTTATTAACATTAAAGCCTTTCTCCGAAAGATGAAGGAAACCCAGCGAAAGAACAACGGGAATAATTATGCATCTGAGGGGTCCGCATTCTGTCGACATCCCAACAGGAAAATTGAAAGAGCTACATGGGCCAAGATGATTAGAAATGCATATTGTGATGTTCAAAAGGCACCTTTTGGCTAGTCTTGATCCACTTACATTTTCAGCTCCAAGGAACAATTTGATCACTAGAAATAATGGTCATCATTGTCAATATATCTTTCATTAAGGGCATTAAGTGAAATGTTTTGAAAAGCGGTATCAAGGCTTGTTATTTTAATTAAGCGATCCACAGAAAAATGAACGACGTTCTTTGGAGTCAGTGTTTAGGGTGGCTTTCTTTTATTCAAAATAAGGAGGTAGCTGCTTATAATCAACAGCAGAAAGTAACAGGGTAATTTAAACGATTTTTGTTGACCTTGCTTATATGAAACCTTCGGACTTAATCAACATTTTATATCAGTAGAAAGCGTTAGGGAAGATTAAATCATTGGAGCAATCGTAGACACTGAAAACAGAAATAGAGTCCAAGTTATGTGGATATGTCAATGCGTCTCTCGGATTCTCGCCACCAAATAAAGCCGTGAAGGACATTTAAAGGATATTGTGTTATGTGCTCAAAGACTTTCCCAAAATTTCACATACTTATGTATTTAATCTAAAAAAAAAGGACCATGTTCCTTAAAATCCTCTCAATTGCTTTTGAGAATTAAACAAAGGACATGAGCATTTTGTTATCTGAGGAAAATGGACTACTTTGGAAACTCAAACTCTTCCTTCCAACATCAACCGAAAGGAAAAAAGCCACCGGATATGGTATCAATCTACGACCTACATAGAAAAGGTTATGTAAGATCCAAATCAACTTAATACAACTATGTACTCGAACATGTATTGAGTTGATTGTTCATTGTGTATGTGTAGACATAAGAGAACTGCTAAAAAATTGTTTAAATTGCATCCACACGAGTACGTTACTGACAATAAACTCTTAATTAGGCACTTGAAGGGTATCCTTCCTTCGATACGAACGTATGCCGATAAATTGAATTTCCTTCGATTCCTCCATCAACTCTCTAGTGTTGCCACTTCAAAATGAATTTTAATTTCAATTGCCACTGCAACCGAATATGGAAAAAAAAAATAAAAAAACTGTAAAACTTCACATTTTTCAACGATAGCCAACTTTTTCCTCTACACGGACAAAAAGAAAATCAATAAACTACCCTCGCTGGCTTGTTTAACCTGCTCACATGCATGATGACGTTAAATCAACTATTTAATGAACAGTTAACAAAATATCCTCGAGAATAAAAAAAAAACTATTAACTCCTGATGAAGGATAAAATGGAAAATGCGAGAAAATGATGTGAAAAGTGAAAGAAAAAAACTTAAAAAAACACCAGCTTAATCCCTGAAAGGGATAAAAACACATTTGGGGCAGGATATGCAACAGTGCTATTGATCTAATTACAACGCAGAGGTAGACCCTCGTCCTTCATAGTTGGCTTAACGCAGTTGTTAACAAAAGTCGGAAAAAAAAGACGAGAAACCATACAGAAAAGTTAAACTCCGTCTGAAATGTTATAGCCTGCTGTAGGTACGTAGATGATTTCATCGACTTGTAAGGACCCTTATCGAAATTGCATTTTAAGGACTTCAACTTTACTTAACAAAAAAGTGCATTATAAGCATTCGTGAACGTAATTCAATAATAAAAGCGAAAAGGACGGCTCGAACAAGTAGTAGATTTTGACGAGAGCATTTGGTCCATACTTCGATTTGTACGGAACTGTAAGGACACCCCAACATGTTGTACTTGTTGATTATATTCCTGAATTGACACCGTTTTGTTGAGCCTCTTCCCTCTGTGTTACAAGCTATCTTTAAAAAGTGCCATACCCTATTGTAAAAGGGTACACAAAAAAAGAAAAAAAAAAAAAAACAACACAGGATAGTGAATAAATTAAAAGACCCCAAAAGGATGCTGTCCGTTCCAATGAACATTTAAATTAAGTCCACATACGATCCTTTTTTTTGTGTTTGGCAAAATCCTTTTCAAAATAAAAGACATACTATTAAATGCAAATGAGACTATACCTCCTATTGGAACGCACATCATGTGCGTCCTTCAATTGAAATTATCCAGCCGTATGAAGGCCTGGGTACCGCCGCGCAACAAACGAACACCTTTTAATTAGGAATGGTAAACGGTTAACAGGGCTAACTAAAAGGATAATTTGAAATAATCCTTTCAATTAACAGAACTCAACCTAATGGGATGTTAAAATTGAGCACTGTGAGGATTCCATAAAATTGAACTCAGCAACAGGACACTCCTCAAAAACATAAAATTCACTGTAGCGGATTATGTGATGAAATGTCATCAAAAGGACTAAAATAACAACCGACCTTGCAAATGTAGTTTGGACAGGCAAGCTGAGCAGAAACTGAAAGCAAAGTGTCATCACTTTGTTATTTTATGCAATTCAACACTGTCGGGCAGGACTGCTTGCATCATTCACCACAGGATGCCGTTTGGTCATGTCCTTTTGTGTGTTTTTAATGTTTTTTTTTCCTCTCTCTTTCTGCCTTTCTAAAGTTCGCCATTGCTATTGTCCCACAATGACAATAAAAATAAGTTCAAATGTGAGTCAGCGGAACTCAGCTGAGTGTACAGTTTTTTTTTTCTCATTTTTATTCGCTCTCTTCCTTCACAAGGACGATATAATAATGGGGCACGAAAATCAAATTTCATCTAGAGGTAATCTCTGCTACAAGTAAGAAACAAACACATCTATACCTATATTGTATACACAAATGTCCTGTGTCGTGCATAAAAAAGTTTCTGCTTTCACCTCTTATTGTTCTGTTGGCACTTGTACGTATAACAAGGATAATGAAAGAACAATGAGAGGATGAGGTTGAAGGACTGGACAATTGAAGACATCTGTTGTTTGCTTTTTTTTTTCCTGTTTTTACTGTTGCTATAGTGATAGGATGACAATTTAAATTCTCATTTTGCGGGCTGCCACCCTCGAATGAAGCGGACGGTCTCTATAGGTATTTTAATGCTTGTCACAGCTGTGTTTCTTTAAGAATTGTTTGTTCTGCAAGAAAGCAAATTATGATGCAAGACGTTAAAATCGCAAAACAAAAACCTTAAGTAGTTGTTGTTTCCGTTTTTTTATTCCTTGAAAGTGGAGAAATGGAAAATGTATAACGTCGCCAGACGTCCTCTTGAGTTGAGGAGAGAAAAAAGTCTTTTGGTTAATTGTCAATTGCTTTACGGACAGAGGAAGGATAAAGTGAAAGCTACCGACGACAAGGTGTATTAAAAATGCTTGGGAGATGATAGCCGTGTCGAAAATTATAACACCCTCGCAAGTGTCCGATGGGAAATGTCGTCTAGCCATGGCGATAAAAGTTGTCGTTAAGTCAGCACATTATACAACACATTATATAAAGTCTAAGGGGACCCGTTAGTTGAATTTGCTTTCTTTCATACCAGCAAGTCTTAGATTTTTTACAATTTTCTCAAGCTGTGTAGCCAGACGTTTTTTATTATTCAAACTTTTCACAGCCGAGGTACATTATGTAGACTTGCAATGAGGAAGGCTGCAAAACATAATTTAAAGACCATCTCGACGCTCTAACTTTTATAGTAACAGACGAAGTAAATGACCAGAAGGACCTGTTTATGGACTATTACGGATGACAGCGATAAATAACTTTTTCATTCTGTTCGCCTGAAATAAGTGAACGACAAATCAATTGTGACAACAGTGTCTTGCCATATAAAACATCTGAGCTGACTCGAGAAGCCTAGCGCAGAGGTGGAGAGTGCATCTTGTTTGTAATCGAGAATATCGGCTTGAAGTCAATTCAAATAAAGTTCAAACCTTGACAAACTGACACTGAAACGAGAGAATGCAGCTGTAGAACCGCCAGCTGAGTCTTTAGCTAGAACATAAGGCAGGTTGCCTCATAATCTACGTTTCAAACCTGTAAGATTGCAGTAGATGAGGTATCATTCGTCAAAGATGAGTATAAAGAGCTGAGGAAGTCCTGTTTCGCTTCTATGGTTTAGCAGGTAGGTAGCCCTGTTGCTGTATGCCACTAAGATCAGAAAATTGGAACACTGACGAGTAATTATGACATCAATGCTGAAGCCAGCATGAAAAAAGCTATAACACTAGGCGGACATTGTAGTGATATTTACTATTGCGTTTGCCTTAACAATATTTCCGACCCATCCAAGCAACTCTCTAGGCTCTAAAGTCAAACCTGGTTTGGGACTCTTTCAGTTTCCTCAAAGAGCTTTTCGCATTTAAAGTACTCGTGTGCGTAGCTGATTTGGTCATGAATCCTTCTAAGATAAAGAAAGTTGACCTTTTTTACCGACGGTTCCCAAACTGGCTCAGGAGCGAGCGTCTTTTGTGAAGTCGTAAAAAGTTCTTGAGGATAAACAAGGGATGTAGCGTTTTTCAGACCGCGATCGCGACTATGGTCTAGGTTGCCAGATATTCAAAAAAAAAAAACTTGGACGGGACATCAACTGTCACTTCATTGGCGCTGGACAAGGCAGGGAGGCACATGCTTTTCTCCTATAGTATTAGGTTTGTAAAGCGAAAATGTTGAAGGTAAGCTACGATTAGAAAAAGTTCGTGCTGGATCCCTCTGAACAACCGAGAGAAGGAAACTCTGATTACTACTCACTCGGAGCTTCTCTGTATAGACCACTGCACATAGTGCACAATCTGTGTGTACGTACTTATGTAGTTTCATTTTGTCACCTGCTCTGCCAATGCCTTCTGATAGACTGTTGATTACGTTATGAAGCTGAAAAGGCTTTTTGGCGTTTCCGCTAAAGGTTCCTCGAAAATAAAAACGTTTATGGAGAAAGTGGACTCAATTGTTGCTGTGAGTCGGGACTGATATCACGAGGATACATAACCTGATTGGACTAGATTCAACAACTGTTCCATCTGTTAGAATAAAATGCAAACAAATTTTAGACTGGCACCCTCTAAAATTCAAGAAGTAGATACTATTGCCAAAGGTTTAAAATAATCCCTTCACGTATTTTGGTTCAAAACTTCTCTTAATGATGAGCTCACTATTTCCATATTCAAAACCTAGACCGACCACCTACTGTTTTGCCCTAGAACATCATCCACAAAAAATTCACCTGAAGAGCCTTACGGACAGGCTTCGTCATGCATTAAAGTTCAAAAAAAAAAAAGTATTTCATCCTAAACTCCCCCTATACGTGGTGTGAATGTTAAAAGCCCGCTTATACCAGCCACACCCTGGTGCCTATTTTTAAAACAAAAGCCGGATTAGAACAAAAATCCACCAACCAGAGGTCCTTCATTCCTTCATCTCGTCACTATCGAATAGTGATGGGTGATGAAACAGCTTCGACCCATCGACACTCCCTCCGGCAAAGGCGATAATTGTTTTATTGGTTCAACCTTAAAAAAGTTTAGAAAGGTCCTCATGTGTTTTGTGTTTGTGTATGTGTAGATCCTGAAACGGGTAGTGGATGGATAATTCCCACAAAGATTTAGAAGTATCCATTAATTTTCAGATTACGTGTGCCTAACATTCTTTAAATTTCATTTCGTTGTGTTCGTTCTTGTTTAAGGTGGGGTTTTGGGATCAAATAGATAGATAGAGAGAGATAGAGAGAAAACGAAAGAGAAAAGACAAACGAAAATTCGAACAAAACTGAATGAAGATAAATGGATATGGGAAGCATAAGTTCACCAAGTAACAATGCAATCGCCAAAAAGGCAGAAGCACTCCTCGTTCATCAATTATTCAAAAGTCGGAAACATTTTCCACAAATGTCAAAGGACGAAGAGGAAGCGTCCACATCTGGCGATTGAAAGCAAACGTAACTCTCCACGGGAAAAGGGATAAAATAGGGAGGAATGATAAAAGTAAAATGAAATGAAATATATGAGGGAGGGAGAGTCCCGCTTTTATAGACACGACAGCAAACAACCAACAAAATACTCACGTGCACTCGTATTCGTTCCAAAGGTCCACGCACTCAAACGGATCCGGGCATATTACATTCGAACATGGCTTGTTCGATGGACAGTTCTTCTCTAGATTTCTCGCCATCGTTGCCTGACCCCACTGTGTGCCATTCATTGCTGGCGGCAATGGCAGGTGTTTCCCTTCCAGTCTGTGAAAAGCAAACGAAAAAAAAAATGACTTGTTTAACCTGGAATGATATAAATCAATCAAACGCTCACCTGATATCGTCCAAACAGCTCTTTTGGTAGTCAGCGTAGACTTCAAACGTCCTGACACCGGTATATTCTGCTTTTCCGCCAGCATACACTCCCTCTTGCTTGTCCACCAACAACCACTGATGTCCGTCAAACACAAACGTTTCATTGTATCGTCGACCCTCACCACCGTCCAGCTCGAGGGTGGCTGCTGATCCGTACCGATTTATTCGCACCACATGCCACTGCCCGTCGTCAACTGTAATCGCATTCAACCACAGGTCCTTCTCTTCGGTACGCAGTGAGTTCAGATTGTAGCGGAAGTGTAGGCGTGCTTCCTTGATCTCCAGGATGCCATACTCTCGATTGTGCTGGTCACTCACACGGAACAATTCACCGTGCTGCTCCCTGGTTCGGAACCTCAACTGTATTTGCGTGCTATACCGGTCTGGTTCGAAACTAAGGGCGTACTTTACATAACTCTGTTGCTTGAATGTGGTCGGTATCGTTGGTATATTACAAGCCGGTCCCGTCCATCCGGGTCGGCACTGACAACGTGCCTCGCTCAGACTACCCACACAGTTGCCGTGCTCCCAGCAACGCGCCGTTTGCTCACTCTGTGCACAAACGTCCTCGGTTTGTGGGCAGCCAGCCACACTGTTCCGTGACAGACCCGGATGTGCCAAGTCATATAACTTGCTATTGTGCACCACGTTCCGGATGCATCCGTCAAAGCCCTTCGATGTGGGTGCATAGTGCCAGAAGTATAGAGACTGATCGAATTGCTCTCGATAAAGGCCACCAATTTGCAAAGGAGCGTTCACATTTAGGTATTCGCTGAATGGAGGTATCTGACCGCGAGCCTGACACGACATATCATCGAACTCCGGGGGTGTGCCATCTTCCATCTCGGTCACCTCGGCCGATTTACAAAAGTCCACTACCATGCGGACGTTCTCTGTGTCCCAAAAGAGATCAACTCGATGCCATTCACCGTCGTCGAGTGTCTTCTTTGTTTTGACCCGCAGCTCAAGGGTTCCAGAGCCAAAGTCGATTAACAGCCGTGGGAAGCCACGTTCCAATTCTATCGAAACGAAATCCGATATCAACATCTCATCTCGTTCTGGTGGCACTATCGGACCATTGTACAGAATCAGACCGTCCGGTTTGCGGGTGATGAACTCCAGACTCAAATGGGATTCATCGCACATTTCTAGCGGAGGATACCATGCCCACCCATTGCCACGGAAACTTCTTGTGGTCTGTTGACATCTGGGTCCGGAATAACCGGCTGGGCAGGAACAATGCGGCCCGTAACGTGTCTCAATACATCGGCCTCCATTGTAGCAGGGTGTGTTGCGGCATGACTCGCCTTTGCTAAAGTTTCTCGCCCCACATGTGCACTCAGCCAGAGTGTCCACTCGCACTCCCACCAGGGCGGTTTTATTGGCATTCACCATATATGGCAGCGTGCTAATGTCCAGGGTGTTTGTGCACGAGCCTTCACACATCTGATTCTCGTACAGACACTCGTCAATTCCCACCATTGTGATATTGATGCCCACGTCCTTTTCAATCTCCTCTCGGTGCATTAATACGATGCCATTCAGCCGCACTGGCTTGTAGTACGGTGAGCCGTGCGCCGAGAATCTCACATCAGTCAAAGGAGGATGACGCCGTTTCTGCTGGACACTAAAGATGTCCACATTCTCTCGGTCGGTGTTAAGGAGATCCGCCAACTTATCACGGAACCTGTCTAGCTTGCTGCGTGACAGACTCTGTGTGCGGTAATTCCACACGCGGATAAAGTCCTCGTCCGAAATGCCAGATATCCTTACCGATCCTGAATTAATGACCGCCTCGTGGGGAATTTCACGTACTGTGACGGTTATATTCGCTGGCACATCCGTCTGAGTGTGTTTTCTATCGTAGACCTTAAATCTCAGGTGATAACGTCCTTCACGAGTGCCCGCACGCATTGTCACCATGCCAGAGTCTTCGTCCAGCTTGAAACGTGGATGCTCTTGTGCTTCCCAATAAAACTTCTTGTCGGGCAAATCCCAATCATCCAAGTCATACACATATACACGTCCCACCTGTGTATCTGGCGACTGTCCCTGGTAGTTATAGACGAAAATATCCTTAGAGCCCGGTTGCATTTTGTTGTCGTTTACATCACCAATGACTACAGTCAGGGTACTTGTGCCGGTCATCGCCGGACTGCCATGGTCCTTAATCACAATCGGGATTAGGTATTCCTTTTGTTGTTCACGGTCGAAGGAGCGCAGTGATGAGACTACGGCCATGCCATCGCCATTGGCACCCTCTGAAATAGACAAGAACAAATTTCGGCATGAGTTTATGAAATGAACAAGGAAAATCACTTTGGGTGATTCCGGAACGCTCCATTCATCCCGGAAAAGCCAATAATGGCAGAGCACCATGTTGAATTTGGCCACAAGCAATTTGCAAATTGCGACTGCAGGAAAAATGGTAGCTTTTCCTGTGTGCACGCTTACCGGAGAAGGAAATGATGGAAGAAGAGTGAAGTGATTGGCACTTGTGGTATAAGTCCCTGAGGATCTCAAGGAAGCAAGACACACTTGGTCCTTGCTACGTTCGAATAGTTTTTTTATTTTTTATTCTCGAGTCTAACAGTGGATGGACTATTATTAAGTTTTAAATACAAACAGAATCACTACTTGGATATGCATGCTCCTAGCGCAGGAGGAATGTGGACGTACCTAGGAAGTGGGTAACGTGGTTGAAATTGGAAGTTACTTCCGTAGCCCATTTAATAGAATGACGCTGGAGCTAAGGAAGGTAAGTGGATTTTAACTTGAAGTCATTCGAAGGATACTCAATCTAATTGATGGACTCGTTGTTGAAGAAATAAAGGGTAGGGAATACTTTTTTCTTTGCAACGATGCAAATGTTAACAAAATGCTGTCAAGTCTCAAAGCAACAGGTAGTCGACTACATGGAAAATGTATCAAGGATCCGATGGTATACTGACAAGTATTGCACTATGGAGGTACAAGTAGTAAATTTGAACAGGCAACAAGGCCTTGGGTTGTTGCAATCCACTTTGTGTTGAAGTCGTTTGACAAGAGGCCAACACTTCCGTCTCGTAAGGATTCTGATAAGGGCACTGATTCAGCGCTGGAACCCTTCTGATCTATAGAGCTACAGGACCTTTTTCTTGATTCAGGTCAAGTTCTGACTCAGACAAGCCTACCATGACTTTTCTAGAACCTGTTACCTAAGGGTCTGACATTTCCTGAACTTAAAACTTAAATCATGACTTTTGAGTCCTTCTTTGATTTCAATCACTCGCTTCTCTTCACGATTCCTTAAAAGATTCCCCCCTTACCAGCCACCCTTTATCAAAGAAACAAAACAAAACCCATACTCACTTTGATCCTGTTCCACCTTGAAGGACGCTCGTATAATATCATCTGCACCAGGATCCAAACGAAACTGGAATGGTGGCCCATTACTCTTCGAACGATCATCATCGTCTGTGGCCAAAATTTCGACCACCTTACGTGGCGGCACATGCTCCGGTAGTACAGGCCTATAGTCCTTTAGGAATTTCGGAGCATTATCGTTAATGTCTTGTACAATCACAGTCAATGTTGCTGTTGCCGTCTTCGGTGGTATACCATCGTCGATGGCCAATATTTTCACCTGATGCCGGGGCACCACTTCACGATCCAACGATCTTTGTATCGAAACCGATCCATTCTGATTGATCGAGAACTGACGTTGTCGATCCGATGAACGATCAATCGAATATGAAACTTTACTCTTGCCACCCTGATCCGGATCGGTGGCTTTAAATTTCTCTAATTCTGTACCAACTTTTGTATCCTCGTACACAGACACCTCAATGTTGGCCCGCTCAAAGTGCGGTTTATTGTCATTGATGTCACGAAGCTTGACCACAACCCATGAGTATGCAACATGGTATTTATCATTGTCATTGTCTTCACCCTTGTCGTTTACTTGGATGCGAAACCGGAAACCATTGCTCTGCAATTGGTCCTCATAGTCGAGGGGTTGGACAATTTTCAAACTGCCCGTACCGTCATTGTTCCTAACCATGGTAAATTTATCCGCTCCATAGCCACTGTTATCAATCACTTTGTATTGGAATTTATTTGTCTCGTCCTCATCGTGCACTGTGACGGTTAGAATGGGCATCTCCGGCAGGTTGGTACCATCCGTTTCGTCCACCTCTGTAAACCACTCGTCCTTTGTGAATTGTGGCGGCATATCATTGATGTCTTTCACACGTATGGATGCAGTGCCTGTACCCTTAAGGCCACCCCCATCCATGGCCACCACTTGTATGGAATAGTCTGGTGTACGTTCTCTGTCTAGGCAACAGACGGCCGTTTTGATAACACCCGTATCCGGTTCTATTTCGAATATGGGCGAGCCAGTCTCCTCCTCGATGACATTTTTCTCAATGGAATATACTAGTTTCGCATTCAGTCCCTCGTTGGGGTCATCATAATCGACGGCTGTCATTGTCATGACAACCATTCCGGCGGTACCGTTCTCGGTGACATTACCAAAGTACACACCCTGCGGAAAGATTGGAGCATTGTCGTTGATGTCCTTTAAATTAACTTGCACATCCGCATAGCCGACTAAGCCTTCGCCGCCTTCATCTTGTGCGAACACAGTGAATCGCCACTGTGGTCGTCCATTTGGTTGATCACGATCCAGAGGCTGTAAAGGAACACAAAACGAAAGGATAGTCAGTGAAAAAATGTTAAAAATTGTGTTTCAGATGTTTTGAGATATGTACAAGGATGAATGTGCGGTCCAAGATGCACGTTATGAGCATTTTCCTGCATAAACTACAACAGTACATGGCAGTGGGTAACGCCCTGTGTGTTGGACTGTCGAAGACACATACTGCGGACCCGTTAACTATGGGTAATTCATTGGTAATAAAAAAAGGACGTTCCAGTCAACGAAACAAGCTAAGGGAGAGGAAAATAAAGTGTTTGTGAGGAGAGAAGAGATTAATTGCCGGAAGGATGTTTCTGTTGCTTGACACTTTATGTGCAAGTGAAAAGGGATGTATCTTCTTTTTTTTTTGTTGACAATGTTTTCTTAAATTTAAGCAAACAGTTGTGGTCGGTACTGAAGAGCTATTCGCAGTCCTCTGGACGCAGGCTTAGCGCAAGGGACTTGCAAATTATCAAGCTTAGTGAATTTATGTATGTGTTCATAGATATATGGTTTCATTGAAGACTAGTGAAGGAGGTAGCATAGATCGTAATTCGTTTCATTTTATGTAAGTTACGTTCAAGAGGGATCAAGATGATTGTTGACAGAAGAATCAAAGACAACTATAAAGACATGGACTGCCCATATCTGTGGTACCTACAAGTTGAACTTTGTGGCCAGTCTTGAACAAAAAGAAACCAAACGTACAACTGGTTGTTAAAGGAAGGCTAAACCCTCGGCATAAAAGTTACGTTTGCTGTATAATGAGTTTTTTAGAAGCTGCAGACAAGTTGTCCCTTATGATGGCTTCGAAGGCTATGTAAGCTTAAGGTAGCTAGGAATAGTGTCCTCTTCTCAAGGCTGGTTCATCATAGGACTGGTTATAGAATCAAACTGCAAATATTTTAACCCACGCCCCTTGAAACGTTAAGACGGCATCCGCCTTCGTTCGATGGTCTGACCAGAAGATGGACAAATTATTTCGCTGTGATCTCGACAGGAAGCAGGCAGACTAAATGGATATTTCCCGACGTCTGTAAGAACTCTTGCTGTGTCTCAGCAGAAAAACTGGAGACAACTTATTGGTGTCATTACGGGACCCTACGTCTTTGCCAAATATTTCAACGTATTAGGCTTAAGTGATGCGTGCTGGTAACCTAAGCTCCTTATCACTCAAGCTCTTACTCGACCTTCTTAGAAAGACGAAGAAAACACAAAGATTCATTATCTGTGCTTGTAGTCTACCAGCAAGGAGTACAATGTACCTGTTTTTGTGTTTGAGTTCTCCAGTGGCACTGTTCACACTCGTGAAGTATTGCTTAGTCTGCCGGGAAGAAGGTCGTCGAAGGCAATTTGATTCGAACTTCTTGGTAGAAGGTAGAAATACTTTTGCCAGCAGCGGGAACAGTAACTGAGGCTTAGGCCCTATCAAATAAAGTGGAGATGTAACTACTTTCCATATTTGAAGTCAGGGTTAATTAAGGAGCTCGAGACAAATTTGGACCATGCTCTCCCAAACCTGTCTGATTGTGGGATTATTTCGAACTCCAAAGCTGGATCCTGAACATGAGGTATTGTACAAGAAAGGCTCAACGATAAAAACAAAAACAGACGTCGGTAGTTCAACACACAGGGTGTTCGAATGAAGTTGTCTGCAATTCCGGTGTTGAATCAACTGACTAAATCGGCAGTGTGGGAGAGCTTTTAAACACGTTTTTGTGTATCATTTCTGATTCTGACTGTCCATACTTTTGAAGACAAACTTGAATTTATCGAGGACAAAACAGACGATTGACATGTAAAAAGTGACAGATGTTATGCACACCAATGACAACTTTTATTTTTCGTAAATTCAAATTTTGAAATTACTTTTAACTTCCTCTTTTGAATCTTACAACCCTTCGTCTCCGGGCTTAACCAAAGATAACCTTAAACTGCCCCAAGAAACTTTGCAAGAACTTTTCAACCAAGAATTTCGCAAATGAATACTAGAACTAAAAATACTTTTACAAATCGTGGCGCTGCCATGCATCTCTGCTATGTCCCCTCGCAGGCATCGTCTTGTAGAATTCACGGATCCTATATACCGTTCCTTTTGTTTTTTTTGTTCTTTTGTTTACAGTTCTTAATTGAAAAAGAAACACTTTTTTATTTCTGTTTTGTTTTCTCTTATGATTCGAATCGCAACCCTGCCGCTGGTAGCCGGTTTTTTAATTACGCCGACCTATTGTTTCCGCATCCGACATAGATACATAGCGCCTAGCGGTTAGGTTGGAAAATTAATTCGTTGGGTCGGGACTCGGCGTTGATTGGGCGCAAACACCCGGCAAGGGATTCTGAATAGGATTTCTTGTTTTTTATACTTGAGTCAGCTGTCGTTTTGCTTTCTATTTGCCTCGGTTTTTTTGTTTTTGTTTTTTGTTTTGCAATGTTTATTGCCGTGTATCTTTTCGAAATTAAGCATGAGATGCATATCTGAATGTGCGGAACATTCAATTGTGGTTTGCATCAACATCAGCCAACAGCAGCTGCTGCACATGAAAACTAAATGCACTGCAGTACAGATCCTTTGTGTTCAGGGGAATTTCTGACCCCAAAAAAGGGGAATCACTCGGTCTGGCTCTGGCCAAGAGGGTGGGTGGTGAGCACTTTGGGATTCATATGCAGTCGACTAATTGAAATTAAATGTCAGTTACTAGGCTATAATTTCTAATGATGTGCAGCTTGTGCCTCCACACAAATGACAACAACGAGAATACCGATTTCGACGGGAAGTGGTAGTATCCTGTCGACAGTGTTGTCATTGTACACTGGTTGTCATTGTTGTCAGGAAATGTCTGCATGCCAGCGACTCGTACAATGAACTTTGCTTGGCTGTCTATTGAGGTTGAAAAGCGAGTACGGAACAACCATTTGCCTTAACCAAAGCATAAGCGAACACATAGGGGACCAATTTATATTTTCGGTTGATTCCTGCGCTAATTTTCAGGTCCTCGGGTGGTTTTTCCACCGCAGAAGGACAATCAAGTGTGGCGAGAGGAGCTGTGAGTTTTTTGGTCGACCTAAATCGTTTAAATGTTGCCAAGTGGTCGTGAATACGAAATTTATTGTATTATGTACCCACCAGCTTTTTTTTTTTTTTTGATACTTTTTCAAAGGGTTGTCATCCTTATTTTAGTCCTTTGTTTTCGTGTTCTTTTTTTTTGGGTAGACATTGTGTCACGAAAAGTGTGGGTGCTTTGTTTTCTCCCACAAAACAAAAAAAAAAATGACCAAAGTGGAAATATTTATTTGTTTACAAAGGAAATTAGTCCTGGCCCGCATTTAATCCTGTAGGCAAACATACAGTTTTGTATATTTGTTTGAGTGGTCTCTATTGATTTATCCTAATTGTATTGAGCTCCAGAGAGTTGGTTAATCCCCCAAGTCCGTGGGAAATCAAATTTTCCATAAAAAAAAACGAAGTCAATCGTAGAAGGACGAATAAAGTTTTTTTTTTTTGTGATAGCTTCATCGTGGTATTGAGAGAGATTTATATGCGTGTGGTATCGTTAAAAGGGTTAAAGCCAGAACCTATACAATTTCCTTTTTTTTTATATAAAGCCTGCCCTTTAGCTTCCGTTCGTTAAAAAAAAAAAAACTTTCCTGGAGTTCTACAGAAAATTGATATTTTTTAAGGAAATTTGTTGAAAGTGTTTACGACCTTAACGGAAGGGTGGGAAATTTTCAAGGGAGCAATGCCGCAGGGATAAAGGATACTTTTAATTTGTTCATATTGCGGTTTTCTTTTGGTCATTTTACACCCCTTTTTATTCTTAAATTCTTTATTAACCGCTTGAGAGTATTTTAAGTATTTAACCGCTTTTTGGACGGGGGAAGACGTATGCTTCGAAAAGCAATGGGTGTCGAGACCGTTTTTAATCGAAATAAAGTCGAAATTGGTCACAGTAGGGGTAAGGATATCAAATTTGCTTAGAATGGTTCTTTCTTGAAGTGATTAAAGCGACATCAGCCTTTGGTTATGATTTCATTAAAATCTTTGATGAGAAAAGTTATGCGTATCTTTGATTGGTCTTCATGCAGCTACATAGGTAACAACTAAATCCTACTCTTATGTACATCAAGACCACGAATGCTATTTTCATGAGTATAATATCAGTAAGGATTTTTAGCTCGGTCCAGAGATGATGTGCACCATCTCACACCTTCAGCTTTCACTATACCAAAGATCATCTTATTGAAATGGTGTTCGTTCACTTTAAAGGCGAGAGTGGCATCTGGTTTGTAAAACCTAAGGTAGGTTCCAAAAGAACATCTTTCGCTTGATTGTAAGTTACATTTACTCAGAGAACCACAATAAGGCTATTTGACAAGACTTGATGACTTTCTGTATGTGGATTCTAACATTAACTCCCTTTTAAATGCAGGACGTCGTTGAATGTTCTGCGGATTTGGCGACACTGAATTCGACTGTTTTGCTTCTTATGTTATGCAAGTGCCTAGAGGGATATCGAAAAACCCACAATTGTTGGGACCCTTTTCGACTCTTTTCCAGGGCGGTTCTGTGAAAAACTGTTTGGTTTTTCCGAGACTCAAAACTAAGCCAACTTGCTCAGCAATACAATGATCTAATCGCTGAGCCGACCACGACTCTTTTGCTTATTCTCCAGGCCGCTTTGAGCTTTACCCAAAGTGTTTCACTGCCACGTATCAATTTGCAAAGTAACAAATTATGGCATGGCTTCGCTTCATAGATCCACTGAACTTTGTACTTATTTAGAACTGAGTCTTTACCATGTAAGAGCCACAAAATGTGAAAAATTCAAAGGCTTGGCCTCTCATTCACAAGAACGAAATTTTATATATTCCTCACATGCCTTAACAAAATATACCTACACACGAGTCCTTCTATAACAACAAGGACACCAAACTTTTCTCAAAATTTAATAAAATATATTTTAACACACCATCCTTTTTGATAAACTCTTACTGCTACCACAAAATCAAGAATCCTTAAAAGTCGAAAATAGTGCGCATGAAGTAGCATCATCTATTGTATTCCATTATAACTTTAAATTAATAATTTGAATCAAGGACTTCCATCCATTAAACTGCATTAAAAGTTAACAGCCTTCTAAAAGTCACCCATCACACAAGAATAATCTTCAACGTAGGTCAATACAATTTTCTCAAAAACATCCTTAACAACCCACAACACTTAGGGAAAACCACCACACCATACCAACTGCCATAAGTTTATCTCTTCTAATTGCTTTGAACGTTCAAAACCACCACCCACTTACCTTAAGGACGAAAATCTCTCCAGTCGTTCGATTAATATCGAATTTGCTGTTGGCTGGATTATCCGGATCAATGCCTTGACCAGTTAGGAAATAAACGATGTTTTGTGGTCGATCCTTGTCTCCATCAGTTGCTGTGACCTGGTGTATTTAGAAAACAAAAACAAATATTATTATCCTTGTTCGTTAACTTTTGCTGTGAAGCAAACAAATACACACCCACACAAATGGTATGTCTGGCATTAAAGCATTCAAATTGAATCTACTTAACGAACACTTAACATGCAAAAGTGCAAGACATGCCTCTCTTAAAGTGCAAAAAAAAAAAAAAAAAAAACAAGCAAAGCACAAACCAAAACATAAAAGCAAAATAAAAGTGTGAACAAAAATACATATGCATGCATGGGAAGGATATCAACAAAAGCAACACCTAATGTGGCGACGGAAACCTGTTTTTGTACACCTTTGCATTTTGCACCTGGTGATGTTGCATTTTAAAATTTTCAAAACACCACTTTCACAAACTGAAAAAGCCACTCACTCCATACACCATACACACACACATGCATACAAATTGTATAGTTAGGAAGCCAAATGTTTGCTTAAGTGAAATGTTAACATGTCCTTGCGAGAGTGCACACCACACATGTAGGTACACTTCTTCGTCCAACCTTCATTATTATAGGGTAACGCCATCATCATCTCGCTTTAAAGCTGCAAATATAGAAATTTTGACGTTGCGAACGCATCCTTTAGCGGTACTTTGGTAGAAATTTTGAGTAACACATAAGGAGTGTGATACCGGGACTCTTTTTCTTTGTGTTTTGATATGGTAAACCTGGTTTGGAAGGTGAAGTTTTCTAATTTCAAGTATGTTTATGTATTGGTGTTTGTTTATCCACCTTTTGCCCCATGAAACCCCAAACCCCAGGACACAAAAAAAAAAAAAACAGATAATGCATGGTCTTGCAAATATAAATTGCTTTTTGCAAGTTCCCTTTTGTTTGGGTGAATTTTTTGAATGTCTCCCTCTCGAAAACTTTGAAACAGCACTTGGAGTTTGTGGCTTTTTGGATTGTTGGATAAATTGAACAAGTATTATTTTGTACACAAACAAGACTCTACACACAAAGGACTCCTTATTTATTATTTGGCTGGGATTTAGAGATGAGCAGCAAGAGGATGTGGTCAGAGGAGGCTATAAGAAAGAATAGCAGTCAGTATAGGGGAGAACTTTATTAAAGTTCCATTAGGCGAAGATTATTCACTGATTATTTATGGTAATGGCTTTTCAAGTCATGAAATGTATACCAGGAGCAATTATCATTTAGAGCTTAGGTCAGAAAGTGTAATTAACTGGTGGACAGAGGAGTGGAGTTTTAGTATTTAATGGGATTGTGGTTGCAACGAAACAAAAGAATGGGTTTACAAATTGAGTAATCGAATTAATTACGGGCAAGATTGGTCGTTAACTGCGGAGCAACAAGCGTTTGGCGTTTAAGGGCGAAGTGGATGATAACTTATACGAGTTGTGGTTCATTCTTGAGGTGGAAATTGAAATTAGTAGAGAGAACGCTGTTGAAGTAAAGTGTTGCATGAAGTTAGAAGGAGTTCAGAGTACTATAGAAGTGATAAAAGTAATTGTGGGACTTCCAAGAACAAAAAGCTCTTAACCGGGATCAAAGTACTCAAGGAATGACATACCAAGCGGTGAAAGACCATTTGCATACATTCATAAGGAACTTGGAAAAGGAAGAGCTTTACAGAAGACTATAAAAAGATGTTAAACTTTAAGATAAGATTCATTTCATGCAGGTCTCCAGGCTGGACTGCAATGACAGGATCATTGAATATTGTCGAAACTGCGGGTATATTCTTCAGGTCTGGATTCAAGGTTATGAAGGAGAGTTGAAGGTTCAAGAAAATTTATGAGACAACATTGCTTCAAAAGAGATAACTAGTAAACCCGTCCTGATTTGTCTCTAGGGTAATAATAAAGGAACCGGCTGTCTAGGTTGACTGTGTAAAAGAAACACTATCTATCAAAGTGATGCCTGAAATCTTAGATTCTTAACAACACAACCCAGTCAATGGACTAAGATTCGACCAGTCTACTCCCATTAAGTACACACCCTACACTCCATGGGTAACGTACAACGAAATATGCCTTCATCCAAGTCCATAAAATACAAAAGTGAAAGAAGGGAATATGCAGTGAAGGTCACATTTTTCAACACCAGTTCGTTACATACTTAGTAATGCTCAGTATGAAAGAGGAAGAAAAGACCATTTTAGACTCCTTAGAGCTATGCACATGCACTTGATTTTGACCAACAAGGAGGCAGAATTCGGAGTCAACTTTTTTTTTTAATTTTAACCACGCGCTAAAGGGTCAATGACTTCTCTTAAACTACATAAAGGACGGACATAAGGTAAATTAAAGGAGGCACGGAGGCGATACCGGTACCCGTTGGTTATAAATGCTTGCGAGTTGTAGTAATAAGGGACAGGGCTATGTACATATGTCCATATTTGTGTTGTACGGCTAAAGAAAGAATACCTATATTTGACAGTACGTCCGAAAGTAAGGTTAATGGTTAAATGATGTGCATTCAAAGCATGACGAGTATTGCGGGCGAAGTAATGCGGGGGCGGAATGCAGCTGGCTATTTCGCTAGAGCACTAGAATCGATAAAACACTGAGAGTCAGGAAATATTTCTTCGGTGTTCAACTGAGTCGATTGACTTGGCAATGTTTCTGTCACCTATAAGTTTTAACATGCGTTTTTGAATTCTATATAGAATGTGTAGGACGGATTATGTTGCACTAGACCAGATGTGACCGTTGTACTCAAGCTTTGGGCGAATAAACGCCTTGTTATTTGACGGTATCAGGATAGAGCCGAGTGCTCAACATTTCTGAGCAAAAACACACACTTTGTCGGGACATAGGTTTCTGAAAACAAAACCACGAACTCTTTCAGTTGTATTAAGACTTGGATCTAGTCTGTAACCTTAAACCGTCAAGTCAATTAAGTTTTTTATTTTTATAATTCACTAGCGCTAAAGGGGTTATGAATACCCTTATGAAGCTTTCCACACAGTGCTTATGTTGGTGTAGTGATTTTGAAACTCAGGTGGAGTTAGGTTTCAGTCTTTTTTGCTCCGAGGGTGGTGTCCAGAATAACTGGGGAAAATTATTGGTACTGTTGCCATTGCTTATAATTCACAGTATTTCTTTCGAACATCCCGATGTCATAAGAATATTGGATCAAACGTATCGAGTTAATGGACAGCAAAACTCCAGCTGAAACAGTGTCAAAATCCCTTAGGTTCAAGATGACAATGAAATCTGAAACTATGATTTAAAGGTCAAGCAATTGTGGATGCCAGGAAAAATTGGTCTAACAAACTGATTGCAATGTATTTGAGTATAAAGAGAATGTTTGGGTGTGGAGTCAAGGGTCCATTAAAGGAAGTAGATAGTAGAAGTAGGAACAGCAGTAAGAAGCAAAATCAAGAAAATTAGGAGAATTGAGGCTTGAAAAATAATAAAAAAAGTTAAAAGGGTACATTTTGAATCGTGATAGTATAAAGAATTGAACTTAAATAATAGTAGCAATGTTGGATCGGCCAAACAATAACCGAAAATGTCCATTTAACTGAAAACAAAAGGCTTGCACAAAATCGAAAGAAAAAAAAAAGTTACTAAAGAAGTCGCCGAAGAGAGTTATCACATGTAACAATGGCAACAGGCCATTATTAATGCATCCCACAGCCCCATTCCTTTTACAATGTAAAATAATCTGAAACAATAATTGAAAATCGAATTGCATTATAAATAATTGATGTGGAGCTTTCGGATTCCTCTCACACGTTTCATATTAGCCACAACCCGATACCCAACACCGAACACCCAAAAGGACCATTATCATCATCCCTTGTTAGTAACAGTTACGAGTACTATACAATATGCAATACCCAATACAATACATAGACAATAAAGTAATTACAATTTCGAATTAAGAATATGAAATGCGAAATGCAATTTCATTCCCAAAACCCACAATACAATACATTTCTCTGCTATAGCGAGACCTACATATAATACTTACATACACCGAGATTATTAATGGCATGAGTTAGGGGTTTTTTTTTTTTTTAAATGAGAAATGAGCGATCATTTTTAATATTTTTAATTGACGTTAATTTATATTCGTTTCTTATTAAGAAAATTTGTACAATCAATTTTATTTTATTTACGATTATATACGAGTGAGTATGAGTATTTATATAAATGCATGTATCATTTATTTTCGTCATGAGTGTAACCTGAATTATTGTGTATGGTGCATCCATTTCCTCGTCCAGGGTACGCTTGTAGAGCGTTTGCGGAAATACTGGCGGCAGATCGTTGACATCACGAATATTTATTACAATTGTTGTTTGGTTCTCATTCAGACTATCAGATGCAACCAATTTTAACTCATACTAATAAAAATAAAAATAAAAAAAAATACAAATTTCATATAACATCACATCCACACATATACATTGAAAATCAGCAAAAAAAAAAAAGACTACAAGTAGTTAAATTAAATGAACACGGTACGGATTTATGCTTCCAGTCGTCATTTAACTGCAACTGCAACTCTATCTGCGACACAAGTTGATTCCTGTTCGAGGGAAATTGCACATAAAAAAAAAAAAAAAAAAAAACGGATAATCCCATAGTGCATTTGGAAGGATTTTTTCTGTCAAAACCACCCACATACTCAATGACAGACAGTGTCAGTAGATGATACTTTGAAGTGTTCTTCCAGTAATGTAACTGTTGAAATGGGTAATCCTGGGACCAGGAGTCGCGAGTTAAACCCACTGATGTACACACAGTCGATGTCGATGGGGCGCATATAATACAACGGCTTCGGCATGTCGTTACTCCTTTGCATCAGAATATGCACATTATGCGAGAGGATTTTGCTGCATTTTTTTTTTTTACATTTTTACTGATGAAATTGAGTGTTTTTCTGCTTTAATGCTGATTTTTAATTTAATTTTATCTCCAGAATTGTAGATAGCGAGATAGAGATACAGGACACCATTCTACATACCATACCACCATCGTATGTCTTGTTATATGGCGTCGTATTAATTTTCGTAATTAATTCCAATGCAGTGGTGAGGAAACAGCAACAAAAACAACACAAACGAATATTTTAATTCAATTTGCGAAGTAATTAAATGGGATTTTCGATTAAATTAAATTAAAATCACTAGTCTTTAGGTGCGTGTGCGGATCCGTAGGATTTGTATTAATTTTTTTGTTTTGTGATTTTGAGATAATTGGGAGTAACGTTCAGGGTTTTATTATGGAAAACTAAATAACTGGGAGTGGGTTTTAAGTATAAATGAGAAAGTTTTAGCCAAATGAATTAAAGATATGATACAACAGTTCTATAGATACTTTTGATATTGTATCGCAAAATGTGGATTTTCACATTGTTACCGAGCGATTTGAAGGTAGATTCAACGAAGGTTCTGTATGTCCCTAGGGGATTTTAAGAAAATTGAGCACCTAGATGATTCAATAGGTATTGGTTAACAGAAAAACCACCCACTTTTTGCAAAGGGTTGCTTACGACATTAGAATATAGGAAATATCAGAAATGGATACAAAATTCGTAACGATCTAACACAGAAAACCTTACAAAATGTTACATTCAAAGGTACGACTTAAAAAGACCAGGCGAACTCGAACAAGTCGCATGAATAAAAATATCGGACAAATAATGCAAAATGTTTAAGAGGAGTCAGACAAGTTTGGTGTGACCGCTTTTGGTAAGAGATCAACCAAGATTGTCTGCAATATAACAAAAGGCATTATAAACTTAATAAAACATTATGAATGATGATAGCCCAACAAATTACTTACAAAACGCCTTTAGATTTGTACATTGTCTACAAGTGATGATGTAGTGCAGTTTTTATTCCGAATAGGTGGATGACTCTTTAGACGGTTAGTGGAGGAGGAGATACCACGAGCTGCAAGGCTTTTAAAGTAAGATCGACTTAGCCCAAGGAGTGAAGGTCCAATGACTTAGCTGGTTGGGTCATGAATAGCGGTTGGACACCTATGCTTCGATTTGGAAAATCTTAGAGCCCACCCGCGAAGGATGGCTCAGTTGAGGAAGACCGCCACTCAGGTGGAAGAGGACCTCAACTAAGTTAGCGTACGACTTTGCTTAGAGGAAGACGAATCAACAGAACACGTACTATGTGAGTGCGTGGCCGTCTGCAGAGTCAGGAAGCGCTTTCTCCATAAGGAATTCCTAACACCGGAGGACCTTCGTAACACCTCGACTGGAGATATTCTCAACTTCATTAGGAAGATAGAGGATCTCTTAGTCTAACTGGCTCCAGGCACAATAGATCTTTCAGGTCGCAGTGCCATATGCGTTAGTCGCAGAGCCTTAATAAGAATAATTAAATATAATAACTTAGCGTACGAAACTGAAGGTACTAACTAATGATCGAGCTGGCTGAAGACGCTAGTTGGTTGAGGTCCAGGTCTGTAGTGCCACCTTTATTAAGAAACAGTAAGCCTGAGCCTTACTTGACGTTACAAAAAAAACTTTTCTGGAATTTCTGATACACAAATTGGACAACGCGGTATTGGAGTTGTTTCAGCAGATTGGTGCATCCGCATTTTTTTTTTGAAGGACCCTTCCAAAGGTCAGCTTATCGTTAACTGAATATGATTGTTATAGATTTTTTACTTTTGGGGTTATCGTACACTAATAAGGCTCTGACTCCTAATATATTTAAACAAAACATTGGATAGGAGACAGACAACATAATACAATGAGTCGTATGCGAAGTAATTAAAAATGCCTAAACTTTGGGTCCTCACTGAAAGTTGAAATTTGTTCAAGGTACGACCCTGCCGTCAACTGAGGAGGACGACGTGGGGGTGTTCAATCTAGTTTGATTCAATTCTGAAATTTTCAGTTAACCCCCATCAACTTATGTAAAAACCTTTGGAAAAACTCTGTATTTCAACTGCACATAATCTTAGATCCTATTATCTTCTGCTGCCTATATAGACAAGCTACATTTGGTATCACCATTGGCTGACAACATTGTAAGAATAAATCCTTGATGCTTCTCAAGAACGATTGTATTTTATGACAAGAATTCGATTTACACAGTAGAAAGAGCCTTCTAATGAGACAACAGACACTGTACCAATGGTTTCCAAAACTTCCAAGTTTTTGCCTTATTGAACGCTTCCAATGAGTTTCGACCCTATTGACAGTTACCTTTTCAAGTTACCTTAAGTGGTAATTTACTTTGCAGAGAACTTAAAGAGTTTCACGAAGACTGATGGAAGCTGATTCTACCTCGTTTGGATTCAGATCTCGAAGCTTGTAGAATGTCACTGATGCTGTATAGATTTTCGATTTGAAAAAAGGAACCACTTGCGGATTTATCAACTACAAGGAGGTCTATCATTGCCAAATACATTTCAGATAGAAGTTCCAGTTAAAAAAGACGAACGAACGGATTGCTCCTGCGCCTCTGGGATCAGAAGAGCAATTATTAAGGTTGTAGTGTGTCGATCTATTCAATGGCTTTAGCTTCATCCTTCCCAAAAACATTGTGAAAAATGTATCTATTAGAGCGTTTTTAAAAGTTTTGTTAAACTCACCAGGGTAAGTCTGTCTTAAAACTAAAACGAAGCCTAATTATCGAGTAGAATAACCTCACCATTTGAACCTGTTGTATTCGAAAATACAAAATAGGAATAAATTTCCCCCCTCCCCACGTACAAGACACAAATTTGAATGGAACGAAACTTGTTATAGCTTAAAATAAACATTTTAACAAGTTTGCAGGTATGCGTTACCACAATAGATTTGATGCAACATCATGTCCCGAGGTAATCCTTTAGAAACAATGTTCCAGTGTGTTAATTCTAAACAAAAAAAAATTTTTTTTTTTTCAAAAACTCATAACAGAATTTGTACAGAAGGCAAACGCATTCCATTAGGAAGTTTCATTTTACAAGATTGCGTACACTCCACGTTGTTCTGTTTCCTGAAATATTCCTGAAATTTGAAAACCCAAAAATCAAATCGAATTTTAAGAGAACTTTGATTGGAGGTTTTCCGCATAGTTTGTTTCTGGTATTGAAAAACTTCAATGTTAACACATACAAATGTGAAGGCTTGTAGTGGGATACCATCGCACTCCAACTCCAATCAAATTTCTAAAGGCTTATGTCTGTTAAATCGACCTGTATTCACTGATTGTGGTGATATATCAGAAGTTCACAAGTTACGTTTTGGTTTCGTCCTGGGATAGCATTTAATTAAAAGATTTTGCGGATTCAAATTGGTGTATGGGTGTAGTTTTGTTGCTCGTTTTTGGAAACATAAATTGATTGCTCTTTGTTTGGATGGTATGTCCAGCATTTAACAAAACGGCCAAAGCAATAAAGCTGGTAATCAAATTAAATTCTTTTGTTGTACATCGTTACGCATTGCAAAAATGGGTACACGCCCGTAGTTTATTTTTAAAGGCATCAATAAGTATTGAACTGCATGCAGTGGGTTACGATTACATTATATTGAACCGCTGCTGTTTGAATGTTGAGACAGTGAAAGAATTCACGAAATAAACCTATAAAAAGGACGTTTGATTTAAGTTTACACTAGTGAAATGCAGATTAAAGTTGCTAACTATGAAGGCTCATACTCCTTGGAGTTTCTATAGACATTGAAACCTGATTTTAGAAGAACTCAACTAGTTTGAAATATTCCAAATGACAACATTATAAGACATCTATCCCGCTTATTGTGAAGGTAACAAATCCAAGTCTGAGGGTCAAGCATTGGGATTAAGGGAGCTGGAATTTAACCATGAAAGTCCCTCAGCACAATGGAGACACACTTGACAAACATTTCATTTGCATTCTCTAACCAGGCATGAGTATCTTCTGGCATTCTTCTGGATCCAGAGTAGCAAAATGATTGAAAAGATGTTACAAACAAAACATTTGACGAAATTTTTTGAGCAAACGTTTTAAGCCGTTCTAATCAGCTTATGCCAGTGTGTCTAGAGCGTGATAAGGAGAAATGAGAATCATGAAGAAAATCTTACAGGCGTTCTCAAGAGCTTCTTCCTGGTTTATTAAAAATAATTATAAGGGTCAGCAGTAGAAGCTCCTTGCCTACTGGTCATTGCACATGGCTCACTTACGATTGGAACTCATATGTAGAATGAGAAATCCCCAAATGCAAACATTAGAGACTTGTATGTGGTAAAACACAATAATATTCTGAGACATCCGGCTTCAAGACATCTTTTCCACTGGGCTGACCATATTCTTAAAGTCAAGACTTACGTATCGAGAAGTTATCAACCAACTTTCCACTAGAAGGACTATCAATGCGAAACTTGTCCATTGCTTAAAGATTTGTTAGTAAAGTTCATTACATTAGACATAACCAAAATAGGACACATGACTTCACCAACAAAGTGAGTACCGTGACGGCAAGAATTGTAGCACTTAATACAGGTCACTAGCCAAGCTAGGTACCTCCTTTAACACCCACTTCTATAGGTGCAACAATAGCTAGATAGGAAGAGGAAAACCTGTTTAACTCTCTCCGGCAATAGCTAAGCCACGCATCTCACCACTGGCAAAGCATTTTCGAAGACCTATCAGAGATTTCCGACATAAAAATCTGCAACGTTAACACCTTCAATTCCACAGGATAAACCTGAAAACTACTACCTGACACGCAATAGAGTTTGACTCTGTTGCAAGGGCAAAAGGAATAAAGGGTACTAAAGCAGCTAAAAACGAGCTTTGAGTCTATGTAGAAAGATATCAAAGTCTTAAATGGCGCTTGGTTCCCTAGGAAGATGCACGTAAATTTGTTTCTACTTACATAAGTTATACTTGGAAACTACCGCAAATGATGCATTATGCACATTTATAGATACTAGGTGATTAAGCCACAAATCGTTTTTGGTAGACCACTCTGGAAGACAAATCCAGCTTGGGGTAGATTCACAGAGTTGTTTGCCTCAGTAAAATTGAAGCATTGCACTTTGAACCAATCAATATTGTTAGTTGGCTACGAATTCAGCTTAAATGCTGTCAGATCATACGAAACATCATCTACCCAATGTTATCTGCCTCTTCCAATGAAATTTCGAAATAATTTCAATAGTGAATCGTTAAACCGAATAAATGAGCAATAAAACAGAGATGTACTCATTAAAATCGGTCCAATGGTTCATTAATTTATTACGTACAAACATAACGATAAAGATAAACGCAGTTTAATTTAATGCAGAGAGGATTATGACCACATTAAGTCGAATAAACAATAAAACCTCAAGTGGTTAATAAGTCTTCAGATCATCGAATAAAATCGGTATAACATCACCTGCAGTAACATCACAGCATCTTCCTACATTACCTGACACTCAATGTGCATACACAAATTAAATCCTTGAACTCTGTTGGCTAGCAACAAACTACTTCTACCAGTACCACATCATGTCATCGAGGTGATTAATACTACCACAAACAATACAAAACATCTGATACCCAAGAGCAATGCGAACATACTCGTATGTCAACATCCTGTTGTGGGAAAATTCCTTTCCAATTTTTTATATTGAATTTCTATAACCCATCTGGGAACAATATCATTTTATGGGATAACATTCGGTGAAATCCTCTCAAATAAATGAATACCACCTTTGAAACAAAAAAATATATGTATTTTCATTTAAATCTCGAGTTAAACAAAAGCAGATCCTGACTAACCCACTTTTTGATTTAATTACTCCAACGCACCGGAATAAATCATCGCAATTCTGTTTATTGTCCACGAAAAACAATCTCCACTCATACCATCAAAATCAGATTAACAAATATAAAATATTTTTTTTTTCGATTTTTTTCCAAATTATTATTTATTGTTTTTTATATCGATTGTCCTGTAGGAGAAAATCCACAACACAATGATCGTATTGCACTGAGCCTTCGCTTTCAAAAAAAAAGAACAAGACGAAATAATAAAATCAATTCTCGATGAAATAAAAATAAAAGGACATTTATCACAACATTTGGTTTTCATGCGTTTGTGTCTGAAAATTTATTGACAACAGCATAACGAAATAAATATATAAAATCGACTTACAAAGACAAAAAAAAAAAAATGAGAAAACAAGGGAAAGTCACACACGACAAGGATTTATACAGGACATTGTACAAACAGTGGTTGGAAGTCATATTTATTTCAAGACATTTTTTTTTTTTGAAGGATTTTTTGATTTGTCAACAACGACGACGGGGATTTTACGACTTTATCATCTTTTATTGTCAACGAGTGGCACGAACACTATTCAATTAAAGAAAAAAATTGTATAAATAAATAATTCTTTTCACTAAGGGAATAATGCGGAAAATAAATGATACTTAATTGGATTCCTGAATCAGGACTTTCACAATCCCAATGGATATAAAGGTTTAGTTGCCAAATGGAAAGGTGTAAAGTTTTGAGACACAAGTTTTGATATTAGAACTCTTCATTAGTTGTAATCTGTAAGGGTGGGTCATGATTTAGACCGCGGATGATTTTGTACGGCAGTCAAAATTCATTTTAAAAATTATATATGTCCGCGATAGTGACATGAAATAACACCGCGTGGTCAAACTTTCGATCACAGTCTAAATTCATATCATCCGATGAATTTAGTCCGCGCGGTCTAATTTCATTTTTCGATCGCCGGAGAAAAGTGTTGAAAAAATCCTCAACCAGTGTTTGATTCATCTATAATTTGACTTTATTCGATTTTAAACGTACCCTTTAGTTTAGCGGCACCCGCCTGGCAACTAACACTTACTTTTTCGATCGCGTTCTAAATTCACGCGGTCTTATTTGACGGAACACTCGGTGAGTTGTCAACATACCGAAAAAGGGATTCTTGATGCATTTCACTAAGTTGTTCTTTCTTTTACTCAAACCTCAGCTAGAGAAGTGCCCAAAACAGGAGGGGGAACTAATGATAATTCGGGCTCAGTAATTAGCGCATTTACAGAAAGAGCTCAGATTAGACACAACGTTTAGACTTCAAGTTGTGAACCAGTAAAAATAACCTTAAGCTGTTAACCACCAGAAACTGAATACCGACTTTGCACCCTCTTCAGCCTTACAGTCATCGACTTTCTCTATTCTCCAGTGCTAGGTACCTAGGTGTCATGCAAGACCCCAAGCTCGAGTTAAATTGAAGTATAATATCAAGTATGCAAATCATGTATCGCTGTCCTGGAGCAATAATTTTGGAAGAAAAAAGAGACTTCAACAGTAGTTCGTCATATCCTTAGTTAAGCTGTAAGAAAAGCTTCCATCACAAGACTCAGCAGAGTTAAGGAAAAGCGAGCATTGGAACCACAGGTGCCCTACAATGTGCCCCTTAAACAATGTGCCTCTTGACTCGGACATCAAATAGATGTACGCAAAGAATCTTGGTTCTGGCTGTCGGATCCGTGTGGCCATAGTTAGGTTCTTTAACTTCTCCCCGCGGCTCTAGCTTGGACCACTGACTACGTAACATCTTAATAAAAACCACCAAGATTAGGACGCTATAAAAAAAAAAGAGCATACTGTAGTACCAAGCGATTTCAAGATAGAATACAACGTAAAGTCTGGTGTCTTCTCAGCGGAACTGAACGTCTAACAAATCATATCGCCCTGCTGACTCGCGTAACAAAGACTTGTAAGATACATAGTTTCAATCCGACCGCCTTGAACGATGTTTTACTAGTTTAGAGGATGTGGTGTTTGACTGGAGGGCACACTTAGCAAAGCCTTTCAAAAACATTCATTAAAATTCCACTTTCTGCTTGAGGTAATTATTGTTAAAAGTTGTATTTAATTAAACTTCGTGTCCCTAAGTTTCATACCAAAGCCAGACAGAAAGGGCAACGTGGTCACAAATGACTTCAAGCCTATAAGTTGGTCTCTCTTTATTTCAAAATTGAAGACATTTGAAAGAATGTTCATTGATGCTTTGCAAGAGTCTGGTATGAACACCCCGAATGTGCTAGCTTTAGTCCCAGATAGTGCGCAATGTTTGAGATCATTTAGATAGTCTACTTAAAGTTTGGAGGTACTCCGTTTAGAATTTCGGGTAGCGTAGTGAAAAAAAAAAGATTCTCAGTTTGTGGGACTATTAATACTAAGCCTTTGAGTGATTGTGGCTATTCATTCGCTGGTAGGATTCCAATGTCGACTGAGGCAACCATCCTACTTCAGCGTCTTTTTCTTAGAGTGTTTCTTGTGTTTGAGTTTCAGTTTACTTGAAACCCTTGTTTCTCTTAATTTTCGCAGAAGACCAGCTCAACGATTAGTTTATTAAATTTTCAATGAATATTCACTGACGATGTTTTTTTGTCACCCTGTAAAACAAATACTAACAAACTCATGCATATGTTTCGATTTTTTCAGCGTAACATACAAAGCAAAAAAAAAGGAAAAAAAATCAATAAACACGCACTAAAACAATTTCTAATCCTAAAACAAGGACTCAATGTTGGGTGATAAAACAAGACACAAACAATTTAAAAAATAAAACAATTTTTCTTTTTTTATGTAAAATTTCCCTAGCGGTATCATCAATCAAAATCATGAAAAATTCAAAACATAGCACAAAACAAAACAAAAATAAAAAAAAGAAACGAAAAGAATGAAAACAAAATCCTCTACAAGGATTAAAATCGATTATTTTCTATACAAATACGAGCAAATAGCATCTAAACATAGAGTTGGTTTTTATTTTTTTTTTGTAAGGACCTGTAAAACACGTTTCGGCAAATTGCGGTCATCCTCTTCCGTGATTTGTGTTCGATATGTAGGCCGTTCAAATACTGGTGGATTATCGTTGACATCTTTGACATGGATTATAACAGTTGTATAGTTTTCCTTGAGATTATCGGATGCCGCTAAACGAAGTTCATACTACGTTTTCAATGATCAAAATGATTGATGATGACCAAGTAATGTCCCCGCATGTAAAGGACACCAATTAAGCAAGAGAGAGGGAGAGTGAAAAAAAAAGAAGAACTTTGTTGAATATTTTATAAGGGAAAAAGTTTTGACAAGAAAAAAACAAACAAGGACGTTGTCAAAAAGTTATTTAAAAACAGTTAAGGAATTTTAATTGATGTGTTAAAGGTGAGGCGAGCCCTTCTACTCATCATCAAAAAGTAGGTAAAGGAGGGTGGTGCATTCAAACAAAAACCACTTTATTGATACAAAAATGCACCAACTAATAGACAGCACTTGAAATTTCCGGTCAATCTATGGCGCTATTGTCCTGGAAATCACTAAAGTTCGTTGCATTTATAATTTTTCTCAATTCTCCATGGTCTACACTTTCGTTGGGACCGCAACTTTTCGTGCTGAAAACCAAGCGCAAAAGCCAAAGCAATTAGTATCTGTTCATCACAGAAAAAGAGTGTAAAAATGTGATTATCCTTTTCGTTCACTCCTGCTCCTGCTGATGGGGTTTTTTTTTTATTTCCCCCTTTTTTTTCGTGCTCGGTTTGGTTTGGAAAAACTTTTGTCACTAGGATTTTTTCAATAGTTCACCAGTCGTAACTTTTTTTTTGTTTTTTTTTTTTTTGTGTGCGTTCTGTCTCCTTTTCATGCCTCAGTGAGTTTTAAATTGACGATGTCCTTAATTCTTTAGCGAACAATGGAATCAGAATTTTTCAGTTCGTCCACTGATTTAAATGAAATGATTACATCTATACATATGTTTGTATGTATGTCCTTTAGGATTGATGGCCAGTATTGGAAAGTTCTATTGTGTTTTCGATTTTCTCTTTGATTGTCCTTTTCTTTTTTTTTGTTAAATGAAAGACGAATTTTTTATTTCCCTCTGACAGGATATTCAAGTATTTTATATCAAAAGCTTCATATATATCCATTACCGCAGATTTTTTTGTTGGTTTTGCTTTAATATTGAAATAAATTATTATTATTGGTCCTGTGATAGAATTTCAAACAAAAACCACAACAGGATACAAAAAAAATAAAATAAAGGGAAATATATGTCTCTGTAAAAATTTATATGATTGTTATGGCCACCGCGATTGAGTGTACCATCAAAACGAAATAAAGGACAAATGAAAAGTGTTCCACTTACCCGTCGTCTTGTTTCGTAGTCAAGGGCACCAGCGACATAAATGGCACCCGTCATATTTTTTACGGCAAAAGCGCCACCTATGTTACCGCTTGTGATCTCGTATCGAATACGCGAGGCTATAAAATAAAAAAAAAGCAATAAAAAGATATACCAATAAGTATGAATAATAATTAGTGTTGCAAAAAGAGGAAGTCATTGATTTATTTATTTTTTATGTACCCACAGTACGGTCAAAGGACGAGTCGTGGGTGGTTTTGTGACAGAGATAACTGAAATGACAGCAATTAGGCGCTTTTTTGATGGGGAAATTAAAAATGAAATTTATATGAACGTTTAGAGAGATAGTCGGTTTGTTTTACTGAAGTTATCGCAAGGACATTTCGGTTTGTAATTATCCTTTTAGGAGAGAATTGGTTTATACCCACTTCATTTTATACCCTTATTCGATCTATTAAATTACGACTCATCAAATTCTTGCTGATCCCCGATTTAGCAGCAATTAATGCACATACACTGAATGTCCTTATGGCTGATTTGAATGATTTGTGAAAGTCATGTCGGGGAAGTTCTTTCATAAAATAGGAGACCTAATGGAACCGATTCGTAATAAACAAAAACAGAGGTAGACCTCCAAAAGCTAGAAGGAAGTACCTACATAACAACTTCAACTCCACCAAAGCTCGAAAGTCATTGAATTACGTTTCGCAGACCATGCCAAGTCAGTTGGAAGGCGAGCATAAGAGAGCACGTCAGGGAGACTTTAACTGCCACATATGCTTGTAAAAGGGGTTCAGGCGGTGTCATGTGAATGTATGCAACAAGCGATGTCAAAACCTATCTTAGGTTAGGGAGGTAGTCAGCATACACCGCCGACTTACTTTAACCAGTAATAGGTCGATTTTGATACGTCAGGATCTAGGAGGAACCCCTCTGACATATTCGTTGAATCAATGAGAGGTTTGGAAAAAGCGAACTAACTTAGTTCGTTTTGCATTTTGTTGTGCTAGGTCGCCAAGATTGTCGAAAAAAAAAGGCACCAAGATGGCGCTGTCTTTTAAAACAAAGAGAACGATATGGGGGATTGTTTTTTCCTCTCCTTCGTTCCTGCAGCTTCTGCAGAAATCATTTGCGGGAAGGCATAATCAGGTGGCATATCTGTTTATAAGGCAGTGTCCTGTGATGACACTTAAAGTGATTCTAAGAAGTCTTCTATTAAGGGATCAATCTCTTTGTCTATTACTCCTAACAATTGCCGAGTCAACTTTTCGGAGACCGCGGTTAGATCTTCACTGAATAAATCACGGATCTTGCCGATCCCATAGAGCTTCTCAGATTTCGAATTCAGAACCCTTTAAAGTAAAAAAGGCATCAGATTAAGCTAAGTCCTTTGATAAAACGGATAGAAAAAAAAAAAAGTGAGGGCAACATGTCAGGAAAGTAAGACAGCGAAAAATACCCGTGCTTCGAATGCATCAGAAAGCTTGCAAAAGGACGAAGACTTGAAATGGAGGAAGGTAGAAACACAGTCGATAATGTCGTGACAGTAGTGCGTACAAGTGAGGAACCGCTCCTACATTGGTGAAGTACTGAAAGTAAAGAGAACAGGACATAAATTCATCAAAGCCGTAAAAGGTTGAAGCCTCATAGACGAGAGAAAAGTGGCATCACTCTGGACTCTCTGAAGATGGAGGGGGGTTAGTCGGTCAGAGTCCGACGTACTAGGGAATCATGGCCATTTCTTAGGGTGCATTCCCTCTCAAAAAAAAAAAAATGTAAAAAGGAATCCCATCGTTCTGTTTTTGCACAGAATTCAAAAGTTCAAGATGCATTGATGCATTCAATTACATGTTTTCCACAGTAAATCCATCGGTTTTGGTTCAGTGGCATGGCGGATTAAGACACAGAAACTTTTAGAGCATGTTACTTGATGTGGTCGTCATCGCAATCATCACAATTTTGATTTTGATTTCTGCCTGATGCATACTGATACTGGTACCAGTATTCAATGTTGCAGAAAGTGTTGATTACGCAAAATCAACAGTCACATATCCTTTAAATATACTCTCATGGGTTTCATAGATACAATTCGCTTCTAATTTTGAATTTTAACATGGCTGTCTTCCGTTTTGGCTTCCTCAATCCTCAAGCATATTTCTTCTTAACTGCTAAGCAATGCTTTCATTTTAGAATAAAACTCGTGAACAAAATGAATTGAAAGACATGGTGACACGCCCTTCCTTAATTAGCTCCATTGTCGTGACATGTGTTGTTTTTCAATTAAAACCTACAAACAACAAGCTTGTTGTAAATTTTCCCCAATGATACGAAGGATATCCTGTCAAATGTAAGCGGAAGCATGAACGAAGGAGTTTCGAAAAGAAAAACAATAAAACAACTTGTAAGATTAATTGCATATATCTTGTGGAAAATTATGATCAAATGATGAAAATTGTCTTTGTCTTATTGCAGCACCCCCTTGGTCCCTTCTCCTAAATCCTTTCCGAATTTTGTTGCAAAGAAAAGCGGAATCAATGTGAAAAACAGGAAAATAAATCTTTCTCGCTCTCCTTGGTCCTTTGAATAATTTATTAAAAAGGAAAAATAATGTTATGAATATTTTGGTTCGGTTTTTTCCTCAAAAGGATTGTGGATTGTGTGGTTTGGGTTTGTAAACCCCACCCCCTTCGATCATTATGTTCATACGTGAGGATACATGCAAATGGATTATTTTTTTTTTCTCTGTATGAGGATATTATGGATCCCATTAGGATAATTGAATACTTACACTCATCGTGATCTTTGGCGGTGACTGTGAGTACAGTGTGCTGGATGTCTTCATTTTCATCGACTTCCGCTTCGTATAGGGACTTGTCAAAGTACGGTGGGTTGTCGTTTTTGTCAGCGATTCCAATACGAATGAATTTAGTCACTAAAAAGAAAAGAGGGAGAGAAAGAGAGAGAAATTGTTATACTTTTGTCGTTTAATTAATTGAACCCAGTACGGGGCAATGTGGTTATTTATAGATATTTGTACATTGTTTGTAATTTGCGTAAATGTGTTTACCAGACACAAGGATATTATATTGGTTTGAGGTTCATGATTGACTCCTGAAATGTATACTTACATACATATGGTGGAATTGATTGACCTTTCGTATATAGAGCGCGAAAACAAACAGAACTAATGTCAACACCGTGTGAATAGTTTCAGGCAACATGAGTTGACATGAGTAATGTAATCGTATCAGTATCGCAAGGATATGGTACACTAAGCAGTCTTGTATCTTTACTTTGTCAAAGTAAGGAATATCAATTAATTTAGCAATTATTAGCAAACACTTTGAACAGTATAAGCATTTGGACTTCATAGCCTCAGAATCGGAGTAATTTAATTTGAATACAACCTCATGCAGGTCAACTTGTGTGTTCTCTAAACCTAGGACAAATTGAACATTTAAAGACGCTAAGGCACCAGAAATCTGTGAGCAGTCTAACTACATGTGGTTGCAAAGAAACTGGTGGTGGCTGTGTTGAATCGCTTAGCAAACAGACACAGGTTCGAGCCTCAGGAAAACTGACACCATCTTTCGGTAGTCAACGACAAATGTTCGAGAGTATAATTTGTCACGAAAAATCTTCCCAGTCCGTTGTTGTTTGGAGTCGGAAATAAAAAAAATGCAGGGCCTTCCATTTGTTCGAAAAATTTGTTCGAAAAATTTGAACACACATAACACGAATGGTTGCGAAAATCTTGACCTTATCCCTCTCAGGTCTGTCTTGCTAATTATTTGTATTTTGTATTTTGTATACTTGTTTTGTCAACTGGTGTATCACAAAGGACCTATTATTGGTCTAAGTGTTTTGTCATTAGCTGGCAGCCACTTCAATCTAACCTAACCTATACTTTTTTTGGTTCGAATCAATAATATTATTCATGATCCGGATTTCAGGGATATCAGGCGTGCAGTGACAAACTATTCTCGAAACAAATACGATCCATAGTGTTACAAGTAAAAGACAGATCTTGCCACCATGCCTACTTTTGAAATGACGGAATGCTAAAGACGCGAATATTGGATAGTCTTAAATCACAGTCCGACTTTGAACGTCCAGGGGCTATGTTTCTCAAACAGCCACGCATCAATGCATAAAGCGTCAATAGATGTGTATGCAGCAAGCCACTAAAGGGCTTCTTAGGCCGAGAAACACTTATCAATAGAATGAGCAAAATGTGGAGAATGTAAAAATTATTTTCCTTCATGGTAGCCTTGCTCATTGAAAAAAACTTCAACATGAGTATCAAACACAATACAGGGTGCTTATTTAATGGGTCTATTTAGCTAGAAGTGTCCATGCCGATGTCACTTCGGAAGACCTTGACGTGCATTTCAAGACGGAGTAACCGCTATCCGTCAGGCCACCGCATGACTTAAGATAAGACCAGTACCAAAAACAGATATTGTGATTTATGTCGAGTGAGGCTGCGACAAGGTATCTTGCCTCTAAAACAATCTAGACTGTGAAAGACTGCCGCGTATCTCTTAACGAGGAGGCCAATAGAACTACGACAGCACTATTCCAAGGAACTGTGCAGCTCACGGACTAGCCAAATGAGAATGTCAAGGTACACACTGTTAGATTGTAGACCATTTCAAAGCAACTACATACATATGTCGTTTGTAAAGCACATGTTTCCAACTGATGTCATGTCGAAAGCAAATCAAAGATGGCAACATCTTGACTATTGCAACAATCCCCATCCTTGCTTTAAGGAAATCGTAAGCGATAATTCAACTATTTCACATCATAAATAACAGAACATGTAGCATGTAACAACGATATCTGCAGGAGTTGCAGAAACGAGGAAGAGGAAGAGTCTGTCTTGCATGCCCCCTTGTCAATATCAGAAAAACCACCTTATCTGAAGAAGGCCGATCTTAAGTCATATGTCAGGAAATCTTAATGGGTTCAGGGGTAGATTGGGGTGCTCAACACTAGTACTCGCAGTGCTATAACAATGGATCTGCCGATCTAAGTGTTCTTCTTTCCTAGAGGATTGACGACTCGAATCTAACTTACTAAGTCCTGTGTTTGGCTTTCAGGTCTTTTGGCCGAAGAATATGTTGATCATTCCGATAATCAATCACAAATTTTAAGGCGGTCAAAAATTACAACCAACAAGTACCTTCATTTAGAAAACTAATACCTTCTCTCTCGATGACTCAGTACTTTTTGAACGATCTGTATATGATTATACTAAAAAAAATCACTTCCCAAGTTGGATACTTAACTTACTGCAGACGACTACGTGATCAGGACCATCCCCTCGAATTACTTCCACTCAATTTCAAAAAGATTTCCTTCTTTTCCAATTCCAATTCCAATTGTCACACCAAGAGCATCACAGGACTAATCTCGTCAATGCAAACCTTATACCAATATTAGTTTCTTATGCCATGTCCTTTCTTTCTTAAAAAGCCCTCTATATATCCTAGCTTACCATCAAAAGTACAATAAAAACCAATTAGCCGACACTTTTATTAAATCTTCACTGAACACCAAACGCGTTCAAACAACTAAAAGAAACAAAAAAGAAACGAAAGATTTTCCCCCTCTCTGTCCTGCTCCACGACCTATTTGAACTAAGACTCTTCGAGACAAGAAGAGGAAATTAAATGAATTCCCTTAATTAAATCACTCGCATAGAAATTATTGTCACCCATACGTGACCAGCATCCGAATTGACTAATTTTCCCTTGCTCCATCCATTATCACCATCACACCTCCTCGTCATCTCATCATTATTATCATCTTTCGAGTCCATTCACATCCTTTATCATCACCAACCATGCACTCAAAATCCAACTTCTGAAATGGACATCTTCGCTCCTCGAAGTGTATTTATCTCCTCCTTCTCTATTCTCTAATGTTTTATGTTATAACGGGACAAATACAGTATTGACATTATCGACTAGGATGTACATTTCAAATATTTAAGAGGAATATAATTTCTAACGTTCTGTTGTACTGGAAGGATGTGTTCTTGACAATACAACTACTTGAACCACTCATTAGATGCAATCATTGTTGTATTTTGATTGTACGGTAATTAATTGAAAATGTGTGTTTTAAATCAAGGAACTTGAGCACAAGGATAATTACTCGCGAAATCCTTAAGAGAAAGAAAGAAAAAAAACTTTATTTCGCGCAGGATTTGGGTCAAATGCATTTTAATCTTTTTTAGATAAACTTTAAAGTTTTCTTTTTCGAAAATCCTATTAAGGATGCACGGAGACTCATAGAAGGATGCACAATATCCTAGCGGCAACTACAACAAAATAACAATAATATAAGGCAACAAAGTTTTAAGGAAACATAATTCTGTGTAAACTTTTCGAATAACAATTTTTGAAGGATGTGGGTTCAGCCTGTTTTTAAAAAAGTTTTGAGCAATTTGTGTTTCCATCTTGTTGATCCTTTAAAGGACCACATTTGGTGGTAGTATTACAAGACACATGTGAATAAAAAAAGAAGACAACGTTTTGGAACTAGGACATTGCGTATCCTATGTATGCATGTGTATATTTTTAAATTTCTGACACATGCTTGTGATGTTAAACGAGACGGTGGGCAAGGAGCAAGGAAATGTGTGATGTGATGCGGAAATGTTTGGATGATAAGTTTTCCAGTTGAAGAAATTCTCATTCTCGATGAAGTCAAATGGAAAATTCAGGTTTTTTTTTTTTTGTCTAGATAAGGATGCGAAGTGAAGATGAGGAAGTTTGGACATTTTAACATTTATTGATTGGTACTAACTGACATTTCCTTTGTTTTATTTATTTTCGTCTTTAAGGCAGAGCTGGGATGAAGCAAGAAGACTGACAAAAAATTGTGCTTATGCAAATACTTTATTTTAAAAATAAAATTCCTTGTGTGTTGTTCTTTTTTTTTTTTTTTATGATTGTTGGACTCTGGTATACGCACGTGTTGAGTTGTGTGGAATTTTATTGAGCAATTCGTTGAGAATCGATGATGAAATAAGTTGGGCGGAAAATTTGATTAGAACTGGATTGAATGAGGTAAATTGCTGAGGACCTAGTTGGACGGAAAATCTATAATGTGCCATTCAATGCCTATGAATGGGTGAAGGACAGAAATGTTTTCAAGTGAATTTTACAGGTGACTGCATTGGGAAAACACTAATGTAGTCTTGTGGAAGTTCACAAAAATCACACTTTCAGAACACCAGCTTAGCATGCTTGATTTGATGTGTCATCGTCACTGGTCGTCAGTGATAATTTGTTTAAAATCTAAGCGAGCTTTAAGATGATTATGTTTGGCATAGGTATGAAGTAGGAACCATACAAGGACATGCTTCTTAATGTGCCAACTACAGACATATCACACCTCCTTTCATTGATTTCAATGTCGCCTAGAGACCATAAGAACAACACCTACGAAGGCTTCGATATCAAAAATACGTCCAGGACAAGGCGATGTGATATAATGGGATTTTTTGAACTTCATTTTTGAAAGAATTGCTGGAAACACATAAGCCAAATCCCAAAAAAAGTCTTCTCGCAACCAAGGTTGTATGACACCTTGACCATCCCAGTCTTGCCTTATGGGGCAGAGGCACAGACGATATCAGAGGTAGTTGACTGTTTTACAACAATCTTCTTTGAGAAGACCATGCACCTAGTACATATCCACGGAAACATTCCAGGACTCTGCAATGCTGACGTGTTCATCAGAACAGACAATACCCTCAGCATTTTATCAGAGAAGCCTATCGCTTCATGCAAATACTGACTGAAGGTTGATGTTATTGGTAACGCCAAATACAGATGGGAACATGGCACGACATCTCAAATATCCAGACCATAGGTCGATTGAAAACGTTCCAATCTACTGGTAATGCTTAAATGACCGCAAATTATATCATCGGTGTCTGCACGGTACACATGCTTAAAGGCTGATTTCTGCAGGAGTTGCAGGCACGAGGAGGAAGAAGAAACAAAAGAAGACTCCTAAGCCTGAAAGCTCTATTCTTCGATAATCTCAGCGATCTGGTGGACATTTACTTCAGTAACATCTCTCGCTTTATCAGAATCTCAAAAAGGCCGTAAGTAGGTAGAACAGCAATAGATTCAGTGGTATTGCATTGAACCTCCTCTTGTTTAATTGTTAGTGTAGGGGTGCTAGACATATCTTTGCATACATTTCTGTTATTTGTTCGATCAAGGTAAGCGAAGAATTAACTGTCACAGATGACGCAAAGAGAAATGAGTGATTTCGAATCAACAGAGTAGGCAAGGTTATATATGAACGAAGGTATTTCCAAGACAAGCTAATTAGGCCAGAATGCTACAGGTCAAATAAAGTGAATATTTGGTGCATCAGCTCCTTAATACTCAAGGCCTATACAACAAAGAGTTAAAATAATTAAGAGCATATAAAAGGAAAGATTAATCTTTGTTTGGAAACTGGCCCTACAATGCTCAACTGCTTTACAAAATGAATAAAGGAGATACCAGATAGCAGTAATCGAGCCGATTTGCGTTAGGAAAATACCCAGTAGAGGAATCACTCAAGGCAAAATACTCTCATCTCTTCTATGGCTCAACTTCTTTGATAAAATCCTGAACAGCTTTATAGGAACAGGAAGGAACATCGTAGTTTATAATGATTACAGGCAAAGTCCTGCCAACCATATAATTCTTATTGTGGGAAACACAAAGTGGTCTAGAGTGTGGTCAAGGGTGAAGAAGACTTACAAGTGTAATCTAGGGATTACATCCTTCGTTAGTGGTTCAAAAATAGATTCAGGCTTCTACTTAAAAGCACTATAAAAGTCGTCGATCTTTTGACTTTCAAACACATGCTGCGTTTTTCAAATTGGAATTTTGGCAAGTGAGAACGCCGAAAGATTCACAAATTCAACCTGCCTTCTGTCACTATGGCACTAAGACCAAATATATTTAATACCATCAGTCGCAAATTGAAGGTCGATCAAAAACACAGGTTAAGCAGACTTAAAGTAAAAAGTCCATGAAAAAGGCGATACACCATGTCGCAAGCAATTATTTACGATTTGAGCATTTCGAAATTTGAAGCGTTTAGTAGACCTAACAGCTTTCAATCACATCACTACACCTGCTTTCCCGACAAAAACTTAAACAAAACAATATTACATAAGCATTGTTTTCACATCAGAGTTTCAATACAGGACATCATCAGTATTCCCATCAGACTTATAAACATAAATCATTGAAGTCTGTCAAACAAACTTCCTCATAATTTATTGTTAATAACTTCACAAAAAAATATATAATAATACCCTTGGAACAGGTATAAGTACACACACGTGGAGTGATTAATGTTCATACAGTGCATTAGCTGAATAAAAAATTATTACCATTTGTATGTCCCTCTAGTAATATAAAATATCCTTCGGTGTCCATAGCAAACTTATAACATAAATCTAGGACAACACGAATTTGAGATTATACTCGTATGTATTATGTTGTGCCATGTGGTATCCCCCAGAATAAATTCTAAGTACGTGAAGTTAATTTATAAAAATAGTCTTGCTACTGTTACGTGTTTAAATTTAGGGACACTGCGCGGTATGATAATGGGTGTCCTTTAAAAAAAAAAATGAAATTTTTGATTTGCACATTAAGCTGCCGCATGTGCTCCCGACATATGAAGAGTATTTGACACCGCAGTTTTTCATCGTTGATATAAACCTATTTTTCCAACGACCTTGCAAAGTTCCTTGAACGAAAGCTAAGCAACCTGCAATACCTTACAAAGTTGAGTACCATTAGTCTTATAAAACAAACTCCGACTGTTGCTATTGAGATTATTGTTGACTAAATTCACTTATATCTATTTATGGGGGGCAAAGTCAGGGAAGCAGGATGTCATATTCGAACATCGATGTGACCGTAATTTATTTTCAGTGAGGGCCCTTGAAAGGCATGGATATGTCACTTGATATTGTGTATTCAAAAATAGTCCTTGAGCGCAGGTGTGTTATTTTGGATCATTTCGAACGGTACAGATGCGATTCTTTTCACACTAGGAACTTTCCATATTTAAACAGAGCGATCTCTATACAGAGGAATGTCGAGTGGAATAGTTTATTTCATTGCCTAGCTTTATAACGGTCTTAAGCTAGCAAGACGTACATTTGAAAGGGCAAGTGGAAGTCAAATTATGAACATGTGACACGATAGCTATGCAGCTGGTAGCCTTGATAGGCTCGCTTTCACGTTGGTGACACATCATGGCTGCATAAAGCTAAGAGACTATATAACCTATTTGGGCACTGTACCGATATTGTTTAGAAGACCAAGAGATATCGAAACAATTTTTATACGTTTGTCCTGCCATAATTTAAAGTAGACTTAAAAATGTTGACAATTGGTTGAGTGCTTCAGTCAGAGTGATGCATACATCTGACGTTGAGGATTCTTCAGCGAAGGTTAGGTTAGGTTAGGTTGGGCGGGTGCCCCCACCAAGCAGGGGCCCACTAAGACCAGAACAAGGCGCATTGTGATACCGCATGTTGAAAGCCGGAAACCAGCCTCATAGACCTCACATGTGTAATTTCCTGTAAGAGAAGAGGAAGTATAAGTTTGGGCAACCGTACCGGTGTAAACCCTATGTTGTGCCACACTGAGTGCAGAACCAAGGAGACCCGCATATGAAACTCTACATCTGGCTAGATCATTGAGGTCATTGAAGAAGTACTCCCCTAATGTTTTCCTCCTAAGCCTTGATAGGGCAGGGCATGTACAGAAAAGGTGCGTTGTTGTTTCTTCGTCCTCCTTGTCTTTGCAGTTTCAGAAGTCGTTATAAGGTACGCCCATTCTGATGACATGCCTGCCAATTAAACAATGCCCCGTAAGGGCTCCTACTATATTTCTTATGTGCTTCCTATTCACGGACAGAAGTCTTCCCGTTTTCTTCAAATCTAGGTTGGGCCAGATCTGCTTTGACAGAAGACAAGTGTTGATATTATCCCACCTGCTATTAGCTATTCTTCTAGCTCCGCCATCAAAATGAGATTTTATCGATTCTTGTTCAGCGAAAGTATGATACAAAAATGTTTTAAGATTGCAATGGTTATATGTTTTCCTATCTATGGCTAATTCCAGGGAAAGGTGTGGGAAAGGTCACCGGTCGAAGTTCCGCAGCTCTAAGTGCTCCAGTTCAGAATGAACCAAATGAGTCGATTCCACGACGCGTCGTTCAACAATGTTGGAAGAGCTCAGGAACAATATCGAATGCAAAATCGCCAACGTTCTGGCCGATATGTTCGAAGAGTGGTGGGAAATTGGCTCCAAAGAATCGATCGCTGCAAACCTGCTTGCGGTGGTCATATGAACGAGATCGAATTCCACACTTAAGTCTAACATGTGTACTACATCTGGAATAAACAGAGGGAAGTAAAGGAGACCTTGGAGACAATGGAGTATTGATCACGCCAATGGATTAGATGGAAATGACTCAAAAGTGACACTAATTAAGTTCACACAAACGTATAGCGATTGAAAGATACGAAGATGAGGACACGTTAGCAAAATAGTGGTCAGTCTCTGACCTGAAAAACTCAGGAAACGGTGATCAAATGTAAAGAACTTCAGGCAAGCTCAAATCCCTCACCGCGAATCACAGCGTAACACTCTGGTGGATCCCGAGACACAAAGGTATCCACGGGAATGAAAGGGCGGATGAATTAGCTAGGAAGGGCTCCTATCAATGGTCGACCACTCAGTTTAACACCCCCTAGCTCTCGTAAAATCTAGTATTGTACTAGACTTCCAAAGACAAGCTGATGAGAGATGGAGCGCACTCTCATTATGCCGCATCTCCAGGAATCTCTGAACAAATATCAACAAGACAAGAACGAGACACATTCTTGCGCTAAACAGATCAAACTTAGCTCTCTTCACAGGGATCACCACAACCTCAGAAGCATGCGTTTAAGTACAGACGAGTTATGCAGAGGCTGCGGTAATACAGACGCGGAAGAGAACACAGCCCACTTCCTTTGCGAATGTCCCAGTCTATACAGAAACAGGAAGACAGATCTCGGTGAACACTTTTTCAACGACCTGGACAACCTGTCTAACAAGCCACCAAAAGCCATTCTAAAATTCACTGCGAATTCGGGTTTGTTCAGGGAGGCCTTTCCCCTCTTTTTTGTCTTTTCAGAATGGATATTCCACGTCAGAGGAACACAATGGATCCGTTAGAGATCCGAGTGAAGGCTGCATCACACAATGCACCCACCTCTTCAACCTATCCTACCTAACTTAGGCGAGCCAAAATTATAAAACTTATATGTTTACATACGCTCAGTGTCATCAACATAAAGCTGTCAAAGGTACATAAAGCAAAAATTGCGAAAGTGACAAACCACTGCACAATCATTCCCATAAAAAAAAAAAAAACTAGTCTTCTTGAATTGAGTACACCTGCGACACGAACGTCTTCTCTAAAGAAAACATCTTAATTGTGTAAAAGTTGTACAAGACCCACTTCCTTCAACACCAAACTAAACAAAACAAATAAAATAGGAGTTTCTCCACCACAAAACACGTAAATAAAATTTATTTTTTATTTTTTTTGCAAAATAACCACAACTCCCATGTTAAGTGTTCATTTTTCAAGTTTCCCCTCTAACAACAAACCCTCCACTCTAAAGTACTTTACCCATTTGGCCGACGAGAATAAAATCCAAACAATTAATAAAACGCCACGTCATTTCATTCACACATCCTTTTGGTTTATTGCTTTAACCAGTACCAAACCATTGCCAAACGATGACTCAATTAATTTACTTCTCCTGACAAGATTGATGGTCCGCCACTTTTCTATCTATGATATCCAGAAAATGTACACTGCCGCAACTATCTACTGCCACCGTAAAGGATAATTTTAATTAACTTTCCAACAGTAATGCTCGTTCAGCGTGTGGCATGGCAATAATAAATAGCGCCATCAAGTTAAAAAGAATAAAACAACCCTCTTAAACAAATAGGAATCCAAACGTTATTCATCAAAAAGATAGTTTTTGCTTTACGCTCACGGAAACAGGATGCGCACACAGGATGTTCATCGTAGTAAACATCGAGTTTTTATTCGCACAGCAGTGTGGCTTTATTTTTTCCTCAAATCTACACATTCATCAAATTTTTATGGTATTTCTTGTAAAAAAGTTTTTTTCCCCCTAGTATCTAGTATCTAGGATCTCTTTGTGGTTGTTCTAGTGTAAAATTCTCTATTCCCAACCCACTATTGTATCATTTTAAAATGAAACAAATGATATTGCCAACTTTTTAAAGGACTCTCCCAATGGACGAGCAGTTGTTGTGTTTGTGAGCATTTGTGAAATGTGAAATGCAAATTAAACAATAGAGTCGCCTATTCCACATTCGCTATTACTTTCTATGACATCGCAACACATATCGATGATTTAAATCTTCTCCTGGACTGGCCACACATACAAATTGTAAAATGGTCCTCATCTGCTCACCGAGTGTGAAGGGCCAGTTCAAAAAATCCCATAGTGGGCTACCATTTCGAGTAGCTTTTAGCAATCCCTAAAGGTTGTTGTGCAAAGCAATCGAAGCATAGATGTCAGAAAGGACCAACCAGAGGATGGAGGAAAAAAAAAAAAGGAAAACTTTCTCAATGGAAACTTTCCTCCATATTTCTGTGGAGAGGAAACCTGTCAACAGCGTATATGGCGGCAATAATGACCATCACTGCTACCACACACCACCCACCGCCCACCACCACCAACAACGAGGACATTTTCGTTGTGAGATTCTGTTGTGCAGCGAGTAGAACGTTATGATTAGATTCATGGTGGCATGACCACAGGAAGTGTACTTTCAACGTTCTAACACAAGAAGAGCGAACCCAGGCGGTCGCAGAGAGTTTTCTATTATTATGGTGACGAGCGCGCTACATAGCAATAACGACAATAATAACAATAATGCAGTTGCAACAACCACACCCGATTTCGACAACAGCAGCATCACGGCTACTGGTTGTCGTTTAACCACCACCTAAACAAAGTTATCCATGAGCTCGGCTATGAAACGTGGTGGTGGTGCACTTTATCCTCTCAATTTTTGTTTCCTTTTTTTTTTCGGGAGTGAGTTTCCGCTTATGAGTGAAAGGGCGGCAGAGGGTAAAAAATTGTATAAATCCTCATATTATCAGGATGCCAGTGTGGCGACTATTATTGTGTACTGCAACTGCTGCAAATGGCAAATGTGTCCTTTTTTTTCTGTTCCGTTTTATGATTATTATTATATTTTGTAGTACTTTTCCCTGAGCGTTAACCACCCAGCCACCCACTAGCTCGACCACATTGTTGATCCTTAAATAGGAATTTAAGCGATGCGTCATGAGATTGTGGTGGAATTGCGGACTAGTGGATTATTCTCTACCGGCCAGGACAATGCAATTAGGTGGTTGCTTGAACCGACAGTCATTTGGCTGCGCAATCGTCATTTTTGTGTCGCTCAAGTGAAATTGAATGACGAGTGTGGATTGGTTAATGGTGTACTTTCAGATTGCCGCTTTGCTGCTTCCCTTGCTTGCTCTTTCTCGTATTCTTTGTGAAGAAGGACTTTTCTTTCCTGAATTTTCGCTCATTTTTTGAAGTTATTTTTGACTTTTTTACGGATTTAAGAAGAAAATGTTGAGGAAAGAAATTTTGTTCGTCCTATTTTTTTTTCTTTGTCATCGCTTGTGTGTTGAAATTTTTCTTGTCATTAATTTCAACTCTTACGGTTTTTACGAGGCAAACCAAAGAGAGAGAATTATTCTCTTTATGTTTTAATTAAAATACTTCTTGTAATTAATTTTGTGAAAAAGCGGTGAAAAGTTCTTTCGTGTATCCTTTTAGAATTTTAGAAGTGTGCTTGCTCTTTTAACGCTCAAAGGAAGTTTTCAAAGATTCTATCTTTCTTTTTGTATTTTTTGTGGAGATTTTCCCTTCGCAAGAGTGTGGTTTGAATTGAATCTTTACTGCAAAAGAGCTAACATCTGTTCATTTTTTTTTCTTTTGAAAGGAAGAAAAGGATTCATTGAATCTAAAAGAGCGGCGAAACATATATGTTTTCTTTTTGCATTTATGGGAGGTTCTAGGAATTCATGGAGATAATGAGTGATAGTCGTAGCAAAGACATACAGTTCATATACTGCCTGTACTCATATTTTGTTTAATAGTAACCTGGTGCTCTATAGTTTTACCATTCATCATGAGATGCGAAGTCCTTGAATGAATTTAGAAGAATAAAGCGTGGCAATGCTGTCTAAAAGTATGTACTTATATGCAAAAATTCAGGTGGCACTTTTAGATATAGATATATGAAGACAAGATCGAATTTATGACATTATACGACGACTTAAATTTCGGTTTCCATAGAGTTACCAGGTTGTTACCATGCTGCCTGGAATGGATTTTTCTAAGACTCAGCTTTAAATATGTTCTATTTACTCTTGTTTGAATGTAGCTCATAAAAGCGTAACCAGTGGCAGTTGTATTATTTCCAGACCTAAGCTGAGAAATCACTGTCACTACTTGATACATTATTTGAAGACCATACACAGGTCATACACCTCAATAGACTGAAAACATAGGCAGACAACAAGACCTGTAGGAGGAACGTGTTGATGGGAGGGAAGTTGACGAGTTAAATAAAGCTGAAACAGAAAATCAATTGGGCAAATGAGACTTTTTCCCCATTCAAGGCACCTGGACCTGATGGTATAATTCCCATGGTACTGCATAGCATCAAGGAGTATATCATTCGACGGCTTGCATTTATTTCCCAGGCTCATACGCCTAGCTTTTTTACTTATAAAAGGGGTTACACAATCAACACGATACACCAAATACTGATCTATTGAGACAGATCTGAATGAAGTGGTATCAACAATCGAAAGACCGTTCTACCATAAAAAGATCAAGCTAGCGGCCTTCTTGGACAAGCGCATTTTTGGCCTGAAGGGAAACTCCTTAAGATGGGGTCCTATAACCCTTAATGTATATGTATGTATATTGGTCTCTAATGAAATTCGAATGAAACTAAGGCACGAATTGTTGCCATTGCAGGCGGTGTCGTGATATTGGTAACCAGCAACTTACTGACCATCATTACCGGCACTGTGCGAAAGAAACCAACGAAGAAAGACTTATGCTTCCCTATAACTACCACTGTAGAAGCGATCGGGATAATGAGGAAGTAGAATCCGTATGACAGTTGCTTTGCGACACTTGCTATCAGAAGATTGAGAGGTAGGAGCTTCTTCTATGTACTGGAGTTTCAAATGGCTGATTCTAGGTGGTTTTTTAATTACCCTTTGCATGTTATATTTGTGTGGGTACAATGGACACGCGGTAGGTCCGAATGACTTTGAAGACATTCAAAACAAAAATACCAACCAACCAATGCAAGCTGTCATAGCGAAAGCTATCAGAATATTAAGACCTATCAGATCATAGACCAAAGTTCCAAAAAATACTCTGATGTAATCTACCGCACTTCGTCCTGTCATAATTCGAACTCTGATGGAAAAATGAGGATAAGAATACAGTGTTCGATAGCTCAGCTAATGTTTATGGCCTCTATTAACTGTAAGTTGTAGCACGGTTCATCTTTAAACTCCGTGACGTTTAGCTTTTAAGCATCCCTTTGGATTGTGATGGTCTGATCCAACTTAGAAAACTATGTTAGATCTTTTATGAACGCAGTTATTTAGTTTCATCTGCACATATCCATCGTTATACAGAAACTCATTGAACTGCAAAAGTCGTAGTACGTGCAGCAGTACTAACAGATCTAATGTTGTGAAACAGGACGCATACTGGTCAATTGCCAAAAGAAGCACAACACAAATTTCACTGTGTCCTTTTTGAATAGGCCGGATAAGCGTTATTGATATTTTCGAAAAGCCGTGGCATGTCAAGTGCGATGGGTTTGAAAATTGACACATTTATGAACCATCATTCATGCCACTTTGTCGTAGAATCCGAATCCGTCCAAACCTGCTCGTGTAACAAGAGTCAATTTTTGAACCCCAGCTTTTAGAATTCGGTTACCATTTGAGACTGGGCTCACCCACTTCTTTATTATCTGAACAAGTTAGTCTCCGAAAATAATTGCAAAAGAACCAATCACGGCAAGACAAAGTGAGAATCATGCAAATCACACCCAACTAAGTATCCTCCAAGAAGGCAGTCAACATTGAGTTTTGAAGAAATTTCCCTAAATGTCCTATAATCCATGATTTACCTTCATCTTATCGTTAAACACTTTTAAGCTAATTACCATTCGAATTCCCCAATATCATCGAAAACCACAAAATGCTATACACAGCGCTCAAGACAAGACACCCTTTTATGGTTTCCGTCCACAATCTTAACGACAATGTGAAAACACATTTAATCACTTTAACCACATTAACCACAAGACCCTCGAACATAAAAGATGCATTAAATTTAATTTTAAAAGCCCCTTGGTGTCAAAACTCTTAGGGGTCATCATCCCCATCACCATCATCCTCCCCAGCAGCTCGGCCAATGTAACAATTCGTTTTGCAAGAGAACTCATTTTTTGAGAGTGTATCTCTTCCCCGAATTTAATGCGGAATTTAATAATCCAACCCTTACTGGGCGAAAAAAAATAATATTGAGACCAAAAGTCACCCTTCGCCAAAGTGAAATTCCAGAATAAGCCCCTCGCTGCCCCCAAGTCACTATCTGTGCCTAAGTCATAACAAACCACAAAACGAGCATCATCTGTGGCGATGTATTTGTATGTGCGGTTATGTGTACGTAAAAACCAAACTAGATTTAGATATTTATTTATAATCCTTTTCTGAATCTAATAGAGTATGTAATAAATTTCATATACCACAATGGAATTCGGTATCCACCTTCCTTCGGCCAACCAACCATACAGCACAGCACTAGGACACATTGTTAGATTCAACACAAAAGGAACACGGGTTCCACGGTGTTACGGTTTACCTAGGAATCACCGCACATTAATTCAAGGAACCGAGAGTCATCTAGGGCATTATCGTCATTTATACTCTGCAGATCCATCCTTGCCTTCAGATGGTATCTACTCATACACACATAAAAACGCCTTGAGTGTGTGTTTATATATATTTTCTTAGTTTTACGGATATACCTATACTAGCCCATCCTGTCATGGTAACGAAGAGGAATGATGCGAGTGTATCTCTCATAACCCATTTCAATTATGCGGTTAGTTTATGGTTTTGTTTTCCTTTCCTTCGGTTAATTAAGCCGAATACGTGTGTGTTCGTTTTTTTCCGCCACGAAAATCTATGATATTCGCTCCTTAGAAGGACACATTTGTATGGACCGAAGGAAGTGTGAAGATCAATTTCGAAAACTTTCACAATGGAATTGGATATTAGATGGTGGGAAAATTGTTGCGGTAAGAACCTAGGCCATAGGGGAGGGGGTTTAAGATTTATATCCACAGGCGAACGACATCAAGAGTTGTGCTGAAATCAGAGATTCGGAGCAGAGGTCAAAGTACTCTTAAAGCGCTCACATATGCCCCAAGGACCTTTGAAGAACAGGTTGAACATTTTTCGTTTAAAGAGGTTGATCGAATCAAAAGGCCTGCCATCAAGTATCAAATGCAAATCAGTTGAAACTTATTTGTGCCCACGATTGAAAGAAGTTTTCTTAGGTGAAAGGAGTGTACTAAGTATGGTAGCCTTCAATGCGCTGGAAACCAGCTGACTACTCAAAATAGTGTTTAGAGCTCCGATCACTACAGACGGTGTTGACCGCAATGGAATGGAGATAATGGCGGTGACTACAAATTATACGAATGAGATCTTAAAGAAGGTGCGAATTCCTTTGCCTTTCGCCCAAGAAAAAGAGGAGAATAATTATCGCAGGATCTGATGGTATAGAGGAATCTTGCGAAAGGACTATCAAAAGAAACAAATTTCGCATTTCATTCGAAACCAGCGCCGAAGAATTACACAAAATCGTGATCTCGTAAAGCACTTAGCCTAACGTCCTTTAACTGAAAACGATGGAAATTAACATGGTACACCAGTGTGGCAAATGTGTATCCGCTAGCATGTATCCGGAAACTGCTCTACATAAACTTGAACGCGTTACAGAAGAGGAACTTAACGCCGGAAGTATTGCAGTGACCAATTTGATTGCTATAGAGAGGGTCCTTTTTAGCAGCTTAACCCAGATGTTGTAAGAAAGGTTACGAATTTTTCTAGACTCAGGGGCAGTATCAGCAGATGATTTTGACCAGGCATATGAAGGTACTCATCTCATAGAGCATTACTACGAACTCTCGTGAACCTGGAAGGAAAAAGGTGGAAATATGCAGGCAAGCATGTCTGCCGATCGTACAGGGAGACAATTTAAGATAAACTCTCAGTCTCAAAAGGATAGTAACGTTGCCGACAAGGCATGGAAACTTCATGTATAATTTGAAGAAAATAATTTTTCTAGAAGCTGATACCTGCAGGCTGTTTCCAGAGGACGAGAAGACAGCAGTTGTGTGAATGGCCAACTATTTGATTCAAATTGAGTCGATTAGCCAAATATCTTTACATATGCGGGCGTTGACACGAGCAATTGGAAGGAGGAACTATGGAGGACGTCTGTGACTCGACATTTTTTGTTGCATCGGTTTTCTTCTTGCGTACGTTTCAGACTTTTCATTGTAATTTTTGTCGTTTAAGTTCGATTTTTGTTTGATTAAATGGTTTGTTTGAGGTCTGAAAACCCTCGAGTTATATCTTATAAAAGAACCAGACACCAACTTTTTAGTACATCACTGGTGCTCAGATAAGCTAAATGAAAGCGACGGCGAATTGAGGAGCTTTTTCATTTCAAATTATTCTCTTGTAGGTTTGTCATGCCTACAAAGAGGTGGTGAAGCGAAAAACATTTGGTTGTTTTACTGAGGTTCGAACTGTACTGTAACCTCTCGCTTAGCAGTACAATGCACAAACCACTAAGCTACGGCGCTCATTGTGGTAGAAAATAATTGCCAGAATAAATGCAGAGTCCTCATATGACATCCTCGTGAGAATCCGATGGAAAACTTGCAAAAGTAATGTAAATCCACAAACGCACACCGCGTCGTTTCCCGAAATCCTTGATCCAATAGTACCTACATTATAAAAGTTGACACAGCATACTACCGAATAAAGAGAGACACTTTGTTCAAACAAAATTTCCCATGAGCTTAACTAGCACTCGTGCCTAGTTAAAATTCGTCCTTTTACAGTCTAACTGAATACATAAGAAATGAATGAAAAATAAAGGAACCACCATCCACGCGGAAGTCTTAGTAACATTCGTTACTAAATTTACCCCACTAAGGAGAAAGCCGCCAATTAAGAGTCCTGCTTTCGACATTTTTTTTTTTTTTTTCATTTTTACCACCACAGCGTAAAACCGATTTAATGATATAACAAGGATCCAGCGCAGCGAAAGCAACCGCTTTTATTAGTTCGGTCAAAGTTGTTAACTCAGTTAGACGACGTAAAATAAAGTGCGGTTGTTCTTTAAGTGTGCACATTTATATACCCACGCACGAACGTTACAATATTTAAAAAAAAAATAAAAAATTTGCATTTATGGTGGAACGTGACAAAATAGCACACGACAGTGACGAGAAGCTATTGTGGATCCTGCATAAAAGTACTCAACGCATTGGAATGAAATGAACTGGGATTGATTTCGGTACGCATACTTCCGTCACAGGATGTGTCTCATTTTACTTCTGTATCTCATTGAATGGTGCTGATGCCATTTTCCGTTGCCCCTATACAAATTTAAAATTCCCCAAGCTGAGAGATTTTCTTTTGTGTATTTTCCTGATGGGTGCCGAAAGTCCATAATTAAGGCGACTGAAAGGAATTCCCATTGAGCAAGGATTTTAATTAATTTGTAATTTTTTAATGAACTTTCTTTTTCGTGAACATGAATTTTTGAATAAATGGAGTCTTGCTTAAAGGCTCTTCCACACAGAGAAATTAATTACAACTTTTCTGAGAAAAGCCAAAGGACAATCCTTTAATGGAAAGTATTACGTTGGCATTAATTTTAAAAATATATCTCCAAATGAAAATCGAAATAAGAGAAGAAGATGACCGCCGGAGATGTTCATGTCAAGTGAATGCAATCGTTACAGTCAAATTTGACTGTTAATCCTGCTTCTGCTGACCATCAGGAGAAGTGTCGCGCACTGGTTACAAAAAGGATGTACATAGAACAGGCGATAAAAAGTATTCACAGTCAAAGATGCTCTGAATGGTGGTAGGATATAGCCCGCTACAACGACATGTAGGTGTGGTGGAAGCATCAAAGATACTAGAAAAGAATTCAAAAGATTAATCTATATGGGTATATAAAACTTGTATCTACGCTATGGACTCCGAAGCCACCGAACCAATTGAACTCAAATTTTCAGGCAATCTTTGGTATTGGCCCGAGTGTTTTTCTGTGAAGTTTGGTAGCAGTCTAGCTCTACTTCCAGAGCAGCTGAAGAGCCCGGCCAGCATGAATCGCGCCTAGAACAACTACGACGCAGAGAAAATGCAACGAGAGAGGCTGACACGCCCGGCCAGCGTGATTCACGCCTTGATGACATTTCTTTTTGAATACATTTCATTACGATAAGGACAAAGATTACAGCAGTTATCAAGCCAATGTACATACATAGTTTGCTTGCGTTGTCGTGCATTGAAGTTCGACAAGGAGCCACCCGGAATGTGTTGTTCGAATGGAAAAGTCAGAACCACTTCGTATCTATGTACGTTTCTGGCATCACTTCAGATTCGAAACACTTTGTACAAAACATTCGGAAGTACAACTCATGTTTTCAAATGACTTCGTTTGGAGCAACGAAAATGTACAGCCTCAATGCAGGTTTCATCCCCACCTTAAAAGTGCAAGGACAAGTCTACCACAATATTGGTTCGCTGCTTCCCCTACTCGATGAAGACGCCCAGTTTTTGAAAATTTATTTCACTGGGAATGAAGAAACGGAGACAGATCGACGTTGTGCTGTTAGTAGTAGAAGAAGGCGCGAAATCGTAGCAAATCTACAAGCAATGTGCCATGAACACAACGAATTCGTTTGTCTATTTAAAGCAGCCATAGACAGAATGCCATCGGACAATTACAAAATCGTTAGCACAGCTGACAAAACACCGCCAGCGAACACGAAAAACGCTTCAATGCTCCAACGATCTAGGAAGTCGCAATTGTTTTGGTCGGCACCGAGTTCAATCAGCGTGACATTTTTATTCAGAGGTGAAATATATCTCTGAAACGTGTAACTGAAACGCACCAGTCGTATGATGCCTTGCAATATCTTAGTCTGTTCTGGCGAGGGGATGATTGCTACAGTATTTTTAACGTGATGAAACAGACACAGGCGCACTGTAAGCGAAAAAGGCGCAGCAACGCTAGTTCCTCATAAAATTCACTTCGAAATAGCTACTATAGATCTATAAATACAAGCAAATAATTGATACATACAAACTTGTGTTCATAGCTCCATCCTTGCAAAAAAAAAAAAACTCATTAATAAATACTAAAGCAATAAAGTAATGTTGCGATTTGAGAAAAAGTACGCATAGAAAATTGAGAACAAGTTACAATCTCGGAGGTTTTTTTTTTTTTTTAGTTCTTAAAAGTTTTCAACATTTACATAATTGCTTATTCAAAACTCATCTGTCGAATACATCCGTTTCCGGAAGTTGCTCCATCTAGTTTCAGTGTGAAACTTTCCAACAAAAATATTTACCTGTAAAGAAACAAAATACATAAATTAGCATTATGACTATGTCCATTGGATACAAGAGTTTTTAAATTTTTTTTTTTTCATTTTTATAAATTTAATATATGTAGAAGTAGATATATAAAAACATTTAATTAATTTATTTTCCTTTACAAGTCACGTTCTGACATTTACAAAAAAAAATTAATAAAAAAATAAATAAATTCTTAAAACATATCTCGATGAAGTCCTTCATAATACCACACTGTGTTGAGAGTTATTTATATTCTCATCACGTGCATTATCATCAAAAGGAATTTCAAAAACGAAATATCCACACACCCAAAAAAAAAAAAAAAACCCCAAAATGCTTATCCTGCCGTCAACGAGTAAGCGAGCTGAAGTTTATTAATGATTCCTATTCAGGATTTTCGTTGGAGAGTTGTTTTTTTTTTCCTTGTGTCCTCCCTTTTTAATTTAAAATTTCAATTCTATAGTGTAGTTTCACATGTAATGCATCAGACAGGATAAAAAAAAAAGGAAGGGAGCGCGAACAGAATCTGCATCAAAATAAATTTTTTATTTTTATTTTTTGGAATGCTTCCAAGATGTATTTCAATATTTCACAGCAAAAAGTCGAAGGGTGGGAGGCCAAACCCAGCCGTCTAGAAACTTAAGATAAAATGCCACACTAAATGGGTTCAAGGGGGAATATACAATACGTATACCAGAAGCGACACATCCCTAAGGAACATATGTTCACAGATGATTTTGTGGGGAAGAGTAAAGTAGATTGCGAGAAAAAGAAAAAAGAGAGAAGAAAGGACGAAAGATTAATCGGTATGTGTATACAGTGACTGCAATCTGTTTTGGCAGTCCATAAAGATATATTTCCAGCATTTTAAAGATGAGGATATAAATCGAAATTCATTTACTTGATTTACAAGGAAGTGGATAATTTAGTTGTTTTTCTTTGTGCTCTTCTTCCTTGCCGACTCATTAAGAAGAGATAAGGAACTTCTGAGAGTATACCCACTTTTATGCAGAGCTATCTTTATTGCAGTTTGTTCGTTATGTTAATGGATGAGCATATGTCTTTTTTAAGAGCCAAAGTGAACAATGTAAAAACTTTTGGGTTAAGAAAGATGACATGTAATATAAGCTCTTGAAATTAAGTAAGTATGTTGGTAGGGATGGATATACGAGTAATAAAAGGATATTTGAGTATAGTGGAACTTTCGGACGAAACAATGTCGAAAGGGACGTCTGTTGTTTGGCCTGATCTAGTTAATTGTATATTTATGAAGCAACAATGTATACGATTCATTTCTATTTGGGAAATGTAGGTGGAATGTCCACACAAAAAAAAAGTGTATGATTGAAAAGGCAGCCTTTCAAGGATAAGAGGATTTTTCTGTTCACGACCAAAGCAATTAGCTTTGAAAGGTGGATTGATGAAGAACACAAATACAATGAATGAGCTAGGAGTCCCCAACTTTGGCACACAAAAAAGTAACAACAAAGTGTAGTCAAATCCAATGAACTGCTTACGAAAATAGATTGTCTGGTTTGAAGGAAGGCCTACACTGGACTATCAGTGTTATACATCACATCTACAAATAGATGGTGAAGGGATATATTTCTGTCAAACGTAACATACAATTTCCTTGGCTTTTTCTAACATCTTTCATAATTTAGAACTCAACAGGACGATTGTTAGATTGATGCTTGGAAAACAAGCTGTGTGCTGAGCATAAGACAAGCTGTTACATTATGTGACTTCTTTCAACTTTTACTCAAATACTTTAAAGAAAGGGCTAAGATATGACTGGAGCTTACTTGAAGGTCATTCAAGAAATTTGTCCGAGTGAGCGACATCATCGTAAGTCTTTATTGAAGGTTTCACGACGAATTCGGTCCTAAGATAAAAATCAATTACATTCTGTAGAGAAACTCTGACCGTGTTAAACCGATAAAGAGTCACAATAAGTCGATGTCCTTTTGCAGCTTGGGTCTTGATGCTCCATTCTAAGACTGTTTTTGAAGCCTCTTGCTCACTTAAGATGACGGTAGTATGTCTTTTCCCGTCAATGGCAGCAATTCATTGTTTAACGATCATTATTTTATGTAAAAAGGACTCTTTAAGAATGTTTAGGTTTTATAACTTTTGACACATGTCATTTTATGAGAAGCGCTGACTACCGATTATTCTTACGTTCAGCCGAAACTTTTACGTCCTATGCGAGAAGACAGTTGCTTGGTCCAGTTCTATCGTTGGAGTAGGTCTCGCAAAAAGCGAGACTGGACTGGTCAATGTAGTCCTTCACATCTTCGCCAGTGACCCGCTTTAATTCCTACCATTTGGCCAATATCTGCCAAAGTCCAAAGCACTGGATCTTTGAACCATGAAGAGTGAACAGTATGGTTTTGAACACTGACTTTTTTCCAGTCCGTTTTGGGGGAAGCCTACCGTAAAATCATCCATGAAATTGCAAAACTATGTCCATAGAGTAGCTTTTGAAATTTCTTGTGCTGATTTAATCGAAACGATAAGAGTTAATGAAGTAGTTGGCTGTCTTGACAAAAGAGATTCCCTTTGCCCTTTGTGTAGGCTACAACCCCTTTTTTTTTAGAACCATAGCTAGACCTATGAGTACCATTTTGAGAACTAATTTCATTGTAGCTTAAAACATTGCTGGAGTGTCAGAGAAGTCTTTCCATAGGTGGGAAGACTAATTTGCATGCATCGGCTGGTGGACGAGATTTCTTTAAAAATACTAGTTACTTGAGAGTTTTACCTACATAAATTAATTCGCAGAATATCCCAGAATTGCATTAGACGTGGTCATGTTCAAATGAACAAGGTTTTAAAGTTTCCAACCCATCTCCATGGACTATTTCCTTTACAGCAATATTAAGAAAGTGCGTTACCTAGAAGCAGGCTAATCCCACCGCCTTTCAGCATGGAGTCCGAACTCAATGAGGTTAAGACTGTTCTTGCTAATGAAAGTAAGTTAATCTATAGTTATACAATAGGACAGAATAGTCCTTTTACTTCGCAACTTGAAGGAAACTATCTCAGGCCAATGGACTAAGCAAGTTCCACACATGCAAAGCTTTCCATTGAGAATAATGCCTTTAATAATAAAAAAGAGGGCCAGGCTTGCGAAGAACTTCTTGAGATGAGACAATTTAAAGGACTTTTTGGGAACCAAAGCCGACAAGAGATGTTTTGTTTTCGAATTCTAATAGACTCTTTTGCTTATGACAGAATCATTGAGCTACCTCAAAGCCGGTTCTTGTTGGTTAGTGAGAGTTTTGAAACGACAATAGATGGAGCTATGATTAAATTAATTCGTAAACCATTTCATTGGCAAACATTTGTGTAACAAGATAAATTCATACTCTTTCGTCCTGTGGATGGGCAAAAAACCGGTAACTTTAGCTGCTAGAACTGAATTCCTCGAATTTCTAATTGATACCACATTCGAAACACAAAGAAACTGAATGCTTTGAGTGCGAGTTTGCAACAAGGAGATAGAAAAGGACCAGAGCTGAATATGAGTACAAATTTCATACAGAAAATGAAATACGATAGAAGGACTCGAGATAGAGAGAATCTTGTCGAGCAAGTTGGTATTTGATAATCAATGGTTGGTATTCAAAAAGGACACAAGAGGTGGTGTAGATATACCCCAGAAAATTGGATGGATGAAAATCAGGTTAATTCTCGAGATGAAGTCGTGCGTAGTTTCTATCCTTTGACGTGACATGGTGAGTAGAATTGGTGAATGTCGTTGGTATAGTGATTGAAACAGTCTAGCTCTAGGCTTTGTGACTTCAATGGAGTCTATTGCGCTGTTTGCATGAGTTGTCTAGAAGATTTTTTTTTATACCAGACGAGGTTTGAAAGTCAAACGGCTATTGCTGGCGAATTGTTCATAGATCGACATTCTGGAGGAATTTTAAAGAAGCTCTTGTCATTCTCTTTAGTTTTATATTCGGAGTGATTAAAGTTAATAAGTTGAGAGGTTCAAGTATCGACTAAAAAAATTCGAAATCCCGATGCAATAAAGGGCATGACAAGTAAAAAACTTTAAAAGTGTGTAAAGACCTAATTTCTGTTCAACATTTCTCGCCCCAACACAAATACAACCAGACACTGTTTGACATTTACAACAAAAAAAAAATCGATATTTCAGGACTTAATCACAAACAAATAATTGACACTTCAATTTCAATTAGCCATCGCCATGGTCAAGCATCTGAGAGATCCATTAAAAAAGCACAAACCAGCCTACACACCCACAGAGAGAGATAAACTCAAAGGGAATTTCGGTAATCTCAACCAGAACAACAACAAACAAAGATATAATTAATGGGAAAAATTAAACGCTTAAAGGATTTATTTGTTTTTTTTTTTATTATTGTAAGTGGCAAGGTCCTACTGAAACAGCCAGAGTAAGCAAAGTGTGTAAATGACAGTTACATAGAGAAATAACTTTAAGGGTGAAAAAAAATAAAAATAAAAACGATGACAGTTGAACCCTTTTTATTTCCTGTTGTTGTTTTTAATTAAAGGAAAAAATATTAAATTATTATTATTTTTTTTTCATAATCTGATTAATATTTGGAAATCATTTCACCTATCAGTGGCACATTCTTTTGATTTATGCTTATGATGTGCTTAATATAAATTAATTACAGAGGCGACTGTAGAGAGCAAGAACCACTGGAGGTAGGGCTTAAATGGTTTTTACAAAGTATTTAATTGAAATTTTATAAAAATAATTTAATAACCGCATTTTTAAATTATTTTTCAAGGGAAGAAAAAGGCTAAATATTGTTTTAAGGACTGCGACTATAAATTAAATGAGACACAGTGGTATAATGGTGTAAAATTGAAACAAAATATATGGACACTGCAGTAAGTGTTGAACTTTATTAGCATGACTTATTAGGATGGAGGTTGTGAGAATCAGGATCAGGTCCAGGAAAATATCATCAAAAGTTAAACATCAGGGGGTGGGGACTTATACCTCACATAATTCGAAGATAAGCACTTTCAATGTTAAGTTACAACTTTAAAGACAGCACCTCACTAGCCACTTCCTGCAATATGCACATCCAAGGACAAGTAGATGGGAATCTTCAAAAATTAAGCCACGCCATAAAATTTAAGAGATTAAGAGTGACATTCTGACTACTTTAAGCTGTAAAAAGTCTAAAAATCGTTCTTGAAAAATTTCAAGAATTTCCAACAAAATTCAGACATTTATTCTGCGCAATATGTCAAGTTTTACTGCGACTTAAAATTCTTACCCCGTCCATGCATAAAAATTATCCCCAAGCGAGCAAAAATACTCCACAAACGAACAACAAGCATACCCTCCTAAAGATTATGGTTACTCATTGTAAGCATATTACCTACCATAAAGTCTAAATTCCTTTCATTTCCAAAATATGTCCTCAGAAAAAAAAAAACAAGTCTTTTACCACACCACACCACACCACACCAAACAACACAATACCCACACACATACAGTGTACGACATTATTCCACAAGAGATAAATATTTCCGTCATGTTATACACAGCCTTAAGGTATAATCCTTCATTGACTTATTGATTTAGAAAGAGATTTCAAAGGAGAGCTCCTTTCCAATTTCAGGCCTAGAACGCTAAAACGCTCCCTCTTTCATCCGTCGTGCAACAGTGATCAGAGATTTATAATTCTATTCCCAGCTACAATAGGGATTTATTGTTATTGTTTAGCTGCGAGCAAGAAAAAAAAAAAACCGAACGTAGACCAGCATACACAACACAAGAGTGTAGTACCTTTCCCAAGCACATCCTTCAAAACATATCCTTTTAATACAACACGAACAAAAAAAAAAATAAAACAGAAGCTCCATCCTTTCCCTCACTCTTCGGTCTCCTTTGCTTTATCGTTAGTGTCGTGCGGCTTATCTTGGATAAACAAATCTCAACTCTTATGCTGGAGCTTTGCCAATTGAATTGAGGCGGCACGGTATAAGGATATTTTTGACAAAAGGATGGATAAATGGAATTTAGTCTACAATAGCTTTGAAAAGAAAAAAATAATATGAGTTCTAATGGTAAATTGATCATATTCGTATGTTAGTGTGTTTGTTTGGACAGTATGTTTGAATAAGGGCTAGTGACCTCAAAGGCTGTTTGAAAAATTCGTCAATGATAATATATAACTTTTTGTGAGAGCTATTGAAGATGGTTTCGAAAAATGGAAGAACTTAAGTATTTCAAGTCTTGACACTAAGTGGTTGATATAAGTAAGTTCTTAACACCGACGCATTATACTGTCTTATTCTTTTCAGGCTTAGGCTAAGTATACTCAAGGTGAACAGTGAACTTAAATCGGTTCTCAACGTCTTGTCATGGTTGACTGTTTTTCTTGTGAAGTGTTTTCAATGCTGGACGCTTAAAGTACGTAATGGCATCGTGTTGGGATTCTATCATAGCCTTGAGGTCCTTGTGAATACTACAAATCCAAAAAAGTGTCAGAAGTGAATGAGGACTGGAGCCTCACAAAGGGAGCTCTTTGAAGGGCTCTTAACGCCTTTATACTAAATGCCGGCGATAACGTGTGTTTGGGATGTCTCCTTCGAAGTCAAATTTAAAAGATCAGCCCAAAAATCCTAGGACTGCCTACAGGAAACTGTTGGAAATATAACCAATCCATAGAAGGGCATCGAACTTAAGGTTAATATGCGCTTATGTCTCCAAAGATGTAGAGAGGTTATCGCACATGTTTCTGGGGAACCTATCAACAGGGACATCAGAGCGGGTAGACAGAACTTGAGATGTTGGTGTAGTCCAAAAGATCGATCACAGCTAATGGACAGCAATACCTTAGTCAACAGGATTTTTGAATCCTAGCCTCAAATTCGAGACTACAAAGAACCCTCAATACAAATACCAAGTGATACTAGATTAGTTTGTCTGCAGAACTGGAAGCAGCGCGTCGGAAATCAAAGAGGATGGAAAGCTGCAGCGTCTCAACCCAAAAACAAAGTGCTTATGGATAGGAAATACCTGCCGGGGTAAAGTTTTGCAAGGTTGATGGCACAAAAGGATTGGAAAATATGGCAGACAACATTTTGCGAGTCACTTTGTCGTTACACATCCACAGTGTTGCACAAAGAGATACCAAGTTCACACGATCCCGGTGAAAGAGTCAAACTTTTCCTTAAGTTCACGAAGTTCATATAAGCAATCAGAGGTTAGGACCTACTTGCGATGTGGTGCATATAATAAGTCCACCAGTACAACGCAGCAGATAACCATCTTTCCTTAGAGGCAACGAAATGGAAAAGTATAGATAGAAAAGAAACCCCAACAACTTGCATTGCGGACGGGGAGACAGTCAACTAAGGACCCTGCTGCCTAAAGAGGCTTGTTTGTTCAAGCCCGAATTGTAGCGCCAACTACCGGACAACCAGTTGCTAGATCTAGATGACTAAAGACAGTCGATGCCACAGGACCTACATAGGACTGTTATGCAAATTGTACTCTGTTTTTGTATTTGGAAGTCTAATGGTGTTCGATAAAAACATTAAGGGCAAGCGATTGGTAGACCTCTTACAACTCTGCTTGGAATTGCAGAATTTCTGTGCCCAAGTGGAAGCCAACAAGGCTGCATACTGTCACCACTACTTTAAGTTGTCGAAAATTAGTCAATTGTCGGGACAAAAGCTTCAGGTACCAAAGAAGCTGTATACCTAAATGAGAATAAGGGGCACAGATCCTGCGTAGGTTGCATTATGTCACAGTCTAAGGAATTAACAAAAATGTTGAAAAATTTCTTCTTTACCATGTAGAGGGCATATGTGTAAGCTACAGAATGCAGGTGCTTGTTGTTTGTGGTCTTTGTCGTCTCGTATAAACTCAATCACTTCGCTAAAGGAAAGCATGACGAATGAAGAAGAAAACTATTTACATGTACATATATAGCATCGCTACTAGAAGAAGGGAACAATGCTTGCCTTCCATAGATCACTGCACCTGAAACCAATTAAAATTTATAATATTCCCATCAAAGGATATTCCACGTGGCAACAGTTGCCATCAAAATGAATTAATTTTATGCGTATATATGTACGTAAGTATATGTGTACCCACCTAAATAAGTGCTGTTTGTCAGAACCCAAAATATCTTTAATGGATCCACCATAACTCCTTTGAGAATATGCTGCACAGCTAGTCAGCAGCAATACCAAAGGTATGCAATTAATTTGCAGACACTGCTGTTGACATGTTTACGAAAATTTCGCTTCTGTTGATGGTGTCCTTGTTGCCGTATATTTGTCGTACGATGATGATGATGATGCTCCTGTTGCTGCTGTTGCAGATCCTGATGTTGATGCTGACGATGATGTCGTTGTTTTTGATGGTTTTTGGTATGATTACTAAATGTACGGTGTTCTATATTCACTTGGTTACATAGCAGAGGTTCACACAAAACAACTTTATTAAAGTTTTTCATAGTAAATATGACGGGATTCTCACGTCTTCGACATAAACAACCATTCAAATGGTGGCCCGTATGCACCGAGTGGTGTTCGTTGGTATCGATGTAGTTGACGCCCTTACTCTCAATTAGTAAATAAGAGGCAACGACGAGCACGATGACGATGACGATGACGACAGTGTGTCTGCATGCTATGTTAAAATATTTGAATTTGGTTACTTACTCCTGAAAGTTTTGTCTGTGTGTAGGACAATTTCATTTACAGGGAACCCATGAGGTCCTGGGTTTTTGTGTGAAGTTGTGGAATTATGTTTTCATTATAATGATATGCAGAAGGGTGTGAAAATATGCACAAAATTTTGACAAACACTTCTGGTTGTATTCGAGTAAGAGGGGGTTCTTTCAACACTTACAGGTATATGTCTGTGTTTCAACTCGCGAATGACTTAATAACGAATCCAATTTCTGCGAATTGCGATAAGGGTGGTAAATTAAAATGAAACTCAAATCAATTAGTCTGCAGTTGGAAACGAAGCTTGACTGTGTCTCTGTATCTAAGTATGTGTTGATTTGTTAATTTTAACGAAGTCAAGTTGAAGAGATCGCTCTGTAATTAATGTTTGAATGATTCGCTATCCACTCTATTCCTGGAGTGGAATAGAGCATGCATGGCACACTTCACACAGTTGGTTAAGAGATGGGAAATATCAAGACAGAGTCAGGATTTTGGTTTACTTCCTGAATATTGAAGATGTTCATGTCATTCCTTGTCTGGCGCACCAGTGGCACTTTGAACATCAGGTCACTAGAGATTTTCAAGATTGAATCAGAGGTTGGGATGAACGCTAAATTAAGAGATGGCAAAACTTATATCTTTGAAGAAAGTAATTGACATAAACGTATCAGGTCCTTCATCCTTATTCTGGTTTAACTAAAACTATGGCCCTCCAAACTTAGGGTCGTTCCGCCGGACTAAATAGTTATGAAAGTTAGATAAGGTTGAAGTGGAAGGTAGACTTAGGCAAGAGGTCTTAAGTTTTAGACATTAGACAAGCACGTCATGACATCTCGTATCAAGGTTTAATTCAGTAAAATAAGACTGGTATGGGAAAACGCCTCCAAAAAGGAGAAAGATGAAGGCATCGAAGATAGCTACTTCGAGTTCCTACCGAAAATATACCTACTAGTAGTGTCTGGGTATAATTCAAAAATGGTTTTCACTTTCACAAAATGTACAACCACCACGGCACAACCTCCTGGAATGAGTATATGTACAACTGTCGGGGCTTAACGACTTGCCAACCCACTGACTAACAGCAGTCTGTTGTTCGATTAACTGAACGGCAGAGTTCGTAAGGTTGCGATCTTGTCTCTTACGTTTCAGAGATTTTTAAACGTAGACTATATCATGGAAGTCTAATATTCTTTGCAGCAAAAAGCCAAATGCGTTTATGTTTATGACTTTCAGCATATCGAAATGTAGGGAACTGTAGCTGATTAGCAACAGAGAAGTCCCTAACTCTTTTAAGCAGTTCAGTGCCGACGAAACCATCAGAAACGTCTCTGTTTTTTTTTTTTTTAATGACAATCAAGACTTAGAAATTCTCTTCGGTTTGTCTTGAGATATCAATTTGAACTGAGCATTAGCTATCTAACACACTTATCATTTGAGTACTCTTCATCGGTTTATCGACAGAACACCAACGAAGAGGAATTGCTCTACCAAGGCCTCAGTGTAAAATTTGTTACTAGCTAAATGACTCTCTTGTCAGTTGTTGCTTTTCAAGAAGGTATCAAGATCCTATCATGAATAAATCAAGCAGAGTTTGTATAATGTCCTCGTCATCTCTATTCTACTCTACGTCGCCGATCATGGACGAAAATACCATTAAAAGGAAACATTTTCAAATGGAAGCTCAAAGTTCCCTAAATCTGTTCCCCTCATAGGCGGAAAAACATCATCAGTATACCGTACTTAGGCAAAACCGATAAGAATCAAAACCGATATATCTATCAATCGTGAAGCTTCCCTGAGGCATCTAGCAACATCCTTCAACAAAAAGCATTTATTGAGTTAAGCTAATGATCCACTTGCATTATTTGGTAAATCACTTTGCCTTTATGTACATCCGCCCTAATCTCATCCTGAATTCTCTACATTTCCTCACTGATTTCCCCAAGAGCTAATACACTATCAACTGTCATCCATAAACCAACTGACAAAGTCATCAATTATAATCCGCACGCATTGTGGATGTGGATACTTTTCAAATGCGTAACATGATTGTCACCCGCACCACTATTCCTGAACTCGTACATCAATACCAATTGTCATCATCACACCTCACATCACCCCGCCAACGAGAATTGCAATTAAAATTAGATTTTCATTGCCCACTGGTCGACTAATAAATTATGACTTCATTAAGGACATTCCAGTCAATTTGCTGCTACTCTTGACCACCGCAACTTCACCCATTGTTACCGGTGGTGGCATGGAGTGCGTAGGATATGCAACGATAGTTTTGATGTTTTCCAAATCATTACGAACTTTTCTCCCACTGTGATTGCGTATTGTGGCACCACATGGACAATAAAGAAACTAAAAGCGCCCCTTGCACCGACGAAGGACGCCACCGTCCTGTCTGCTCTAATTAGATCTAAGAATTCCTGGCGTGTTAGTGCCTTTGCAATTAATTCGCATCAATTAACATGCAAATGGAAATAAAAATTATAATTAATTACCAAACGCCCGCTGTGCCACTGAGAGCGCCACTCGAATTCTTGCAAAATCTGTTTCCAGGATATTTGCATAAAAATAATAAATCGCACGGGAATAATTAATTGATTCGTCGCACATTAATCGCACAACATGAGCGATCTGCTGCTCGTTAATCTGTATTCAAAAACGATAGTCACGGGTGGTTTGTTTGAGCGCGGATATTTACATAAATAACCAATGAAACTTCCTTCGGGCTTTGGCGGTGTTGTAGTCGCATAGTTTCATCAGCTATTCACTCCCCAAAGGATCTATGGTTTTTTGCGCTCTGGGAAAATTCCACCGAACGACAGCGGTATCGGTACCCTACACTCGGGGGGCCATCGGAATTAGATAAGAGATTTAAATAATCCCGCTTGAGGGAAAATAATTAGAAATTTTTTTTTGCTTTATTGGAACAACGGAATGCTTTTAAGAAGCCACTGGCCTTGTCCATCGTTATGACTACTACTACACACAGCCAGCATCCAGATGGATGGATCCCTTATTCTTATTGCGACACACATTTCTTCTTCGCATGGAATTAAATTTGTTTAGGGGATGAGATTTATTTTTGTTTTTTCTTCGAATAAATCATGTTTTATGGGCAAAAACTTTTCAATCGGTTTTGAAAATGGAACACCAACACAGGGTGACACGAAACAGTCCTGTCACGTTGCGATAGTGTCAGATAGTGTGTTTGACTGAAGCGATTCTAAGGCAACGATGCGGGAATATAAATCGCTTCGGGGAAAACTTCTTGAATACATTAAACAGGAATTACTATGTTGGTTTTCGATGGCGACAAAATGTAGGATGAGGGTCGTTTCGACATTGGGGATAGGTCAATATAAAAGCTTGAGGGTTATCTAACACATTACAGTGATTGATTACAAATGGGGTTAGGGTGATCATTTGTGCGGTTTGAGGGGTGAAATGACTTGAGACAACGGATTTTGGAATTTTTATGTCATCGTTAAGGATTGTCTTGGGATGGGTATAGGTTTAAAGGGTGGTGGTATGAATTGCTTAATAAACACGTACCGAATGGTGAAGGATGTAAACAATTTAGAAAGTAATTGGTATAACATGGCAAGCAATGATTAAGAAGGATAGGCGGAAGAATTTTGAATGATTTATGTTGGAGAAGAATCTCTGAACTTTAGTACAAACTAATCTTGAAAACTTATCTTTAATGTCTAGCATAAGCTTTATCTGCATAAGTACTTTCATTGGAGGAAAACTATGTTTCACCTTTATCACATTTATTAACCACATCGCTTGAGTTACAATGACAATCGAATTGAAAACCACTAACATTACCTTTTGCCACAATGTATAGGTACCTATTTCTAAGAAGTACTGTCGATTCTGAAACCCTGTAAACAACTGGACATTTAAGACTTCTGTGACTGTCTGGGAGCAAGACCCTAAGAAGATTTTCTCTACATTGATCCAAAATGCTGGGCTCCTGGACGCCATTAAATGAAGAGACACGAACGATCTAATGCACTTAAAAACACGCACTTTCAATAGAGGACTTACAGACATAAGTCCTGAAGAACAAGCCATTTGCAGGTCGGCTTGTGGACTTTCTCGAACGACGACAAACAAATAGAAAGATGATTAGCTATTTGTCGTTAAGCAATTTGACTACGAACAGAGGTGTTCAAACGCAACCTGTAGTTGCCAAATCATGACTTCGCTAAAAGCTGCGAGGATGAAGGGACACTTACTCTTCGATTGTCCCGTACTTAAGGGACATTATCTGAGAAAAATTCTAGACATTGTGAAGGAGTTACCACTTGTAGATTAGTTAATGTCTTCTGCTTGTGAATTGGACTTGGAAAAGAGGACCATGGCGAGCTGGATTCATTGCATCAATGTCAAACTTGCAGCTTCACAATCTCACATAGATTCTGTCCTCTTTAAATCAGATATACTTATGTTTTAAGACACTCAAACAGCGTTTATTGCTCTGGAGTCATACAGTTTAGGGTGTTTGAAATTAAATAATTAGATACAAAAGGGCTTTCCAAGAGCTATGCGACGCTCACAATCTGTCTTCGTTCTCCCTAGACTTACAAGCTTCGAATGAAAATGGTTTAACTTCCAATTCCGATAAATTACAGTCCACAAGCTACCGTCTTGACCGTCTCGAAAGAGCAATATACAAAAGCTTCAACAAGTAAAAAAACGAAGATGAAACGACACCGAAAGTGAACGCAATCAAAATATAAATTAAAAACAGTAAATACTAATGAATTCAATCCCGTAATGAGATGAGATTTAAATAGGAGAAGGGAGATAGGATGGGAGTCCAAAAGTCTTTTGAAAATGTCCACCTTCCGGCGTGTAAAAACATTTCTTTGATTACTTACAGCCTTAAACTATATTTAATCTATTTTGTCTAACTTAGCATGTAAGTAAATTGCTTTAAAATTGTTTCAAGCTTGAAGCCCCAGATTTTAGAAAAATTTTCTAATTTTTCGGATTTAGCTTTGAGTTCGAATGTTGGTTGTTCCAAACGACCGAAAAGTTGGCTAATCACAGATTAAAGACATTAAATTTGAAGAGCAAGAACTTGTTCTATTTCTAAGCAACAGTCGGTAGTGAGTACGCAGTTTCGAATGCACTATATCCAACAAAAAATCCAACCCCGGTCATGTGGTTTGGTTTACCAACTTTTTAATTGGTAAGGGTGCGTTTTCTAATACATTATCCCTCTTACCGATTTCATACTTTATTTGAAATTGTAAATTTATACGATTGTACTTCATCTTTCAGTGGTCTTGAGAAGAATCCGGATTAAGATCCGGAACCGCGTTAAGATCCCCAACATTACATTTACAATGTATGTAAGTCGTAAAAAAAAAAATATATATCCATACATACTTCATGATACTTTATGGGTCATTTGTCGAAAATAATATAAAACTGGGTGCGCTCTTACGTTGGGTACTTCATCACAATCCCTCTCACAAATTGTCAAACATTTGTTTAAGCTTAGCAATAGCTTAATGTCCTGCACGGTACACAGTTTTTATATCCTACCCATGGTCGCACAAATCAATATAAATCATTAGAGCCATTAAGAAAAGAGTAATATAACTCTTGGTTACACTCGCAGAGATCCTTTTCTATTCCGGTGAATGCGCGTTGCGCGGCTATGGTCCATGCTCATGCATATGGTTATTTGTGCTGTTTTTCTGTGCAAATAAATCATTTATTCTCTCCCGCAAGGACATAGGTCTCCCCCTAGTTTCCATTTCCATTTCCAATTGCTTCGTTTTTTTTTTTGGTTTTATTTGCTTTGCTTTCATTTTTATTTATTTCGGTGGTATTTCATCTACCCCCCCGACCCTGTTTGAATTTCCTTAAATTTGATTAATGAGCCACAACGAGTGCAAAAAAAAGAAACTTGGCAACAGCCAATGACCGAAGCACAAGGCCCTTAGGAAAGATTCAATATTTCGGCTGCCGTGGGGGTCAAATGTTTTTGTGGTGGAACTCTCAAAGGGATAAACATTTAAATGTTGGGATTCCACCACTCCCACTTACTTTGGGATTCGAAATTATTTTTCAGTGCGGCTCGTTGCCTTTCGTGTCTTTGTTTGTACGTACATATACATATCTGGAAACGAGCACAAGGGAAACAATTGAAAAAAATTTGGTCTATTTCCGACGTTTCCCGGTCGTCGCACTCTTTGCGAGCTTTATCCTTCGCATTTGCAAATAGCTTCCTGGAAGCAAATAAAAAGCAACGGCGCGCGGCGTTATCCTTAAATGTAAAGTGTGTTCCGCCACCAAAAAAAAAGCAGTGAATTCATGGTAAATATAAAGTTGAAAGCACAAGATGCAGCATATCTACCGCCGTAGATAGACCAAAGTTGTTGAATAGTAATGTCCTTTTGTTTTTTTTTTTTGGGCGAAAGAAAAACTCCCGCGCGCATCTAGTAAGCTGCACACATATATCGACAGGAAAAGAGTACATCCTGTGCATTCAAATGGGGGTGGAGAAAAACTAGCGTGGGCACAGGGAAAATTCTCATTAAAGTTGAGCTTCGCTTGTATCTGGAATTTTTAGTATTTCTCTGGTGCAAGTGCCACTACCACCTCCCATCTTCGCATGCACATCTGCATGAGTTTTTCAATTAACTGACATCAAAAGAACAGTTTTTTTAAAAAGTTTTTCCTTTTTTGTTACTTGCTGCCCGAGCAGCAGCACTTAGAATGCACATCCTTGGAATATCTTCTTTTTTTTCGTACAAGTTTTTCACTTGATTCATAACGTATGTGTTTGTGTGCGGTAGAGTACAAATTGAATGAAAACGACGAGAAGGTGAAAAAGAATGAAGAGCAAAACGAAAAGTGCATACTCTATTCATGATGTTGTTCTCGAGGAAATTAAGAACTTATAAAGAAAAAAAATAAATAAATTCCGAACACGGTAAATACACGCATCCGCACTAAAGTGTGGTCCTTGAATGTGCATGTTTCTTAAAATTTTATTGCGAAAATTCAACAAGAGCGACAGAGTGAGAAATACATACAACAGGATACAAATTAGCAGCCGGGAGTAGTATGGAAAGTGCTTATAAGTCGTTGGATGCAACTTTCTTTTTGTACTAATGCTGTTAGTATAAGTATCAAAGTGCTATGTTTAAGGACACAAAGTGGTGGCGGCTTTAAACATGTGTTGCTCTTGTCGTTGTTAATTGATTTATTTCGGAATAAATTATCCTTTAGATGCGTTGGGAGTATACCGCATCATAAGCAAGAGATAATGTTTAAATTTATGGTTGAGTAGATAGGACAGGACCACACTCAAGGACCACTATAGGCAACACAGAAGCCAATACAAAAGAAAGGTGGTCATAAGGGCAACTTAAAAGCGGGTGGCGATTGGTCAACAAATCACATGGAAAACAATCACCACCGATTGAGTAAACACAAGTAGAAGTCATAAGTGTGATAATGTCCACTATACCACTATGGAACACCTGATTCTGAGTCGTATATATCACTACCAGTGGAGCTCTTCTAACAGAGAGATGATGCTGACTGAGAAATCATGACAGAATCAAAAAAGAGCTGATGTATCGTTCATTACTGGTTGAGGATAAGGATCAGAAGGGGGTAGTTGCTTGAATTCTCCTTGCCACTTTCAGTAACGATGAGATCAAAGCAGTAGAACTGCATGCACTCCAATCGAAGATCTTCGATTCATCTGCTTAAAAATAAAATAAAAAAAAAGTGACTAGGGAGTTCATATACATGCTGTGACCTAACCAAACCTACTAGGAGTGTATCTTCAGAACAATTTGAGATTCTAAGCGGTTGTCTACGATCTGTAGGTGGGTCTAGCTTCTTGAAAGTGAACCTCAACAGACTTTTATTTATCGTTGTCTTTAAAATATACGGTGAATGTTAAGCGAGTCATATCTCCTTTACGAGAGAACAAGCCACGGTCTATTCGATTTTAGTAAACACTAGCTTTTACCCGCGGCTTCGCCCACCTTTAATTTGCGAAGTTACACTTTAATAACCAAAAGTAGCCTATACTGTGACCCGAGGTACAGCCACTCTGTGTGCAAAATTTGAAGTTGATTGGTTCCGCAGTTTTCGTGTTACAGAGGAACAAACAAATAAATGGACAACGTTTCACCTGTAAACCAACTTTCATCACTCATTGCCTATGAATTGTGCCCGACCTCAACCAGGTAGCTTCTGGTGTCAAGTGTCAAACTACTCTAAATACGCACCTTTATAGCGAACTTAAGACAGTGTAACCATATTTCAGAAAAAAAAAGGCGCTACAGTCACGAACTATTACCAAAACTGCGCATCCGCGCTACTTGTGTTTTTTGGTAAGACCTTACCAGACAACCAACCACAACGAACTATGTACATAATGCGCCCTTAACTTGTGTCAAGAAGCTTCAAACTTTCAAACTGCATTGAAAAATGTCTCTTACATTTGTGCTACCAACTTAAACATGAAATAGAGCGACTGTTTGGACTGCACACATGATACTTCTTCCCGCTTTATAACACTATCTAATCTCGGGCTATAAAACTACATATTAGTAAAGCAAGCATTTTATTCAATTTTCCCATCTGTCCAGGACTAAAGTAGTTTAAAAAAAAAATCCCTGTTTTACTGTTCTGAAGTAAAATTGAGACTCCCATGCGACTGACCTTTCTGTTGTCCTCCTCCCAAAAGGTTTGACCCTAATAGTTGGTACTTTTTGTTTGTTTACTGACAATTACACTACACACCAGCGCATCCGAATGCTACCCCCATCCGAGTTCTATCGCATAGCAAACAATTGAAACCCCTCAGGCAGATTCAGGTTCCCACATGAGCGAACTTACACCCCACACTAACACACGCATATTTAAATGGGCTAGATAATTGAAATATTTGAATGAAAAGATTCCAAAGAAGTGCATCCTTCCGGAGATAGTAGGTACCCATGGAGCAATGTGCAACAAAGACAGTCTCCGTGGCATGGACGAATTCACATAAAACAGGATAAAAGCTCTGCGAGTCAAACTATTTGGGTCAGTTATGAAATTCTAGCAAAAACTAAGTATTCGCCGGGCTCGCGTTCTACGGGCGTTGTCTTCTTTTATTTCCACCGATCCAAAGAAACCGCCCTCTACCCCCCATTTGTTGTTATTCTTCTTGCTACAGGCAAATATTTGCTGACATAATGCTAACGAATGGCGTACAACAAAACCATACAGGGGGTAGGTAGCAAGAGGAGGCAAACTATCCACTCTGTTTTATTGTCTGAACGTTGTGAAATAAAAAAAGATACATTATCCTGATTTTTGTCGTCCTGAACGGAACTTGTTTTTCCTGTTTTTTTTTTATCTCTTTGCGAAAAAGAAAATAGATTCCACTGTCTTTGATTGTCTAGAGGTAAAACTAAACCCCTCGGAGGAGGTTAGGTACTGATATAATAAATAAAGGACACAGACAAAAAAAAAAACGGACTCAGACAAAGTTTACCTTTCGCAAAGAGAAATCTATTTAGGTGACCAAAAATGTGCCAAGGAAATTAAATATAGACGAAAATAAAAAGAAACGAAATTGCGGGAACATTTTCTTGTTTTATTTTTAATTCATTTAACGGACACAAAAGGATATTAAAAAAAATAAAAGAGAAGGAAAATTTCGACAAAGTTCAGTTGCTTCCCATAAAACATTTCCTGGGGAATCATAAAGTTTCGCAACAGATTTGCCCCGTCACAAGAGGGATTAATTCAATAAAATGGGAAAAAATCTTGTTTCATTTGTTTCGAAAATACATTTTCTTTGTAAGTTTTTACGAAAATATTTAAAACTTTTACAAGGGAAAATGAACGTGTATAACCCATCTAAGATGAATGGGTATTCTCTTGGTTTTATAACGGATAGAGATCTAGGAAAAAGTTTATTTTTTCCGGATAATAATTGAATCTTCCTTGGGGAAGATATTCACTAAAGGATATTCAGACTAAGATGTAGGTGGTTGTAATCGTAAGCTGGGATTTTGTTTTCAAATGTATGACAGGTAGAATTGTATGCTTACATACTTTGCGAACGGAATAAGTGTTTCGGAGAAATGGTGAAGCTAAAGGACGAAATCAATTTAACAAGTTAGTCGAAACACTTATTCCTGGTCAAATCAGCTTGACAAAAGGAAATCGCTGAAGCGGAAAACCGGTATAGGTGAAGTAAAGTCTAGGGAATATAGCATAAGAAAAAGTTGTACAAGCTTTGGATATACATATGTACGTATATACTTAAGTGGAATGTAGTGAGTGTCTGACAAAGTGATTGTGACCAAAATGTCCATTAAAGTTGTTCGGATCACTGTCATCCTTTCCGTTAAACAATTTGAAATGGAGTCATAGAGGCATACAGTTCATTAGGTGGTCCTAAAGATGATGATATGACTGCATAGGCTCCACAGTTATGTTACTCCAATTACGACACTAATGCAGTGATCATACTAGACGCTTTTTCGGATTAGAAGACCATCAAAAAGGACATAGGCCCTTTCAAGGATGATTAAGGACACTTTGCAGAAAACACTGATTGCCCCAGTCCGGCTTTATGCTGTAAATGCAAGGATGTTAAGAAATGGATTCAGCAACGTTGTCTTGAAACAAACATTTTCTTCGTTGGAGGTCCTGTTCAAATTGTATTGACGGAATTTGTAGAAGATGATTAAACAATAAGGGCTAGAGAGAGAGAGTGAGCTGAAGATAAAACTCCACTTAAGGCAACCTATATCAACTCGGTATGTGAAACTGAAGAAGAGCAGATCAAGTCTTCCTCTGTAGAAGTGATTTGTAGTTCTTAAGCTTTTTGCTTTCCCGCATTTATTGGCTGCAATATTTATGAAACTAAAGATTTTATTGTGGTCGTCTTGTACAACACAGCACATCAGAGGCGGTACTTGAAATTAAAGGCATATCGAAATGTTAAGGGGAACTCGATTGACAAAGGCCATGACACGCTACTTCGATGCAGCTATTTGACGATGAATCTCCTCACAGTAACTTGTTGATGTTGTGCGGGGCTATAACAAGGAAGGCGTCCAAGGGAATGTTGCCTGCTTGGAAAGTACGGGAAATCTTTGGCCCTTCAGGGAGGAAAGGAGATAGGACGCGGTCGGAGTTAAGCTTCACTTTGCATTTGCCACTTATACGGACAGATGTTGCGATGTTGCTCATAATGATTACTGCAGAAGCTAAATGGCAGAGGACAAAATTAAATTTGTCTATTACAAGCTCAGGGATAGCTTCGCTCTAGCAAACATTCGATTTCATAAACTTGATAGTCGTTTCTTGACCGATTTAGAGGGACGAAATAATATTTAGTTGAGCAACCTTCAAAGGTTTATATTCCTATCTCAAAAGGTAACAGTGGACCCAATCAGAACACAAGACTTTAAAAATCACGGTCAACGATAGACCAAATCGTAGAACTGGTCAAACTTAGCAAAGAAAGCCATTACAAATAGAAAAAATAGGAAAAAGTAGTGAAGATTGGTTCAGTCTTGAGTTCAATGGAAGATAAGGGCGCTGAGACTAAGGCTATATAGCACTTGTTGTGGTAGCAAAACTACTGGAGGATTTGGAGTAAGTAAGGAATGTCGAGATTCTAACATTAGCTGACTTTTTTAGGACTTAAGCTAGAGTACAGTAGGTAGCCACATCGCATACAAGTGTTGAAGATAAATGTAAGGATGACAACAAGGGCGACCACAGTAATCGGCAGGATGACGCCAAAAACTTGAGGGCAGAAGTATGTTTAGAATCAGTTTTTTTTTTTAATGGATTCAAGAAGTTTGAACTCCTTTAAGGGTGCTAAATATTGGCTTAACTCATGATATTTTCAGTGTACGAATAGGAGAGCAAATGAATTGAAAGAGAGTAATGCTTTCTATTCTTCTGTTTCTAGTTCTAGACCAGAACTGGAGCACAGACGACAAGAGGACGAAGAAGTGCCCTTAATTTTTCCATTGGAGCAGTCCCAAAGCTATATTTTGTAGCAAATGCAAAAGGATGACCTGAGTAATTGTCAATGTCATGGGATGGATAAAATCGAGACACAGGTGAGTAAGCTAGATGGAGGTGGTTTCAGATGGCAAAAACTCGGCATATAAAAATATTTGGACAAACTCCAGCGAACTCATATTTTCTAATTTTTTGCAGCAAAATATTGTCAAATTTCTGAAGGTCCTTGCAAATTTATGCCAACGTGGTGCCTCCAACTGGAACTTTCATAGCTCCACTCTGACATGTTTCCGGGGCATCAAAAATCCCTTTCACTGCTCAATCATATTCAAAATCGTCAAAGCAGAGACAACCGAGAGGACCTGTTATGCTAATGCTTCCATGATAAGACGAAGGATTACCAAATTTTTTGTCATTCAACGAATTGCCACTCAATTTCTTGAATTATAACGAGTCTGTGTTCTTTGAGGTCAATTAAAACGAGAGCAAATAGCAAACCTTCGTAATAAAATTCATGACTGAGTATACTCGTACCGTCTCCCAATAAACGTCAGACTGTAGTCGTCTCCACAAAAGTTCTTAATTGGCCTTTTTCGGATGCAAATTTAAGCTACTGCAGCACTACTATCGTTTGTTGAACGAAGAAAAATATAAAAACTTTTCAAATTTACTTTCAAAAACTTCATCTTTTCACTCAGGATATCTACTATCAAAATAAGGGATTCAGTAAAATGAAAAAAAGGAGAAAAACCAACTCTGAGTGCATGGATATAATTGCATACACGAGAAATGAATAGTGTTTACGAAATTACATGCAATAACTTTTCCACACTAAGGGAAGGACACACTGTATATGTTTGAAAACCCCAGTAACGTCCTTTCGTCCTTTAAACAGAATAAAAACAAAAAATATATGAATGTAGATATGCGGAACGCGATGACGAAGAAACAGCAATCTAAACATAACACTGAAACTGAGAGACAATGTGATGGAAAACTGTAATAAAACTCATATCAAAAAGCGACTGACAAGTAGGAAACTTAATGGGAGAGTGGAACGAGACACGGATGACGAAGTTTACACTTTTGAAAGGCAGGGGGGGATTGATCTCTTTCTCTTAATTTTTTTTTTTTCAAAACCCAAAGGAGGGATGAATCAACTGATGACATTTTGATATGTATTCTCTTCTCTCTTCTATCGTAACTAAAATGTTTATTAATATTATTTTTACTTCGAAGGATTTTACTCCTGGCCTGCTGGTGTAGAGATAGAAAACAGTAAGGCGAGGCGGTGCGAAGCGATATGCTTAACGATCGTATACGGCTTTCCTTCGGTGTGAAGTTAAAAGTTTTCCAACGATTTGTTTTATTTATTTTTCACCCAACATTAATTCGTTCGATACATTTAATTTCACACCACTAAGATCGCCCCTAAACCCATCCCACCATTTAGGCCCCGACCTATTGTACATTGTAATTTTTTTTTTTTTTTGTTTATTTAACCAAGGGGGATACGTTTTGAAGGCTCTTTTAGAATTTTGTGAGTGTATTTTGGTTTTTATTGGCAATAAATTTAAGGATTCGAGAGCCTTTACAATACACATGTGGCGCGGGTGGGTGTAATAAAAATGTGGTCGCTTTGGTGTCGGTTGGTTTGGTTATAATTTATTTATAATACATGATTTGATGATAGCTCTGGACGTTTTTTTATTTTCGATTTTGAAATACAAACAAGGGAAACCATACTTGGAGGAGTTTTGCTACGCCTACGCGATAAAGGTTTGAGGCACGTGATGCTGCATTGTAACTCGCTCTAGCTTTTCCGGAGTCAACGTTTGTGCTTATGACATGTTCCCCGATAAAAGGGTAGCTCAAGAGATTTATGCTTTTAAACCAACCTTTTGAGCTATTGACATTTCATTGATCACGTATCACGTGTTGACCTTTTGAAGTATTGAATTTAATTTTGCTATCCTTGTTGACCGCAATATTTCAAAACTTGAAGCAAAAGTCGATTCTAAAAGATTGAGAGTGAAAAGGGTATAAGAGTCTTTGTCCTGTCGAAATGTTTGTTTACATAGTTGACATTAGTTTCTTAGGGCTTTGAAATACTAATGGATGTTTAGGGACGGTGTGTGCTTAAGGCGTCTACCATTTTTTATAAATGTTTAAAACCTCTTAAAACAAAAGGCCATGGATTCTTAAGGGACTAAGGCATAAAAGTATATCCCAAGGGGACGTGCCTTTAAATAGTTATGTACGTGCGGCCGTTTATCATATCAATATGTTGGTGGAGGGCGAACGACAATAGCTTGACCGATGTATGAAATGGTCCATTTGGAAACTTCTCGAAACAAATTAAAAATGACAAGTCAATTCAGAGAGGACATCCCAAATCTGATTAATTTATAGCTATTTCGGTTCGACATTCTCGTAAAAATAAGCAGATGGTGCTGCCTTTCAGTTAATCGTCTTAGAACTGAAGTTGTTCCCTTCAACTGACTTTACCAGAACTCGTAGGCGTCAGAATCCAACTAGCTAAAGGAGCAACATTATAATGAAGGAGTTATAATTTATAGAAATCATGTAAAGTGATTCAGACCCTGTCCACATTCGGTGAGCGTAGGGATGCTTTTAGCACAACATGGGACTTGGTACATATCGAAAAGATGTGTGTGCAGATTATACTCGGCTGTCTGTTGGATTCCTACGCACAAGGAAATTGAAGGACACGACAAGCAGCTCAATCAACATTTATAAGTCCATATTCCTTCTATAGAATATCTACCAGCCGCATTAAATTGAAGTTCAATACTTGGAAGCGCCAAGAGATGCCCTCAAAATGGAACTCAACTACCGGAATTTGTCGGTCCAAAAAGTTCACTAACTCCTCAAAGGATAGAAGAAGTCAAGAAATGTTCGCACTAAGCATGGGTGATGATAAGCTATTAATTGACCTCCTCATCTGACAGTGTTTACTCCGGTACCATCTCAACATAATTCCCTCGGAAATGTGCAGACTTTACCATAGCTCGAAGCAGGGTTAATAACAATCAACCACTCATCCGCAAGCACGGTCTTGATATCGCTAAGGATAACAACATTTTCTTAACAACATAAGCGTTAACACATAAATATAGTTCAACAGTTTAAAAATAAAAAAAAATATCGGCTTACGTCTAAGTCTAAGAACATCATAATCAATAGATCGAATCTTCTTCAACAATACCTTCGTCTTGGTATCTTTTTAAATTTTACTTCAGTCCAGGCATCGAAGAGAAGCGCTGATTTAAGAACATATTTTGGCTTGAGAGACCAATTTGTTTGATTCTTTTTAAGCGGTCCAAGCAACCTAAATTCCTGTTCGATTTGAACTTAGGCACCATAAGTGTACCCACTAGTTGAATTTATTTAATCGCTCCAAAATAGTAGATTCACATGTTAATACACATGTCACCATGAATTTAAAGGGCTGTCAACTCTCCGTACATCCTAAATTCGACAGATTTAAGGACATTAAGTCATAAAAAGGAATCGTCCCGAGGATTAAAATTGACTGCATCGAATTCACATTTCGTTTTTATGCGCAGACAATAAATACGAAAAGCAAAGAGCGTACAGAAAGGATTCATTTTGATAGGAATCATGGAGGAATACCACATGCGAATACGATTGGTCATGGCCAGTATTTATAGCTGCATAAGCCGAACATTGAAAGAGAACAAAAACTATTTAATACATTGGACGGACGCGCCCGTGCAGTTTGACCACCGAATTAAACAGATATTGGATTTCAGGACATTTTACATCAATTATGATTTTAAAATGTTTGGTACCGACTGCTGCGGACGCAGTTTTTCAAGTTGAAACTGGTAAGTAAGTAAGTAAACCTTCAGGGTCGGTGGTAATGATTTTCACAATGCTTAATGTCTAAACAGAAATTAAACAAAATGAGGCGCTGTCCTCCTAAGAAGGGCTTTTAATAATCTGTTCAAGTCCTCGAATACGCCAACGACATTGCTATATGCGGTAGACCACAAAGCGCTGCAAGCAGTGTGTTACTGAATCTTTAGGCTGAAGCCGCCAAATAGGCTTGACTGTGAATGAGGACAAAACAAATTCAACAAGGACTCACAACATCGATGCCTTGGACAGAATGATGCTACAAGTTCGAGACAGGATGAGGCTCTTCCAAAAACTCTGGAAATTATATAAATAAGTGAAAAACTGGAGCGAAGAATGACTTTTGCTTATGACTGTTTCACTGTTGTCACACTAGTTTATGCTCTATGCTCATGGTCGTACCGAGAAGAAAAATATTCTTCGAATGGTCTTTGGTCCTGTCTGCCAAGGAAACGAGTAGAGGAGGGAAAACAAGGGTAAACTGTTCAGCGTCATCGACGTTGTCAGAAGAGTAAGAATCAAATGAGGCTGGGACTACAGAGGCTCTTCAAAACCCTAATAACGCCACAAAGCAGTAGAGGAAAGCCTTAGTGACAGCTTTAACCAGATTGGTCTACGGAACTATAGCTAGAAGCTTGTTCATTGAGGGTTGTGACTTTAAGCGAGCTTGTTTATTTTTTTAAGTAACACATTGAATTGATGTACCATACATCGATCCAAGTAACCCTTTTCATTTGGATCAACGCCAGTTCTGTCCACTGGTTTAAGAGAGCAGTTTCGGTGTCAGATTAAAAGGCATGACGTCTAGGTTACATTTTATATCTTTCAGTGTTCAAACATTGAAAAGAAAATGAAAAGTTAAATCGGTTAGGCTGTGTTGGGCATATTACTGGAAACTGTATTGACCTTATGCCGATCATCCGAGAATTATGAAAAGTGAAAAACCCATCCAAGACAGCTTTTGGACTAAAAGATGTGGTGTCTTTCCATCAATAGATGACCTTCATAGCCCTTTACTTAAAAAATCAATCAGTAATGTAAACTAGGCCATCGAGCTAGGCATGATTCTGTCAGTTTCATTCTTTTAATCTTATTCTAGACAACTTGACTTTTCAAAGTCAAATGTCCTTCCAAGAACGATGTATTCTTTGTGAGTCGTTTACGAGATATATAGGTGGTTGAATCTCTGATGACGATTCTTACTGCATGGATTTTTGGTTAAAATCCACAAGAAAGAAATTATAAAAAACATTTTTTTTCGAGAACATCTCCAGAAAGGACTCTATTTTCATACCTTTGCAGTTGGTTGGCCATAAATAATTCCAAATACGCGTGCATACTAATACGTTTTCATCATTAAGTCCTTACGAGTCCACAAAAGGTCGTCATTGAGGTTAAACAATAAAGAATTCAATGCTGCACAGCAATAGAAATTTCACTTGAAATTCTACTCAACCAGAAGATGGAACAAGTGTGAGTTTGAATAGATGTATCTACATATACATACTTCAATGTATGTTCGTGCCTTTATCCAACAAAAGGATGTGCACTGTTTTAATTCAACTAATAAATTTCCATATTAATGAACATAGACCGAAGACAAAAATGTCATGACTCTTGAATTCCGATCCGATTTTGATGAAAAGAGCAATTTTCGAGAGAGAAAATAACACAACAACAACAACAACAATAAAATAGCGTTACAGAGACACAGAGTTCAAGGATGAGCACTGAGCAGCAACTGCGTGTGCTTATAGGTTATCCTCGAGTCTATGATGGAAGTATACACTTCCTTTGATCCATGAATATGATTTACGAATACAATAGAGAGTCAATGTACTAGGCAAGAATTGGAATTATTTCCAAACCCGGGTGGTAAATCGAAATGAAGAGGGAGGGGGGTCTTTTTTTCTGTTCATAAAATTGTACTTATATATATCTCGGTTGAGGAATATCAGTCTATTTGAGAACAAATATAGATTTAAGGTTACAAAAGATATAATCTTAGGACACAGGAGGAGCATTATAGCAGAAAGAAATTTGATTCTAGGGTAGATGTCTCTTTCATCTTTCGTGTGGAATAGGGTGTCTGATGGGCTCTATGTCATGAGTAGGATGACATCCTAAGGGATAATGATTAGAAATTGAAGCAATGTTGTGATGCAAATAGAAGTGGGTCAAAGCCGGGATGTTGTCAATGTGGAACAGGTATGAGTTTGCTATGCTTTAGGCAAAGGGACAAAATGAGCGATATATTTGAAAGGTATATATTTAGTAAGCCTAAATTCAACCGTCTTAAAGATATTGAGCTGATGCCCTTATTGTTAAAAACTGTAAGCCATAAAGTATCATCTTCGCATTCATTGATGGGAAGGGGTTTTAAGACCATTGATACCGTAGCTAAGATTCCAGCTAAGAAGGAAGCTAGGCAGTAATCCGTCTCCGTCTTTCAAAAAGAAACCAGCACTGTCTTCCTCAGCTTTTTTAAAGCCGTCTGTGAAGATTGACGACTTCGCGCTGACTCCAGGCTCTTCTATACGGTATTGTGTGCTAGTAGCTCATGTCGAAGTTATTTACCACTTGATTCAGGAAGGCTGCAGTGAAGCAAAAAAAATTTTGTCATGCCCCATATTTTCATGAGCTTCTCTCAGGATTAGAGATGCACTAAGGCATGGTTTTGATACAAAAATTGCCTGTTCATAATGAGTTCACTGAACTAAACACCACCGACTAGGTAACGAAAATGGTAATAAACTTGATCTTCTACCCTTTAGTCTTATAAGTCTAGAGTTGAGCTCGATGAACCGTCAAAGACTACGCAGAGCCTACATTCCTTGAGACCTAAGATTGAACTTCAGGTCTTATCCCTGAGTTGATTGTGTCTTGCAGATATAATGAAATGTTTTTAGATTCAATATCCCGATTTTAGTTTCGTGAAGACTGTTCCCTATTCCAGTTAGAATTCTTTGATCTTTCTCATGGAAATCAGGCTTTGGAACAATTCGTTTAGTAAACAAGGTACGTGGGAGCTAAAATCAAGTTTGCGTGGTCTTTGTTAAAGCGTTTATACATCTGACCAACTATGCAAGTTCTACTCCAGAAGTAAAGAATACTCTTCACCTTCATTTCATTGCATCCAATCCAATCCGAAGCTTAAAGTGGGTTGACAATACTACCCTAAGACTTTGTGTGAACCCACTGGTCAAATTGTAGTGATTTCACATGCTCGCTTAGTCTAAACGGCTGAAAGGTGATCTGATCGATTACGAGTTGCAGTGAGGACAAAATATTTACAAAATTTAATTAATTAAAATATCCCACGAGATAAATGACGTCAGCGAAGGACTCTTATTCCCACAACAGCTTCGTAACAAATGAATTAAGCCCACAGCCCACCTCCAGCCACATCCTCCACTTGAAACGAATGAAATAATAGTAGAAATTTGCCACCAAAGTCAAAATTAAATCAAGTACCATAGACATGGACAAAATCAACCGCAATTCCTCCAAATTAATAGCAGAAACCAAAGGACATAGCAAAGTTTCAACGTGTGCAGCGTTCAAGTATCTGTGGTAAGTTAACTTCTTCAACGGAATTAACTTTCCCCACTTTGACGTGCAAATGTACTCCTACATCTGTATATGACAATTAATGATTATAAGCCACAGAAGATACATTGCATTACAAATCGCAATTTGTTCTCAACCTAAACACCCCTCTTCCAAGTCGTCATTACAGCTTTTGGTGGTATTTGCAATAAACGCCAATTGATTTCAGCTGGAGGTACCACTCCATCAATTACTGATGTAAATTTCAATATTCCCAATTACCACAGTCATATCTCACTCCTTTCTCGAACGATGGTACTCTTGTTAACAACACGACTACTAGACGTCATTTGCATCCCTTGAGGACTAGAATGCAAGTTAACCAATCAGTAACTGGTAACACAGTTAACTTAAGTTTTCTCTCTCTCCCTAGTTACTTTATGAATTTGAAATGAAAATTGAAGGACGCAAGGACTAGTAATTTCATTGTGAATGTTCCTTGAAAACTTACCAACTTTCACAAATGTAATTGACATTTGACGTAGTAACCGTATGCGTCTATGTATGACTAACCTCGTATTTATATTTCAGAAAATTCTTCACCATGATCTCATTGCTAAAGGAGGCGTTATACAATACGAGTCTGCTCCACAGGAGTTGTTGAAAATCAATATGTAGTCAATTGCACATACCACCCACTTGTGGATATGATTTCAAAGAATTCAAATTCAAATATACTGACAGATGAAATATTTCCCAGGATACACACACATAAGTTGAACAGAACCAGCTAGGCAACAACAGAATATATCAGTCGATAGAATTAGCCAGGTAGTTAAGCTGACTATCGAAAAGTTTACTCCTTTGGCTTGACTGGTGACTTCTACACTACGACAAAAAGTAACTTGCGAAGGACTCACTTAGTTTGCAAATTTTATCTGAGAAACTGAAAAAGTCGAAGAAACTTTTTTTTTTTGCACAAAGCCGTTCCTAACCATACATAACTTCTACAAGTGATTGAGAAGAAGTTTTGAAATTAGCTACTTGGAAGTTCGATAGAAAGTCTAAGTCGGATTTGTACGCGTAAGGACATACATACAGTGCTTCCAGTTAGTTCACTTTTCAAGTTTAACGCTCCAAAAAAAAAAGGTGTATGTCTTCTAAGAAATGTTTTTTCATTCAAGGCTTCTCTTCCTTTAGCACATTTTTTTTGTCATTATTTCAAAGGATTAATTATTTCATTTAAGGACATTTTCATTAGGATTAATTAAGATTAATTAGGCAAAGCAGTGGTGGCTCATTGAAAAAAAAGGCCAACATCTATTTTCAATTCGACAACAAGGATTATTGAGAATAGTAAAACTTCCAACAGATCCTTTAACAAAGAACAACTTTGATACCGTATCGAAACGGTAAAAATGAACAAAATACTTAATTAGCCACTTCATTAATTTACAATGAAGATGAAAGAGTACTCGAAAATGTGGTTTGTAAATTTAGAAACTCCTTGTAGTTCTTTTTGTTTTTTTCTTATAAGTTGAGAGAATGTCCTTGTTGATTTGTTTCAATTTGTTCGAAAGGAAATTCAATTAGTTTACAAAGAGAGTTCAAACAAAGAAGCTTTTCTAACGAGAGAGAGAAAACAAATGATTGTGTGAGTTCTACGATAGGATTAGTCTTATTGGTTTGAGGTTCGGTTTTAAGTACTTAGGTAATTAATTGTTGTTTATATTCAATTTGCATTTTAAAGTGAGTTGTAGTAGTATTAGTGGTTTGTAGTATTGATTGGATTTTTCCCATTTGTATTGCAATTTTTTAGTCATTTTGTTGGTGTATTGTAGATGAGTGAAAAAGGTGAAGAGCTATAAGAATCTATGCTGAGTGAGGTTTAAGAGTTGTAAGATTGATTACAGAGGACAATACTTTTGAAAGTTAAGGATAAGTTTGAATAGGTTTTGGACTTGCAAAAAGCAAAGAGTTGCAAAGAAGAAGACTTACTTCAACTGCTAAGAACTTACCAGACTATAACCAAGTGTCGTATTGAAAGTGGATTTCAACATTTAAATTATAAGTTTGGTGAGTTTATCAGGAAGCTGAAGGGGCAAAAAAACGTCTGTTATAGACTTGTGGTATTAAGTTTGAATACCTTGTTATACACATGCACCACCATTAAATGTGACGTGGACATTTTCTACACTTTATCGCTGAAAGGCGTAGTTTGCGGCGTTTCCCTTCAAGTGGTTTTATTGGAAAGTTGTCCTTAAGACTGTACTAAGCAGCGGTGTTCGTGCCTAAACTTATGCTAATTTTGTCTTGAAGATCAAAGGAAAAGTTAATTATGACTCAAAAACCAGCACAACACCTGCATATACATCGCTTGGATTTCTTAACTTTCAACAAGTTCAGAAGGTGTAAGGCACACACAAACGAGTTTTCAGTTCGAAACGTGTAGAGCTAATTTCTTAACACGCCCTTCATAAATCTTCATAAAGGATTATCAAAAAGTAACCGTTGAAAAAAAATTCGCTTCAATTGTGTGTCTTTGAACCTGGAACTTTGAAAAATATTAATTACAAAACTTGCCAGACATATTCTAAGTCTCTCTGTCCCAAGTGTTTAAAGGACTTAATATTTTCTGCTGAAAATTCCGTTAAAAGGCAAAGATAGACTTCCGATTTTTCAGAGTGCTTCAAGGCTAATCTTTATTATTTTCTTAATTACCATTAATCCCTTTTTACTTTTTTAACTTTTCACCGACACTTTACCCAATTTAACATTGAACGCCTTAAGCAATCGATAAAGTTAAAAGCCGTCATCCCTTGGCGTTTGTACATCCGAAGTTCCCACGTTTTTCCCAATTAAAATAGAAAATCTGAAAATCTTACAACGACTTTTCATGCTATGAACCCAATTAAAGTGTTATAAAAAGTCAAACCCCCCCCCCCCCCCAGTATTCAGATGGAAATTCAACACGTGTAAGTGTCGCCGGGAGCATTCAATAAGTGCTTTGTATAATCACATCCCTACAGCATGCTAATTCACCAATAAAACGGTAAGTTATCCATGAAATTACAGCTCCTTCTTGACGTTTCATCTTAAATCCACTCCCACGACATGGTATCTTTTGTATTACCGTTCAGTCGTCCTTCTTATGATCTTATTTCTCCAATTATCTACTCTTGCATTCATATCCTTTTTTTCTTTTCTTGTTTTTTTTTTGTGTGCACTCGCGTTTACCTTCTTTTTTTTTTTTTTTTTTCGCTAGAATAAAGATTTTCCCCAACGATAAAATGGCAAACGACTCCTTTTGGCAATTTCTATGTCAACGCACACTACCAACCCACCTACGTCAAGTTTTTTTTTTTTATCATTTACCAAGGACCTGTGTTTGAATGCTAAATAAGAAAAGAACATTTGCTAAGGACATGATGAGCAAAATGAAAAAAATAAAAATAAAAAAAATATTTGCTTAATGTGCATATCCTTATGTGACGAAGACGAAAAACGAAGATGTGGAAAATGAAGATCACAAGGACTAAAGGACAAAAAGAAAAAAAAAATATTGTAGACATTTGATGACGAAAGAAAAAAACAAAACAAACAAAAAAACGAAAGAAAAAATAAAAATAAATTTTTATTCACTTTACGGGGGACAAAACGAAATGACGACGACGCACGGTGGGTAGAAGAGTAGACGTGGTTCTTGTTTCGGTTCTAGGTAACAAGGACACCTTACATATGTGTGCGTAAAGAGCAATTTCAGAGTTTTTTTTTTATCATCGTCGTTTTGATGAGATTCAGAGAAAATTACATCTCGTTTGGTTGACATGAAAGGGGAATTGTATATATGTGAGTAATTGGAGGATTCACATAAATGATGTGTCCTCTTACAAAACAAGGACATCATTTTTGTATGGAGGTATTATGTAAATATTTGCACAATGCAATGGATAACTATTTGTTGAAAAAAACAACTTGTAATCCAATTTATACTTCCAAATTGCCAAAGCAACACATAGGAGTACACATTCTGGAATGCATATTGGTGGCAAAAGTTTCAATCTTTAGAATGCATTTGTGCTGCATTTGAATACACACACACATCCTCTTGTAAACATATCTCATGATAACACTGCAACTGAGCGTAGTACATGTCTTTCTATTTTTTTTGTGAGGAAAAGGTGAAAGTGCTCTCGGTTGTCCCTGTGGTACTATTGCATTGAAATTTTATTCCAAATATATCCTTTTGCCAACAAAAGTTTGTTTTTCTCGAAAAGTAACCATTTTCAATGCCTGTCGAGGTAATACTCATGAAACTTTCTTCAAACTACCAAGGCATTGTTAAGAGGTTTCAAAGTCCATAAGGATTCCATATTAGAGACAGAAAGTTAACTCAGTTATTGCAAAAGTTTCTCAGCTGGATTAGAAAGAAGTGCGCACTAAAAGGTGGAGGGACAGACTTTTATCAGGACATATGTTTATGGGAATTCTACAATATTTTCATCTGGTACCTAGAATATGTAATATCTCATTATAACACGCATAAGTATGAAAGTAACCGCATGTGGTCTATAACCACGTCCCCATGTTGGGCGTTTGTATGAATCGGTAACAACTGTGCAAACCAAAGGACAGCTATGGCAGAATGGAGTATTTTTTTTGTCAGTATCGCTGATGGCTTGAAGTGCTAATTAACACGAGGAACTTTTATCCCTAAGTTTCGATGGGGTAAGAGTGGGTTAGAGTTTAATTTGTCACAAAGTGAAGCAAATTACCGATCCAATCTATCCATTCGAGACCAAAAAAATAACGTTAAATGTCACTTGTAAAATGTCGTGTCAAAAGTTGTCTTATTAGCTTCGTTTTGACTTGCTACTGCTACATAGTGGAGATAGAAAAATTAAGGAATCCTCACATTTCCTACATGTTTTGCAAAGATGGCGACTGTCAGACGAGTTCGAAATCCAAAGTGGACTGCGACAAAGATGCATTCTGTTGTTTTTGTTGGTGATTAGCGATGTGTTTCGAGCTTCCTTTTTTAATAGGAAATGGAACAATTCGGTGGATTCTTACCTCTCAACTCAAAAATATAAACTGCGTTTAGAGCTACGTTTAGGATTGCAGGATTGTGGACCTTCAACAAAGGAAAGCAGGTGTTGAGAGAAGCGTTGAGTATTTACACTGACAAAACTAAATTTATCAGCTGCGAAACGAACACATCAGCTTATGTGAGCGTTGCTACCGAAAGACATCTATCCTACAATGAATGTAATTGAAAAGAAGACAGGTCTATTGCTTATTATACACAATGAAATCCGCTAACCCAAATTGGCAGAAGTGTAGATCGACCGAGAAATACATATCGAGAATGTTGAGTCAAGACGATTGGAAAAGTTACAGAGTTAAGATGTATTGCATAACGTACAAAGTGTAGATACCCCAGGACCCACAGGGAGAAGCAGGGCACAAGTAAATGATCCTACACTTAGAAGACTAAAAGCTTTTCTTAAACTGGACTGTTAAATGAAAAAAAGGTGCAACTCGTTCAGAAGAAATAGTTCAACTAAGTTGCCATAGCAATTTTGAGGACCATACATAAGCTGTATTTGACATAAGATCTGGCTTATTGTCCTAGTGAGGTGATCTAGTTTGAAGAGCCTTCAGAAGTCAGTATTCGTGGACCAGGACCAGGAAGCTTTGCACGCGAGTCAGACTCAAGACTTTAGACCCAAAACGTTTTGCCGAATGCAGGCATTAAAGGGTACGTCATTGTACTCTGAAGATTGTGATCCAGTTACTTTTTTAATTTTCACATTAAAAAGAACTATAATCGAGTGATGCGCTCTTAACCTATAAAGCTGTTGAATAGGCTTAACAAATACAAAGGATAGATGAGGCAAGCCCAGAAAATAATATAGTACAATTGAAAACTTAGAATAACTTCTTGTTTCGCTCTAGGAACAATGAAGTAGTCTCCGAGCACTGTGCTATAGAAACTTTTCTTCGAACATCTCGAGTAGAGTCTCTTGATTTTTGTTGGAAATCGACTGATCATCTATAAGAACATTGATACGATGTCTTCGCATTCCCGAATCCAGGTTCTTCTCAAATATACCAAAACTCAACTACCGGACTTCGTCAATTTAAAAAGTTGAAAAATAACGGACTTTTTCATCGAACAGTACTAAACTTTTATCACAACAAGTTGGGCATAAGACCCAAAGATATGTGCGGAACCAGCTTAGAAGCTGTAGAGCACATCTTTTGCGAACGTCCCTCCATAACTCGAAGCAGACAAAAACAATCGAGAAGGATTCATCATCTGGAAGCAAGATCCTGATTTTCCTACAAGACCGATCATGTTTCGGATCTATTCCATTTGTAGTAAAACTTTGGTGGGCCAAAACATCTTTAAGGCTAGAATTTTGTTGTTCTCCTCGGGGTAGGTAAGACCCTTTCAGTCCGAAAAGATAGCAATTATTTCAAACATACAAAAGGTAGCAGAATCTGGGACGACTGATTTTTTTTTAGGAGCACAAATAGGGTCAAAACCCTCACAAAAGTCTTCAATTTGACTGAGTGCCCGTGATGTGTTTTAAATCGTTCAGACTGGCACAGACCCAATCTTCATTATTCTATCAAATGGTAACAATCCGATCTTAGAGAAAAATAAAAAGTAACGTATACGCCCCATTTTACGTTTCTTCGTTAAATTGCTGTAAGAAACCATGCGAAGTCTGAGAAAGACTCAAAGTAGAGAGGGACGGTTAGAGACAATGTTTTCTTAATTTGTAGCATACATTGCATTTGAGTAGACTTCTAAGATGTACTTTTATGGATTTTTGACCACAAAATGACTTGACTTGAAGGAATATTCATAACGTTACAAAACTAAGAATATTATCCTAAAACCCCATTCTGGAGCCAAGTGTTTGAAATCGTAGCGCCAAGCCCACATCATAAATCATGATCTAATGCATATGTTGAAAGGCACTCTCCCAAGACTGCAGTACACTTTCCAAATTAATGACAACCCTTCCATTCGAGATAATTTACAGCTTCCGATTTGTCCTGTTGCCCAGTTTCTCGCCCGCCCTCATCCTTATCCTAAATCAATATGCATACACAATCCGATTTCGACTTCGTACACAATCCGAACCAATAAAACCATCTTTCAAGGAACTCCACATTCGGAGCACATTAATTCCGACAACGTAAGCCCGTGTTACCCTTTTCAAGGCAATTTATTTCAAAATAATATAAATCTAAGTGAAAATCTATTTGAGAGATTTTACATCCTTTTTTTTTCTTCTTATCTCAGCGGAGGATACAGGGCCGAATAAAATACAGCTAAGCCCTAAGATACGTAGCACAGAGTATTTCCAACTGAAGACAAATGGTGAGTAATTTGGAGTGATTTATCGGAAACACGTAGCCAAGTGTTGGGCAAATGTCGTTTTCTTGTTTTTTTTTTTTTGCAGTCGCCGCATCATCATCATTACCCACAGAAACAGGATCACATTCCATAAATGTTATTTCCTTTGGATATCCTTTTCAATATATTGCTTTTAACAAAAGAACCACTCTACACTTTTTTTTTTTGAAATTGAAGCATATTCTCGTGTTGGTTGGTTGTGTAATTACGATTTCATTTCCACTGATCACACACAATTTTCCAAACATTAATCACCACGATACAACGGTTGTTCACTTTTGAATAAATTTCCGGCACGGGATACATTATTCATGGAATGGATCGGTGTACACGCGGGGAATGAATTTTATTTTTGTGTAATCCGCATAACAAGTTAGGCATTCCCAGAGAGAGAGCGAGGGACAGAGACAGCCAGCTGTAGCACGTTTAATCCGAAGGACCACTGGGAAGCTTTGCGTATCTCCAAGATACTTGATATCTTATGGTTGAGAAAAAATCTTTTTTTTTTTTTAATCGAAAGCCGATTATCGAAGAAATATTAAATTATGCCCACGACGTAATGGACCGAGGAGATATCCTTGAATTATGACGAAACGACCGTGATACTTAAATTGACGAAGTTTTTTTTTTTCCTTAATTTCGCGCCTTATTGGCTTTTATTGAGGTTCGTGGTCACAAACACTGTTCACGGAGAATTCGAATTGTGATCTTAGGCGAGGCCTATAAGACGAAACAAAAAAAATTCAAAAACGCGCGTTTACGATGACTTATCGCCGCTTACTGATAGCGTATCCTTGATTCGCCTTAAATTTCTGTGGGGGGATGCTGTTGTTTTGGAACAAAAACGAAATTTTGTTGTTGTACCATTGTGCAGAATAAAGAGAATTCATGCGCGGTCTGAGTTGAGTGGAATCACTTGTGTTTATTTGAAAAAAAAAGGATGTGGAATCTGTAGAACAGAAGATGTGAATTTCTGCAAAGTATCCTTCATCACCAAAGAGAAGCAGAGAGAGTAGAGAGAGCAGAGGAAAGGAATAGATCAAAAATAGGGTTACTTCTCTTAACAGATGCTCTCTTCAAAGCTGGAGTTTTATGCTCGCGTATATAAACTATATTTTAGTGCAAGTAAAAATTTACGATGGAGAGTATATTTATAAAGTTTTGTGGCCATTAAAATGAGCGAAAAGCAATTTTATAGAGCAAAACCATTTCTTGTAGTTGGATTTAACCACTTTTTTTCCTGCATAATCGGTGGGTGTCTGTAACCTGTCATGAAACCTGTTACATGGTGTGCTAGGGGTACTTCTCTTTGAAGTGATTTTTGAATAAAACCAGTTCTCTTGAAACTATTCATGTGTTTAAGTGGAATTTTGGCAAGACAGATACAAGTGGAATTTAAAGGTACAATAAGGATTTGAATGACAGAATGTTAATTCCATTCATTTAATTGCAGTTAACGTTTTTTAAATAGCAATGAAAGGGTTACTCGGAAATAGAATGTTTTCGGTTAGAAAATAACGTCGAGAGACACTATGACAAAGTGAGTAAAATATGAATTACTTTCCACTAAATCCTAGACAAGACTTCGAAGAGCCCTTTTAAAAAGAACGAACTTCACTACATCGGCATGGAATTGCTGTCAAAAAAAAAATGGAAACTCAAATGGTATCGTAAAGATTTCGAATAAGTGAATTCTCCATCTTTGGTGCCACTTAACTAGCCCTACGGTGCCATCACACTACTCATGCACATGATTGCACATTTTGGTTATACATCACATCGCGGCTTCCAACAAGCCAATCATAGATCATCAAAGAACTCAGCCGTGTGTAAAGGATGGGCAGTGAATTATACGCCTCAGGATGCACTAATAAAGCAGTGTGGTAACTTAACCTCAAGTGGTCTCAGTTGCAGAATAATTACGCGGTTCGTAGAAGTCAGTAGCGAAGGAGACTGCATAGCTCACAGCAATATCAATTGTGACAAAATGCAGCAATACAGAGCTATAAGCCACACTAGAAAATAGTTTAAAAATTCTTTTGCAAAGATTTCATTGTCAACGCAGTAAAGACCGACAAGGGTGATCTGAATGAAGGTAGGCAAACAAAAAACCCTTTATTGCATGCAAATGCATATATATGAATTCCGATGCAAGTTTTCATTACTTTTAAACAAGTTTCAGGATGTGAAATATGAATTCTAGACTACACCTATGCTTTTTTAACATAGAGGGGAACGAGAGAGCCGATACGTTAGCCAGATATGGTTCCTCCCTGGATGTCTCCGTTGTGGAGTCAGTCTGCTCTCCGGCAATATTTTTGAACACTTTCTTTCTATTGCTACCTCTAGGTGGAAACGTCTAGCAACCTGTACCATATCCAAACAGATATGGCCCGCCTACAATAAAAACAGAACCAATGACCTATCCAATAGGAACCGCATCGAGACAGCAAGAATCACAGCAATTAGTACGGGCCAGTGGCCAACTGGCCCACACGCTGCCACGTTAGGTATCCTGTTCAACTACCACAGCCGTGGTTGCGACAATTTACAAGGAAAGGAAACCATATTTCACGAACTGTGTCTGCCCTGTACTAGCCAGAGCCAGGCAGCGCTCGGAAAACCCTTTTTCAAGAAACTATCTGAGATTTCTAACATAAAATTCTGCAACATTATTAATTTTCTTAACTCCACAGGATGGATCTGAAAACTACATTCTTAGCTACGCCCATCAACATCCAGGTCACGTGAGTTGTGGTATCTAAACGGCGCACCCGCGCTATTTGTGTCGCTGGCAGGTTCACCAGTTTCAACCACTTCTACCCATCAACCTACCTTTTTGGAGGGACGTTTAGATTAAATGGTGAATTGAAGATTGATTTGCAGATTTTTGGTCTTCACCCTCATTTTTGGATGAAATGCAGCAAATTTTCAACAAAATTCGTTAGAGCGGTTCGACTGCTGCAAAAAAACGTCTGGTAGAGGCTGAAGAATCTTCTAACATATATCGACGCAAATGTTGAATGACTATGGGTTTGTCCAAACTTTGTTCGGATTTTCACAAGATCACGTTATTCGACTTCAAATGTTTTGAAAGAAAAACAAGGATGACAAGTTTTAGGACGAAGGTATTCAGGTCAGTATCATACTATATCATATCCTGATCCGATTCATTATCCTCCTATAGACACCAATCAGTCTTCTCTTATGCAAAGTCAAGGCCACTCTTGAACGTTGTAATGCACCAAGTCCAGAAATACAACAAGAAACCTTTATTTACGAAAAGTTACACAAAGTTAAAGGCAATAAATAATTGTGGACTAGGAGTGGTGTAATGTCCAGAAAGTATATCTAAATCCAATTGATGAAATCGGTGTTTCCTAGCCAGCCACTCTGGCTAGTGCTGGATAAATGATCAGGAAGTGAAAAACTATTTTCTGCCCGTTCTTGTCAGTGAAATTTCGGTAGCGTAAGTTTGACCGCCGAACCAGATAGCTATGGCACAGTGACTGAAAGTGTTCAACCTAGCATTGACCTCTGCTTAAAAATGTTTGAACATAATTGCTTTTAAAGTTTCCATTGGAATGTGAAACTTCTTCCAGTAGATCTGCTCTTGACTAATTTATCAGTTGTGATCCAAAACGCAGAGAAGACCCGAAAGCCATTCATATGTGATCCTTCCTTTACCAAATATTTCACTAACGTGGACTAACGTTAACCAAATCAAGAGCCACTTAACTATCACTGACGACAGCTTAGTTTTATTTGGGTGGAGGTTTGAGTCTTAATAGCCCAGCAACTTGACCTGCCAGAGGCTGGATAAATCCAGAATTTGATCGAATTTTAGTATATTCAGCGGTTTCGAGAAGATTTTCGCACCAATCCTAGCTCTCTTGATCCATTTCGCTCTGGTCGAGAAGTTTATAGATTTTTTTCTGAAGTGCCAATAGATGCTACCATACCAGACCCATAGGGTTTAGCAGATTATCACAAAGATTCTCTACATCTAGCCGAACATGACTTGCGACACCGGTAGCCCCTATTCCCGCCGCCCTTTCACCTCTGATAAATTCTCTGGTATTGAAGGTTATATTAAAATCGGCCAACCAGACAAGCCACCAGACGACAATTGTAGATTGGATGTTTGGGGCAGAATTTTCATAAATTCATAATCCACGGATCTAAGAGCAGTCACCCCCTGAAGTTTTAAATTATTCATTCGAGTAGTGATTAGACTGCATGTAATAAAATATTCATCAATACCATCCTTTTGAATACGAAATTAAGGGAATATTCACCACATATTCAGGAATAAAACAAATAAAACACCAACCTATTGCCTCTCACGTGAGAGCCATTTCCTTCCTAATTACAGATGACTTTGTGCGCCCTTAAGCACGAATGTCCTACATACCAATGCGCCATAGTGGCCCATATCCTTTCAACTGAAAGTGTTACCCTCTCGTAACACGTTAACCTCGTTTACCGAAAGTATTTACAATTAAAATCCCGTGATTAGTCTACTGCGCTGTTGGTTTACCCATCCCCTATATATGTATGTACTTAAGCCACCTTGAGTGCCATAAAAAAAAAAGAAGCGTCGACAAACAATATCCTTGTTTTTTTTTTTTGTCGACTCTGGAAAACTCATTAAAACTCACCTTTGATTAAGATTTCAAACACAAATCCACTCTCTAGTTGTATGTGGCGGAACGAGCCCGTTCTCTAAAAGCATGTCCGTGTTTTGTATTTTTTCTGGATACCTATCCCTAGCCAGTCTTTCTCGCCCTCTTAATTTGAAAAAGGTACCGCGTGCAAAAAGGTGTAAAATAATATTGATTTAGCCCAAGGGTACACTGAAGCCTGTGACAGCGCACATCGCCTTATTAAAACAAAATAATTAGATAATGTGCTTCGTATTCTCTGTACAAACAGCAACACAGACACACACACACACACACACACACACAAGCAACTCTTTCAACTTTATTTAGGGCAACGGTGGTGTCTGGGCATGAATCCTTGATTGGAGAGAGGGAAGGCAGGGAGAAGGTTAAAAAAAAAATCAACCAATTTACTTAAGTGGATAGTACCTATGTTACTCTGTGAATTTATTATATTATAATTATCCTTTCAACACATCGGCTTGTCGTCATCATCCCTGTTGTACTGCATCACGTCAACACTTTTTTTTTTGTATCCTCGTTTTATGCCGCGCCATGAAAGTGAACGAAGAGGAAGGATATTGCATAAAATTCCAACCATATCGCTTCGAGAGAAGGCTTCCATTAAATTTTATTCGTTGGTCCTTGCATCTATTATCCCAACAGAGGGCAGCGGCAGAGATCACGTATGCCATTGGAAACGGATTAGGTTCTTTCTGACTGACAACTGCTGCGAAACGAAAACTGGCATGTAACCCAGATCTAGATAGATGCTGATATATCTGTAACGAATTCAATTGGAAGTTGACGCCGAATCACTGGTGGCGACGTGGTGTAAAGGCAGAATAAGGATTCGATACAAATGTTCCTTCACAAAAAAAAAAAAGAAAAAAAAAAGGAGATTGCTCAAAGCTGTAATTTAGGTGCTGTGGCTTGCTGTGACATTTGGCTTTTTTTTTGCAATTCTTGGAAGTTTACTTCGATCCTAAAGCAACTGAAAGGTCAAAAGTTATCCTCTGCATCTATGTACATGGAATGCGTGCGTGAGTTTCAGCTCCAGTTTAATTGAGGAGGATTGTCGTCTTGTTAGTAGACTGTTAGAGGTAGCGGGCTTAGACACTGTCATACAAGAGTAACCCTTATAAAATTGTGTTCCGCAATTTTTTTCAGATTCTCGGATAGATAGGTGATTTTAGACTCGTCGCACGTCAAGCCTTTTAACATCAAGAAATCATCGCCTAAGAAGTAGATTGGGAGTTCTGTCATCAGATTATGGCGAAAATTAGTAGCATACAAGCCTACATAGAGGTGCTATGGAAAAGTCATTGTTTTTTGGCCAACATGATAAAGAAGTTTAACGAACTTCTTAAAAAGTGGTAGCTTAACTTATAACTTTCATCTTTCTTTCCCGGGAATCTCGAGACGCTAACCCATTAGACATTATATGGAGCTTTGAAGTCGAAAAACTGTGAGATTGTCAGACCAAAGCCACTTTCGTCACGATTGACAGTATCCACAGGTCGACTTTTATTTGATTATCCTGAACACAAGAGAAGTCAAGAAATTCAAACACTAAGCAAGCGTAGGACTTCCTCACTGTGCACTGCTCATTGAACTACGATCTCAACAAGCTGAGTATAAATCCTTCGGACATGTACCAAATTTTTTATTTTTTTTTAGAAAAATCGAGAGAGCGGTCCTCAAACATTTTGTACGAATGTTTCGCCATAGCTCGAAGCTGATAAAAACCCTTCGCCAAGGAGTCTCCCCAGGAATAGTCAACCATTCATCTTCAAGCACCGTCCTGAGATTCAGGCATAACGTCGATCTTATTGGCGATTACAACATCGTCTAGTTTTAAGAGAGCTTTGCTTGGCACAAGAGACCTTTAGAGTCGAAGTCTTTTCTGATATCTGTCAGGATAGATAAAATGTCCCACACTGCCTAATTCTGGTATGTCTGAGAAGAAAGAAATAAGAGTCAAGAAGGATTATACTGCATTATATCTCGAAACTTACGACTGAATGCAGACAAAACAACATTCAGAAAGCGGAAGCTACGAAAAAAAAAGTGCAATCCACCCTAGTTCAAAGCGATTTATTGATCCATCACATTGAAGGTATGCGGTGTTTTCCATGAATTCTAGCAGGGTTGTTTCTAGCAGTAACATCAGTATAAATCGGAGCTAAAACTTTTTGCCTTGCTCCGATTTTTGAAGGTAATACAGCGGACACCTAGGGGAGATTTAAGGTTTGGTAGGTGAAACCGGAGAGTGGAGGTTCACCAGTATTTCATTGAAAATTGATTTAGTAATATACCCTTGCAAAGGCTGCGGCGACTCAGACACAAAGTAGAACACGGTACAATTCGGCCTGCGTGATCTTACAAAAGTGACAACAATGAGTCCATAGGAATACTAGTGAGTCCGAGTCCGGGCCATTAAACAATTAGAGTTGCAGAACACGTTTAACATAAAGTAGTCCATATAATAGGGAATTCCATAAAGAAAGTTTGCAAAGTTTTCCAACGACGAACCTTATACTCTAATAGTTATGGTAACTGACCGTAATACATTCAAGAGAAAAGCTAGAGCAATAGATAAGAATCAAATATTTCAATCGACTAACAAGACCTACCTAGAGTGAATGGGCACCAAAGCTCCGCCCCAAAGAGTCTTTGAATCCCATCCGGAGGGAAAACGCAGTAGAGGAAGACCTCGCCTAAGGTGGTGCGCACAAGTAGAAGGGGACCTCAACCAACTTGAAGTGCGTAGCTAAGGACCGGGCTAACTGGAGAAGCTTGTTGATCGAGGCTCAGGTTCACCCCGAACTGTAGCGCCACCTAAGTAAATAAGTAAGTAACAAGACCTACATTATGATGTATATTAGAAGCAAGAAGAAAATCGTATAGAATCTTGTCATAACTAAGGCAGGCTTATAGCCCCATTTTTTCCTTTATAACACTTGAAGTTTGTCCTTTGTTCATCGGCAGGGCTCTTAAATTCAATTTTGAACCATTACAACCTCCTGATGCCTATAAATCAATAATTAAAGTCCCATTGGTATGAGTATAGTTTAAACTTAACCCACCCTTAAGTCTTATCTGAAAATTGTATCATACTTACAAATACTCGCATATACATATCTACTTCTTAAAGATTCTTATCAACTATCCCTTTCTTTCGCTTACCTGAAAAGAGATAAAAAAAAGAAATAAACATTAATTTAAAGTTTAACTTAAATCACTTTAGACATGCTAATAGCAATTACTTCAACAAATCGTAATGAAACCCTCACGACACAATTTCCATTTGACCACACAAAGACCTATATCCTTAAGGATTAAAACCAATTTTCATCCAATGTAACAACATTCGACCGCAATAAAACACCCTCAAATTGCTGAGGTGTGATTAATTTTTTCATTGACTTAGCACCATGTCCAATTGGTCTTTGTAAACCGGTGAACCACCGTACATCGAAATATCCTGACCAAGGAACAATCAAATAAATGAAATAACTTCTCCTTTATCTCGTGCAATCTTAGCCATTGGCAGTAGTTACCGACATATGGTTGAGTGCACACACACTTACACATCAAAAATCGCCTTAAACAGCACCATCATACCATCCAACACAACAAAGACACTTATCCGCCGAAACGATGACGGCATCTACTACCCCCTCCTTGAAACTATGAACAATGAAAAGTGAAAAATAAAACTCAAAGAGTATATGTACATGTGTGTAAGACTTTGTGGGTGAACAAGCGGGATTGTAAAATGCTTCTTCATTCAATTCCGAAGGACTTCCGATGACCCAAATAGTCCTTTCCGGCTTCAGCCGAGTGCACAAGAGTGGAAAAGTGCTTGTAAACATAAATCTTAAAACTGCATTATCTGCAAACGTGTGTAGGTGGAGAAAAGGACCAAGAGTATGACCAGCATATGTCCGTATCTGTGAACAACTATCTGCAGGACATGTATAATGCGCTTTAAGCAACAACATATCATTGAAACCTGATTGTAGTACATAAAATAAAATAAAAATCTTTTCATTCAAACAGGTATGTAAAAAGGACGATAATCGTATGCGACAAATACAGGATGAATAATATTCACACACACACGTACAAAAATTCCGTATCCATCCAACTTGCCAGACGTTAATTATTGTGAACCGATACCGACATTGAACACAAAAAGATAAGGAAGCAAAACAGAATCGAAGACCACAAGATGTAGAATGCAAAAAAAAAATGTATCCTCCACTCGTCCACATCCACATACTCCTTGTACAAAATGTGCATTCATATTCGACCTCTTATGTAGTGCACTTGTGCTACAGTATGTGAATCTCTGGTTCACTTGCATGTTTTCTTCGTTGTTGTCGTCCTTGCTGCTGCTGTTCGTGTTCATCATTTGGATTCTAGATTTCCCATTCAAATTTAACCAAAAGCAACATCAGGAAGAAAGGACGAACAAATTGGTTGAGTGAATGAGAAAAAAAGCAGAAAAAAAAGCATTGTAGAACAACAACAGGATACAAATCACTAGTTCTCCCGGTGAGCTAGCGTGCATTTTCATGTAGTTTTGAATTTTTGAATATTTTTTATTTTATCCTTTTCGTCCTTTTTTTTATGTGTTCACTCTCGGTTTCTCTGGTTGTTCCTACATTTCGTGTGAATGATTTAATTCACACACAAGAGAAGACGACAGCTGAATGGTGACAAATTGCACTGTAGATTGATTTACGGTTGACACAGTATGCCTAACGACGCAGGATATCAACAAAAAACAAAAAGGATAAAGGAAAACAACTGACAGTTATATATCGAATTACTGAAGTTGATTTAAATTCACTACTGCGTCTTGTAGTTCGAAGTATTGACCATGGACCAAGGTGTATGAGAGAAATTTCTTCAACTTGATCTCATGTGTAGAGAAGTAAATACAAGGCTTAACCGACATGAACTTGGAAGCTTAAACGAAAATTGTTGTAACATTTCAAGAGATCAATGGGAGATCTTCTTCGAACGATAAGGTATCAATCGTTTAGCCGATACCTGATATAGACTTGTGTCTTTGAAATTCTACTTTTACTGACAGATAAGCATGACTAATAGGAGGAACTCGGCATCTTTTCATACTTCTACGGTGTCTGGTATAACGTTTGAAGTATCTTTTGGAGATTAAGCCACACAGAAAACCAATGCAATGCCATAAATGAAAAACAAATAAAACTCGAAAATACTTGTACCCCGCATGCACAGGACAGGGATCTAACAAAATGATTTGGAGTTAGTCCAGAGTGGCTTGACTGACATAGTGGCTTGGCTTCGTCTTCAATTTGGAGCTGAAATTCTCATGATAAACTGATTCTTGCAACTTAAGATGATCGAGCTTTCACATTCTGTGTCATTGTCCTAGCCTCTAAACAGATGCCACTAGAGTAGCTTTGGAAACTGGTCTTTTGTAACTTACCTTCGAACTATAATTTTAAAGCACTGCACTAGGTGGGAATGAATAAGCATCGCTGAGGGTACATATTAGTCATACACATTCGAGGAATAATACCGAAAATATCCTGAAAATTATCGTTTGGTTGACAGTTCAGCCTACATATGCTTGGCTGTAAGCATTTTCGCAAATTTTTCGTGAAATCTGTGATCACATCTAACCTGATACTTTAGAAAGCAGTATGCATCCTTACATACGTCGCATTGCATACTAGTAATTTTGGCACTGGTCTTTTACACTTGATGCTGCCGGCTCTGGCCCTTGAGACAGACTAAAAAAACAGAATCGGCAAAGCTTCTGACAATTTCTAGTGACTGAGACTGAATCCTTTCCAAAAAACGAGTTCATCTAAAGAAGGACTTCCTCTATAAAAGACCGATCTCAAGCAACCTTCTGACGAAGAAAAGCTATAAGACCGAAAAGATATTTGTGCGTTACATTATTTCTGTTGCTTTAGCTGGCAGCCATTTCAACCTAACCTAACCTAACCAACATATGTTCTTCTAGATATGTTCAACGTTGTGATCTCGATTTCGAAAATTAACATTTTGATCGTCTTGACAAGTGAGCCATTGACTGTAACTTGTCAAAGAAAACATTTTTTTTTTCGAACAGGTGGCACGCCATACTTATAAAGACCTATAAATGAAGACTCTACATCTCGGTGCACTTAACGCCTCTGTATGCAGCAACCGAATGGAAATTAATAGCTTTGGTTGCTTGTATAGCTTTTGGGTTAACTTCGACTCAAAATGGTGGCAGTCGAAGAGAATAACAATCTGTTTTCTGTGAAGGAGACTCGCAAAGCTCTGGGTAAAAGACAGGCTAATAATACATATATGTATATAAAAGTGCTAGTCTTGATATAACCCTTCGTGTCACTTTAAGATCAAACTCTCCGTCTTTAAGGACATTTTTCTTCATTCGCTTTAATGTCAACTGTTCTCTTTAAAGCGATCAAAATCACTCACAGTCACATGGTAGCATTGCCCACTTATTATACACACCAACGTATCGACATGTGAACAAACAAAATCCAGTCAAGCTCATATCATAAAACGATAGAAAAATAACAAAACGAACATCCTTCCTTCCGGAGGAGTTCGTGATCTGTTTGTAATTGTGTTGAAGTTAAAATGCTGCTTCAGCTATTAGACTCCAGTTTATTGTTTGTCCAACCCCTAAAAGCCCCAACCAACAACTACTTGTCCTACAAGCATACCTGAAGGACTTATACTCTTTTTCGCAAAGTTTTTCTTTCATTTTTCTCACACAAAAAAGGATGACAACACGTACGAAACGTATACAGAAATGATTGTTTTTATATTCTCTTAAGGATATGCGCTTGAGAGTACCAGCAAAACTGTTCGTTTTTTTTCTGTAAACGTATGTACATATGTATGCATGTATGTATAGTATGTCCTTTGGTTATGTTAAGGCGACAGAATTGCTGTAGGATATCAGCTCCTTTGATTTTTTGTTGTTGCTAGCATCAATGTGATTCTAATCTCCTACGCCTGCTTAAGGGGGGGAATAGTTGTGCAATAACTGTACGGCTATAAGGGAAAACAGGAACAATCTTTTTGTCCCAAAATAAGTTGGTTACAGGACATAATAAAATATATAAATAAATATAAATAATTTTTTTTATGATTACGAGTATTATTATATATATCTTTCATCGTCCTAAGACGTTCTTTTCCTTTACTTCGTCCTTTTTTGTTTTATAGTCCAAAGAGCGCGTAGCCTCCGTACATAAGAAAGTTAAAATCATGCATTTTATTTTGGAGAAAAAGCTTAACACAAACAAAAATCTCGTAAAATTTGAAGGATTCGTTCATAGAAATGTCATGCATGATAAGAAACTGAGGAATAACATCAATATTGGGGTTGGATACCGAAAGAGGACAAGAACTGAGCGAAAAATAAACTTAACTTCCCACCCCACCCCGAATGAGTGTCCTTTTAATGAGTGAATAAAAATGGGAAATAGCCAAGCCCACGGTTTGAGGGCAGTACTGGTACCTTCGTAGTGCTTGTTTTTCTGAACGTCCGTATCGTTACGGAGGAAACATTTTTACGACTGCCTTGGAGAGTTTTATTCATTTCGAGTGGTTTAATGTGGAACTAATATCCTTTGATGATTTGTTTTTCTCTCCTTTTTTTCTTTTGTATGTACGCTGCTATGGCAAAATGGAATTAGATATATTGATGCATTGATGAACACACCATAAAGTGGTGTAGAAACGCGTGGGCTGCACACATACATACATATATGTAGTTGATTGTTTCATAAAATCGTTGATTTCGTTCATTCTTCAGGAGCAGATTTTAATGGAGATGGAACTTATTTTTGGAGCAAAAATATGCTGGAGTCGTAAAGAGGAATTTTATGACCAAAACATCATACAACAGCATATTTGAATAAATGAGTATGAGTGTATAAAAGGGTTTAAGTGCTTTAGTTTCTCAGATGATGGTTTTACTTCAAATGAGCTGCGATTTAAGTATGACTGTGCTGCTTTGCTTGGTCTTTAAATGGTTCGTCAACAGATCTAAGGACGTGACTATATTTTCAGATTTCAGTTCTTCGAAGATTTGATGTTGACTTTGCATGCAGAGTCCTTTTGGAGACTTGTTTGAACAAATTAAGATTTTTAGAAGAGTCCATTGTATGATCTAGAATAAACGAACTCTTCAAAAACTTTTTCAAGTATTTTGAATTGGAGAGCATCTTCGCGGGTATAAACATAGGGGACAGCCTTATAAACGTACAAGAATTATCATATGTTAAGATAGAAGGAGCACTACTATAAGCAGGGTAACCAATTTTTTTTTCAAAAATGTAATAACTACTTATTTCGCCTGTCATTGCTCTAAGAGTTTAACTGTTTAGGTTCATCTAAATGAGCTTGAAAATGGATTGGTCGCATCGGTCTTATCAAGTTGATCAACTATTTCACTGACTATGTGTCGCCTAACGCCTGGGCTCTACAAAATGTTGCCATGGTGATGGAATGCAACATTTTTCTCATGCATTGGTCGACCGACAAGAATTAAAGCCAGAGTACTTGCAAGTTTCAACTGTGAGGTTGATTTACTGGAAATTCCAGAGCCTGGCTTATTTTTGGTTCTGGAATTCGGAATATCCTGTGAAGATACAGGAACGCACCTCTCAACCACAAAACAAAGTTGAGCCAACTTAGATGATGTCAATTAGAAAAACCCAAGCCTTATATGCAGGTGACAGAATTGGGACATTTGAACATTAATACATGAACAGAAAACCCACCTCAAGACTGTAGACTCCAAAGTCTCACAAAGTACTTGAAACTACCTTTAACATCAGTGTTTTATGCTGGTCAAAATCGATACCTTGGGTTTGAGTAAAATATATACGCGATCACCCCCATCTTGCAGTGTGATGCAAAGGCATGGACTTTGTCAAAATTGGATGAAAGTGGACTTGAAATCTTGGGACCTAAAGCCATACGATTTATTTATGGACCTATCCGCGTTGATGGCATGTGGAGAAGAAGATTCAACCACAAACTTTATGAGCTGTACAGAGACATCAAACTGAAGAAAGGATGATTACGGTTACTCGAGTCTGAAAAGTCTTCGATAACAGCTCTTGAGGGGCAATGCAAAAGAGGATGACACTAAGTATGTATCTTCAATGACCGACGGCAGTGGTTAGTGATCTCAATCAACTCGGCATACGCAACTTGAGATAGTTGACTAAGGATCATGCTGGATGGAGGGACTAAGTAACATAGATCGAATGGCGTATGAGTTACTACTTCTAAGAAACGAGCTGGAAATGCTTGCGAATTCAGCATGAGATACAAAATCTACCTTTATACATACATACATACATGCTTATGTTGGAAAAGTTCAGAACAATGTATGGAAAATCCCAGTTCAAAGGCTTTCGGATAGAAACAGCGACTGAGGAGGAACCGAATGCCTTCTATATTGAACTTAGAGAAAGCAAATAACTCAACACCGAGTAGGGACATGTTTATCAACTTTTCGTTGAAGCTTTCATGTCTAAGCATAACACATGCCACAGAATCAACATCGAACTATGAACGCTCAATTGGCGATTCAGGATTCCAGTCTTAAACGATTAAAATAAATGAGAAGCCAAACTTGGAATAATAGGTGATCACCATACCAAGCATAATGAAGTCACAAGTAACATTCAGGAAAAAGTTAAGGGTACAGGATACCCTGACAATCACAACACTTAATAGAAGCAATGGCCCTTGGCTTCATGCAGGTCTACTCTAAGCCGAGTTAAATGAATCGACACTCCTTTTGCTCCTTACCAACATCCACCGAAGGGTAACAAGAGGATTCAAGATATACACTCCGGTCAGCGATCGTCAAGATCAACGCACTCATCTCTAATTGGCTCATTCTCAGGACACAGTTGCTTGTCGTTTGGTTCTGATTACATCGCTAGCACCGGTAGCACTAATATTGATACAACGTTGTTATTTTGACCCCTTCAGACATCCTTACCGGGTTTCCTTCACAGACAGTAGTTTCAATTGCGAAAATCATTCAAAATTCTTGATCGAAATTTCTATTTGAAACTCGCCCTTACAGTCTCAACTAAGTCAAAATTTTAGAGGTGTCAATGAAATATCCTTACAAACACACGTGTCACCTACCATTTTCCCAAGATGCATGCCTTTAGTTGAATGTAAATGGCTTCGCTCATGTGGATTCAAATAAATACTCTCATATACGTTAAGAGCCCCTAACATTTGCATACATGCAGAGAGTCCTTAAAAATGTTCGTTTCCTTTCGAATGAAACCTATTCAATTTATGTTGTACAAGCCCACCCTTATCTCCTTTCAACAAAAAGCGACGAACAACCAACCACCCACTGCTCTTGAGAAGATATCAAGCCAACAGCAGCGTTCCATTTAACTAAATGTAACGTAGACTTTAAAAACAGACACGACTATACGAGTAATTAAAATATTTAAATGTGAAAGTGACCATAACACTATTTCAAATTAAATTATTCTTGTGCGGTTCATTCGTTTGAACCAGCAGGGGGTGGCAGTGGCTGGAGATAGCAGTTGTAATAGTAGGCACCCCGTTACTTATTTGTACTATTCTGGAATTCACACACATCCAATGGGAGATAGGTATGTAGCGATGCTGTTATTCAACAAAATGCACCCGAAACTCCCGATGGATACTCTCCAACCCATACCCGATTGGTTAGTGTTCAGTTCGACAAACACTCCTACGGTAAGTGCTTTCTCCCTCTGTGTGTGTATGTTTGTCTGTGGGTAATACGTACATTTTGGCACACACCGAGCAGGCGCTTCCTACTTCCTACTCCGACATAGACCGCAAATAAATTAAGCAAGGCAACACATTGGAACATGTGTTGAAATAATAGAACCTTCATGCACACAGGCAGACAGCATTCACATGTTCGTAAACTGATGATGAAGGTTCCTGTTTCGTCCTTGTTCCTCCCCGCAATGTTTTGGGGTTTGAAATTTTAGATTTATTTTTTTTTATTTTTTTTTTCATTCCGGTGCTTCATTTTTAATTTTACGAATGTGCTTAACTGTCCCGAAGGACCTTCATCATCTCACGTTTGAGTTGTATATCGAATCGGTACCAACAAGGTAAGGCACTTTTCATTTACAGTTATAAGCCTCAGTTGGGCTATGGTTGTTTTGCGTATCTATACATAATTACATTAACAAAATATTAGCTCGTCATGTTTCCAAGGATACTTAAGGAGAATGTGAAAATAATTTTTAAGTTTAATGGTGTGGGGGGTACATCTACTCTAAGGTGCTATTGTGAAAGAAAAAAAAAAAAAAAAACATGAGTGGAGGCTATTTTAAAAGTTTCCAGCCGAAGAATTAAAAAAAAAAAATAATGGCAGAGGGTTGGGGGAGTTAGAAAACAAGTGCTACTGGTCTAATTTAAACTTTCTTATTTGTTCAACAAAGCTTAACGAGAGCTGGGTTGTTGCTTAAGGTAGCATTTTATGGGAACGGGTGTCAGTTACTCTGGCCAAATTAATGAGAAGAAACTTTATTTTGTCCAAAACATCTTCGTGGTAACCGAGGCATGTTAGAGGATTGTACCTGTATATTTTTGGTGATAAATTTTAAGGTACGAGTATCTTGGGGAAGTTCTAACATCGGAGCCAATTAGGTGTCGCTTTTGTGTTTTTCGAACAAAACATGACGAGGGGAGTGTAATAAAATTGTTGTCTTAAAACGATTACCTCCGAGGTGACAAGCTTAAAATGGCTTGTGGTCTACCTACGGGAGAGGTTATATTTTTTTTTATTACAAGTTCATGATATCGCAAGGGAGTTTAATGAATTTGAGGTTGAACGGGTATGGAATGGTTTTTTAAAATTCTTTTTAGCGTTGTACGTTACAGCCGAGAGGTGTTTTTCTTATCGTTTATAAAGGCTTGCGAATTTTATGAAGCATTTCCGGGTCAAGTTGTTACATCGAATTCTGAACTTTAGATGATTTTATGTCCAAAAGAAAGCAAGTATCCTATTATGTCGTCCCTACTTTCTTCACTCTAGAGGCTGTCAAGAAATCAGGGATGACAGAAGAACTGATTGTTCCAATTCTGAGTTCGAATAGAGGCTAAGTACAACTTGTCTTACATTTTTCTGGCAGGTTTCACTAATAGACAGAAACGCTTGAAGAGTGTTTTGTTGACCTCGCAGAACAGTTCAGAGCCTTCAAAAATGCTTGTACAATATTCTTTGGAAACGTTCTGCAATTTTGTCCTAGTTTACAGAGTACTATATGGGCTTCCAGGTCTATGTAGTTTGGACTTGACATGGTTATCAAGTATCTTTAGAGAAGCTTGACTGTTTGAGATGCTGGAGGAATAATTAAGTCCGATGCACTACTTAATGGCAAAGACTGACTTATAAGTTGGGATGAAAATTCCAGATCCAGTTCCTGTCTCTATTTTGGATTCATCAGGCAAGGTCGAGATGTTATTGTTGTGGTTTCTCCCAGATCTTCCTGGAAGGTATAACTATTGAGAAGTTTTTTTTAAGAAGCATGGCTTTGTCAAGCTTATTTTCTCAGATCATGTTGAATTCCATATCGTTCTCCAATGTTTCCAGCAGGAACAGGTAACCACATTGATAGAATTTTGGGTCAAAGTTGCTTTGATGGAATCTTAACTAAGCCTGTTGGCTTTAAACATACGATACTGACCGATGAATGATCATGTTGTTATTCTAAAGGCAGAGTTTACAAAATGAGTATATGACAGGGAAGGATTCAGTGCGTACGAAGGGAATTTGTACCTCGTTTTTGGCAAGTTAAGGGCTTATAAGTCAAGTGATTTAAAGTAGGTATTACTCTCTAAAAAGATCAGTATTATCTTGCCAAAGGAGTCAGAGATGTTAATGAGTTAAAAGCAAGGACCCTCGTCTGGAAAATGAATTAAACTTTACCAAAAAGCTGACAAAAGGTCATTGATTGCTTTATCAAGTTTCTCTTTTAACTTCGGGTCCGTTCAAATGTTGCGATAAATGCGAATTGTAATTCTTCATACATAGACATGCCTTTTTATAAAGATGACTTTCTGTATTAAAAAAAAAACTACTATTAAGCAACGGTCGATTGAATTCTAACTAAGGACGACTTTGGAGAGTGGAAGGATGGCTTTGGGATACCTTAAAAGTATGAAGAGACATGTGCTGTCGTTTGAGGCAATTTGTCGTCCCAAATTCAGTGGAACTCTTTTCGAAAACGAGGTTGTCTTTTACGAAAAAATCATGCTTTTAGTCATGCATCCGAGGGTAGCGATAAAAAATGTAATTTACCTAATTTCCCTTTGCACAACGATAATCATAAACGAAGCAATAATCCCTTAAGAACTGGATAATCGTCGGAGGAGATACAAACAAAAAAAAAAAAAAAACTCCACCTACTCAAGAAAAACATTCCACAGATCCTTTCGCTAAATTCAAATTCAAATTAATAAATAATTAAAAGAAACTTTAATCAAGGATTCCAAAGATGAACATGTCTCCCCGCTGAAATGATTCTCAAGGATTAAGCCTATTAAGAGCATTAAAATTCCATGTAATCCAAGTGATAATCCCTTTCCTGGCCAAAATGACTCTCAATCCATCTGCCGTGGGATAGTAACCCTTTCTGGGTTACAAGGCTAATGTTGGGCAATTTGCTTGTACCTTATTTCGTTTTTATTTTTTTTTATTTTTATAACCCTAAGTAGGCTCCTCCATTCATTACATCAATCCACTGAGAGGTTTTTATGTTCTTTTCTTCTACTCCTTCACCCTGTGTGTGTTGGTATATGCAAACAAAACAAACTACATCGCATTATTTGAAGAACCCTTGATCCTATTCCAACAATCCCTTTACAATTCACACACACGTGCGTTTTTGAACTTCACCTCCCGCCCCCCCCACCTACCTCATCAGCCATATGACACAAATACCAAATGGAAAGAAGTACAAAACTCATTTTGGCCCCCTCGTGCCCTCTCTAATGGATTGTGCTACTGTCGTTGTGCTGTGGGATATTTCCTTAAAATTGTTTCAATTTTTTACACACCCAGGATATTCTCGAGTTTAATCCTTCGACGATAAATCAAACGCACAGTAGTGTCAGGAAAATATTTTTCTTTACACAATTTTTTTTCTTTTTTGTTTTTTGTTATATTTTTTTCTCAAAAATCATTCTTTGGATCATTTTTCTCAATGATTGGGTGGGCGGTGGGAGAGAGGATGCAGCAGCTAGTGATATAACGAAAATCGAGATTTTTTAAAATTTATTTTAAAACAGAAAATGTTTCCATCTTCTCTTCGTTTGCAACGCTTTGAGTTGATAATGCAATTCAAAAACCGCTAGGGGTTTCAACCGGAGATGCACAAAGAATAGCTTCAACTACCTAAACATGTGGATGATTTCACTTGGGAAATCTAGAAAAAAAAAAGAGAGTGAGAGAGTACATAATCTCGGTCACATAGAACTTCGCGTGCGACCTACAGGGATACCAAGAGAATGAACTTATTTCGATGGCATTGGCTTTTGTGTTCGATTTGCTTAGCCTTATAAAACTGTCAGAAACCATTAAATTTGGTTCATTTTTCATCGATAGAAAGTTCAATTCACTAACAAGTCGGAGGGGGTGGGAGGAGAATTGAAGAAGAAAAGAAAAGCAAAAAAAAAGAAAAAAATCTGTTGGGTGAACTATTGTGTTAGAATGGAAACGTTGGTTTTTTTATTGTGGTTTTCTACAGTTCATGCTGTGTTAACCTGAATTAGCAATTCTGCTTTTTAGTCATCTCTGGATAAGGCTGTCATTTCAGTGTCTCGTGGGATTTATTAAACTTAAGTTTAAGTAACTGACAGCAGATAATTTTACGGCGATGATAATGGAAAGTCGATTTTCTATGAAGCATTCGTGAGAGTGAATGTAACTTTTAACAGAATGACAAATCTTTGCAGCGAATTCTCAGAGGACGAATTGAAAATCCCCTTGGCACAGACAGAATCTCTGAAAACGAATGCATCGCTAACAGTAACTGTCATCTTTGGTTTGACTTGCAAAAATACCAGAAGTCGAGCTTACGTCCAACCCTGGATTTAACTGTGTTATTCTGGTGACGAACTGGTTTAGTTTGGAAATTATCATGGTGGCCTGAAGTTTAGACCAAGAAAAGATCCATAAATTTCAGATGGATATCGATTTCAAGACCGTGTTCGATAGCGTGAATAGATATGAGTTACTTTGCGTCTAAATTTTGGTATTCTTGCAAAACTCAGAACGGGTAGTATCCCATCAAGATAAGACAATTCAAAAACGAGACCTTCGATACTACTAGAGGTTTAACGCAAAGCGAAGATGTTGACCTAAACCAATTCGGCTTAAGGAATTGGCTTGCTAAGGTTTCTGCGAGCTGCAGGGGCTTATTGGTTGAGACCCTAGCTCACATCGAACTGCAGCGTTCCCAAATTAAAGAAAGAAACGATGAAAGCCACGTTGGGCTTTTCTACCGGCTTGTGATATATATGTCAACAATCAGACCAAATGGTTTTCAGTCTTTTAGCTGAAGTGGTACTGAAGATAAGTATAGCCAAGACGAAGATCATTAGTCTTTGAGTTTTGTGGCTAAACCTTTGAATAACAGGTCAAGAGCGTCGATAACTTTCTGTGTATTGTCTCTGGTCGATATTGGCATCGAACTAGATGTTGGCAGGCGAAACTGAAAAGTGAAAGCTGCATTCGGTGTGGTATCGAAAATCTGAACAAACACCTCGCTTCGTCTATATACAGTAAAACCCGGTGAATACTTCGCGCTTAAGTACCCAAACCGCTTGCATTGAGCGGGTTCGGATAGCTACCTCACCCGCTTTAGCGCCCAAAACAGATGGAAATTTTCACGAAGCAATTCTCCGGGTTTTACGGTATATCTAACCCCGAGTTCGTGCTTAAGCTTAAGGATTCACTAAGGAAGGATTAGCACCTTACACCCTGTTCAAGGAGACTTCACTCAGCCAATCACACAGAAAATGGAACAGGGTTTCTGTGCATAAGTGGAATAGAATCAAGACTCGACGTTGATGTGTTTGACTATACAAATTTGGCAACTGTAGTTAAACACATACAGGTCTGAAACACCCGTCTCCATTACAAGTCCTTAAAAAGTTCAACAGGGACGCAAACATTCTCTGATGCGAAAAGTAAAAAGAAACCAAAGCGGTGTTTCCAAAGTATTGTTTAGCATTCAAAACCATACTAAGAACCATGTACGATCTTCAAACTCAAAGCAAGCAAAATCTCACAATCATTTTTAAAGGATTTCAAGGATTAAAGATTGAGTTTTTCTGACAATCCATGAGTGAATCATAGATATCCGAAATTTAAGACCCTTTAGGGTATACAACGTCTCTCACAGATCACTGTGTTGAGGAGATTGTTTAAATGAAACTTCTGCGGTAGACAAGTGTTATGTGGCGTTCTATTCGACCCGAGGCTTTTGACAGTCCTTTTCAGCTTAGATTTTACCTTGACCTCATTTTCGAATGTTCAGCAATGTGAAACCTTTCGACCAGGCATTTGAGCTCATTTCATTCCCGTTTTGAAAAAAAAATCCTTTTATATGTGACATTTGAGAAAACCTCTTAGCCTTGAATATCAAATACAGTTTCTTCGAAGGACTCAAATGTGTATTTACTTAATATCACCATTGTTTGAAAAGAAGGATATTGATCCAAGGTACACAAAATAAATAGGACAGAAGTAAACAAATTCAAAACATACATACATACGCCGATAAATGTTGACTTTCTCTACCAATTTCTAGCAACACAGGTGACACATCTCCTATGACCGTGTTTCATATTCAAAAGGACGCGCAGAATAACAATTAAAAACAAAATACAAACACCTATCCTTGACATGCATTTCGCTTTTTGTCATGAGATGCTTGATTTTTATTTTTATTTTCTGTTTATAAAATGCAAAAGATGGAATCCATTTGGAATAGATTACAAAACGAGCATACAGGTCTGTCGTCAGTCCAATGGGCCCATTTCATATTTGCTTAAATCCCTGAGAGAATTTGAATAAAGCACCAGTCAACATGGCTAACAAATCGAAGGACATGAACAAATAAAAAAAATAAAAAAAATCAAATCGCACGAAAATTCCATGTGAGAGAAATCGACAAAGGATAACGAGAATAAAATTCCTGTGTGTATGCATATCAAGCATTCCACATTTATGACAAACGAAAGGATATGCGTAGGGACACATAAGTCGAGTGCTTGTTGAGTGTGTCGTGTGGGTGGTGATTTTCACAGCAAAATGTTTACAAGGCACAACGACTCGTACCGAACAGCAGACAATATCCGATGAACAGGACTCATATGCAGCAGCAGCAGCAGTGAATACATAGACAGAAATCAAAATCAGAGAGCAGAACACAAGAAACATTTCGGAATACATAGGGTAACGTTCCATAACCGAGATATTATGACATTTCTCCATTTCGCCATCACAATATGCTAATATTTGGCAATAGGATTTCGTACATCGTAGTCGCTGTGCTCTCTGTGTCGTTGTCCTTATTGCCGCCGACGACGACGACGTCTTCTTCATATTGCCGCACCTATTTGTAGTCAATGCTTTCAGTAATCCCCCAACTGCCATTGCAGAGTTTGTTTGAATTACTTGCGCAGTTAGCATACATATGTGGTAGACACTATAATCCACCACACCACCCCACAAACCATCTGGCAATCGTTGCAAAAGTCGTCACAATTTCCTGTATCTTCTTATCCCCTGCCATCTGACAATTTTGGCATAATTGTCGCCTGTATATGCAATTATCCTTCGAAGTGGATATCTCTCTTGTCGTTGTTACTTTTTGTATTTATTCTTTTTTTCTTTTCCATCGCAGCCATTTTGGAACTGTTCACCATTACAAGAAAGAAATCAATGTTTCCGTGTCTGCATTTAATGAGGAGCCACCCCATTCATATGGCATTTATGTTCACATCCAGGAAAATCCACATGTTAGGCCGTGAATCGTCCTTTGACGTCAACTTTCTGCCCACTGATGGTGGTGGTGTGGGGCTAAAACTTTTTCGCAAAACAATTTATCAAACCAATTGTTCGGGGTTGTATGTCATCTCGGGTTTGGTGGGCGTCCTCCAGAACCAATAGATTCCAACCACAAAAAAAAAAGGAAGAAGAAAACCAGAAAATAGTTTTGAAAGAAGTTTTCCTGGAAATCACTTCGAAATCGATTCGATTGTAGTATTTCATGCGGCTGCTGTTGGGTAGTAGTTTTTGGGAAATTTTTCAATGTCATCTCGCAGAGCTGAGCACGTTTTGTGGACTTGACTTGCCGAACACGTACTAATGACAATACAAATTGTATGTGAGTGTGTGTGTTGGAATTCGAAAACGTCGTGATATTCAAGTTACGATTCCGTTTACGTGAATTGAAGACGAAGAAATTGACTTCAATTTAGAAATTGGATTGTTAGAAAAGTTTTTTTTTAAACCGAACGAAGTTTATCGTATGCAATGCTCCTTTTCTTTAATCTCTGACAGTTCACTCAGGTCGGAAACGGAAGCCTGTCAACTGTTTCAAAACGATTAAGTTACGATATTGCATTTCGCATACTGTAACGTGTCTGGTTAGATTGGGTGTACGACACAGATGACAACTTAATAGGAATTTTTTTACAGAGTGTTAAAACTAGACAGATTTGTCACAAGTTGATGAATTGACACTGGAAGACCAAGCACGGAGGTTCACTTTCATGTGATTTCTTCAGTCTTGTGCCCAGGGAAGTTGTATGCATCTGCTGGGATACGCATATAACATCGACATGATCGGTCACTCCCAGCGTGCTGTTAAAAACACTTTTGCTGTAATCGAAGACTAGGCGAAATAAACTGGTTTTGAAGTAAATTAGGACAAAACCAAGTCCATGCTGTCAACAATCAGAAAAGCATCTGTCCACCGTCTAGAACAAATGTCACTATTGACAACAGTTGCATACTTTGAAGTACAACTCTACAAATGACACCCTCGTGAAAATTTGACGAAGACTCACCCTGCCGCTGGGGTTCAAAACTCCTAGCTCAAGTAACGAAATGCATGCTCTATAAAACATAGATCCTGCCAGTTCTATTATATGTTGCCGAGAGTGATGTACGAAAAGCAGGAAAGCAGAGCGGATATAAAAAACTTACGAGAGAATAATTCTTCGTCGAATATTTGGCGAGGAAATCGAGCTGTATCAAGAAGCCCAAAACACGTCTACTACACTGACTGAGCCACATCAAGCGAATAGACAATAATGTTCCAGGCAAAAGAACCTTTAAATCACAGCCAGGTTTGAGGGGACAAGGAACACCGAACTGCATGCCCCATAGAACATTACATTCCAGTAAATTAAAGAGACTGTAAGGATTCGTTATCAAAAGAAGTGCTTTTCAACAACCCCACAAAAATTAACTTCATTTCAAGTCGAAAAGGTATGCGTATACAGAGTATACCTCTCCGACTTACCGCTTGCAATGTCATTACAAAACTACGAGTAGTAATAATCTCTTAAGTATGAAGTCAGTTATACCAAAGCTTGCAGTAATCCACTTTTCTCAGTTCACATTCGGTTGATACTCCTTAAGGACCCTCATACCCCATATGAAGCACACTTCTTAGTCTGAAGTACCGATGCATTCATGAAAAGTTTTCCTTGCACAAGAAAAGTACAACACCACAAATTTTACACTATTATGATGGTTGTGTTAATCCAAAGGAAAGGTCCTTACTGAAAAACCTGTCCTATTATATAGTTTCCACATTCAATTCTAAATTAAATGCAAACTTAATGAGAAAACGGCCAACCACTCCCCACTCTAGCTGAGGCACACAATCACAAAAGTGCACTCTACCACTATCGTCCTTCATTCTCATACCATACTCGCGTCGTCTTTTCTTTTTTTTTCGATTTTCCTTTTTCACTAGCACTAAAGAAGTCCTTTCTATAAGTTCCGTATGCATTTTTTAAGAACCTTTACGCTCTAGTTACCGCCTTTGCTCTGGCTCAAACGTAAGCGGATTACAAATTATCCAACTTCATTTGGTGTTAGGTAGATATTTTCATCCTGCAGTCCTTCCTCTCTTGCTCTCTCTTCGGTCCTACGAAGCTATCAACGTTATTATTATTATTTTTTTCCGTTCTCTTTTTTTCTGTTTACAGGATAATAGATACATAGCTTCATTCCATTGCGTCGCTTGCATCGAACGCTTGATGGCGTTCTTAGTCCTCATACATATAAATGAAAATCAGGTAGATTAGCTCTTGGAGCAGAATTGTAGCGAGTACGACGACAGCGATTACATTATGCAAGGACATCCACCGACGCTATTTCGCACAAAATGCACTTACATACACTCGAAATGCAGTACTGCAAGGGGGTTAAAATATATATATATATACAGTAAACTTAAAATAGATAGGAAATTTTTGTCAGCGGAACATTTGGTGTGTAACTGTAAAACAAATGTACAAAGCACGGGCGACAACGATGGAAAAGAGAAAAATAATAATAATTTCCATTTCGCTTATCTGGTTCACAATAAGGACGAAAATGTTGGAGAATTACAACTCCACACAGAGCGAGAGTGGTTCAATTTTTTGTTGAATATTCGAATATTGCTGGCACTTATCTTTAATCCTTGTGTGGTAGCACCACTCCTTGAAGAACGCAATAAGCGAACGATGCACCGTGATTCTGACGACGATGTGGATGCAACGACGACGTGGTGGGAAGAATTTCTGCTCTATGGACCCTTGGACCTTTATTTGTTCCAACATATAAATATTGTATCTGTCCGTACTTCCACCGTCGCTCTCTATCCCTCTTGTTCTTTCATAGTGTCAGTGTGCATTTGGCATCTCTAAGAGATACTTTCTTGAAATCCTTGAATAAATGCAAGTAAATTTATGGTTGCACTACACCGTACTTGGTATGGCATGGTCAATGATTAATAAAAAATTCATGAACGTTGCTCTCATTTTATCAAGCAATGGTGGCATTCGAAATCCTTCTACACTGTTCTATCTGTATCTTCCGTCTTGAGCTGGTGGACCAATTTTTATGCATTGCATTAGTGTATGTGGGTATATACAGAGAAATTGTGACTGAAGCTTCCTGTTGGCTTCACTGTAAATTAACTTTTCTCTTTTTATATACCAGTATCTGTTAGATTGACTTGATGTTGTTGTTTTGCTTTTGGTATCGTTATTCAAAATAGGGTGTGCTGACATTTTGTCATAAATTTCTAGTTAAACTTAAAAAAGTTCTTGAATCAGTTCAGGGACAAACTACCTCTGTTTTGAGGGTAAACAATGTTTACACAAAAGTTGCGTTTCAAAGAATAAGTTCTCAAAGTAAATTTGTGTTCAATTTTCACTTCAAAAGGATGTTTTAGTTGGCAAAATTATTAGGGCAATTCATAGTTAACCAATTATTTATAAATTTGCAAGTTAAACATTAAAAACATGAATAAATGAATGGGCGATACTTTTAAAGGTTCTAAAAGGGTTTTTAAATAACGGCCATTTAAATTAGATTAAAAGGTAAATTGATTAGATAATCCTTTGATTCTCCAACTCAAACAATGCTTGTCCATTTTTGTTTTCAATGTTTAAACAAGTCTTAGACATTTTATTTTTGAATTTTTGGTATCAGATCCTCAGAGGTTCCTCAAGGCAACCATCTTGGACCATTGATCTTTATATCGACAACATGCAGCAAACTCGCTGACATACTATTTGTCTATCAAGTCGTAGTTGGGAACATCAACAGCCTCAGGAGTACCACTTAAATGTAGGTACAGTAGTAGTTCCTACTGATGTTGGAATAGTGAAATTCAGGTATTGGGACAAAGTGTACCTACATAGCTAACTTTATGTGTTCTCACTCCATCCTTCTACTTCTCAGAAGAATTTACTTAAATCTAAACAATAGAGTACAACGTAAATAATTTAAAACTGAATTGTTTTCCTCACATGATACGAGGTCCTTATTAGTTGATTTTAAGTTCCAAGAACCTCTTCCCATGTAGAGCAGCTTTCATTCTACTGATTGTGCTCCAAAAGGATATTCATACAAACATACACGTATGTACATATGTGTCTAAAGCTGGAAGGTTTTTTAAAGGAAAACTTTTCAAATTATTTTGAAGCATAATGCAAAAGGATAAAAGCAAGGATTTACTTAAGTAATTTCACCACATGCAATGGAATATTATATTTTTCCTTTATTCGCACACATTTGCATCGCTTTCTCTATTGAAAATCTTTTATAATTATAAAAAGCATGTAAAATGGAAAAGTTAAGAAGATTAAACTAGGAAGTGGTAGTTCATTAGGGTACCAGCTACATACATACATAATATGTGCAGCCAATAAACAATTAGATGCAAGGGAGATAACAAATAATGCATGAAGAGAATATGAATGCGTAGTTTGGAATTCTGTGGGATTTGTGAAGGAGCTAAAATCTGTCTGTCCAGCATCTTTTCCTTGACAATAATGTCCTCAGACTAATATGAACGAAACTTTGTAAGTATCAGACTTAAAGAATAAGATTTCGATTCGAAAGAAGCAAAGCAAAACTGTGTGCCCACTTCTGGGCAACCTTAGCTCCGTAAAGAAGCATAACAGTCACTTCAGCAAGTATGTATTACTGAGAGCACTCACATATGAAGAACAGAGTGCGAGTTTGGTAAAGTACTGTCGACAGTTACCAACATACTTTTAGTCACTTTTTGCAGATAAAAACAGAAGAATTAGGTCCAGAGACTTTTTGTTCCTGTCCTGTCCTGTCCATCTTGTTCTAGGTACGGTATGAACAGGATGTATGCAGTTTTCCAACTCCTTGGGCATATACCAGAAGAGTAGCATAAATGGGAAAGTTTTTGCTAGCGTTAAAAAATTGTTCTCCAGAACTTAAGGTAGAATACCATCGGGACCGGCGGATTTATGAATGTTAAGATCTTTCAAGGGTACAAGTACGAGTGTGAGGTTGTAAAGGTGGTTGCATTTGTGTACAACTTCACTCGGATCTCAATGGATCCATTGTGTTCCCCGATGTGGTGTGGGATACCTAAAATAAATGGAATAGATTGTTAGATTATTTTCAGTTGGCATCGCTGAACCATCCCGAGTTCCGAAGGAATTGCAAGATGGTTCTCGGTGGCTGATGTTCTCCGAGGGTTATCTTTCGGTTTAGGCTAAGGCTTGGGCACTCGCATAGGAGGTGGAATATGTCCTTCTCGGCGTCTTTGTCGCTACAACCTCTGTTGTATTCAAACGCATTCTCTTTAGGTGGGCCGCTAGCAGATTGTGATCTGTCATAATACATAATAACAAGTGATAGTTGACTTCTGTTGAGTGCGATAATTTCCATTGTTTTTTCTTATTTAGTTCTGTTCAGAGTAATCTTGAGGTGCGGGATGTTGTGAGTAAGGTCCATCTCTTGTTCGCGAGTTTTATGGATTTCACGGTGATGCTAGAAGTTTTTTTGAAGTTCTAATAGGAGAAGGACTGAGTCATCGGCCATTATCAGATCCATCTCCGAGCCTGTTCTTGCGAGCTCGTCCGCCTTTTCGTTCCCCTGGATGCCCTTATATCCCGGGACCCAGATGAGCGTGACAATATGATTAGCGCTGCAGAGTTTCACAGTTCTGGATCTGATTGTTGTCGATGTGATGGCTTTGATGGCTGCTCAACTGTTTACGAAAATGTCGATGTGACTTCTTGGGAGTGATTGTTGTGATAGTTCACGCGAGGCCTCGGCGATTGATTGGACTTTCGTACGAGTGTTCCTTGTCACATGAAACATTCGACGTTTTCAAGCCTGGCGGAGAGCAAAGGCACAATTTGGAAGTGAAAAGCTGGCTGAACAGTGAACATATTTAAAGAGTACACAGCTGGGATGTCATTGTAAAGCGATGCAATTAAGTCCGAATTCTTTACATTTTCTACGAATGACCAACAATTTGTACTATCCTTGGGACAATGTAGTAATTTTTGCCTTGGTCACACAGGAACTTTACACGAACATCCATACATACATTCATAGAGGCATTTGAAGAGATAATTTGTTGCTTCAGATAAACCTGTTTCGTATGTCAAACAGTCGATGAAAAGACGGTAAAAAAGTATAAAAAAACCGAAAACTACAGCAGTATCTGAGTCGCTTAAGATGTTCACAAAGAACATGCATGTTACACAGTATAAGTAAGGCTTGCCAAACCCTTCTCAAAGAATTTGAAACAATTAGGAATTTTGTAGCAATCTACTTCAAAACATTGCCATGTATTCCACGATTAAGCTTACAAATTCTTAAAAATTTATCACGCTTACAAACTAATTAAATCGGTAAAAGTCAAAAATTAAAGAATCCACCGCTTCGTTGTGGTAACGGAAAACATTTCCTACGCCATAAAGAACGAACTTGCTGAATTAATTTGTCCTTAGACTACACATTGTTCCTTCCAAATACCAAGAGTTTCTTGTCATGGAATTTTCTACTTCTTTTTCTTACGTTCTTCAGTTCACAATTAATGAGACTAAGCTTAGGGTAATTGTATTTATAATTGTGTATATATTTTTTCTCTTTTCTACTTCTTTACCGTTAAAATTTTTTAATGAAACGTCATTTTATAACTTTTTTATAATCACAACAATGAAAAAAATAAATAAATTGTAAATGAGCTGAAAATTAAAAAAATTACCTTGACAAAAATGCCATGTCAGGAATTATCTGCAATTGTTGCCTCAGGTGTCTTTATTTTTTGTTATACTTTCATAAAATTTCTTGTCAAATACATGAAATTAAATTTATACAACAGCAGAAAAAAAAAGTTATATCTACCTACAAACAGCAGGATAATGAATTAAGTGGGTAAAGTCAAGGTAGTGGCCAAAGTTTTGTACCACACCATTTCAGATGTTAAAGAAGTTAAGGATAATGTAAGTATGAGCAAGATGTCAAGATGAATTCAAGGAAATACCGACGGGGAGCTATGTACCTACCTACTTGTGTTGTGAAATAAATTTTGGGTGGATTCTATAAATATAATGTAAACAGATTATCATAAATGATAGCCTTACAGCAGCTCCCTGCACAATTGCTTTTAAGAATGTTTATGTGTCTGAAACTGGTTTATTTTAAAGCTCTCGAAACATGGATGTAATGACCATGAATAGGTGTAATAATTTCAAGGGCATTCTTGCACAATTAAACTAATCCAACAAACAAGCACGACAAACTCTTAGGAGTGTTCACTACCTACTTTGCCATTACAATTGTTCACCCAGACTATTGCTTGATTTTCAAGAGAAACACGTGGCAGCCAGCGTAGCCATATGCATTACAGAACTTCACCATTGGTCCAACCTGCGGGTACGACACTCAACCATTCTGAACGATCTAGAGTTCCTTCCGCAAGCACCGATTATACCCTACAAAGACTCCTATTCGATAAAAACTTCGTTACCACTATCCATTCCAGACTTGACGGGAAGGATGATTTTGAGCTATAACGAAAGGGATCCATCTGCTTCTACAGGGATGGCTCTAAAACCGAATCGGGAGTGTGTGGCGGTGTATTCTCCAAGGATGTGACCGTAACCATGTCTTTCCGTCTTTCGGACCATTGCAGTGTCTTTCAAGCTGAGATTATGGCAATTTAGGAAGCTCTATCGTAGCTGAGGTATAATGTACTATCCACTCTGGATATCACAATTTTTAATGACAGTCAGGCTGCGATAAATTCCCTTGATGGACTGAAGGTAATACCTGCCTCATTACTAAGCAGATTTGACCGAAGTTGGATTTCAAACGCTCTCACTGTCTCATCAGACAGAAAAGACTACTTATAAGCACCATAGTAGGTGTCATCACGGGACACTGCACCATCGGCCAACACGCCTATAGGCTGGGCCTCCTTTATAAGGACTTTTGTAGAAGTTGCATGGACGAAGAGGAGAAGGATATAATTCTCCACTTTCTTTGCTCATGTCCGGCCCTCTCAGCTCGAAGAAGAGTATACTATACTTAGGAGCCTTCCACAACCTAAACGAACTGGCTGACATTATCATAGGCAGCCTCCAACGCTTCATAGTTCTGCGGGTAGTATTTTTGAAGTACAGATCCATGCGGTAGTACGAAGGACATCTTAGTGAGGTTGCTACTTGCAGCCTGGCACTCCAACCTAACTTAACTTCACCTGTGCGTAGCTGATGAAGTCAGTGTGATTAAGTCAGCGTTAGAAGATACCAAATAAGCAAAACTAAACCAATAGGAGCTTAAGCCTTCCAACACTACCTGATTGTCGAAAAAGTTTTGTGTTTTAAAGCATGTCCTTCAACCTTTGAAATAAATATTTGCCGCGACAGCTAATAAAAAGCCAGGTCCTAGCTCCTCACAAGCATCATGTTGTGCGTGTAACACATATTTTCCGCATCAATTACCGACTCCAAACAGCAGATATAGAAACTTTGTTTATTCAAAATAATACTTTTGGAGGTCTGTCATTGTCTGCTAAGAGGTGGTGCCGCGAAAAACGTTTTTTTTTTTTGGGCTCGAACCTTAGTTCGCTGGCTTAGCAATCGAACGCACTTACCATTCAGCCATGGCGACCATTCGATTGACCACTCGATTCATTGCTTCAATTTAATTTTCACAACCAAACCACTTGACACCCCATTTAAACACAAAAAAAGGATTCTATGCCCATCCAATTATGTCCAAAAGGAAGGACCATAATCACCACCAACTTATCACAAAAAACAAAAAGAAACAGATCCTCATTTAAAAAAATAAAATATCTTATTTTAATCACCCGCCCCTTGTCCGCACGCTCGAAATTAATGTACACAGCACTTAATTTTAAAATAACCAAAAAAATAAATTTCATAATTATCCACAAGCATCGTAAAAATAAACTCGAGCTTCTCATCATCCTATGAGGCATCTACTCCTTCTCCTCGCTAATGGATGTGTTCATATCCTAAATGGACGTGAGCGCGCTCCACCAAAAAGGAAGAACGAAACACTTTAATTCTTTTAAATGAATACTCAGTTCCAAAGAAAAATATCAATCATCTCAAGCGTATCCTGCTGGTCCACCCACAAACACCCCAACGCACATGTATACGTATCCCAGTTCTTCGAAATCAAAACATGAATTCCAGTTCCAGGTGAATACTAAACAATTGTGCCACCATATTCCCCGGAAATGTCGTGTTTGTTTGTGTGTATAACATTCTTGTCTACATGCACAACAGCATAGTTACATTGTTACCTGCGAGAGGGACCAGTGATTGCCGTAGTTAGTGCACAAAACATGAATAGCGAGCACAACCCTACGGTTAGAATGCAAAGTTCCGAGGGAGGAATTGAATCAGTGTACATTATAAACGAGGCATGTGAGTTGGGAGCAAGTGGGGGAAAGGGCTCCCGCTATCTATCAGGAAATCATCGTGCTCATCTATCATCAGAGTGGAAAAAGGACATCGTTCGACTCGTTGCCCATTGGCAGTGAGCGTAGCACACACACACACACATACAAAACAACACAAGAACAAGAGTGAATAGATTTTTGTTGAATGGAAATTCCGCTATTTATCTTTGCGCTGCCACTAGTGGAGCGATATGGAACAGAGACTGGAGGTTAACGGGGCGACGAATGTCCTGAAGCGAAATACTTTTGTGATAATCTTTAGCAATTTCAGTAATTAAATCTTTATGGAATTGGGAATTACATTTAAAGTGTGTTGAGGAGAAAGCGGGGCCAGTAGGACATCAGGAAGAACACAGGAAGGCATTAAATATTTTCAATGTACTGGGAACGTATCATCTGCGATAGAAGGGAACTTTAATCTTTTGATTACATTTTAGAAATTCTTATTAAATTGGCGGGTGGGGGGTTGGTTTATTTTAGTAGTTCCGTGGGGTTACTGAATGAAGTGCAAGAGCAAATAGGTGGAAAGTGGAATGAATTTGGAAATGCCACCACGCGGCATTACAGCAAAAAAAATTAAACACATTCCTCCCCTTGTTATTTTATGAATTCATCACATGCTTGTATTTCAAAATGGTGTGTGAATATCAGGGTGGATGGAGAAAACGTTGTGAAATTTAATGAGATGGGGAGAATCGCTTTGGCTTTCGATATTTTAACAGCGCAAAGGGAGGGTTCCTCTTGTGCTATAAAAATGCCAAACTGAGTTGTGATATCTTTCACACACCGAGTCTTTTGTGGGTTTTCAAAGCCGTAGGGCAGGTAAGTAAACTAGCAAAACAAACACGAGGTATGAGTTCAGCGGTCTCCAGACTGAGCTAAAGAAGTTATTGTTCCAACTATTGTGAGTGAATACATCAACGTTCCAACAAAAGATAGCTTTGTTCGCAAAGAATTCGAAACGAAAAATTAGAATGCTGTCTAGAGTTCAAAAAGTTATTCATTCCAAAGGACTGAAGCAAAAGCATAGCTATTCGTAAAATTTGCTTAGATTCAGTTTATCGGTAGCTTCTATGAAGCCTTGTCTTGTCAGTCTTGCTTTATCGAGCTTAGTGCTGGACGATAAATAAGACAGCGGAGCAGATCTTGGGTTCCTTCGAAATTAAAATTCTACGTCGACTACTTGGTCCTATCTGCGAGGAGGGCGAATTGATGTGAAGATATTATCGTGAACTTAACGAAGTGAATCAAGATTTGGATGTGGATGTATTAAGCCAAGATACGTCGATTACAATGGCTAGGGCCCACCAAGCAAATGGAAAGCAATGCTTCAGGCATGAAGATCTTTGAGACGACAAGGAAGACCGAACACTTTTTGTAAACGTCAAGTGACTGTGGATGTCAGAAGGCTAGGTGTGGAGAATTGGAAGAAAATCAAAAAGGATGCAGAGACTAATTCCCTGACGAATAGATTTTCAGTATTGTTTGTCCAGTTCTTAGAAAGGAGACCCTTTGAATATTTGACAGATCTTAGAGAATACCCAGGAATCTCAAAATCACACAACCAAAAGGCGGCTACACCCAAAACTGTCGTTTGTCTTTTAAATTCGAACATCTGTACACGATGGCAATGGAGAATGTAAGTTGTCCCAAAAACGGGGCACATTCTTGCGCTTAACAGATTAAACTAAGCTCTCTTCATAGGATCATCACAGGCCACAACCTACTGGCGGCCCACCGTAGAAGAATGCGTCTAAGTACAGACGAACTATGCAGAGGAGGGGTAATACAGACGCGGAAGAGAATACAACCCACTTCCTATGCGAATGTTCCAGCCTATATAGAACAAGGAAGACGGCCCTCGGTGAATACCATTTTAACGACCTGGGCGAGCTGTCCAACAAGCCACCAAAAGCCATTCGAAAATTCGCGACGAATTCGGGATGGTTCAGGGAGGCCGAACGTTCGTAACTGCACTCATCCAGACCCTTCCACTCTTTCTTGTCTTTTCAGAATAGACATTCCACGTCAGAGGAACACAATGGATCCATAAGAGATCCGAGTGAAGGCTGCACCAACCGATGCATCCACCTCTTCAACCTAACCTTACCTAAAAAAAACATTTATGCTTCAGTTTGAACAGTTTTAGAATAAATTCCGGAGGAAAAAAAAACATTAATATTTAGTGCGACGACAGCCGTAGGAAACAAAGTCATCCGCAGATAGAACTGTCTTTCAATCGACCTGGTAGTATTTCGTTTGCTTTCCATTGAGTTGACTGCGAAGGCTCATTAATTGAAACTGAGCTTCAGTCAATTCAAAGTTAAAGAAAATATCTGAGGAGAGGTGAAATCATCCAGGCTTAGTGGACTTCGAAACAAAAATATGCACATCAGATGCACATCAAAACCATTTAAGACGGGGACAGCAATTAAGATAGCAAAACTCTATACAAAACGACTTTGTCTCAGTGAAGACGGCTGTACGACAGATCACATGGTTAGACTGTTTGAAGTTTCATACCAAAAAAAAAAACTGAAACAGATCAATGTGTCAAGTTGCGTTGAATTATGGAGAAGACTTAGTAAAACAAATTTACGCTTTAAACTGTTCAGGTCTAAATCAAAGGGGATGAGCTTTATTATAGGTATATCTCAAGCTAGAAACCAAGAACATATGCACGCACTTGGTACCGTTCAAGTTTGTACCACGGCAATGCTTAATTTCTTCTCATTAAACTCAATATTGAATTACGCACCACAAAACACACTAAATTTTCTAATCCAATGATGTCATCATATGTTGTGTACCTCAAATGCAATTCCATATTATTTTGGTTCTAACAATTGATCCTGCAGGACTATCACATTATGAATAGTTTACTCTGTCATTCACAATCCGACAGATTGTCGATTGAGATTTGTTTTTGCCTCACACTTGCTATCCTGGCATGTGACAATAAATGCTTTTAAACGAAGGTTTCAGGTTTATCTACTCCTGCCTTTGGCATATTTCATTCGTTTAACTACTGAACATTGAACACTATCAAAACCAGTGCAAAGCATTGACATTTATTGACAAAACGACTTGAAATAGCTATGACAACTTGTCCTTCATTATTTCGAGTTTAAAGCTATCCATCTTAGTTTCATTCAACCTCCTTATCCTTGTTTATAGGTCTAGTCGAGGAAATTTGCATTTATTTTTCTTGATTGTGACGACACTCAGAAAAGACTCCTGTAAATGTCATCGCCCACAAAAATAAAAAAAATAAAAACCTAATAATGTTCAACCACCAGCAATTTAAGTTCCTTTTGAATTGAAAGTGTCCCATTAGTTTATTCCGAATGGCCATCGCTGTATTTAATCCATTTCGCTTGGCAAAAGACCAAAATTGCTCACCAAGCACGGGCAAATTATTTCTTTTCTATTTACAGAAAATAAAAAAATTTGCACAAAGAAAAATGAAAAAAAAAAAAACAGAAATATATTTTATATGAACAGCCCACCATCAAAAAAGGACATGAAAGGACGAATAGAATAACAAAAAAAAAAAACACAGTAAATTGAAAAAAAATTGTATTTTGATAACAATCGAAAAATGATTGCGCTCTTTATTTGCTGTTATCCTGCGAAAAGGAGCGACGTAAAAATAACAATAAAATGAATTCTGTGGCATGAGTAAAGGGGAAGTAAGTAGGTAAGACTATAAGGCCTTTGTAAAAATATTAAAAATTCATTTGTTTTTTCTCTGTAAAGGATCTTGTTTTTTTTTATAGTCCTTTCAAATATAGTACGACTTAAAGCTGTGACAGTTTCACTTTTATGATTTTTTCTTAGAATCAATGATCTAAGAGAAATTTAATTGCTAACTGTGGGCGATGCACAGGTCCTTTGGAGGCAAGATTACCATTTTTAAAAGTACGGAGTTGATTTTTTTTTTCTATCATCTAACGCGGGATACATAATTTCGACAAAAGTCCTTAGCGATAAATAAGGATCTAGTAAGAGAATTGCTATTCTATTCGTAGTTAGAAATCCTTCTCTCCCTACAACATGAAAATATCGAAAACGCTAATTAATACTTCAAGGATAAAACTTAAGTCCTATCATTCATCGCTTTATCAATTTTTCAGAATCTTCAACACTTGAACTTGAAGTTCGATTTTTTTTGTTCCTCCTAATGTATAACAAATTCTTTTAACAATTTTTTTTCTTTTTAATTTTTTGTAATAGGCTTAGACGGTAAAGGCTCTCAATGTCTAACGAATTTTTTCACTTTATTCGTGGCACAAAAAAGTCAACTAAGCTCATTAAAAAAAAAAATAAAAATTCCCCTCCAGTATTTTTGAAATCAATCGCCAGTCTCCCTACCCCACCAGTTGATCCTTATTGGGAGAACTCATACAGAAAGGTTACAATTCTTTTGAAACAAATCGTATGATGTCCTATCAATCATCTCTAAATGCTGGCAGTCGCTCGAAATAGGCTTGGTTCAAGGACTATACAAGATTTCGAAGAAAAGCAGAAAAGTAGTGGTTATGACAGTGATAGGTGCAGCCCTCACATGTGTTAATGGATGGATACAGAAAAAAAGGATTTGTCGATACGTTAACATGTAGGGTTGTTGTAGGTTCTTGCACCATGGTTATTCGACTCACGTAGACGGGTTCCGCTTATGGAAGGCTATCGGACACTCAATCCTGTCAGCATAATGTTATGCAAGTACCTTAGTTCCCAGAATACAAAGATATGTACATAATTATGTCAGACTAAGACATACGCAAACGCCGTTGATGAACATTCTTATTTAATTATTTCTTTGTCCCTGTTTGCCAGATAATCCCATATCTGGATAATAACGTAGAAGTACCACACCAATTGGGACAGAGAAACAATATCTACCGATTGATTACTTGGGTCATCCCAATTTATAAAAGGTTTTCCGCTCCAGCCGGTAAGTTTGCCTCAAAATCCGATGATTGTTAAAAAATTACATACAATCGGCTCTGTGGGGTATAAACCAACTTTTAAGTGATTACATCATCGCTCAAATCTGAGCTGAGTTTCCAAATCACTACCCCACACTAGCGCTGTGTGAATAGCATCATAAAGGTATTCATAACCCCTTTAGCGCTAGTGAATTATTAAAAAAAAAAAAAAAAAATCCCTCAGTACTCGCAAGGACTATGCGTTTTTTAGTCCTCCACCTGAACGTTTTTGCGCAAAGACTTAGGCCATCCAGTTATTAAACGACTGATTGTTGTTTCGACGCTTGATTGATTGGGCCCTAGAACATTTGGCAACTGATCTCGATTTTGGCAGAATGACTTCCGGTTGAATTGTCAAATTAGGGGAAACAAAATTACTGTTTGGGGAGCATATTAGGTTTCGTGGCTTGATAGGCCCCTTTTGTTCCATCAACAGTGGAAGTGCGAACGCTTCAAATCAGTTGGGGACGATTTGGTGGAGTGTGTACACCAACTCATCACTAAGGTATGATCGAACGAAAGTATGCCCTATGAATGGCCTCTCGACATCATTGCTCAAACCTCTATGCCAACTAAAGAGGCATCATTCTCCTAAATATCGCACATAAGATCTTTTTGTGTCATATTTGGCAACGTACATATGTAGAGTTGAGCTGGACGGATAGAGCAAATGGTCATAAAGATCTAAATTCGGACTCATGTGGTGAGGAACTTCATCTAACTAGCTAAGGATCTACATGGCTGGAGAGACTTGTTAGATGAGTCTAAGGTTCACACCGGACTGTAACACCATAGCAATTCAGGTGCACCATAGAATTTGATTTTGACTGAGCAAGGCTCAAGGCGCAAGCAATTCAGTGATAACTTTTCCCGATATTGCCTTTAATGATTTAATTGAATGATGATGTCTCATCTTAATTGGCAACAGTGATTTCAGTTTAGAACACACTGTAGGTAATTCTGGCTTCAGACATTGACCCCAAAAACTGCTAACATGCGGACAACTATAACCACATTATCCTAATTATCAACATGGTTCCACATTAATTTTCCTTTGTTGTACAAATCCTCAATCAAAATTAATTTAGCCTATAGGACAGGGTATGCTGACGGCATAATAGAAATTAATTCCTCGGTTGAGTATCCCATTCCCTCTTCACACTATCCCATGAATAAAAAACAATAAAAGAAAAGGATGAAACGGAAAAAAAGGATTTTAGCAACCGCCCCCTGATGGTGTGGTCACTCCACATGGAGGTATGATTCATTAAAAAAAAAAATTCCTGCACCTCAACATCTGTATAAATGTATTGTGAAAGTTTATTCTAGAATTATTCCTCTCCAGTATACACTAACGGATTTTCATCACACATGATGTTGATCCAAGGGACAACACAACAGCTGAAGCCAGAAAATCTGTCGTCACTTTGTAATGAAATTTATGGTGTACTATTCACAATTTATCCCTCACTGCCGGCTGTCTCTATCTCCTTGTATTCTTGTTACCTCATGTCCTGTTTCTGCAATTAAGTAGGTCATCACCGCATACCATTCAAATACCACACCGCACACATGTACAGGAGGGAAACAACCATCCAGAAAAAAAAAAAAAAACCATTCGGGGTGTAGAAAAGATATATGACTCCTTTCAGGGTACCGAACGTTATGTGTACCCATGCAAGGATAACATCAACTTGTGAAGTTGATGGTGATGATGATGATGACGGTGATGATGGGAATGAAAATGATTACAGGAGAGGAACACCATTGTATACTTACATATGTGTGTGTGTATTGTAACCCTTTTAAGAATAAAAACAGTAAGGCAATTATCCTGCAAGGAATATGACTTAATCATGGGCGGTAGTGTCTTTAATATCATGTGCATTTTACTTGGCATGGATTTCCATTAGAAACAATGGCCATTGCCGGGAAACGAGCCCTTTTATCCCACTTTTTTTTTCTCTAAAAGTGAAGAATGGTGGAGAAGTCCTTAACATAAAACTCATCTTAGATGTTGGTAATGTTCTGTTTAACATCTGTGCAGCCAATTTGAAAAGGATCCAAGGGAAACACATACCTATGAAAATTCACAGCAGATGACTTTGAAATGAAGGGAAAATGGAATATGAATTGGAGTCCTGAGGTGCATAAAAGCGGATTTGCAAACATTCTTGAGAGTAGCTACATTAGAAGTGGAAAACACTGCAATGAAGTCACATTATGAAACTTTTTGGTCGACTCACTGATTCAGTGGAAGTCATTTGCAGTAAAACTATGCTTTTATCAGTAAGGCATTCTCTGTCAATATTTCGAAGCCGGTGCCCTGAGAGTTAGGTAGCTCTAGGAAGTCTCTTGTATCAGTGAAGCATAGTACTTTGCTGGATCCATAATATCTGCAGCTACCGACGTCTATTGACAGAATTCACCTAGTTCTCACATGTTGAACTGGATTTGTATTGCCTTCTAGTTAAGTGTACAGCTTTTCGATTAAAGACTGATAAGGGCTGCTCAAGAATTGTAGAGTTCCTTTCATGAAAATTCTTCATTTCCTACCAGTCCTGCACCTCCTTGTTAAGAACGAAGTCAATCATGCATCACATAGGATTGAGATAGTAAGTTGTGTTGTGTGAGGGCTAAGAGGGTTGAAAACAGCGGAGCTTCTAAGTCCTTCAATGTAAAGGTAATGGGAGCATTAAATACGAGAAACCAATGTTTTGAATGTCATTTTCAACGGCTAAGGAAGGATTATCATTTAAACAGACGTGTCTGACATACAGATGTACTTCTGAATTTAAGAACTATATTCCAATTGGAAACACGGTACATACTGGTAGACATTATAGCTTAATTTAATCCGACGATGATCCCTTTACATGGTGGAGAAGGCAATCGAAAGACCTAATCGAATTGTGCGAATTAACAATGTAATGCTCTCTTGTTTGCATGGCCACAAAGACGGCGTTTAGGCGATGTCTATCATCGACTTTTGACAGTCCAGTGTCTATGCATTACCAATTCGAGAATCGGAACAATAAAGACGAAATAAAGTTCTAAGGGTGAGTATCACAGCCCGTATGAATTCGGATCAAGTACTCTGTGTCATTGCGAGAATGTCGCCAATCGACATACAAACAGAGGAACTGCAGAGGACATATCAGAATAGCAAGCGGGTGGTTTGAGTACCCACACTTATGCGGGTTAAACAGGGATAATCATGAGCTTGAAAAAGTGATAGCAATGCTGGAGCTTTTCCTTTAAAAAAAAACCGACCATTTGAGATATGGAATAAGCCTTAGACATGGAAAAGTTTAAAGCCATTGACCATGTGTTCTTTCATTGTCCACGATTTCAGCCACAAAGTGAAAGCAAACGATATGCTGTTATGCAATATGCATATGCAATCGTACACGGGGGTGCAGCGAGAAAAAAAAAAAAAACCAAGAAGAAATCTTAAGAAAATAACGACATGGTAAGCAGGAAATTCTTTTCTCCAAGTCCAAGTCTCCCCCAAAGAAATGCCAAGTGGCGTTAACAGGAGGATTATGAAAGTGTGTATTTGAGTATGCACTCAAAAGTGCCTTTCGAAGATGTCCACTCACTTATGCAAAGCAAACTTGGGACTGTGTGGAGAAATTCAAAATTAGGAGCATTAAAAATGAATTGACAAGCGTCACAGAAAACGAAGAGATTGAAGCAAGCCTCTCCAATAAATTTTATCTTTAAGAAATTGCTTCAAAGCTGAGGAACTTTGCCACTTGGTTCTGAACCTAGGCAGAAAAATAAAAGAGACACTATCGTGAAGTGTAGAAAAGGCCAAGAAAATCAGAAGCTCTACCATGATATTGAAGTTTTAAGTATGTGTGAAGCAGAGATCTGCAGCGATATACCGCAATTATTCGTACATTGCATGTGTATTCGTTTTTTCTACGACTCTAACTCATTAATACCTCATAAAATATGTATCCCTATCGCATTGACTGCAAACACGTATGACGTTGCATTCATGCAGTCATACCAATTCAAGCACTATGCGATGAGTGAGAAGAAAGCGGTGCGAGTGCATACCAGCACCGCAATTGTTGCGATAGGTTGGTGTATGTATTTATAGTTGTGTTTACGAGTCATTGCATCCTGTACTACCGCATGTTCATATCGACTTCGCCTAAGTGTTGGTATGTGCGACCGCTAATGAATAACAAAAACACCGCATACACCGCATATGACTCAAGGACAAAAGATTTTTTAAATTAATTTTCTTTTTCTTTTACTATCAGTTAAATAAAGATTCAAAATGCTTTTAGATTTCATAATAAGTAATTTTTTATTATTTATTGAAATTTTTATAATGTGAATGTAAAAATAATATACTATCGACAGTTTTGGGTCCCAGTCTGTTTCTTTTTTCTGTTATGATGTTCCCTGCTAATGAAAATACTCGTTCTGCCGCTGCACTGCTAGCAGGAACTGAATGGATTTGCATCCATAATTCGCGCATTTTCTCAAGGAAAATCGGTTGGTTTGCGGTCGGTGATCATACACACATGCATCGTTTTTGTTGCATGGAGCGTAGTTGCGGTGTATGCGGTGTTTTTGTTATTCATTAGCGGTCGCACATACCAACGCTTAGGCGAAGTCGATATAAACATGCGGTAGAACAGGACTCATAAAAGTCACACTCGAGTGTATAAAAAAAACCTACCCAATGGACTTCATTGTAGAAAGAATGGTAAACAGAACCATCGCTTAGTTTGCGGTGGCGGTACATACTTGCACTGCTTTTTTTGTGAGTAGATTGTAAGTCGCAAAAATATGATCGCATGCCGATCTCTGGTGTGAAGCCACAAGCCCTCAAATAAATGGAAGCGATATTAACAGGACGTAACATCAGGTGTCACTTGAAAGCAGATGTGGCTTCTTGAGGATAATACGCTGTAAAAATGTCAAGCACTGGGTTCCAAAATTAAAGAGATTTTGTAACACTGGATGTGCTACATAACTTTCATAGAGTTCTAGAGGGATCTTCAGACAACTTCGATGAAAGTGTCTCAAGAATGCGTTCTAAATCAACCTTGAAACTAAATAAATTGGTGATTTCACAATCCTTGCATTGAGTTATACCAGTGTCCATTCTCAGTCTTTTAATATCCACCGTCCCTAATGGTGTTGACAAACTTAATTAGATAATCACGCACTTTAACAAGATTTCCATTTCATGACACAGGCTACGCCCCTTCTCTTAATTAATCATTAAGATTCCATCTAAATTCAGTGCACTCATTTAAAATTTACGCGTAACCTCCACTATGAATGATCAACGGTTGTTTTTTTTTTAATAAGGAAAAAAAATATTTCAATAACCATTTTTGTGCTCACTGTCACATAAAAATTCTTAACATGTGCGCGTAATAAATTACAACATCATGAAAAACTCTTCTAATGTTTTTACATATATCCCAAAACACTTGGGTTAGTTGAATGAATACAACCCCCACACTTCGTCCTCAATCGACCGTCATCCACCTCTTGAGTGTTTTCCACCCCCATTCAATGACTCTATCGTCATCTAGTGCATATATGTACATTCACCACAACGGTCTTTCGCATATTAATATATGAGGAGACAAATGAGAGAGAAAATTGCAAATTCCTATCATCCGCCTCTATTCCCTATTCATAATTTAGCCCTGACACACACTCACCACTCCTTGCTGCCGCCTATTGTATTATAAAACAACTTACTCCCAACAACTCTGTGAGAGTTGTTACGACATTCGTACAAACAGATATCAAATATTTAAATGTCCTGATTAGATTATACACCCACCCACCCATCCACACACACACACACACAAATTGGAGCAAAAAAAAAACCAACAACAACAACTGTGCAAGCTTCAGGACTACACCACTCAGGACTGATAAAAATGCATGAAAACCAACCAACCAACTAACTACCCCTTATCATCGTTACTATGCCAACCAACATCCACCCTTCGACTATAAATAATACCAGTTTGCCTAGATACGGTACTTTACAATTTAAAAACACAACAACAATGACAAAAAAAAAATATATGAAAATCCTAGATGGGCATGGGAGCTGAAATGTACCGCCAAAAGTTCTTTCGCGAATAACCTACATCGGATCGAGTTCAACGAGCGACTATAAACTGAAAAAAAAGTCCTTTCTCATAATGACGGCACGATGTGTCGGTGAGAGGGCGGCACGAGTCGGTACGAGGGAAGAAAATTGAAAATAGTGCGCGGAAAAACTGTTACGGAGAGAATAGCAAACAACAAATTCGAAACACGACCGGCTGCGACCGATTTGAGTGCGAGAATCCTGAAGAATTTTAATGAAAAGATTTTTTTTTTTTTTGTGAGATAGGAAGGACTAGGGCAAACCATAAAGAGTTTGTCATGTAATTCCAGGACATATGCACAAAAAAAAAAAATCGGAAAAAATGGATTCACAGGAAATTTGGAAACAAATGTTTTAAATTGTATCCTTTTGATGGATTGCACTTTGTGACTGGATCTTTAGAAAGGACTTGGTTGATGAGCTGTTTAGTGATTATTGAGTTTCAAATCGGCACATGGGCTTGGAAGGAAGAGGGACCTCACAAGGTTGTGAAATAGAAAATTGCTTCAATAACCTAAAGATGATAGTCCTTGAAGAAGGTCTATCTTTCAGTTATAAAATGACCTATGCCAAGGAGTAGAACAGAAGCGGTACTTGTTTCGCAAATTAAGTAGGTACCATGGGGAAAGGCCTATCGCGCCGAAAGATTTTGAAGGAATATCGTTAGATTAAGTTGGCTTATGGGTATGAAGGTCTAGAGAATGAAATACAGTAGAATCCGGATGTAGCGACGATCAAGGGACCGACGTTCTAACCGGACGAACGCACAAAACGAACTGAAAGTTTTAACTTTTCTATTAAATACAAACCTAACACATTGTTGTGTCACGTCGCTAAAAGCGGTTAGTCGTTATAGGCGAAGTCATAGTAAACGGATTCCACTGTACCGTCATTGAAGCGACAAACTTTAATATTTCCCTTTTAGCCTTGTTTGGTTAGGAGCATTTTCTCATTCACCGGTTTGCTTCAGTAAAAGTATAAAACGGAGCTAAACATGGTGATTAATATGCTTAGCCACGTTCATTATTGGTTAGTCCCTCACTTCGTTCACTCCAGCAAAGGAGCAAAGGTTTAAAACTTCGAATAAATCATTACAAAGCTATAGAAGCTTCCTACGTTTACGTACGTAGATATGTCTATCATAACTCAAAGTAGACCAAGCCGCCCTATGTCCCATATAATACAGGACTTCAGTAATAAATATATCCACAATAAGAGCGCAGAAGGAACAAAAAAAAAAAACTCTAACGATAGGGAGCAAGAACTGAAGGAATCATCAAAGTGTATAAAAGGCACAAAGACAAGAGACTGCTTTATTTAATTACCCGTCCAAACCGAAAATGCATTAAGTATCTCTCCACATAATACCGTTTTGCCTTTGAAGTTCTCTCCATCCTATGCCCTATTCCACACTTAATTGACCATCTGTCAAGACGACCTTCCCCACTTTACCACCACTTGCACAGCAAACGACTTCGTCTTCGCGTAGGAAAACTCGGGGGTTTTATCAATTTTTCTAGCTTTAACAAGAATTAAATTCTCTTTAATTATGTTCGTCCAGTTTTGGATCCAGAACCAAGGAAAAATGTCACCCAGAGAATACAAAAATAAACGCCTGCAGAAGAGTAACGTTAAGGAAGTCAAATTTCCTAACGATTAAAATTGAGTTAATCTTTGACGTCCTTGAAATATTTTATCTATTTCATAAGAAATATCCATCCATCCAGACTTTTACAAACTCAAATTAATGACAATCGACTTTCTACACAGTCGTTTGCCTGTTCATTCAAACTTATAGCCATGTACGGGTATCGTTTGTAACGGATATTAAATTGGCCATCCGTTATCTTGCTATAAACTCATTTTTCTAAACACGAGACGAAAAAAACAAAAAAAGGACTTAAACAAAAAAGAGAAAAAATTTGACAATTTCCAAGAATTTTTCATCCTCCCACACGGTCTCAAACGTATCGAGCGAAATGTAATCTCTCACATCGGATCCCAACTTCGTTTTCACTTGTGCTAAAATGGAGGCTTTGTAGACTTGTGTCCTTCCGGTTTTGTATAACCAACCCATATACACCCATACATAGTCGTTTATAAATTGTCGCTTCACGCTCTTACACATTGCATGGACATTCTTGAAAATTGTTCTTTTCTTTTCAGTTGCCCTAGACTGTATTATATGGTTTCGATGTGTAATGCTTGTCCTTAAGGACATAAAATGGTCAAATGACTTTTAAACATCTCTTCACAAAAAGAAAAAAAAAACAAAAGAGCAAACAGCAGTGTGCCTGCAAAGAAATTTCTGCAGGGTGGATGCGAAAAGCAGTGCGGAAAAAAAAGCACAAACTGCAAGTAAACTACATCCTGAAAGGAAGACACTTTACGAAATAAAAATGACCTAAGGAATCAGCAGGACGTTCTAAAGACACAACTACTGTCCTTTTCTTCAAACGATCTCGTGTGCGCGCCGGAGCAATACAAATGTTTCCGGACGAGGATTTATATTTTTTCCCCCTCCTCCTTTTGCGATTTTTTTATGAAAAAAATGGCTTCTCATCGTTTGCGAAAAAAAAGGACAAAACGAGAATACATTGTAGAAGAGTGATGAAGAAATAACGAGTTGGAATAGAGGAACAGCCCAAAGGGAAAAAAGAAAAAAATTAATCACTTTTCAACGATTAAATATTTAAACGGAATTTTAGCTTCAGGATTTTTTTTTTTTTGATGAAACAACGGGAAGACGGACGATGACAGTCATGGATTCTACCATAAATGAGATTTTGAACTTAGACTGTGGACAGTCGGTCATGACACTTTGTGATTGCTATCAGGACTTGAGTCGTTTTTTTTTTTTTTGTGAAATCGTTATTAAATTGAATTCATAAGGGGAAAAGGGAAACATTTTCTCAAGAGGAAATGGATTTAATTTGAGTTGTTTCCTGTGGCGAAGAGCCTTATTATTTAAAATATAATCTCATCAAAGACGTGAATAGATCATTTGACATTTAAAAGTGGAATTGTCTTAGCGCTGAGCTTCAAAGAAGTTAATTTAATCCGACATGACCTGGAATCCTTAAACTTAAATTATAAAACTGATTCAAATTAAACGAGCACCTGGTTGGATGAGGAAGATTTATGGATAAAAAGTGTAGAGTACTGCGAAAAGATAAATGCACTTTAGTATTCAATTTGTCCTTCTTAAGGACTGCGAACACCTGCGACTGCTTGGATTCTGCAGAAATGATTCCCAGAGATGGTATATAGGACGTGGAATTTATTAAAAAGGAAGAGGAAGCCTAACGTTTCGCGACTATTCGTGTTGTTTGTGTTTTTTTGCACGAATGGCAAGGACTTGCAGTTTCTATTGCCGACTTCGAACGGTAAATTTAAAAGATTTTTCACGACAAATTATAACCTCGGTGCCGTGACCAGTAACTTTTGGTTATTTTGCACATGTTAATGCCAGCTCGTTAAGTATTAAGTTGCAAATCCCCTAATGTGAACTTTTGAGTACGGCTGAAGGCTGGTGACATCGGCTATCGATGCGCCGCTTAAATCATTGACATTATTTAGGCAGTGTTGCGTGATGATACCCAGGACGGACAGGTACCTGTTGACCTTCCTTGTCCTTGTAACCTTCGACTATTCGTAAGTTTCCGATAAAGGATGGACCGTATCTGTCTTGTACTTAAGCATTACTTGTAAGTAGCGAAAGCTAATACCTAAGACAGCTGGGACAACCAGAGCGAAAAGAGGCCAAGTTTTCGATTCGAAGAGTTTCACACTAGATAGGAGGACCAAAAATCTAAGGCCTAACTCTGATTGATGCGTTTTAGATTTGTTTGATTATTTAAAGACCGATTGCGTGGATTGAATAGCAGCCGAGCCTTTAAGACAGGTTCATTTGAGAGTGACTTCTGATGTTATTGAAACCGATTCGGTGGACTGCAGTAGAAGCCTTAAGGATCCAGTTGTTATAGAGACCGATTCGGTGGTTTTAGTTGCAACTGAGCTGAGCCTTACTATAGATGCAGCACTTTCAGTTTTAACTGACAAGACCTATGTTAAGCAAGGGACTTATGGAATCCACATATATCTGTCTTGTCTAGTGATCGATGAAAGTCATTGTTTTTTCCAATTAACCATATCAGCATAAACTAAAATGTACTTAAACAAAAACTATGCCGTTGGTTTCCTAAATAGTTCGGAATGGAAGCCTCATTCATGGCTCCAAGATAGACTTCAAGCTCAGCCGCAGTTTTCTTCAATAAATTTAAGAAATTTATAAGTAATCTATGGAGTTTGCGTAAGCTTAAGGACGACCTAGCTTGAGAATGATGTATGTCTCTTTGTTTTCATTGAAACTTAAGTCACTATAGATTGAGCTCTGTTCTGGACTAAGCTTGGCTTGTTTTAAGGTCGACTTCAGATTAATTTGCTCTGGGAAATTGTGGTGATAACTACACATCATTTGCTGACAAGGTCCTTCGAGACCACACTTAAATAAATAAAAAAAAGATTTAGCTTATCGATCCACGTTCAGTAAAAATTCATAGTACTTTACTTTACTGTACTACGCATTAGAAGACAGTTTGTATAGGTTTACTAAGTAAAAAGGATAAAGAAAAAATTAAAAATAGAATTTTCATTCAAATATATAAGGACTTCCTCATGCAAATGCACCATCCTGACATTTGATTCGATTATCCCCAGTTTCCTAATAGACATTTTCCACCTGAATATCAAGATGAGAACTTACAGAGGTCGATACTGTAGACAGAAAGAGAGCAGATAACTTCTGGTGTGCCTTTGTAGGCAGATAAATATTTAAAAGGATGCTGTGGGTGCGCGCTATATGCTGTGCTCATTCACCATAAACCAAGTTTTCTTTTGCTCTCTCATCTATGACAGTTGCCAAAAGGCAGAAGTGTGGAAACATTTTTTTTTTGCATTATTTGATGCTCGACAGGAGATTCTAAAGGAACCACGTGCGGATGTATGTGTGTGGGAAAATTCTGTGTGCCGAGGTGAATTGATTATGTTGAATAACTTTTTCTATTTTTTTTTTATGCAACGGCCTATTTAAGGTGCAGTCGTAGGCATGTGTGTAGTTGTCATGTCTGATTAACTAATTTAAAGTTGATTTTTTCATTTGAATTTTAAGGATCAACTTGGAAGTTTTTTGTAATGAACTTGCCAGTTGACAAGTGGATAAGTACACGTATTATAGTTCTGATTTGAATTTAGGAAACTATTTGATTTAAATGCTACGAATTTGCTACGAAAATAAATTTAGAAGAACTTTTGAGTTTCTCTTGATTATTCCGAGAGATAGGGTTAAGTATTGTAAGGAGGCTAAGCAATGTCGAGTGCTAAAATGACATGTTTGAAGCTGCTTTCAACCCAGGAATGCTTGGGAATATCTTGACTGACATATGTATAAAGGACTACCAACATTTTGTTTCTTTTAAGGTGGACGCAATTATCACGTCACGCCTAGTCAGTGCAAACTGTTCCTGTTTTCTGACGAAAACCTAATGCCATTCAGGCAGATGACTATTGTGTCGTGCCTCAAATTATCAATTGCACTTGGAAACTTTAATGTATAAATCTCTTTACGTGAATAAATTCTCCGGCCCTGAACTCACGTTAGGTTTGCCCGTATCTTCGGTTAGTGCTTCTATCGATAGTTGTTTTTCTAGCAATCACAACTGTAGATGGCATGACTCTCCAGGATGCAGGCAGACTAAACAGATTCTTCCTGACGTCTGTAAGAAATCCGCGGCATTCTTGCTGTCTCTCAGCAGAAAACACTGCAGACAACTTTTTGGCGTTATTACGGGACATTTCTCCTTTGCCAAACATCTCAACTTGCTAGGTTTAAGTGACACCACTGTCTGTGACGCTCGTGGAGAGGGCGACACGACACTACGGAACATTTCCTATGTGATTGTCCTGCCTTTGCTCGTTTCATGTGGTAGATTTTTGGGGCTGATGTGATGAATGCTGGTAACTTAAGCTCCTTATCACTGAATCTCTTACTCGACTTTCTTAGAAAGACGAAGAAATCGCAGTAAAAAGGTTGTACCTGCTGGTAGTACAATAGACCTGTTTTTGCGTCTAAGTGATCCAGCGTGGTGTTCCAACACCCTTTCTATAGTAAACAGAGAATTTTAAGAGTCTTACAGAGACTAGAGAATCAGTTTGATTGAATCCAAAGCCATATGAAGCGGTAGACTCAGGGGAAAATTGGACTACGAAGATGAGGTTTGTCTTTATAATCAATCCGCAGACAGAGCAATGAATTTGCATTGGTAAAAGAGAGACACTGCTAAAATATCGGTTGTAGATCACTGTATTCAAAGTTACTAGGTAGCAGGTTTGTATCTAGTGCCTTAAACTCTACTTTCCATTCAGCTTAAACACAAAGTTACGATCTGTTCCTCCAGAACGTGAAAGATAGTTCTGATTAGCGTAAAAAGGGTTTATCAGAAAGCGCCTAGGTTCCTTAGAGACGAATATAATGAAGGATAACCTGAAACTGTGGCAAATGAGAATATGTGATAATTTTCATTAACTAACTCCGGATATAAACATGCTGTCATCGAATAGGGCTCAACGGAAACTCCCATAATGCATTGCACACCTACCTCCCCTATCTTAATGGGAACTACTATCGAAGTTGTGAGCATCTTTCGTCTTAAATGAGATGGCTTTTGATAAAATTTTTAATCGAATTTCAAAGACCTTGCGTGACACTATCCTTCGACTCTCCATTTATGGAATATGCCATCTAAAGCAATAACACTAGAACTTCAACTGATGCTATTCTAACTCTCGGAAACAGTAAGGAATGTAGTCGAAATTTTGAAGTTGACTTCAGAATCGGGCAATGATTTTTTACTAGGATCCACATCTGAAAGTGACAATGGTAGACTTCACACCTTATTATACTCATTCTATTCGAATAGCCAACCAGGACTGTAGTCAGGATTCATTAGAGGCCTTACACAAAACTTTCCTGATTTTGGAAAGAAAGGCTTAACAAACAGTTGTATTTAGTTCCTAGACCTAGGTCACAATGTATTCATGGAAGATGAGGTCTTGTACGAACTTGCTAAACAGAGATAAGAAAAGGATTTACTAGCGTTCTTTGTTAGGGCTTCCATTGACAGTTGGCTTTATCATTCTTACCGTTATTACTCAGCAGGATCTTATTGGAGTCGGTTATAAAACTATAGGTCTCTTACATTTGTTTGAGAAATACAAACACTTATGACATGGATCGAGGGAAGAAGTCAGGTATTTTTTTTTTGCACTGGGTGTGGATGACACTTTCAATGCTTGTCGTCAGGATCACGATGACACTCTGAAACACTACCTCCTCGATCGTTTAGTTTTTGCCAGAAATGATAAATAAAAGCTGACAGTACAATGGACTTATATTCGTCTTATACTTTCCTGCCAAAAAAGAGATATCAATGGTTGCTACTTCCAAAGCTGCGCCACCAAATTTTTGGGAGAGTGGTTGGTTATCTTCACCAACAAAAGCGAAATCCATAATGTACACCCGGTTGTGATTGAATGTATTTGAGAAGTTTCTTATGAGGATTTGTCATTTCCTTCCAAACGTATTAACTATGCTCACAATGTGGGAAAAGACTCTCAGTTTTAATCCATCGAAACGAACAAAATAGTTTTTTTTTAGCTGAAGAGCAGCTTTCTTTTTATAGAAAAAATCCCTTCGACGCAGTCTTTAACTTGAAGTGCCGTTGGATCTTGTAATGTTTTCGGTTTCCTCACTGTTTTACCAACTCAAACATATCCTTTCGACTGGACTGTAATTTTTTGACATTAAATTCCTGCTTCAGATAAACAATTGCCCACTTTTAAGGATTTTTCCTTTTAAGCGGACCAAAGTCTAATAAATTTCTTTCTTCAGAAGGCACACAGCAAAGGGAGGAAAGAAATGTATTCCCATTTATCTACAGTATTCAGCTAGGAGGTGGGAAATGAGAAAAAAAATCCTTTAGAGAGTAAAAAAAGAAAAACTGCACAATCAGGTCTCTGGGCTGCAATAAAAGCAAACTCCCTAGCGCCGCTTTCTCCATCTCTAACTCTTTCACGATCATAAATATTCTAAGAAAACTTTCCAAGGTAAGCAGCAGCACACAAAAATTGTTTGTCTGTACGCGCCTCTATTCTACTGTGGAAAAGTGGGTGTGTGAGTTTGTGTATAAATGCTACTCTTGCATCCAGAGTCCAAGGTAAAATCACAACCAACACATCAGAGATTCTCGAAGGAACCGAGACCATTTGAAGGATGACACAGGAGGGACGGTACACAAAAATAGAAAATAATCGTTGTATTCAACTTTTATACACGAGCAAAACTAGGAACGCTTTGTTACAGCTCCTAACTGCCAGCTTCCTGAAGGAGTTCATGAGGCTTGTGAGACCAACACTCCATTCCACTTTAATTCACTTTTTTTCAATCCTTCCTTATCCTTTTAGCTTGTTGTGCAAACTGTGACAAAAGTTGAAAATTTATGATCAAGTTTACTACTTTTTCTTATCGATTATGCGGAGATGAAACGCAAAAGGAGCAGGGGTCACATCCTTTTTTTGTTTTTTTTTTGTTCCTTCGCAATTTGCTCTGAATCGTTTAAGGATAAAGTTGTTCTCAGGTAAGATATATGTCTAGCGAGCTAGTAGATGATTGGCTATATCCGTTCACAAATCTTTTTAGCAATTGTTGAAAAAGAGAGAGAGGGAGAAAGGAAGACAAGAAGAATTTATAAGGATAACAAATTGAACAAAAGTCATTTAGAAATAGAAAAAGAAACAAAGTTTTCGTTGGCGGTGGAGGGAAAGTACACTGCATGCACTCTCTAAATGGGATATACTAGCGAAAGTGGATGTTAGCAATGCAATTTACCAAAAAAGGATAATGGAGCGGGATAAATCATATAAATGTTTCGTTGCATCATAATGGAGATATCCTTTCCTCTTTTTTCATCGAACCAGGATTTTGTCATTTCTCAACGTTTATGAAGTCATTTAAAGAGCAATTGCAATATATTCTCAGATGACATGTCCCGCGTGTGTTGGTACCATATGATATTTATGTTTGTATTCAATAAATTTTACAGGAGAAGGATATTTTAAAACGCGACAGCTGACAGAGTGTATGACTACTGTTTAAGTTTATTGAAAGGTTGAAGCAATTGTGACTTACTGTTGTGAGCTGTTTTGTGCGTCACTTAATATCACGTGGGTAGGCTTACCTGGAAAGAAAACAGAAGACATATTGGATTATTTGTGGAATATATCGAGCTTGGGTTGTTCTAGATACGAAATTGGATTTTCTAATGTAATGTGAGTGAGGAGGTTGAACTTTTTTTTCATTATTTTCCTCTTGTGCAAAGAAAATTACTTTGACAGGAAATCTTATTAATGACAAGAGACGTCAACCCCTGTTTATATATATTTTTAGAGCGAGGGGTCCTTAGAACTCCTAAATGTCAATAACTCTATTAATTATAGTTATTTCGTTAGAAGTCACAACCGTAATATTGGAGTATCAATTAAATTTCTTTCAACTTTGAGTGCGCTAGGGGTTGACGATAGGTTTCACACCATTTTGATTGGATTCGGGTTCCGGAACCTCTTTTGAAGTATACAACACGACAAATGGAGACACATAAAATATAAGGATCAAAGTTTTACAGAAAAGTCTACTGATGGAGTCAAAAACGTCGTGCAACTTATGAAAAGTTCTAAATGATGATCGACAATTGGGTCTATACCTTCATTTGGTATTATTTGGGACCATCAGAAACCTTTCTTCTATAACATATCCCCATCAAATAAGATGGATGGTGGTACACCAAAGTCCGTCAAAATTTCATTGAAACATTTAATGACAGGAACAGTTTAAGGAAACGGATAAATTCTGCCATCAAATATCCTGCAACTTGTCAGAGCCACAACTTGTGGAATATCTGTCTGTCTAGCTAATACTACGGTAAGTACGGTAAGAAAGGCATTCTTTCATTCAAAGTCCTTCAACTTAATTAATAAACACAAACCACGGAAAAGTTGTAAGCAACTACTCGTACATCGTAGAAAAAGTGAACAACAGTGTACCTTAAGCATCCGAACCGGTTGATTAAATCTATTTGCTTTATACCAGCAAACGAGTTCTACAGAGACATTATAAAGAGCCCGAAAACCTGCCGTTTTGACCATACTTAACCTTTAAAGAATGGAATAGCTCTTAGTGCGCAGCCCAGCTCTGAACAATTAAAGAATTCAAACACCGACTATATCTTTGGAACTTTGGGGTCACTTTCCCTTCCAAGCAAGACTTGGAGGGACACATAATCCTACATGATGAGTCCCACATACATCAACTTATCAAAGGCAGGCCAATAGGCTAAAACTGTTGTTTGTCGGTGTAGATTCGTTCGTCTCTGAACACGATCCACCCTGCAGAGACCAATCCACCGCCAACTTTGTAAATCTTCTAACAGTGTCATTAAGTGTAATTTCTATCAACAAGCCTGGCCTATCGTAAAAGCTTTAGCTGTCTGATGTCCCTGAAAAGACTGCATATCAGTAGTAGGTGTCGAAAAAATACTCCAAACACTTTTGCAAGAGGAAGAGGAAGAGGCAACGATAACTTTTCATCTGATTTGCCTGGCCCTGTCTAGAGGATATCTTGTGAACTTTTCTCATTGACCACCTCGGAGAGGTAATTCCTATAATATTCTATAAATATGTTTCTGCACAAGGCAAAGACAGACACTTGTACCAATCGTAACTTTAACAAGACTCCACAGGAAGTCATTAAGAAAGCTTGGGACACAGAACCCAACAGCATGGTTTGTAGAATGTATTAAATGCTGAGTACGACAACTCTGAAAATACTAGCGAAACAAACGACTTCTAAGGTTAGCATAACACGAGGCTTCTATCAATGACAAACCCTGAGAACTGTCAAAGTTTACAGGGTATCATCTCTCTACAAATGAGCAATGAGAAGGATCAGATCCATAAGTCTATAGCTTACACCTTCGTAAAGCGTATTATTGAATAGTCCACTTTGAGTTCGAGAGCAACTTAACGGACTGAGTCAGGAGTGTTAAAGCCATTATACAATGGCGAAGCATTTTCTAAACTGAGAACCATACGATGGAAAGCATTTGAAGACACTACTTTACTTGGGTGGTAAACTAATCTGTCTGAAGTCATGATTTGCTTTGAGTCTTATGGTAGCTTGATCATCTCCATTTAGTCAGTTGTAGGTGTCTGTCAAAAATTGTTCATTAAAAAAAGTCACATCGCAAGCGGGGCTTATATCCCTTAAAGGCCCAGAAATGCGATCCTCTTAGAAAAAAAAAAAAAACGTCCTAAATGCCCAAATAAATCATAACGATATCACATGCATACCATTTCAATCTGCTCACATCTGCAATGTGTCCAGTTCAGTACATGAATCTGTCAGTTACTTAAGAGTTCATCCTACCACAAACAGCCTTGATGCAGCTCGAAATATGAATCCACCAGCTCCGCAGATCCTTGGACTACTTTCCTTCAATTTTATTTTTTTGTCATCACTTCCGATCGCATTGTATAATAGATTTGTAACAATTCCCCGAAAAACCATCACAAGTTGGTATGGAAATTCAGGAAGAAATCCCTGACAAGTGGATTTGAATGTGCATTCAAAGAAAAGGATATTTTCTTTTTTTTCGTTCGTTTTTTACAGAAAAAAAAATAGAGAACCTGCACATTTCAAGTGTCAAATGGATTTTGTGTGTGTGCCCGTTGGAGCGAGTGCCAGCAATTGGAATTACTCCAGAGGCACGACTCTGCCACAAACACACACAGCCACTCGTTCACATTGTGTCAACGAGTGAGTTATATTACATAGAACTAGTGTATCCAAACCCATCTGCAGGGAAAAACCGACAAAAGGGTGAAATACGAAATCCTTGAAAAATGAGCATGCTGGAGGAATGGATATGCATTGCAGTTGAAAAATTGTGCACGCCTGTGTCTTATGGTTTGAAGTTTGATTCAGTATGCAAAGGAATATGAACTCGAGCAGGAAATTTATTGAAACCTCCTGAAACAAGAACTGTGGAGGACTGAGTTCTATTGTTTCAGTCCAGGTATCTGTTTTGAATGTTACACAGATATCTGTTCAGATTTCGTGCCGAACATGGCTGAGATGATAAGTAGGTATTTTGGTGTTTGAAAAATGTCCTTTCACCTCAGGACGACACTAACCTTCGTCAATATTTCAAAATCTATATCAATCCCTTAAAATCGCTATCACACCTTTACACCTCAACAAATACCTGACCCTCGTTTAACAGAAAAAAACAAAGAACCTTACCTTATCTCCCCCCTTCCCTCTTGCCAAGGATCAAGAGAGAAACCAGAAAAAAAAAACTTTATAATTACTCTCTAGGAAGGACATTTTTTACATTTTTATCCTGTTTACGAGCGTTTTTTTGTTCAACAAACAAACACAGACACACAGACTTATACCCTAATGAAAATATTCCATACAATAACTTACGGTAGTGACGTGGTTGAGAGCACACCATCATCATCATCAGGACGAAGGAATTTCCCTGAATATCGCTGATAATGTACGACATACTCCTTACCCTCTTATACTGTAATAGAATATCAATTTGGAATTTACCTAAGGTAAATTTTAGCCACTAGAATGGCAAAGGCACACACAGGCACACACACAACACAACAACACGGAAATTCGTCCTTCATTGTTGGTAACATAGTTGAAAACTGTCTAGATTATATCGGCAAGATTATGAAAGACAGAAAGGCACACGCCGAGAAATAGAAAGAGATAGAGGAATTCCTTTAAAAGGTTGCGGCAGAAGACTTAGAAGTATTTTGTAGGTATGTCCTTTTATCCTTCATTGCTGGCAAGCAAACAGAAACGATGCGATTTCACCATTCCACAGTTCAGAAAAGTTTCATCGAAGTTTGATGAGGGTGAAAATTTAATGAACACAGAGGAATATGCTGCCGAGAAAGAACGGGGTCCTGAAAGGTGCAAAAAGGTGTTGGTTCCTTTCCTTTTTTTCCTTTTCGCCTGTTTTTCGTCGTTTTTTTTTTTTTGTCAGGGTTGTCTCTGCACAAAATTTACTTAGTAATCCCTGTAGGTGTCTCACCTTATGAGCGACATCGATTGTTCAAGTCAGAGAGGGTGAACAGAGAAAGAAAGAGATAGAGAAAGTTTTCTTAAGACGATTACGGCTTTCTAACATAGCGGTTTCATTTATTTAGTGTAAAACTTTAATTAACTGTTACCTCCGGTAAAGTTCGTCCTGAAGTTCAGTTGTTAAATTGTGTGACTGGCGAGGGATAGAGAAGGCGGTTAAATTGCATGGGAAATACGATGATTTACTGACAAAAGTTTCGGTTTTACCTGACTGCATCATCGACAGTAAATTGCTTGTGCTTGTGGATTATTTGACTATTAGATGGGATGTTGTTAGGATGGACTATAGTATTTTGTTGTACCTGATGTCAGACTTAAACTATCCAGTTGAGGAAAGTTTAAACTTCTTAACGTGACTTACTTGGGGTTAGGTAATATTTTGAGGAAGTGGACAGCTTTCGTAGAATTTTGTTATCCTTAACGAGTTTGTGAGGGACAAGTTGTTGGAATTGGAATTGGAGTTGACAGAATTAAAAAAGAAAAAAAAAAGGTAAAAGGAAGTTTGTTCAAGGCTAGGTACGATTGTTGAAAACATTCTGGAGAATATGATTCGATCCACGTTGGATATTTAAACATTCCTTGCATTTGGATACTATAACACACAGACATCAATCTTTGCTCATCAGAGTGCTTAAGTGAGTTTCTAGATGTAAACAGAAATGATTACTTACAGAAAGGATTAATAAAAATAATTATTGCTAGCCTGATAGGCTATAGTCTTAATTACTGGACACTTTTTATGAGATGATATACTTCTTCGTTGACTGGAAGAAAACTCACTCTCTCTCAAATTTATGACCATGTAGCAACTGTTGGAAGTTCTGGTTGAACACACTTAGGTGACACATCGGTGACTAGGCTCCTCTGAGTACTCGAAAAGTTGGCGTTTGGTCTTCGATGCCAGCTTCCAGTTGCTCCGCCTTCCAAAAGAACTGCAAGATAGTGTACCTGTCGGACGACTGTTCTCTTTCCTTGAGCTGGGAGATTGCGTAGGCAGTCTTCTTCTTATGCAGACAACAACGAGAAAAATCCGAAATTTGAACATCACATTCGAAATGAAGAGCATCTTTGGTAAATTAGTCGGAAAGTACAGCCTATACGACAAAATATCTAGAAATAGACTCAAGCAAGGGAACATTTCAATATTGCAAGCACAGGCTTCTCACACTTCCATACTCCGAAAGAGACTTGTCGGTCTTTAAAGCAACCAATGTTGAGCACACATCTAATATCTTTGATGATCGACTCAAAGAACTACGTGGTTGTACCCAAAGTGCAGGTTTCCCGAGAGAAAGGTGGCTTTTAAAAGTCTTATCCGATGGAAAGAGCGGATGTTTAAAGTCTTATCTGATGTCAGAAAATGGCATTCCGAGGCATAAATATAAGCCTGCAGAAATAAATAAGGAAATATCGTGATCTTTTTGAAAGAACATTCCAACAGTCTGCTGTCAAGTTTTAAAGACCATTCGATTTGAACGAAACTAAGTGAGGACGGGATTGAGATCAAACAAATAATAACTTTTGCCAAAGGCTGCTAAGAAGGCAATTGACAAGCAAAGCCCTCTCTCGAACAACAAAAGTGACCCTATATAAGACCTTAATAATCCCAGTCCTGCTCTACGGCGCAGAGGAATAGACTTTACCATAAATGGATTAAGGTGCTCTTGGCTGCTTCGAGAGGAAAGTTCCTCGGGTGATTTTCGGTCCTGTCTGCATAGACGGTGACTGGAGGAGGAGATACAACGACGAACTGTACGGGCTGTGTACAGCGACATCGACTTAGCCAGAAGAGTGAAGGTCTAACGACTAAGGCGACTGGGTCATGTAGTGCGGATGGACACCAATGCTTCGGTCCAAAAAAATCTTCGAATCCACCCCCGAGGGACAGCGCAGTAGAGGAAGATCGCGACTCAGGTGGCGCACGCAAGTTGAAGGGGACCTCATCCAACTTAGCGTGCGAACCTAGAGGCAGCTAGCTAAAGATCGAGCTGGCTGAAGATGCTTGTTGGATGAGGCCATGGTCCGGCCCGGACTATAGCGCCACCTTAAGTAAGTGATGATAGTTTAAATCCAGCAAAACTGTCCAAGTAGTCGCATGCACCAATAATATTGGTATTTACCAGAAGAGCACATCGTCCTGTTGTTTTTTCTGCTTTAAACTCAGTTCCAATATGAACATTATCATGTGGGACTCCTTTTTTAGCACCGTCCATGACCTAAATACCGATGGTTATTGTGTAACCATATAAAAAATTCATTTTAAAATTAATGGTTTTCCTGCAACAAGTAGTAACAGTGAAAAATGTAAGCATTGCAGTCAAACGATTTAGGTGCCTTGACACATTCCAAATGAATTTGAAAGGATTTTTGGGTCAGAGGCAGAGCATTCAAAACTTATGACAAACTAGGCCATTAACAAACTCATAAGGTCAAAGTGTTACTCCCAAGATGTTGGTATAGTGAGCAGGATGTTTGCATTTCAATCACATAATTGCGAGTTCAAGTACATTTAAAGGTCCTCGGATGGAACTAAGACATAACCCATGAGACCATAACTGAAAGGTTTTCCTTTTTTGTTTTTTTGTTTTTTTATGTTTCATTTTAACTCTCGGCTATCTTTGGGCTACATTCTCAGCGGGAACTACTGAAAAGTTTTATTCATGAAAGTCCTTCTATACAACCATTACACTACCCATTACTATTCCAGAATCTTACGACATTCACCGGCGCAACTATTTTTTTTATTTTTTATATGGCGCCATTATAATTTATGACACGAAAATATCGTTCACTTGTAAGGATACACTTTTGCTCCTTCAATGTCGCCACATAAAATGGTGTGTGTTCAAAAGCGCCGACACTCACTCGACAAATGGTTATCAATAAAATCAGATATTGCCATAGGTGGACCATAAACGCGCCATTAACAGTTTTGCCATCCTTCTACCCCACCCTCCAGTGGAATGCTGCTTTTGTTTTCTGACGCCATACCAGTTTAACTCACGACTGTTACAACTTCCTATTTAATGGTCACTTTTATACTCCCTATCCTCTGGCTCGTCGCAATATCCTTTCATTTCAAAAATTATTCACTGTGCAGTGTAATAACCACTTTGTTGTCTGTCCTCAGAACCAAAATACGACAAACAAAAATCACCCCCTTTTTGGAAAGAAGTCTTTCGAAAGTATATCCAGAAACAACAAACACACATCACATCAGAAGTTATCCAAACAAATTTTCTGATGCCTTAAAGCGGATCAGCAGTGGCTTTAAAGCTAAAAGCTGGCGCACAATAACACACACATTGTCAGTCAGTTGTTGTGTGCCTCCTAATGCTATTATCCTAATCATATTGACAGTCAATGGAACTCATTTTGAGACTGTCTTTCCCTTTCAGTGTTCTGTGCACAGCTGTTAGTGGCACTGATGAGTGTTCGCTTAATGTAAATAGCTCTACATACGCGTATAAGTATGTTTTTTTTTTTTGTGATGTACCCCCACCCTCTTATCCAGTAGGGTGTGTTATATTTATAGATATGGTTTGTAACGCAGATTGGAAGCTGTTAAAAAAATGGTCTCTCGACCAAACAACAAAGAAGCTTAACCTTGGGCAGTACGTACAAAGACTTTGGGGTATTCTGACTAGGACAAAGCTATTATGCTATAAGAAATAGGTAGATTAAAGCTTCAATCAATAAGTGATTGTTGAACCTTTTGCAAAAATCCGTAACAGAATAACTCATTCCTTGACTTTCACATTGGTCTTCATGATGAAGAGGTTTATAGATAGGTGGCATACTCTGCGACTGACAAAATATAAAATTTTTGGATATGCATTCCAAAGGGTCCATTTCATAGTAATCCAATGAGATAGAAATCTGCTTTGCAGTTGAAAACATGTCATGTAGACGTGTGCATGTTCCTTAGGTATTTTCATACTTTGAAGGATTCGTTAATGATTATACAGACTCTTCAGTAAATTGAGTCTGAAACCTAGAGTCACTAAGCCAAGTCGAGGCTTATAAGCGGTATCACTTAGTTCCCTAACTTCTTTTCTTTTGGGTGCTTGATCTCCAAGCCACCCAAGCCACATTTGTTTAGCAAATGGCGCACTTGCTAGTTTCTTAGCGCGCAAAATCCATTATTTTAGTGGAGGACAATCGGTTTGTAGTCAGAACTTCAGTCCAAAGCTGCAAAAGTCATTTCAACAATTCTTTTTCCTATTTGGCTGTGATCTACAAGCCATAACTTGAAGCTTAAGCTATAAGGATTTATCTTTCGTGCAACACAAAACCGTGTGATCTAGTTGTGAATCTTAGGATCCTTAACACAAATGACTTTTCTCAAATTTAGTGGCTTTTATCACGGACTTGTGTAAGCCACACTTGCATTAACTTCCTAACAATTCCTAGTCGATATGGACTGATGGTTAAAAAATAAATATTTAAAGGAATAGGCATACTCTTCCAGCTGCTTCACGTTTGTCTTTCAGGTGGAGGTTTCTCTGAATTCTTACCCTTTGAGTCTAAGCTTATACAGAGCTACATGAGGAACCTAAAGTAGATAGCTACTTACGATAAATTAGACATATGAGCCCTGTGGACAACGAGATTACCGATGAAGCTTACAATCAACATTTGAACAATAAGTTTCTCTCAAAAAATGAAGCTGTCTACGAGGGTTACATTGACCTAACCTCGGCCCTTTAAGCACAATAAATCACGATATTCTCGTATGAATGCTGAGCTGCTGACGAACTTTATTGCTGGGTAGTGCATATTTTATTGTATTGTACCACATCAACAAGCTGAGCCTTTCGATCCTATTGGACAATGTTCCACCAGTTTAAAAGATTTCGAATCAATAACTTGGACAGTTAGGTAAGGTTAGCTTGAAGCGGCTGCCAACTATAGCCAGCACACTTAGACCAGTGATAGGTCCATTGTGATACCACATGGATCTGAAGAGATCTCCATGCCTACTCGTTAAACCAATTGGAGCTTTTCATGAAGCGAAGGAGGTTTCTGATCTCCGTGTTTTTCAGATCGCCTAAGTCTCTAAAGTAGAATTCTCCTAAATGGAGTCTTCTTTTGCTGGACAGTTACAAAGAAGGTGGGAAATCGTTTCCTCCTCCTCTTCGTCCATGCAGCTCGTTTGAATGGACGCCAAGCCTTGTTGCATGCATGCCTATTAGACAGTGTCCCGTGATCACATCTTTTATGGAACTAATATGCGATCTGTTGAGAGAAATCAAATTCTTAGAGCTTGGACAGTACCTTGTAAAGAAGTCACTATATCGTCACGGTTCCGTCATTAAGCTCTGGTTTCCCACACTGCGGTTAAATTTTTCTTTAAGTTCAATTTGAAGCGATTGTAGTCTTTGCAGCGCGTAACTAATATGCCCAACAATCAACTCATAAAGCTTACAACTTTAAGGGTTGTCTTAGATGGAAAATCTATAAGCTCCGACCATGGTCTAGTTAGGTTTCGACTGGAGTCAGGCTGGTTCCCATATAAAGAGTAAACATATGTATATTTGATTGCTCACTTGATACAATTTATTCAATGCACTTTGCAACTCTAGATTCAACTCTACAGTTGTCAACCTACATTCCCCCAGGTTGTGACTAGTGAATCATGCCATAAAGTAGCTCAAATCTTGACAGTCTGTCAAAGAAAAGTTATTGGACGTGGTTATGGTTGAATTATAAACCCTCACGACTTCATAGAACAGATAGGGTATCCTACAATCAGTTCCAAATACTTTTTAATTTGTCTGCGTGATGTCTGATTTGTTTTGCTTAAAACTCCCCTCTAGGTATTATACCAGAAGGCGTACAAGTGTTTCGCTTCGCTTTGTATACCTTTTTTGCCTATTAAATATATGAGAGTAGCTCCTGTTCTTCCTGCTCCTGGCACGTGTTCAACTTTCAATAGGTTTCCTCCATTAGAAATAAATAGAACTCCCTACGATACGAATTTAGGGGGTGGAACACGGAAGTGTATTGTAAGGGATTATTTTGAAAATGAGAAAACTTCTGCAATGCGATGTTGTTTATGAAGGACTCTGGGTGGTACGTATTCGAGCATGGTATGGAAATGTATTTTCCAATTCTTTTGAAGTTGACTTATCGTAATCCGTTTTGATTTTGATTACGAGTGCACGTTATTTTTAGAGGGGGACACATTAACAGATTCCACAGCCGATAATGAGGTAGATTGCGCGAGAGTTGAATCGAAAGATGAGGGGGTTAGGTAACATCAACAGATGGCGCATATTAGAAACTCCTGGCACGTTTAGACTCCTGTGGTGCGTGAGTTTAAACCCTATTGTTACAGACTTTGATTATGTGATTTAGGTAAAATGTTTTTGTTTCGGTGTCTGGTTGTTGCTTATAAGACTGATAAAATTTTGTTCTGTGGTTCCAAGGGTGGGTAGGTAGGTAGGTACGCCACTAATTACTTGAAAAATTTATAGTCAAATCGAAAATGAGTGGTGGAAAAAGTCTGGTACGTGGAAAAATACTGCGACTGGTTTTGATTTTTTGAAGAAGTAACAAGCGACAGGCAGAAAGCCTTCGATTCCCCTTTAAATTGCCCTGTACATAGAGCTTTGTCGATGGGTCCCTGTATCTATCAAATAGCTGTCAAATATCGCCTCCATTCCATCAGTCATAAAGGCCAACAAAGATAACATCGCATTGAGGGAATTGATGTCTTGTCCTAAGGACATTTGAAGAGACTCAGATATTTTGACATCGGAGGAATCAATGTCCTATCCTTAGGACATTTAAACCCGGTCATTGGTATTTTGGTACTAGTTTAAGTCACATAAAATATAATTTTTATGTGTTGTGTCAATTTGGGTTAAAGCCCATTTAGAAGGGTGACAGATTGCTTACACTTGTTCATTACATTGAAAAGATTCACAAACTGCAGACATGCTTTCCAAAGACAATGCCCGTTAACTTACCGTTCTAAAATTAGGCCAGTCGAGGTTGATTAGAAAGTTAGTAGAATATTTGGAAAGTGCAGGTTTGTTCAAGTATGTTTGCTCAGACCCCATCAGATAGGGACATACCGTAGTCTTGTAGTGAATTTTTTTGACACCACAATCAGAATTCACATGTATTAGTCGTATTAATGTCCCATTTGAGGTTGAAGATTCAAAGTCAAGGCGAAAGATGGCGACTTTAGGCAGAGCCGAGTCAAGTCCAGTGTTTCAAGAATTTTAGAAATGCCATGAGTCCTAGTGGCTTTATTCATTCTATGTTACGAACGAATAGATAAGGGTGATACTTGAAAGTCAGAAACTCACAACTACCTTTAACAAGGTTCTTGTATGGAAGATGGAAATGGCAGAAAAAGCCTGCTTTCCTGTCTGTCTTCTGCCTATTGGTCGATTTAAAATAAAGTCAGGCTATGGTTGTTATCATCGTCGGGACACGATTATGCTGCACATAAACGATTTAAGGAAAAATATCAGGACTTGCCGTATAAAATACGAGTATGATCAACTGGTAGATTATGGCAACTCGAGAAAGGATCACACATTTTCAGATAATTGTTTTCTTTTTTTTCCATTTTGTCAATTCTCTGAACTAAAGCTGTGAAAGAAGCTCTTCAGTTCAAAAGTAAGTCAACGGATAAAAGAGATTGCAAGCTTCAAGTCCACGTATACTTTTTACACTTCCAACCAACCATTTACACTTTCCGCCAATCGTTTTGGAGTACACAAGGAAACGATGAATCACTGTATAATAGCCAACCCTTAATATGGACGTCTGAATAGGACTTCACAAAAATACACACTACACCATATAAGGAGGCCTTTCTCTACAAAGTAAAGGCGGTTGCACATTCTACCTCTCTCCCGCTACAACATCCATTTTGAAAAATAAACATCATTCTCATTGTTCTTCACGATTAAATTGTTTCAAGCAAAAGTAAACATTGTCTCTTCTTAATTGGTTTCAGCCAAGGTTGATTAATTAAGTAAAAACCTTAACATAAAATAACGAACCTCAACTTCAACATAATTGAAAGCAGTGCCAAGCGATTCCATTCATTTCATTCATAGTCTGTCCTACATTGTGTATACAATTTGCAATATAAATGAACAAAGGATCCTGCATGCCTGGTAACATTTAAGAAGGGTGGTAAAATAGTTTCGAAAACCTTCACCTTCATTCTATTGGTTTAAGGAGTAGGTATTCCAAAAGGTAAACAACATTTGGAAATTGTCGTAAAAAAGTGCAATGTATCCAAGTTCCACAAAGAGAAGAGCTTTTAGTAGTGAGTACTAAAATGATGTTTAGTGGTTCGAATTTTTACTTTCCTTTCGGATACAAAAAGCTTTCAGATAAAGAGGACAATGAGTCCTGGAACTGTTAAGCTTTTATTGAAAAAATACTGGGAAATTTATAGAGGAAAGTTGTGATATTGGAAAGAAGAGAAGTGCATAGGATAAGTTGCTTCGAATCAAATTTAAGAACTCGCTTTGCAATTGCAATTTGGCTTATAAAGCATTTTGAAGTCGGTGTATAATTTGAGAAAACGATTTGACAAAATCCTGTTGAGATTCCAATTCCACTCATTTAGCCAATGCACCAACCCGCTGTTTTAAGCTTCTTTTTTTCGAAGATTGAATTTCGAAATATAGCCCAGGAAGTTTGAAGTTTTCTTCTCAAGTTGATACATATTTGCTAATGTTAAGAGCTTTATAAAATGTATCACAAGCTACATAATTATGGACATTGGGCGGGTTTGTGTCTAAATAGAAAATTATAAAATTTGTGGATTCATATAGCTAACACAAATTCGAGTACCTCTTTGAATCTTTCGATGTGTATCAAAAGTTGGAAAAAACTTAAAATTTATGGAAAATCTGATGTGTCCAATATGATGATGCCATTGAATATACGAGTAGCAAAATAGGTTTGGTAAGTTGTGTCATTGAAGAACGTGAATGAGTTTTCAAATAGAAGTGGACAGATATGCAAAAATATGGCTTTACATAAGAGCTTCATAAATTTTTAAGTATAATCCTAGACAACAAGAAAACAGTTTTCAATCACCAAGCTATAGCATTAAGGGTATAAAATGAATCAGACCATTTTTATATTTAAGCTTATAAGATTGTTGTGAGATAGCCAAAGATTAAGGAAACAGTTAAGAGGAACAGAATCTGTCTATGGTATGAGAAAGTCGATAGCCAGAACAATCACAAAATGTATGTAAAACAATACACTTCTAGGCCTTGCGGCCACTCTTCCATCTTCTCGTACATAAAGCAATGCGCTTTAACCTTTTTTGTAACTTTTCCACATTTCCTGTGAAATATACAGTTGCACTGCGATGAGGGTAAGGGGCTGTTAGAAGGATGATGTGCTTTCTATCTGATTACTGATTTCACTGTCTAAGGGAGGATGAAACACCCGAAGACTGGTATACTGTGTGAATGCGTGGCTATCTTCATAAGATGCTTACTTTTGATCTAATCTTCATTTATTAAAGCCTGTCTTGGATTTCATACTGAGAAGCTTAACTGCTTGAATGGAAAGTTGTAAGTAATAAAAAGTATGGTAAGACTGTCTGCAGAACCAGGCTTCTCAGTGCTCACTATACTAGAAGCACTAAGGCTAAGAGAATTGACTAGAAAGACCGTATAACCACTTCGAACTCAAGTACAAAACGAGGATTCCCTGTAGAAACAGTGAAGAATCTGCGCTAGAAATCTATACTGATGGCTTTTAGTATGTGTGCAGGGGTCTTCTATGCACCACCTGAGGTTTGTATAAATCGTAATTTAGACTGCCAGACTAGTGCAGTATATTTCAAGCATAAAAAGGGGACAATCCGGAGAGCAGCAACTAAGCTCTCAATGCATGCAATCGAAAGCAGGGCTATTGACCTATCGATAGACAGCTATAGATAGAGAGCTATAAAAGCCTTGGAAACCCTAACAAAAAGATCTAAGTTGCTAACGCATTGCGGCGGATCTCTAAACGAAATCATAGACCGATGCGATTTATCTCTAAACTAGGTTCCAGGCAGTAGCAGACATTTCGAGCAGCTGCAGGACGATAAGCTTAAAAAACAAGGGATTGGTCGAAAGCTTACTGATAACAAAGAAAAATTGTTCACAGGGGAATTGTATTCATACTACATACATGTCCTTTATCACGTCTGATTTGACCAACGTTGGATCTGAAGAAAACGAAGAGGCTACTACCGATAAACTAGTTAAGCAGAAGATCTACAATCGGACCCCTTACAAGGGGAGGATAACTTAGAGGTTGAACCTTGTGAAGACAACAGACTTAGAATTCTGTTAAGCAAAGAATATCAGTAGAATGTTTCGTGTGCTTTAGTTATTTTAATTTTTTTCGTTTCAATTATGTAGTTTGAATAGGACCCGGAAGCCATTTCGACAATCATCGCATGGTTTATTTATATCGTTACTTGATTATGTTAAATTAAACTCTTACCCGTACTTAATTCAATTATTTTTCGTGTTGTAATTATTTGAAATCAGATTTGGTTAGGTGTTTATGTTTTCCGTTTCACATAAGCCAGCAATGAATAAATTTCAAAAATTTAGTTATTTCCCGTGTCGTTTAAGTGATTTAAATAAAATGGAAATGGGAAACTGCAAAAATAAAAAATAAAATAATAATTGCTACAAAAGCACTAAAAAAACAAAAATTATGTCCATTCAGATTCATTTTGAATGAATTAATGAATGAATATTTTTTTAAGGAGCAGTCCCGATTTGAATGTTTAAACATTTTAGATTGGCTTTGCTTCAAAAATGCATAAGGTAACTAAAGTGGCATTTCGACAATTGCTGCAACAGCTGTTTTTATGGATGATAAGTAATTTGTGAGTTTAAAGCGACTCTTTGGAAAGAAAACAAACAAACATTTGAAGGACTTAAAAAGATAAAATAACTAGACAATGTTGATGAAACATATATACCAATACTTTAGAATAGGATCATCGTCCTTAACCAAAGGTCTGTAAAAATGGAAAGATAAAACTCTCTTGCAACAAAATCTCCACGAAGCTTGCATTTGGAGTTTTATCGACAATATAAGGGAAGTATAGCTTCTTCACTTGAGTGCTGAATCGAAATTGTAATACGAGAAAAGGCAACCAAGCAAGAATCAGAAGGTACGGAGGCAGAAGGGCTTAGATAGAAATCACAATGAAATCAAAAAAGCAGATAGGCAGGAGAGCAATTGATGTGCTGAAAGCAGGTTGTATTGAAGACTTAGTGGCCTTAAGACCAGGACCTTAAATTCTCGTTTTCTATACACAGGGTAGGCATTCGGTCTTTGTGGACAGCTTATGCTTACAAATATGATATCTCCAACCTCTGTTGGGAACGATAATCCATCAGCTAACAAGCCTCTAATTTTCTTTTCTTTTTTTTTCCAATGTGAATTAGAACTCCTGCCCCATTTTGTATTCCCAGTTGTTATTCTAGGCTACGATTGTAGTCCATTTGAGACCACAGAAAGGCTCTGGTTTGGAAGGAATGGCAGTAAAAGTAAAGGTCTACAATCTTATTCTTTTCAATGATCGGACCAACGAATAACATTGTTGTTTCTGGTGAGACATTAGAAGAGCACATGGTCGGTTTTGTACTTAGATAGTGCATTAAGGTTGAATGATTTGCGGAAGTGTTGGCGACTGCGCCTTTGATGCCTCTTACAAGGTAGAACTTGGCAAAGATGTCAATGGAATAGATGTTGGCCTTGTTGTTTCGAGACATGGCTACTGAGTCTAAACAGACCAACATCAACTCATGGAACAATTTTGAATAGGTAAGTTAACCACCCTTGATTTTTAGGATATAATGATAGAATATCAGACTGTGCAATAACTCAGTCCTCAACATGTCTTCTACAAAAGACTAACACTTAGAGCGAGAGTAGGTCTATTGTGATACCATTGTGAGCAGTATGGTAGGGAACCCCAATCAAATCCTGAAACCATTTAGAGTTCCTAACGTAAAACTGCAGATCGGTCATGCTTTTAGTGTTCAAATCATTTTATGCCTGACCGATAAGCTTGAAGATGCTACAGTGGCAAGGGAAACTGTAAGAGTGGTGAATGTCAAAGTCTGCCGAGAAGACGCCGATGTCGATTCCCTTGGCAGTTTAAGAGCACTCCGAAAAAATCGAGGTAGATCTATTCTAAAGAACTTCCTGCTCCTGTCCGGAAGCGGTGAAGCAATAAAATGTTTGCATGTCACACATTTTACTCACGCCATTGATGAGTGTCCCTCTCAGCTTTAGGGCCAATGAAGCGGTAATAAGTGTAGCATGTTTTAAAGCGCAGTTGTAAAAAGTTCTCAGCACATCCGTGATGCTGAGGCAAGTCACTAGTAGAATCAGGATCTAAAACACTAGCTCTATTAAATTGTAAACTTGAAAACAATCGCGTTTGACATGAGACTATACGGTGAAGTAAAGTGGCGTTCTGAAAATGTAACAAAAACACCAGTCTTTTCAAATAACAACTAATGATTTAGGAAAAGCTTTTAAGATTTTACCACACAATGGATAAATGCACTTAAGTTATATTATACTAGATGTAAAAATCATCATCCCTTAATGAACACCCAAAAGCGCTCCAAAGCCTTCAATGCCACCCTAACATAAACAAGTATAACTGAGAGATGAAAACAATGATTATCAGACGTCGATTGGTGGATAAATTCTTTGAGCAATGGTTCTAGAACTTGTTAAATTGCACTTTAAAGTTGTAGTGAAACAAAATCCTTTTTCCAACGGCCTTTACCAACAACGAAACACTCAATGTATGTACGAGTATATATAGGTACTCTCCAGAGTATAGCAAACGACTTTCTAATTTCGTTCCCACATTACAAAGACTGTCTAAAAGTTAATATTTATAACCGTTATATTCTGAAAATCCATGGCCTATATATACCCCAGAGTTACTCTATCCATACGTTTACCAAAAAAACTCATAAATAATTTCTATGGAAATCAAACCCATAAAGTACTTTGTAATTGCACCCGAATCGTGACGGGAATACAAAGCGACCTTGTAGGTAGAAGAGTTCATCTCTGGCTACGATCGTCCTTGATACAATAAAACAAAAACCGCAACATGAAAATAATTGATACAATCCTTTTGGAAAACAACACAGAAAATACGAGTAGGAAGGCCATCGTACAGTTCGTAACATTCCAGCTCCTGCACCAATATAACATCAAGCATGCTACTTAAGGTGATATGAATTTAACGGTGATGTTAATTACACTGCCATCTCTTTGTCGAGTGCTTATCCAACGATGAGTGGGCAAACTTCTACTGTGACTTACTTTTCGCTGCCCAAGCACATTCATCTTAAGACCCACGCCGCCGCCGTTGCAGCTTAAACTTTAATATGCTATTACAAGAGAAACAAATTGTATCTCAACAAGGAAAAAGATATATATATTTATGTGTATATACAGACAGGAAGAAAGTACAGGCGCACCACAGAAAGGGGATCATTCCCCTGTGGTACAACCTTCACAATTTGCGGTTCAGTTATGTTCTTATTTTCATTTTTATTTGGCCAACTTCGCAAGTGGCTCCCAAGGGTCCTTGTAATGAATTATGCCACATTGCATCGCGTAAAAATAAAAACCACTCAGAGCGAGCTAGCACGAAAGCATGGACTACAAATCCCTTGTCGCATGAATAATAACTTCCTACTTGGTGAACTCTTTGCGAGGCATGATTGATGAGTGAATAAGACTTGTAACCGATTCTCTGATTCAATTGAACGTTAAGGCGCTGCCAATCCGATTTGAACTGATTTTTCCCTTGCCAAGTCCTCTAACAGGACAACACAAGCACTAGTCTTTCCCTTTTCTTGTTGAATATCGGATTCTTTTGTGCCCACATCCACTAGGAGGACTCATAGAATATTCAAACAAAACACAAAACACAACGAGTGAAACAGGTAACGAGAGAATTCAGAAAAACTTATGAATGTTGATGGCTTCTCCCTGGAGGTGTGCCGGGAGTTTGTAATAAGCTTTCAAGAGTCTCGATAAGTTGGCAAAAGATGACTGCTCCCAGCTGGGCATTTGATGTAATTTGTGTGCTTGTTTTCTGTTTTTTTTCGCTTCTTTTAGACTTTCTCTGAATTTTTTTTTTTTGTTATAAGAAAAAAAAGTTTTCGTTTTTTTTTTTAATGAAATTAAAGTTCTCTGGCACTTGGAAGTTTATAATTAAGAAGCACCACTAGGAAGTTGGGAGAGATGAACGACGAGAAGGCATTTTGTAATTGGGTCAATTACTGGACACATTTTAAGGAAGTATATACTAGTTCCTTATCACTAGGGGTGCATAAACACACAAACATATCTATGCATAGTCAGTCAGAGTCGAAGGACAAGCAGTAACCTTCTCAATATACTTGTGATATAAAATGAACAAAACTTCCGCAAAGTGGTGCTTGCAAGTGATTTGGGTAAATGTGGGTTTCTGGAGGAAATTAAGTACTCAAGTCCATTAAATTTGATTGCTATGGTAGAACGAAGAGTCTTGTGGAAAACTCTACAAACGGAAATAAATCAGACTCAAATCTGAGGTTATTTTTATGTTCCAGTAATTGCTTGGAAAATTATTTCGAATTAAAACTTGCTTTTGTTTGCACGTTGTTAAAAATGGGTGTGGGGATTAAAAAAAAAACAGAACTTTCCTTTAAAAAAAAAATGAATTGAAGTAAACTTAAAGCAATTTAGAATGCAGGGACGTGTAAAGATATTGCATTCACCTTGGTTTGCTTTCATCTCTTGCTTCTTGTTCAAAGGACCATGTAGTAAGAGCAAGCATTTTTAAATCCCACAGCATTTAGTCGGAATCTCAGTGGACAAGAAGTTTCACACTCATGTTTAAAGATTTTCCATGATCAGAATAAGCAGAAGATTACAAAACTTTTTCTGAGAATAAGGTTGTGCTATACGAAGGGCAAAGTCGTATCAAATCGGCGTCGTAGTGAATTTGAGGTTAGTTGTCACTCAACAGAACGGACATCGTCAGATTACGAACCGGCAATCATAATTCCAAGGCATAATGAAACCTGTTGTTGGTTGAAGAGAAAATTAACTGATGTTTACCAAAGAGGTGATGAACTAGATCATCTCTAGACCAAAACTAGGCCGAGAGTACAATAAGGTTTCAAAGTACAAATACAAACTTTAAAAAAAAGTGGGACCGGGATTTAATGCGCACAGCTTCTGTGTTATAACATGAAAACTATGGTTTTTCTGAGACAAGCAAATATTAGACGTTTTCTTCGAGATTAAAGTTGCTCTTTCATTTCACCCCAATGATAAAAGCATCAAGGATAGATCTGGAAGTTAGCAATTTTGCCGTTGAGGTTCCATAAAAGGTTCGATCGTAGGAATATAAAAACTGTTAAAAACAAAGTGATTTACACGAGTTTTCTATTAGAAAAATTCGAAATTCAAGTGGTGTGCCACACGGATGTATACAGTCTCCACTTCTTTTTTTGTTATGGTTTTTAGTAGGTATCTTTATCGATGGTAAGAAGTAAGGAATAATGAAGTCTCATACATAACCTTTGATGATGTTGCCTAATACAAGTATAATGGATGTTATATAGACACTGACCTGCTTCTCCTGATATGTATCTACATACATAAGCCGTGTTTTTTTGAGAGCTGTATACCCAGCCCAGTAGAATTTTACACACAAAGCAATAACAACACACCAAGTGGCGATAACTTTCCGCGTAGCAGCAACTGAGGATAGAACTCCACAAGTTGACCACCAGAGCTCGAAAAATCTCATAAATTAGCTCTTAGCCGATCATATTTGTTGCTTTTCATCGGTTTTGACATTTACAACCTGTCAAATGAAGAAAAAGAAATCGAGCCGCAAATCAATTAGTTGGTGCAGCTGCTACTGAGTATGAATCGTTTTTTTGACTGAATAGTTTTCAAAAAAAACACGGCTATACTCAATCGAAGGTGCTAAGTATCGCATCGGACTTCGAAGTCCACATCGTGGTAGAGCGGTGTTGTAGTGTTTGACTACTTCTATTCCTGTGAGTACCAGTGATGTTATCATTTGACGAAGGACAATAGCCAATGACATCTTATTTTAAATATTTGGACTGCGCTTAATATATGTAGAAGATCTACATAAAATGGCTCATAACGTGGAAACCGAGCCTTGCAGAACAGGGTTAAATATAAATGGAGCTCAAATAAAGTCTATAAGTCTTTCGAATTTAAACGCTCAACATTGCTGGACAGGAAATCGACAATGTCAATTTTTCATATAGGGAGGGCTTAACACTGAATTAAATGTGGGCACCAGCGAAATTCTATCCAGAAGTTGAAAAAGTAATATTTTCAGCAGTCAAATCAATGTTAGCCTGTTTCGCTCCAACACTTAGTCAGTACTTCTTTACGGGTTCAGTGCTTAAAAAACATCGTAAGTAAGTATTTCTGGCAGAACCACATCCCGAATGAACAGCTGCACATCAGAATTGGTCAGGAAATAATAAACATCACAATACGACGAAAACATTTGCTATACGAATTATGCAATGCGATGGAATTCATTCTCCCAGTCAGGCAGTGTAGATTCCTATAAGCAAACTTAGCACAAAATAGTTGAAGATTAATCGAGGTTTCTGAAGATGAGCTGGACGGAGCTGAAACATATTGGAGATCTTTGCTGTTAAATCAGTTCTTACTCATTATCACTAGTAAGCATTCGAAAAGAAGTAGTGAAAGTAAAAGGTTAATACCTTCGTAGTATTGTTTCGATTGAAGTTTTTAGCTACATTTGTGACACGTATGGGATAATGTCAAACATCTAGACAAGCAGTGGCAAAGCAAACTATTGCCAATGATTGTCTGAAACACGTTTATTGGGTTCTTTTCAAACAGCATCTCAAATAAAGCGATACACCCACGAGGTTAACCTAAGAAAGTATAGAGGTGAAGCAAATACATAAGATGGCAGTGAATTAGCCACACAATTCAAAAGGAAGACGTCTTAACAGGAACTGGAACCGATTACATACAGAAAAAAGAGCTGAGTCAACGAACAAATTAGTGAAAGGGGGTAATATGGTCAAAAATAAATCACGGCAATTGGAGAAAAGCTACGGAGAATTAAGGTATTCATAGTCAGGAACAGATAACTATGTATGTGTCTTCACAACTTGGATGGTGACAATTTTAATCACAAATTAATGGTATTTAATTAAAAACGATTGTTTATACTTTAAATATAATTAAAAACATTTATTTTTTTGAAAATTCCAATATACACTTACCAATCAAAATGAATTTCCAAACATGCATCTGAATATCCAGTTTTGCTTCCATTCAAAATGGATTCTTTTAGGACGTGTTTATCACATAATTTCACAACAAACTGAACTGGAAAGTATGTATCTGTATTTAGTTGCGAGAGTATCTAGAACGTGTTGCACTATGCTACTGGCTCAGTTAATTTTTTTTTTAGTTTCACCTTTTGTTTGTATTCACTACTAGGAGGTATTTCATTTAGTTTTTATATAAAAAACACACGAGTGTTATGCGTACACTGCAGGTGGAAGAACATGATTGCCACCCGTAGGCTCTGAATAAAAACAAAAAAAAAAAAATTATTATTTGTCCCATCGTGGTAGTTCCATGAGCCTCAGAAAAGGAAGTGAGTGCAATATTTTCTTTTTTCAAAAACTGGCAAAAAATTTTAATAAAAGCAACACAAGGATACCAGAATACCATGGCGTATACACAATTTGTTTGTTTACAGTTTCCTTGCTCCCTGCCGCCGTGTCGTAGATGGATGTAATAAGCAGAAAATAGCATCTCGTTGCATTGGAGCATACCTACTGGAGCATGTCTACTAACAACAAGTATAACGAATCTTTGCTGACATGTAGTCAATTCACACACGCTCTGCGGTTTAGTATTGCTCGTACATACGTTGTAGACATCATATGGCTAACCAAAGCGCAAAGGAAGAATTGATTATCCAAATCGTATGCATGTCGTTGTTGCAAGGAAGTTGAAAAATCTCCGCTCGACATTCGCGGCGTGCACTCACAAATCAAGTACACGTCACATGCACATATAGGAGCCCGAACATATCCTGCAAAGCTGCAACCTCAATTTTGTATGCTCGTGACATTAGCGTTTCTAGTCCTTTCTTTGTTTTTTTTTTTCGGTGCGCAGTTCTTTCTGTTGGTCCCGTTTTTTTGATTCGTTGCGAATGCCAATTGAAAAGTGAAGACAATGGCGTGTGCAGAAGAGATGCAAACTCAAAAGTCCTTGTGCCAATGGCAGCGTAACTTTACTGGCTGGGTGGTGTTGAATTTTCCGCACCGTTGGCGAAAATTGGCTTCCACTTCAGTTCATCGGGTTTGTACATTGTGCTTGGAATACAAAATTTTCTCAAGAATTACATGAGAATCGTGGACGTGGCTTGGAAGTTCCTCGTACCACCTACTGACACTGTGCTGACATGCTTAGTTTGTGCATAGTTTAGGTCGAAGAAGCCATTGTTCGACGTTAAGATTGGTGCAAGGACTATTAAACCGCCAAAGTTGCAAGAAGATATTTTTTTTTCCCTTGTTGTTGCTGGGAGTTGCTGGAGAATTTTTTTAATTAGTGGAACGTTGCTGATAGTAATTTTTGGGGAACTTATCGAACCATTAACTCCGGAAGTCAGTGAAGGGTAGAGAAATAGTGCAAATCGAGACGTTAAAAGTTATTTGGAATTGTGCTAAAAGTCATGAAATGGTCAATGTTACGTGAAGTGAGTTGTTTTTTCTAAGTTGATGTTGTTATAGAAGTGTTTGAGGGTGGTACTTACAAAAATTAACATTTTTTGAAGGATTTCTAAAGGGGAATCGAGTCCAGGCAATAGTGACGATAGATATAATGAAGCTCATTTACATAAGATTGCATTTTGGGTACATGGGGCGGAAGCGGAGGGTTCGAAGCTCAACTTTGACCGAATAAATGAAAGTGCAAGAAAACTTTTTGTAGCTCTATCAACTTATATAAAAGTGGACACGATGACTGATGGCTAACAGGATATATCAAGGTCAAATCCACTCTCCAATTAGGAGAGCTAAATGAAGCCACATTTCCCGCTTGAAACAATATTTAGTGAGTTTGTCAGCCAAACCAAGGATTTAAGTTAGCTTGCAGTAGGTACAATGCAACGGACCCTGGATGGCATTCAAATATACTGTAGAGGTGAATCAAAAACAGTTCATCACACATTTTTTAACCAGACGGTGCACTGATAAGAGTATCATGGCATACGCTCTTCTCGGACTAACAATGAAGTCATAGTCATAGTATAGTCAAAGTCTGAAATTTTGCCTGCTTATTCAACAACAGACTTACGAGGATCTAGAGCTTTATTTTCGGATGTCAATGTCATTCGGAGCAATTAGTTTTCAACAAATAGTTCATAGTGTTGAACTTAAGCACTTAGTTGCAAGTTAAAGGGCTTGTAGGACAATGGATCGGCAAAATGTCATTTTTCGCTACTAGAAAGTATAGTTTCGGGACTGGAGCACAATGAACTTGACGTGAACTTCTTAATATAACAAATAAGAGTTTCTACTGTACGTTTTCTAAACTTTAGGAAAGCAATGCCTTCAACGCAAGAAGTGGCTCATAGTCGGAATGAAACTTTGAAGGATACCGCACAATAAAAAAGAGTGCACTGGTACCTCTACCTTCCTTTGAAAATAGAGAGTGGTGTCGTATTGAGTGTCTCCAAACTTGACCTTTCGTCACCAGAAATTAAGATTCTATCTCATTTTAGATGGCATTATGCCCAACAATGAATCAACCACTTCAACCCTCAAAATAAAACAAGAAGTTGAACATTAAATAAAAACATATTACAAGTGTCACCAACACCTAGAAGTAACACTAGATAATCTTAAAAGACAGACACCAAATGAATGCTAATCTTTATCCTTTTTCAGTCTTAATACTACTCACAGACGAATAATTTGTCAGGATTTGGTGCCACATAAAGTTCATTCAGAAAATACCTACATAGATATACTTCGCGGCTGTGAATAAGAATGATTTTACTTTGGCAATCCGTGAAACAACTTCATTAATTTCCCAAGCCTCAAAGTGGCAAATATCCACCTCCTTCCCCCCACAAAAAAAAAAAACGAAAGAAGTGACAACCATCTGTCTAAACAATGACAGTTGACCTCTATTTGACGACACTCTACTGGATAATACGAGTGAAATGGCATGGCCACTGAAATGGATCAGGATACAAAATTTACTTAAATAAATTGGTGTTGGGGTAAGTTGCATCCTTTGACACGACTGAAAGAGTAAATGTGATACTAAGAAGAAAGAATGCAAAGTGACAAGTATGCAGTGCAGTGGATTTGTCAAAAAAAAAAAAAAACAACAGACTAAGCTGTCTAGGATACGATGGCAGATCACATAAGTAGAATGATGGAAAGAAATTCTTTGGTAGTAAGAATTTAGGGAACTTATGTCAACCAGAAAAGAAAACGCGATAGAACTCCACTATACAACCCTCGGATGTCATCTCGGTTCGCGCAGTACAACAATCATTTTCGGCAGCTTCACAAAATGAAAATTGTAAAGCCACATGCAAATTGGGAGATGAGAGAGCTCCATGCCTCAATGAGATGCTTAATGTGGTATTTAAAGATGCAGCATTGTAACATTACTTTTGATTGTGGAAACCAATAGTTCTTGTTTAAGCACCTGCGGATTCTTTAGTCTACTACCCCATTGGCTGTCAAGATCCTAGAAGAGGAGCTTATCTATGTCGGATCTGAGTAGGTAAAGGAAATAATCACGAAGGGCGTCATAGTAAGAAACATTTTTAAAGTCTAGAGTGGGAACAAAGTCGGTGAAGGGGTTTGAAAGGAGGCTGAAGACTGTATGAGCTGATAACAAGCTTTGGACTGTGACTAAACTAAAAACATGGTAAAGTCGATTGCTTATCTCGTAAGAGTGATCCCGGTTCAATGAATAAAGCAGGAGCATGTCAGGACGACGGTCGACAACGTGGAAGCATCACTCCACAAATGTAGCGTCGCATAAACAATGGACTACAGTCATCGTTTGTATGGGTGTTGCGAAAAAGTTGCGAAGCAATAAAGGCAGCAGGAAGCTCTTTACAAGAGCAAACACGACAGGAATCCATCTAATGCGAGCTTCCTTCCATAAAAATCGAAAGGATGGAATCCATTCAAATCAATTGAAACATGTGTATATTTTGCCGAGTAATAAAACACATTGCTTTGTTTTAAGTCGGGAAAACTTTATATAAAAAACCAGACTGTCTTTATTCTCTAACTCTGACACGTCTGTACACTTTGGGGTTGCTTTTCTAACTAAAAGATATTGATCGCGTATTAAGGGAGTGAGGCTCCCACATATACGCATTTTACTGATCGATCCGATACAACATGCTAATAGCTTTCTCAATCATTTGTTAGTAACACACACAATGAATCTTCAGATCTACATCCAGATCACTTTTGTGTTGTGAATCAAGAAGTTCGGTGTCACGACTTAAACCACAGAGAGTAGTTTCATAGTTAAAAGTATAGTCGTAACAACTCAAGGTTACAAAATACATTTAATCCTAGATAAGGAAGATAAGGACGAACGATAATGTCATGACAGTCAGTGGGGTACACCTTTCAACTTTACGTAAACTTATTGCATCCACTAATGGCAGAATTAGTTTGTCAAGCAGACTGAATACTAGGTTTTGTCTTGTGAGCATCAGTCGACCAGTCTGCTTGGTTATTCTACGACCCTTGAACGCAACTTATACCTCCAGCTCTAACAGCTTAATCGGAATACCAGAAAACCTACAAAATTGTAAGTGTATTTATCTCTTAAATTCAAAAAGGACATGAATATGAACTTTTCATCCAAATTAACGGATCATATTTCACGTGCAATGAAACAGAGTTCAAATTTATTTATTCAGTGTTCCATAAAGCTTAGTCCTTTTGGTCAAAAACTAATCCATGCAATGTAACCAACCCCATCAAAAAGCCAAAAGCAATTAGGATCCTTCTACTCAGTTGCATTTGGTCACAAATAATTTACAAAATTCTAAAATGCTGACTTATTGATCAAAGCACAATTCCAATGGGGACATATCCTTGTGAGTTCAATGCGAACCACATATAAAAGAACATAGCTGTATAGGTAATTTACAATCCATTTTGGAATCAAGAAATGAAATCTACATGATTCAGCAAAATGACATACAATTCGTATGTGAAAATCCAACTTGATTAAAGAATTACAAAATTGAGCTTATTGGTTGCAAACAATTTGCATTCGAAATCGTCTGCAAAGAGCAGGTCTAGCCCCAAAAAAGGTCCTTTTTCTTTAACGATGAGATGACCAACAAAGAACAGGAGGCCATAGGTATGACAAAAATTCATATGCATGCATATGTTGACCCTTAACACACAACCAGCAGGAGGTCCAAAACTCTGCACATAATTGAGGACATGTGCGTTATTTTATATGCACAAGGACATAAGAACAAATGACATGTACATATTTGCACTATCGCTCTGTGACAACAGCAAACATATACGCACACAAGCATCCGGTTTGGTAGGGTACAGCATATAGGACAGCAAGGATCTGTTTAAGGTGCCGACATACTCCACAGGAGAGCTAGCAGGTATGTTGAACATTTGTTGACATATGGTGGGTGGCTGTATGGGTGGATTTGTCAATGGGCAAGTTTTTAAGTTTAACACGTACTCTACGTGTATGAAGAGGATATGAAAAGAATTCAAAAATTCGATTACGTATACGGAACAGTGACCATCCGGTACGCAAAATGACAACAAAAATGAGAGAAGCGGTCGTTTAGCACGGAAAATATGTGAGAAAAAAGAAAAAGCAATACACCGTTGGAAGTCCTGGAGAGTACGTAAATTTTCATTGAGAAAATAAAAAAATTTCAACATCCCATTTGTGAGTATACAGTCGTAACTTTAGCTGGATGTACCCTACAGGTTCATGCAGTCCGCAAGTTGACTTCTGATGTTCAGTGAGAGGTAAAGTTACAAAAGTTGTCATAAAAGGATGCAATAATCCAGGCTCTTTATGGAATTGCCAATATAATGCATTTTAGGTATCCGGTGATGTCTGAACGCATTGCCATTTGAACTGGTTCTTGGACGGGTAAATGTTGATAGTTGTACGTACAAGCTTTTAGAAGACACTTAGAATTATAGTTCGTATGGGATGTGCTCGGTTGTTCTGGTGTTTTAAATTTATTTTTACAGCACACTAACGGTGTGGTTTTCAGAAAAGTTGTTAAAATGAATATTGTCGTGGAGTCATTTGAAATGTATAAGCTTTTAGAAACGAAGGAAGGAACATGTTTCCAGCTCGAATGACAATCGTAAGGTTGGTAATAAAATTGTCAGCAAAGGAAAAGCTTAGGAGAAGATAGCTGAACGCAATATGCAGTTTGTTCAACACATACAGGTTGGATTGGATTGTTACTATTTTCAGGACAGAGACTTTTCTCAATTGTAGAAAATTCAGGATCTTCCTTGTATATGACCGACTTTCATGAAGCCGGACGTTGAAGTTGTTTTACGAAATGTTGAAGTGTACAACGAATTATGTGTCGAAATGTGTGTTATCGGCATGAGATTGGACCGGGCTAACTGGCGAGGGTTGGATTGGACTCACTTCGATTTGAAACATTATAAAGTAAGTAAAACCAATTACCCTTAGGGCATAACTGTCTTAGCTGGATAGCCAAACATTTATGAAAAAATAAGTGAAAGTTCAAGTCTTTTAATTCCCCCACGAACGCAAGAAGTTAACCTTTAACAGACCTCAACTTTGGATGTACAGAATGTAGTTGCCGACCGGCCAACAAATTTGGGGGAAACCAAGCCACTTGAGATTTAAGAGCGCCCATTGCATATTTGTGCTTCAAATTTCGGCAATTATGTCTCAGAATCCGGCACCAATATCTATATAGCGTGCGATAGAGAATTAATACATTTGAGGAAGCTCGAGCTGGCATACAGTCAATATTTCTCAAGTTTCGAAGCAAATCCAAAAAGGGTCTTCCTTTCTCGTTGTGGTCTCCACTGACACTCCAAGGGCGTAAAGTAATGTTGTCTATAAAAACCACATGCTAAAGAAGTTCAAAACGTGAACAGTTGGACCCAATGTGAACTGCAAAACTCATGCGTAAATGTCAAAGACCCACATCAAGACTACAATTGTTGGGAATATCTGTTTAACCCCTATATCCAACCAGACACGAGTAAAGTCTTTTAACATTCTCAACACTAAGACACTAGTGCAATAAACTTTCAATACCCATTCAGCCCAAACAGTTTTGCATCGTTTCCTTTCAATTAAATTTGGAATCTATGCCAAGTAACAGAGGCGTTCCCTAAGGATACCATCACATCGTTACGCTTAGTAACTATTGATAGTAATTTCGCGCTCAATTGAGCTTCACTTAAAATATGGGGACCGGAATTTGGTTTTTTTTTTTTTGGAATTTTGGATTTTATAGGGCTTAAGGCACTTGACCTTCACACGATTCAGTTATTTTTTCGAAGAACACACATACCCCAAAAGCTAAGGGCGACCATTCAATTGAAACTGTAAATGTTATCAATTTACTATCCGCCCTCGGGCGTGCTTCACAACGAATCGTAAAAATAAACCCAATGATCCGGAAAAGGATTTCTTCTTTTTCGACTAAGGATATTTTTTGTTTTTTTTCTGTTCCTTTGTTATTGTTGTTTCGTTATAATATTTATACGATATTCGAATACGCACCATTAGGCCGGTGATCTGTGTGAAGACCATTTGAAGTGTGCCTCACATGCGATGAGGCAAACTTGGCAACAAAGAAATTCCATTAAAGAGTTAAATGCCCTCCACACACTATTTGTGATGGAATATCATTATACAAAAAGGATATATTCAAGATTTATTCTTATCTATGGTTACCTGTTAGATACATTTAATGTTCGTCCTATACAGACAAATTCAGGATGAGGACAAACTTAAACCGGAATAGAATTGATTTGATTGTGGTAAGAGATCTATGCGCAGAGAAAAAGGTTCCCCGAGAGAACGGATCCAAATTTCCGGGCTCATTTAACCAGAAAAAAAATAAAGGATATTGAGGGATGGATATCAAAGAAGTTCTCTGGTCGTTAAATATTCAGTCGTAAATCACATCTCGGGTAAAAATACATCTTTATCGGGTTTCCTGCATGGTTAAGGCTTTTTCTCTGAATGGTTTAATAGTCCACGAGAATCCTGCAGTAAAGTAATTAACTTTGGTTTTTGTTAGTCCGTGGTGGTCCTTTCCTGTATGGAGGGGGGGTAAGCCCCTCTTGGCACATGATTTGTGATTGTGATTACAATGAACTAGATTCGACTAGGACATAGAGTGAGATTTAGGATTTAAGATGTGAGACGCTTAACGTTGAAAAGGATTAAATGTAATAGACAACAAGTATGTGCATGTGCTTTGGGATCTATTTCACGTTAAGTAGGTTCTGAGAAGATGCGGAGAACATAAGGGAATTAGAATTGAGTTAAATCTACTTGGTAGTGTATAAGGGATTCGAGTATTTAAGGATGTGAATAGATTATGCGGTATTTTTTACAATTAACTTAGATACTCATGCTCTGTACAGTATTGTCTGCATTAAAAGAGGCTTACGTAAAGTTGATTTTGTGGTTCTAAATAGGATCTGTAGATCTATTGCAGTTTGTGTATACCTTCATATGTGAGAAGAATTAACTTGAGATTGATGAATGAACAGAAACCAAAATCCAAAGCCAATATTGGAGTCAACTGATTGGGAATGTGGCAGTTGATAGGTGATTTAAGGGAGCAAAAATCTCATTTGAATCCAAGGTCACCATGCGAAAATGACGAAGAAATGAAAGGCTTCAACGAAAATAATATACAACAACCTCTGTCGATTGAAGGAACCAGAATATACTGCAGGCTGAGATGATTTTGGCCCGAAATCTTAACTTGATAAAACTGTCGATGTTGGGCACATATGAAGTTAAGCAAAAAATTCTTAAAAACCAGAAACGGACAGAAGGAATTTTGAAATGATAATCTTTAGTTGAGTCAGGTAGAGCACGGCAATGGTCATTCGAAGTAGCAACGAAGGAAATAAAAAATCGAAAGCTGATGGATAATTTGGTTAAGTTTTGGTTACAAAACCTCACCCACGACCAAATGTCCACCTTCCAGCAGATCTTAGTGAAATTCCAACTTCTACATACTTGCTGTTGAGAGCTGTGTCGACTTCCAAATTCGTCTAGCTATATAGGATAAAAACCACATCTAAAGAATCAATATCAAAAAAGGAGCGAATTTCGTTTCGAAAGTCTGTCGAACTACATCCAAAAGGTCTTCCAATAGGGACTTCTGAACTTTGACAGTTGATAGCGGCCATATTGTTGAAGCTACATCTATCAAACTGGCTGCCATTTATTCAGACTATTTTTGCTAATTCACCATGAGTGCAAATAATAAAATAGTTTTATCAAAATGGGTGTTCTGTTCGGGCAACGTTCCGCGCCCTTCGCCCATTTTACGGTCGCCATAATCGTCCTTCCGAGAGGACTATTCGCATTGTGGTGGACATATTTGAGTCCACTGGTTCAGTAAACGATCAACCAACACCCGTATGTCAACGAAACGCAAAATCTGCAGAAAACATCGCCGCTGTCCATGCGAGTCGATTTTGCGTCGCTCACAAGAACTCGGCCTTTCGCAGACCACAACTTGGCGAATTTTGCGTCGTGACTTGGGCCTGCACCCATGCAAAATTTATCTGACCCAGGAGCTGAAGGTAAACGACCATAGACATCGACATGTGTCCGCTGAATGGGCTCTGGAGCAGTTGGAAACTGACCCTTATTTTCATCGAAAAATAATCTTCAGCGATGAGGCCCATTTCTGGATGAATGAGTACGTCATCAAACTAAATTGTCGAATTTGGGACGATACCAATACACATGAGATCCAAGAGGGTCCACTGCATCCCGAAAAAGTCACTGTTTAGTGTGGATTTTGGGCTGGCGGCGTCATCGATCCATATTTCTTTGAGACCGACGTTGGCCAGGCCTATAGGTCGGTGATTACCAACTTCTTTTGCACTGAATTGGATGATATGGACAGCAACGACATGTGGTTTCAACGTGTCACATAGCTCACGCCACATTGGAAATTCTGCACGAGCGATTCGAGGGTGATGTGAACTGGCCACCGTGATCGTGAGATCGTGCGACCCCGTTAGACTTTTTCTTGTGGGGTTTTCTGAAGCCGCAGGTCTATGCGAATAAGCCACAAACCACAGCGGCCCTCAAAGGCAACATAACCCATGCCATCGGTCAAAATCAGCCTGATTTATGCTCCAGAGTCATGGAAAATTGGACATTTCGGATGCACGCCACCCAGAGAAGCCACGGCGGCCATTTGAACGAAGTTATATTCCTTACATAATGACATCGATAGGCCTTTCAAACGAATAAAAAATGTCGATGATATCTCACACACACTTTGTTTTATTTAAATCTGAAGATAGAAAGCGCCTAATGAAAGACCCTTTATATACCTTACGAACTGGCTTCCACAGTTATAAGTCGAAATGGCTGAAAATACTTATTAGATGACACCGAGGTTCACTCTGATGTACCAGGGCCCAAATGAAGGGAAGAACCTGTAAGTGTTATGTACAAATGCGGACTTTCAAATTACAAAGTTCGATGAGTGTAGGCTTCGAAACACAAAAAAAAAAGACATCACAAATCTTTAACTTTCATTTGACGAATAAAAATCCTTTAAAAACAACCAAACGAATCGACAGGCACCAAACAAATTAAATTCCTGTGGTTACCAATATTTACATCTAACCGGATAAGTATCCTCCCTGCTCCGATACAAACAAATACCACACCTATATTCTCTATGTCCTGTGGCTAGTACACACGAAGTATAAAACTTTGCTCTTGATGTTTCTTTCTTTTTTTTCATCATGGGAAGTTCTTCACCAAAATATGTACTAGATGTACATATGCAATTTATACACAAGTAAAAGGATATACATACACATGTGAAAAAATATACGAATGTATTTAATATGAAAATATTGAAGTTCCCAGGGTCGATTAAACTTTATTGAGAAATTCACAAAATTCCATACTTCTACGTTCCTTTTTCATGCAAGACTTTCTACAAGAGACAAGGACTAAGGAAAATATTTTTCACAAGGACGCAAACCAAAACGTAAAAGAGGAAACAACAAAAATAAAGCACAAACAAAAAAAAGGAAAAACAAAATTCCGATAATATCGAAGTTATCTCATTTTCAGCTGTCAGGAAGTGTACGATTACATTTACAGGAAAATGAAAGGGAGAGAGGGCGGGGATAATGGGGAAAAAAAACAATAGAAAACCAAATAACGAAGTAAAGAATAAATGACAGAAAAAGTAAGAAAAAAAAGAGGGTTTCACCCTTTCATTTGAGTTTTGTCGGTGGGAATGGCATTTAACTTTTCTCATTCCATTGCGGGTAGTTTTATTCCTCCTCCGGGCCACCCTTCTCAATGTTATACAAATCATCCTCTGTGGCATATCTAACAGGTGAGATACAGTGTGTTCGAAACAAAAGGAACGGAGTTGTCAAGGTTATTTGTTGGGGATATTGTCCGAGTAAGACCGACATGCATAGACAAAATTATGACAACCCTTGACGTTAAAGGTCTATGGTAGATTGACAGAGCTATTTGAGCTATCTCTATGCGATAAGGGGAATGTTTACAGAGACATATTTATAACACGTTCCAAAGTGGAGAATAAAAAGGCTGAGGCAGATATACTTTCATAAACTGTAAGAACCTGTTCTCTTACCCCACCAAGGAAATACTGTTTCCCCTAAATGTGAAACTTGTTTGATTTTAAGAGCGAGTCGCTAATATTTTAATTCCATCAATCAGCCTCGAATTTTATAGGTATTCAGCGGCTTACCCAAGATATGGTAAGGATTTTTAGCACGTCCATCGGAACAGATTAAAGATTATCAGCCTCTCATGGTAACGGTCAATGGGAAGACTTTCATTCTTTTTAAGACGCATTCCATAGAGTTTTGCTTCAAAAGATAATTTAAGGGTGCGAAAATCATGACTTATCCCACAGTAGTCCTCGAATCACTTGCTTTTGCATTTACGAACAATAGGTATAAGAAAATATTTGTCATGATAGCTCGTAGAAATCCGAAGCCTTGCTTCTTGTAACCGTTCGCGAGAATGGTAACAGCCGACTCCAAACGTCGGTTTGAGAAGCTTTTTCATTACGATGAAGCTCATGGAGGTCTGTCATTGTTTTGTTGTTTTTACTGATTCGAACCTGTGTCAGCTTACTTCGCAGTCCAACACATCAGCCACTGAGCCACAAAGGCTACGGGTTTGTTTTTATTTATTGATTTTTATTTATGATGAAATAAACTTCGACCTAATAATGGTTGTGGAACTACAAATCGTACGACTAGCTAAAATGCCAACTTTTTCATTTCATGAAATACTGGAGGGATTAGACTTACTCTGGTCTATTTTGGAGCTACTTCGCTTAAAAGTCGGTTTGGCCTTTCGATGTGCTTTTCTACTAATTAATAGACGATAGCAAGGCTTAAGCAACGCTACAACCAACACAATCTTGGAATGCTATCTCCTAAATTGAAGATGCAATGGACGCCTAAAAAGTAATCGCCGTAGAAATAACGAAAAAGAAAATGCCAGCGATTGAAACGGTTTAAAAGCTTATCCCGAATCAAAAGCTAGTCAGGGTAAATATCACTGCTATCGAGTTGTTACAGCATTAATTGTCTTGAGCTCAACAAAACGATGGCTGATCTTAAGGATCGGTATAAACCAATCCAGTTGTAGGTTGTAGAAGTGGATAAAAAGGTGGTTCAATTGAACTTTGGCAAGGATTTGCGCAATTTGAAATGTAAATCATTAAAGTGGCTTCGAATATTAGGTTGAGTCTCAGAGCGTTAAAAATATTCCAATGGAAACACCTCATTCATTTGGGAACTAATTTAAGAAATTTTAAGCCATCATCCGCTGTGGAGAAGTGGTTAAATAAGGCGTTAAAGCGAGGTAGTTGAGGAATATCATTGTTAGGTTCCTGGATCGAAAGGGATCCATCAACTTCTATACAGACGGCTCTAAAACAGATTCGGGAGTAGGCGGGGGTGTATTCTCTAAGGATGTGAACGTAAACATCTCTTTCCGTTTGCCTGATAATTGCAGTGTCTTCCAAGCCGAGATAATGGCTATCAAGGAAGCCCTATCGTGGTTGAAGTATAATGTACTATCCTCTCTGGATATCACAATTTTTACTGATAGCCAGGCCGCGATAAAATCCCTGGAATCTGTCGCCTTCAATTCAAAAACAGCCCTAAATTGTCGCCTTTCTCTTAACGAGATGGCTGAGCAATTGAAAATGCACCTTATATGGGTGCCGGGGCACAGAGACATTCCAGGCATCTGCATGGCGGATGAACTCGCCAGAGAGGGCACAACACTACCAATTCTCCCAGATAAGGTGAATTTAAGCATGCCTCTCGCTACCTGCGAATTGCTACTCAATAGAAACGCGATCAATATCGCCAATCGTAGATGGACAAGTGGCAGCACCTGTCTCATCACCAGGCAGATCTGGCCAAAGCTGGATCTCAAACGTTCCTATTGTCTCATCACACGAAATAGAATGATAATAAGCACCTTAGTGGGTGTCATCACCGGACACTGCGCCATCGGCAAGCATGCCTATAGGCTCGGCCTCCTCTATAACGACTTCTGCAGAAGCTGCATGGATGAGGAAGAGGAGGAGACAATTCTCCATCTTCTTTGAACATGTCCGGCTCTTTCAGCTCGAAGAAGAGCATATTTGGGGGCCAGCTTCTTCAACGACCTAAGCGAACTGGCCGACATCAATATAGGCAGTCTCCAGCGCTTCATAGTAAGCTCCGGCTGGTTCTGCGGGTAGTATTTCTGGTGGAATACTGATCCTGGTGGTAACACAATGGACCTCTTTGGTCTAAGTGAGGTTACACTTGCAGCCTGCCACTCCAACCTAACCTAACCTAGGTTCCTGGATTTATAAATTGTGAAATAAAGGACCGTGAAATATAGTTAACGATAAACGAAAACGCTGTCTTTTCGAGCACCTTGGCAGGTCTCAATAATGACGTCTCCTTTTACCTTACTGGTTCAAGTCGATAAAGCCAATTTCATGCTGATTGCAGACCGATAGACTTGTACTAGGGACACATTGATGTCTTCATATCGAAGACCCTAGGATTACACATTCTGCAGAACTATTCCGCTAAAATAATGTAAGCTGACGCATAGCTGCTAAAAGCCTAAGTATTTTCAAGCAAAAACCAGAATTTTTAGATCACTTAATGGACTCTTCTTGCATCACATACAGTTTTATAAAATTAAGGTCTCTCAACCCTAATTCAAGTGATAAAAACAAATAGAGAAAGAAAACTGAACAGGTATTTCTTCGAAACTTTTTTGCATTATTTTCATGCTCGGTCAGGCAATCAGAATGTTTTTGCACGTTTTTAACCGTGTCACCATTATCTTACCTGATGGGATGAGCAAAAGGATATCTACACGCAAATGAATGAAGAAAAAAAAATAACGACCATGTCACGGAGGGTTATTGAAGTCTATGTCTCGAAGAGACAAACTCATTTAATCCTTCTTGTCTCAGGAGAAAAAAAAAAAAAAAACCGAAGTACCTGCAAACCAAAATCAAATGGTTTGTTTGTCCCAAAACCCGAATGGAACGAGAGGATAAGAACGAATCGAAGAAAAAATTCTTTCTCCCATCATCAACATGTACAAAACCGTTCAACTAACGCAATGTGAATTCGAATTTCGAATTGCAAGGTGTCCTTTTGCTTTGTGGAATGGGCGAATGAATAAGAACTCGATTGGGGGAAGTGAAAAAAAAATCCATTTTTGCTGATACCGCACTAGGCAGTAGCAGTTTTAGCAATAGAAACACCCTTCTACCTTTTCCTATTCACAAATATGTACCGAAAGTTTAACTGGAGAAAACTCAAGGGGATTTCTTACAAGCGATATTAATGTTGTATTAGGATATTTTTCTATTTTTTTTTTTGTTTCTCATCGTCCTTTCCGGTTTCACAAATTTGCCTATTCACACAGAAATGGAGTGTCACAATGATTTACAGTATTTTTGGTTCACCAGTTGAATATATACACAAACACACACACACAATCGTTTTAAAGAGGATGTCCTTATTTTTTTTTCCCCTCTCTATTTGTTATTTCATTTGCATTTCCTATGTCAACTTGTTAAGGTGGTTAGGCATACCTGAAATGAAAGAAAAAGAAAACAAAATTCGGAATTAGATTTGAAATTCGATTGAAGAGGGTTGATTATATGTTCATAAAATTGTTAAGGAAGATGGAGTTTTCTTTTGACTGGGTGAGGATATAGGACAAGGACGATGACCAAAAGGAGAAAACAGCCAATTCGAAGAGGATTATTGCTAATGAGAATGTCAATTAGAAAATCTTGCTTACACATCGGAAATAAATTGAGTTGCCCCTTGTATATAATAAACTGGAAAAGCTGGAAAATGTTTTGCTGAATCTGTTGTATTCATCAAGTTTTCAGACAGCAAATTTTATTGGGTATTAGACTTTGGAGAAGGGCTATTTGGAGTGCGTGATAGATAAATCATTTGTATGGTGTCAGAAGATCTAGAAGATAGATTAGATCAGCTCAGAACCACGTTTCAAATGAAGCCTTTAACAATGTTGGCGAAGCGCATTCAGTGAAATTATTTGGCTTGGTAACTACATGTAAAGGTTACAGACTAAGGGGGGTAAAGTTATGATTTGAAATAAGAATCCAATCATCAATCGACCACTAGAGTATGAGCGTACAGTTCAGTGTGAACGCAACAGTTCAGTGTGAACCTGAAACTCAATCCAACAAGCCTCTCTAGATAGTCTGGTCTTTTGCTTACTGCTTCCAGTTGCGCACTGCACGTTGGTAGTCTTCCTTTCCTCTGTTATGCCTCCGCGTTGAATTCTATGACTGCGGATTGGAGTTTGCTTTCCGTTCGCTCTACATGACCTTATCATCTTAAACGTAGTTTTTTGCAATTAGATCGATGTAAAGGGTCTTTCATTAAGCGCTTCCTATCTTTAAATTTAAATAAAACAAAGTGTGTGTGAGATATCATCGAAATTGTTTATTCGTTTGAAAGGCCTATCGATGCCATTATATACGAAATGTAACGTCGTCCAAATGTCCGCCGCGGCTTCTCTGGGTGGCGCGCATCCGAAATGTCCAATTTTCCATGACTCATTTGACCGATGGCATGGGTTATGTTGGCTTTGAGGGCCGCTGTGGTTTTTGGCTTATTCGCATAGACCTGCGACTTCAGAAAACCCCACAAGAAAAAGTCTAACGGGGTCAAATCGCGCGATTGCGGTGGCAAGTTCACATAACCCTCGAACCGCTCGTGCAGAATTTCCAATGTGGCGTGAGCTGCTTGGCACGTAGCGTCGTCCTGTTGAAACCACATGTCGTTGGTGTCCATATTATCTAATTCAGGCCAAAAGAAGTTGGTAATCATCGACCTATAGACCTGGCCAACGTCGTTCTCCAAGAAATATGCCCAAAATCCACACCAAACAGTGACTTTTTCGGAATGCATTGGACGCTCTTGGATCTCATGTGGATTGGTATTGTCTCAAATTCGACAGTTTAGTTTGTTGACGTACTCATTCATCCAGAAATGGGCCTCATCGCTGAAGATGATTTTTCGATGAAAATCAGGGTCAGTTTCCAACTGCTCCAGAGCCCATTCAGCGAACCCACGTCGTTGTCTATGATCGTTTACCTTCAGCTCCTGGGTCAGTTGAGTTTTGTACGGGTACAGGCCCAAGTCACGACGAAATATTCGCCAAGTTGTAGTTTGCGAAAGGCCGAGTTCTTGTGAGCGACGCGAAATCGATTGCCTCGGATTCTCCTAAACAGAATTTTTCGCTAGAAACGACCAAGGAAATCCTTATCTGCCTTTGATGGAGTCCATGCTTTAGCATCATAGTGTAGAAGTGGCGTGGATATTAATCGCTTTGTATCTTCCCTATAAAAGCGGCAATCGTATGTCAATGTTTAATATCACATACAGGATGTTGTCCAGCGGCCTATTTGAGTGTAATAAGCCCGATTTAATGTGGCTTCTGGCTCGGTTAATTAACTATAAATCAAATGTTCGCAGTCTCAGACCAACGAATTTCAGGTCCAAGTCCACTACCTCGTAGTTGATTTTAAAGTCGCGTATGAAAACGGAATTCTACAAGGCGATGGTTAAATTCGTTTTCACGAACAGTCGCTGTTGACAATGCAATTTAAAAACCCTTCCTCGGGAATCAACATTCTCTTCAAATCGAAAGACTCATTGACAATCTGTTGCTGTTGTTGTAGCTGAAGTAAGAGGGCAAAGTGCGGATGAAAAAAGAAATATCGTGCATTAGAATCAAGTTTTCCTTCACAGCCTTTGGTTCAAGTTATTAGCTTCACCTGAAGAACCCTCATTGGGTGACGGAAGAAAGGCTTTTTTAAAAGATAAAACCTCGTTACCTCTTTTACAAAACCGAGCCCGGCTGAGTCCAAAATTGAGTTTATGAGGAAGGCCTATACAGTTGACTATTCAAATCAGAATTCTGCGATTTATTTTGGGTATTCATAACCCCTTTAGCGCTAGTGAATTATAAAAAAAAATAAAAAAAGATCACTACAACGTTGGAATTCTTTTGAAAATATTTATGACAAAGTCACTTAGCACGCGTTTTCCTTTCTTTCAAGTCTTTCTGTCGAAGAATCTGACTTAATTTAAAACAAAATCAGAGCCACACTCAGAACGTTTTCGAAATTATCGTTAATCGTTTTTGGCGAGCAGCCGACACCATAGATTATACTGTCCTACCTATAGGCTATAATTTCATCCTGTTTGCCTTACTGCTTAAAGGTCTTCTTCCCAAGCTCGAAATAAATACTTCAACACCTTCTGGCGCAAAAAAAAAACTACTATCATCCTCCAATAAAAACGAAATTAATGGAATGACAGGAACGATGGGATATAGTGTGTGCCTCAGGCCATTCCTCACCTCATCTATTTGACTTGTATAAAACTGTATCTTAAGGGTGAAAGCAAACTTTACACGTATCTTCAATTCAATTTCATTTCCAACAAATCCAAACACGTATCAACACTACATCAAGTACCCACAGTGGTGTGTCCTGTAACCAATAAATGCACTAAATCGTTGGGTAACCACAACAAAAAGATCCTTCCACAGAAGAATTCACCATCTCGATGGTGATGAAGAAGGCAAAAACGGGAGAAAAAACAAAACTGTAAAAGAAAAAAAGTAAAGTATCTGACATCAAATACCGGAAAAGGAATTTAATTTTAAACTTTTACTGCGGTTAGAATAATCGTAGATAATGTTAAGTATTACCCTCCATCCTCCACCAGCAAACATTTACCAAGATGAAGACATGACAAAAGGCTCTGTCGCTGTGTGTAAAGTTGTGTGATCAAAGTTGAATTTCATGGAAGTAATTTTCTATTGCTCCTTGTGTCACCTCTTGCCGTTTTGTTCAGAAGAATAAGAACTAAGGAAACTTATTCTAAAAGCACCTGCTAATGCTTTTCCCCACCCCAATGCCGCATGTGGTTCCGGTAGCATTGCGGTTGCGGTATATAGAAGTGTCATGAATGTAAAAACCAAATGAATTGGGACGTATACTCATGATGCTGATGTGGTGTGGGCGGATGAACTGTTGCTAGTGTTGTTGTGATGATTTGCAGTTGATATTTATTGTCCTCATTCTATGACATTTACGTTATTATAACAATGGCTAACAACAGGGAGTGTGATATTTACTATTTTCCTTGGAGAACCCTATTCCCATCCATCCGCATACATATACCTATATGTACTCTTCAAAGAAGCATCCTACATACATCCTACGTTTTGAGGTTGAAAGCTATTACTTGAGAAAATTTTCAGTTCGTGGCATACATTCTTGTTGATGAGGGTTAAGTTGTTTGGATTAAACGAACAAAAAGAAAGCTTCTACACAGACACAGTGGCACAAGACGTGCCCCAGAATACAATGAAATGTTGATGGTAAAAATTAATTATTCCATCAAGGCAGATGTGGTGTAGAGAGATAAATCCACAATGGGTGTTCTCTTTCGATGAAAAATTTATGAAAAAAATAATAATTCCATGGATACGGGTAGTTTTGAGATTTATCACCATCGATTGCAACCGATGTAACTCATAGGTTTTAGATACATTATTGGGTATTCCATAGATTGTTTGCTATAATTGGTGTTCATTATCAATTATCAGACCATGTGTTTCGGTTGCGGTTGTGGATAGAAATTAATTATCTATCGAACACGTGTCCTACGGATATGTGTTAAAATGTATGAGTATCTTGAAATTAATTGGTTCGACAGTTTTTATGCTAATTCATTGTGCGTATCTTTCTGATGTTATCACGCAGATACTGATTAAATTTATAGTTTAAGCGAAACACAAAATATTACAAAAAAAAAAAACTAGATTGTGTTGCAATTTATTAATAAAATAATGGAAATTTATTCCCCCTACGCCTCCTGCAGATCGACAGTGTGGTTATATTGTGACGCCTGTGATGCATTATGTAATTTAAAATTTTTCCTGGCACGGGAATTGGGATTTAATCGTGAAGTGATTTATGGCATGAAACTAAAATCCCATCGGAACTAGGGAATAACCAATGTCCGTAACGAATTAAGAGATGACCCTGGTGAAATATTTTGATTACTTTGGAACCGTTTTTTGTTTTCAGTCATTTCTCTTCTGATTGTTATGTTAATTTTTCATGTGACCATCGACAGATAGAATTGGTTTTTGCTATCAGAAATGGATAGAAGTCTTCCTCGTTAGTCATGAAAAATTGTTTGAAACTGTCATATTCAGAAGAACGAAATCTAATGTAAATTAGAGGAAAATAAGTAAATTTGTATACGTCTTACCGTCTTAAGAATATGACGCAGTTCCACCGCAGCTATGGGTATATTCTGTGCCCATAGATAAAAGCAGACATAGACAAGCAAGGAGTTGATCTCACCTCCGCTATACAAAACCTATCTGCCAGAGGCTAAGTGTAAATAGTTGTCTATACCGTGCATAGACACATTTTTACCAGAATAGATCAGAAATTGTAATACCACGCGATTTGATGCTATTGTATCGAGCAAGTTGCTATGCCTTAAGTTGTCTGTAATGACCTCATCCACACTTCTTTTGACAAGAATGCGATTTCTTTGTCATACCATAATGGATTGTGAAGAACTCAGAAGTAAACACAAGGTGCACAATTTTTCAGAAATCTTTACAATCTGAACACAGGGCAGTCAGGGGTACATTTGTTCGAATTTTAAAACAGAAGCGGCTAAAATATAGGTCTAGCGATTCACAAAGAAATGACATTCAACATCGACGACTCGGGCAGAACCAGGGTATGGAAACGTAAGCTCATGAGCGGCTCGCGAGTGTTCGAGTGCTTGAAAACCGCACGCGCTCATGAGCTGAACAAGAGCTGTAAGCTGTTTTATGTGCGCAAATTAGTGTGCGTTTCCGTACCCTGGGCAGAACATCACAATAGTTTTAATTTTAGAACTTACTAGCCGTCTGATGGATTTCTGTGTGCTGGTAATTTGTTTGAGTAATGCACAACTTCTAGATAACATTGTGGATATATAAAGTCAAATATAAGGAACTCCTGGAGAAGCATTCCAGACCTTTTACGTCGGAATAAATAATTTAAGTAAAAGTAAAAAACTTTAAGTGGACTGCTGCATTTACTACTGAATGAACAGTTTTAAATAGTCAAGAAATTTTCACAGGAGAAGTATCAACTTTGTCAGCAAGATCAGGAGACTGTGAATCATACATACAAACATCGCAGCAGACTCAAATACTTTGGTAGGAGTTGTACTCTCCCAAAACGTTTCAAATTCACTTCCAGAAGAACGATCTTAAGATTGCGTCACGACCTTGATCAAGCAAAAATAAATATAAAAATTGTTGGCGCGACAGCCAATCTATCTCTTCGCAACTATTAATATTGAGCGTGTGAGGGAACTTCAGTTTTCAGTTCACACTGAAGTTTGAGAAGGTTAATCATGACAGATCATGATCCTGCAGGTTTGTCATTACCTGCCGAGGTGGAGCCACAAAAAAAAAAAAAAAAAAACGATTTATTGTTTTGTTGACTCGAACCGATACACATTGGTTTTAAATGTTTGTGGGTTGTAGGGATGAATAAACACAGAGCTATTAAAATTACTTCACAATAATGTTGAACAGCTTAGGAAAGAATTCGTTTAATTTAATAGTACGTCCGAAAGGAGGCTTAAAGGTAAACAAATATGCATTCGAAGCATGACGGATATTATATGTGAAATATTGAGGGGGCGAGTTATATTCACAATGTTGCTATCATTACAAAAGTCTTAATGCCCATTTTTGAATTCTAGGTACCCAAAATCCGACCTGCATAAGGAAAAATTAAGAATGGTGTAAGAACTAGACTGCCCGAGCATTTTTTTTTGTAGTGACGTGTGCTTTCAAGTTAAGTTCATTCGATTTGAGGACGGAAGATTTTTCTTTTAGCTTAGCCTTAGAGTGAGTAGAGTTTCTTTATAAAAGAAATCAGCGAAAACTAAAGGACGAAAAGAAAATTCTTTCGAACAACGAATTGCTTATTCAGCAGGAACTTTGTGTTAGTCTGCATTCGAATTCAGATTAGTTTGGTGATATTTTATACTAAAAGACTCATTCAATTACTATTCCCATAAATTTCTTTATTTATAATTATCCACGAAGAAAAGAAAAAAAAAACTTTACAAATTAAAATCAACCCGCCATTCACAGGCGACAATCGATTTCAACGAATTCAGCAGAATTTAAAAAAAAAATTTAGAAGATAAATATTTTCAAGCATTTCTCGAACCAACAGCCCACCATCCATCCCATCCCACTCACTATTAAACATAAAAAAAATTAATAACAAAAAAATAAATAAATGAATTTGTTATATACGACTATACGACCACAAGTACCCACTGTATCCACCACAATTTTTATTTATGGCAAATCTCAGCAAATAAATTTTCTCTGTTAGATCATCCCGTCCAGATAGTGTATGAGTGTGGGTGATGTTGCTTGCCGCTGTCGCTATTAATATTATTATTTAAAAGAATTTTCATATAGAGATACATGATTTCCGATTTTATTTCGAAAAAAAAAATAATAATATCTCGTTATCATAAACATTCTTTTCCTCTTTCGATGATGTATCTCAAGAATTATTATGCAGACTTTTACGTACATATACATACTTTTTTTTTATAGTCAAAACACAACACAAAACGGACAGGAGAGAGAGAGAGAGAGAACATGACGTCGTCAAATGAATTGGAAAATTATTTGCAATAAAATTTATATGTTCAAAGCAGAAGATGTAGACCATGATGACGATGATGATGAGGATGATGTTACGGAAACAAAAAAATGGCGGCAGTAAAGAAGGAAGGAGAGGATAAAAAAAAAACAGTAAAAGTAAAGAATTCTATCCAGACACCAAAGAAGAATTGAAATCTTTGAGCCAAAAATATTTTATGAATAAGTCCTTGGCCCCAGTGGGAGGAAGTTGAACAGAGCAGTTAAAACATACGCCGAACATGTGGGTGGATTTTGTTTTGTGTATGCGAAGGACCCGTGGGAACATGGACAGTAGTGTTGTCATTCTACTCGTATTCACTGTAGACTCTGTCAAATATGAAAATTTCAAAGCAAATTCTTGAAAATCTTATGTCTGCATATTGATTGTAGAACGAAACAAAAAAATTGAAGGTTTCCTGTTACTGACATACGAATCGAGATGAGATTATGAATAAGCGATACACGTGTGTTTACATAGTTTGATTTTATGAACATTTCAAGGACCTGAAAGTCATAAAAGGGGTTCAGTTAAAGGAACTCAATGTCGAGCTTTGTAATCGATTTTCAATTACAAATAAAAGATCGGTTGTGAAAGGATTTATGACATTTACATTGACAAGTCAATAATGTGAGCATCTGTAGGTATATGAATTGATTTGTTTGTAATCTACTGACTATGCCTTGGGTTCTGTAAAGCGCATGAAGAAATTGAATTTCCCTGTATGAGAAGGACCTAGACTGTCTCGAAAAAAGAAGTCAACATTATGAGCCTTTTCAACTAAACAGAATGATTTTGAAAACTTAGTCATACCCATCAATAGCCACGTAACGTAAGTTTAATATCAAAAAGGCCCACTACCATTGCTTGTTTTTCTGGAAGGACGTACCAGACAGCAGAGTTGTAAAAGAATTAAATCCTTTGGAAGAGTAATTCTTTTCAATACATCTAGAAATGAGAGACACAATCTTTCAAAAGTCCTTTCAACTGCTTCAATGCACCGAATTCAGCGAGCTTGCAACCGGTGCATTTGCGAGTTTTGAAACAGAGAAGGCTGCAGCTAAGAGGAAGAAACTTCGCAAATGCGTAGAATGCCAGATGATAATTAACACCGTACCTTGCATTTAAAAAGACTGTTCACTGAGTCTTGATATGACAATGCACACTCGGCAACATTAACAAGATTAACAATGTAGACATCATCGAAAGTCAAGCCTAGAACTTGACGGAACTCGCAGACTCTATAACGAAGTGAAGGAAGCTTTAGAACATATTCCAAGAAATTGTGAGGCACCGACTCGCAACAAAATAAGCTGATTAAGACTTAAAGGAAGCAATGTCTTGAGTTGCGCTGCTAATTGCTAATTTTTTAAACTAGGCTGCACGAGTCACAATGTTGTACAAGCAAGAATTTATTTATAGTCTGGCAAGCTTTAGCCTTGTTTTAGTCGTGTATTGCGTCTGTGATCGTGCTCCAGCGGGTTCCTTGAATAATTGTATCGATGGTCCACTTTACTTCGTCCGAGTCGATTAAGTCTCTTAGGACATTGTGAAAACAAGTTTCAGAAGGTTTTCTTTGGATGATGGACGATGTGTACATATACCTACAGCGTACTTTTACTTAGTCCTGCTGATGTACTGAGCACTCACCACACAATGATTTGAATGACAATGACGTTTACAAAAAATAAAGTAATTACACTTTCGTGAACTTTCATGCGCCCCTAGGTGTGAAACCCAAAGAAAAAAATCGGAACCGGAATTCAACTATTCCATCTTTAACGAACCACAACCTCGATAAGATACTATTCAAGTACCTGCAAGTCACAAAAAAAAACAAAAAATTCCGGACAAGTCCATTTCATTCGTTCATTATTAAGATGTCCCACCCCGCCATCATGCCATTCCTGCACCTTCAAAAAAAAAAAATCCAAATACAGATGGCAGCGTTTCCTATTCACCGTTTCAAGGATATACATATACCACTGCCTGCCGACGGCTATTAGTGAATTTCTTCTCCTCCAAGTAATTTCCTACCGGAATTTCGCTTGCTAAATTCTTCAGAAATTATCTTTTCGCTCTTATCTACGAGTTTACATTTGAGTAACTTTTTAGGGTTAGTTTCAGCGAGAGTTTCCGCCATCACATGCGGCACGAGTTATTTTAACAGTATCGCGTGGCGGCGCTCTCCCGAAATTATCCTTAAAATTGTGCGTCTATTCCTGTGTGTGTGTATGGGGGAGTATACTCATTTTCATAACGGGTTTTGTTTATTTAATTATTTTCTTTGTGTTTGTCGATAAACATTCCATCTCTATGGAGCTTGTGCTGGATAGAACCAAGATTTGTACTTGGCAAATATAACCTCGAGTATCTATATCAAACATTGGAGATATAATGACGGTGATAATGGAAGGATATACTCGTATACGCTGTCTCCTTGTGTGTTGAGTTGAAAATCACTCAAGTGTTTGTAATATCCATTCAAGAAGTTCGTCATTATCACCCATTGCCGTCATCGTTGTCACCAAGCATTGGACGAATACCTAAATAGTTTTAGTTAGCGATTCATAGAAACACAGTTTGACAAGAACCAGGAAGGATGTCGACCGTGATTAAGTAGAAAAGTTAACAATATTCTGGAGTTGCGTCAACAGTTGCACAGATGATATCCTTTAAGCAAAAGCAAATCAAAATGCGGCGAAAATCGCATTACATTTTGCTACATGATGGTATGTCACTGGTGCACGAAGAGTTTTTGGTGCTTTTTGAGTCATAACCATGACAGACATTAACAGTATTATTTGTGCTCAGGACACACACTTTCCGGTGATTCTAGAGATTGTACGTTATAGTTTCATGCATTCATAATCCCGTACTGAACATTCACTATTCCAAAACGTAATGACTTTGGAGATTACCACCGAAATTCATGGATAATCCTTGATACTGTCCTCAGAAATCTAGGTTTGCATAAATCGGGGCGAGACAAACGGTTGAGTGCATATATACAAATGGATTATGTAAATTCTGACTCCTTTTTTATGCGGTCAAAGAGAGAGCTAAGAATCAGCACCTGCTTGACATCAACTCCTTGCCAACTTTTACTGATGAAAATTCGATTAGTTGTCCTGTTTCGATACGAATTTCTTGGTAAAATGTCTTGACAACATCCTAATCGAAAAATAATATGTCAAAAATGTGTTTTCCAAAGTATTTGTCACTAAACACTCTCCCCATCAGGGCAGATTATTACAAAAAAAAAAAAATATATCCATATGTCTATGTCCCACCACATTGTACAACACCCTTTAATTTCAAAAGCACAGCCTAATGATAGACACACATGTTGCTATACAATTTCAGAGTTTGTTACAAGGACATTTTGTCGAATCAATAGCATTAGCCACAAAATGGGAATCGAAAACGCATTTTCCTATTCCGTTTCATCGCTGAACGTTGTTTCGTAAATAATCCGTAGGATTTCTGACGATAAGTTCGATAACGATTCATGGCTGCTATTACAGGGTATTACGTGCGTGCGTAGTGTATAATGTAAAAACATAACGTTGTAACCGTCATGCAATCATCCTTATTTCTGCCACATCATCAATCAGATCATTCGCTTTGATTAAGAAAGAATTAGATGGAACTGAGAAGAACCTTAAAAAAAAAAAAAAAACATGCCTTTTTGATGGCGAATAAGATATTACCTCCTTAGACTTATGGATTTGTGGGAAATCTTAAGCCCTACAGCAGTTCAGAGTGAAGAATTTGAGTGATTACCTCGAAAACTAATATTTCTCAGTTTGAGCACAACCATTTGTTGGCATTTTTCAACACCTTCACGGAAATAATTTTGTGAATATTTACTGAAAAGTTTTCTTTTTCAGTTTACATAAATTCGATTTAAATTCGGTTACACACCGAAACAAGTCCATTTGCACAGAGAGGATAGGTGAAGTCTAGAAATTGACTTAAAGAAGGCAAAGCATCGAAATTCATCAGGCTTTGAGACCAAAACAGTGCCTTCATGGTAAAGGTTCTGGCAGTTACAACTGCCTCCTTGCAAACTACAGAGAAGGCAATACAACCCTTTTCATTGACAGCTATGTAAAATCGAAGCTGTCCGTTGCAGCCGCCATGAGTTCAAGGTTCTTACAAGCTATAACCCACTTGGTGGTATCGGATCAAACCGTAATACTCGAGGCAGCCAACATCACACGGGTTGCGTTTAGCTGCTGTATAATTTCTGGCTGTTCTATAATAAAATTAAAAATGGATTCCACAAAACGATAGGAACTTCAAAAAAAAGTAGGTATCCGCACTCGACACAAGGTGTTGCAGTTTCACACAAAAAAATTAAAAAAGATCGGAAATGGTTTTCATATGTACAGGCTCGTTGGAAAGCTCATGTCAAGAAAAAACGAGAGGAGCTCGATATCAGATGTAGAAGGATCTACTGGCTAATAGGAAGACATTCCTGCCTATCAATTTCTAACGAACTCCTACCTTATAGACAAGTAATTAAACTCATATGAACATATGACATTCAACTCTGGGGTTGTAGGTACTAAACAGATCAACATGGACATCATCCAAAGATTCCAAAACAAAGTAGTGAGAATTATCGTCAATGCACCCTGGTACGTGCGGAATGAAGACCTTCACAGGGACTTGGGTATGGAACTAGTAAAACACGAAGTCAAAAGACATGCTTAGAAACATGGAGAGCGGCTCCGACTGCATACGAATCCTGAGGCCCTCCAGCTTCTGGACCAAACAAACCTAGTTAGGAGATTGCGAAGACGAAAACCCTTCGAATTAGCGCAGCACTGAAAACGTAGAAATTAGAAAATGCACATTCTTACGAGCGTTATGGAACGAGCGTAGGGGTGCTCGGAATGAATTCTAAATTCCATTTCTGCACATACATCACTAGGCGAGTGGAACATATCTCCTTTCTCGTGAGCTCATGAGAGACGCCAGTGGGTGGAACTCTCATTTTATACACATGTAAATTAAAACAAAAGTGAAAGAAAAATTGCTCATTTGTCCCAGAGACTAGATCGCAGTAGCATGGTAGGATCTCTGTCTACAGGCTTAGAACTTGGCCTACGCATCAGCCGAGCATAATCATTAGGTATCGCAACCTGGGATGTACTATCTCTGGTACGTGCGGACCCGTGCTAAGATGGAGAAACTCGGGCAAAAAAATAAGTACAGGCTGCGGCGATGAGGAAATGTATTAGGATACCTCGGATTATATTTGTTATGAGCTAGACTCTTCAGTCGCCATGGCTTAGTAGTTAGTTCGTTGAACTTCTAAGCAAGAGGACACAGGTTCGAGCCTCAAAACCACCAACAAATTTTTCGAGGTACCACCTCCCTTTGCAGACATGACACACCTGTCTTAAAAAAAGCTTCTCAATCTAGAGTTCGTAGTCGGCAATAAAACTGTAGGTTCCTTCCATTTGGGGCAAAAATAAAACACGCACAACATAAATAGATGCGAGAAGTTAAGTGGCTTAGATGCCTGTTAGTCAAGGCTACCGAATTCGTGCAGCATTCCTCAAGTCGAAATTATATTCATGTACCAAGCTATCCAGGATATAAGAGAACTGACAAGAGAATATCTCGGTTTACGTACATTGATAGTTAAACAGCTTTAAGAGCTTGCTATCCACGTAAGCGTGCGCTTAAGCATAGAACTTTGGACTCTTAAAAATTTCCACTAAAGGCTTGAATGTCAGATAATCTGTCGGCAACTCCTCACCTAGTTTTACCCGTCTGATGTATAGGAGAAGAATGTAAATAGTATAGCTTATTCCACTATGACATTGGCAAGGTCAACCAATTTCATCATCAAAATGTTTAATTGTCGAGCCTTATTCTTTTCACTACTAAACAAGATTCCAGCAACTCCTAACGCCTACGTCCGTAACTAATTTTGAATTGAAAATGCCCTTCAATATTTTTATGTTGCTAAATATAGCTTCTTCACTTAATGTGATTCAATTTCTGACGTGCACGTCCTACGAGTATCCTCTTCAAATGATAAATCAATTAGACGACACTCTTCCAATACCTTCTCTCAGTTTGCAATTATAATCGGACATTAAGACTCTTGTACAATCCATTAATTTCTATCACTTCAACACAAATTAAAATGAAAATCTTTCCCTTTACACCAAAAGTTTATACAATTAAATTGTAAAATCAAATTAGTCTTCTCCCAAGGATCTTAATTTTCATTTAATGAAGAGGAACTCTGAAAAACACATTTTCACAAAAAAATATAAGTCCTGCAACAAAGCTTTTATTTTTTTACGTTTTTTTTTTTTTTCTGCACAATATCTTGATAATGTTCCAAAGATGATGTTTAATTGGCTCCAATCTCCTACTCCATTCATGTTATGGCTCTACTACTGGCTACTGTGCGTTCCATTTATATATCCATTTATCAATTTGGCACAATTCCATGCAATGATTTTATTAAAAAAAAAAAAAAAGACCGTTCATCTTATTTCCTTACCGCGTTCTCAACACTGAGGTACTTCCTCAATTCATAATACTTATTGTGGTGCTACGGAGATGCGCTCTTTTAGGTCCAATTCACAATTTTTTTGCAATTATTACCAAAAAAAGTAAATGGGAAACCAAAACTTGGAGATGTGAGGGTGAACTGGCGGCAAGAGCCCACAATGTAAGAGACAAGTTTTTCTGACCGGAATTTGATATGGTTCCAGATTTATCATGTTGCCAAAAAAGCATTCCTCCATGAATATTCATTATCATAAATTTCCAGAGCTTCCCTAATGTCTGCGAGTAAGGGTTTTTTTTGTTTTTTTTTTTTTGTTTGTTAAATGATTTATTAATGTTTTTCACCGGGACTCGGGAATATGTTTTCGCCAGTAATTCAGAAATTAACTAAAGAATTTCAGTTCGTTGTTATTTTTTTGGTCGAAATTCTGACCGAATGTGATTTATTTGGTGCTTTTTATCTGTGACTAATGTTTTGGATAAAGGTTTTTGAAATTAAACAAACTTTTGAGGTCACAGATGGTTAAGACAAATTGTGTTTGGCTAACAGTTTGGATTGATAGGGATTTTCAGACGTTTTAGTTGGCTGAGTATTCATAAAAAATTTGGTAAAGTTTGAGGCAACAAATACTTAAATGTGGTAAAAATGTTTGATCCTTCATAAAAAAATATCAAGAATTCTCACGTTCATTTATAATGATATTCTTGATGTCAGCTCGATAAACAAGACCAATCTGCTAGCCAGCTTAACGCTTCCAGATTGTGAACTGTCTCTAGATAAATCCACTTCCGACTTCAGGAGTACCTAAACTTAGAGGTCCCTCAAACAATGGAAAAAATACGTTTGACCTTCTGATCTTGCCTCAATATTATGTATAAGGCGTTAGCTCGCATAAAGCCCGAGAACAACACACTAAAAAAAACTGTTCTGTATACTCCAGATTCAGAATGCTCTTTAAAACAGGGAAATTGCGAACTCAATAAACTCACTTAAACACCTTGATTGAGTGCCAGGTCCACCCCAGACTGTACGCTACCTTAAGTAAATACCGAGGTTTTATCGATTCTTTCACAAGCCGTACTCCAGAGAAATAGCTGATAACTTCAACATTTCATCCGCAATACGTGTTGTTCGATATTCTGAAGATATCGAGTGCAAATCACCCGCCCTTATGAGCACATCCCTGCGTGAGAGTCGCAGATGTTTCACCCTTTTGCTCTCGGTACGACTGCGCATCGACTCAACTTAATTCAGTCGAGCAAAACCAGTTGAGCAGATTAGTTGAGCGAAGTGATTCATATAATAAAGTCCTTTAGTACAAAAGAGTTGTGTTGTTTAACTTTTATTTAATATACAGTCCACTAGCTCCCAAAGAACTGTACACGTGTCATGCTTCGAATGCTTATTAGTTTACTTCTAGTACCTCTCACCTCTCTCACGGTTAAATATCAGTAACTGTCCTTCGGTCTTCAGTGCTATGAGTTAACAGTGGCTTCGCTTGTCATGCTGAAAGTTTCAGATTCAACTAATGATGTTAAGAAAGTCGATCGATTCCGCAAAGCTGACGTCAACTCTATAACACTGGCAGTAGGGTGGTCAAATGACTTGAAGAACTGATCGTACAGAGTATCAAAAGAAATACTGTGAATTATAAGCAATGCAACCTGAGCTTAGTTTGCTGCTATTCTAGGTACTACCCATGGAGCAAAGACTGAAACCAAATTCTACCTTAGTTTCAAAATAACTATCACAACACTAGTGCTGTATAAAAAGCATAATAAGGGTATTCATAGCCCCTTGAGCGTAAGTGAATTATAAGAAAACAAGGCAGGCTCAGAGTTTGTCATCGCATTACCCATTAGCAGTGTATGTTGTCTAAAAGTCGGCGTCTGGTAACGACACTTATCTAAGCCATGTACAGACTTCTTCAGTGATCTTCAACTCTAAAATGTTCAGTTACAAGTGTGTTGTCCTATTTGTTAAAGCAATCATCCAGTCTAAACATCCACATTCTATTGACATAACACTACAATCCATTAAACCACAAAACTGGTACAATTTCATCTCGTCCATATACTCAAAAGAACCGTTTAAACTGACAAACAAAATTCGGGAAAACCATCATCATCACTATCCTTGCCGAAGGCTTCCACATCAATTGTATTTTTGTTTATAAAAGCACATCTAGTGTCAAGAGAACAACAGCTCACTTCAATTGTCTAACGAAAATTCATTCGGTTTTTTTCTTCAAGGCGTACGTCAATCATTTACCCTGCAAACATACAACACGTCACTTTGAACCCCAGGACCAAACCGAGACTTCTTTGTTTAATAAAAGTTCTTGTTCCCATTCGGAAACGAGCCAACAAAAGTTCATCAGACCAAGTAAAAAAAAAAAAATAGTGTTTACCGCCGACACGACTACCGAACTTTGGACATAAGGAGGAACTATGTGCATTCTCTGTTTAACAATTTTTTTTTAGACTTAAACGTTTCACCCTACATTGTTTTCCTCACCCTGGCCTAGTGTTAGAGCGGCCGATATAAGGACATTATGTTCATTGCCGTTCGCTAGAGAGAGTCTTAGCAATTCTTTTAAATTTTCTCCAGTTTCTTGTTTTGTTCGCACACACTTTTTTCGGTTCGCTACCCTGGCATGAGTTTGAATTTAAAGTTCCTTCTTGCACCAGCACATCATCATGTCGTACACATGGTAAATCTAACTTCCATCTTCCAGGACTGCGGATGGGAAAAGTTTGCTTTTTTTTTCAATCTCAACGTGCATGTACATCACGGGAAAATAAATGTGTGCATCCGGATTTATATTCAAAATGATGATGCCACTAAGTTTTAGCTATAGCCTTGTGTTCCGGTTTTGTTTGGCGAATTTTTTTTTTTTTTTTCACCACCCTCGTCCATGCATATATATTCTGACATATCTGTGAACTCTCTCTGTCTATCTCTGGCCCTGAGATGTGAATTTTGTGCTTAAAACATGTAAAACCGATGCAATAACATGAGATAAAACTGATTTTGCTGCGAGGCATTGCTTCGTCCTTTTTTTTTTTTGATTTTGGTTGTTGGTTCCATGGATTATGCAGAGATTTGGTGGAAAAAAAAAGACAAGGAGAACGGTGGGAGAGTTTCTTTTCCACTTGTCTATGACATGCTCTTGGGGAGTGGTTTACAGATGTTTCGTCTTTCATGCGAAATGCACTTTGGTTATGATCGGTTTTGGAAATTGGGGGTAAACACATGAGTACCTAACGTACGTAATAGTTCTTTTGTGTTTGGTTGTAGGGCAGCATCCTTTGTTCTCGTAATCTTGGCAGTTTAAGTGGGAGGGGGAATTGCGGTGGGACTTTCTAGGATAGAGTACCTGAAAATCTAGAATTTTTACTGTGCATGTGAAATGTAGTTTTTCTTTGAAAAGGGGATTTTCTTGTTCTTTATTCCACTTCGAGGACTGCAGATGATGGACGAACTGATTTTGTGGTTGCTCTGTTGAGCTTGGTTTGTTGATCGAATTTTTGTTTTTTTGAGTAAAGTTGAAATGAAATCCTTTTTTACAGATTGGAAAGTTGTTTTCTTATGCTTGTTTTAGTATTTCATGTGTTGTTTGTCGATTTCGTGTTGGTTTAAGTTATTGACTTTCAACTTGCTTTCTAGACATTTTTTATTTTTTGTTTTAACTGAGTTGATTGTAGTTTCATGGAGATGTTGTCTTTTAACATGTGAGAATGTGCAGATTGGTGTTGTTTGAGATTGTTTTATTTTAGAATTTAAGATTACTATTCTACAACGGAGATGCTGTTGTAGAGTAAGTTCGAAACAATGATTTCGTAGCATAAAATTTCTTGTGTTGTAACTTGAAAAGCTTTAGAAAAAATGAATTATTCGGCTTTTAAGGATAACTTTTGCATAACATATTTAGCTTAAGTCTTAGAAAACCAAGGAAGTCACCGAACTTTAAGTATCTAAAATCTACGTATATGGTTCTTGTCAATCCCAAATTGCACCAATTGGCTCTCAATATGCGTACCTACTTATCGATGCTGGGAATGCATCGATCCTTAGCACCAATGGGTGTCATAAATGCCAACGATTTGTGGATCGATCATTAAAAAAATAATATGTGATAAATAATGACGGAAGAGGCAAACTTGTGTTATTTACAAAGCAAATCAATAGAAACAAAGAATGAACTTTTGGACACATAATACACGCTACGTTCCAGCTCGAGTGAGTCGAAAAGTGTTGCCACAAAAATAACATCCGACGTGGATAATGCAACCCCTTTTGTAGCTAAGTCACCATGGCGCCTATAAATGATTTCATACCTTTGTCAAACACTTTTTGAAACTAATAAAGCTGTTCCCTGAACAATCAAGACTACTCGGCTTCCAATGCATACACGGATAATTTTTTCAATAACACTGACTTTTTTGATTATTCGTCCAGTTAGTGCACAAAATCGAGGCGGTTAACTATGGATCGAGCTGGTTAGTGATTCATATTTTCCATTGTCCTGTTGCACTGGAGACTTTTGCACAACTTTATGTAAACGAACTTTGTACTGTGAACATTGTAAAAATGTCACAAAACTGCCCTTTGGTCAACGTCTATAGAGAAAGGCAACGATTAAAAGCTGTGTCGTTTCTTCGAAGACAGCCCTTGCACACTACTTCGAAACACTCCAGAATTTGCCTCAAGGGACTCGATCGTTTGCCTTCTTCAAATCTACAAAACACCTTTTGGCTAATTATAGGTCATCCTTCCTTCATATGATTTGCACAAATTGAAGGGTCCTGCCCTCTTTTTGTTTTCGAATCCGAACGGTCGGTTGAGCAGCTTCTGATCAGACAATATTTTGTCGGAGGCTAGTCAATTGTAATGCTAAGACGAAGAACTGACCATATAAGCTCCCAAAACAACGATAGTAATAGGCGATATGTAGAGGTAAAGATTTCAATTAAATATTGACTTTGTTTTACTGATGATCCTGGCAAAGAGCTTCTCTTTTAAGCTAAACCTCACACTTCAGCAATTTGTTTAGGTATCAACATTTTGAATAAAGGGTTAATGACCTGTCTTTGAATCTTGCCAATCGAGTTCCAAAGTAACAAACCTACACTTTCAGCATTAACTTTGCAATGAATTCGTACCTTTGAGCCTTTAATTTTGAAAACGTCACTGTTTCCTTTTTCTCGTTTGATAAGCAGACTATTCCCCATGATATGCGTTAACAACTTAAATTATGAAACGACTGTATAACGACTTCTTTTCATCCTAGCATATTCATAAAAACGATTAAAACCATCTGTACACCTCTCGAATCCCACACAAATGGATTAAAAAAACATTTCGAAAGTTATAAACATTAAACTTTGATCTAATAGCTTTGCGCATTCAATTGAATTCCAGGATTATGAGATTAAAACTCCATCCATAGCCGTGTCGGCAAACCTATAAAGACCAGAGTGTCTCACTTTAAACCACACTTAACTGAATATGACATTTGATGCAGTAGATATGACAACCTACCACCACCACCAGGAGCCATCGTTAAGATTTAATTGAATCCTTATGCATACACACTCTTTTTCTGAATATCAAAGAAGCAATTTCTTCTTATTTTATTATTAAAAGGATGCCACATCAAAAGGATTAAAACTCCTTCTCACGTGAGGAAATCGTGCAAAACCAAAATCAACTTACTCGCAAATGAAAGACGTGAACGAGAACGAATCTCACACATATACAATCACTTTTTCCTGTGTGAAATGTTAAGTTTTACGCAATGAAAACCATTTTGCACGTATAACGGTCAGGAACGATGCCATAAGGAGATTTCATTTTCGATTTCTCCTTTTGCGAGCAAAGCTTGTGACATGAATGACGGAAACGGAACACTTTTTCTGACACATAATTGGTAAAGTCTTCCATGTTGAGGTGGAGGTCCTTGTTCTTTTTTTTTCTAACTTAAGGGTAAATTTCATTATGATGTGAGTATATTTCAACGTCAATCATAATGCGTACCCATGTATAAGTATGTGTGTGTAATAAATTTGTTTGCCATCTACAGGTATGAAAGTTTCTATTTTGAAAACAGATCTATGGTTATGGTGCGCGTTAACGTTTGCCAGAGTCATTATAACTCATTTAACATCTTAGGCTATATGTAATGCCTTGAGGTGTTGAATGACGGATGGCTGTGTAGTCAGTAATCCTATAAGAAGAAGGATGTCTACATAATAAATGTTGTGGGATATGTCTTCCTTCTGTTTAAACGAATAATTTATGTTCGTCCATAAGTTGCGATTTATGATTTGGAATGGTAAAGGTTGGATGGAGGTTGGAGAAATGCCTTTAGGCTTTTGCTATTGTTTTGGATTACTGAGATTGCAAGGAATTTTGAAATCGCATTTGTCATCTGACAAATAATGTGTTAATGCACACCATTTACTTTGGATTGTACATAAACCTAGATATACCAACAAGTATATCTTATACTTTTTTCTGGAATGTTGGGAGGAAGTTTGTAAGGATTCACACCATAGGTTATGGAACAAATTATTGATTTTGTGTTTTTCTATGACTTCGAGTAGGATCATTAATTTCTTGTCAAAGTGTGTAAAATAAAAAATAAAAAAAAAGAACGACCTTATGTCAAGGGCAACAAATATTTTCCAAACAAAAATTTCCCAAATATTCGACACAAAATAGGGTAGAAAATTTCTCAACAGAAAAAAAATAAAAAATAAAAGATTCTGTAAGTATTTCACCACGAATTAATGAAATTTTTCTATTTACCAAACTTAATTTCCAATAAACTCGTGTAAATATTTGGATTGTGTTTCAACGGTTTTCTCAAAGGTCCAAATACAAATACTTAACACAGTCGATGTCCTCTCTCTCTGGGAATAGAGATGACAATGTGCCCTTTAATTCATTTCATTACTAAAAGGAGAAGGACAACAAACTTGAAATTAACGATGATGGTAAGTGCTTAGCACTTAAAGCTTGTATGCTCAACTGTACTTGTTTGGTTTTTTTTTTTCTTTCTTTTTTTTTCAGTCTAGATACTCGTAGTGCTGTGTTGATGATGTTTGTTTTGAGGTGTTTGCCCTTGACATTGGTTGAGGTGAATATCAGTTGTAGGATGAAGAGAGAATGCTACTTGTATACTCGTGCTACAAAAATGGATAATAATTTTAGGGATTGTTTTGTTTCGAAATTATGTTCAAATGGGGAGCGATTCTATCAGCGAGAACATTGTTTTTTAATTGCATAAATGAGTAGCTATAAGGAATTTCGTAAAGAGGAACTTTTTTTTTTGTTCTTAGAAAACCACGAAAACCATTTTCTTTCGTTTACTTTTCCACACTGCATACCTACACAGAGACGACAAATTTTAGTAAACGATGTGTTTTGGCAATAAAATCTAAGAAATATAAAATTTTAAAACTTTTTTGATATTACAGCTGTCTATCCACATAAATGTATAACTAACCTAACATCGTTAAAGTCTCATGATTTCAATCAACTCAAGGCCAATAGATCCTACATCTTTTATCCCAAAAACCCTCGAGAGACTAGCTGATATATACATCTAACGCCCTGGGGACATAGCAGCAAGTGAGGATAGAACTACATAAGTTGACCACCAGAGCGCGAAAAATCTCATAAATTAGCTCTTAGCCGATCGCATTTCTTGCTTTTCCTCGGTTTTGACATTTGCAAACTGACAAATGAAGAAAAAAGAAATCGAGCCGCAATCAATTGGTCGGTGCGGCGCTACTGTGGATGAAGTGAGTATAGATCGTTTTTTTGATTAAAGTGAGTATAGTTATCAAAAAAATACAGCTATTATTATTAGTAAGGCTCTGCGACAGACGAATATGGCATTGTGACCTAAAAGATCTATTGTGCCTGGAGCCAGTTAGACAAGGAGATCCTCTATCTTCCTAATGAAGTCCTCCAGTGTTAGGAATTCTGTACGGAGAAAGCGTTTCCTGACCCTGCAGACAGCCACGCACTCATATAATATGTAAGCAGAGTCTGCATTCAGATTCCTGAACTATATTTTATTCGTTGTAAATGATATCTGAGGCTACAGTGACCGGTGAGGGAGCCGGAAAGTCATCTAATATCGTCCCTTTTATAGTTGAGTATATTTTTAGTGGTTTTGTTCAGGGGTCGGATGGCCCTATTAGCCTGTCTGAGTCCCTGAGTGTTGTTCCAGGAGGATACGAAATTTCGTTTTTCCCAGTTGTCCAGACTCATTCTGAACGCGGAAGTAGGGATACCGCAGAATGTTTCGGCACCTATGTACCTTTCTGACGAGCCAATCCTGGCAAGTCTGCAATTTCATTGTTTTAAATTCTTCTGTGTCCTGGTACCTACCAGAGCTTGAGTTAATTTCGCTTTGAGAGGCCTTGGAGAGCATTGAAGCAGCCTGAAACAGCCTTTGAGTTACAGTAATGGGAACTCAGTGCTTTGAGCGCTGCTTGGCTATCGGTGAATATATTGATGGCTACTCCCTTTATGTCGGAGTCGAGAATAATTGTGGAATACATCAACCACTTTCTTTGATATAGAAGGATCCTCTAACAATGTTAGAACAGATGTGGTACGCAGGACCTAATTTCATCAAAAGGACTTTGACCGAGAAAGCTTCAGTTTTTATAAAAATAACCTACAATGAGTGGCTTTGCATAATCTCCAAAGAGTCCAACGAGACTCTGGAACGTATTTTAGAATCATGTGGAGAACTGACCGAAAAAGATGAAAATATCTGGGCAAGTACCAACCATAGACTCGCTTCTCATTCTGAGATTCTTGAGAGAAACTGGTCTAGAAAAGAGGCTTTAAAAGACACGTCTTCTTTATGTGGCATCTGAAGTTTCAGTTTTTCGTTTTATGCTTAGAACTTCCATCTTGTTGAAGCCAGCAGACATTTGAATTTCTGTTTGGTTTGTCTGTATTTGGCCACTTTCACGACCAACTTCTCGATCATATTCCTCACAATCCTCTACCTAGCCCAGTTTACGACATAGAAACTCAGAGGCTGATATCTGTTTCTCCACGTTGTCTACCTTTTCGTATCCTCCGATGCTTGCATATTCTCTAACCTACAGCACTGACAAGTCATTGACTTTCTAAAGACATACCTTGAAACTGGAAGTGTTCAAGAATAACTGAGAAACACAGGAAAATTGGGAATGTTCTCCTGCGTCTTTCAACCAATCTCGAACTTATGTATGTTCGAGTTGCTATTAAAGGACTAATCTAAAAAAAATCAGTTCTTGACTAGTGCGCTAACCAACTGAATAACTTAAACCAATGCCATCTTAAACTGGGTGTCAGGTCGCTTTGAAGTAGAAGATAGAGAAAAGACTGATAGGCTTAAGGGAGATGGACATTCACATCATCGGAAAAGGGTTTAAAAAAAGAGGATGCAAACGTTGTGGTCTAAATTTCAGCCGGAGCTCCCAAACTTAAACAAAAAAGGCCCTCTTCTGGAACTAGAAATAGAAAAGGTCTAAAGCCCGGGTTTGTTTTAAGTTTATTTCTGACAGACAGAATTGAAAAAGTCCTTGTTATAAGTTGCCATGACTTAAAAAAATTATTTAAGGTTTTATAGTATCCCATCTTGCAGAACAGACTGTACAACCTCATCGTGTGGAGTGCCATAGCCAAATGGTAGAAACTTTTCGACACTTAAAATCGCCTTGCAGCGTTCTTAATCTCTGTACCTACAAGAGAATAAGGAGACTTTTTAAATGCCAATAAGTGCAGGGATTCTCGAGGTTACAACAACTTAAACATATTTCGGCAGCGACAGGATATCAAAATTGAGTATACAAAATTCCCACACACATACACAAAAATTAATACCCTTTTATCTATTCAAAAAAAAAATTATCCTTGCAACCTTAAATGGTTGGCTGAATGGAGGAATAGATGCCTTTTCCGTTTGGTTGGGTGCATTAAATAAGTTCGTGGATTTAACTTTTAGATCTACACACAGGAAGGATGTTCACACAAACACACACACCCACGACCGGATACACAAACTCACATTCAAGGATGCAAATTCATTTAATATTCCACAAAATTGCATCGCAAGTTAAACATAATTTGTCACAGATGTTTATTCCTCAATGCGCAAACATGCAAAATTCTCAAAAAGGGATTTTACTCCGCACCTCCGTGTGCCGCGCCGCCTAGCTTTAATCCTCAAGGATCATTTCTGATTTCTTGCGTTTTATTTTTCGTATTTTGTTATTTTCTTCCAACGGACGTGTATTTTAATGTTTACATGTGTGCCTTGGCCATAGAGGCAACTTAGCCGGGTGAATAAATTTCGTTTGACTTCATCTCCTCCAATGTCCTTGTTCGTATGTGAATGTGTTGGTTTTGTAGGGGGGAACGGCTGGTATAATCAGCACTCTTGGATTAGAATCTTAAGGCAGTGTACCAACGGAGGCGACGGAATTCTTGCCGATGTGAGAAAATCCTTGGCTAACTGCAAACGAAGTAAACAAATAAATAAACACCCACACATTTACAAGTCAAGAAGGAAGTGTGTTGAATCCACAATAGCAGCGGTATGGTAAACGCGTATTTATATAGCCGCGTGTTCTCGATGGGGGCGGCGGCGGTGGCATGCAGCAATGTATTGGAATTACAAATGTTTGTACTTTGGTTTTTGGGGATTTCGTTATTTTTTGGGAGTGGTTAGTGGAATTGGAATGATTACATATCCTTGTGGCTGCAGAAAAATAGCTTGAGTCCTGATTTAGACTGATGACCGAAGAAAATGTGTGGCAATTTCTCATTTTCTACCAACTTCTGTGCCGTTGTGCCTGTGTGTGTGTATGTGTCTGAGTTTATGGGATATGAAATTGCCTTTCTGGAGGAATAAATCGAGACCACAATAAATGTACACAATCATGAATTTTACGAACGAACTAACGTGCATTTAAATTTTCTATTTTTCCTTTTTCTTGCCAAAAACTGTTCGTCCTGGAAACATTTTTGAAGTGTGTACTTGTATTTCTATATTTTTGCGAAGTGAGACGAATGAAATTTCTGTAGTGAAAGGGCTTTTGTGAAACTCAATATTATACATCTGTGAGGACATGAAAATGCAAATACTTTGCAATAGTTTTGATGTGCATCAGCCGGACTATGGTTGGACTGGGTGTTGTGGCTACACATATCCAAATTGGCTTCGGAACAAGTGCATAATGCAATATTTGTTTTGCAAAGTTCTAGGATAAGGAAAATATTTTGCTTTCATTATGTTTTACAGGCGTTTGGTAGATAATGGGGTGAGAGTCCTTTTTTTTTTGGATGGAGAGGATGTACGATTACAGGCTTTAAATGAAAGATTTGAAACCTTTCAAAGGGGATTGTTAAGGAATTCAGTTAAGTTAAATGAATTGCACTGCAAATGAATGTTGGACAAAGCGGTACCAACTGGAATGAAATCCATGGGTTACGACTTGTGGCTGGATAAAGAGAGGAAGAAAGTTGGATAACATATTTATGAACTGGAGTTGATTTCACTTAATCCTTGGAGATGTAATAAGGAATTCAGTTGAGAAAGTAATTGCCATGAAAAGGACTTTAATAAGCTTTACCTGATTTGTACTTCAAGACTGTGGTGACATGTCATTATATCCAGATTGAAAAGAAAATGAGGAAAAATTAAAAATCAAATCTAGTCGAAATAGACGTAATGCTAAATGTTACGAAATGTGCTCCTTTCCATATGTGTGCGGGGAATTCGCTGAGCTTATCTCACAAATAACCAAAAGACTTCATCTGAAGGATAAGAACCCACGCCTACGATCACTTAGACCAGAAGTAGATCCATTGTGATGGCACTGCGTGCTTGGATAAACCCCAGTCTACTTCTTATTGAGATTTCCTAACGTTGCAGTTAAGGTCGGTTCTACTGACAGGGTTCAGAGCATTTAGATCGTTAAAGAAATATTCATATAAGATGGTTTGCCTGTTGTTAGCATTGGCGGTACACGTACAGAGGAAGTGTAGAATTTTTGATGACTGAGTATACAGGAGGGTCTTAGTCGCCCTTTATTCCTGTCGAAAGGTTTTGGGCCCGAAATGAAGTACTCAGCCCGAAGAACACAAGATTTACATGACAACGAATTGCTTCCGTTCGTTAGGATGAGTCTCACATCACACAGAACGGAGGCAATTTGGGGATAGCTAAGGGTTTGAAATACGAAGTCCAGAACTTTTTTCTCTGCACACCTTCTAACAATGCACCTCTAGGCGACGATTTGGGTGTCCTTGGCCTCGGCAAATAGAAGTAACGGCTCTCAGAAGGAGCTGTTTTGTGTCACTGGCGAAGTCATGTTTGATCCATCTGCCATCTACTTTTGCAATTATTTGCTTATTTATTTCACTAAGGAGTACTTCTGAACAGTTATGTATATGATATATCGAAGATAGACAAATAGAAGCATTAGTACATAAACAACTCCTGCATCTTTCCATCACTTTGAAGCTGAGTTCAAACAACGGGGCGCCAAATGGAAGGCCAAAGACGAGACAACTTGCGTTGTTTTCTATATTGCTTGGTTCAATGTACTCGTATATTTACCGAGATACTGACCTTGATATGGAACCAGTTTCTACCAGATGTATATAAAATTCAAAAATTCGAAAGTCTCCTCTAGATTAATCGCTAGAGGTTTTATAAACTAAACATCGAAATATGAAGTTTCACATCCAATTACTCATGAAACTTGCTCCATTGTTCCACAAAGATCCACAGGTCCCAAGATGAGTAAAACGAAAAATCCGGAAAATAATTAATAACGCCATACAGTACGCCATATTAATTAAATTCAACGTATGAAGAAGTTACCTTCAACCTTTGCAACAAGTCTTCGCAAAAATATCGCCGAAACATGCCCTCATAGGTAAATTAATTTAAAGAAATTAATTGGTGAGAATTAAAAGGATATATTCCACAGTATCAACCACAGCCACATCACCACCACCATCAGCACAACCAAGTATCTTTAAAATAAAGACAAAGTTTCCCAGTAGACGTATGCTCACCGAAAAGATAGCTGATTTCAGTCAATTTAATTGAAATTGCTTCGAGAAAATGAGATTTAATGGAAATAAAAATGAAAACATTGTCTTCGTGAGTGTATATATGTACGGTGGGTGGTAAGCAAACAATCAAAAATTAATTTCTTCTGCCAACACACACACCCTTCAAATGAATTTCCAAAAAAATAGCTTCCGAATTGATTATGAAGAGTAACCACTCTTACAGAATCCTTTGATTACACATCCGTTTTCACTCTGCCAAGAGGGGTTTAATTTTAAAGGAATCACTCATATTTCCTGAATTTTCCTTCTCTTTGACAATTATCTGCGGTTGCTATGTGGTTTCAGAAGAGTTCCAGAAGTTCCTTTGAAGTTGTATTGCATACTAGAGGGATGAGATATTGCCACTTTAATTCATTTATTGTCGGTATCTACCAACCTCACAGGAATATCATTTTACAAAAGAACACAAAAATAATAATAATTACATGAGAAAGGAACAAATTTAATGAAATTGATTTAAGTTTTACAGAAAACGATGCCAAAAATGTGGTCAAAATGTGGTCTAAAAAGAACTTTTGGTTGAGTTTCTGTCAAAGTTTTAGATTCAAAACTTACATCGTTCATGTTTTCTGATTTGCATGTCAGGAAACGTTTCGAAACAGGACATCACATGGGCAAATATGATTTTATGCAAAATATTCAAAAAACTTGTTTTTATACACAGAAATTGAAGAGTGTTTCTGTGTACGATGGAAGTGTTCAGTAACACATGGATGGTAATGATGATTTAATTAATTTTAAGAGTTTACACGAGTTGAACACAGTCTAGCAATAAATTAGTCATTCAGTTTGTAGAAGTATTGAAACTTTACACACTTCAAATGCTCAGTTTAAAATACGATCGACTTTAGCTAAAGGGCGCATTTCTTTTAGATTATTGAAGAGCAAATAGACAGTGTCCATGGTGGAACCCTGAAGATTTTATGTTTTTTCCGGGTACAAAGTACGTAACACAAACAAAAAAAACACACGCCTTGATTGTTGCAGACCACAGTGATATCAGGCTCCGAGTTAGAAGCTTCTGTGGGCAATGTTTGGCAAATTTCGAAACATGAATGGCATTTGAGTCAAATGATTTAACACAAGTTTGTATTTGTTGAACGAGTGCAACATCATATACAATTGGACCCGGGAATATCGATGAGGTCAAGTGCTTAGTACCTTTAAATGTTTGAGCCACTCATTCGTGGTATGGCTCATGACAACCATCGATCAACTTGGTTGTAAACCAATTTCCCAACACGGATATCAAGCACTTATGATTTTCCTCCAACTGTTCGACAAATACAGAATTGAAGTTGTCAACCTTTATACAGACGACCAACATCGACACCAAGGAGATGTTGACAACTGGGTTGATAACCAAGTAGGCCGCCTTAAGTCTTATGCCCTGAGAAGGTGGAAATGAAACACCAGGACGTATTTGTCTCTCAACTTTGGCTGACGGTTTGAAGTTGTGATCACAGATCTTGAACGTTGGACAAATAAAGTTCTAACTTTTACTTGAGGAATCCTTTAAGATGATTGGCTGGTTGGAGCAGCGCTCTCTAAGGTGCAGTTCGATCAAAATAAGTCAATTATGGTGCCACTAGTTGTGGACTTGAAAGATCTATTTATTTGCTTTCGATAATGAAATTATTTTTGCGGTATTACATTGGGTTCGCGATCGTTTAAGAAGCAATAACTAAAGAACAGAGTCTCCTTGTCTCTGCAGCTCCTATGGAAGATTGCTGCGCTAAGTCCTTACGCATTTCTTCCAATAGCACAGTATCCGGAAACATTGTTGTTAAATAGGGATATGCATGTCACATATGTAGTTTATGTATCTTCTGCGCTTGAAGTAGCCTGGCCTTGCGATACGTGTACTTGTCAACTCGCCCCACTATGTCAGTGTTTATGTTCCTTGAATGAATGCTAGTAGTACTAGACGAGTCTAGCCTACCTTTTAGTACCCAAGTAACCAATAATGATGTCATGCTGTCCAGCTAAATCGTTAAGAGATACACTGTCGCTGCCCGTGCTGTTGTAGATAGGCAATCCGTCAAAATTCAAAGCAATATGGCCAACGTCAACGATTTCGTTTTGGATCCATCGATAAAGCTTGACAGTATTCGTTGTGAAGGACACAGATCTTTCCACAACTAGAGTGGGTAGGAGTAAGCAAAAGGTCAATGCGGCTTGGGAGACGATTATCCATCCATGGGATTCAAGCAGTAGATTGCTCCTGTAGAAGTGACCAGTTGTTTTGAAACAATGTCGGTAGAGGGAGGGAGTTTCTTGATTTCGAGGGCGGTTGCTGAAGACGTTCCCAATACTTCAGTTCATTAGGTCCCCGCTTGTTGCAATCGCTTGCGAAAGGACGTTTGCAGAAATTGATACCATTTACAAAAGGGCATGGATAAGAGTTAAACTGATCTCAACCACTCCGTGCTTAATCTTACACAATCATGTGTTGGCATTCAAAAACCACTCAAAACATCAATCGATCCCTCTTCTGACAAAACAGCTTAAGTCTTTCAATGTTTGTTTTATCACCGAAAGGATCACACTTAACGATAAACATCACATCAACTTGATGGAACCTTATTATTTACCCATCAGTATCTAAATTCTACCCAATCCATTCAGGTTGCCATATCAGAAAAAAAAGGATAACGTTTTCGTCTGCCATTACCAATGAACCGAGAAGTCAAAAGTCTCCTACGACAATAAGCAAAACCAGGCTAAGTAAACTAAATTCATTGATATTCGTATGTACATATGTATATCTCTCTCTCGCTTCTCATTGAATTACGTCTCGAATGTGCATAAATGCGTGATACATTCCAAATGGTAAGGATTTCCCTGGCGGCACAAAAAAGGACACACAAAAAGAACACGAAGAACGAGTAAATGGAAAACGAGTTTCGGTACAAAATGGAAATGTTTTCTCTTTTTTTTTGTTCACTTCCGAAGAAGACATCTTTCTTATACAAAAATTGGTTGCTTAAGGATGAGACACCATTTTTTTTTTTTTGTTGAATTGAGTTGAATTAGCGTGGGGCACAGGATGGTGTTGGTTGGGTTACAATCGAATAAAGTAAAGTTTTTTTTTTTTTTTTAAACATTCTGCTACTTTCCATTAAAAATAATTTACTTTCTTTTCACGAAAGTTGAGAATATACAATTTTGTTCCTCTTTGTGAGTGTGGGTGTGTTTTATTCTTATTTTTTTCATCTGACAAAAGGATGTATGTAGAGCAAAAAGGATTGCTTGAGTCACAAGAAAGAAGAAAATAGAAAAGAAAATTCCGCATGATTGATTACCTAACTAAATTGCTGCGATACCCCGGTATATAGTCCTTCGAAGAGGTTTAGTATGCAGCAGATGTTACGATGACTCTTTCGAGTTTGGCAAAAAGTACATATTCAGTCCGCTTTGCCTCAAGGCAATCGTCATCTCATACACACATATGTTAGGTACTACATTATCCCATTCATGAATACATTTTACTCCAGTGAATGGATCACCATTTTGCCATGCTATGAATACAGAAGGGATAATGCGGACGCCATACCCTAAGAAAACTTGCAAACGAAATTTTATCAAACCGCGTATCCTTCATATATAAATTTTTTTCTTAAGGAACTCCCACGGAAGCACTTTGTGCTCTCTTCTGCGGCACGCTGAAGGAAAGGTTCATTACACTTTCGAATATTGTTTCGATTTAAGTCTCTCAATGCGGTACTTAAGAAGTTCTCTTTTCATCTCTTTCTCTCAATCTCTTTTTTTTTGGTTTGTTATACCGTTGGGTTATTGAGTTTATTGGCGTACAGGGTGTAAGCAAATTTGATGAACGTTTGGTTTGTTTTGACGCAATGTAACAGCGAGTAGTAAAACTATTCAGAAATGTCGTTGATCTTTTTAGAAAATTCGTTGGACCAAGTAATGCCGGCTTGAAAGAGACCAAGTAAACGTCTTCAAATAACCAACTTTCTTTTAACAAACCCATTTATACTTTGTAAACTTAAAATAAGTAGAAGTGTAAGTTAAACGCTGTTGTGGACAATTTTTCAAGTCGATGTTTTTAGAGCCCTTAACACTGTGCCAATCCCTCACGTATTTTAAGGACCAAAAACGCCTTCAGTTTCTCCCTTTAATTTTCTTTAATCACTTTTCTTTTTAAACTTGTGTTCATGAAGTACGTAGGTCTCAAGAAAGTGGGTACGTATCCAAAAAGCTTGTGAAAATGTGAGTAGTGGGTCCGTGCTTCAACTCAAGAGCTAGACTGCTGCTTGTCGCAGCAAAACTTGTATGTATTCCAGAAAGAAAATATTTCGGATAAACTTAGTATTGAGTGCTTTTGTAGTACTGATCGCGGAAAAATGTAAACCCCTGTAGAGAGCGTGGATTATGAAACATGACAGTGACTTATAAGGCACATTCTTGAATGAAACATTTACTTTGCCAAATCCCTAACGTATTGTATCTAAAGACCTGGTAAGCAAAGACAATATTGCTGATCTCCCAAATTTCACTGAGGTAGGTAGGTAGGTAGAAGTGGCGGTTCAACATGAACCCAAATAGCACTGGTGTGTCTTTTGTTACCTCGATTCGTGTAACCTGGTTGGTGATGTGTGTTGTTGAGGATGTGAGACAGTGGAGTTAAAAAAGTGGATATGATCGTGTATCTCTTTGCCTGAGATGTTGTAAAGGTCGTCGAAGAATGGTTGGTTTAGTGCATGCAGTCTGGCTCTCGCTAGTGCCGGACATATGCAGAGGAAATGGGAGAAAGTTTCCTTCTCACTTTAGTCAACACTAAATTACTTAAGTCAACATTGACAAAGTATTTAGAATTCCCTAACGATAAACGATATTACATACGAGTATTCGTCGAAATCGTTCATCATTGTTGCTGCCACATTCGGGTGATGCTAATTTGCATAGCAGGAGAAACTTGTGTTATTCGTTGCCAGTTGATGCTACATATATGTTAATAATGCGACATTTCTCGGAACCCGACTTGGCAAAACTATACTCATCAGTCATTAAGTAGCTGTTTCTGAAATGTTCCCTTTCGGCGAATTCAAGGACTGTGGCCATATGGATTGCAAACAAATCCTACATTCCACAAAAAATTGTGAAGCGATTTGAACTAAGTATCCGCTGAAGTTTCTGAATTTTTCCACTTATTTGCAAGTCCAGAGGACCTTGCAGATTTACATTAGTTAAACTTCCGTTAGAAAGTTTTTTTCTATTCATGCGCTTCAGGCAAACCGTGAGATAGAAAATAATACTCATTTTTAATTTAAATTGCTGAACTGAGGATGAACTATCTTATCTTTTTCCTGGTGAGTTCTTAAAATGCTTAACCACATTGCGTCCAGGAAGGCATCTACCTGACTGTCATCGATATAAACTGGACAGTAAAACAACTATTGGTCGGAGAGCTTGCCATCTACCATCCGACATTACTACTACTACTACTTCTAAGGTTTCTCAGCGTCGAGTACTGTAGTCCAATGGAAGTAAAGATCAAACTTAATCGGGAGAATAAAGGGGCTGCTCTTTTCCTAGTTCAGAGTGTTAATTCATCTACTGGCACCTACCCCTTCCTCAGTCGACTACAAAAACAAAAACTCTATGCGGTCTTTTAGCAGAAATTTGCTTAGAATTTGATACGGGTACTGAAAGCTTAAGGATAATTCACTGTCAGAACGACGCTAAACTGCTAGAACATCGTTAAAATGCATGCTTTGGAGGTCATCGTAATGTTACAGTAATCTGCGTTCCTCGCCAGTCAGAGAGATTAGGAACTAAAGTCATGAAGCAACGCCTTACCCCTTGTAAGCATCCACATTCAATGACGAGAACTGCCAGAAGAAGAATACGACCGTACATTCAAAAGCTGTTGTCTTCTACAAGACACGGCAATGAGGAAGAAACTTTTAGCCACATCCTTGGTAGAAGTAAACCATGTTAAGCCAGATATGTAAATCAATAGACAGGTTATTCTCTTTCTCTGATTTATTCTAGTTTATTTCTCAAAACACTGTCAAATGTCCGAGTCATATCCTAGCTTAAGGCTAAGATTTCAAGAAGAACAATCTAGAAAAACGCGCCACCGACCTACGTATGTACATTTTTGTCTAGAGCTCAAGTACGTTCAATAGCAATTCACATAACTTTGTCAATTTTAACAAAAGCTGTATAAAACCTTTAAGTAACGTGGCTGGTGTTCTATAAATCTTGACCCTTATTGCATTTAAGTAAACATTCTTTAAATTCCTGTCCGAGTTTATGATTACTACACAGTCATGTCCTTTACGACGTTATATTGCATTTCCCTTGCATCTATCATCAAATATTAAATTTTCCAAGACTCTCTACCTTAAAGAATTTTCCCACCTTTCTTCACCAGAATCAGTAAGAGGATAATAAAAACTTACTCCAAGATAACCTCTAACATGAAAATCCTTTTGCGTCATCGTATCTTAAGAAAAAAATAAAGGGGTTAACATGCGAAACAGTTTTTTAATTTCACTTTCGAACACACAGAAGTTCTTTTATGCAACAACCTTCAGCTTTGCTCTAACGCTCTATGGATTTCTTAAAAAGTTCAAAAGACTGACTTATACATTTGAGAACGAGAAAAGATGCTGAAACCAAAGAAAAGGCGAATAACGATGATGATGATGAGAAGACAAATGAAAAAAAAAAGAAAGAAAGGGAGTGAAAATCCTTCAAGGTAGATGGATTGCACTTTCCGGCATTAATAAGGTCTCTGTGCGCTTCTATTACCGCTTCCTTTGATTCTCATTCTTTTACTATAATTAACGATGAATCCCGTAGGTGTACCTACTCTAACCATGAATGTCAGGATTTCGCCTTTATTCTGACAGTCAGTGCAAGAAGCTTTATGATTAATTGTGTGAAGGAAATTAAATTTTATTTTTTATTTTAGTTTTTCAAGAGTTTTCCGGGATTTGCAGAAGCGGTTTAGCACAAAACTAATTTCGAAATATGGAAATTTTGTGTTTTTGTGTGAAGAGTTTTGATTAATTTGTCTTTGGGATACGAAGAGAGTGAAACAAACCAAAAAAAATCCATCAAACCATGGTTTAGCTGTCAACTGAAGTGGATTTTTGTGATTAATTTTTAAAAGTAATACGAATGCTATGCGGTTTTGTGGTTAATTAAAAATGAGAAAGAGAAGATACGAAATTTAGGTTAGAAGAACCAAGCTTAAGGCTGTTTTAAGGAAATACGATGGAACGGATCAGTATTGCTGAAGAAAATAAGATGTTACTTCTACGGTTCTTACAGCTTCTTCAAAACGTTGCACATGTTGAGATTCATTTTCATCTTCAGAAATCGGATGCAGTCAAGTCGATAAGTGATGTACGTCCAGGACACAATATCACCGAAATACGGAAGAGGCTTGTGTCCTATTCCCATTCGAAGATAAAGGACGCCATGGTCAAATAAATAGTAGTATGTTGCTAGCTTAACAAATTCAAAACATGTTGCAAATCGATGTGGCAAGAGAACTGGCAAAAAACGAATAGGTGACAAGAGATTACGTCAACATCTGATGAAGAGTTTGAATGGTTTGTTGGTTTTAAATGAGGATTCCCTCTGAAGATGGTTGAAGCTACATAAGATATGGAGAAATGTACACACCAATGCTCCAGAAATTCTGAATTAAAATCAAAATTCCTAGTAGCGATAAGATCATTGATGCGAACATAGCGGTCAAGGCAAAGAAAGCGGTACGGATTTAGCTTTACAAAGTGTCGTCAAAAACATTGACAAACTTCATGTAGGCATTCATTGAGAAAAAAAGGGTTCGGAATCGAAAACTGTGAAAACTGAAGAGTAGCCAAGAAACATCTTGATCGCAATTAAGGGCCATTTGGTCAGCAACTTTCGTTTAGAGTTAACCACATCAAGTTCTTTGTGACTTCAAAAAGACTTTCCGTAGTCTGACCAGAGAGTTCATAAGACATACCTTGGGCGGGAGTGGTTATTCGGACAAATTAACAGGGTTTCGATAATAGGGAAGCTGAGACACATCACCTAATACCGCATACGATGGCACAGAGGCGTGGTAGATGTCCTCAAACCTGAGCGAGTTGACAACAAGAAAATTTCTGAAAAAGATGAACAAATTACGAGTCGGAAGCCCCATACAGAGGAGCGTTCAGCGCTTAGAAATCTAAAAGCAACAAACACAGAGCTGAAGCTATGTACACTAGTTTGAGCGCAATGTTTTAGCTAAGAGCGTCCGCAGCTTAAAGACAGCTTTGAAGAACAAGAAATTGCAAACAAAAAAAAAAGGCAAAAGGATGCATGGTCTAGGGAACTGACAGCATCGGTCCTTAATTGTAAAGAATTGAAAGCTGTGGTCTTTACGGCACAAGTCATAAAGCAATGTTGATAATCACCAGATACTTGTTAGACAGATCGACTGCAGACTATGTCTTCACCCTAAGACATATCCTTGAGAGTACTTGTTTATAAAAAGCCGATAACTAATGTCTATTCACCGACTTAAAGGCCGAATACGAAAGCATTGATCATCGTAGATGCCTAGAAGACTTTCTCAGTGAGATTCGGGCTTACTTGTCGTTTCGAACCGATAAGGTTGAAATGAGTACCCACTCGTTAGAACGTTGCTGTCCTTAAGGATCTTGTACATGTGATTTTAACGATCGCAACTCGATAGCGTGATTGGTTTCAGGAAAGGATAGGAGGCAATCCCATCTTTCTCTGCCAAAAGCAGAGCAAGCAAAGCCCATGCAGTCACTTATTCCTCGCAGCTTCGTTGTTGTTTCTCGTTCCTTAAGTAGGTGTCCTGCTTTCTTCCTTCTCCCTTTCTCCCTATTTCTTCGTTCATTGGACTTTTGCCTTAGGATCAGCCATATAAGTCTCCACAAACTGAAAAACCTACACAGAGTTACGATACCGGTGCTGGTCCATATCCCAGACTGTAGAAATCAACTCAAAACAAGTTTTTACGAACTAACCTGCAATGCCTGCAATCGAGTAAAGGTTAAAGTATCCTGCTAACCAGTCCGCTGGATGCATCAGATACGGAGGTACACAACCTCCTGTTATACTTCAATTATCTATACGAAATAGATTTGTTAGAATTAAGATTCATCCAAACCAAACACAAGATTAATGAAGCATTCCCCCTTTGCGTACGTGTGCATTTCAGCATCAATTAGTATGCATTCCTTATCTCTTAACCCATTTATGCGTGTATTGACAACAGGAACAGCCTAACAAAAAAACAAAAACAACAACAATGCAATGCAAGTCAATTGATATCAACCTTAGAAGTAGACACAATATTTCCATTGGGCCTCCATATGCCCCAAAGCTGGACACACTGCACTCATTGAATGCAGCAGTGGACAGCAATAATTTCAGTTGTCCTTGCCATTGTCAAGCCCACATCGGTATACCACCGCCTCTCGATAAATCCTTTGGGTGACTTTAAACTACTTTTTCCAGCTTGTATCTATTGGTGTTGCAGCATTTATATACCTTCCCATGTGCACCGATGTGGGAGCACTTTAGGTGGCGGGAAAACGGCCACACAAACTACACACTGGTGTGATCTGTGAAAGGACATTTTCGAGTTGCTCGATCGGAAACGTAGATATTATTACTTTCAGATAATAACTTCTCACCAGAGACAGTGTGTGTATTACCCCCATTGGTGTGTGAATCATGCCTGGGCGTTCCATATGGATTCCCCTATTCGAGGTTAACCGTCGACAATATGTGTGTAGGTTGGTCATATCCTTTCATCCGTAACACTCTGCAGATGTTTCTGGTTTTTGGAATCATTGTCCGGCTATAGGAGCACACCGACTATCTAACACATGATGATGCTGCACCAATCTTTTAGCTAGTTTTCGCTTTTTGTTGCAAACATTATTGTAGAGAGTGGTGTTTTAGTTTCCGGATAATTGAATATTGAGTGTATGTCCTTAGGGTGGAATAACAAAACACCTCTGAGATTGAACGAACGGTGGCGAGAAGCCAGAGCACAATAACATTGAATGTGATAATAGAAACATTGTTGGACAAAGATAAGGACAGTGTGCATGTGCGATGATTCGTCGGACATCCTGTTCCATTCATGGTTATACACAGTTAGGCAATGGGGTGCAATGAAAATAATTAAACAAAATGTGTTTGTATGTGCGTTTTGGATGATATCCTGCTTTTGTGCTACTTTTCCCGGGAGTGGAAGTTGCACAAACTTGCCTAACTGTTGGGTCGTATATCCTTTAAAAAAAAAATTCAAACAAGAAGAACAGGATAAAATGGAAAACAAATTTCCATTAAATGCATTCAGACAACGAAACCCATGCCTGCAAGGACATTCTGACCATTTGTTTTGTGATATTTTTTTCTCTCTCTCTTTCGAAACAGGAAGCTACGTCGACAATGTGCTTAGATATATAGATAAACAAGGAGCAAGTGCTCCAAGCAACAGGGCAAGTAGAGCGCTCACATAGTACCATCAAATTCGAGGTCAACCAGGGGGCGTATACTTTTGTTTCATTTTATTCTCCTTATACTTATTGCATCCAATTTTGTTTTTATAACCAAATTGTATTTAGGTTTTTCCTCCATTCCAAGCCCACAGGATTGGCGGTTTCATTTCATTCCAAATGAAAGGATTCATTTTCTACAACGTTTAACACTTTCTACTCGAAAAACAATCTCAATTGTCATTCCGACTTCAATTGTGTGTGAAAATTTTAAGAAATAAGGAAATAACGTTACACATACATAGGGCCCGGCCCACACAACACAGAAAGGGTCGTAATATTTTATGAGACCCAAGGAAATTTACTTTTTGAAAATAACGAATCCAATCGAAGTTTTAGTGTTGATGTAGTGCTTGTTTTTGAAAATTTAGCCATAAATAGGATTTATGTCCTTTTTATTTGTGGGAATAACAATTTTATTTTTGCACACTCTACCCTCTGGATGGTGTGTGATGCAGAGGAATTTGTTTTTTTTTTTTTTTTTAACACATAACGACATGAAAAATCCTTGACAACAAAATTATGTTGGGGAACACAGATGAATGATATCCTTCTACCACAGCTGTGGATAATTGAAGGAAATCATAGAAAACACAATGGCTTTTTGCGCATCATATTTCCAGTTCAAAGGCACTAAATCGAAAATATCTAATTTGCCAAAAGCGATAAGTGTCAGTTGGAGGACTATAGTTGGTTGGTTGTCTTCGGTGAATATCCTTTTTGCTTCAGTGAGTTTATTTCTAGTTTTGTGTCCTTTCATTGTGGTTGAATGGTTTTAATTGTCTTTTTTGGTAAATAACCAGGAAATGGGCTACCTTTGACATATTTGAAAACAGGACAACATGGCTCTGCTTCGATTCTGTGGCATGTGGAGTTCGTTATTGGAAGCAAAACTACAACCTGGAGGTTACATTTCTTCCGAATAATAGTAGAAGGACTACCAATACAAGATATTGCCTGTATACAAACTGCGCTGCAGATTTACTGGTCACTGATCTCTTTATAAACGCAGGGTTAAAGGAATTCAAGCATGTCACCAGCATTTGTAAGTTTACGGTACACAAAGGTCCTTCGTGAAACCAGGCGATATGTCGATATATGACAGCGGAAGAACTTCTCTAAAATCAACAGAAGCGCCAGTAGTACAAGTGAGACTAAACTATTTAGAGAATGAAAATATTCGAGGCGCAAAGCTATAAGGACAGGTTTATCTGGATACATATACGGATAAAGTCCTTTAGAATATTCACTTGAATGATTGAATTCGAATAATGTTTAACGGGCAACGAGAGATTAGGAGAAGGGTGGACTGCTACACTGTTGTCGATGAAAAGCTATAGGAAATACCGAGAACAACCAGAACTGTTAGACACTCCCCCAGTATTTGGGTTATTTGAACCTACCAAGTAGCTAACCTAACTTGGTAAAGCCAAAGTAAGAATATATAGTAAAAATTTGACGCCTAACAATCCCAAACGACTGTCAGAACCTTTTATAAAAGTGTAGCTCTTATCTTTTCAAGAAATTTTGTGCAGGAGACATTTAAAGTAGTGCTGTACAGAAGAAGGAGGACTGCTAGAAAACTCTACAAGCACAAAAGACAGTAAGAACATTGGCTTCTAAGAAAAAAAAGAAAGGCACTGGAAAGCGCAGGATTAATGTATTAGAAAAGAGTTACTGCAGATATGATGTAAGCTTTATCAAGAGGCAAAATGAACTATGTACAAGGCCCTAACAAATTTTGCAGAAATTAAGCATTAGGCTCTCAGTCGGGACTGATGCTAATCGAAATTGACTTCTTCAGGATGTGTGAACAATATCGAAGGTCAAATGTAAAAACTCTTTTGGAGTGGATGGACTTGTTAGAAGGATATATTCGCCTGTTATAGGCAGAGGTGTATATCGGATTTCAGCATCCACAAAACCCAAAAAGACATCATAGGAATATTTCAACTTAACGATGTTAAATGTATAGACCTTAACAGCCAGAAACTCGAGAATCTATCAAATATTTACGTACGGCAAGACCTTGAAGAAGACCTAAATTTTTTAGTCACCTATGACAGCACTTTTAGAGTTGGTCTACACCGACACATGTCTAGCTTTGGCAAAACATTCATCGCTGGACGAAGACGGTAGTCCAGTCCTTTGATGTCAAAAAAGTTACTTTTGTTTGTGTGATTACAAGCCAATACTTAAAACTAAGCGCTCCGAACCAATGAGTCTTTAAGCCCACATCGGAAGGATAACGTAGTAAGAGAAACTTTCGCCTCGGGTTCCGCGAAAAAGGAGAACAGATAAGGCTGACTGCATGGGCTTGTTGGGACCATTCAAGTGGGTTATCCGGCTATTTCATCGACGACGTTAGCACTAAATTAATAAAACAAAAAAGGGCTGATATGAGGTATACACAGTATAAGTGGTTCATCCCTTATGTACCCAAGCCGGTTCATATCCATTTCGACAAATTACTACCAACTATTTAAACTTGGTATCCAGACCACTGTGGCATGCTATGTCGAAAATTCTGGAGATATCTAAAGAAGCATTGAAAGTGACTCCTGTGAAACTGCTGTGGAACACTACTTTTTAAGGAAAAAACTTTACTTGTTTCGCTTTAAACAACCTACATGATACCGAGTGCTGGAAGGCAATCGAATTACCAATATAGAAGTAAGGAAAATTTCAATACACACATTACGAAAGGGACTTGCCTATCAACTAGATTGTAATCGAATTGGAATTCCAAACAGAAATGTTGTATGCAACTGATTTGCCAACAATTTTTCATTTCAAGTAAAAAATTCTTAACTTTCCGAGCAATTTACTCTCCGACCCAAGACCCCCTTCAATGGTGACTCCAACAAACATTCCTTAACTTCACCGGTGCTCCCTGCATCCATATCCTGGTCGAGGTCGGCCTATTAAAATCCTTCGTGTGCACAAACCCATGCAAGGCTATGTGTGTGATTTCCACAAAACAGTTAGCATTTCTAATTATTCTGCTAAAATGCTTTCGCATGATATACCTATGCCACACAGAGATTTCATGTATTTGTACGTTTTCTTCGTACACAATGCATTCGTACAGTAACTGAGTTGTTGGCCTGGAAAACTAACAGAAAACACTGACGCCCGTCATAGCATAAGCGTACTCCAAAAACCATTACCGCTTTCAACAATAAACAAGCTCTCTGTGGCTGGTTGCACCCCGCTAATGTTGATGTGAAATACGAGTACCATAGTCGTTGCAAACGTTGTCATCGTCAGTCACGTCAACACAACGTCGGTCATGGATTACCAGTTAATTGTGCTGCTTCATTGTGAACTCATCGGTGGGAGCCATCGCAAATACTATTTAGTAATTAAATTAACGCATTCCATTATTCAATTCTGGTTTTGGTTGTAGCTTAGGGTTTTGGGAGGTGAAAAATTCCAAAAACCTACCGGAAACGAAATTTAACCTCACGTGGTCCTTGTTATTATTGTTGTCGCGCTGGATACAACCACGAGTTTTTCCAGCCGCAAAGATACAGCTTAAATAGATGTGTTGTGTACGTTCAATGGAATCACCATGACGACACCATCAACCAGCAGCACTACCACCAACAGAAACCGACAAAAAGGACGACGCACGCAAACAACCGACCTGGAATGCACTGAACTTGTATGCGTACAATATTTGAAATTGGTAAGCCGTAGCCCCCGTACAAGTGGTGGTGTCGGTTTGGTGGTGTTGCAAGAGAGTTTCCAGACGCACGGAAACCGTTTGTATGCGGATTTGGGGTTTTCGGGACTCTCTCAGTTGGAAAATTATTAACAACACACATTAAATTGGTTGCTGATTGGAAGCACACTGAATTTATATCCCTCTCTCTCTCTCTCTCTCTCTCTGTCCCTCCCTCTTTCTCTCACTGCTTGGATACTAATTTTAAAATTTGTTATTTTAGTTTTAGGGTTCTTTAGTGGTAACAGTTTATGTGTGTCATTGACCATTTTATGTTTGTACATTCTACACGAGCTTTTAATTATAACTTGAATTCACCATAAGTGTGTGGCGATTTGATATTTATGAGTATGTTAGCCGACATTAAGGCAAAATTAGACTACCAGAAGGTCGTTAACAAGTTATAGTTATTGCTTTGGATAATTTGAGAGGTTATATGGTGGAAAAAAGTAATGTGGACTTACTCCTAAAGAGTATATGACATGGAAGATGCTTACCTGCAAAGAGAAAAGAAAATAAAATAAGGTTAACAAAATTGTATTGTGTATATTATACTAAATGGAAATCAGTATCCTATTACGAGCATACAACTACCGAAACAAGAAACCAAACGGACGGTTTGAACGTTGACGTATAAGATTAGAACCCATTGGTAGAACTTGCGATTCAATTTGAACCCTTTGCAACAGTCTTTTGGATCAGCGTGTTGGCTATTTTAAGGAGAGTAGGAGTTCTCTTAGAATACCACATCTAAGGTAGAAACATACAAACCTATTTGAACAGTAAAACAGTACTTAAGGCCAAGCACAAATCCCGGATCACATCTGGTCGAACAACTCAAACTGCTTGCCAGCCACAAGGAAGTGAGCTTGATCTGGGTACCGGATCACTAATGTATCATTGATAGTGAAAAAGTTAACAAAATGTCAAAAGAAGGATATAAATAAATACAGAAAGCATCAAGAGGATGCAAAGGGATTTTCAAGGTCCTCTTCACGTGCAAAGTGGCAAGATCACACGAAAATTAACTAAACACATGCACTTATTAGAGATCGAGGACGCGATTTTAAAGAATTGCAAAGAAGAAAAGGAGAATCTTACAGTTCCTATGTCATTGCCCAACCTTTGCGAGAGTGGAACTGAATATAAGGTTACCGGACTTAAATGCACTTTTAGCTTGATAGCTTTGCAAACAAACAATATTATCAGATTTGGGACATATAAAATCGTCGAGTGATAAAAAAAAAGGCTGGACAGTTTGATGCCAGCAAACCATGAATCACTCTCAAGCTTAAGATCGAAATCCAACTTATGGTTCGGAATCGAAACCGAGGTCTTAGCAAAAATGTGACGATTGACAACTACAACTTTTAGGCAGTGAAGGAATTCGCCTAGCTAGACTCTACTATAAGCCATTACAAAGACATTAATGCAAAAACTCAACATAGTATACAACTCACCAATCGCTTTTACTTTACTTTAGGCTTCCCAGATTGAGCTGAAATGCACCCATTTTGGGAGGGATTTCCTGTATACAAACATGATGGAGTACAAAAAAGCACTGCAACCTGACAGATCTCCTACAACTGGAAGATGTTGCGATGGTGAGCAAGGTAGAACTCATGGAGGAACCTAAGGATCGCGCTTGCGGAGGCCCAGAGAACTGAATCTATTTCAAATATAATAGTCTGTTTCGTACTATGACGACATATTCGTAAAATATTGTGCTTCGTAGTTTCGTGATCTTCCAAGTAGAGTCGGTGTGGGAATTTGAGCAATGTTCTGTGGAAGTCTGTTAAAAGCTTAGCAATACATTTGCTTAGTGCAATAATTTCTTGACTTGTCTCAATTGTCGAAGTTCTGTAAACGAGTACCATTTTATGAGATTTTCATAGTGCTCCCAAAATGTAAGCTTTCACTTTATGCTAGTGAGTAAACAGCGGAAGAAAAATGAACCCAAATATTGATTGGGGTCCTTGTCTGGCTATCTCATTGTCAATCTCGTTGCCTTCAAACTCGTTGTGCGTGAAAAAAACAAAAAAACCGGTGGGAGCAGCTATCTGCTCAATGGTGTATACATGGCCAACAAGCAAGCTTGGAGACGGTATAAGCTCAAACCTTTTTTTATCGTTGCCTGGCTATCAGACAAGACGACAATCTATTTTCAACACGGATTGTACCTAAGGCATCCTCTGGCGAACATTTGGATTGTAGAACAAAAAGCGTCTCGCGAAACTCCTTATTACTTAAAAATTTTACTGAAAATTCAAAGGAAGTGCGAGATGGACGAAGAGCGATTCAAAGACTTATGCGCATATAAACTTTTTTTTTGCAGCCTAAGATATCATTCATTGCTTTTATTTTATGACATTACGTCACTGTGCCTCATGAAAACACAGAAATAGTACATATTTCTGCCATAAAATTATGAACGTTTTGAATTTTTATTTTATTATTCTGCACTACTTTTTAGCACCAAAAATCCAAAGGCACCCGTGATCTTCTGCGCAGCATTTCAAAGCTATATTTACGATTACATGCCTATTCCTGGTCCCTGTACATAAGTCACTAACTGACGTAGTCCCTAAAATCAGATCGTAAACCTTGACTAACGACCCGAACCTTTATCAGATGTAAGTTTATGTCCATTATTTCCGCCACCACCGCCCCCTAATGTCGATTTAAACCCAAATATAGACTTCTCAACTCCTACTTCCTTAACGAATAAACCTCAGCCAGACTTGAATTCCATATGATACCATTAAACTCCGGATTGTGGTAATAAACTAAGCACCACCACACAGTAAAAAAAAAATAAAAAATGTCACGCACAACGAAAATCAATAACGGCTACCCAAACCCCGCCCGATAGTTCCGGCCTACTGACTCAAACTCGGACTACTGATATCCTATTGTTGGGAAATCGCCAAAGCTAAAGCTAATCATTCCCAAAGGCAATAAACCGATTTACGATTTTCAAACCCAAACAATTTAACCGCACAATTCGCATTAAACCTTAGCACTCTCTCTCTCTCTCTCTCTCGCTTTTGGAGACGTCCTGGGGCCCACTCGTGTTACCACCATCCTCCTGGGGGGTAACAGACAAATACAAAATCCCCTAAATCATGTGTCGTAATATTATTTCAAAATGTAGGACTTGACTTTTCAATCTGAATCCCCTTCTCAGGACTGTATATGTACAAAAGGAATCAGTGCCGCCATTCGGAAACAAATGGAATGTCTCAACGATGGGAACAACGACAAACGACGACAACGGCAAAACGAAACTGAATAAAGGAGGTGTACATTTTTAATGAGATGTTTTTCTCTGAAAACTTTTATCCAAACTTCCTTGTGTCCCTCAACCTCGCACGCAGTTTTTTTTTTTCGTTAAGTCGTTAAGTTTGTTTCATAAAAAGGAACATCTTTCATCCTTGTCAAAAGTACTTTGCTAATTAAACACAATTGTAAATTTAAAAATTTCCAATCTTATATATTAAATGGTGCTTACAGTGTCGCCCTCTTACGAAAGTAGGGAGGAGGAAAATACTTAAAATTGATTTTCTTATAAAATTGTCAATGATGTGTATCCTTTTATTGCAACAGACAGTGAGCAATCTAAGTCAACCGCCAAATGGGTGGTTCCATCCCATTCCCCCTCTTTTGTACTCGTAGTTTTCAAGTGCTTTGCTTGAGGGTGTGAGACGACTACGCTGCGTGTGTGTATATAAATGGGCTGAGGATAAACTATAAAGGATGACTAGTGGGTACAAAAAGGAAAACCGAAGAAAAGCAGGAAAAAAACGAGGTTAAGAGTCATTCGAATTATATTCTCGAATTCGAAAGCTCTTCCTTTTTCTTTTGGAACCACGCAGCAGCCTGGTAAACGTGTACTATTCAGAGGATGCAAGCGACTGTGACACTGGGTGGGCAAGAAAGCAAAAAAAGCAAAACGGGAGCCAAAACTACACAAAAAGGAGGGAGAGACTGTCGCAAAACGAATAAGTACGTACTTAACAAGTAAAAGAGGAATAATGGGTTCCTGGATTTAAACTGCCGGAACAAGTGGGCCACTCACAAGAGTTTGCCTGCCTTCGGAAAAGCGAAGCGAGGCGACACATAGTGCAATGGAAAGAACTCCCTAAATTTGCTGAATGGCTAAATTGCTGATTCGTTGACTCGCTTCGCTTTATGTATTTTCTTTTATTTTTTGTGTTTGTTTGCATGGTTTAGTGACTCATTTGTCTATGTTAAGTCGTAATTGCGGGCGTTTTCTCGTACCGTGATAAATTTTGATATCTACACACACAAACAGAAAGACAGGAGAGGGGAGCAGCGGGGGGATGGGAAGGCACTTCAATTTGTTGCCAATTTGTATCGCCATTTTGATTGCATGGACAAACTTCAACTACTCTCGAGAGAATTTTACTATATTTTCATGCAATAGGACATAGGAGGCGTGGCAAAATAGGGGATCATTAGCTTGTGCTTGGTGCACAATAATTTTTTGTTTTAAAGCTTCGGAAGCTGGTGTGTACCACAAGGTAATTCCCAGCTGATAGATAAACATCTGCAGAATTTTTATCACCGGAAATGGAGCAAGAAGGATACTGATGACGAGGACCTAGGAAGGACTACGCGCACATAAATATACGACAAATGTTTGAATTTTTATGCGACATGGCAAGCAATTGAATTTTTGTTTGATAGGATAAAGGATGCGGTTAACAGTTTAATGAGAAACCTTTCATCAGGAAGTTTTTGGTTTACTGTTTTATTCATTATTTATACCCCGTCGTCGTTGTCATGGCGAAGTTTTTAGAGGCGGAAGGGAGTTTTGTTCACTCAATTGACTTTTAATCAAAGAGCTTAAGGTAATTAAGGAGTGAGTTCGTTGTGTCCCGCGTTCACTTTGTGGGTTTTTTTTTTTTGAAAGATTAGCAAAAACACTTGTTAAAGGGGAAACACTTCAATGACTTTGAACTCCTTAAGGTGTGGGAAGTCGTTTTTCCTAAATGAAAGATTATTATTAGCTTGGTTGGGTTGGAAAGGTCCTCGATTAAGTAGGTATACTTAACCGAAAGTTGATCCATTGTATAGCCTCGACTACAACGGAATAATTTTCTGTTCGTTGTGAAGGTTCGTAGAGATGTCTTTTAGAAACTTGAGATCGTTAAAGAAATATTCACCAAGTTTAACTGATGATTACTACTTCATGGCACGTGCAGAGAATGCGAGCTGTAGTCTCTCTTCCTCATTCGCCTCCACAGGTTTTGTATTGTAGATGTCATTCCAGTAAGAGTACCTAGTTATGACATTGATGATGACTTAACTGCGATATTAAGTTGGTGGTGTTAGAGTAGTTCTGTTGTTAACACCTGTGGCAGGCTTTCTTGAAGGCACTTAAATGGTTGACGTGCTTTGAAAATATGACACGCGTCCCGACTTTTGATATAACAATGGAATTACTTGCGAATGAGCTTTGCAAAACTGACGTTCGATACACATATGCTAGCATATATTCAATACACTTATACATAGTCGAAGTTTAAGTAAAGACGTGGATATACAGATCGTAAGAAAAAAAAAGTCGTGTACCGACTCCTGCTTTTAACAGAATTGGTATTGTCCTAAGCAGACAAGCTGCTTTCGAAAACATTGATTTGTCCTCCACATCAACCAAAACTTGTGGAGAAATGCCGAAACGAATTTGAGTTACAAAGTAGTCGGTCATAGGGACATGTACGTATAAAACAGGTCATCTGAGATTTGGATGTTCTTATGAACATCCACCTCTTTCCCAAATACCAACTCCGTTCTGGGACCTATATAGATATTTCAGTATCAGAATTGGTAATCGGTATCGACAAGCCCAACTATAGACTGACAGAACCTTTGCTTCACGAGGAGTCCAGTGCTGCTACCAAACTGCAAAAAACTGTTGCAACTCTCCCAAAAAGTTATCAGTCACCTCTTATGTGCTGAATTTCGCTCGTCCACCACCAAGAAACCTGTGGCTTTGTGAGGGAAGCATAGAATGACGTAAGGTAGACAACAGATTTACGAGTACAAGCAGCACAGGCTTCTGAGAATAAAAAAAAAACTTACGAAGGGTAAAATGGAAGCGTTAGAGAAGCATTACTGCAAGAATGATGCTTTAAGGTTTTAGAAGAAGGCAAAACAAATATGTAGACAGGCAGAAAGGAACGTCGGAGTTGAAAAGACTACTTCTGCAGACTTTTACATGACGAAGGTGACCTAAAGCCTTAAAGCCTAAATTTTGTTTGAACTTAAACAAACCCAAAGTGAAAACATCAATAACGAAGCTCATATCCAACAAGGCCGCACATCCCTACAGACAGATACAACATCGAGATGGTAAAGGGTTTCGCCTGCCTTTTAAGTCAAAATAAATCCTTAGCTGAGATCAAGAAAAAACTCGCTCCTTAGGATTGCCTGCGATTCCATGATCTTTATACGGCGGTCTTCCTCTTCTTCGTGAACCAGGTGGCTGGGATTCAAAGATTCTCTTAACTTGAGCATTCTCGTCCATTCGCTCGATGTGGCCGAGCCAGTGCAGTCGACCAATTTTTGCCTTACAGACTACATCCACATCTTTGTACAGGCCGTAGAGTTCGCGGTTATACCTTCTCCTCCAACGTCCTCCTTGCAGACAGAACCAAATATTCAACGTAGAAAAATTTTCTTTCGAAACTGTCTTACTTATCGTCCAGCATTCAGCTCCATAAAGCCAGACTGGCAAGATCAGGGTTTTGTAGAGCATGATTTTGGACCTTTGAGTTAGGAGTTTGGACCTTAGTTGTTTGGACAAACCGAAGAAGCAGCGGTTGCCTAAGGTTATCCTTCGTCGAATCAACACTAGGGTGTCGTTTGTGGAGTTTATATTGGCCCCGAGGTAGATAAGCTCCTTCACTAACCCAAAATTATAACTGTCAATTGTTAGGTTTTGTCCTAGATAGTGTTCCACAGATCGGTTTTTGATCGACAGGATGTACTTTGTTTTATCCTCGTTCATCGTGAAACCAACTCGTTTGACTTGTTCTTCTATTGCCGCAAAAGCCTCAATAATGGCACGCTGGGAACGGGCATTGATGTCGATATCGTCTGCGTATCCCAGCAGCTGGATGGATTTTTGCCTTCTATTTTTACGCTGGCCTTTCGCACTATTTGCTCCACCACAAGATTAAAGACATCTCACGACAGCGCGTCTCCTTGCCGGAGTCCGGTTCATGTTTGGAATAATTCGGAGGTTCTGCTTCCAAGCTGAATGGTGCATTGTGAGTTCACCAGTGCTCTGATCTAGAGAGTCTTAAAGTTTACATGGCCGAACAATACGATAAATCGGGAATAAGTACGGATAAGTAGAAAGGGAAGAAGGGAGGTCAAACTTTTCGGTTTGCACAACTGGATTCAGTTACCCAAGAATCGGATTGTCTGGTGAGGCTTGTTGTTTGCCTCTAAGATAAGTAAGTAAGTTAAAAATAGAAAATTTAAGTGAACTGGTCCCGAATTTCCTTTAGAAAATCAGAACTTATCCCGAAAGTCAAAGACATGAAGATTGGCTTACAATTTCTTTTTGCGCGAGAACTCCGAAGTGAAGGGTCTGAATCGTAAATAGCCTAATAATATCCCAGACATCAGCTCCATTTTAAACTGAATTTTCAACAAGGAAGTGTGATACAAATTTTAGCTCCCACGGAGGTCTTAGTATCCAATATGAAAACTTAAGCGAAATTTCACACGTATGAGTACACCTAAGAGGTTCAGATTTGCTTCAAGTTTTAGCAGTTCCATCTTATAGTTTCCTGTTGAACTAGTAACATGCGTCGTCATAAGAACCATGCAAAACAATACGGATTAAAGGTTCATTTGGATTCAATTGTGGGGTTCTCAAATATCAATGTGTAAGACGGTCTGCATAGCCTCCTACTTTTTGCTGTAGAAGACAGTATTCATTTTCAAATAATTTCCCACGGAGACTTGTCTATCATGAGGTGAAGTTGGATGAAACTAAATGAAACTAAGATGTCATTTCACTCTTAATAATCAGAACTGACTGTAATGAGTTGGTTTCATCTTTCCAAGTCTTGCCTTCATTAGCTTTAGCAACTCTTATACTATCCCACACCTATTTTGTAATCCTAGCACAAGTAAATTTAGACATATTCTTCTGCGAAATATCTCACTCTGAGAAAAAAAAAAAAACCAATATCGATGTACCTTGCTTACAAACAAATACAATATCCTGACTTAAATCAACATCCGATGCGGTTGGTTGTTAACTACACCAATATCCGGTTGTTATCAAGGAATAGCTTCTTTTTTTTACTCTTTTCCCGTTCACTTCAATTAATTTCTGGAATAGGTAGGAAAAATACATACAAAGTGACAGACAATACGTGCAATGAAGCATACTACCACCAGTACCATTTGGATTTCCATGAAATGAAAACAAATTTGTTTTTTTGTTTTTGTTCTGTTTTTGCTTTTATATATTCATGAAGGACTAGCAGGAAATGGAACAAGTTTTTTACAGTTTTGTTTTATTTTTATTTTTATTGTTTGTAGTTGCCTATCATGTGCATTTAGGTATCCTGTATCACTATGGAGCCTCAACGTCAAAAGTTATAAATAATCACAACAGGGGCATGCATCATGCTATCAAGCTTACAGCTATGAATGTCCATACAAACGAGACAGGCATTAATTTGAAATATTACAGTCGGAGCCAAAAGTATGCAACCATAATATATTGTTAAGGCTTTCGTCACTTGTCTGGAACAATGTAGACAGAATGGGAGTAAATTATGTGTAATGGCTGACATTTTGGTTTACTTTGTTTGTCTGTCTGTCAAAATTTGACATTTGAGTAGAATACGGCTGTCCATGGTCAAGCATTTGATCGAAATGTGTCTTTAATTCTTGTGACCAAAAGAAAATTAAGTGAAATTATCGGTTATTAATCGGGCTTTTTTCAGAATTTTTTCCATAAAAGAACTTCGGATATACAAAAGATACAACGTTAACACAGAGGGAATACATTGTTGAACGTAATGGTCATTCTCCTGTTGCAACATCTGTATGGAAAATAAGTTATCTCCTCAAGGTTGAGTCTACAACCATATCGTAGTATTCAGATTGACAGAGGTTTAGTGGCATTCTTTCGAAAAAGAAATCCTGCATAAGGGTAGGAATTGGTAACTAGTGGCATCTGTACAGTGGAAAAAGCGTTTTCTTGTGACCCGAACTTAGAGGTTCTAGGTGTTTTTAATCACTACACTACAAAAGGCTTTTTGCCTGGCCGAGATTTGGAAATTTCCAAAAACAAGAAAGAAACAGAAGCCATGGAATTGTATGTCTTGGCATTGCATTGCGCTGCAAACCTTGTTACACTTACTACCAATCAATGTTTTCTTATTCAGTTTCCAAAAAATCTTGGTCTTAAATTTAACACACTCTCTCAAATAAAGGAAATAACATCGTCTAGTCTTTCGCCCTTAAATTTTTGAATTCCGGATCCGAAAAGAAAGGGGCGAAAGTAAAAACGCCGGATGAGGATATTTCCACACTTCGCTGTAGCGACTACAGAATAAGAGGTATATTCACACTTCTATAGCGAGGTCATACAATTCATTGATGGCAGCCAATAGCTATTAGCTTGGTGAAACTAATCCATCCTTGAACTCCGCAGAAGATTCTATAGTTTGAGATTGGCAGTGCAGAGGAGCGAACAAATACGATAACTAAGGGTGGAAAGTTCCACAATAAACCGAAAACTGTCATTTATAAAGAATTGTTCCAGGGAACCTTTCCAAAATAGCGAAAAGAAATGGAACAAAAATAATAAGACGCGAACATGAGTCGATACCACAGAACAAATATAACACAAGGAAGGAGACAAGAATGCTTATTACGAAGCCTTCCCCACAAAAACTGGCTTAAGTGATCCACAGTTGCGTGGGGAGACCCAAGTCTTTCAAAGATTTATACCTATGTTCCTATGCAAAAGATAAGGAACATTCGCAAATAACGTGAATTCCTTAGAAATGAATCATTCTATATCTCGACAGGTCACTCCTGAACTGATATACCTACACCTTTCCTCTTAGTCTACTGACAAGTCACCGTAGAGATTTGTTGGTTTCAAGAGGTGGTCATACGTAGCAAAATAAAATCATTGGCGATGATCCTAAATTCGGCGAAATGTCATCATGACAGTCGAAGCATATGTCAAACCTCCTAAGTCCATGAACATAAGAAAGTACCAATTCTGGTCTAGGTAGAGCCTACACATTTTTTTTTTTACATTCACACAGAGTAGACCTAGCCAGTGTTACTAGCGCACGCCATACAACAATAAGTTGCTTTCTTCTCGTATCTTATTCCTTCTCTTTCTACTAGAGAAATCATTGAATTAATAGCAATTCTGCATACCAACTTATGACAGATATTTTGCAAAATTTACGTATTTTTACATGCCTCTATCATTCCCCATAATCCTTGAGGCAAGTGTCTGAAATCGTCAGAGTAGTCATAATTCTAAACTAATTCCAAAAACCTCTTCATAGTCACATTCCAAGACAATAACAATCATCATACTCAAACCGTAGATACACTCGTATAGGTACCGTCAGATGAACCAAACACTTCAATATCATCGCAGCTATATCATTGAATTACCAAAAACTTAATACATCAACTTCAACTCAACCACCCAAAGCTTCTAATTACTAAACACAACACACAACGATTACAAGTCCCGAAGTGAAATTACTTCTCATAAACATAACATACTCTCTCTCTCTCTGTCGCTCTCCCCTCTCTCGTATCCATACGTACATTACATCGTTTGGTAATAAAAACTCCGACAATTTTTTGAAATTACTTCGGTTACTGGTAAACAACGTAAAGTTAATAAACGTCGTCGACAGACAAATAGACAGACATACAAGTACACAAGATTGGTTGCACGCTAAATAAAGGATTCTTAGTTGACGACAACGACAAGGACGATGGCGGCAACAGACGACATTGCCCCAATCATTACAACCAGCACCATACCACTGTACGCATTATCGCAGCTGAGTAGCTCAACACAAAACGAATGCTACCACAGATTTTCATAATGTCGAGGCCGTAAAGGATGCGATCCAAACTAAAGGATACAACAGAGCGAGAGAGAGAGAGAGCGTAACCACTGAGCTGAAGAAGATTCATCCCTTTAGCACATAAATTTCAGTTAATTACATGAGTCTGTAGCCGGGGGGTAGATGAAATGAAATGAAATGAAATATACATCGACTAACAGAACAGCATTTCTTTCGTTTCTTCTTTTTTTTTTCTTTCGTATTTACGACTTGAATGTCCAACACCAACCCTCCTGCCAACACTTTTAATGGATCAAAATAAGGACGCGGTTAATTGCTTGTTTTCAAATGGAAACGGGAATTTTTTTTTTCTCTGTTGTTATGAAATTAGTACCGGAAATTACACCCACCCATCAACCCAGCCATTGGCCACCCCGAGAGGAAGAGAAAGTAACTTTCGTAGAACTTTGTGTGCCTTAGGCTGGTTGGGAAAGGATAAAGATATCAGACACACACTGTTAGTGCACAAATATCAAATTTATTTGCCAGTAGTGTGCGTATGTGTTGCCATAACTAAGTGTATTGTAATATTTGTGTTTTTGTTTGTGCCCTATTAAATGGAAACATGTAAAAAAAAAAACAAAAAAACTCAATGTAGATTGAGATACAATAGAATAGGCACTGCATGCTTTAGGGTTAGTAAATAGTTCAACGCACAGAAACAAAGAGATGACGTGTGCGTGTGGGGGTTAGGTATATGGAAATTGTATATAATCGTGGGTGTATGTGTTTCGGACGAAACTGATCGGGAATATAGTTAGAGATGGTGGGTAAAATATGCGTCAATACAGTTTGATACCGGATATCTTTAATATGGGCACTGAGGGCATCGAAAAAGGACCTTAAAGAGCCGAAAGATTTTTTTTTTTCTAAGAGAATTGAGAGTGGGGCGTCCCTTTTTCGGTGGCCCTAAGGCAGAATTTGATTTTTTTGAACAATGAGATCACAGGTACTGAATCAGCTGTATGCAGATGTCCTATTAAGTTACAAGCTTTCAAGTCTTGAATTTCACATCACCACCATAGAAGTCACAAATCTATAACGTGGACGGCTTCAAACACTCAAGAAAAAAACATCTTAAGAGAGCTTACTCCCAAAAGGATGCCGGGGTTTTTACGGAAGACATTGATGGATTTTTTAAACAAAGTTCTGATGCACGACACACAAGATGGTGGGAGGAGGCATTCCATCAGGCCCTGTACTAGGTCCGCTACTGTTTTTTAAGAAGACGACCTTGCAGACAACATAGCATAGCGTGGATGGTAGCGGAACAATTGAAGCAGCTGGTACATGTTTGTAAGGATGCTATTAACCTGTAGAGCGAAATACTATACATCAGCAGCAGGAAAATTATGGGAGATCACGACATGGATTCCAAGACACAAAGTACTTTGGCGTCGTCCGTCATAGATGGTAGGCTTACTTTTAACCAGCAACTATAGAATGCAGCTGATAAGGCGGCCAGTTCCCACCATCATTGCTTGAAGGCAACTCCCATTACATTGCTTGTGGTAAGAATCAGAGTAACGCCTGCTGAAAGAGAAACATAACCAAGCAAGTGATGGACATTGAAGAAGGTTATCATGCAGAAAGTGTAACTGAGACAAGCATAATGAAGAAATAACGCATCAAAGCAAGCTTGCAAATATGGAAAAACCCTAAATTATTTTAGATAGCCAAGTAATTGTAAAGAACTAAGGCTGAACAGTCTCAATCTCTGGAAAGACCTAGCCAAGACTAACAGGGTAATAGTGTAGTGAACACCAGGTCACAAGAAGTACTTAAAGTCCAGACTAGCTGACCAAGCAGATAAGCTTGTCTCAGCGAGAGATCGTGAGCCTTTTAGTCAGTTTTCATTGAGCTGTGTACCAAACAGAAGAACGCAATCTTGGGTAAACATAAATGACTAACAGCAAGCGAAAAAACTCAAGAGAGAAGCTACTTTAGCTTTTGGTTTGCATTCTTGTTTGTTGCGCTGTTTCTGGTGCCAATAAAGATAGAACCAACAGTCGACGTTTTCAACTGGAATAGCAACTTCTCTAAAGAATTAAGTTTCGCCAGCACTGCTCCTCAAATTCTTGAGTTTAGCATGTACAAACAGACATTCTGACAAAGAATTGCACTTTTTAATGATATTTTCGATGTACGACAAATATATTTGCTTGACGGCCTTTTGAAAATGTATCTTGCTCACCTGGGTCTATGACATTAAGTTCAACAAAATGTAAGTTGGTTTAACTTTAAACGTTCGAAAGAAAACTTTTCAAGTTTTGTCACCATATCTAGAATCACGAAACGCCCCCTCATTTAATTACACTCTTACCACTAGCTTACATGTCAATAGCACACACAAATTGAACAAAACTAATTGATTGGACGTTTACACAAAATTGTCGTGTTTATTTCTCGGTATCGTCCTACTTTGCGGTCAGCATTGTGAGTCCCGACAACCGTTCCATTGATCCTATTTACCAATTGACCAATCACCACATTAAATAAATACTTAACGCCTGTCAAATACCGCAAAACAGCACAAAAAAAAATCCAATCACTCATACAACGAACCACGAATGGTGAAAGTATTCGAAAAAAAAAAAACAAACAAACACCGCCACCTCCTTAAACATCAAAACTAAATCACATTACCAAAACACCATACCAGCAATAACCGTTGAATGTGACAAATCTCATTAATCCCGTTATTTGCCATCAAAAGCAAATCATCAGGATTTGTTCAAAATTTCCAAAAAGCGGAAATTCTATACAAAATTTCTAAGAAAGCCTCGTATCTATGAATGTGTGTACCCTACCCACAGAGATTAAATTCCGCCCCCCCCCTCCCCAACAAGGACATTGATCAAAGTTAAATCACACAATTCTGTCATTTTCTCGAAAAAGAAGAAGAAGCACAGAACACACACACACACAGCCTGAGAGAGGGAACGAAAGACGAAATGGAAGACAAGAAGGATGTTCACATCAACACTGCCTCTTTCCCCAGGACGACTATAAAATTATTCGAATCCATCTGGGGCTGGGATTTTAAATTCGAAAATGCGAAAATTACTGAAATGTGAAATCCTAATGAGAAAGGGTAAGACAAAAGCGAATAAGAAACAGGAATAGTTGCATGAATCCTTGAAACTAATGTAAAAAAAAAAAGAAAAAGAAGAGAAACGCATTCAAACAGCCAGAGGAGGTGGAACAAAGTAGAGAGATACGCCAAATGAATCAGAGAACGAGAACAGAATTGATTATCCTTTAATTCTGCATAAGGCTTCTCCGCACAGCATAGTCCAATCAACGATCCACGATGCACCGAATCGTCATCGTCTATGCCACCTAGTAAATGTGTGTGAGTATTTTACTTTCCACATTCAGACGGCTTCTCCAACGTGGTCCTTGTGTGCAACTCATTTTCTGTTTGATTGATTTCCTTTCAATCAACATTAAAAAGCAGCAGCAGCGTCGGGCCACCCCAGTGGGAATTGACGGCGGAAACGCACACCCACCCACGCAGTACTGTTCTAGGATCTAAGGTTTAAGGCGTTTCACGTTGTCCTGATTTAAATCCTCTGAAGGAAATTTTGACATCGCGTGCAAAAATCCATCATCATTCAAATGGCATCGTGGAGTAACTCTACACACACACACACATACCCACACACTTTACCCAACCATATCCCAAGGGTTGGGGGGTGGTTTTTTTGTTGAGCCGAACGTAGTGCGAATAATGGGTGATCAGCAGCGCACAGAAGTGGTATCCGCATTTTTCCTCATGCTTTCTGCTAAACGGAGTGTAAATTCTGCAATTTCGATGATGTCCTGACACTGATAATGTGATTTGGGATGGTGGTGCGAGCACTTGGAAGTGGCCCACTAAAATGGCGTTGATGTGGAAAGGTGTGAACGTGCACCATAAACTCCATGACATCCTGCAATAGCCTGACAGGTTAGGAAGTGAGTACTCAAGCGGATAATTGATTTATGTATGCACGTGGAAATTAGCCATTAAAAACGAAACACACACCCTTCCATACATGGATGATAGGGGAAAAAAAAAAATATGCCGAATAAATTAATGGGCGCATTTTCAACATGTTCAACCCTCTGTTAGGCACAATTGCGGTTGAAACAGAATGCGAATTTAAACGTGTTAAAAAGTTTGCAAACTGTAATAGGGGATTCAGCATGCTGCAGAATGACATCGGTAAGGCTAATCATTTGCTGGAATTAAAATGCTGAAACGTTGTTATTGCACTGTGGTGGTGGTAAATAGTGAAAATTTGATTGTTGAAGTACTATCTTTAGCTGTTGAGGGATTCAAACGATTTTGGTTTCTCTGATTCTTCTTAAAATATGAGCGAACAAAGAACAATTCTATGGCATTTGGGGACATGCTAATTAAAGACCTTATTGGCATACATGTCCTTATGTTCAGGAAGTTTGGAAATATATGTGAGCTAGACCGTTGCTAAATCGATGAGAAAATTCATAGGGATCGACTGTAGCTACTCAATAGAAGATTAACTCTTTTCTAGCACTACAATGCTAAGCACCTTTCTACTACGTTGTTTTTACGACGCAGAGTAACTCAGGCCATTATATATGTAAGTCTTAAAGATATAGAGGCACACTGTGTCCTAATGTAATGGAAAGCCTTCCCAAAAACTATAACAATAACTCTATGCAGACTTCAGCAGTGGCCATAGGGTTATGTCCCACGAAAGCGCCGAATGTGCTACTGCATTTGCCACCTATCGGTCTTCAAATTTAATCTATTTCACACTGAGCCTAGCAAGAGTAAAAGAATCAAGATGCTGAATCTTCAGAATATATGGTCATGGCAACATCCTGAAGCGACTACGTCATCTTCATCACTACATCAGTTCAAGAAAGATTTTCTAATCAGACTTTCTACCAGGCAGGAATGAAAGATCGAATTTACCAATAAACTCTATATAACCAAAACTATCTTCACTAACGAGTCCACAATAGACTCCCTTTTGTATACCTGATCCATCAAACGTATTCCAGGCAGAGGAACTAGCAATTCGGAAGGAATCGAACCCATAAAAGAACTCTAGGGAGCAGTAGAGTCGTTATAAAAACCTTTAGTTCGGCGATTACAACCTTTTTGCTGGTAAAAAGTAGAACTTGCTTGTCTAAGTCATCAGTTTAACAACAATCCCATATGACGTGGCTCGGGTTATAGGAATATTGAAGTCAGTGTGAGAGCTGAAGAACTAAGAAGGTTCACCCTTAATGACTGAGAGTAATTAGAAGCAGAATTTTGGCACACTTTCTGTCAGAGGCCAACCAAAGGTAGAGCAGGTTAATCAACTTTGTCATATCTCAAACAATTTGGCCCAAGGACAACCGAATAAATAAACAGAACACGTATGGACGTACCGAGACTTATAATGGTCAGTATAGATCACTTGCCTTTAGGGCAATACACCCATTATATGGATTTGGGATTGCATTGAACACCCATTAACGTATCTACAAAGACGGAGACGAATATTTGATCTGCAGCTATCCAGCTCTGACTAGAACCAAATCATACACGATACGTAATCCATTCCTCGACAGTCTGGAAGAACTGACTATCGTCAAATTCATCGAAATATAACATTTTCATAATCTTGAAGGGTGGATACAGAGTTAGGCCACTCGAGGTCGTGATATTCAAATGGTGCCTTAAGCGTTGATTCGGGCAATGTTCGCTAACTGCAAGACTACCACCTCAACTAAACATGTTTTTAGAAAAGAACATCAGTTTAAGTCCAAACCCCTCTCTATATTTCGACATCATCGAACGTTTTGAATGAAAGTGTAGGCCTTCAAGAGAACTCAAGATTAAATTGAAAAACAATGGTTGTAAATGTAAACGAGGTAAAACAGGTTACAAACGTCGAGAATCAAAGAAGGATCCTTCCATACATTGAAGTTAACATGGAGATCTGACGGAGACTAAAGCTGAGCTGACTAAACCTTAACTTTTTACTGTTCTCCTTGATGTAAACGAAACATTTTTTGAGTGGATATAGACTTACAACATTTTTCTTGAAGTAAATTTGTTGGCACTTACAATTGAATCCCAAAACTCTACTTTATATGTCCTATCATGGACCAAGTTTCAAGGAAAATAGGACATTTGTACGTATCTGAATCATCACTCATTAAAATCCACCCTAACACGCACCAATATCCTAGCAACTTCAAACATTTCCTCTGCTGCAAGAAGTACAAGAAGTGCAAGAGGACACCAACCAACAGGAGAGGCTTATAGGTCCGAACTATAGCGCCACCTCTTAGTAATTTAGTTATTGCTTTGAGTGTCATTGCGATCTGGAACCTATTGAATCGCGCATAGGGGCAACGGACTCGTAAGTCATATTTCGTGTACGTGTCTGACCACCGCCAACCTAAAACCCTTCCGACAATGTATCCACATCCCAAAATGTCATCAAAACCACCTAACAAAGCATCGAAAGGATAAAGCATCGTTCAAAGGTAACAACATGAATCCTGCACCACTAACAGGCCACTTTGTCACCTTACACTGTCCATAGCATTGCGGCGGCCATTTAATCAATGCTAACGATGCGTTTAACGCACACATTTCACCGTACATTTTGTTTGACATTTGCTTGCAGTCGCAACTGAGATATAAAACTGCATTTCCGAAAAAAAAAAAGAATGACACCCCAAACGGATTGTCGGAAAATAAACGAAAAATTGAACTTCCCGCTAGGCAGTGACTACTTTTCTACAGCTTATTTTTTATAAATTGAACATGAATTACGGGAAATTATAGAGCACAAACAAACATACACATACGTGTACATGCATTTGTACAATTCATATGATTCTCAGAGGATAATGAATGGCCAAGCAATTATAGTGGTACAACACGGTGTGTTACTGCGGTGTCAGCTACACCGATGCGGATATGGAACGATGTTTACCCCTGCAGTGTAACACCTGGCGTTGAGTTACATTAATATTACAGGTGTTTTCAAATGGGGAGGAACAACGCCAGCATTGCAGAGCATGCAAATACTCAACAAAAACTTTTTAACAAAAACTGAAAAACTGTATCTAGGTGGATGATATTGATTTATATGCCGGTGAATAAATTAATATTTCATTTATTATACCTCTGATGATTTATTTTCATAATTTTACGATATTTTATAAATTTTTGTATATTACTTTTTTATTAATGGGGAAATTAGTTAAGTAATTGAGAACAATGCGACATGGATTAGGTATGATGTAAAATTAATTTTTTTTTTGTCGGAAGCTTACGTTTTAAAGGATAAATTCTTGGACAAGCAATGGATGAGAATGTGTTTGTGTGTCTGGTCTGTCAATAATTTATTTTTAAGAATAACACAAGATGACTCATTAATGACCACGGTGTCTATAGCATTATTTATCAAAAAGAAACCAGTCACCATGTTATCTCAGCATAAATACAAGGTGAGGCAAAAGTAATGTCAAAATGTGAATGTGCCATAATTTTGGCAAATGGCGTCAAACGTCATTGTGCTTTGACATTTAGGTTGTAGACATATAGAGAATGAGTTAGCAACAAGCAATGGAGCGATAAACACCTTAAGAACACGGAATTATTTTTACTACTTATTTGACCAATTTCCGATCTGTTTTTTTAATGCAGCGTTGTAGTTGTCATTTTCCTAGTCGTCCTGCATCAAGTGCGTAAACAATTATGCATTTCGCTGAGTCCGAGAGTCCACAAAAATCGTGCAAACCGGTCACCAATTGCTGCCTGCTGATCGTCAAGTGAGGTTAACTTATTCCCATGATCTGTTGAACCTGGTGCAGGAAAAGGATGACTTCGTATTCAAAATCATAATGAGCGACGAAGCTCATTTCCACTTAAGTGGTTATGTCAATAAACAAAATTTGTGTTTCTGCGTCACGGGGAATCCACATTAAATGCACGAGGAGCCATTGCATCCCCTCAAAGTGACTGTTTGGTGCGGCATTTGCAGTGAAAAAGTGATTAGCCCTTATTTTTTTGAGGACGCCGGCGGCACCACCGTAACCGTAACTGGTGAGCGCTACAGGAAAATGTTGAACGAGTGTTTCTTTGCCATAATGTGCTCTCGAGCAATGTTGGTTCCAGCAAAACGGAGCAACCGTTCACACAGCTCGGGTAACGATGGAAGCCCAATTTCCGGGTCGCGTGATCTCCCATTTTCGGGATTTGAACTGGCCAGATCTGATGGCGCCAAACTTCTGCCTTTAGGGCTTTTTGAAATTTCGCGTTTACTATAACAACTTGCAAGTCTTGAAAGCCAACATTGAAGAAGAAATCACCAATTTGGAGTTAGATGTCTTGCGAGCAACACTTCAAAATTCCGGAAAACGAGCACAATAATGTGTGTCAATTCAGGAGGCTACGGCTATGCGATCGACCTTATTATATGACACAGAAACTTGGACTGTACAAAAAGGTTTCATACTCTAGATATGCGAATGCTTAGATCGGCCAGTAAATTTACGTTGCATGATCAAATGTGAAATTAGAATGTAAGAGGTAGCGGTAAAACTGGTAGAAAATAGATTTTAACTGTGCAGTCATGTATTGAGAAGAGAAGATACACTTTAAACATCGAGTAGCTAGCATGAATCTGAGAAATACCTAAATCTACATATTTTGGTACCATACACAGGTATTTAAGAATAAATAATCTGCAAAATATGACGAAGGAGTGGCTGGGAGACTTATAACAAAGCGTGTCGACCTCGTATAGGGATAAATGCGACAGTAGATGAAGATGAAAGATCTGAGATTACCAGACCAACACATGGGTTCATAAGACAAGTGGTTATGATTAGCAACTTGTAATCTAAATTGCTCTAACTGTTTGAAAACCAAGTCATAACAGTCTGTTTTTCTGCTACTGATCGATAGAACTTCTGTGCTTTCCTCTAGAAGTTATACGCCCATGGATGTTAGCCAATCTGCTTCATTATAGTCATGTTTGGGTACCACAACGATATCTATGTATGTATATCACCTGCGAAGCCAATTATTTTTGATGCATTCGGGATCCTTAGCTAAAGGACTTATCTAACATTGGGTTCCACAACAGCGGATATAGTACAGGGCCTTGAAGAAAGCTGTCTTCCAGCTTTTAACAGTGAGTACCTAAGGATATTTCTCCAGTTTGCGGTATTGATGGCGTTTTACATGCCCAGTGAATGCTCCAAAAGTATTTTACGACTTTTGGTAGTTTCAACAGCATGAATTTAAGTCGTTTAAATAAACCCTTAACCCTTCCTTCATCGAACCAAAGAAAACTCCTAGAAAACATACGCTTTCCCATCTTCCCTGACAACACCACAGATTTAGATCGATGTGACTATGATTTGGGTCAGCTTGTGTCAATCAAATTTCAGTTTCCAAACATCAATCTTATGTCAACACACACAAGTGTCAACAAAGCCACCGGCAATATCCAGAAAAACACAAATTTTCAAGGACTCCACATCATCGATCCCCATCATGGGTTTCCATCATATTTCAAAGAATTGCCATTTTCACATGTTGGCATGGATAAGGCGCATAAAACACCATTACATCGTTGCTATTACCCTCATTACGCCTACAATACTCGTAAAAAGGACATTACTTCGAAAATGTCCACAACCATCACCGCTAAGCCGCGCCGTTTGGTTCGGCAGGCACGTTCTGTTATTTTTTTTTTTCTAGTCCGGTATTTATTTTTATTATCCTGGACGTAGGAGACCCGCGCAGTGCGTCATTTTATTGAATTTAACCATTTGACACGTCCAGTTGGTCATTGTCCACTTGTTCAGCAAGAACTCTGTCATGCCGACGACAATAAATTACAAACCATGTTAACTCTGCAGCTAAAGTTGACGCGTCGCGATACTGAGTTGTATGTCATGTGCTGGCCCATTAGTTGTTGGCGTCTGAGATCGTCATAAATTTGTGAAATGTATCCAAACAAGAAAGATGGAACAAAAAATTTCATTTGGACACATGAAGGGTCAATGTAATGGCTTGGAGACATTCTGGAATGAAAATTATTCTGCAATTATCCTGGACAATACCTTGGCTCGTCAACATTTCCAGTACTTAAGCACACATTTGGTTAAGGATTCAACAGGAAAGAAGCCAACAGCTGCAGCAGTCTCATGGATCATCCACACATCAGTCAGGATATCAATTGTGTATGACGGCCATGGCAGAAAGATAACCAGGCCAACCATACAGTAGACATGTGAGAGGTAGGAAATGACAACGGACCTTCATAGCCGTCACGTTTTATAAATAAATTTCCACTTGGAAAGCAGAAGTGTGTTTGCTGCTCCTGATCCATTGGATCTTCTCTTCTGGCATTCTGATGTGGTTCTATGTTTTCACTCAGCAACTTCTGCAACACACAACATTGTTTTTGTCGAGCTGTCTCTCTGTCAGTGTATACCGGTTTTAAAGGATTGCATTTGTCTTGTGGATTGCGGTAGTGGTGGCGAGCCTTGAGGGTTACAGGAATGCATATCCTGGGATAACAAAAAAATAAAAAATAAATAAAAAATTGACAGAAAAACGAGGATGAGAACGAAATACGAAAGGAGGAGTGGAATACACGAGTGTGTAGTGTATGTCTCCCATTCAAAGTGAATGGCAATTTGTTTTGTTTTCCGACATCGCTGGGATAATCCTCCTACTCCGTGTGGTGTCTCTCCATGTGCATCAAGCGCGAGCATAGCAGACACTTTTAGTGGTACTTGCCGGTCGTCGTCCTGTGTACAAGGTTGAGGGGGCCCAAATTCGGTCGATGATTCTGACAAAGTGTCGCATCGCAGTTGTACAACGGACGACAAATGCAATTCGCTTGGCGACAGTTTTATGGCCGAATGGATTTTGGAGTCTAGCTCGTTCCTCGAATGTAAAGAAGGGAAACACATACGAGCACTTTGCATGTAAACAAGCTTTTTAAATTGAAACTTTCAAATACAATTTGAAAGTAAGTGATGCAGCACCTAAACCCCCCCCCCCCTTGTTCGGTTTAGCTATGCCCTAAGTGTACTACTCTGGGAAGGGGATAAATTAAAGTGGATGAGTATGCATGTGTGTGTGTGTGTGGGAATACGGTTGACAAGAACAATCATGCTGAATTCACAAGTTTCAAATGCGAAGGACATGACTGGGCGATTGATAGATTATTCAAAGTGATGCGATGAGAGACAAATGCACGCAGATTAAGGACGCAATTTACGAATGGATGGCGGAAAGAATACAAATTCCTTGTCCTGAGTAATTGGAAGCTTAGATGTGAGTGCGTGTGTGTTTCGAATTTCCATTAATTCGGAATCACTTAACCAATTTGGTGAGGAAAAGCTTTTGAATCGACGGACGATAACGTTTGAAGTAACATTTCATGGCTCAGATTAGATGTCTAACGCTGAGGCTCTCACCTATGCTTGATAGAAAATAGCGATTTCATAGCAACAAGTGTAGGTGATGTTTCATTTTGTTTGTTTCTTTGATTGCACTCACAGATTCAAGGGAAACATAGTCATTTTGGAACAGAGTATGATCAAAAATCGTGTACAGATATTTGTAGTTTAACAGATCAACGAAGTAAAAACAATTTGCCTGTTGGGTTTAGATAAATTTAGAAAGCTTGTAAAGAAGTTAAGGTACTTAAAATCCTTTTTTCAACTAAACATTGTCGGTCAACATGTATATGGAGCGATAGGAAAAAGTACGGATTTCAATCCGGAACCCTGTGGAACACCATTTTCCGTGGGTAGAAACTCTCTTATCCAATCGTTTAAGAATTGAAGTCCCTTTCCAGTTATGTAAGCCAGTAAAAAAAGATTTCTATTCCTTTTAGACGACCGTTGCTCAAGAAGCTTGGCCCTGTTGCTAAAGGGACTGCCGATAAAATTCCTAAGCCCAACTTATAGCTGTGATGGATTACGCAGAACATCAATCTACTAGAAGGTTTTTAGGCGGTGTGTTAGTCACAATGGCCAAAGAAAGCGAACAGCTTAAGAAATCTTTGTGACAGCTGTGGACAGATTCAGTAACCATGTACTAAACTCTTGCATTTTTAGAGGAATGATTGTAGGACTGCCAATGGGCAATACAAATGCTGACAACGCAGTCAATATTTGATAACGGTTTACATAAAAACGCATCTTTCGAGGGGGAAAAGGGAAAACTTTAGAGGAGATAATAACACGAAGCCTTTGGCGACTACCAATCGGAAGAGGAAAGCTACCAGTTCAGCCATCAGACTAACTTTTGTTATGTAAATCTTGTACCCTATAACATGGTAAACAATCGGGATACTGTCCGATAGGCCCATACCTACTAAACTATTGTCCACCTGCTTACTAAATCGGTAGGCAGTTTGGTTCTTATGAAGTTTGGTACGTCGACGTTAGAACGCAGAATAAAAGATAATCCTATTGTATGACAAAGGAATGAACTTAGTCGGGATGAGATGTTGAGATGTTATTGCGCCATCCTTTGATTATTCAAGAACAGTTAGGAAGTGAAAAATCTTTGAATCAGACGATAAGTTTGTACGGTTTAAGTATTCCTAACAGTCAAAGTTGGAGTTATTTTGTTATAGCGCCGAAGTGTTCTGTCAGGCTTCACTGACTTTGGATAAGCATAGACTTTTTGTTTAACCCAATGAAAGGTGTAGGCTGGTACTCAAAATTACATAGTTGAATGGAACAGTCGAGCCAGGGACGCCTAGGGACGGGAAACTATCTGAGAAAATTAATGTAAATGTTCAATTAAGTGCCAATGATCTCTCCACCAACGGATATGTGTTAACCAAGACTCACTGAAAAGTTCCTTCAAAGTGATACCGGGTCCATTTTCAGCCTCCAATCTGTTGTGTATCTATTTGTATACCAGACAATATCGAACTATAATGGTTGTGGCTTGTGTTTTCCTCAGTCCTCAATGGAAGCATTTGGATAACATGCCATCTAAGATCAAGATGAGTTCCATACTTAGTTAGGATTTTGTGTCGAAATTCCTAGACTTGTTCAGGACAAGCCACTTAAGGGTTTGAGTACGCGTGAAACAGAACTTAATGGAAGTTAAAAGTTACTTTAATCCGGGAAATTGGTGAGGTACAGATATAAAGTACAAAAGTGTAAACAACAAAAAATCATCTTCTATAACTCACTTTAATAGCCAAACGAATGATATTTAAAAATATGCTCACCTGGAAATAAATGGAAAACAAAAAACAATCGTTAAAAAATTGTTGACAACGTAAATTGGAAAAAAAAATTGTACGAGGTGTGTTCAAAAATATTCATCCAACCATACATGTCGATCCTTAGGTGCTTTGCTTTATGGTCATAACTAGTAATCTCAATCTATTAGCTTTATTAACTTCATATTTAAGGTCAGACGCGTAAGCAATCGTATGACACATCAAGCTATTATATATGAAGTTCAACGACTCGTAAATATCATACACCATAAGCTATTTCTCCGGAATTGATGGCTTTGTTTTACGACTTTCAAGACTTCCACCTTAAGGATGTATAAACACGTGTCAGATAAATTCATAAAATTTCGGATAAACATAAAATAAAAAAACGCCAGTTGACTTTTACTGGTTATACTTTTTGATTTCAAAAACTTTTGATTTTATTCATTTTTATTATTGTTTACTTTAGCTTGTAAACAAACAAGGAACCATGTATTTGTCACATAAGCCATTCCTTTGCAGCAGTTGTTGAGGAATAGGAGTAAGCGTAAATGACAAATTTGGACTCGAAAAAATAGACTTGTCTTCGTTGCTTAGATCCACTCCAGATACTACGTTGATTTATGTGACATTTAGTATGATAAAACCATCAAAAGTGTTTTCAGTTTAAAAAATAAAGAATTTTCGGTACAACACACACTGCAGTTTTAAGGACCCTAGAAGAGTCATATTGCAGTTCGACATTAAAAACTGAAGGTCCCTTTCATTTGCCCGAAAAATTAATGGTTCCAAGGAACTTGGTCTATAAGCTGTCGCTCCAAGTTTACACCTACACAAGAGCAATAACCTGACACTTCAGTCTTATGAATGTAATTCCCTCCTTAACATTTCCAACGACTATTCTGCGCCCATTCTTCAGACACCGAGAGAAAAAAAAAAAAAAAACCCCCGGAGTCCTAATGAAAAAACCACAACATTGAACATTACCTTAGCCTAGGTCTGGATAACAAAAGGCGATAGAACTTACAGACTTACTCATTCTTGTTTTAAATTTTTTCGAGAATGCAAGTCGAGTAAAAACCTATTTTTCGGGACATACGCTTAGAGACCACCGGAAATGAGATTTCTAAGGTTCAAAAAAGAAATTCATTGGACCTTAATCTCCAATGGTTTTACTAGCATCTTTGTGTGTTAGCCTGTTCCTGCATTTTCGTTTGTTTTTGAAAAATACTGAATCCATAAAATGTGGACGAACTACAAGCAGCATTCTTGTTGTTTATCGGCAGGGGAGACTGGAGACTAATGCCCAAAAAAAAACTGCGAAAATCAAAACCACTGAACGAGAATCTCGAGAATCAAACAAGCAGATAGATACCCCGAATATTCCTCATACAATGCATAAAGGGTTTCAGGAACCTATTCGTTCAATTAAGCCATTCTCTATAAGACGTTAATGTTCATGTAAGATAAAGACTGGTGTGCAACAGCCAAATTAAGTCCTTCACACTATTCCAAGTATAGAACCACAACATACGTACCATTCCCATAGGACACGTCAGTACGAGTACATTGCTTCTAACTTACTTTTTTGATAAACTCCCACACAAGCCCGAAATAGGCCCGCAACATATATTTTAGACAACTTTTTGTGAGTACCAAAAATAAAAAACCAATTCCCTGCAATGCTTCGATGGTTGATACAGCTGCACAAGCTAGAGGGCGATAACGTCCCTTATGTATGCAATTTTATTGCAAAGGACACTGGGTACGACACAGGACACAGGGCATGAATATAAAACGATCCCTGTGTGGTTATGCTAATTTTTTTTGTTCGCTGTTTGCTTTTTTTTGATTTCTCAGGTGATGCTGTTGTATGTTGCGCACGCGATTTTATTTACACTTTCAGTGTATCCTGTGCTGTTCTGTGCGGGGCCGCAGGTCGACGCGACGCCTGTTCATTTGACAGCCTGAGAGATGTTCCAGCATGGTGTACCCACTGAGAGAGTCCACTGAGTGCTTGCTCTGAGCGACAATAAGTTAATTCCATTCAGATTTAACAACGTGTGTCCTCTGTGTTCACCTCCATAATATCAAAAGGACACCAAATAGGTACTGTGCTTTATCCCTTTTTTTTTTCATTTAACTTTTTTTCTGTTCCATTTTTTTACCCATTGGAAAAATATATCCTCGTATTCAGCAGAGCTTTATCCTTGCTTAATGCAACACTAAATGTTACTGGGAGCACAGAGAGATACATTCATTTGACACCTTCTAAAAAAGAGATTACACACAAGCAAGCCGAGCACAAAAAAAAAGAACGAAGAACGATGGTAATAAAAGGACAAACAGGAAAAAAAACGGGGCCTGTAATGAATAGCTCACTGTGTAATGCAGATGCTCTAATTCCCACTTTATATCGCATTAATTGCACTCTGGTTGCCTTATTTCTTTTTTTTCTCTTTTTGTGTCCTCTTTGGTGTGCTCCTTCGTCTTCATCGTTTGTTGTGTCTGTTTTTTGTAGCCATTTACACTTGTAACACACCCACTTTTGGGCAAGGCGATGTGGTATAGATAATCTGCTCTATTCACACTATAAACGAGTTTTATATAACCCCAAGCTGCCTGCAACGATGAGAAAAATCCTTTCGAAATCACAAAGAAATTGCAAAAATTCTGAAAAGGAAAAAAAAACGAAGCTTTGCTCCAGGACCTCCAGAATGACAAGTGTGCTGTGGTGTGGTTTGGCATAATAAAATGTCTGCAAATTCAAGCATAGCCCAACAAGATACACACAAAACGCGTCTATTTTTATATTTTTTTTTTCTTTTTTCTTTTCTTTTGTGTATCCTTCAATGGACATGATGGTCTTAGGATGCTCTATACATACTCCTCCCCCGCTCGCTGATGCTGGCTTCTGGTTTTTATGACTTAGTCCTTATTTTTATTTCGTAAAGATTTCCCGTCAATGGACACATTTAATTGTCTTTTTCAATTATGAAAATGAGTCCTTTTATTATTGTGACAGAGTGAAGCGCCAACGGACCCGAAAGGACGACAAAACAATAATAAAAAAAAAAAAATACAAAAAAAATTCTATTGGGTATCGCAAAATACTGGAATAAAATTAGTCGCCAGAGCGCGCTATTGTTGTCACAATTATGGCGGGTGGAAGGAACAAAAACAACATGGCTGCATTAAAATTGATTTATTGTTTTAATTTGTTGCGACATAAAAACAAAAAAAAAGGATACACACAAAGAATGACGGGTTGATGTTGTGGAAAAAGGAAGAAAACATTTAATTTGATTTTGTTTCGTGATTTTTTTTATCTTTTCATCTGTGTTTGCTATGTTTCATTGGAAAATGTATAAAATTGACGATTTAATTTACACAGCGCCCACAGCCCAACCCCTATTGCCATTGGTATTAAGTTGTTTTTATCCAAGTGAACTCTTGGTGTAGCGGAAGGGATTTTGAGTGCAAATTAGCCGCTGTGTCGGGATAGCAGGTGGTTTTGTTTATTTTCTTTTCAATTTAATTTCGCTAATTTTATTATTGATTTAGGATTGGGTATTTGGCGGAGGAGGAAGGAAGTAAGGAACGGATTTAAGAAACTTTTTTTTTTTTATGGCATAAGAAAAATCATCTAAGGATATACAAAAGCTGTTTCAGATTATCGAAGAAGAAACTTTTCACGATGCGCGATGGTGTTTTTGTTTCAACGAATGCCTAATGGTGGATTAGAACTTTTACAAGGACATTGATGATATCATCAGAATTAGGATTCAATGGTTGACGCACATGTCCACAAAGAATGCGAGAGGATTATCTTACACAAAAAGGGGTATTAACCTTTGAGTTGAAGAAATAGTGGTACGACTACTTCGTCCTTATAGCAATTACTGTGCACTTTTTCGTGTGAAAGACACGGAGCAAAAAAAAAAGTTTATAAATGACTGAAAGAACAAGTTAGGGGGATAACTGGTAGGCCTTGCTGCAGATAATCATCCAAGAAAGTACACAAGTAATTAGGAATCAAGGAGGAGAGAAATATAAATTCCATTTATGTAAATAGGAAGAGCCTAATGAGTTGGGTTCTATCTTAAAGGATAATTTTGTGAAACTAAATGAAAATTGTATTTGAGATTGTGTGTACATGGAGGAGATATATTTTTGGGTGCGGTTTGTATAGAAAGACTGCATTTACTGGGAACTAAATTCTCATTCAACTCGAAAGGACTCTTCAAAAGAATTTAATAGGAGCTTTCAACTTACATAGCTTTAAGTTAAAGTGAAAAAAGAAGCAGTAGCTTTACGAGCTATATATAATATCGAAACCACATTGTATTTCCAATTTTCAGTTGATTCCTGTCAGCTGTCACCTTACTTGACCAATGTCACATTTAACAAACTAAGAGACAGAGGCCTTATACACGGAAAGAGATTTCCCTTGAACTTTGCAAATGTCAAACTGTTCTTCAGAGCACTGTGTCATTATTTCTGTGAATGTCATCAAACAGGTTTATACGTACATACGTAGGCATGCTACCTACGACTTTGAGTCTAACGAGACAACTGGTTTGAAGTGGGGACTGTGGCAAGTACTTCTTTGATTGGGCGCTCTTGATGATGAGAATATTACTGAATATGGTAGGGGGCTAAAGTCAACCACAATGTCGTTTTCAGATCGTAACTAACTTTGAATTTGAATAAGTGTTGAAACTTAAAGGTGCCAGCTTCATAACTGTCATGCACAGAGATGGAAGTTTTGAAATTACTTTCAGAGCAAATCATGGGCACCGTGACGCCAAAACATGTTTGTGTTTGAATTATTTTTGTCGGTACTTTTCGAGAAGATCTTTTGCTTAAACCTTTTCCACCAAAATGCTATGTGACTGAGCATTTTTTCGCCACAAAAGTGGCATTCACCGACAAGCGAATCAGGCTTTTTAGACTCTTCCGCTGAAGTAAGCATTTCGGAAAGAATATGGAAAATTTGACAGATTTGTCTCAGTTGAAAAGGGCTAAGATAACCTTTATTTGAGGTACTGTTGCATTCTTATTGTCCTTTCTAAGGCATTAAATTCACAAGCTATGTCAAAGTGTCTCTAGAAATTCCAACGATATTTTAAGTGAAACTTCTTTGCAGTAAATTAGATGTTAAACGAAACGTTGCACCCTCAACCCGATTTGGATACATTTTCAGTCATGTACCCGTAGTCATGTTCAATTTAGTGGAAGAATTCGCGCTGTAGAGATGAGTGTCATGCATACATATGTATGTACATTTGGTATGGGCCCTATGAATCTATAAAATTCCGAATACCATAAATGCTCTGGCCTATTCAACGGAAATGCAACTTTGGCCTATTCTGCAGAAACTTCAGGGACATGGAACAAAAGAAGACTTTTGCTGAGGAAAAGTTAAACTTAGTCAATGCCAAACCAAACCAAACAATGACCACACTTTACTTTTTGTATACCCCTTCGAAGTCAGTGAAAATAAATTAAAAAATTAAAAAGGTTAGTAGTGAACATGAACTACAAATTACAAACAAACCACATGACCATGACCTTGTCCATCCATGCAGGTGGAGAATAGGGGCTATTTTTTGAACAAAAGTTCTTCGTAATTACAAGGTACAATGCAATGTCATGGTTATTTACGAATGAAATATGCAAAACCAGAGAACGTCCGAGCTTTGAGTGTACTTACATAATTAATTCAGAGAATTGTGATGCGTTATGTAAGCAAAGTAAGGGCAGCAAATATGGATAGTGGCAAATGTCAACCCGGTCATTATGAATTTTAATGGATCTCCTAACCTGATAAGGAAACATTTGCAACCACGTTTCGCAAAATAAATATAATTACATACTATCAAAAAAAATGAACCCTTAGTCCCCTATCACGCGACATTCCTCTTGACTGCATTCCATCAGTGCATCACCATGACAAAAAATTCCATTACGTTCGTGTATGTATTAGTATCATCCACTCTGTGTCGTGTTGCTTTACCCCCATGTGTGTATAATTTCTTTTTCAAATGCACATCCCTCTGCAAAAAGGTTTGTAATATCCTTTATTCACACACAAAAAACGAACCAAGAAAAACATCCTTATCCTAAGACCAATTTGTTTTTTTTTCCATCCGCACACACATGCAGACATCCTTTAATATTTCCTACAAATTTAATTGAAAAACAAAAAAATTCTAAGGGATGATATAACTTGGGTAGGAGTGGCGGGGTAGGATTATAAGAAAAACAAAAACTACATTGTCATTAGTTGGTACTACTCATGTAATACTATTAGCTACAACAACAACATCGATTTATTTTGATGATGATGGTTTGACAATAATGTATACCGGAACGAGAACATGTTGTAATAGCACACACAAAAAAAGAAAGGACTCCACCCAGTCCTTCTAGTGCACATTTTTAATTAGAATTTACTTTATCTGTTCTTAAAAAAAGAAAAAAAAATACAAAAAAGGACCTGTTTACGAATTAGTCGTGATAAGGACCTGCAGAGCTGGTAATGGGGTTTTAATCACGTTCAAAGTGCCTGTGACTACATTGTTACATGAAAATGTCCTTTGGGGCGTTTGAGATAATGAAAGCTAATTTTTTTTTCTTTCTCTTGTCAAATTGAAGTCGGAGAGTGGTGGTTTTTATTAATTCTGAGAACCCATTTGGATAATGGGAACAAAAAGCTGTCCATTGGAATAGAATTGTGGCCATAAGGCAGAGAAGGAGGGCTATGGGGAATTAGGCGTTAAATTTACAATGACAAGCCTATTCCATAGAGTGTGTTCACAGTCATTTTAATCGAAAGGAGGTGAAAATCGAATTTCGTTTAACCAAATATCCAACAAAGTAAAGTCAATTAAAAATATTTTTATTTTTTTTTTAAGGACGATGTTAGAAGTTAAGGTGTACAGATGAGGCGTACGGAAGGGCTCACAAGTGTTGTGTAAGGATGTTTAATGTTTCAATCCTTGAAACAGATATAATCATAATCGAGCAATCGGTACTACGTTGCAATTTGCTCCAGTTTAGTACTAGGGTTTTCCGCGGCTTCAATTTAGAGTGACTTAGCTGTCCTAAGGACTAGGTGCAAGTGCTGATTGGTTGTTTTTTTTTTGCGTGTCCTGAGATATAATAGGACTGAAGAGGCCTAATTTGGGAGCCACTAGAAAATGGAATATGTGCGATGCCGCAAGAGTTTTCAATAAACAGCGAATTGAAGGTCCTCCTGCCCATCAAAGATAGTACTACTGGTGACTACTGCCAGACTGTCCCAGACCAGATCGTCGTGCGCATTTTATTTCCTATTCGTCCCTGCGGCTTCTACGATAGTCATTGTAAGGTAGCCCCAATCATTATGCATAAACTCTTACTGCATAGTGCTCTGCAAGGACACCTGCCACAACTCGAATTTGTTTTAGGACATGTTTTATGAGCTTGAAATCTTCATTTGGATACGTGAATCGTGAACAGATACTCAGTTTTAACCTCCTTCTACATATGATGGAATGTCTCAAAATGATGTTGCTTAGTTTGAGACTCACAAAAGAAATGTTCAGATCACTCGTCTCGGTCTTATTCTTCGAAGAATATATTACAAAGGGTTATGGGCTTCTGAGACCAACGATTTTCAAGTGCTTGTTTAAGTGAGTGAAGGTGGTAGCTGGCCCTTAACCGATCCTACGTCACATATTATGAGTTGAAGCCTAAATTTAGTTGGATCTTCCATTGATGGGTCTTTAAACATTTTTGTTCACCGATTTTCATAATTTATCGTGTAAAGATTGCAAACAAATTCTAGCTAGGGACCTATGAATGCGGTCGTGCTTTAAAGTCAAGAGCTGAATTTACGTTGACATATAAATGGCCCCTGGCTGTAGGACTCCGTCCAGCAAAGCTCTGAATATACACCAGGCAATAGCAACAAAGGAACGGATGCGTTGGCCAGATATGGATGTGCAATATGCGTCACTAGCTGATGGACAATTAAGGGTCCATGTACCAATTTTTATATTAAAACCGTCACAACGAAAAGCATTATATCTACTTCTCTACAAAACAAAGACGCAGTCAAGCCGATCGCAAAGTTTAAGTTCTCTTAAAGGATCTGCAATATCTCACACCAACGGTGAACCTACCGCATACCTACAGAGCTTAAGGTGATGCAGAATACCATCTACTTTCAGTGCCGTCCACTTTTATAGAACCAATACTTGACCCTTAAAGGAGCAAATAAAAAAAACATTAAACTAACACTAAGATAAATTCGACAGGAAAAAGAAAATTACAAAGCACGTGTCACAAGCAGGATTTGTGTGAATAATAGAAGAGGAAACACATTTGTGTCAGTATGGAATTTAATTTTGCTTGTGTGTGGGGGTTTTTTTTTCAGCGAAAAGGAGTAGCATAATGTAGGCGACAGTTTTAGTTTTTTTTTTTTCTAGGATTTCATGTGTAAATCGTGTATTCTAGAACGTTATAGGTGGGATATTCTAAGAAATGGATTCACGTGTGACCATGGAATTAATGAAAATCCTGGACATGTTATGTATGTTTAGTAAACCTAGTTATATGTAGCATATTGGGGTAGAGTGGTGATTTGTAGTTTTGCTCCAAAGACTGTGAACTTTGCCTTTTCGATGGTGTTAATGGAGAAAAGACAGGATGTTACATATTTGTCAAGTATGATTAAAAAACCATTAGCAAGATCAGACAGGCGGATGAAATATAACAGCGTATTTTAAACGTTTCGATGTGTTGAAAATATAATTTAATTCATTCATTCGAAACCAATACAATGTAATGAATTCTTTGAAAATGTGGTTAGTCAACTTGAAAAGACAGAAAGGTCAACAAGGATACAAATACATGACATTCTACACGCTTCTCTTTTAATTTTAGAAAAACCTATAGAAACTTCCAGTGAACGAACCATTATATCATAGATAGAGTTTTCAATATAAGAGAAGTTATGATCTCGAATGGTCCACCACTTGATGATACTAACGATTCCCAATCTTTTTTATTCAATTCAATTCTTTTAAGACCACGTACTTGTAAATGCAATTTGATTGTTCAAAGCTAAGTTAATTTTTCGAGTCATTTCTCACCATCATTTTTCGTAGACCTTCACGGAGCACAGCTTGAGAATCGCTGCTCAATTGTACACGATACATTCAACCTGCCTATATGTGTATGGTATTAGGGATAATCCACCTTAAAGTGGACGAGAACGCTAAAGGGTTTCTAAAGTGCAAATTGAAATCATATTTGTATATTTGCTACACTTCTGAACAGCAGAGCTCACTTGAATACGAAAATAGTTAAGTTCTTAAGAGGATCAGCTGGGCAGAAATCATTCAAGGTATTTATCGAGGACTTGAACCTTATTTCGTACTAAGCAAAAGCTACTCACACGGCATTAGAAACACACTGCAGGAACTACAGACTTGGAGATTCTCTGATCACACGATGAAAAAAGGTGGCGAGTCTCGACTTGAAATTCGTTGATCTTTTCCAGGATTTGCCACATTGTGAAGATTTCGTCAATTTTTCGATCTATCGGGCCGAAATTCACGCTGGTAGGTGCCCAAAGGCTTAAAACGTTCACATAAATAGTACCTACGTTGGATAAAATAGATCGAAAAACAACATTTAACAGGAATATGCCTTCATAGCTCTTGCACGACATAACTTCGCCCCTTTTAGAGAGTTGATCTTGTCAACCCATACTTTTGGTTGATGATTTGGTGCATAAACCCTAACAAAACGTCACACCCATGTCTGAAATGCTCTGCTGGAAGATCATTCAAGCCGGCGGCCTTATAATTTTTTTCTTTTTTACAAGCAGTAGAATGAAAAGCAAGAGACTCGGATGTGTCCATTAGAAAAGCGATTCATGAGACACCTCCTCTCCCATCAAAACACCGGAAATGTGAAACACACCGAAGGGCCTATGTCCAAAGAATCTGGACCGGAGTCAGGACCTGGAACTTACAGTTTTTATTGTCAACTCCGAACGGAGGAATGAAAAGTGTAGTGTCGCATAACATCAGGACGGCTTCGCAATAGTTATCGCCGGTGGCGTGTTCTGATGACTCAGAATATGTTTGGCTGATTCTTCCTCATTACACATTCTACGCGCAATATCCTGTGCTATTTCTATAGTCATGGGATGCTTTTAAAATCGCCAGTTTCGTGTAAGAAATCCTATGACTATTAGAATCTGACCGGGTGCTGGGACATAGGGGCATTCCAGGCTCGATGAACTCGCCAGAGCGGGCACAACTCTCTAGCAATTCTTCCGAAAAAGGGGAATTTAAGCATGCCTCTCGCCACCTGCAAATTGCTAATTAAAAGAAACACGATCGACATCGTCAACCACAAATGGACACAAGGTAACACCTGTCAAACGCACTCACTGTCTCATCAGACAGAAAATATTTCTCATTAGCACCTCAGTAGGGGTCATAACGAGGCACTGCACCATCGACAAGCACACCAGGAGGAGGAGACAATTCTTCACCTTGTTTGTACATGTCCGGCCATCGAAGCTCAAAGAAGAACACACTTAGGTAGGAGTCAGCTTCTTTCACAACCTAAGTGAACTGGCTAATATTAGCATAGGCAGCCTCCACCGCTTCATAGCAAGCTCCGACTGGTTCTGCTGGTAGTATTTTTTGGGGGAAGTACAGATCCATGTGCTAACACAAAGGACAACATGCAGCCTGCCACTTTAAGAATCTAACTCCTGGTGAACTGTATAAGTTGGTTCGTTCGTCTTTAGGAAATGGTTTGGAGAAATTATTTAGCTTGTTTTTAATTTCAGCTTCCGTCCAGTTATGTTGCGAATATTTTTTGTTTTTTAAAAAAATGTCTTGATCTCTTTATCAATCTCTATGAATTCTGTGTGAATTTTAAATTAAATTACCACTGATTATCGGTACAAATAGGTATTCTCAAAATACCTATGCATATACACATACACCTATATTTGAAATTATACGCTTGAAATAATTTTCCGCCTATAGACATTAAATTAAATCAATTCCGTTTGTAATTTACCTTAATCAAACAAGCAATTAGCAGATCCAATAAAAAAAACTGTTGTACACGCACAATTTGAAATAATTACACATATTATAAAACATTCAAATGTTATTTCGATTTTAAATGTATTTACAGTCACATTCGCATGGTCAAAGTATGTATATCTTTAGCAAATAATAAGAGAAAAAAAACGGTATAAAACATTCACTCAAAAGCTTGTGAAATCTCAATTAATTTCAAATTAATTTCCATCTGCATTGTTTAATTCAATAAAAAATGGTAAACACCCTGCTCTCAAGCGGTTTTTTTTTTTCACATCAAATGAAGCATTTAAAAACTCAAGTATTTAAATTGACATAAAACAATTGTGTTGCACACATGTATGATGTGTACTTGATATGACTGAGAATAGATTGACCGGAAAAATGGTTCTCCAAAACCGGCAAAAAAAATAGGCTTGCAGTGAGTTTTTAATTGATTTTCGATTAAAATTCACTGAAATCCCCAATCGTCCTGTTGTACACAGAAAACTAAAAAAAAAAAAACAACGATAACCCACATATGTATGTACATGCCAGAAGCCATAGGAATAAAAATGATTGCAAGTTTGTTGCTTAATAAAGCAAAACCACACGTCAGGAACGAAATGCCACGCGGAAAAAAAAGAAGGATTTTCCGAATGCTATAGGAGTCACTCTCGGGGATGTACTGCATCCCTATGACCATCTGTATCTGCTTGGCGATATGTATTTCAGTCCACAGCACTCGGATAAAGTTGATAGAATATTATATTTGAATTTTTTTTTTTGTCAGTGGTGGTGGATGGAGACTTTATTTTTGGATGGTGTATCCAGAAATAATTGTTTAAATCTGGAGAGACTTTGTTTCCATTATTACTGTTTGGAGGTTGTACAACTGGATACGTATAGGACTTCGTGCATGTTCCTTAAAATTTTATGGACATCTTCGAGGCGCGCCGGCGAGTTGCTTAGTAGTCGAATGCTGAAGGGAGGTCCTTATTGCACTGTTAGAAAAAAAATATGTGTTTTTGATTTATTTCACCGTGTTCTTTCATTGCAACTTTGTGTCACAGAATCCTCTCAACGTTGATCCCATAAAAATATTTTCAGAGACAGTTAGATACGACTGAAAGCTATAGACTCCATTCAAAAAGAACAACATAGAATCCATACAATTAGGTCATTGGACAAGAGACAATAAGGTTATTGGATTGCATACGAAATTGCAAAACTAAAATTTTTCGATATAAACACTTTCTAGCTAGCTGCAAAGTTCAACTCTTTGAATCTACCCGAGCGGGGTGCTTATGAATTATGTCCGAAATAAAATCCAACCCCATACATGAAGTAACAGCAATGCAGTAAAAATTGAAAATTCGTTATGCTATCAAAGGGCTAACAACTATCGAATAAATATTCAAAGCATGGATTCAGTCAGTAGAGTAAAAGCCAAGTTCATGACGAAATCCTTGCTAACCACGAGCTAATGATTGCAAGTCCTTGTTTGTCTGCTTCTAAGAATGAATAAAGACATCCTACGTTTCTAAATACCAAACGTGATTTCAAAACAGACACAGCCCCCTCGATAAGGTATAATCAAATTTTAACGACTTTTACTTACTGTAAAGCTAGCTTGCAGAATATAAAAACACACCTTGATACTTAAAGGACTTCAAAATAAAATTCAGACTCTGTTTCACTGTATCGTTTCTGATAAACCATTTGAAAATTCATTGGATTTGGTCTGTAACTGAAATAAGAGACAGGCAGTTGTATACAAATGGGGGTTTCATGAAAGAAAAGACAAGGCTTCGCAAATAACGCAACGCAGTAACAACGACCAACGAAGAGCTCAAATGGAAAACTTGCACTGCAATAACAATAATGAACGATTTGTGCGTTTTCGAAACGTCAACCATCTTGGTATGATGCCTTATTTTTGGGCATGCAACCTACTATGAAGCTAGCAAATTGTCTTTCGGGAGTCTGGAAAAAACTGGAAGTCGACGATGGGGGAGTTTTAGGACAATACTCGTAAAACTATGCGACAATACCAGAAAATTGACCTAGGTTTGCTGAGAACTTCCTCAAAAATCAAGCTCCGAATTCTTCTTTCTTTGTTGTTAAGGCGTTAAGAAACACTTAAAATAATTTTTCTATTTTAATTTTTTTTATATTTCACTAGCGCTAAAGGGGTTATGAATACCCTTAAGATGCTATTCACACAGCGCTAGTGTTTGTGCAGTGATTTGGAAACTCAAGTGGTATAAAGTTTCAGTCTTTTTGCTCCGAGGGTGGTGCCCAGCATGACTGGGGAGAATTATTGGTTCTGTTGCCATTGCTTATAATTCACAGTATTTCTTTCGTCCATCCCGATGGCATTAGTACGATCAACACTTTTAGGCCATTGCCCAACCTATTTCCAGCTTTTTTCGCAATTGACCGACTTTTTTTCTGTGACATCGGGATTCGAACCTGGAACCTTCAGTGTGACAAGCGATGATACAACCACTACACCATGGCCACCCCTAAAAAAGAAGTGAGAGGTTTCAGAATTTGATTGCTTCACCCCAGCCTTCCAAAATCGACTTCAACACGGGCAGAGCTTCTGTTAAAGACTATAAGATCTAAAGGTTTCAAAATAAATCATCTAATCCAAATGTTTTGGCTTTTTAGGATCAGACATTAAGGTATTATTTTATGCCTCCTAGCATGATGCAGTCATAGATTTCCGGTGTTAGCCCATCTTCCAGTTTTAAAGGACTCTCCTCGCCGAGGGGATAACTTGATTTATTCAAAACTCAACCAACAATGTAAATGCGAAACAAATGAAAGGATGCGGCGGACATTATGCAGAAAATTTAACGGATTTACAATCAGACAAGGAAGATAATAAACAGTCTGAGTAGTAGTATCTAACTCCTGTAGCATTAAATATTTTTCCCAAATAATTATTCTCAACCGTTAGTCATTTCATCTACTCCAAGAATCTATCTTTTGTTCTTCTCTCACTCAGTTTGAGGTGGGTTGTTGAAAATGTAACAAAGTGTGTTCCTACGTTTTCAAGAGAAAACAAATGAAATAATTTCGCCATAAGGCTGAAATAATATTATAGGAGTTGTCCACCCGATTTCTCATCCTTACAACAGTTTATCCATTGGGAAATACAACGTCATCCGACGCCTGAATTCACTATTGCGACCAAGTCAGTTGCTATTTTCAACTTGCCGGCGCATTCATCTTAAATTCAAGAAGCATGAGCGAAGAAACCCCGAAACTGAAACAAAAAATCATTCAAAATATATGAATGGGTGTATAGGGGTTGTGTTCTGCATTCGAAACGTCTTCACCGGCCCATTTCAGAGTTTGTTTAACTTTTGTCTCTCAATTAAATGTAAAGATGGATAGTTTTTGTGGTAACAGAAGGAGGATGGTCTGGAAAATCGTGATCCGCTCGAGAGATGAAAATCTTTTTCTGAATACAAAATGCAGTCTTAGGAAATTACTCAAGAAATAACGATGAAGACCGTGGGCAAAAATCATCTTGCATCTGTCTGGTGTGCTGAGAAATGAAACTAACCGGATGCATGATGCCTTTTGCTGTGCTCTGCCAACGATATATTTTGCCTTCACTATTTTACAATCTTGGAATTTTCAATTGAAAACAAATATTCATTCGAGAGGTGTTCTCTCTCCCGAAAAAAAAAAAAACCAAATCTCACATGAATAGCTGACTTAATTGAGATTGCAGCTCGACGAAGGACATGCTGGGATATTTTTTATCTGAGTGGATCGGTGTAGGTATATAGTGCTGCTGGTGTACTATGTACATATGTACGATTCTTTTGATTAAAAGTTGAACTTATGCTTATGTTCCATGTCTCTTAAAAGCCAAGTGTCCTTCAATAATTGCCTCAAGGCGTGTGACATGAATGACGACGAGATAGGGTGAGAGGATAAGTTTTTTTTTTTTTTTGCCCGTCGAGGCTATGAAAATTGTTTGAAAAGTCAGAAATGCGTTGAGTATCGTCCTTGGAAATTTTAAGGAGCTTAGCAAAGTTTTTTTTTTATTTTTTGCCATTCTGCTTTTCTTGGAGAGCTCATTTTGCTGGGGGGCCTCTTCTTTTTTTCTAGTCTAATAGGATAAGCTGGGTGTCGGATGTTGATTACTTTATGACGAGCATTTTGGTTGCAAGCGTTTGGCTTGAATTGCTCTTTTCAATGGTGTGTGGCAAAATGTGTCTTGAAAAAGTTTTTCTCAGCGACAGGGTCTACTTGAAGTGGATTATGTTAGAGGGGATAGACATAAGTAACACTCTGTCAATTACTGGATAAAACGTGCTTCCAGACAAATATGAGTGTGAACAGATGGACGGGAGAGTTTTTGCAGGCACCGAAGTTTTTTTTATATTGTAACTTTAATGAGGTGATACATGATAGCTTAGAGCAACGTATCAGGTGGCCGACAGGAATTTCTTTTTTTTTTAATGACCCATTTATCCTTCATCGGGGTCACACCATCCTTCCTGGTCCTCCTGCCACTGACTCCCCTGACATCAGAAGGAATCCCTAGACGCGTCGAGGAGAGATGCAGGATTTCATCCAACCACATTATCTAAGGCCTTCCAGGAAGTCTCTTGCCTGATGACATGGCTTTAATGGCACATCTTGGAAGTCGATTTGGAGAAGCTGCATAGAGTTTCTCACTCGATCCATGCAAAATTTTTCAGTCACATCACGACAGAATGTCATTTCGACAGTTTGCCTTTTCTTATAAAAGATAGACTAAGTTTTCTTCAAATTGACATGTTACATGTTACCATGGCATTGCTCCTTGCTTTACTTATGATTAAGATTCCTAGTATTTGAACTTCTTCATCTGTTTTAAGGGGTCTTCACGGAGTACAAGGTGAACTTAACAGTAACAGGCCTTCTGGAAACAACCATCACATCATCATAGACAAGGAGTGGCCATGGTGTAGTGGTTGCATCGTCACTTGTCACACTGAAGGGCCCAAGTTCAACTCCTGATTTCAAGAAAATCGATCAACTGCGAAAAAAGCTTACGTCTACTGCATATGCATAAACACCGCCAGAAGGGTAGTCATATGGCTTGAAGAGTTGATGGTACAGAGAATTGATAATGCCATCAGGAAGTTGGAAAGAAGTACATTGAAATCAAAGCAATGGCAACAATACCAATAATTCTCCCCAGTTATTCTAGACACTGCCCTCTGCGCAGAAACTGAAACCTAATACTACCTAAGTTTTAAGATCACTGCATCAACACTAGCGCATCATTAAGGCATCCATAACCCCTTTAGAGGTTGTGAATTATAAAAAAAAAACAGCTACATGGAGTTTAAACTGGAGAGAATCAAGGATGACTAAATCATCCTCAAAAAGTACATATACGACTGATCTTCGAGACTCACAATCCGTGATATTCTCCGCTACGGATATGTTGTACACCCAGTCGCTACAAATCCGGTGACAAAACGCATTTCATCAGGAAATTAGTTTTTCTCGAACTTTTACCTAATTACTAGGAACCTCCATTCAAAAACTGTGCGAGCCTTCAAAAACACTTATTTCATATTGTTTTCGTTAGGAAACTTCTCACAAACCCTAATTATTGTTGTTAAATTTAAAGAAACAGAAAAAAAAAGTTAATTATGTTTCGAACTTCGTGCATTAAATTCCCTCGAACTATACACAAACAACGGTATTAAAGAGAATAAGTTAACAAAAAAAAAAAACCTAAAGGCAAACTTTTGACATGTGTATGAAAATACAGGAAATTTCCATATTTGCTCATTAACTTATGTTGCGTACTTTTCATACTCGAATACGTTAAAAAAAAATTATATGAAGTTTTTGCGTCCGGAAAATGCATACAACATCCTCTTGAACACTTACATACACTCGTACAAACACCTACACCATTTCAGTTGATGTTTCTCAAAATATGCAGCTGATGATGACACTCTGAATGGTTAATATTCCGCTTGCGGTTAAACAAGATACACAAATGGATTAAGTGAATCATATAAGTGGGGTGCGAAAAAAAAAGGAAAAAGTTCTTTCATAAATAAAATTTAAATCTTTCTTTGGCGAGAAAACAGAAAAAACATGGGTAGGGGTTTCATATTTTATGCAATTCTGTATAAAATTACAAGCACCCTGTAGAGTGGTAGATGGATATCAATGCATGGCATCAAGAGCGTCAGGAATTCGAATGTTGACACTCGAAATGATAAGTTATGGATATTCTCTTGGTGAATAATCTAAAATATTTATGTCAATTAATATATTAACATTCATACATATGTATAAGTCTGTTGAAGTAAAAGTAAACTGAAATCAAGAAATATTGAATTGGATTAAATGTTTACCAATATTACTTGCAAAACTTTGCTACGAGAAACTTTAACCGATCTCCTGGGATCAACTTTAATGAAAGTTAAGTAATAGTTTGCAAACAATTTTGTAAATTTGCCAAGTGGATATGTATTTCCTTTGAGAAATTTATTCAAATAAAAAGAGCTTATGTTTTGTGGTTTTTGTATAATACAAAATCAAACTTCTGCCAATTTGTATGTATTTGTATGTATGTTTGCTTAAAACTTGAGAACCAGTCAACCGAATTTGATGTGGTCTTTTCCTATTTACAACTTGATGTTCTGCATATGTTATAAACTACTTTTGTGCTTGTGTTCAGCAAGAAGTGCTTTAAAGAAAATGGATCGTAAAACATTAACCAGAAACCAGAAACTACAAGATCCATGTCAAAGTCATAAACGTGTCTTTTTTTCTCAAAACTCATTTGCTCAATTCGCCAGGGAGATGAACAATGGTTGGCAGAATTAGAACACGTTAATTCGACGATGATTTGCAGTCCTAGTTTCGTTTTCTTTTTAGCAAATGTTAAGCCAATGACTGCGAAGAAACTTTGTTCTAAATTATATGCACAACCCATGACCACACCATTCTGAAGGTTCTAAATATGCCCCTTAGTAATATTGTAAAAAAGTCGGACCTTAAAGGCTAGGTAGATAGATGGATAGACAGCAGTGGCGTGGCGTCCATATAACTCGATTCCTACCGAGTTACCTTTCAAAATTCTAATATTCAACAATGTATCAATATAACAAGCAACATGAATCTTAATATGTGCAAATTAACATAATATTGTTTGTGTGTTTCCTACACCTGTACATGTACACGCAAGCGTAAATTCTACCAATCCACAAGCCCACACTGTACGCACACCACACATCATTGCATGCCTTCTGCAACATCACATACTCCATCATAACCCATAAGAAAGACAACCGCAAAGCGATAGCAACAAAGCATAGTAACCCGAAAAATGTCGGGTTATAAAATATCTGGCTGGTTAGAACAAATTGATTTTCTTTCCTTGTTTCCCCTTTATCGTTCTCTGTGTTTGACTCCTCTCTGTCTACTGCACGCTTTCTTATGCAACAAAATAACCCGCTTTTCTTCGACTTATTTGGTGAATTTTGTATGTATCTCTAAAGGTTGCGTCCAGACCGAAGGAAACATTGCAGAAACATTGCTTAAAAAATGTTTCTGAAATGTTTCCCAATTGTTTCCAATTTGCTTCAGAAACATTCCAGAAACGTTTCTTAAATGTGATGTGCAATGCGTAACTTAAAGTAATTTTGAGTGTAATTATTGTTGTGCAATAAAAAATAAATTAAAGAAATTAAAAACAGTGAAAAGTTTAAATTGTGATATTTTTAGTTAGATTCAGCTAATTTCAAATTATTATAAGGAGAAAATTAACTGTAAATTGTTGTTTGGTAGATTTGATTTTGGAGGAAAAAAATGATTTTTGTAAGTTGAATTTTCTTAACAAAAAAGTTATAGAGATAGGACGCTCTACTCCTTCTATGAAAATAGATTAGAAGCGCAAGGATGGTTTTGTTTCGCATTTCAATGCATCTATATATACCAAAAATATACTTGGTTGACTGGTAGTTGTAAACTTAACAAAATGTTTTGTTTCCTTGTCTTCTTATAAAAAATTGGCTTGAATTGCTTTACTTATATGCGATTTGCAATACACAATATAATTTCAGAAAACGTTTGCAGGCGCATATTTTTTCCGACTTACCATTTAAAATGTTCCACGCCACGCCACTGTAGACAGTGTTTCTATAAGAAGTGTCCAACAAAAACTGGGAATGCTCCTGGAACTATCTGACTGAGCCTTCAAATTTGAGGAAGCTACATATAGCTAACTTTTGCAGAAGTCATTGCGTTATAACTTTTTTTTTTAGGCACAGCAGTGAGGGAAATTGAGGAAGAGACTTTCATTCCACATTCGTGTCATATGACTTAGGAAGGAATCCTTAATTCGGGTAAAATGTTGAAGGTTCTGTAAAATTTGATAAAACAGTGAAAGTGTGTAAGAAAGGCGATTGGCTTCGCAATGTGTCTGTCACCTATAAGTCTTAACTATCTATCTTGAATGTACAGGGTAGTTTTTAGTGCACCAGAAAAGATGTGAACTTTGAACACGAGTTTTGATGAAAGGGTAAAGTATTTTTACATAATTTAGGGAAAGCTAGTTATTTCGCAACATTTTGGCGCATGGACGTTACAAAGCTTTAGGGAAGGGAATATGCAAGCTTGAAACCCTCAAAAAATGACTTGAATTACAAGACCTAAAAGTAGTTATCCATTGAATAAGGAATTCATCGACAACATATGTATACATGGAACTTAATGCCAAAACTTTGTCAAATTCCTTCGAAATATCAAGCGCAACAATCTTAAATTCACCAAAGTGATAAGAGATTCGTTCTACTATTTGGTCAGACATGCTATCGAATCGTTTTCATATTAAAAAACCGTTCCCATAAAAATGCATCGCCTTTGTAAAGGGTCTTCCAATAGGGACTTCCGAGCTTTGACAGTTGATAGCGGCCATATTGTTGAAGTTATATCTGTCAAATTGGCTGTCATTTATTCAGTCTGTTTTGCCAAATTGGGACGAAACCAATCCACATGAGATCCAAGAGCGTCCAATGCATCCCGAAAAAGTCACTGTTTGGTGTAGATTTTGGGCTGGCGGCGTCATCGGTCCATATTTCTTTGAGAACAATGTTGGCCAGGCCTATAGGTCGATGATTACCATCCTGAATTGGATGATATAGACACCAACGACATGTGGTTTCAACAGGACGGCGCTACATGCCACACAGCTGACGCCACATTGGAAATTCTGCACGAGCGATTCGAGGGCATGGTCATTTCACGTGTAGGTGATGTAAACTGGCCACCGAGATCGTACGATTTGACCCCGTTAGAATTTTGCTTGTAGGGTTTTCTGAAGTCGTAGGTCTATAAGCCACAAACTACAGCGGCCCTCGGAGCCAACATAACCCATGCCATCGCTCAAATTCAGTCTGATTTGTGCGCTAGAGTCATGGAAAATTGGACATTTCAGAGAAGCCGCGGCGGACATTTAAACGATGTTATATTCCATACATAATGGCTTCGATAGGCCTTTCAAACGAATAAAAAATGTTGATATCTCACACACACTTTGTTTTATTTAAATTTAAAGATAGGAAGCGCTTAATGAAAGACCCTTTATAAGAATATGTGGCAAGTAACTGTTACATACATACATACACATTTTAATTAAACCCTAAATTGATTACATCCTGCAAGGACAATGTAAAGTACAAGTTTTAAGGAAATTAACATTTAAGCTGGCAACTCATGCAAACGATTCTTTTGAACTTCTTTCCCAATCAATTTCATTCAATTGGCACTCATCTTCTCAATTCTCAGTTGCGAGTCCTTCTAATTGAAGACTGACTGCATTCTTAAAATTGATTGAATTTTCATTCACATTAATTATTCACCTTCAATAGTCAGCAGTTAACCTTATAGCTGACTAGGTCAAACATTGTAAATTAAAAAGCAGAATGTAAAACTATCCCTAAACTGGTTCGGGAATTAAATCAAATAAAAAAAAATGAAAAATCGAAAGTAATTCAGGGAAAGTCGACCACATTTTTTGTATCTAAATCTATTTTCGTCTCCTTAATTGAATTTCTCTTGGCTAACTACCCCCTATGCACACACATGAATTGGTAAATTGGCACACACCCGTAAGTCGTACATTGGTAAAACATTTTTTAGTTCATTGAAATTCTAAAACTAATTTAACTTTGATGCAAAAGCGGAAAGGAAAAAAAAATATTCAAACAATTAAGGGTCCAGCAACACCTAAAGACCGGACCCAGCACCCAGAGAGTGGCTTAATTTAAAAGTCAACCTAAAATGAAATAAATAGAAAAAAATATATATGTATCCGTAAAAAAGCAAACAAAAATTCTGGCTTAATTCCAAAATTTATTGCATATCCAATACGGATGCGGGGAGACACCTACCGAAGGATACAAAAGAATACAGGGTTTGCCCTACTGTCGGCGGTTGTTAACCACGCCGCTCTAATGTTGTTAGTGTTGGTTTTCGAGAGCACAACATGGTGTATATCCCCGGCCCAGGAGTCCGACTATGAAAAAGCACTCAATGAAACATGAAAAACCAATTTCACAGAAACTAATTAGAAGAATATTCTTTTCCCAAAAAATGATTCAGAAGAAGGAGAGCACCAGCCCAGCCGACGAGATGGAAAACGAAAAGAAAAAAATAACACTCAACACAAAGTAAACATTTAAAAGAGGAGAGCCGACGATAAATAACATTTTGTATCTCCATTTCCAATTGGACGTCGTGGTGGTGGTCCTCGTTCTCTTGTCTTCGTCCTGAATGGTGCTGCTCCTCGTGGACTCCAGAGATAAATATAAATCATTCAAATGTGATAAGGTCCATGTTAAGTGTATTGGGGTAATGAGAAAGAGAGAGGGAGAGTGTGTAGCAGTAAAATGATTCTATTTGACTGGTTGCGAAGATAACTCGCCGCGAAGATGAGGGAAGAAAAGGAAGTTGGGAAACACAGGCCAAGATAAACAAGAATAAAGTCAAGGATCTGTGAAATGTGTACGCGCTTCTGGTACTGATTTGTTAACTTACTCTGTTCTTCCTTAGAAGGCGATGATTAAAGCTTAAAAAGTTGAAAAAATAAAAAGAGTGTGAACGCGTGTATACAACAAATCGATTTCATTTAGGATATCCCAAGAGCTATCCTTGTTTCGTTTAAGGCACATTTCACAATTAACAGTGTGGTGCGAAGAAAGGGATGGTGGTGGATGAAGTCATTAATTTTATAATTTTAATTATCATTTCGAACCACACTGGGCACATGCAAAACAGACACAAGACGTCTAACCAAAATTCTTTCTTCAACCCTTGAGACCTAATGTCACATTCGTGCGGGTAGTACTTTGACATGAATTTGTATCCCAATTGACTTGGAAGGTCAACATAGAGAAGAGATGTCTGTAAGGCACCAAGGTCAATGTGAAAACAATGACTTGCGGTTAAGAGCCTAGATCTTTACAATAAAAGGTTCCAAGCGATTATTATAGAATGCCTGTGTCTATTTCGACAGGGGGCCTAGGGCTCAGCATAAGCTGTTCTATCGTGGAAAGAGTAGCTTGACAGGGAGGCCCAGCCAAAACTTTGTAAGGAAATTAACTCTACTAACGTTCTTAAATAGCAGGCTTACAGCATCAACTTTGGATACCTGCACCTAAACTCTGATGCCCGCCATATTACTTTGTGAAGAAAGTTGTGCTTCATTCATCGTTTGGAACTTAAAAGTCGATGCAAAGAACTTACTTTCATCTTGTCAGAAGCAGGCAATATTTGTAACCTTACAATATTATGTAGGTACAGTACGAAGCAATATAAAGCATGAGTTTATCAATTATGGATCACCAGATGAATATAAAAGTCAATGCGCCAATAAAGAACAGAAAGGATTGCAAATTCGACTTTACGAAAGTCTATGAAAGCGTTCGCAAACTCTAAACAAGTTTATGACGACTTTAATACTTAGAAGTTTGTTCAGAAAGAACCTAGGGCTTTTCATCTTTCGGGATCCATCTTGATATCGTACGTTTTGCCAAAGCAATAGGCGAATTTAAGGTGGTCAACAACTCTAGGGTAAACTCAAAGACTAGATTAGGCAGCTAGCTAAAGATCGAGCTGGTTGGAGACGCTTGTGGGTTGAGGCCCAGGTCTGCCCCGAACTGTGGCGGCACCTTAAGTTAAGATTAGACTTCCTTTTAAGAAGCTCCGTAAGCATCAAAAGAACCACCTCTTCAAAACATGACTGGGCTGCCAAAAGTTTAGATTTTCACAGATGGGTTAAAAACCAAAGGCAAAGTGGGATCTGAGATATACTCACTGCAGCCCAACATTGCCCGATCAGTTAGATTTCCAAACCGTATTCCAAGCGGAAATCCTACAATTGTCCATGAAACTACCTCCAAAGAAAATCGGTCAAAGAAGTAGTAAAGTCCACGTGAATGAAATGGCGGATGAACTAGCAAGAAATGTATAAGAACAAGACCTGTCAATGTTCGAAAGCTTAGTTCTACGCCCTTTAGCAGAAGTTAAATCTAACATAACATTCGACTTTCAACGAAAGGCTGACAGGGGAATCCCTGATAGGCTCTATTGGGAATCTCAGATCCCACAAGCCGTTGGCAGAGGTTGCAGCTTTATAGATTGAAAAGAGAGCCCAGCCCACTTACTATGCGAATGCCCATTTTTATGAAGAACCAATAATCTGAGGGTTGTGTCCAAAACCATTCGTCAATCTATTGTTAATTCGTGACGGTTCACGGAAACCGCACAACCATTTGATAACTAAGAATGACCCTTCATCTTTGGTGTTTTAGAGATTCGAGCGATGACACCTTTCACTAACCTACCTGCGTAGGGAGCTTTCGCTATGCTTTACTTGAATAGCTTTGTGTCATCCTTATCATATATTTAAAAATACTTTAAAATTTGGAATGTAGATACCGATAATTGTAGTCAAGGTACCAGTGCCTGGTGTCTGCTTTCTTATACAAATAATGAACGTGGTAATCTGTAGAGAGGCCATACCGGGAACGAAGATGATGAAAGACCGCGCTGTCTAATGCAGGGACTTATAATGGGTATGGATAGCCTGTTCAAGCTAAATAATTGAGGCATTTCGATAAAAACATGCAGGGAATGCTGTTTATGGCTCAAATTAAGTTTAAACTTACTCGTGTATTATTAGTTAAATTTATAAGTGTGTGTACTTACTTACATATAGGCTTGTCTTATAATTATAAAATGATGCTTACCTGAAAAGAAAAAGGAAAGAAATATTAATATTGTGCAGTTGAAAGGTTAGAGAAAATTATACATTTAATGGACGGATTCAATTTTTTAAAAATATCGCGAGAAGTAACTCAAAAATGTTCTGTACTCTGCTGAGTTAGTAACGAAATATATAGGTATGTGACCATGCGAAGAGTATAATTTCAGGGGCATAGTGAGCCCTTAACCGTAGCACATGCTTTTATGCTTATAAACAACATGAAATCATAGAGACATTGTAGGCGTGCAGATGATTGTAGATGTTAAAACAAGAATGCTTTTGAGGATGAGTGCAGGACTTGCGCATAGGAGTTGAAGGATGTTCTTAACCTCATCTTCGTCCTTATAGCTCTTATAGAAATTCTTTGAAAAAAGACCCAGTCTTGTTTCGTGTATGCGTAAAAGCCAGTGTCTGGTGATGACGCCTTCTGTTTGGCTGGTGTTCAACTGCTAAGCAAGTTCAAACTTTTAGAACATTTCAGCAATCTGCCACGTGGTACAATTGAATCATATAAGGTTCGTCCTGCTGACTGCATTCATCTTAGTTAGTTATTTGTTTGGATGTATGTTTAGCACTGTAGTACCACGCTTGATTGCATGTTTCCATGTAGATGAATACTGCATTGCTTAAACAAAGATGAGTGACGAGTTACTTTTGAAGCTAACGAGATTCACTTTAGAGATTTTGGAACTGCTTGGCTGTCCGTCAAAATGCTAATATCCTCTTTTTATATTTCGTTTCATTTGAGCCACGACAAGGCTTCTTTACTAGTCATTATTTGCATATATTTATCACTCAACTATTCACAAAGCTAGTAAATTCTTTATAGAATTTCTTGGTGGCCATCGAGCTCCCTTTAAAAACGATGACGATTGCAATGTGACTGCATTCCTATCCATGTTTCAGTAGCAATATCACAAAATACTGAGAGAAAACCAAATAGGATTTAACCAAACTAATACTTTATGTTGATCCTCCCAAAAATTGTGACACAAAAGCATTATTCTTCTTTGCATACAAGCATTTCCATAAACAGCTATGATGCTATAAACTTCATAGAATCAAGGCTTTCCACATCAAAAAACACTCTAAACTGTCACTGGTCAGATGGTTTACCAGTTTTATCTATGATTGATGTTGGAACATCGAGACAATTTGAATGAATGCGGGACAAATAAACTTCACCAAGCAGATAACAACTTTCATTTTTGCTTGTTAGCTCTACACTTGCATAGCTCCTGCACTTCAATTCTATTCCATTGACTTCGAAGGATTAAAGAGAGAAGACCTGAAATCCTGTGATATCCCAATGCAATGAAACTAATCTAAGTGTAGGTTAAGTGCAATTTCCAAAGGTGGTTTCTTCATAAATTTTTTATGGCGACAATGCATACCTACGAAGTCGTGACGAATCATGAAATGTTTATTAAACTATATATTTTCAAACTATTGCACAACTTCATTTTCGACGGAAATTCCTGCTGCCATTATTGTCAGGACTTCATTTGTCTTAGGTACTCTGAAGCTAAGTTACGACCAAATGCATATGAAACGTTTATGGTGAGATGCACTTTCAGGATGGGGTCAGGAAAACTATAAAACTTGTATTTTATATTTTATTATACAGAAATTAACTTTATCGAATTACTATTGTCACGAATTGTGGTATATAAAATGAAAATATTTAAAGAAATCACTTTGAGTGGCTAGGAAGTTTTATTGCTATTTCCACTCTAAGCTAATGGAGTAATGCTCAAATTGATATCTCAAAAGGTTTTATGAAAAGTGGTAAGATGTTGAACAAGTCCGAGAGAGATGGACTTAGTTTGAGTATCATGAGGTTTTTAAGAATGTCCACAGGTATCATTGAATTTGTGTACTTAAATCAGTTACGCATTCTGGGGTCTTTAAAAATCAATATGTGTGCTCCACTGAAAAGCCTGGGCCGAAAATCAGTATTCAGAAGCCTTCTTCATTAAAATTTGCTACATGACACATGACGCTACTACTCTTGGCAACTTAACCAAACAACTTAATTTATCTTTACAATCTTCAGCCACTTTTGTATGGTTGTGTATGTGAAGTTAGTTTTGCTGTCCGTCTCTTTGTGATTGCTATCTGTTTCATCTATATGAAGCACTGGTATGCAATCGGTTTATATGATATGTCCAATTTAAGACGAGTTACAAAGACCATGTCGTTGTATCGTTGTGCCGACATCTTGACTTGGAAGACTTAGGTTTTTTCGCCCGACTGAGACAGCATGCTAGATCTAGATCCTTTGAAAACATACCTGCTTGATCGCTTTCATCTACCATGGATCTATTAGTACAAATTGTAAAGTGTTCTAAACCTTGGCCCAGAAGTGATTCATGTCGGTTCTGTGGTACCTTTCGGTGGGATTGACTCTCCTTCTACCGTGCACAGGCATATCAGAGTCCCTATCAGAGCTAGCGTTTATATTAAAAGACCGTACCGCGCCAGTGCCATTTGGCATCTCATTGCAAGCCAAGTACCTTGGTTGGTGCTGTTCTATTAATAGATAACTCTAGCGGTAGGATTCCCAACACATTCTAGTCATTGTATCCTATTCAAACGCATCTTGGTCGTTAATTACTATCATTGTGTACGTCTAGTATGCCGACCTTGGTGAGATTTTCCACCGCTGCCTGGAGACCATAACCAAACAGTTCACACGCTAACAAATTCAAAACCCTTAGTCTTAACCATGTTTGAGATGGCTAGGATATCTAGAGCGAAAGCACACCAACGCTCCGGCCCGACAAGTCTTTGAATCTAACCGGAGGGACAACACAGCAGAGCAAGACCTCAATCAATTTGAAGTACGTAACTCTGAGAGTTGAACGAACTAACTGGAGATGCTTGTTGGCTGAGGTCCCCGAACTGTAGCGCCACATAAGCAAGTAAGTACACAATAACCTTACTGCGTATGGATGGCGCATAAAAAACTATGAACCGTGGCAAACACCCCCGCATATAGGTGATGTCACAATCGAAAGATGGAAAAAAATACGAACGGATATAAAGGAAAGCAGATCTCTTCTCGTGTGACATTATTGGTTGGCTGACCTCGCAGATCAGTGATCCTGGAGGACAGTCAGTAAACAACACTTGACTTCGTGGCCTCAGTTTTCAAGGTCCTATAGATCACTGAACATCACTAGCTTCTTTTAGGTGGAGCTGCTAGCAATCCTTAAGTTTGACAGAGTACTCAGTGGAGTGGACACCAAACGTTTAAATGGAAAATGGAAGTCAGGCAGTCATCAAAGCCGCCCTCTCGGTAATCATATCCTCAATCAAGATGAACTGGGTGTCAAAGAAGTCCATTTTCGACCGTTTTGGACTCAATCCCAGGTCATAGCGTTACACAAGGAAGTGAGTAGGCAGATGACCTAGCCCCTAACTCAGAACTCTCAGGGAAAGAACATTTTCACATTATCTACCAAGAACTAGTAGAAAGTGAAGCAGGCACAAAGGTTCCAAACAACCAAACAAACAAACTCTCACCAGGACGAACGCAGATATTGCCCAGATTAAGATCACATGCATGGTTCATTGGACTGAATACAATGTGCTGAAGTTGCAAGGACCCAAACGAGAAAGAAACCAATTTCTCTGCAGATGTCCTGCCTGCAATAGGCAAGCAGTTCTTTTTACAGAATTGATGTGAAGCCAACAAATGTACCTTCTTCTTCGATGCTTTCAAAATAGCGGTTCACTTCTGGTATGCCTGCTTGAAATCTATCCTTTCCTTGGCCGCATAAAGGCGGAGACTGCACTTGTTTGAGGCGAAAAATCATGCGGCGAAACGAGAAGTTATCAAGTTAGTTAGTTACAATCTCTTGAACTTATCACAGAGTTAGCGCTTTAAGACCATCATTATGGTTTGTAACTTCCCCCTTGTAAAACACACTGTTAAGTACTACACATGGCACCCCAATTCGCCACAAAAAAAAGCACAAACAAAAAAAAAACATCAATATTCGACGAAATTGAAAAAGAAAATTGATTTTCTTTTCTTTTCCACTTCAGTTCATCATTTGCCCTCGTTTATCTCTTAGTCTCATTAAAATGTCGGCCCACCAAACCGGAAGCCAAATATAATACAACTACTACTAAATTCCGTATTATCCTTGAACACGGAAATTCACACATCGAGGACGCTGCTTACAAGGAAACAGAATAAAAATAAAAAAAGAAAAGGACTCAATTCTTAAATCTCATCTGAATATACCCTCAAAGGCAAACAAAACAGGATTGATATAAGTGCTAATAACACCCCAAAGGCTCACAGGTTCAACGTTATCTTATGCTCACCTCCTAGATGCTTATCTTCCCAAAAAACTTACCATCATTTCCCTCCTTGACTATAGAGATACACACGTAAGTAAATCTCTTCACCGTTGTACGTTCTCGTAAATCGAGTATAATAATAATAAGCTTCAGGTCAAAACTAAAGGACGACATGGTTCTGTAGAAGAACGATCAAGGATGAATGGAGTTTTAGTATTCGCCGATGGTCATCCCAAGGAAATCGTTCTAGTTTCTCTGTGTCTTCCTTATGCAGGACGAAAACGAGAGGTGAGGTGAAATGCAATTTTGACAAATTTATGCAAATTGACTGTGATGGATTGGATGGTCTTCCTTTTTTTTCGTCTTCTGTTCTATGGAAGTGTTGTCAGGGGAGGAGCCAAACAAAAATTTGCATACATCCCTTGTTCGTCCTTTTTGTTTTCCGTGTTTTATACGATTTTTTTTTTGGGAAAAAGTTTTACTCTCATCAATCATGGAGTAAAGAAGATAATGTTCTGTTAGCCATGTGATAATTTAGTCAACAATTTGGGAATAGGTAGAGCAAGAGCCAAGCCATAGACTACTTGGACAGAAGGTGTCAAAAAATTCTAAAGGTTAATCCTGCGGAAGCCAAATGAAAGACAACGAGGGACACAACGAATGAAGGGACTTTGGGGAAACTGCGCTTCAGTGACATTTGCCACTTAACTAATTTAAATTGATCTTGGTATAGAAGTTTACAGTGCGAGGGAGAGAGGTGGTTGCGTTTACTTTTAGAACGGTGAGCAGGTGTCCAATTCTTTGGTGGATAATCATGTTGAAAAATTGACATTTAGACTTAAGGACGATGAGGAATGCGTACGCAGGGCGGGGAAAAGAAATGTCTAAAATTGAGTGACACTATTAGAATGATGGTACTTGTCTTCTCACAAGGCTTGACGGAATAATTTGAATTAATGTGTGACAATAAAAGCCTCCTCTTGTTGGAATGGTACACAGGCGGTTGTACCGTAGGTAATAATAATTGGATGAGGGTTGTGTAAGAGGGAGAATTTGTTTGTGAAGAATTTTCTAATACTAGGAGCGAGCAATTTTGAATGCTTAAGTGAAAATCATGATAAATTTCCTTGAGGTAGGGCTTACGTTTTTGAAATATTACTTGTGATAGAAAAAGGCATTTCTCCATACCGAGACGAACTACGAACATTTGCAAAGTTCGAGACCAATTTCAGGTTTTTGCAGATCGAGTACACATTCCAATTGAATCTGTCGAGGGAAGTCTTTTCTCCCACTTCCTTACGTCAGGCTAGAGAGTTGCATCATCTCTAGAGTAACATGGCTCACGTATAACCAAACAAAACCAAAGACCTTATTAGCAAACACCAAAAATATATTTATCGGCTGCTAGCAATTTGCCAGGATCATTTTACGATGCAGTTAAAGTACACATCCCCTTCAACACTTACTGCTTCAACTAGAAAGATGTGAAGAAACTTCTTCTGCAAACATTTCTTCAACAATATCAACGACTGGATATATAAGACAAGGAACAGGGGCCCCCTCAAATCAGCAACCGTACTCACGCTTTCATCAATTATGTTCCCATGAGTTATGGTATCAAAACGGCGTTTTATACACTATTTGGGTACCACCGCGCTAGCTTAATCACCGTTGTAACCACAATTACCGATCTTCGACTGATATTGACAATGAACTGGCATGCGATTGGGTACGTTTGATGGTTCGGACTTGTAGTCAGATGGACACAAGCGCTCCGGCCAGCCGAGACATCAAATAACTTGATGTGTGACATTTGGGTTAGTAAGCCAACGACCAAGCAGGCTAGAGAGGCTTGTTGGTTAAGGCGTAAGTCTATCCGGTCCATCCCGGACACAATAAAATTGAAGTAATCAAGATTATACATACACGTAGTAGATTTCTGCTGAAATTGTTACAGACTTAGAGCAAAGCTATGGAAATATAAAGACTGCAATGAGAACTATCCCGAAATCATTTGGAAGTTGATTTTGTGGCTACAAGGGGCTACAGCTATCATAAGATTGCAACGTCAAGTCAAATTTGACAAGACAAAGCCAAAACTAAGTCGATAAAGTCTCACCTTGAAAATGAAGCTAGAAGAATAGCTAATAGCAGGTGGAATAATATCAACACTTGTCTTCTGTCGAAACAGATCTGGCCTAACCTGGATTTGAGGAGAACAGGAAGACTTCTATCCGTGAACAGGAAACAGAATTATAGTAGGGGCATTGTCTAATTGGCAGGCATGCCATCAGAATGGATGTACCTTCTAACGATTTCTGAAGAAGCTGCAAACGAGCAGGAAGAAGAAGCCCTTCTTTAACAAGGCTGAGGAGGAAAACACTAGAGAGTACTTCTTCAATGACGTCAACGATCTAGCCAGACTCGAAATCTTTAGAATTAAGAGTTTTGTATGTGAGTCGAATTGGTCCCGCACTTTGTGCGGCACAGGATAGGGTTTATACCGATACGGTTACCCAGAACTTATACTCCTTTTCTCCTATAGGAAATTCCGCATGTGAGGTTTCTGAGGCTGGTTTCCGGTTTCTACACGCAGTATCACAATGGGCCTCCGTTCTGGCCTTAGGGGGTACCTGTTTATTGAGGACAGCCGCCTAACCTAAATTAACCCAAGTCAAAACTAAAATCACAGGCTACATATGCACGTATATTGACAGCAAAGCTTAAGATGCCAAAAGCAATTTCTATCGTAGAAATAAAGTCGGCTTTATCAGGCAGAAGTTAAAGTTTTCTGTACGCGAAACTATACAAGACTATGCCACACGAAGCACCCGAGTATTTAGAAACAGAGAAAGACACACCAAAGTAGCTCACACGACAGGGAAATTCGGAAAAATCGTTATTTGCATGTTATTTGACCTGTGAAATCTAGCTGCGTACCGAAATTCAGGTTTAAGCTGTACCGGAAGTGCTTGAAAACATACTTTTCTTTATTTTTATAGAATGCCTTCGCATAAACGTTCTCACGCTTAAAAAAAAACACTTTTTGCCGTACTCTCAATAAACTTTATTGATCTTCCAACAGCATCTAGAGTATGTGAGGAAAATTGCATTGGACACCACCAAGGGATTGTACAAAAAGCTAATTAACAAAACCCTAGTGGCTGAGCAATTCCAACATTCAAAATCTTTGTTTAAAAATCTCTGTTCAATAAGTGACTCAAGAGTTGAGAAACAGCCAAAAGACTCTAAAATGTTCTTACGGAGTTTAGCTACGATCTCATGTGTGATCTTCTATAACTTTATTTTCAAAAATGGAAATATTGGGGAATATAAAACTCTTAAAATAGAAAGGTGCTTCATGAATCGAACTTTCCTCAACTAGTGTCGACCGAGAAATAGATCTAGTTACATTGACAAGACTTATATGACAAAAAAAAAAGTCACCCACCAACATGTACGAAGAAGAAACAATTAAAGTGTGACCCAAATGTCAAATGCAAAATATCTCCTAGCATGGTGAAATGAAAACACTATGGTACGCCCTATATCACACCGGTGCTGACAGCTTCTAAATCAAAATCAAGACAACAACTCAAGAGAATTGTTACTGCACACCATTTTAATTGAAAATGTCGCTTCAATTATGTTTCTCTGAAACCCCTTACAAAAGGTGTTACTAATGGAATATCGAAAATTAATTTAATAACAGAAAAGTACTAGCAAACTGTTTCAATCACTTCAAAATTTCTCTCCCGATGCTATAGAATCTTTGCAATCCCCCCCCCCCCCCTTTTTTTAATGTCTCAATAACTTTTCTTGTTCGTGATACTATGTCATTGAAAAACTTTCAAAAACTCCTTACACCACATACACACAAACCACATCTATATCGGTAAAATTCTCTAGTGGAGAAGAATTAAAGGATTGGGACACACCCAACGGGATTGTGTCTAGTGTCAGAACGAGTCTTTAGGAAGCTTGTCGCGACACAACAATTTAATGTTCAAAGAGGTATTTCCAACTAAACTTGACAAGAGAAGATTGTTTCTTCACTTTTTGAAAGTGAAAAACTTTTTCGAGAACGAAAAAAAAAAAAAAAACGAAACCGAACATCCTGGAATATGTCAGAAAAGGAGTAGTTCGTCCTGAACTTTTCCCCCAAGAACTATGACAAACAAGAAGGTTCTACTTCTCGTACAACTCTAGTGCTTCAACGATGAGTTTTCCTGCTTCATTTGAGGCTGTCACACAGTTTAGAAGGACATTTGAAGTTGATTTCAATTTGTCATGTGTGTTGGTCGACTTGTAAGTAGGTGGGCGGTGTGGAAGGACATTTTGTGTCGATATTCATAAACATTCGCATCTGTTTCGGTAAACGGGGGCGAGAAATGTAGAACAAAATAATCACAGTATAGTCACGAAAGAATATATAAAAGGAGTGACAGGCAGAGAGTGTGATGACACTAATGTTAGACATTGATTATCTACGTAAAGGGAAACATGGCGCGCATAGTAATAAAAACCAGGCGAGTGTAATAAATTTGTTGAACGACTTCCCAAGTAGTGGGAGCGCGGGCGGGCCAGTAAGGGTGATTTTGAATTTGGGTTTCAGGCTCAGTGAAACGAAAACATAAAAATCCTTCGATAAACAGACTAAGGCGAGCATCCATGGTGGAGGATGGATGTAATGATACACACGCCCTCTATTTTTTTTAACTTCTTGTTGTAGCTGTGAAAAATGCTATTTTTCTTGTTGTTGTAAGTGTTTTCTGTTTTTTTTTTGCCAAAACGTTTACGACTCAGTGATTTTTAAAGTTAGTGTTTGGTTATGAAATATGATAATTTTTTTTGTTGATGTTGAACGATGGGGCGAAGAGTTTCAACAGAGTCATTAGCAGTCACTTAGGCAAAAGGGAAGAAGGAACAAGAAGAACAAAAAAAAAAAAAAACTCTCCTCTCAAGAGATACATTTTTCACATACCTAACTACTCTGCTGAAATATATTATCGTGTAGCTTCTGCTTTATCACTTCAAATACTCTCGGGAGATTATTTCTAGTTGCAAAGTACAAAAAAAAAAAACTGAAAGTTGGGTTAGGGAGTAGAATATTGGAAATTTATCGAATTCTCTGTCGGAGAAAGGACGAGGGAATAGTACGTTGCTAAAGTCTTAACACACATTGATTACATAAACATGTTTTTTTTTTGTTGGAATAGTTGAGTTTTAGAAATTTCGATTTCACATTGTTCACAATATTCTGAGTTTCAATTCCCACAAGACATTTAATGTGCGTGTCGGGATATGTCTGTATACAGCTAGGTCTATCGCGTTATTGATTTTTAATGTAAGTTGGTAAGTATGTCATAGCATGCAGCACGAGAGACTTTTTAAAACAAAAGTTCTGAAACAAGTTTAGAAATAAGAGTCAAACATATGATCAGATGTTTGAAACTGAACTTGTAAATTGTTAATTTTCTAGAACTGTGTGAGGAAGCTCCTACAGAAGGTTGGTCATGTTTGTTGATAAAGAGTCAAAGATCTTGATTGTTCAAATTCATTCAGATATGGAGAAGTGAGCATTGCTACCATAACCTTAATTGTAGCTTAATTCAGACCTTAGTTTACTTCAAAGGCGTTAGGAAAGCATGCGTAGGAAGTAAAACTTTGGCAAGATGTGAGGTATTCAATAAAAGCTGATCATGTGGGTGTACTACATACGCTGCTGTGATATGTCCAATTCTCATGTCGAGTAGGCAAGATTTGACACTACGAGTCCAATGCGGTCCGACATATGTATATAACTTCAAGCACAAGAAAAGCAACAACAGAATGCTAATGCAAAACTTAATTGGAAAGACACATTGCCCTTCATCTTAACGTCCTTTGAAAACTCGAAGAAAATTTGGTTGGTGAGATAATAATGCTAAAAAAAAATCGATTTGTCTTTTTGACTTATTCTTAGCCATCACTGGTTCCTATTCGGTATATTTTCCTACTGTTGGTTTGATGTCGTTTGTTGTTATGTACCTCTAGTGTCCCATCTGTTCCTTGGAGTGTACACCGATGGTTATATCCATAAGAATGGTCCAGAATATGTTGTTGCTCCCGTTTTGATTTTAATAGACCAAAAGCGCTTCAATAGATTGCTTTCACTCAATCAAAGACTTCATAGAATCATTATAGGTGTCATCACAGGACATTGCCTGGCAGACATGTAGATCAACTGTGATTTCTCCAGAATCTGCAGAGATGAAAAAGAGGAAGAAACAATCCTTCATCTCCTATGTACCTATATGTCTCGTGTTCTCTCTCTTAAAAGACGGAACCATCTCGGTTTCACCTTTTTTGACAATCTTTGCGACCTATGACTACAGAATGGCAAAAGTCTAGTTCGCTCTATCGAACACTTTCACTGCTTCAACGAGTAGGTAGAGGAGTTCCTCTTAAATCCTTAGGTATCACAATGGCCCTACTACTGATTTAAGTTCGTCGTCACTATACGCCGAACCTAATGGTTGACTAGTAAAAAAGAATGGTGTTGGTAGTAGAAAAAAAAAATAAATGAAAAATGTATTTAAAGTTCGATTCCTGACCTAAAAATATTTACAATAATAGGAGGGTTTTCCATTTACCGCTTAATTGAATGCTCTTAAGCGATTCGAAATTATTCCGAAACAGGCATGATGACCATAAAATTGGTGAGGTTATGCCTTTCAAAAAAAATAAAATTCCAAAAATTTATCGCATAATTTAATTACATAACCAAAAAACCGCACTGAAAATATCATAATCCAATCACTTACATTTTGTCAACAGTTGTAATCCTTGATGGGCGTACATACATTTCGCTGATGAATGTATAAATTAATCCTCGTATATATTTTTGATTGGGGTTCAGTGAATGTTTGATGATTGTTGCGGTGGTGTTATGTACAAATACGTTAAATTGCATTCCGATTTTTTATTTATTTATTCAAAGAACCATTGAAACTAAATATTTTGTGGCACATATAGTATGCTTTGTATTACTTGATAGATTAAATTTGTAACCTCATTTAATTTATTCATTATTATGATGTTAACACCTACACAGCAGCACTTTTTTTTTTGTGGGTAAATGCCAATTAGACTTTTTTTGGCGATGGTTTCACGCGGGTGTAAATACAAGACCTCAGGATTCTACCTATTTAGACAGGTACTTCAACAATTATCTACAACATGTGAGTATGGCGATTCGACTCAAGATAAAGCTGAACACACATTCTTCGAATGCAGATGGCTTGCAGAGAGACGAAGACTAGAAACGGAGGTAGGCGGAATTACATCGGAAAATATCATTACCGTAATGCGCACGAGTGAGGAAAATTGGAGCCGAGTGTAAAAAAGAGAACATAACATAAGTCCGTCAAGACCATAGAAGATGATAGCCCATAGAGACAAGGAAAAGTCGCACCACCCCGAAGTAATGCAAGAAGTAGTTCCGTGGTTGATTCGTCTGAAGATCAAGAGGTTTAGTCGATAGGAGTTCGACACACTGGGGGAAGTTGGTCACCCCTGAAGGAGCATTTCCTCTTCGAAAAAAGAAAACAAGATACTTCATCCTTAACCTTTCTATGTGATTGAACATGTTCTCAGATATCTTTGTGCTAGACTTCATGAACATAAGTTATCATGTTAGATTCTGTACCGCCAGAACTGGGTTTGAATCCCCTTGACAAAAGCACTTTTAAACCGAACTTCAGCAGAGTTTAAGCGGTTGAATTCACAACTGGTCCATGGAAGATGGTGACATGATAACAGATTTCTTTATTGAAGCTCATATTAAGACAGCCGAAGATGTCCAATTGTAAAGGTTGCAAGGTCTACTGCGGTGCCAATGGGAATATCTTCTAGGAAGCACTGAAGATATTTTAGTCCTTTTACGAAGAATTTTCCAATACCAGAAAGGAATACCAAACGGATGTAAAAACCATAGATTCAATTTCTCCAAGTTGTTACAACAAATCCCTTAAGTGGTCAGCTAAAGGTCACAATTATTGGCGGCGAAGTTGTCCCAATGTAACAGTTTACTTTCATCCACCCAGAGACATTCCCTCACTTCCTGACATCTTCTGGAGCGAAACAACTGGTCTAGGAAGCATAAGGATAGGCACAAAAGGATTCTGAAGAAAAACTGCGTTACCAAGAACCAACAACCCTTCCGAACACACATAACAAGGAGATCCCATTGCTTTGGACTTGAGGACGGCTGACATAAGAAAACAAGAAAGCTAACGATCAAGTTAGGTGAGGGAACCATTAGCAATTCGCTTGTTGAAAGACTTCACATTCCTTCAACCTATCAAGGGATCCGAATACCGTGTATTAAGCAAACACTTTTTCAATGACCTTAAGATGCACTAAAAAAAAAAGACTAAATGGTTGATGGTTTTCTTAGGTTCCACAGAATGGATTTAAGGTCTCTTTTTCAAGACACTTTAACCACAAGTTCACGTAAAATGTACATACTTTCAAAACAGAGCCCTTCAAAGACTATTTGTGTCTCAAGCAAGGTACCACTTCTCTCTTCCTTCTCACATTTAAGGCGCCCATATGTACATTTCTACGACATGACACGAAATTAATAACACACTTCAACCGGAAGCTGAACCATCTGACATAAGTGTTTGCTATTATTTTCACAAACACTTTTGAACTGAATTTTATAACCACCCTGTGAATAATAGTGCGAATAACGACAAAATCAATTTCACTCAATTATCACTTGAACTATCTGCTTATCATCTGACAAGTGTATCTCTGCAACTGACACTAAGTGTATTAATGGATATCAAGGAACCGTCGACAAAACATCCCCATCGACAAGCTTACACTTAATGGGGTAACAAATTAAATGGCAATTAAAGGACCTACCTGGAGCACAAGCAGAGGGAGAACACAAACGCTACATGGTAAGCTGTGTCTTAAAGAAATTCGAAATAAGGATAATAGATTCAACCACAAGTTATCGATGATAATTAACAAAAATATATATACAAGGAGGAGAGAACATACAATCGACATCGCATACACAAAATGATTCGATAAAATAATAGCCTTTGCGCCATCCTTACGGTTGTGATGTGCTGAAGCAGAAGTAATATACACATGTACAGTCTAAATCCTTGTTAAGGTACTAACTCGCTCTCTCCCGCTTACAGATTTCATGCTATACGCATAAATAACACAAATATACATACACACACACTAACACACAGGTGGGACATCATGGAACAAGAATTCCTGCGGAATATGGTCCGAAATCTGTGTGTGGGGTATACTCTTTGTGCGGCTTATATCCCTTCGCACGATAAGCATAATAAATATAATGCAAGGACATCTTCAGTGAGAGAAGCATTGAACAGGGGCAATGCTGGATGTTTGCTGAAGGTGTTTTGGTGTGGTCCTGATGTCTCTGCGAATTAGGAAGATGTTCCTTGAGTTTCATTTTTGTTTTGTTATACTTCATCACACCTAGTGGAGCTTTGTGTGGGGAGGGGGGAGGACAGAGTTTGAAATGGGGTGTAGAATGCTAGTACTTCGGTTTTAGTAGGTATTTGTTTTTACTGTTATTTATTGTCCTGACACAAGCTCACAGGTTTTACACGGACGGTATTTGGCAGTGGAATTTTCCAATGAAGTCTTGATATTTCTGTTTTTTTTTTTTCGTCTTTTTCTTCCCAAAGAATAAAGGGATCGAAAACAACAGAGAGAGAGAGACAGAGACAGAAATATTTTTGTTTTATTGAGAAAGTTTTTTTTGGCTCTGAAAGAGGTTAACGCAGAAAGAACTTAAGTCCTTTTGAAAGCGAAAACGATGTTATGCTGTTTGTAGAGTAAAGTGACATCCTTTAAGGATTTATTTTACCTTAGCGGCATGTGTTTGCGTGAAATGGGAATTTAATGGTTTCCCCTACTGGTCTGGTTGTTGTATACTGCCAGTACAAGAAGTGGGCTTATATGTAACACCGATCGCTGGAATGGTCACATGTGGAGACTTATTGAATATCGATAACTAAAATTATTCGATGTGTGCATATAAGTTTGTATGAGTAGAAGGTTTTTAAAAGTTACGACCGAGAGTATATTGCTGATGTATGAGATTTTAAGGAGGCGCCTGAAGTGGAAAACAGGCTTTTGGAATTTGAAAAGTGAACGCCCTATGATTGCTCGTGTTATTTAATACATACACCAGCACCATCATTATGGTAAGGAGCAGTCTGAAGAAGCGGTTTATGACTCCCAATGAGTTGAGCCAGGAGATATGTGTTTAAAGTGTTTATTTGATAACTTAACCTTAAAGAACGAGGGATGAGTAGCGGTTTGAACTTGGTATAAAAGACTATGTTTTAATGCTGCGATCAAGTTGCCCTTTAAAGTAATGTATGAACATTTTTAAGTGCCTTACAACACACTACTTTCGGTATGAAAGTTGCTCGCACACCTTAGGACGCGAATACATATACATATGTAATTCTCTCCTGATCTACGGCGCAGAGGCATGGACCTTATCAAAAGTGGATGAGGGTGCTCTTGACTGCTTCGAAAGGAAAATTCTTCGGGTGATTTTCGGTCCCGTCTGCATAGACGGTGAGTGGAGCCTCCTCCAACGACGAACTGTACGAACTGTACGGGCTGTACAGCGACATCGACTTAGCCAGAAGAGTGAAGGTCCAACGACTGAGCTGGCTGGGTCATGTAGAGCGGATGGACACCAATGCTCCGGCCCGAAAAATCTTCGAATCCGCCCCCGAGGGACAGCGCAGTAGAGGAATACCGCGACTCAGGTGGCGCGCACAAGTTGAAAGGGACCTCAACCAACTTAGCGTGCGAAACTGGAGGCAGCTAGCTAAAGATCGAGCTGGCTGGAGACGCTTGTTGGTTGAGGCCCAGGTCCACCCCGGACTGTAGCGCCACCTTAAGTAATATAATTCTGTAGCTTATTCAATCTGACAGAAGGACAAGGAACCTTGCATGATGGATTTCCTTGTTTTCAAGGGAGATACAGTGGGTAGTCGTATCGTTGCAGAACACTTCTTGTACCACACCATGTGCAGAACTAGTAAGACGCACAGAGAAAACTTTTTAGAAAGCTTCATAGAAATGCTTTTTACTCAAGGCCTCCTTAGCCTTGATGTATGTATGTATATTTGGCACGGCAACTCATGGAGAGCCAAGGCCTAGCTTCTCACAACCATTCATGTTGTGCGTGTTATATTCTTCGCACGAATGGAAGGGACCTACAGTTAAGTGCCGACTCCGAACGGCGAATTGAGAAGCTTTTTATGACAGATTGTACTCTTGCAGGTTTGTCATTCCTGCGAAGAGGTGGTGCCGTGAAAAAACTTTTAGTGGTTTTTGAGAATCGAACCTGTGTCTCTCGCTTAGCAGTCCAACGCACTAACCACTAAGCCACGGCGACCACTTAGCCTTGATAGGGCAGGACAAATGCAAAAAAAGCCTTTCTTACTCTTTCTCATCTCTATCGCTTCTGCTGAAGTCATTGGAAGGCCAATCTAGTTGCTTGCCTGACTATCAAACAATGCCCCCTGAGGGCTCCTACCATAAATAGTTTTTATATATTTCCTATTTATGGAAGTCTTTCTGTTTGCTTCAGATCCAGGATAGGCCAGATCTGCCTCGATCTTATAAGCCATTCGTATAGCTTCGGTATCGAGCAGAGATTTTATCAACTCTAGAGAAGCAGGCAGACCTTTGCCAGCGCGTCCACTCTGTAGTTGTCTGAAACCTCCCTAAGTTTTTTCACATATAAGTGAGTTGCTTGTATGGAAAATGCTTTAGAACAAGGTGACAGCTATGTGTTTTTTTTTTATCGCATGTTAGCGCCTTAGATCAGAAGATTTATATAACGGCCACAGACAGTAGTTTAAGTGTCTTTCATAACAGTAGTGTCTGTACTAATAAACCGAAGGAATTTTTAGTATTTAAGCCACTTTTGCTCAAATTAAAGTTGACATTTGTGAAAAACGAGTGAATGTTTTCAAAAGCGGTCTCTGATGCATAGCAGGTAAAGGCACCTATTTGGCTGAAAATATAGGTATTCCTGATATAACAGTCAGGTTTGCCTGAATAATCAGTTGCAAGCAAAACTGCTCCCATCACATCGTTCACTTTTATTTTGCTCACCCTGTTTGGCTACCAAAATGGACTACCAATGCAGTCAATTATAATCGATTGGTAATAGTATAATTCACGTGAAAGCTTCCAAATAATCATCCTTTAGATAATTGGAATTTAAACATTTAACTAATAGTACAGATCCCTGACAGAGAGGCGCCCAAAAAGCAGTCAAACATGGAAAACCATCAAACCACCATAATTCGGTTGCAATAAAAAGTTTCCCCTTCTTAAAACCATAAACATCCTTCGTGTACAATAAAATGACACCAACCGGAGTAAGCAAACTTAATAAATGAAATATAAAATATTTTCACCTCTCCTTTTCTGTTTAAACGTCTTTAAAGCCCTTCCAAAATGCCTTAGTTTGAAATATGTTTCCACCTAAAAGATACATTGCTGGAAAAAGGGAGGAAAAATGAATGAGCGGAAGGAAATTGGCGAAATGAATGAGTTATGGCTAGATAGTGGAATTTTTTTCGGTCTAGTCTGTGCTACTGGGAAACGAATCCAAAATTATGTCATGGGTTCTGTAGACTCGGTAGTGAAAGAATTTTATTCTCAAATGAGATACATTCAAACTATTTTTTTTTTTTTTTTTTCTGATGCAAGGTAGGTTAAAGAACGTTTTATGGAGATAAATTGAGGAAGCAGTAGTTCAACTAAAAAAGAAATTGGCACTCCGTGGGAATTTTTTTATTTTTTTTTCATTTTGTTGCCTTTCTGTGATTCTATGCAAATTGTACTTCAATCTAAAAAAGTGAACTAATTATAACAGGAGTTTATTTTTGTGACGAGACGATGAAATGAAAGAAATAGAGAAGTGATAGTGAGAATATTAATTAAAATTAAAACGGCTAACGACGATGAAGGGAAAGCTCACAGTTTAATTACAATTTATTCGAGTGAACAGTTGCATGGAATGGAAAATGAGTTGAGAGTTTAGAGTTGGGATTTTTTTTTTTTAAACCCACGATCGATGAAATTGGATTTGCTGAGAGTATAATTGGTACGTTAGGGGAAACTACATCCGAACTACCGTCTCTACTTACTTTGATTCTAATTACTTGACAAAGATGGGATTTTTTTTAAATAATCATGCTTAGTTAGACTTTGTCAATTAGAATATACATTTTAAAGAAGTTAATTTCTCTTAGCTGTGTCGGATCTTAAGAGGCTAGTCTTGAAGTAAAAGTAAAGGGCCTTCCAATAGGGACTTCCGAACTTTGATAGTTGATAGTGGCTATATTGTTGAAGCTACATCTGTCAAATTGCCGTCATTTATTCAGTCTGTTCAACAACATGGGTGTTCTGTTCGGGCAACGTTCCGTTCGAAATTCATCTGGAGCGATTTCTGGATGAATGGGTACGTCAACAAACAAAATTGTCGAATTTGGGACGATATCAATCCACATGAGATCCAAGAGCGTCCAATGCATCCCAAAAAAGTCACTGTTTGGTGTGGATTTTGAGCTGGCGGCGTCGTCGGTCCATATTTCTTTGAGAACGACGTTGACCAGGCCTATAGGTCGATGATTACCATTTTATTTTGGCCTGAATTGGATGATATAGACACCAACGACATGTGGTTTCAACAGGACGGTGCTACGTGCCAGACAGCTCACGCCACATTGGAAATTCTGCACGAGCGATTCGAGGGCATGGTCATTTCACGTGTAGGTGATGTAAACTGGCCACCGAGATCGTACGACTTGACCCCGTTAGACTTTTTCTTGTGGGGTTTTCTGAAGTCGCAGGTCTATGCGAATAAGCCACAAACTACAGCGGCCCTCAGAACCAACATAACCCATGCCATCGGTCAAATTCAGCCTGATTTGTGCGCCAGAGTCATGGAAAATTGGACATTTCAGAGAAGCCGCGGCGGACATTTGAACGATGTTATATTCCATACATAATGGCATCGATAGGCCTTTCAAACGAATAAAAAAAGTCGAAGATATCTTACACACACTTTGTTTTATTTAAATTTAAAGATGGGAGCACTTAATGAAAGACCCTTCATTATAAAAATTTGGAGGTATGAGTGGACGTCTTTAATCACACGGATTTTTTTCCCGATTCAGGGTATCTATAAGTCGGTTTTTATAAACAATCTGTAAACAGTTACATAGAGATTGGATTATACTAAAAGGTTCGAAAAAGCCGTCACTGTGCTGTAAACGGAAGCCTTAAAATCATTTGCAACATGTTGCCACTAAAATTCTAAATGCAATAATCTAAAGCTTCAAAAGGTGTATTCTAAGACTCAGTCAGCTAGAAAAAGCCCATGTCAGCTTTGAATAGAAAAACAACTGAAGTACTTAAAGGCGAATAGAAGGAGAAGAGGTGGATAAAATAGTCAAAACACTACTTTTCAGTGCTTGCAAATTCATATCAATGTCAACATTCTTAAGTATGATCACTTGTCACAAATTGATTTAAGATTTTGTATCTCTTACTCAACACACACGTATCTAAGTGTTTTCAATAATCCACTAACCTAACCTTACCAATCTCCCCAATAGATATGCCACACTTTAAAACATTCAAAGAGCTACAAAGTCTTAAAAATGATGTTAAGCAGATTTGTCCGCACATGGTTTGAATAATTTACTATTAACACACATTTGTCAGGCTGAAAAGGCGCAAAGATCTCATTAAGGGGATTGTACCTCTAGAGTGCAATCAACCAGATGCCTTAAGCTCCTATTTGAACTAATTAGATTACATCAATTTATCACAAGTGTGTGCTATCATTTGAAAGATTCCCGCTGTTTTGGGTGAATCCCTCGGTTCCCATTTAAAAAGAACAAGCAGATACTTACAAAGATCATGTGATATAGACAAGTGTACCTAAGCGGGTGGCATCTGCATACATATACACCACACAAGTCAACCCAGACAGGTACATAAATTGACAGTGAAAATGTGTCAAGAAATCAATATTTTATCGACCTGATAAACTTGAGACATTTTTTTATTGAAGGACAACGTAGGCACTCAGTTGTTATTTTTATGAGATACTTCCATACAAGTTTTAGTCAACCTACGTATGTAAGTAAGTGGATTCCATTATTCACCTGAACAGATGGCTTTTTTGTGAAATATTTGAGATTTATTATTTTAAGAATCTCCACCTGATATATAAATTGAAAAACAATGTAGGCGTGTGTACATATATCAAACAAAAAATTAATCCTATAGAGCGAGCAATCAAGGACTCTTTAGCGACCATTAGTGGGCGATGGTGATGATGATAGAAAATGTTTTCGGTTTTCAACAAAAAAAAAAAAATTTAAGCCGTATTTATTCTGTTTAAGGACTATGCATCAAAGTATATATGTATGTATCAAAGTGATTGATTGTTGTGATGAGTTTCCTCATTCATATTTTTTATAATTTTAAGTCTTCCTAGGACAACACGTGAAAGTTCTTTAATTTGGAACGATATTCAGGGGGACGCTTTCCTTGTGACTTCTTGAGAGGGAAAGGAGCACTTGGTTACCACAGGCATTGACTAATACGACTAATAAAACTCTGGAAAAATCTTCAAAAAATAAGACAGGCAGAGGCATTTTTTAGAGTTGCGATGACTACCTGAGAAGAACCTATCATATAAACGAGAGAGACGTACCTCAACTCAATTAGCTTCGAGTTCTTAAATTCGTCAACAAAACAAGATCCTACTTCTAACACAGAATAAATCAAAAGGCTTGAAGACCCTTTGCAGTTAACACTAAGAGACCCAAAGGTAAGTCTGGGTACAAGTCTTTTTATAAAAGCTTACTACGCCAGATTGTCAGTTAAGAGAAGGCGATTGCGATAAGGCTTCAATAAACATGAAATGTATTCAGAATACCAATACCGAAGAGGCACTAAAGCTTTGATGTTTAAAAACCGGCAAGTTGATTACCAAAAAGCCACTTTATACACCAATTAGACCGTTGAGCAGTAAAGCAATATTTAATTTCCAGCATTAAACAATTTTTTGCCAATCGTTAGCACAACATGACTCAGTAGTAGACGATGTTAACAACTTTCGAAATCAAAAACTCACTCCTTCTCCGTCACTTGATTAATATTCATAATGCTTGTCTCTTTCATTCCCCACACCATCTTCGTCTACCCTAACTTATCCCATAAAGGTTATTTTTATGATACGAAAAAGCATCCTCCTGCGAAGCCTATGAGATTGAAGACGTTCAAACAACTTTTACCACGATTCTCTCTTAAATCATTTCAAAACATTATTCCCTTCAAAATCCCAACCCAGATTCCATTTTCATAACGTGACCAACATTCATTGAATGGGCATCCTCAACAAAACACATCAAAGCACACACATTAAAATGACACAAACGACCTAACGCCAGGGCACATTGTATTTAAGCTGTCACCGCAGAGAATACCATTGTAAAGGATAATTAAAAATCCAAATCGTGTCCACGTGTCAATTTAGGTGACTTTTCTCATTCCCGTGCAGTGGAGGGGGGATGCAAGTAAAATCATCTTTAAATTCCGCCCCAGTAGTAGAACATCCCCTATTCTCTTTTCCATACACTCAATTTAACAATTTCCAACTCGTAATGTTTTGACCACAACTAACCCTCATGTTCATCCGCATTTTCTCAAAAACTAGACGAGAATAACGACACGGTCTCACACGTTCACACGTGATATATGAAATCCATTCAAACTCAATGATTCGGAGACTTAGCTAGTGTGTTTTGGAACAATCTTGTCATCGTCCTGGCAGCTATAATATCCCAGTCTTTCCAGCTGCCAACATTCTGTGTGTCAACTTGGAAATTTGTTAAACTTTCGTTATTTTGTGCTGCACACACGCTTGATGTTTGCTGATGATGCTGCTAGTATATCGGTGCTACTGCATCGGTACATGCTGAGAATAATCAATGCAATGGCCGTATGAATCGACCAACACAGCCCTTCCTTATGTCCATTGAACTGTTGACCAATGGCATATTGATATACCAGTTTGGCAGCGGGAATGTTGGTCACCACCATTATGGAAGTTGGGCAGATCGAACCGACCGTCAAATAGGGCAATCAAATGGGAAAAAGATGCACAAGCACATACTATGGACGAAACATCTCATTTGTCAGGATACGTCATTGATTGACATGGGCACATAATTGGTATGACCAAACCAACTTGATGTAGTCCACACCTGTCGTGGATTTGTGTGTGCTTTGACCAAAAAGGAAATTGTTTACTCTGGCCGGTGACCGGTGGAGTATATTGAACCGGAAGCTGACCTTACAAAATTTCATTATTTGAACAATGATGGCACTCGAGGTGTAATTCGTGGGCACATTATCTGTGCTTTATGGTTGGCGGGTGGGTGGTTGATTCGACTTCAGTTTGTTGAAAGAAAACTGCGGATTTGAAAGCAAGCACGGGTTTTTTTCAGAGCTCCTCGTCATCAACGGCAGGCAAAAGTAGAAGGAGCAGGTGCACAACTTTACTGTCTTTGAATTGGTTTTTCCTATGGTTAAATGCTACTTACGATCACACTTTATTTGCGAGGGACTGAGCAACAAGCAAACATTTAAAGGTGAACACAGTTCAAAAATAACGACAACAACAAACAACCTCTCGAACGATAGAGACACATTTCATACTTTCAAAATTAAGAAGGCTCACACGTTTATAAAGTTTCAACACGAATACACTCTGCCTAACGATGTGCTTGTGGTTCCCAAACTATCATCATAAATTTCTTCATAGTCTAGAAAGTTTTGTACGAAACATTTGAAGTATGAGTTTACGTCAACAAAATAATAAAGAATGTGGTTTCAGACAGACGAGTCTGTCTGAACATAAGTACCATATAAGATCACATGTGGGAGAGGCATATTCAAGTGTGTGTGTAACGAGTTTTTTCCACTAAAAGAGAGAATTAAGTGTGAAAAAATATGCTTCGGTTTTTGTGGTCGCCACTGTTTAATTGGTTAATGCATTGGAACGTTGCACAAACTGCTAGACTTGGGTTCAGATTAAATTCTCAGGAAAAAATATATTACGGAACAATGCGAAGTAAGAAACCAGGATGCATCGAATTGGTGGTTTTTTGGACGACAAAAATACAATTCAGAGGTAAGCGACATTTGAAATTAATCAATCCAAGGACACACTATGAACAATCAGTGGCAACCATCACTTAGCAAGACAAACAGATGTTTTACTCCATTAAGTAATAAGATACTAGACACTTTGAGAGACTCAACGTTGAACCTTCATTAGATGAGCATGGACATGGTCCCCATGACTCAGTTAGTGGACTACATAACGAACTGACACAGGATCAACACAACCTTGGCAGGCAATGACAAACTTCCGAGAGTATAACTTCTCATGAAAAACTTTCTCAATTCCACGATAGAGTAACACTGGACATTCCATGTTAGAGGAACACAATGGATTCGTAGCGATCCGAGTGAAGGCTGATTCATACGAGATGCAATCAACAGCGTTGGGGTAGGTTAAGTAGAATTCCTTTCCTTTACTCTCTTTGGAACTAGTGACTGGCGAAAGTTTAGATAAGGTTTGAGTGGCTTTCTTTACCAGGCACACGAAATAGGATTCACTGTTTTGTTGTAGAACTAGTTGAATCCAACGGAACCAGAATATTCGCCAGGTTGCCGAAAGTGCCGGGAAGAAAATGTTCCAAAGTGTAGCCATGTTTTATTGGAAAAGGTCCAAAGCTTTTTTTTGTAAATTCACCGAGAAGAACAGAGACTGAAACCGGTCGAACAAATACCAAGCAAAATGCTGGTAAATCACCTTAAAAGACTGGAGCACCCTGAAGATGCAGACTTCTTGACAAGCAAAGAAGTTACGGCAGCAAGATCTAAACCCTTCCCTGCAGTATTCAGCGACGGCCAACTTCATTAACCTCTACAGCACGATCCTTACCTACACATCCTCAACAAAAGCAATTGATACACTGTGGCTGGTCTAGCATATGAAAGTCAGAGTTCACTCAACTTCATAAATCATCGGCCCAAAGCCAAGCTCGAGCCAAGAGCATAAATGTGGTTTCATCCAGAATCAAGTGAACTCCTTAACTCGTATTCAAATTCTAACGTCTAAATCGATTGCTAGAAAACATTTATTGAGCTTCTGCAAGAACGTTGCCAGTCCCGTTTCGACATCAAAAGTAAACTTCTGCAAGTCACTTGGAAAAGAGTTAACCTTCTAGTAGGTACCCCCTTCGGACGGCACTTGTATGTCTGAGCTAAGGCCAGATATATTTAGAAGTTCAACACACCATGCGATACTGTCGTTTATAGTTAACTTTTCGAAAGGCAGGTGTATCTTGATACTGCTTTAAACGAGCTAGTTTTGGGAAATGCCCCTATGGCCTTCAACCCATCTCATCTCTGCGAGTGCCAATTTAAAGCAACTTTCTATGTGAAGGATACTAAGGATTTCATTTCTAAGAAAAATCAAGAAATTTAAAAAGATGAACCATTGGATTGAAAAACAATGAAAAATGTTTTTCGAAAATTTGATTGAAGGCCGTAAAATTTAATAAAACATATGACATAAATATTTAAAACTTGCATCGCAAGCGGTTTTAAACTATTTCAAAAAAAATCATTGAAAACCGTTTAAACCGCTGAAACTAAACCAAATTTCAAAATGCTTTCTCGTACAAAATAACCATCCAAACATAAAGCCGCCTCCCAACATCGCCCAAAAAATTCCTATATCTCTGGGTATCCTTGTGTATATATCCAAAAAAAATCCAGTCATTTGAGGTTATTTATGATTCCATTAAATTGTTCGCTACATTCCACCTGGAAAATCTAATTACGGATTTTTTTTTCTAATTTTTATTTATTTATTTATTTTTTTATTTTTTGCTATAAGAACACACACTTTTATCCGGAAAATAATCGCGTATATCCTTCCTTTCCTTTTCTGGGCAATTTAGATAAAAAAAAAAAATTAGATGTTATCCACAAGCTTCGGAATTAAGAGATTTTTATTTTTTATTACATTCGGAAAAAAGAAAAAAATAATAGAACCGTATCGGAAACCAAGTGAATATGACAACGGAACGGTTTCAGAACACACGTGCTGCAATCATGTAGACACGAATTAAGGATAATTGAATTCTATTTCATCGGGTTTTCCTTTTCTTTATTTTATTTTTATCTATACCCGGTACAAGCGGGAGAGAGATTAATTATAATTCGACAAGCTTTGATTCTATAACTTTCAATGACACACTTCGGTATATGTATAGATTCTTTATTTTTTTAAAATTGATTTAACACACAAACACAATCAAAAATCATTAATCCTTAAACGTGGGATTTCTTATCGGTTTTTCTTTGTTTCGTATGAAATCTTTCGCGTCTCACATATGCCGAATGTGGGGGAAACGGAGAAGAAAAAGATTAAGGGTTCGTTCGATGCAAGCGCCTTAAGCATCAGACGATTACTGGGGATGCTGAGGCATTGAATTTCCCAAAACACATCGAAGGAGATAAATGGTTGCCCCATGTATAAAATAGCATCCACTGTGAAATAATAGGAGCATAGGATAGGATACACATACTAAATACTTTTCTCACAGATTTTTTTTTTTTTTTGTGTAACAGCATCCATTTGATTGTTGGCTTGTGGTGTTTGGATTTTTGGCGCCATGAAAAAGTACCCTTAGCCACAATTCATTTAGTGGGTGGCTACTGGGATTTTCCACGCGGGTTGTTTGTCCTTTCAACAATTTCCCAAGAGTTGGTTCTTACATTGAATGAATGTGGAACGTATCAGAAAGGAGTTGACGTACACTCATGTTGGGGAAAATATCCTTTTGGAAGTATCTTTTTTTGATGCAAGTTTTAAACGTACATGCGTAGGAATTATTTCCCATGTTAAATATCCTTCAGTAGGAAATTTATAACGCAAAATGAACAGGGGATGTTGAATGATTTACGGGGAAGTTTTTCAGGAGGAGAACAATGGAAGCAATGTGTATCGTGGAAAGTCAGTTCTTTTTTTTTAATTTCGCCAAATTTCAAACAAAGAACTTAGTATATCGGCAAAGGACCTAAATGTACACTGGTGATGAACTATACTTTGAATAGGAGCAGCAAACAGCGGTAAAACTTGAAGGAAAATGAACGAAAAGTCGGTGAGCAAAACTGCTGGAAGATGTGCAAATACTTGGTAATAAAGAAACAATGAGAGGTAAATTGTTGAAGAGACTTTAAGTCTTATAGAGCTAAGTTAGAATAAAGGAAAAGGAAGCCCATGTTTTTGTTATAATGGTTTGCAACTAAATAAGTGTTGCTCAAGACTCGAACTTAAAGAGGGATATTTAGATTAAGATAACTTTTTTGTTTTCAATTGATTGATACACACATGCATGTAGTGTACATAATAACACGGTCCGGTCTTATTTGTTGTGTTCTTCTATGAAAGCCAGTAAAATTTGAATTTGCACATTTAAAATAGCAGCGGGTTTAACAGAACCATGCTAGTTTTATTGAACTCATGTAAATGATAACACTAAGGATCGTTAACTGCTCTATAAACAGATAACAAGATTCTTTGGAATGTATGTTTACAGCCCTTGGAACTACGGTTTCTTTCCAGAATTCCTTGTAGGTTCTAGGATGGCAACAAGCTATTCCTTTGAGATAGCTTCGCCCCCAAATGATTCTCTTTCTAAATAAAGAGGGCAAGACAGTCATCAAGGATGTGAAGAGAGGTTCATTCACTCCCGATGTAGAGAATATAGCTTGAATCTCCTGCAAAACGTATGTATAGAGGGCAGTTTCTACTGCAATAAGGACTCTAAGGTTGATCCTTTCGAAATTCAGAATGAAACAAAAATTTCTTTGCCACAGTATCGGGAATAGAAGCTATGAACATGCTTATCCTGGTGTGTTAAGCCTGACTTTTCTAGATTCTTCTTGGCAAAGACCTTTTGCATGCTTCGCGAAGAGTGGTTTGCTTATCCTACCGAACTGTTCGGGTTTAATGAATGTTGTTGATGCGACGTATTTTGCCAGTGGATCGGCTTTTTCATTCCTCGCAAATCCACTAAGGACAAGCATCCAGTAAAGGATGACCATGTTGTTCCTAGAAAATCAACAGCTTGTCTGAATAGTTTTCCCCAATATGTGGAAGGCTTGGTTAACTCTCACATACTAATTGATGGCAATTAGTTTGGAAAATGGAGACTGACTGAGAAGCCACTTCCTTTAGATCCGTCCCTATATCAGAAGAGGTCAGAAGGATATGGTTGGTAGTTTTTGTTTCACCTAGTCCTCCATAAACGGGATAACTATTGATAAGTTTTTGTTAAAGCAGTATTTGGGTAGCATTTCTTTAAGAAAAATGCTCAAGGCTAAGGGTGGACACCTTGTCAGACCTTCATAAGGAACGTTCATAAAGGAAGACTGTAAATCAAGTGGAACTACAAATGAAAAGTGATTAAGATAAAAGATCCAAATACAGTCCACTTTCACTCCAGACTAAGGCAACATCTAAACAAGTACGTATTCAAACTTCAAAAGAAAGCTCCAGACTACTCTCAGGACTTGCCTCAGACATTAATTCTCAATTCTCTTCGTCAGTCTGTCGATGAAAACCGTGGAATTTTATTACTCATGGTCTAAGAAGATCAACCGCTATATATGTGCACGTGTAGTCTGGAAAAAAGGAAGGAACAAGCGGCCGGAAATGCACATATGGTATACACTTATTAGAAGCAAAGTTTATGACTCTTACAAGCGACGAGAATATCAGATTCACCTCAAGATTACAAAGAAGTTTGTCTAATAAAGACTTATAGGACATCCTTCCTGACACCACGTTGAAAGTAATTCATTGTCCCCCTTACATGGAACCCCAATCATTTCTCCTAACTAAATGGTTCCCTAATCCTTGAAAATTTAAACGCTCAAATTAGATTTACAATGATAGCAACTATCCACTTTGGAAGACTCTAAGTACCTATAAAATATCCTTGCAGTTGCAACTTCTAACTTGTCGAAATAAAATGTAAAGGATTCTCCTTGCCTAAGAAGACAAAAAAAAAATAAAAATTCCTTAATCCATTATCCGAGAATAACTTTTGAAAAAGGATGTTCTACTTTATGCCGTTGCCGCCTTCTTAACCCGATCACTTTTCGTTTTTAAGCGCAAAAGGACATCCATAGTTATGTACTTTAGGGTGTACCAATGACTTTGATACAAGCTTTAAATAAATTTTCTTGAAAAACATGCACATAGTGTCCCAATGAAACTAGTATAGATGACCATTACGATGGAAATGGCAAATCCACTGACCACTGCCAACCCCATCGGGATGAGTAAGTGCAGATGGCTTGTTAGTTCTCCGGTTTGAATTCTTCGGAACTTGCTCCTTCCTCTTTGTCCCTTTAGATTGTGGTGAAATTGTTTGTTGTTGTTTTTCTTTTTTAATTTTATTTCCTTGTTTTTATTTTTTTTTTTTTTCACTGTTGTTTCTATTGAATGTGGGTGTCTGTGTTTGTGCTCTCTGTCTCTTATGGGGAGTATAGCTTTGTTGACAATGAATTATAAGGATTGCTTCTTTGGTACTTAATCGGTTCTTAAATTGTCGAGGCAGTTTGGCATATAATGAATTTGTGTGGTTGTACAGAAATTAATTGCCAGTTTAATTGTGGTGGGGAATTTTATTTATTGGCTCAAGTTTTAGGTGATTTTGCTTAATTTGATACAATTGTTTTCGAAATGTATAAACATATATCTCTCTTTGGTTGGGAATTGTTGCAGAATTGTTGATGGGAGGTTGAAAAGAATTATTGTCTATCTAATGGTACTAATTACCATTTAAATTAAAATAAGTTTTGTATGGGTTTATAGGATTAAATTGTAGAAGAATTCTTGTCATGGATTTTTGGTTAGAAGGTTAGAGGTTAAGTACCAATTTAGAGGATTTTGTAAATTTTTGGCAATCGAACTTGGAAGGAGAGAGTGAGTGTTTTGCTTCAATTTGTAATGAAACCAAAAGAGTTAGTCGTCCCTTTTGCGAACATTAATGTATTGTCATGTTTTGTTTGTTGAGTTGTGTTAAGCATGATTATCGTTACTCAGCTTTTCGTAGTCTTGTGAGGAAAGATGTCACTTCTAAAAAGTCAGAAGTTAAATGGTTTAGAGGGAATTTGTATCGAGGTAGGTGGGATATTTTTTCGGTCTTTAATAACCACCATGTCAAATATAGTTAAGATGCAACTGAGGACTTCTAGCTGCCGGTTCTTAAGAGTGATTTAAAGATTCCAAAACAAAAAAATGAAAGATCTTCTGCAATTCGCGTCTTTATTTAAATTACTTGAGCTAGCCTACGTACACTAGCCGTGTTTTTTTGATAGCTGTATACCCAGCCCAGTAAGATTTTACACACAAAGCAATAACAACACACCAAGTGGAGATAACTTTCCCAGTAGCAGCAAGTGAGGATAGAACTACACAAGTTGACCACCAGAGCGCGAAAAATCTCATAAATTAGCCTTTAGCCGATCGTATTTGTTGCTTTTCCTCGGTTTTGACATTTGCAAACTGTCAAATGAAGAAAAAGAAATCGAGCCGCAAGCCAATTGGTTGGTGCGGCTGCTACTGTGGATGAAGTGAGTATAGATCGATTTTTTGACTGAAGTGAGTATAGTTATCAAAAAAAACACGGCTACTATTGTAGGGCAAACGTCTACGTTATATACGAAAAGAGCTTAAATCTGTTCAACCGGATTTTACAAACAAAAAGAATAACCAAGTAGCTCCATACACGAACACACTTAAATATCTTGGTATGACATTGGACGCAAGACTTCGTTGGAAGGCTCATGTCAAGAAAAAAGAAGATGAGCTTGATTTGAGATACAGAAGGATCTACTGTTTAATACGAAGACATTCTTGCCTATCAATTTCTAACAAACTCCTACTTTATAGACAAGTAATCAAACCCATATGGACATACGGGATGGGGTTGTACTAAACAGACCAACATGGACAACATTCAAAGATTCCAAAAATATTGTCAATGTACCCTGGTACGTTCGGAATGGTTCGTTACCAGGACTGAAGGATGGAACTAGTAAAATATGAACTCAAAAGACATGCCAGAAAACATGAAGAGCGGCTCCGACATGACACGAACCCTGTGGCCCTCCAGCTTCTGGGGTACATGAACCTAGTAAGGAGACTGAGGAGACGAAAACCATTTGAATTAGCACAGCACTGAAAACGTCAAAATTATATATAATGACGAAAATGCACACTCATACCAGCTCGGAGTGAATTCTTTCCCCCAACGTCCTGAGTGGTTTAAATCCCACGGAGGATCTCTGTCCATGGGCGTAGAACTTGGACACCAGCCGAGCATAATCTCCGGGTATCGACACGTGGGATGTGCGATTTCTGGCTCGTACGGACCCGTGCTGAGATGAAGCAACTCGAGAAGAAAAAAAAGTACGATCAACTCTTGAAGTTATATGACTACCGTGTCATGACTATGCAGTAAAGTTGACATCAACTCTTTCTCAGTTGATCGACTTTCTTGACCTGAAACCCTCACCGTGTCAAGCAATCGTGCTTACCACTCCATCGCCACCCCTGAAAAAGAAAGCTGACAACTTTCTATATAAAGGAATCAAGATCTCGTCTGATATAAGCATCGAACTAGATGAAGGCAACGGAATCCGCATAAAACAAGGCTGCGACTACCATTTCAAAATATGCTACACATTTGCGTGCGCGGTATGCAGAAGAGTGGGTACATACATACATTGACTTAAGAAAACATTGTAGGTAATAGAACAGACGATGATGAATCGAGGTCTTTAAGAATGAGTTAGGAAGAGCCAAGATGCACTACAGGCATTGTACATTCCCTTTGCCTATCGAGAAGTGACAGAATTTATAGTTGAAACCATCACATGCTAATGCCAGGTTGGCAGTCACAACGAATGAATAGGTTATTCCCCCCATCCATGGTGGAATATACATAGGGTGTCCCATATTAAAGCGCGATTTTGATTTGAACAAACAAGGTATAAGTCGCTTCGAACACTTAACGAAGGCAAGACAATTCATTAAATCCCCACGCAGAGCTATATGAACGTTGTCAACTGTCCCTTTGCATGTCTGTTTCCGAATGTTCTAAACTATACACTATAAATATGATTGTATGACAAAAATATAAGTTACTTCTTAAAATCTTATTAAGGCGTTTGCATCTTTGCACCAAAGCTACCCTTAGGTCAAAAAAGGAACAAGTCGGTGAGCATTAATAAGTGGCAGAAAGCATTGCAACTTCCTAATACAAATTGAATCTCAAAACCCAAGAACTTCCCAACCAGAAAATAATAACGAGCACTCAAAATGTACTCTCTGTAAAATAGTACGTATACGCCTTGTGGTTTTGATTCCTTGTTAACGCATTTGAATGACGCTTTTTATTCGCTTGAAAATCGTCCATTATTATCGTGCTAAGAACATAATAGCTCTTCATAGCTGTTGAAACCCACTTCTATAATCACTTCCAGTGTTTTATCATTCAACCTTGAACATGCTCGTACATCTTGCTGATTTGAGACAATTTACAATGCCATTACAAATGTATCTCTTCCAATTTAAAGCTCACCACCGCAAAGCTTATCACAGCTAGAAAACATTCACTCCACAGAAATACATCTATATCTTCTTTTTTTCCTATTGGCAAGCCTAAAGGGATAATAGCCGCATCCCAATAATAAGCAAAAACAACGCACACTAAACAACAAGACCAAGTACTGTAGCAACAAAAACAACAACAACAACAAGAAAAAAAAGTGAAACTTTTAAATTAAAATGCAAATTAAGAAATGAAATTCAGCCGTTAATTCTTATCGGTCACGGATGAAACAAAGGAACCATCTAACAAATAAATATAAATATCCTTTTTTTTTGTCGAGTAGCGCGCATTTGCTGATAATGTGTTTGTGTTTCTTTTTTTTGTGCTTTGCTTTCTGGAGGAGTATGGGTACAAGAAAATTATTGCCCAAGTTAATGGTTACTTTGTATCTCTCTTGAGATATTTCACAACGGTACTTTGTTTTATACTTGTTTTTTTTTTTGTCTTAAAGAAAAAGGTGTCTATAGGAGAAAGAAATCAAGAAAAAAAGGGTGAAGAAGAACGACATGATAATGGTGTTAATATTCAATTAGCTATCGGGTTAGGGTCAATAGGTTATTCTGAGAATCCTTTTTTTCGAAAAAAAATACCAAATGTTGCACACTACCCGTTTGTAACCTAGAAAAATATGTAAACTTTATTTATTTTAACTGCGGCACGGTTTTCATATTTGGCTTCAATGGGAGAATGGAGTTCTTATTCGACTAAAGGACGAACGGGGGTCGTTAAAACTTATTAGTTTTACGAGAAGAACACATTTTTGTGTGAAAACTTTTTTTTTTTTTTTTAGTTGCAAGGATCTTCTTCAATTGATACTTAGTCGAGGATATACCTCATTAGGCTTCAACCTGATGTTGTGGAAAAATGTTGTTTTTAAAAGTTCCCACATCGTTGAATGTAATATATCAGGCTGACGATAGACCCTTTTTTTGAAAGGTCAACGAGGAAAATATTTATTTCAAAAAGTAGAATTCGAGCAACACTAAGTTAGGTTGTAATGGGAGCTGAGTGGAAGCTGAAACTTGGACAAAATATTTTTCAACCCTTAAAACTTATTATTGAGCATTTTCGTTCGATGTATCTTAAGATATGGTTTGTAGAAGCACATCTTTTGCATCTGTTAAGTAGATGATATTTTAAGATAACCTTCGTGTTTTCTAAGAAGGAAACCTTACTTAGCTTAAAATATTCCCTCTCTAGAGATGTTTTAGAAAGAGTTTTATTCCTCAAAACTGTGGACCTTTTCATTGGAAGAATTCTGATTGGTGATTATTTATTAGTTATTACCATTCCCATCGCTGTTTTTGAAAATAATTGCTTCTGTTCCTTTGATAGAAATGGTAACCACGTTCAATCGTCAATGTGAATTCAAGGCCCTCAATCTCATGACATTGAAAATAAAATATCCTGGAAAACTGAAACCTCAATTCGAGGTGTGAAAACTGCTGTCAAACTATGGTTTGATTCGAGAAGTTGAGTTTGCAAGTTAAACGTCCAAAATTGATTGAAGGCTCTGCTAAAACACTATAAGCTTCTGATGAGAAGGACAATTTGCTTACAAAACTCCTTTTTTGGAATAAAGTGATATGTTGATAAAGTTAGTTGTGTGTCCACTTCCTCAAAACCCTTGCAGCCACAGACTTAGGGACCATATCTTCTTTTAAGCAGGCTTGTGATTGATGCATTTGCCTTCGGGGTAAAACCGCTAAGCAGACGTTACTGAGCTTTCGACTATTTGAATATATTTTAGCTGAAGGGCATAATAAGCAATGATCACATTGAAAGGGACCTTAACCAAACGCTAAGTATCAAAAACTAACCGTAATCAGCAACATCTTGAGGCTTCTTTGGTCTCAACGACAAAAAAGAGACCATCTCTTCAAATAAACGTTATAACATGGCACAGCATCCTAGCAAGACAGGCTTAAAGATCGGACGTTATTTGTAACGATTTCTGTAAGAGCTTTAGAGATAAGTATTTAGAAGAAAGGATCGTAGATTTCCTCCGTACGTGTCCCACCTGTGCAAATAACAAAAACCAACCTAAGGAGAATTTTCATATAGGAAATTGAACACTTCCGATATGCCGACCTAAGCTCTTACGTCAAGAACTCTTAATTGTTTGAAAAACAGATTGGGGTTTCCAACTTTTGAACAATTTATCACTTTGAAACTAATTTTGATCTCATTGTAAGTCTTTTTAGGGAACAGCTCAAAGCTAGCCAGCTGTAAGATTCCAGCTAAACCAAGAGAACGATTAAGCTTCAATTCAACAACGTCAGCTTCTGTACACGACAGCTGATTGAAGATGCACAGTGATAACGTTACGTTCCGTAGATCTCCGACTTAAAACTAACTTCCGAACGATATCTCGTTTACTCTATGGCAATGGGATGGTAGTATGTGGAAACATCTCCTTACGAGCGCATTGGACCAATAGTATTCCTTTCCAAAGTCCTCTTTTGTAAAAAGCCCAATCCGTGCTCGATTTTATAACAAAACTAGGGCCAAGTTTTCATGCGTCATTAGTTGTTCATTCTATAAGAAGATATTCTTATAGACTTGGTGTTATTAGTTGTAGCCATAAAAGTATTTTCACAAGGCGACTACGACCAGGCCCTTACCTTTGTTTATCAAGCATTTCCCAAGACCAAGTTCCCAAGCATCATTGTGTTTAAAATGAACGTTCGGTCTTCTCCATTCTAATGAAATATTTAAGCTATTTAAAGACGGTGACCCCTTTTAAAACTCAAAAATTAGAGAGCAATGTCGTAGCATAAGCTTTCAGGAAACTTTACAAAGATTTCAATATTTTGTTAGCTAACAACACGACACGCTCATTTTCTCTGCCTAAACACCCATAAAAAATATCTATTTACGCAAGAAGAAAGGAAAAAACCATTGGAAAAGAGGATTCCTTTTAAAAAGTTGTAATCCTTTCTCTTTATGGACTTTCTTTTCTATCAAAACGAAAAGCGTACGAAAATACTCCGATTACGGTCTAGACTCTAGACATCTGGGCTTTGTTTAAGTCGGATTTCTCCTCATCCGTTTTTTTTTTCACTTCTCATTCCACTGTTGCACATCCTTTCACTGGTCGAATAGTGAAAAAAAAAGAGAGTAGCACTTGGAATAATTTCTTAAAAATAATATAAAATAATCAGTGGAAAAGGATTCAGGCAATGAATTTTCTTTAATTGTGATAAACACTTTAAAAAGTTTCCTAAAGGATAAACGGATATACGCGCGAGTGCCTTCCGTTTTCATGGTATGGCATTGCGAAGGCGAATTGCATATTTTTAATAAGCAGAGAAAAAAAAAACAAGATCTGGAGAAAAACAGATTTTCGAAGAGAAGAGGCACACTTGCATAATAGATGCCATATGGCGTTCATGCTCCAATTACCTAAGAGATTTGCTAATTCACTTCTTTAAAGGCTTTTTGGTTCTGTGTTGTGTGCCTGCCTGTTTCTTAATTTATGCGCACATCCTTAGACAGTTTCAGGTAGCGAGTGGTGTTTGTGTATGTTACGTATGTAGAAAAAAGAGGGGGCAAATTTAAAAATTTTATTTTACGAGTTTGACGATATGTGTAGTCTTTGTGAAAGGATGTTTTGGAAGATGATGTTAGAATTCAGAGTAAATTGTGTATACAATAAAGAATTCACATAAATTTCAATCTATCCTGACAACAATTCGAGAGAACAATTGTTTACTCATATTTAATAGGTTGGAAGGATTTGTAGTGACTGAAAAATGGACACCACCACTTTTCCCATAGAGTCTTTTGAGGTGACCAGGTTGAAAATCAATAATAACTTCAAGTTGGTGAGTAATTCACATCATGGCTTAAGAAATTTTGTTGATAAAGATTCGATCCACTACTGATTGCAACGTCATTTTCTTTACAAAAAAAAATTCAAATAGTTGGCTCAACAACTGGTAAAGATTCATGCTCTAGCTTCTCACAACATGTAGTGGATTACTTTTCGAATGAATAAAAGGGACCTACAGTTTTACAGTCGACTCTGAACGGAAGATTGAGAAGCTTATTAAGGAAGGGGAAAAGGTAAATGCCTACCTAAGTGCCAGAAAATATTTTTTATTTGTTTTATAATTCACTAGTGCTAAAGGGGTTATGAATATCCTTATAGCAATGACTTCTTTAATACATAGCTCGTTTGGATAAACAGAAGTTGAAAAGCCAAAGGACACTACTAGCTTGAAGTTTGGGCCGTAGACGCCAGCGCCAACTCCGCTTACGGTTTTTGATCCGTCAGTGGACACTGATTGGGAATTAATTGTTATGTCATTCACCATTTATAGCTTTTGCACGGGATGGTTTTTGATGCACCGGACCAGATGTGAGCGTTGTACTCACGCTTTGGATAAATAAACACCTCGCAAATTGAAGCCAGTTCAAAAGGCGTTCTTGGCGGCATCAAATATGTGGCTATTCCAACGAAGATTGTTGTTAACACACATACTGAGGATAGAACGTTTTTCGGCTAGGCGATGCAGGTACCATTCATAGATAAATGGTTCGAGGTTTGGATTTCATTTAAGAGACAAAAGGCAGCATTGAGCTTTGGAAGCATTAAATTCTCTACTCTATTTGTAGAACTCCATTTTATTATGCTGTCAAGGTCGGAATTTAATGGATTTAACAAACGTTCCCATTTTGCTACTACCACTGAAGAGCAGGGACGTGACTTAGGGAACGAATATGAACAACTGATGGTACTGTCATCGGCGAAGGAATGAATTGGATTAGAAGTTGTAGACAAGAGATCATTTATAAAAGACAGAACGGAGCCTTGGGGGACACCAGCATTTGTATGGTGGATTGCAGACTTTAAGCCGTCCAAAACAAGTAAAAAAGTTAGGTAAGCTACATGTACTTCCTGATCAGTGAACCAAAGGTCAAAAGAACGAACATAGAGTCCTTAATCGTTTGAAGCCCAATCTGGAAGCTCTGCTTTGGCCACACTTGGGAACTGTTCACCTCCACTAAAAATTGATAACCGATCCGTGAAGTGAGTCTATTTTCGAAAGCCAAAAGGAGACAAAGAACAAATAATTGCATATGCCCTTTCCTAGAAAGAACAACTGCACTCGTTACAAATAAGTTTAGAGTCGAGCTGCTTCAGTCTAGCTATCTTTCAGAAGCCTAATGCTTAATTGTTTCAAAGTATTGCAACGTACAGCAGAGGAATCTAAATCAAAGCGTTTGCGAAACTTCAAATCAATACTGTACATAATTGAATGTTTAAAACGTTGTTCACACTTTATTGTCTACACTCTTTCTATTTCAAAACAACTCCTTGTACACACAGCACTAATGTTTTCAATCCTTTTAATGCATCACACATTGTACATACAAAAAGCGTACATCAAACATCAAATGAACACATCAGCATTGAAATTAAAAATTGAACATAGAAATCTATGATGATGTCGGCTACAGCCGATGATGCTTACGATGATGATGAAAGGGGCTGGCATTGAAAACAGGATATACGCTGTGGCGTTCATTTGTAAAGAATAATTATTATCATTGTTTAGACACGGGAGCACATGACATATACAACGCGCATCCCATCCCGTCAGAGTACATTCCAAAAGCATAAAATTGTTGTTTTTGCATTGTCATATCCTTGAAGGAGTACTGACAAATTATTATTAATGCTTTTGACAGAATGCACATTTAAGTAAACGTACTAGGGGAAATGGCAGAGTATCATCATCATCGCTTTGCAAGCATCTACAGCCAAAGTGCTGCCAAAAGCATTTTTGTTTGTGTACAGCTCCATTATAGCAACACTATATGAAAAAGGATACTGTTCAATGCCTGGCAAATTACCCAAAGAAATCATCTCTTCCGTTCGCCTTTTCTTTCCTGTCTTGTATTTTTTTTTTTTTTTTTTTTTGAAAGCGAGATGCTCATGTCAAACAGACTACGACGAAAAATGATGAACATCCTTTTTAAACACCCACACACTTGTTCACAGACTCCACATAAAGGATATAAGTTCGTTGCATCCAATGGACCAATGAAAATACTTTTTATCGAACTAAATTGAGTGCAAGAAAAATTTCTGAAAGCAGTCATCCAATGGATCGATCGGTTTAGATGAAGGACGAGGGGCATCGAAGTATTTCTTTAAGTTACGAACAAAATACATTGAAGGAAGAAGACAGATTTGATTCATCCTCGTTAGATGAGGCAAATGCATCCGGTTACTAAAAGAGGTTCTGTGTATGCGCTTACTCGGATATTCGATGATGGTGGTGACGCGCACTTCAATGCAATTTATGGTTTATTGGAGAGTGCCTTGTAAAAGTTGTACACTCTTCCATCAAGGAAGTATTGAGTTTCATTGAGTTGTGATTTTGTGGTAACACACTTAGAAAGATGTTTCACTATCATCGCATCCATGTTGTATTGTGGACATTGTTTGGAAAAAGTTCGATTTGTAGAAACAAAAAATAATTGCATCCAGAAGGAACAATTGAGAACTAAAAACAGTTTCAAGTGATGAAGTGTTCAAAATGCAAGTAAGCTTCAAGCGATTCGGGTACTTTTCCAAACTTTTCCAAGTGAGTATAGGCACGTGGTAAAACCGATTTAAGCTAGCTATTTGTGGTCATAAACTTTGCTAACATGTGACCTATATACGACACATTGGGAGAAGGACTTCTTGACGTAAAGTCAAAGTAAAGTCGGGAAACGGTGCCATCTGTTGCTTGCAAAGTTCAAACGATTTAAGGAACTCAAATTAAGAAGGTTAAAACTAATGGTTTGCGTGACAGCCAGTTGAAAACCAAGGCCTAGCTACTGGCAGTCATTCATGTTTCCAATGTTATAAATATCACACGCATGAAAGGGTTCGCAAATTTGTATTGCCGATTCCGAACAGCGGGTTGCCAAGTTCTTTCATGTCAAATAATATTCTTGGAACTCTGTCTTTGCCTGCTGAGAGGTGGTGCCACGAACAGGTAAAACTGAGCCAGTAACAGACTATTGCAACTTTGAGAGCCTTTGAAATTACTTGCAACTCTGCGAATCCCTTAGAGTCAGGAGTAAAAGTGTAAGACGAGATGCAGCGTTTCAGCATGTATACTGCCCATCCATCAAGCTGCGTGTACAAAATAGTGTTTTAAAGCTGAAAAATCCCGGATTAGAACAGTCCATGTGCTGAATCCCTAAAGTCGTACAAGAACTTCTAGAGAATTTCTTTAGTTATTGTCGAAGAACTTGCAGAGATTTTCGGTCAAATTGGGGATACAAATTCGGCCGGGCAAGACTGGCACCCCAAAGGTTAGGAGACGACAAACGCACTATTAGCCAGCTCACTCAGAGTGAGAAGAAAATGAATCTCATTTCACATTTTCACCCTAAGAGTACGAAGTATTAAGAACGTCTCTCTAAAAAGAGTGACCATTGAACTAAGAGTCACGGGAACGAGACTCATCTTAGAGGTACGGGACTCATCTCTACTAAAAGTAAACTTAAAAAAAAGACACTTGAAACTACAAACAAGTAGATACCATGAAAGTAGACATCAGTACAAACTAAGCTAGCAATAAGGGCTTAGATAAAGTTTCGAGCAAAACTGAAGCCGGTGCCTTTTGGTAGACATCAGGGATAGAACGCTTTCGACCTAATTGGTGGGTAAAATAAGACAACGATAGGTACTCCTCAGGAAAGTAGAAAAAGTTGGACTTCAAAGAACTTCAAGGAGGGTCTTCTTCTAAGGGTTTGTTTTTACCTATTTATGGCTAATAAGAGGTATATTGTGACTAGCAACGTCAAAAGAGTTAGTGTATACATTCGTATGATATTTTAATCTAATTCCAATCTAATCCAGTTACGTGCAACACAAAAAAAATAAAAAATTTCCTAGTGAAGATTTGACCTATACCTTAATCCCCTACAGAAAGAGAATAATAAACTTCTTATCCCTTTTACCGAAAACCGAAACAATCCAATAGATGCTATATAGAACCTTTTGTGTCATTTAAATAATAGATTTAAGTATACATCACAGGACTACTTTTCAATTGAATAAAACTGATAATTGAAACTTCAGCAAACTTTAAGTATGTATATTGTATCGTTGCTTTATCTAAAACCAAGCAATCTTTTCCGGATACTTGGTTTTTCCATTAGGCTTTCATAAGTTGGCTGGGGCAAGTTTTTGAGGGTGAGTTCTTTTGAATAAAGAAAAGTATAGGAAACAAACTTAATTAGATGGTATCCTTGTTGTAAAGCTTTCCTTCGATTCTGTTGCTGGGGGACTTCCTTTTATTTTTATTTCATAATCCTTCAGTGAACCCTTAGAGGGGAACACTATAGTCTTTGGGATTAGATATTTATGCAGCTATACACCAGTTGGATATGTAAATGCTTATCTATGGTTGAAACGCATAGAAATATTTGTACCCAGATGTATATTCGACATGCATATCATATCAGGATATCTGCCGGAGTTGTGCAAGCTAGTATGCCTCTACCTCGCTCTATGAGAAGACACCATTGCAAACTATGTTCGAAAAATGTTGGATTAACGCCATTTCATTGCGAAAGGAGATAGGTAGGTACGTAGTTGTTTTGGCCATCTAGCCAGCAATCCAATTAATGTTTAGAAATGCTTCAAGTCAAAGGACCTGGTTTTTAATAAGTGTTGGCGAGAGTACGAAATAAATTTTCCTTGTGGAACTAGAAGATTTGTGAAAGGACATCATAATAGGTTTTACTAAATGCGCGAAGATAACCTCTGGTTGGTGCCGTAACTCCGAAGAAATAAATAAAAATAGTTCCTTCAAAGCTGCGAAAAAGTGTTTTTAAAGTGGAAGCCCGGTTTGGAGTCATGTGTACAGACTTGCCAATGGCACGTTTAAATATCTATAATTCTTCCAATATGCACATTGAATCTGATTAGACGACCTGGGCTTAGACTCTGGTATAGTTGGAGCTTGGAAGACGAGGTGACTGAATTAGGAGCTTAATAATTTTTATAATTCACTAGCGCTAAATGGGTTATGAATACCCTTTCAATGAGGACAGCTATACTGCGTTTGGAGATTGGATTATGTCTAAGTGTCTTACAACATCAAGCATCTCTTTTTATCTAGAAAATACTAAATAAGCTAAAAAGGCTGTAGGATTAGAGACACATTTAGCACAGTAAATGGTAGAAGCTGTAATGAAGTTTGGCCGATTAAGTCTATGAGGTTATACGTTTTCTTCTAAGTTAGTATTTCCAAGGCAAATCAAACACCCTAGGCAAGAAGAACAAGGGCACCCTACACTGAGTAGAAACCGTGTTTCCCAGCGTCCTGGGTTAAAGGCTTCTGTTGACGGTCGAATATCTTGTGAACACAATCGAAGGTCGCACCATGTTCCAGAATGCATACAAATCAAACGAATGTGCCTCGACGTCTGCAGGAGATCCGAGGCAATATTGCAATTCCTTACCAAAAAGGAAAGTCTATGGACAACTTACTGGTGTTCTTATGGGTCATTAGGGGAAGGAAAAATAATTATCTACGCCACACACACAAGTATAGACCCAAATTTTGTCTTAGCGAAGCCACTGCCAACATCGTTATTCGAGAGCTGAAACAGCCTTCGTTACTTGCCAACGACTTTTTCAGTTTGAGCTTAAACAGGCTAATGTTGTTAGATAACAGTTCATAGAGCTTGGCTAAGCAAGGGATATAATTTATAGATTCTAAAATTAAACTTAGTAGAGGGCTACCTCAATCAAGTTCAAGTGCATAACTGGAAACGTTTAGCCAAGGATCAGCCTAATTGGGAAAGCTTGTTGGTTGAGGCCCAGGTTCATCCCAAACTGTAGTAAGTAGGATAAAACGATGTAAATTCCGGAACATCTCGTTTGAAATTATGGGGCACTGAAAAATGTTAAGATAAAATTTCTGAGGTCTTTGTTTAAAGTCCCACAATTAATTAGTACCCTAAGCCCTAAAGAAAATCTATAAAGCAGAACTACTAAGACTTAATGAAACTGAAAAGTATTTGAAAAAAGCTGGAAAACTTCAATTCAAATCTAGAAATCCATCCTTTTAGAACCGAAACCACACAGCAACTGACAGAAGTGAACTAGAAAATTTCAAATTGCTAGAAACAGATTTTCCATCAAAGCCACAAGACCTCAGTGGTCCTAATCCTGAACGATTATACTCAATCTTTTTACAATATACTCACAAATAAGGACAAGGCAATCAAATTAAATTCCTGCAACATACCTGGAAAGAGAAAAAAGAGGGTTGCTGTTAAATTTCTTCTACCTAAGGATAAATATATTAATTTTTTATATTTTATTTTTAATTAATTTCTACAGGACAACAAAGGGTCACCAGTAGTTCATCTTTAATAAAAATCCTCTCATCATCTCAAACGAGCGAGAAAAATGCAAGTAAAATTAAAAAAAATAAATATTTTCTGTCAATCCTCGTAAAAAAAAAAAAAAATTGATTTCCCAACGGTAACAGTTTGGGAACGTGTACACATTCACTCGCAATGATAAGATCACAGCATTTGCTGTTCCCCTTCAAATTACTTTTTTTTTTTTCCCTTACTCGTCTCCTTTCATACAATAAGGACGAACGCAACGATGTCAAACGTAAAAACGCAAGAAAATGAGAGAAAAAAAAAAAAACAAAGACTCTCTATATTAAACGTGAACGCAAAGAAAACTGGAAAATAGGAACTCCGTGACTGAAGGAGGATATTTTCTGTACACAGAAAGAAAAATCATTACACACATTTATATTAGTCTTCTCAGATGTCCTTTCACTGCTGAGTGGTCTTGTTCTTATTCCAAGAAGACGTCTCTCTCGCTAACAGTTTACTTTTAAGGATATTATACGAGCAATTTTAAATTGATAACATTTTCGTTTTCCTTCGGTTCATTTTAAATGATTTCCTTGTGGTTATTTTGCGCACAGAAAGGATAGCAGGGGGTAGAGTAAGAAATAAAACATGATAACGTCAACTCAACAGGACACGACACGACGAATCCCCAAGCTCACTTGAGTTCAAAGTGAAAAATGGGATTTGTCGCCATAATTTTCAGTGTCACTTGGCTAGGATGATTTCCACAGGATGTGGTGTATATTTCTTCCCCACAGGACACAGAGGAATGGGTGGTAGTATCGGTCAATTATCGTTTGTAACTAGTCGAGCAGATGTATATAAGTTTTGAAGTTCCTTTGGTACAAGTGGTTAATTAAAAAAATTCGAAATAGTATTTGGTCTGAGTCCTTTCATCCGTGGAGAAAGGACTGTACACATGTTCTCCATGGAGTGTTGGGAGAATTGAACGCGTTCAATAACCCTTGACAATATTTCTTAAATTGCATCTGGAAATATATTTTTGTTCTTGTGCCACCTCCCCAGGACAATTCCAGCTCATTCATCTTGCTATTACCGATTTCAGCTCCACATATCCTTGTCATAACGTATAATTTATTGGTTCGTACTTCATTATACACATAGCAGAGTATTTTATTTCAACTACGATTTGCTCGGATGCAGTGATCACGTAGCTAGTAATTCTGAATGGGGGCGGATAATGTATATTGTCGGTGCACGTGCAACAGATAAAGATTTAATTCAACTGGTCACTTAGAGTGTGGGTGATTATTTCCTGTCAGAGGTTCGAACTTTTATGTACTCGATATCTCTACGAAACCTGTTGTCCAGGATAGTGGTATAGGACAAACAATGAACTTAAATAAAACTCTTTTGAAACAACGAGAGGAATTTTACCTTATGGAAAACCAAAGAATCTGGAGAAAACATTCCAGGACTTGCCGCATTAAGAATGTAAGTATCATTTTCTTCAATAATCCTTGAAACTACAGAGACCGCTTGAATAGAAATTACTCTCCTATGCCACAACCAATGACTCCTATGGCACACCATCATCAAAAGGATTTTCGAACCCAAACGTTGGGCTATCAACCACCGGTGGTATGATAAAAAGGACGATTTGGGAGGGAGAGAAAGAAGAGCCACATAACCAGTAAATACCGCAAAATAAAAGTGGAGAGGTAAAAGAATTGAGTTGCTTGATGCTTGATTTATTTGAAGTGACGTTGTGCGGAATCGTCTACTAAGTTCAAACTCGGCTCTCTACTAGATATACTCAAGAATCTTACAGTAAACCAAGCGAAGAAAGACCCCCGTTTATGCGAATAAGCTAGGAAGTTACTATAAACATCCTTCAAGCTAATTCCAGTTCCAGTATATGATTTTTGTAAGCACTAGAGCACGGTCTCGTAAGGAAAATTATAGAACATCAAAAACACTACTGGCCGCAACGCTTGTTATGAGGACAACAACAGCTTTTTTATCAAAATCAAGGGTTGTAGACGCAGGTATATAATTTTCCTACTTTAAAAACCGCCAGCTTGGATGGAAATGTGTCCCTTTCCCTAGGTTTCCTTGCCGTTTAAAGATCTATTGCTGAAATACTTGAAACAACTAGCTCTGTGGTAAGTCAAACACTCCTTGCGTATCACCGATGGCATCAATTGACTCAGAAGAAATGGAGATTTAACGCTGCTAGACTTCTCGTATCCAGTGTACTACGTGAACGAATAAAGCCGTTTTGCACCACACTGTGGCTTCCGGCCCGGTAAATCGACGATAGACCAAATCTTCACACTGGGGCAAATCCTGGAAAAGATCAACGAGTTCCAAGTCGATATTCATTATCTCTTCATGACTTCAAAGCCGCACACGACAGCATTCATGGCACTAAACTATGTGTATAACGCAATGGCCGAATTCGGGATCCCGAGAAAACTGATCCAGTTGTGTCGAGCGATGCAAAAGAACTCGCAATGCACCATGCAGCTTGGAAACAGAAGCTCCGAATTATTCCAAGCATACATCGGATTTCGGCAAGGGGACGCGTTGTCGCGTAATTTCTTTGATCTTGTGCTGGAGCAGATAGCACAAAAGACCAGCGTAAACACAGAAGGCACTATACTTCACAAATGCATCCAGCTGCTGAGATACGCAGACGATATCGATATCATCGCCCGTTCCCAGCGTACCATTATTGAGGCTTTTACGACAATAGAAGAACAAACCGAACGAGTTGGTCTCATGATGAACGAGGATAAAACAAAGTATGTACATGCTGTCTACCAAAAACCGATCCGTTGAATACCGTCTAGGTCAAAACCAAACAAGTGACAGCTATAACTTTGAGGAAGTGGCAGTTATAAACTTCAGAAATGACACACTAGTGGTGATTTGACGAGGATAACCTTAGGCAACAACTGCTACTTCAGTTTGTTCAAACAACTATGGTCCAAACTCTACAAAACCCTGATCTTGCCAGTCTTGCCTTATGGAGCTGAATGCTGAACGATAAGTAAGACAGCGGAGCAGATCTTGGGATCCTTCGAAAGAAAAATTCTGCGTCGAATATTTCCTCCTGTCTGCAAGGAGGGCGAATGGAGGAGAGGATAACACCACGAACTCTACGACCTGTACAAAGATGTGGAAGGCAAAAATCCGTTCGCCACATCGAGCAAATGGACGAGAATGCTCCAGCTAAGAGAATCTTTGTATCCCAGCCACCAGGTTCACGAAGAAAATGAAGACCAAACCGCCGGTATAAAGATCAGGCAATCACAGATGCCAGAAACCTTGATCTAGTAAACTGGAAGCAGCGTACCCTGGACCGGGAAGGATGGAAAGTGGCATTAATTCAGGGTCGCTGGCCTAATGACTCCCAGGCTTGGACGATGCCCAAAACTATCCCCCACATTCACACTTTGTCAGTTTAATCGAAGCACGGATCGACCTAAGCTCCTTGAATTCAAACTCGCTGGAACTTACCAAAAATACTCGCCATTCTCTTAAATTCTTCACAAAAAAAAAAAAAACTGCAACCATGGCCAAATACAAATAATAAAATAGAAAACTTTAATTTGTTTTTGCATTTAACCGCACAAATGCCAACGTACTTCTAAATTTAACACAAACTACGTGTAACAGCACATGGTGGGATGTAATTTTTTGTAAACACACAATACGAGCACACTGCTAAGGAACACAACTTTCTATTCGTGTCAGGACGAGGGGCATTTTGGGCTGAAAATTTCATTAAACTAGATTTTTATTACACACCCTACTTGCACAAGGATATTTATTGCACACACAAAACGAAAAGTGTTAGTTTCTCTACTATTACATTGGTCTCCTACTTCAAACACTGAATAGCGCCAATTAGATACGTTTTACATTTTGCCATAATCCTTAAGTTCTCGTCAAGCCAACAAATAATTAGAGAATAAAGGATTCAAAAATTATTCAAATCTATTCCGTATAACTTTTTTCACAGAAAATTCGTAAAAATCTGTGTGTTCATCCACCAGTCGCCTTTTCTACGAATATCTCTCGTCCTTCGTATGTGTTTTTTTTTTTTTGTCGTAAAGCTTCGTATCGAAAGCAGATGCAAACATCGTCGTTGGACGCATCGTCGTGTTCTGCAAAAGTTTTGCATTACTTCCCTAAGGGAAAAGTTTCTCTTTTTTTTTTTCTTCATTCGCTATGCCAGAATCCCTAACAGGACTATGAGGAAAATCCTTAAAATCCTTTAATGTGATTACCTATAGGGATGAATTATTATATTCCCAATGTAAATGTAACAAAATTCCGAGTCGAAGGATTCTCGCCAATTCTCCTGCTCTACGATAATTCTAAAAATGATTCCCAGAAAGTAGAACCGCCTGGATTAAAATTCTAACAGGAACACATACACGTGCATTTTGTCACATTTCGACAATAACTTACTGCAATCCGTATTCCATTTGATTGAACAAATAAAACGAAAGAACGATGAAAGTTTTGCTGCAAGAGAAAAAAAAAGGATAAAGAGAACGATGTCATCCTTATCAGCATTTCGTCGTTCGTCTTATGCTTGGCGGAGACGGCAAAGATGGTGAAACTTTTAAGCAAAGTCACATTTTTTTCAATTAGAACTCTTTTGGTTTGATTGAGGAAGGGTCAAACGGAGATAGACAAACGAAGAGCAAACACAAAAATTAAGATATCACGTAAGGGCTTTGGGAAACTTCTGTCGAAAAGTCAACAAAAGCTGATAAAAGGAAAAGACGTCGAAATTTATCTAGGATCAGAACCTTTTTTTCTTTTCTTTTTTTCTTCTTAGCCTTTTTATTTTGTCAGGGTTTTGTGTGATGACAGATTGAAAAAGAAGGTAAAGTGGTCGGAAAAATCAACGACTATACAACTCTTTTATTTAACTTCATAGATATGCCCTGTAATGATGAGTAAATACATGAATGAAACAGAGAGCTCTTCAGTTTAACTAAGAATGCACATACATATGCATATTGCACTTAATACACAATGAATACTTCAAAATCTTCTTGAAGACTTACAACTGTAATAGCACTTGGAACACACCCCACAAGAGTGATGTTCACAATTTATTATTTTGAATAAAAAAAAATGACAGCAATGTACACACAAATCGGACAATTTGATTCGACGAAATGGATTTGTGCTATTTCAAGAATATACGACCATATGCACAGCTATCGGACATGTATATCAGTTTCTTCCAAAAAATGCAAATGGTGCATGTATCCGTCCTTTTTTTTTACAAGTCAATGAAGTGCAGAGAAACATATGTACAGATGCGGATGCATGACTACGATGAGTACTCGTATCTGTTATCGGAAGTAAGACGTTAGTCGAAGTGATGTATGAACGATTGCTATGTAGATGACTTTTCAGTACAATTTATGTGCATTTGTTCAAATGGTGTGAAATTTTTAGGAAAATGGTCACTCAGGCGATGAGTAATGGTTTACAGTGCCAAACGAAGTAAGACAAATTGAAAAGGTCAACGTTGACAGAAATGGAAAGAAATGTTTGTTAATGACAAGAGACTTGCATACATATGTGGTTTGTAAAAAAGCAGACCAGTAGAAGAGGTTCATAAATCTGGAAGCCACAAGAAACACAAAAAAAAAAAAACATGAATAAAAATAAAAAATTAAGAAGAAGGAGGACATTTTTTAGGCTGATGTCCAGAAAGTGACTTGCGATAACCTTTCGAAAGTATTTTTCCTTTCACTATACAGATTTGACCATTGAAAGTTTTTTTCTATCGTCAGAACCATGCATTTCTTCACGGGACTACTGTTTCGAAGGCGCAAGCACTCTCATTGACTTTGTCTTTCATGGACAAATCTTTCTGGATACAGGCAGTAGGAATCTTAGCCATGTCGAAGCGCCTACATCGTTTGTTAAGCACCTGACTCCAAGTGAAAGGAACATCTTGATAAGGCTTATTTGGCCTAGTCCTTCCAAGAGATCGAAATCGACTAAAAGGAGATCAGATCTTAATCTTAAGACAATACACTGAATCCCAGACAGACTTGTTTAGCATTTGGACAGAGGAAGAATCTATTATTGAATTCCCCTGCAGGTGTCCCGGTTCTTGCCAACATCAGAACAAAATACTCCTATGCCTGAATGTCCATCCAAACTAAACCATCATGTTAGAAAATAAAAATGGTTTCTCCTCCGTAGAATGGCTGAAGATCTACTCTTCGACACGAAGAAGGAAGAAGAATTTTTTGAGTAGAACAAAAGCCAATCACATATAATGGTCAAGAAAGTTTCATTTCTTTTTTAGGACATATCTCCGTTTTCTTATGTCTTAGATATTCCCTTAGTAAGCTCCGTCAGAGGTTAAAGAGGTACCCTGGTCCGAGAAAAATCGAGGAGAAGGTTCTGAATCCTTCAGTGAAGAAAATAATAAATTGAAAAAAATAAGGATTTTCCTTTCAACTTTGGCCTACACCATCTACCTATAACATGGCACTGACAAAGTAATCTGAAAGCATCTGTAAAAGGAGGAGGCGTCGATGAAAATCAGTTCAAATAAGCCACAGTGGTTCAAGCGCCAAAGAGATATGTACTTGGATTCAAACATCTATAAACATCAAAAACAAAAATACTAGATGAATGCCAAGTTGCGACATCAATTCAAAGCCTTTTACCGTTTAAGTAAACTTTTGTCTAGATTCAGTAAGGGAGGAACAGGTGAAACAAAAGAGTTTTGTTTCGGCTTCTTGACCACACATCACCAGAGGGATGCGTAGGGTAATGGCTAAGCTTACTTCTGCAACATTGGAATGGGGGAATGTGAGAAGCAGTTCAAAAATGGCATCGATACGTCGTGGAGCCATTAAAACAGTATCATGCTTAACAATAAGACAGAAAGACTAAGAGGTTTATCAATAACATTTTCGTCACAGTATTTCAAGAAAAGGTCATTGCCATTTTGAAAAAAGTTGCGCATACGAAATGGCAGTGGCATTATGAAATTCATTGGAAGAAAGAAATCCTGCAACGACCACCATGATCCTGACCAAACCTGGCCACCTAAACAAACAACCAACAACTGACCGATCTAATCCAATAAGAACAATAAAATTGACTTAATCGAAAGCCTTAGTAAAAAGGGTGAACAGATGAGTTTGACCACGGTCCGAGGACCATGAATCGTTATAACTGAATTATTTTTTTTTTCTAGTTATTTCCTTGCCATTCTTATTTGGAATTCATTGGTCTTTTCGAAAACTTGCTGGGCCGGAAGTCAGACCAGTTAATACAGATCAAGTAGATTGAGATGTTCACATAGTCTAGCGCTATATTTCAAAGTGATATGCAAAGTCTATCTTTGATTCAAGTAGGCTACCCAAAGTTCCCTTGAGACTTTATACAATATAAGTCGCATAATCACCATCTTAAAAGTCTATTTCTGTAAAGTAGCAGCAACAACTTCAAACAACAGAAATAAGAATTTAAGCTTCTAAATTTCTGTCATATTCAGGAAGCATGTCCTAAAATGATGATGGTCCGTAGCGGACTCATGACCCTCTCAAAGCTTATTTCAAATACAGTTTTGCTAAAAAATGCTTTAGTGCTTAGAAAATGAAGTGTTCAAATTCCATTCAGAATTGCATCTAAAGAACATGTTCCCTTCGACACTACCACAACCCGCAATCCTTGTACTCATATGTGTGTGTTTTCCATCAAAAATTTCATAAACTAAATTGCTTCCCGTAGTTCCATTTGGTCATGTTCATAACCGGAAATGGTGCACTTTAGCCCGAATATTCCCTACACCATAACACAAAGCCTTATGAATCCTAAGTTAAATTCACGTGCGATGCCTGTTGCAGACTACGTATTGTTTTAATGGACAACCCCCCTGGAGTATACAGTTTGGTGAACATTTTTCAACCTTCATTCTTCTTTTTTCTTCTGCTCATTCCCTCCCATTCTTTCTTTTTTGTCTAACCTTCTGCAGGTGAATCATGAATCAGAAACCCCAAATTACCCCAAAAAGTCTGATATTGAAATTAATTCCCTTTCTAGCTCTTTAACCTGCCACTCCCTGTTCCGACGCTATCCTTTGGTATAAAGGTATATATTTCTGAAAATTCAACTCGTGTTTTTTTAATGTTTATTTTTTGACCACTCTAGCTTGTTGCTATCATAAACCAAGATGAAGTGAAAAGTCCGCTGTTGTGTAGCAGAATTTTTTTTTTGTTTTTTGTAAACATGGATATCCTTTAGCATCAAACGAAAGAGAAAGAAAAATGGAAAATGTTTGAATACACATACCTCTGCCACAACTTACAGCGCGGTTAACTAATGACATTTGTTTTGAAAAGTCATTTGCAGGATATACTTTTTCGAAAGACAAAAAATAAAAAATAAAAATCCAAACAAATGACATTCAGGATGCCAACTGAATGAATGAATGGATCCACAGTTACTCGTAGTTCCGGTAGAACTTTTCAAAAATCTTCCTCTTTTTTTTGTTTTTATTTCGTTCACAGATTCAAAGATATGTCACAGGACTTGGTGTGCATTTGATAGCATACAGAGAGAACGTCAGTTGTATTAAGTGCAGCAATTTTGCCAGGATTAAAAGGAATTTATCAAACGAACTACACGACGATTGTTTACCCATATGTGAGCGTACCGTGAGTGAGTGAATCTCGTTTGTTTGCTTGTTTTTTAATTTTGTTTGAGTCTATTTGAGAAAAATATTTTGGTAAAGGATATCCGAAAAATTGCTAGTAGTTTGTGATACGTTCATTCAGCTATAAAGTCGTTTGCTTCAATTGATATGGGAAAATTGTGAAAAATCAAAAGGATTCAACAGAAAATGGTTGGAAAATTGACTTTTATGGAAATGCAATTTGAGCGTTAGACAAGGACCAAGACTATTTTATTTGTTTTTGAAAAAGATAGTATTACAAGTGAAAGGATCCAAATAGATCAAAAGGTCATATGAAATGCAAAAAAAAAACTACTCTGCGGTAAGGATAGTGAACACAGGTAATACTTTTATCTCGGCGAATTGAACGCACGTTTATGGCTCACTTCAAGGAGTAGAAGTACCGCTGCTTTAAGCTGATCAATAGAGAGGAAAGGCGTGTATATTTACAGTGGGTCTTTGCAATACAATTTCACTTAAGGTGTCCACCAAGAGTGATTTTTCGGCTTGTTGGTGTGCGACCATTCTATAACATGGAAAAGATCAATAGCGTAGCAACCATTTTCGTAGTCCTTTAACTCCTTGTGTGCGTGCACAATTGTTTAGGAACGAAGCAATATAATATTCGTCTTTAACAAAAAACATGGTGCCTTCGAAACGACTTATATAACGTGGATAAAGCTCTGCCAGTGTCGGATTCATCGTTCCCGGACTACGATTGGTTTCTGGAATAAGAGCATCTTAATTCTGGATCAAAATATTACCAGAGTTCATACCTATTTAAGCTGTCTAAGTACCCTGAAGGACCCAGCTGCTCTTAAGTAAATCATTATCCGTTGGATCCTCGAACACAAAGGCATTGAGAGCCGATGAGCTCGCTGTAAAAGGAACTCGATCATCAGATATGAACCCCTCAAGCAATTACGGGAATCAAAAACTTCTCAACCATGAAGCTAAGCTTCTTACGGACTAACTCAACTACTCTCTCAACAAACTGAGCATAAGATGCGTGCGGCCGTTGTTTTATGCATTCGCATATTTTATACGAATGTTCCGCACCAGAACCTACCTAGTATCTACGTACGTACTTTGATGCCACCCTAAGTAGAAGCAAAAGCAAAAGAAAACATTACCTCGGCTGCCTCTATAACTTCGTTCAAAGATGTGTGAACTTCTGCTGTATGAATAGCCAAGGGGCCTGCTAGAATCTCAATTGAATTTTTACTAACCGGTACCGGAGTTTTAACTAAATTGATCATATGTCGTCGACGTTTCAGAAACGGTTTTTCGGATGGAAAATCACCTTATGGTAGCCTATAACCGCCTTCGTACTACTACCACCCGAAACAATAAAAAACCAACGCTTTAAGGACCCACCGATAGACTATCAACTAGTGCACCAATAGTTTGGAGACCAACTTTTTCAAGGATCGGACACAATAATCAGCACAATTTCACCGAACATTGAAGGTTTCTGACTGTTCTAAGCTAGTTTTGAATGAGATAATTTCCAAATAAACACGACAGGGCCCAATTGGGATGTAGTTGTTTCTGCGTTACTGCGCTCGAGATATTTAAAACAAACATAAACAAACGGGTATCGACAGCATTACTACCGAACATCAACTTGTGATATTTATATATTTCGCGTTCAGTCAAGCTTAATTGCTTAATTAACTTAACAGGGTATATGAACTGAAAGGGATGTAGGGATAAAAAAATGAAGCAATCGATGAGATTAAACTCTATCACACTCAAGGTTGCCTTTCTCCATTGAACAAAAGACGGGAACCTTAACGTCATTACAAATATCATGAAAAGGTACAAATTTGTGAACTAGGCGGATTTATTCCCATACCTGAGCTCGACATGTGCATGCGTTTATGCAACCGTTCCATTTTCAGGCAAAAACGAGTCCTCAAATGTAATCTCCCTAATAGCACAAGCTGTAATCTATCTTTACTCAAATGGAGACAAAAATTAAGGGACACAAACCTGCATTGAAGGACAACTGTTGTTAAATTTCAAGCACGTTCTAGGAACATAATGTCAAGACATAGCCAAAACATTAAGGCAAAAAAAAGCATATCACCTGCCAGATGGAGTCATTTACAATGTGATTGACCCTCGTCGTCTAGTTTTGCAGACTTTATTGCATAAATGGCAGACCGAACCCATTGTTTTACCAACAAAAAAAACCCCTTAGGGTGCAAAAATTCTTAGGATTTCCAACAATATGCTAACGTCATTCAAGTCTCAATAAATTACAATCATAAGCTCATATCATCCCCATAGACAAACAAATAATTTAAGGCCCTCAACAGCAGTGAAAATTTTCATCCCCAAATATTCCAAGGACATAAATTACCCTCGACAGCACTACCAAATATTCCCTCTTCCTTTTAGAGGCTAACTGCATTGCTTCCAAACCGTCCCATTTCACAAAAAAAAAAAATAGTGCTGAGGGCTGAAGCCATTATCTCACTTAAAACCCCAAACACTTCTCGATTTTCTATACTGCTTGTGTGCAATTTGGCAATCAGGAGGCAATTTATTACACCATCGGTTTGCATATAATAATCTCTCATAAAATACAAACACACACAACCCATACTATGGGACGTGAAAAGAAATGCCTCATTTCGTCCTTGGAGCTGTGGCATAGCATTCATCGCGAGAAAAAAAAAGTATATGTTTCCCCAAAACAACATCAAAAATGAATTCGGGGGATATTCTGATATTTAAATAGGAAACACGCAACGCCAGTATCCTTCCGAAATTGCCTTTGATGAACACACAAGACCATCAACTTACGAACCCAACGAAGGATGGTAGCAACAAAAAAAAAAATATTAGCTACACAAACATCAAATGGGATTGCGCATCCGGTTTTTTTTTTTTTCTCTTTTTCTAGCGTAACCGTGTGTAATAAGAACAAAAGCACAAGAGGACCAGGAAAAAAAATTTAAAAAAGGATGCAATAAGCGATAACCCTGAAATTTGTCTACTGCCAAAAAGGAAATATCGTAAATAGGAATACGAAACATTTTGACACGCTCAACACCAGCCAGATGTGCCACTCAGCCGAGTAACGCTGTAAATCCTATTTTGACTCCCCCCCACCACCCTAGGGATTCCATAAGAAAGGCGAGAAGATACCGTAAGGAAACACACAACAAACAACTAGGAACAATGCTGGCATTTAAATATGCTTTATGAATTTTGATCCTTAAGAGGACCTTTTTTTTGTCTTCTTGTTTGCATTGCCGGTTTTTCCTTCAACACAGACACACAAGTATATCCTTGTTGATCCAGCCTATACCACCACTGTGAGTTGGGCCGGTCGGTCGGTGTGTGGTATGGTACCTGACTACACAAGAGTGAGCCTCTATGAATCCTCTTTTACGTTAAATCATCGAAGTGAACAACACGATGATTCCTTTATTGAGCGAAAAAAAAAGACGAGAAGGCACAAGGAAAAAGGATGTTCTCAGCCACCCCCAAGCTATCCCCTTTTGTTTTTCTTTAAATTTAGCCAATGCGGAAAGCGGAAGGGAATTCAAGTCGCAGCAGCGTAAAGACATTTCTGAACATAATCACGTAAAGGATTTCCTCCACAAGGGAACATGCAACATTAAATATATCACACGCACAGATGCTATCGGTGTACAAGACTGCGCGAGAGTGCTGTCCCAGATACTTCGGTACGTTTAATGTGACAAAGTTGTTGTTAGCGCTTGACGCTTGATGCTCGGCATTTGGTGTGATTTGCGTATCAATTACTTTTGCCAAAGGCAACACAGGATGAAACTGTGTTTGTATATGTGCGACGAATTGATTTTACAATTTACTTGCTAAATCAGGTACAAGATGATAACCTGTTCATTGGGATGAAGTCGTTTAATGTGCGACAGATACGACTATTGACAGGAACACACACACACACACACAAAGGACAAAAGACAAAAGCAATGACAACGAAGATATTCTGTGTACGAGGTGTGAAAATATGCAAAGCAATTGTGGATAACTGGTGTGCGGGGGGGTTGTCAGGAATGCGATCTTCCCAGAGAACGTTGCCCTCGTGAAAAAAATAAATAAATAAAAAAATGTTGTCTCTTTGATGTTGTTCCTGGAATTTTGGGTAGTATTCCATTTGGATGTGGATAATGTGATGACTTGTTATTGACTTCGCCGCCGGGAGTCAATTTTGAAGGTGGTATTCAACAAATGAAGCAGGATCATCAAAGCTTGCAATTGAATGCCGGTGTCAATGGAGGATATTATTTAAGGAATTCAAGGAGATGATGCTAAATTAATATAGAGCTGTACAATCGAATCGTATTTGCTGGAGGGTTGTGGTAGTTCTAGTCATCACAGTCTATATATAGATGTTTGAACACTAAATAGGAGATGTTTAGACTGTACCCTCAGGTTCAAGAACTTTTGTAGATGTCGAAGAAGTTGATTAAGATAGTGGGCGGCGATTTAGGAAGAATCTAATCCTTGGTTCAAGGTCGGTTACGAAGTATAATTCGACAGCAGCTCTCTCACTAAAATTAATGCTAGATAGTTGGCACAGTCTGAACGTTTAAGGGGTGAACCCCTGAGCTTGGGTGGGAAATGAACGAAATGAACGAGCTCTGTTTTATATTATAATACGGTTGCAGTCAACGGGCGGAGAATTCTCTCCAGATTTTTCAGGAGAAAGGAGCTTGAGTGTGTGTTAGATCAAAACTTCATGTGCAATACTATTTTTTAAGCAGAACCGATATTTGTTACACAGAAACTCATAGCGGAGCAATAGTTTGTGTTCTAGCTTGACTTTGAAGTCTCACTGCTTTCTTTATGACGAACAGAGATCTGTTGGTGTTTATATGTCAATCGAACGTCGACAAATTTAAAACGCCTGATAAAGGCAACAGCACACAAAATTTAAATATAGTAGCCCTACCGTGAAATAGGATACCTTCCGAATTCCATGCCAGTTTCTAGCTGCCAATAATCTTTGAAGATATTCAAATCATTTGAGGCTTGAACTATTGGGACACAATACTAGTCTCAATTCATCTTTCTCTTCGCTTACAGGCTAAAGATAGCTCGTCAAAGAAAAAGCAGCGGAGGGAGGACATGGGACATACCAACAAACCTCGAGAAAAAGGTAAGAAACTTTAGCTCTGATTTGAATCTCAGTAACAACGAAAACTAGTTTTCATATCATTGTCTCTCACTCATTGTCACTGCCTCAGAACTAATTCTGCGACTCTCCTTCGTTGAATGATTGCTTCTATTAGTTTCTGGCCTGGTCTCTAAAATAAGTTAGGAAATGCCAATCGATTTCAATTCATGTTAACCGTAAAAAAGAATGAAGAAAAGCTATCGAAAATTGTTAGACACATTGCTGGGAGCACCGCAAACTCAGAGAACTTTTATTTGAAGAACGACAAAAATTGCCTTGTTATCATTTCTAAGGTAATGAATTCGCAAGCTATGTCAAGGCATCTCTAGAAATTTTAACGACTAAATTTTATTCCTGCGGTTGAATGTGTAACGAAATGTTGCATCCCTACCTCATTTGGATGCAGTGGTAAACATTTTTCAAGCAGTAGAGATAAATGCCAGTATGAATAATAACAAACGACAGTCATGATTCACATAACTTTGCAGGTTTTTCCTTAAAGGATTTTGACCCATATGCACACAGCAGGGATTCTCCAAAACAGTCATAGCTTGGTTCCTAAGCTGATTGGTTATATCAAGCACAACATTCCAAAAGTAAGCTTACTTTTTCCGATCAACATTCTGTCGAGACAATACCTCCAAGATATTTTACACTCCCTACTCTTTCTTTATTAACAAGGCTGATACATACAGTGTCCCCCAATGGAGGTCCATTATCTAGCGTCGAAATAGATTAGTTGTTCCTTCTACAGTTAAAATTAAAGAAGAGCAAAGTACAATACAAATAAATGTAAATATTGGCATAAGATGGCAACCTTGCGGGACCCCACTTAAGTAAACGAATTCAATTTTTGTATTCAGTTCTCAATGCGAAGGCTCTTTATAACAAGAAAGGATATTTGTCCAAAAAACAAGCTTCATTGCAAACCCTGTCGTATCTTTTTGACATTTCAAATAACAACAAAAACAAAAATTTCATTTAACGAAAGCTTCCAATAGTGTCAAGAGCAAGATTCAGATATTTCCTGAAAAATACAACTTTACATTTTTACTTGAATCAAATCCTTCTTAACAATAAAAACTCAAAACAAAACACCCTTTTACAAAATGGACTCTTTTTGAAAAAAAAACAGCAACAAAATGGAATAGTACACATTGTGCTGTGAGATGTCCTCTGTACCCCACGAAAAACAAAACAGAATCCATTTTAATTAATTTCCGTCACAGATTCAACATCCTGTTGTTTCTGTCTCCTTCAACTAAAGCGGATAAAAAATAAAAAAAGAGATGTTATATTAACAAGATAAAATTGAATCCGCCTTTAATAGTCCCGTTGTAGTATAAGTTTTTCATTTCCATAGCACAAGCATCAACATCTGTGTACACCCCAAAAAAAAAGGTGTTTGCAAGAATTTTTATAAACAACGCAAAAGTATAATCCAGACGATGGAAGAGGATGACGAAGAAATTCCTCTTTCAGTTATGCCATGCAAGGAATTCAATATCCCTGCCAAAGGGCGAAGAACACCAATCCTTGAATTATACACCCTCTGTGTGAGGATTTCTACACACACAGTACTAGTACACTATCCGGATGGAAGTGCGACTTTGTCCTTTTGCATTATTTTAATAACTTCATTGTATGCACATAAGGACACTAGGAAACGCATCCTCACTAGGCCATTCTGTTTGGCACGAAAATAAATCCCAATATACACACACACATACATATATATGGAGGTGACACATAGTAAAAAGGAAAAGCTTTCTAACTACCAACAAACATCCGGCAAAGGATTTTGTAGCACTACTCTTTGCCAGTCAAATCTTTTGCCTTCCGGCAGCAAAAAGGACGCTACCGTAGAACGGATTTTCAATCCTTTCACCCCAGCTACGCAACGGTTGGTACATAAAGTAATCTTGTTAGATAATTATTGCAGAGTGAAAGTTTCAGGGCCTAATATACGGGCAGCAAGTGTCATAAGTTTGACTTTGTATTTTGGCAGATTTGTCGGGCAGGATCAAAAGTGACATGAAAGTTGAAAAAGACAAGGGTGGTGGAAAAGTTTGTAGGTCTGTCCTTCGAAGACATCGCCTTTACGGACGGAAGTTAACGAGGGACACACATAGATATCATATGATGTGAACGGTATTCGTCTTAATTGAAAACAAATGTGCAATTTGTATGAAATGGATACGGTTCGATGGTTTTTTTTTAAGGGGGGTGTAGTGCGGGTTCGCACACATTAGGTTGTTCAATAAGGATAAAAGTCAGAGCGGATATTTCGTTAATCAGTTTTCGAACTATGTTTCGTAAGAGGTACCAACACCAACTGTCAGTAAGTGAGTGATAAAGGGGGATAAGTTGGCTTGAAAAGTTGTCACAATATGGAAAGTTATTGAGGGCTTACGATTGGAAGAAAGTTGAGGACACAAATTTGACCAAAGGGCTTATACTGGTGAGTTGAAGCTTGTAAGAAAAGTAGTCAAAATAATCAGAGATACTTCCATTATTAAAGAAACTTCAAAAGAAGACCGAGATAAAGGTAATCGGAACTTGACGCAGTGAAGAAGGAGATATATTCGAAACAGTCGACTAACAATACACACACCCTAGATTGAAGATAGGCTAAACGTATGCAGAAAATGTGGTCGTTTTCGCAAGCCATGCGTGCCTGGCCGATTTAATTTCGGGCAAGATATGATCGTGTTTGTTAAAATGTTTTAAAGTAAAAAATGTTACGTATACGCAACAGTTGTCTATGAAATTTAAATGTTACATATTATTTTTGTACGGTAAACTCGAGACCCAAAGGCTATATAGCATTGCTTCACCGTAACCACAATCGGAAGATTAAGTAGAAATGTAATCAAAGTCATTTTCTTCTAATTTGACCCTTTTTGTACGGAATTCTGGTCAAAGTATGAGAGGTTCTCTAAAGGATTGTAAGAGGCCTGTATAATTGCTTAAAATCTGAAGAAAAAAACTTCGATAAAGATGCAGTAGGTAACACTAAAATGAATAACCAAAACAAATCGAAAACTTACTTAAATTTCTCTCACTAACTTTCTTATTCTTTAAGTCGACTTCTATGCCCGCAAACCTTTCTAGTATTTATGTATGCAGAAGGTAACAAAATATCCTTATCAACCTCAAATTCCTATTAAATTTTATCCACCTTTGATGTTCATTGAAATTGTTTATGTGGACATAATCCTTACTTGAATATTTTCCATTAACATTAACAAAAACAATAGACAACCGCAGGCTATGCAAAAACCTTTTTGATTCCATTAAAAGGGGTGAGAGTTTAAAAACCAAAGTAAAATAAATTCTCATCTTCATAAACTGTATGCTGTCTGTATGCAAAAACTGTATGTAAGGTCTTATTGATACAAGACCGACAAAAGACCGTCAAGTAAACATTTATTTCAAACGCTTATCTCGGGCTTTGCCATAAAAGAAAGAAAAAACAAAATTCAATGCGTTTCCAACGCAAAGGCAAAAAGAAATATTTAATCATGTCAAGGACGTCCATTTTTATAAGCGTTTCAATGTTTACACAATAAAATCTGGCAAACACCATCATCGTCTATATTCCAAACGGAAAATACGTCAAATGATATCCTTTGGAATATTCTTACTAGTTTCTTTAACGTTGGCATCCATTGTTAAAATATTTTCACTGGAAGTCATGATGTTTGGGCGTGGGTGGTTGTATGTTCAATAAGCCTTAAGGCAATTTTCCAATTAATGAAAATTAAATGGCGCATTCAAGTGGCATTCTTGAAGTTGGTTTTTCGCTTTTTCGCATCCTCTTTGAGAGAATAAACAATTTTATGCAAAGTCGAAGCATTTGTGTTTTTTTTTTTTTATGGTAAAGACTGAGGGAAGTCTATTAAAGAGCTTGCCGTGGGAATTGTTTAAACTTAATGTGTGCGAATGAATATAGATTGAATGGTTATGGTGGTTGTCTTTCAGTTTGGATTTCGCTAAAAATTTTAAGTATTTTTAAAGAGGCAGGAAAGGCAGGGAATATGTTGTGTCGTCACTTTAAGCTACAGAATAAATCGAAAAAAGTTGTGTTCTGTTGTAGATTCCTTCAGGAATCTTCCCCTTTGTAATGCTTAAATTCGTGTATTCAAAAGTCTACCGCATTGGTTGGGAATTTTAAAACAATGGTATGGGACAACAAATTGCTTCAGATCTAAATATTAATGAGAAGATTACTTTTCATCAAAAACCTATTTGCTAAGGGATGTCTTCAAATTGACAAAATTGAAGGATGGACCGAATACAAGTGAACGATGTGTCCCGACGCTGTGAGGGATATGGCAGTAGAAGAAGACCATGACTCAGGTGGCGCATGCCAGTGGAAGGGGACCTCAAACAACTTAGCGTGCAAAACTGGAGCCAGATAGCTAAAGATCGAGCTAGCAGGATACGCTTGCTAGTCGAAACCCAGGTCTACCCCGGACTGAAGCGCCACCTTATGAAGAAGAAGAAGTTAACTCGACGCTGGGAGGTGGGACTCATCATTATCACCAGCTATGAATGCTACTTTTACTTTACTCAAACAAAAAAATAAAATAAATAAATAAACTCTTGTCCGTCCTACCCAGCATGCCTGGCTCTGGTCTTAATGCAATGCTTCGCTTACGACCCCTTCATTTTTACATCGTGGATCCTCTTACTAAATCCAAAAAAAATCCAAGAGTTAAGAACTTGTGTGAATAAATTCAGAAGATTGAATCCGTTAAGTCTTGCCAGTGTCTTAGGAAACAGGGAGTTTACCGAAATGAGATATTCGTGAAGCTTGCCAGTTCTTCGGTCCGGAAACCCGATTGGAATTTCCCACATTTTCGATTTTAGGTTGAGTTTTCAGCCCACAAAACTGTATGAACAGATAATTCCCGGAGCGGTTTTCTTTCAGCCTTTCAGCCAGGAACACTCTTTTATCAAGCATCTCAATACGTTAGGCCTAAGTAGCACCACCGCTGACGCTTATGGAGAAAGCGACAAAACTGCAAAACGCTTCCTTTGCGAATTTCCTGCCTTTGTTCGTATCAAGTCGTCGATTTTCGGGGCTGATAGCTGAAGGAACTGGAGCAAGAAGTAGCACCACTGCCCTAAGTTCTCAGAGATGAAGAAGCTCATCAAGAAGCTTAACTATGAAACTGAACACCAACAATTAATAGGCAAACGAATCTACAATACATATCTACTCGTTTATATGCACATATGACTTCAAGTACCATACTGCTCGTCTGAATTATATTAAATAACACTGTAAGCTGCAGATTCAACAATGAGGAATTGTGGGGCAATGATTCAACTGTCTGTGGACCTATTCCAGGTAAAAGGAGGATTCATTTTCAATACTTGTGGTCTCTAGTCTGGTAAAGAATCATTTTTCTTAGAATTTTTCCTAAGAAGCCAATAAATTTTCTTTGATAACTTTTAAAAGAGACTTTCCTATAAGCCATGGATTTATCTTTGTCTGTCTGCAATGGAAATAAAAAATATCACGTCTTTATGACTTGCATATTTGTCCTTGCCAAGAAAATAAGTTTCGAAAAATAAAATCATATGTCTATTCCAGGCAAAAGTAGTTCACACCATTCCACATTCGAAATTTATCACTAACGTCCAAAATATCGCACATCCTTCTTGTGTCGCCTCCCACCACGCATATCACATCCCTGAAATCTGTATGAAAAGAGAAAATCCGCAAAAGGATATTCCACGCAAACGAAGCGACACTACACACATGATGATAACAACGATGACCACCAAACGAAAGGACATTACACCATATTATGTCCTATGATTAACTTAGGCTATCTCAAAATTTATCTATTTCCATATCTGCATGCTTCAGTGACAACAGCTGTACCAGTTCGTACTCGTAAATTCACTTTTCGATTAAGTTTGCGGAGGTATGCATATTCTAGGACGAAAAATTCTAGATGGCTATCATCGAAGTCGAGAGTACTCGCCATGTGCACACAAATTCCGGGGATTTTCTGTTCTTATTTGTGGTCGCCTGGATGCGGTCGGGTAAGGCATTTTCATCAGTTCTCACTATCGCCGCCGGACATCAGCCATTTCCATTTGTGTACATGGATGTATGAAACTGGTGTGTTGTGGTTTCTCATGGTTATGTGGTGTTAGAGATATCCCGGTGGCCGTAGTGCTTGATGTTAATAACTGATGAATCGGAAGATATCACCGCCATGATTGGGGATAAAGGAGATTTGGGTTAACTTCTGTTTGTTCATTTGATTGAGGGCACCTCTTAGTGTTAGTTTTGGTTTCCCATTTGATTAGGCATTATTGGAAAACTCTCTTAAATGGTGTTCTCTACTAGAACTAGTGGTATTTTATGTCGCACCTGGTATGCTTACACTTCTCATCGACGTTCAAAATTAATTTTCTCCAATTTCCATGCTCGAAGTAAACTACATTCGTCAATATCCATGAACACATTCTATAAACCCACATCAATTTACCGATTGAGACATTGCAAGGATTCGACACATTCTTACGCTTAACTCCTTTACGTCACCGAACTATACCCAGACACGATTCAAACAATATTACTGCCGCAGCATACCAGTAGTAGGATTATTATCACCACACACATCAATGTCAGTTTCAGGATATTTCCTTCGCAGTCTTGAGAGACACCCAAAGAGGAACATAACAGGATATTATAATCTGCCATGTGATATTCACAAATTGCTACGATTTGGCATATTTCAACACTCGTATGCAAATTGAGCAAACGCATGTTATATCTGACGCAAAACATTGATGTGTTTGCCGAACGTGGATATTCTAAATTGATTGTGACATTGATGGCAATAATATTTATTGTGGGGTAAGTAAGTACTGAATGGTAATAGCATACAGTGGTGGGGAAAAGGAACGAAACATGTTGTTATACTCAGGAAGCGAGGAACAGATTTAATGATTTTTCAGGCTATCATTCGAATGTCTATAAGACAACTTACAATGTCAGTGCCAAATAACTTGTTCGGTGTTAGCTGGGACTCGAACCTAAGCCAGCATTCTCACCAGTCCAAAGCACTTTCTATTTGAGCTACAACGACATATTTGCAGATCAGATCTTTAAGCGTATATTGAAGGATGAAGCTGTCTCTAATGAACCATCAGAGTCATTCAGAATGAATGCTCGAACTTATGCTCTTCAGTGATAAAATCTAGAAGAAGTCTAGTGAAACCCCACCATTAAAAGAATAACCAAGACCACGATAAGCTCTGAAGCTTATAAAAAAGAATTCGCAATCTGATAAAGAGTAGAAAAAGTGCTAGTAGAAGTTTGGAAACAAGCGCCGCATCTTAAAGTGAGTGAAAACACAGTTTTCCAGGTTCCAAGCGAAGCAATATAGGTACTAATAGGTACGAAGCCAACGCCTTGCAACGAAAAGTTAACCCACCTTGACTTTTTGATGGGATTTTCGGTTTTAATTGGCTTGACAGTGGTGTGACTGCCTCCAATCTCCATGTCGTTCTTTAGTTATGAATATGAGAAGATGACACCAAGTCTGAAGACTGAAGCTCTCTTAATTCTAACAGTCTAAAGCTCAAGGATACCTCTTCGGTTTTAAGTTTCCAGCGATATTCTAGAACATTTTCAGATTCCTCAAAGAAAATAGTCCCGAGAAGGTGCTCTATTGAGAACAGGCGGACTATTCTTGCCAAAGCTTTTTTAAAGCCATTAAAATCCTTTCGAGATTAGCGTGGGGCACAATAGACTACAAGGTCGCACTGCATCACATTCGTTATGTTATTTCCCAAAGTAAACTTCTAACAAACCTGACAATGGCCAGGAAGTGTCGAAAAACTAGTCTTGCATGACAAGCGCTATACAAAACATCCTTGTTCAACTGATAGTTCAACTAAACCATGACAAAATCAGAAAGAAAAATTTTGTCAACCTCAAAGGTTCCGCGTCAGTGGTTTGTCATCATGTAAGTCCACTTTATACCAACACCGACTCTAAGTTATGATTTTATTGTCATGTCCAGCAACCAACTGTTTACAGAACTTCCTGTTACCGTTTCGTATCTTAGTGACGTGTCTGTGGTTTGTTAACATCCGTTTCAACAAAACGAAACAATAAAAAATGTTAGCTTCAACTATACTTCTTCCGCTTTTGATATGATTTCACTAAAGTGAACGAGATCCTGTTTTGACACCATACAATACACACACCACACGCTATGACCAACACAATGAGGAACAGTTTGTGGATTAACATTGCATTTTCACCGGTAGGTACATGTGTTTGCCAGATAAGCAAACAGCAAACCCAACGTTAACAAAATGCGAAGATATCACCGAAAGGAAGAAAAGGAATAATAATAAAGGAGAACCAGGATATGAATATTATTCATGGGAGAACATTCATTAAGAGTGTGCTTTTTTGACTTTTGTTCATCTACATGCACAGTGTACAGTGGAAGAAATTCTCATTAGTTCACCATGACACCAGGTTTCCATGGTATTTTGGTGAATGTATGATGGCTGGATTTGATTCACTATACCCAGTGGACATATCCTGTTAGATATGAAGAGAAATAAACATTTGGATGGATCATCCGCTGCCCACTTTAATATGAAGTTTAAAAAAATAAAACCTACTGGTGGTCTTAAGTTTGTTTCCTCCACTGTATACCGACCCAGAATGACAGGCACCACGATGGTGTGTAGCAGAGGATCTGTGAAATGTGCATAACAAATTCAATGTCCTGCCCCATATCTGGCCGGTAACCGGTGCATAAATACCCATTCTGCTGTCTCCTGTGATGTTGCGTCTGTATGTCTGTGCAGTACACAATGGAAATCGCCACAACACGGTGTATTTGTTCAGCATTTATCCGTTGGATACTGTATGAGCACATCCATCTGATTGTACACTGAACAACGATGATGATGGACCATGGATTTTTTATTTTATTTTTTATTCAAATAACACTCTTCTCTTTCCACTCGTTCTCTCTTTATATCCTTCCATTTCTTTGCACCGGAAAACGGATGCAGGTTTAGTTTTTGAAAACTGTAAAACGGTCTCCACCTAAGTGTTATTGAATCCGTTACGATAGTTGAAACGCAAACGATTTAAATAGGATATCCTTGTACAAGGACAACTGCCAAAGAACATATTCTTGGTAATTATTTCAATTTTTATTCGCTTCTTATCCTTTTGAGATAAAAACTTTTTCTAAGAAAGCAAAAGAATCTCTCAAAGTCTTTTGTTACCGAATACGTTTAATTATTTATCCACAAGGTGCCAGGTAACTTTAAATATTCAATTTTTCCAGCAATCACGATTGCTTATGTATGTTACACCCACACTGGGTTTGTGTACTTATAATTCAAAGGATATTCGTCAAGAAAGTAATTTCCTTTTTTATCAAAAAAAAAAAAGCCGAAGAGAGGAAAGATTTGATGTAAAAGAAACAATTTTAGAAACGCACACATAAAGTACACTGTGATGTACGTTGTTGATGTATACGATGCGAAAATGAAGGAAGTTGTAAACACGGATATATTAGATGTGATTTCTTTTGGTGAACACATGAGTACCGCTCTAGGCTTGACATAAAAATCCTATACTTGAGGGATGGGCTTTTTTATATGTCACATGTCGTAAATGTAAACGATTGGAATGCATGCGGTAAGGTGAAGAGTAAAATCTTAACAATCTAAGTTATGTTACGGATGACAATGGTTTGTGGTTTTGGGCTACTTAGAGACGTATATAAAAATGTGGTAATGGAGCGGTTGTATGATGGTTTGGTTTTGATGTTAGACTGACATGACTGGGTGATTAGAAATCAATTGCGACAGATGTGTGTGCTTTTCTGAAGCATAAGTGCATGTATTTTTTTTACAACCATTTTATGTTAGGTAGGCTGTACGCATTCCCAACTCATTACTGAATGAACCCTATCTTTCAAACTAAACTGACAGAAAGTCGTTTTGAAGATATTAAAAGTTGGGTCGCTTACCGGGATATGCCAGTGTCTTGACAAAGCCTAGAAGTTTGTCACCAATTTCGAAACAATATTTCTCAGTAGAGGATCTCTGATGAGTGGAAGCGGAGTATATTATGGCACAGATGGTTTCGATATAACGTAACTAGGCTTTAAGAGCGCCAATGCATAGATTGACCTTGTTATTCATTTGGAAACCCTTATTAAAGAAATTCAACAACTGGACTAAAAGATGTGAATTGAACATAAACTCTAAAAAAAAACAGAGATACTTTGGTCTTTGCACGACTAAAAGAACCGTTCCACCGTTTGGGCCTTTATGACTCGATACAACTCCTCTCCAAGTCTCAGAAAAGAGGAGATACTTAGGGTGCATTCTCGACAGTAAACGGACACGGAAAGGTTACACTTTAGAAAGAATAATGAGAGCGTCGATCACTTTTAATGTTTGTAATGAAATCTTCTGTAAAAAATGAGCATACGCCAAGTCTGGGGACCAACGGAAGAAAAGACCACAAGCCTCAAAGCACTTAACAAGACCCAACGACTAGCATGCAAAGGCAAAACTGGTGCCATTTGAACCATTCACCTGGAATCCTTGAAACTATTTTGGACAAAACTATAAACTGACTCGGATAATCTCACACCATCTCCTGACTTCAGCTTAAGAACAATCATTCCCTCACGAGATGACTGGGCTAGCAGAAAGGCATTCAATCCGAACGAAATTTTGATTTCCACAGATGGGTCAAAAACCGGGTTTCGGAATCTACTCGCCAAAACCCAACATTACTCGGTCATTAAGACTGCCCAACCACGGTTGTGTGTTCAAAGGGGAAGTCGTTTTAGCAATCGTCTAGACAGCCCAAGAATTATCAACGAAGCTAGTCTCGTTGGTGGGTCTCGGGACAAAATGGTATCAACGGGAACGAAATGTGGGATGATTTAGCTTGGAAGAGTTAAGAACGTTGCCTATCCATGATTAATCACTGAGTATTACCCTGCCTAGCCCTCGTTAAATCCAGCATAGCACGAGACTTCCAAAGACAACTTGACAAGAGATGGAGTGCACTCTCATCATGCAGCATATCCAGAGAACTCTAGATAAAAAATAGGTAACATTCTTGCGTTAAACAAATCAAACTAAATGCTCTTCATAAGGATTATCACAGACTACAACCTACTAGCGGCTTACCTTAGAAGAATGAATCCGTAGGGATACGAGATGCAGGCACCACTTCAATATACCTACCTACAGGGATTCTAGGAGAGACCTCTGTCATTCTGAGTAGAGTGAAAATCCCCTCCATACTTCACCCTCATCGGAGACTTAAAGCACCATAACGAGATATAGTCTGGTCTAATCGGAAGCTTTTATAAGTGGAGAACATAAGGTTTCGAAATTTCATCAAGGTTTCACCACGTCAGTGGATAGTGCCTTTGACGACTAAGGGAGCTGAGACAGATTCGAGTCTCAAGCAAATTTTGTTCACCACATCATCCCTCGCCAGGCAAAGAAAGACCTCCAAGAGTGTAATTTCCCATGGAAAACATCTCGGAGTTGGTAATAAAAGTTGTAGGTACCTTCCATTCTTGAGATGCAAATACAACACACAACACGAATGGTTGCAAGAAGCTGGACCTTTGTTCTAGGCATTGCAGCAAAAAATAAATAAAGAACAAATAAATTGGCGCAACAGCTCATAGAGATTTAGGGCCTAGCTTCTCGAGACCATTTATGTTGTGTTTGGTATATTTTTCGCACGAATGTAAGGAACCATCAGTTTCTTTTTGCCGGCTCCGGGTGGTAGATTGAGAAGCTTTTCATGACAGATTATACTCTTGAAGGTTTGTCATTCCCGCAAAGAGGTGGTGTCGCTAAAAAAACGTTTGGTTGCTTTGAGGCTCGACCACGTTTCCTCTCGCTAAGCAGTCCAAAACACTAACCACTAAGCCACGGCAATTACACAATCTTACAACATCCGCTCTAAACTTTGTTGCTTCTTACTTCCAAAGTACTTTAAAGGGGAATCGACATACTCAGAGAAGATGGACTTTTTTGCCTTAGCTGACTGCGGAAGGACAGTGTAGAAAATTGAAACCACACTTTTGGGGGTTGAAACATTTTTTTAATTAATTTGGATAAACTAATCGAAGAGACTTATTGATTAAGGTCGATGTTTATCTCGATCTGTAGCGACACCTAGTGTAGATAAGCGGTGCAAAGAAAACTTTATCCAAAACAGTTTTAAGAGCACAGAGCGTACACATCCTTAAGTAAAAATGTATTCCAATTACTCTATAACCATCTTGAGAACATGTAAGACTTATGTGCCCTAACCAATTCCATATTTGTTCGTTCTTAATTCTAACTTACTCTGCATTGCAAAATCAAATGAGGAGAAAACTTCCTCCAGCCAATTAAAAATTCTTAACACCTACTGTATGCGATGGCATTTAAGTTAAAAAAGTCTCACGTGCAACAGCAAACACCAGAGAAAGATGTCCTCCAAGAATGTTTCTCTGATTTCTCAACTTCCTTAAACAGAGAGAGAGAGAGAAAGAGACGTTTTTATGTGTAAAAAACAAGCCATAACTTTGTCCTTAGTTGTTTGTTTGTTTTTTTTTTTTTTTCTATTTTCGGCAACTTTTCCCAACTCTGCATTCCTCAAGGATACTACTTTAAATATGAAATTTTAAAAATGTCGTAAGTTTGCCAAGAACTTCTCAGCATTCACTTTACCTCTCTAACTGAGGCCACATGCAATGCGGAAATTTTTGATGGAATGCAGCAGTGCTTTGAACACGTTAATTTAATTAAGATTCTTGGCAAGGACCAATGATAATTTTCTCTACGAATCCTAGAAATGAACAGCGTGTCGTTCTTGGAAATGTTTTTGTTTTTTTTTCTTTTCCAACAAAAATGCTAAGTATTTCACCACAAAAGGACTTCGATTTGAAGTCTTGCATAAAAGATCCAAGGACCTTTGTTAACAAAAATACATTTTAAGACGATAACTTGAATGGAATCCTTAAAATTTCTTCATCAACTTTGTCGTGACTTATAAAAGACAAAAAAAATTAAATAACTGACTAACCTGAATTTGGTTGTCCATTGCTGTTCGGCCGTGCCGATGGTGCTCCATCACGTGCTTCCACTTCTAGGGCGTAGGCGCCTTTCTTCTCTCTGTCAAAGACGGTCTTGGTGAAAATTTCTCCACTTTGTAAATTTATCTCGAAGAATTCTTTTCCTTCATTTCGCGGCGAATCAACAATGTAGTAGTAAACCTGTAAATGAAAAAGAAAAAAAAAATGATAACTTTCTCTCTTTCTCTGTAAACAAGGACGAAAAGGATTAGAAATATAAATGTATGTATAGGTATGTCTGCTTCAATTCTATCCGCATAAAATGCATTATCCTGATCACGATTTTTCAAAGCTGTACCATAGCATTACCCTTTGCTTTAAGGGTATCCTGATTTTCAGTTGCTAGGATAATGCTCATTGCGCGGTTTCAGTAGTATCCCTTACACTCCTATTCTTTATTTTCACTTCAACGAAGCGAAAGCAATGGAAATCCTAATTAGTTTGGAGGTCTAGTTTTTTTTTTTTTTCCTGCTTTTGGAAGTAGTTGTCGTTGTCGTGCAGTTTACTCTTCTATCCGACTCTTATCCCTAGTCCGGATAAATTTAGTTTGAAAACTAGTTAAGCTTATGCACTCGTTTTTTTTTTCTCCCTCTGTCTCTCTAATGGTGGTCTTATGGTATCCTGGGTGACTATATCACAATCGCCTGGAAATTGTAGTTATAGTCGTTGGCAGATTATAATTACGTATTTTTTTTTTTGCTTGTTTTTGCAACCATCCTTCCTCCACTTTACCATGACAATGGTGACGAAAAAGTTAGGGTATCCATTCTTTACCTAAGTTCCGATTTTTTTTTTTCAAGTTTACATCCACTAATTGTATGAATTTAATCTGAAAACGGAATGCAGGGGCATTCTCTTATTTCCAGGATATGAGCAAGACCCGGTCTTTGTTTAACCGAAGGGAATGCACTTCTATCATTTTGTGTAATCATTATTTTGTTTTATTTTTCTTAGAAGAGATGACTAACAGCGGACATAATTAAAACGATTTTAAGGGACCAACAGACAATAAAAAGTCTGTTCTGTGGAGAAGGTTCAAAGTTGATAACATAGCCAAAGTAAGTCACAGGAATGTACACAGATTCCAACGTAATTAATTAGTGGTTTTACTTGATGGTTACATCTGTTGGACGTTGGACGTTGCACATGTGCATATAAGCAAAATTATTTTCGGCAGGAGCAGAAACATAACCTCATCTAACAATATGGATTCAGCATTGGGATGGGTTTTAATTAAAATTATGTTTTTGGCAAATTTGTGCAATTACTTTTTGAGAAGGAACACTGGAGAGTTAAGGATTTACTCAACCAACGACCAAAATGCTGTACCGCATCGTAAAATTGTTTCTTTCTAAAAAAAGGATGCAGAGTCTGTTAAGTCTTGATACGTATTTAACGCCCACTAAGTTTTATGAGTAAATAAATGCCAATGTTTCTTGGAAGGAAGTTCTTATAAATAGATTTTCCATTGAACTCATAAGTGCATCCTTCAGCGTGCTATCAAAATTCCAAAGAATATCCCAAAGTTGACGAAGGTCAGATATCCAATTACACAAGAAGGATGCCAATACACACCCATGGTATTTTGTGTTAATCAAGGGTAATTCGACTTCGTAGAATCGGTATTTTGTTGCAGAAATGGACTTGAAGTTCATTTCTCGTTTTACTGAGGCTGATTTATTCTGTATCCTCTTTCATTGGAAGAAAAATGTCTGCAAAAAAACAAAAACGAAAGGTTGTGCAGGTGCGTCGATTAGGGATAATCTGATGCCTAGGCTGGAGAGAGATTCAACCTTGTATAAGGTGTCACATACACACACATTTGTACAGAAGATGACTTAACGTCAGCATCTCTTTTTACCTCTCAGATCACTTTTGGCGTTATCCAGAGAAAAAAAATTGTGTTAAGGGAACTTCAACTGGAATTTGTATATCGCCCAAGGATAATAATATTTTTTGTCATATGATCTGTTTTACATCAAAGGACGCTCTCAATTGTCGGGAAGTCTCTGAGAAAGGGAATTGACGCTACCAATTTGTAGGACAATCTCTGCAATTCTTTAACTGATGCGATTTCGGAGACCAACTGCACTAGACAGATCTGCTTAAGCAGTTTTGTGTAGATAGATAAAATACTGTTTCATTGGCTTACATGTGGAAAGATTTCGACGTTTTAGGGTCTGTAAGAGCTGTAGGGGAAAAGAGATGATGATATGGCTTTATTCGAGAGCATTTCTTTTCGATAATCTCTGGCAGAGGCGGATATCAGAAACTTTTAGGGGTTTTCAGGACTATGGAATGCATCACATGGTGTCACAATAGACTGTTTTAGTCATAGTAGAGGCAACCATCCATACCAAACCCGGTGCCTAATGAAAAGCTGAAAATTATTCTCGTGTTACATAGGTTTTACCAGTGGTCGCTTACTACAGCCTCACTCAGATCACAAAGGCTCCATTGTGTTCCCCGGTGTGGGATATTTGAAAAAATGGAATAAGGAATCTTATTGATTGGACTCCATGAGCCAACTTGAGTTTCTTCGTGAACCAACCCGAATGAGACTCACGTTATATAAAACGGACATTATTGGGATAAATATGAGTTGAGCTACGGTACAGATGAAACAATAAATCATTTTATGGCATCATTATGACCGAATTGATGCAGCCAAGATCACAATCACGAGTCTGTGATTCCCCAATACCAATATCAGATAGGAAAGCGTTTTTTTATGACAGTTTTTTACGACAGGCAAAGCGATGATTTCAAAAGATGGCATCTAAGCTACCAATTCACATCAAGTTGATTCTGTGCCGCAACATTGTCAAGGTGGTAGCCGAAACTACACTAAAGTACCAGCTACCAACACCCAAAAAAGCCTGTGGATGATGAAACAAGAGAAGGGCTTTTAAAAGAGTCAGACTCAGATAAAAATCAGTTGCACTTACGTCGTTGTCTTACTAGAGGGGCGATATATAGATGTGTTTAGCACTAATTGCCAACATCCAAAGAGGATGAGAGGATGAGAGGATGAAAGGATGAGTGGATGAGAGGATGAGTGGATGAGAGGATGAGAGGATGAGAGGATGAGAGGATGAGAGGATGAGAGGATGAGAGGATGAGAGGAAGAGAGGATGAGTGGATGAGAGGATGAGAGGATGAGAGGATGAGAGGATGAGAGGATGAGAGTATGAGAGGATGAGAGGATAAGAGGATGAGAGGATGAGAGTATGAGAGGATGAGAGGATAAGAGGATGAGAGGATGAGAAGATAAGAGGATGAGAGGATGAGAGGATGAGAGTATGAGAGGATGAGAGGATGAGAAGATAAGAGGATGAGAGGATGAGAGGATGAAAGGATGAGAGGATGAGAGGATGAGGGGATGAGAGGATGAGAGGATGAGAGGATGAGAGGATGAGAGTATGAGAGGATGAGAGGATGATAGGATGAGAGGATGAGAGGAAGAGAGGATGGGAGGATGGGAGGATGAGAGGATGAGAGGATGAGAGGATGAGAGGATGAGAGGATGAGAGGATGAGAGGATGAGAGGATGAGAGGATGAGAGGATGAGAGGATGAGAGGATGAGAGGATGAGAGGATGAGAGGATGATAGGATGAGAGGATGAGTGGATGAGAGGATGAGAGGATAAGGGGATGAGAGGATTGTCTACGTTTTTGTTAAGGATCGAGATCAAGAGCATTTTGTTAAGGATCACGGTCTACATGGACAACATTATCAAAAGTCGGGGTAGACGTGTGTAACAGTGGGGTTTTATGGGTGCAGAAGTGGATCGATGGCACTAGTGAGAATAAATATTTGAAAATACGGTCCATCTAGGTGACCCTAGCTACAGCAAGAACTCGAAGAAAGGAAATCATTGCTAGAGCAACGCAGGATTCGATACTGGCACCTGATCTCTGGAACATCTCCTGGTAAGGTATGCAGACGCTATCAGTAAGCTGATTACGGCGCAAAGAAAACTCAACCACGTCATGAGATGGGTACATCTCTGGATGGAGGATGGTCTTGCCACAGAAAAGAGGAGGGTAGTCCAACCTTGGTCTAGTAAACTGGAAGCAGCGTGTTCCGGACCGTGAAAGATGGAAAGCGGAATTAGTTTAGGCTCAGACCCTCTAAGGATAAGTAAGTCCTTCTGATTAGGAAGACGATCCCGACTATCATTAATTTTCAAGTTGAGTCTGAGATGATAACCAGTGTGTGTAATGGGGGACCATTGTGTGTGTACCTGCTAACCTGCCTCGACCGGGTAATAGAAGATATCACTGCAACCACGGTCGCCGACGCATTCTTCCAGCACTGGGTCGCACGATTCGGCTGTCCCCTTCGCCTTACTACGAATCAAGGTCGGCAGTTTGAATCCACCTTATTCAAGAGGTTCGCCCAGCTCATCGGATGCCACCGCATTCACACCACCGCCTACCAAACGCAAGCAAATAGAGTAGTAGAGCGGTGGCATTGGACACTTAAGAGCTAAGGAGGACACTACAGAAAACATCACCTATGTTTGCCTCACATCACGCGAAGCCCATCTTCATCTCAAAGGATCTTGGCACCGTTTCACACGTGCATTTGCGTTTTGACAGCACCCAGCGATCGTTGCAGCCCCCTTACGCTGGACCGTATCCAGTCTTGGACCGGAGCTCTCATGCCTTTAAACTGGCTCTGCCGAATAAAGAAGCGTATGTTTCGGTTCAGCGCCTAAAACCAGCTTACCATCTTGTGGACGTAAACACATCAACGCCACCTTCTGTGCGGATAAATTTTTGGGTCTTAAAATGATTATGGATGTGTATCATGGACTGTAAAGCCCACATCGGCACTGTAGCTTGTTCGGTTAAGTGAAAGTCTAGGAATCAAAGGCTCCTTTAGGGTCGGCAATGACTGGAATTCATTTCAAGCCTAAGACGCTGCGGAGATGATTAAAGAACAAACGGCATACTCGACAGTGTCATTGCTGTGAAGATTAACAGTCAGGCTGCTTCTAAGCCTCTTTACTCGATAGAGGTAAAGGTTTATAAAACTTTGCAAATAGTACCGGACCACAATGCGGGCCGAGAAATGAAGGAATTGCAAAACAAAAGCTTCCATCGCTTCAATACAATGCTTTTCTCTTTGTAGAGATTTAGCGGAGACGCACCTATACTCTTATAAGGAACTGCGTCATCGGTATTCATGCTGAGTGACACGAGAAGTCCACAATGAATATTGTAGAAGTCACGAGGTTCCGGACGAAGAACACTTGATAGACTTGAAAGAGCTATGCCACCTGAGCTCGAACTTGAACGACTCTAAATCAGGGATGTCCTTTCTATTCTGGATACAATTGATGATCTATGTAAGTGAGCTGATGAGCGACGTAATATTCCATTTAAACAGACTCAAACGCGCTTTGCTTTAATTTTTTTTTTTTAAATCACTTCAGTGACTTCCTACTAATGATGTCTTCCATTAAAGTGACAATTTTTCCATTCTCTTTAACATTTTGTTGTCTTCACGCTTCAACTGAGCTTATCATTTCAACATCAACCTTCATTGCCACCTACTCAATTTAAACATATTTTCGTTTCAAATTTTCACCACACTTCCAGCCCCACCCCAACCCACCAACCATCAACACAAAATTGAATTCTAAAGACATTAGCGTTTGTCTCTCAACCTTCTGCAAGCGAATATACGCTTCACATTATATTACCTGATTATTTGGGAAGGTTCCGTCCTTGTCAATGGCATTCACTTGAGTAACCTTTGTGCCAATTGGTTCACCCTCAAGTACGGTCTCTTGTTCTCGTTCCGTAAACAGCGGGATCTCATCATTAACATCCTCGAGCATTATGTATACTGTTGCCTCTGAAGCTAACTGTTGGGCGCCATTGTTCTGTAAAGAAAAAGAAAATGAGAAATTTAAATTTTCATCTGTGGCCTGGAAATATATACATATGTGTGTGTGTAGAGTGATTAATTATTTGAACAATTCAAATGTCTTCTCAAGAATGTCCCCTTAATTGGGGTAAATTAGAAAAGGATTTGACTATCATTGACAACGCACAAACATACAAGTTATGTGTATCGAAGGAGTATAAAGAAAACAAACTTTCTTCATGTGTATCCTTTTCACTTCGATTCAAATAACAATCCACCACCTACGGCATCTAATCTCAATAATCCATAATTCAAGTCATTTCCACCAGACCAGCCTGAGGGCTGCAAACAAAAACAGGATACATGCTGATTTTTATGACCACTACATGATTGGTATATCCTAGTAAATGTCGACCCACAAATATCCCTCCCATCATCCTGCTTGCCTTAACAATAAAATTATACGTTGGCAATGATAAAATTATTTGGTAAGGATCTTCGTCTCGTCGCTGAGTGTGTATGTCTGTCTGTTTTTTGAGATTGGGGAGTTTGTTGTTGCCTGTGAAGGTCATAATTCAAAAAATTAATAGGACATAAAGGAAGATAAGAAGTTTCTCTCCTTTCAAACTTGGTCTCACAACTACTTTTATTACCTAATCGATGGTATAACTAAGAAATTTTTATTACCAAAGTAGACATGCCTTAATGTCCATCTACTTGCCAACTAAACGGACACAATTGGTAATAAATTCAATTGGAATCACTGCAAACTTCGATTTGGGGGCGGTGATTTACCCACTTACCCCCGATAAGACCACCGAGATATAACATAATCTCATCTGTGATGTTGACAAACTCAAAATGGCTCTCAGAGTTCAGTTTATAACAAATTGAAAATCAGTTTGACAAATGTCATGCCAGCAATACGAACTGCTGCCATTTGAAAGGATGATAATCAATCAGTGTCCACGCATTTATATCAATATCGATTGAATTGAATCCTTGCTCATTGAATGCACAGCGATGCAAAGAGCGTACGCAATGTTTGCACATCAAATGCGTGGAAGGACATGTCACTGGTTAAGTCTCTATGCATATGCCGGAGTGAATTGACCCAGATTGTAGATGTTACCCATGAAGGATGTCGGTTGTGCAATGTGTAATGAAGGATATAGGGGTGGACTTTTTGTGGTCATTTGTGGCAAACAATGACGGGACACACACGTGCTCTATGCATACAAGCATTTTCGTTGTTAAACACAATTCAGTTGACAAATTAAATAATAATATTCAATGCGTGAGTGGAAATTCACAAATAAAATTTAAAAAAAAAATTGTAGACATGACTGATTTTCTAATTGGAAATGTGTTGATGACTGTGAATAACCTTTGGATAGATACACCACAACTCCATCAACACCATTCGGTATCACCAGTAGATCTACCTTTTTGCAGGAAAAACAAAGACATTCTCAAATTGGATTGCAAAATTTAATTAAATGTTTGCGTTTGTACACAGCTATTGGGATTTGAAGTTTTAAATGGACTTTTCGAAAGAAAAGGTCGATACAGTGAGTGAATTAATTCAATAGCGATGCATGATGACTCACACATGTCAAGGGATACTTTGCGATATAACACTTTGGTTTTTTAATTCAGTTTAACAGTTTAAAAATGTCTGAGGAAAAGATTAAGAGATGTCGATCGAATTGTATTTAGGAAACCCTTCAAGAATAATTAAGGGAAGCTATGGAAAACCAGCAGTTCCGTCCATCCGATCTGGGTGAAGTAAAGACATATCTGAGCTTAAGTCCAACAAAGCTGCTGCAGCGAACTGCCTGACTGCCGTGCGTTTTTGAAAGCGGTAGGCGAGGAATTGGTAAGGAGCATACACGCACACATCTCTAAACTTAGGTCGCACGAAAGTATGCCCGATGAATGGAACCTCAGCATTACTTGTCCGGTCCTAAAGAAAGGAGGAACTGGCCCAACTACAGAGGCATCAGTCGCCTAGAAGATCTTATTTGCCGTCAACAACCTGGTTGGTCCATATCAGTGTGGCTTTAGACCAAGAAAGTCTACCATCGACCAAATATGCTCCAAATCGATACACACCACCTTTAAATCGATTTTAAGATCGCATATGACAGCATCTATAGAGACGAGCTATATAGAGCAATGTCTCGTCCGTTTGTGCAGGATGACGATGGAGAATGCATACTGGTCCATCGAAGTCGGTAAAGAACTCACCGAGACCTTTGATGTCAAAAAAAGGATTTAGACAAGGCGATGCGATTTCTTTAACATCATCCTTGAAAGTATACTGCAAAACTCACACGCCAACACAAGGGGCACAATCTTACTTGGTGACAGAAAGTCCCTTAAGCTTTTGACAACGAACGGCATAAGTCAAGCTTACCTTTTACAATTCGAACACGATCACTCCCCACATCTACTGTGTGAAACCAAAAGCCTCATTGGAAAAGCCAAACCTGACAGAACCCGATTCCTATGGATTATTTCTATGCAAAATCGTTTTGCTAATCACATACCAACCACACGACCTTTAACCAAAATCAAAGCGTCTATAACCACGCGGCTATAATTACCGTGCCCAACAAAGAACTTCGTCAACAAAGTCAAAGAGAAAAAAAAAATGAATGTTTCAAACTAACCACAATTGCGCTTCTGAATTAAGTCAAAAGCCAATTCCACCGACAGACGAGGACCAGTTTCAATCATGCGCCAACAGAAAACACCGACCGCAGCAACTAAAACGATTTAAAAACTTCTCTGAGAAATTAATTCCGACATTCATAATCGTCCAACAATTTTGCGGTGAACAACATGAAACGTGTCCTTCGAAAGTCGGCACCTAGTCGTCCTTGTACAGGAGTCGCCTCCTCAATTCGGTTCCCCAAAAATACACCACTGTTGTTCAACGACGACAGCGGTTGTCCCTTTTTTTTTTTGTGTCGTCGTCCGTTCGATGTGTGTTATTATCGTTGGTCCAGGACCAAAAAAGGACGTGAAAGCAAAGTGGAATATTTTATTTTTTTATTTTTTCTGTTTGTAAAATCCTTTGCTTTGCCACAATCAGAGAAATTTTGTGAACATGTGCACACTCTCGACAGGAGAAGAGCCTCCTATAGCGCCAGATGACAATATGGGACAACCAGAGCTACCATCACGTCGAGAATTGTATCGCATAGATATGACAGACAATTTCAATTCATTATACAAACTTTGAAGCCACCTCCAGCAGTGTAGTAGGTTGTCATGGTGTGTGTCCTGTTGTATTGTGCTGTGTAGCGTGGTGTGGTGTAGACCGTGTGTGTTCTCTTCACTCAAAATTCGTATAACTAACTAATTTTATAAAACATGGAATTTTGGGGAAAATTTATTCACATATATCTGCCATGGGTAATGTGTACCCAAAATACCGACACACGAAAAGGATACAACATGGAGACAACATCAGCTGGTGTGGTGTTAGTGTCCTGTCGTCCCCAAGGCATAGGGTAGATTTATTTAAATCGATTGCTTGCACCATAAAGATTTAATTGAGATAAATCATCCGGAAGGGGATAGAACGTATAAATATGCATATGGGGCGTAAAACTATTAGTCTATGTCTATACTAACAACTAATAATGGACCCGGTAAAGACTAATAACAGTTATGAACAATTTTTGGTCATAAAACACTCAATTGGATGTGTAATTTGTTATATGGCACTGCCGGGCAAACCCATAACGTTACTTTAATGTGATGCCCGCGGGATAGGTCATCAAGACTAGATATATGTATCATGACAAAGGTGTACCTTGGGTCAAACGACTCGATTGTATGTTTGAGATTCAAATGAGTACGGAGAGGCAGGTGCAGACATCGTTAAGGGGTTGTACAGATCTGTCGACTTCTTAATTATAAGAAACCTCGTTCGTGTCGTATAAGCTGATCATTGGTTCGGTTAACTCAAACCTTCAATCGGAGAGCTTGCTTAGGACCGTGACAAAGCCTCCAGTGTCATACTACAACATCTACACACGATTATGTCCCTAAGGAGCCAAGATAACTACTTTGTTTTGAAATAACGTCTCACCTCAAAGCCGGAGAAATTGGTCTTTGGGGAACGAAATGACAAAAAGCTAGTTCATTACGAGCAATCTGTCCGAGATTCTATAGATCGTCTGTTATGCCCGTCTTACACTACGTACGCAATTCATCAATTTCGAGTTCAATGCATTAAATTCTTGTGAACGAAACTTTCAACTTTTTCCAACCAACACATTGGAGACGCTGCTCAACTAGTGTACGGATTCGCGTTCCTCGTTGGACATGGTTTTATATCGCATTGAGCAAAGCCAAAATGCCGAAAATGGACAACCCAGATAGCGATGGATTTAATTTCAGCCACAGAAACTAGGAAAATCAGCTGGACACTCTGCCGAGAGCATTCAACTCTTTGCTCAACGTCGGAGACTTCATCTAGTGTACGAGCGTATCAATGGGTGTATCAACTCGTTCACCAACCACACCGAAAACGCAGTTCATCAACTCGAGCAAAAGCTTTATTTGCCAAAACCACACAAGTTGATCAACTAGGTGTAAAGCTATTTCAAGCTTTTAAGTCTCCAAAACGCGACGAACTACATGAGCTGTACAACAATATCGACGCCTCGAGTGAACGCAGCTTCAAGCTGAATAAAGAAGCTAATCTAGCATCTAACCTTGATAATCCTAATCAGACTCTAGTCTTAAGTAGCCGATTCGGAAATAGATCGGAAGTTGCAAAGTGTAGTGTTAAGTTAAGGACCGGGCTAACTGGAGAGGTTTGTTAGTTGAGACCCAGGTTCACCCCGCACTGTAGCACCACCTAAGTTACTCAGTAAGTAAAGTGTAGACCATCAACGCACAGACTTTGCCGCCTTATAAATCATAAAAACGAATAGCATTTGAAAAAGATCCTAAATGCATGTTCCAACAATGTTGGGATGAAAATTCAAGAAAACTACTCACCAAAGAACATTTTTTAATCTTAAATTTCATAAGATTTCGTAACGGCTAAAAACGATTTTAATCGAACGAACGCGCACACGCGAAAAAGAAAAAAAAAAAGACAAAGAAACAAAATCCCATGAAAAAACCTCTTATTTACCTAACAAATCACCACACAACACATGTAGAATCAATAAACAAGTTATAAACTACAGAAATATGTAAACATTTCGTTAGAAAAATATGAAAAAGTTGCAAAAAATGAAAAATTTTCTTTTGACAAACGATCGCGGACTCAACCCGAATACTTTAAACACCGAACACTGCACTGATTGACATTTCGCTAAGAAAGTGACGAGTGGAAGGCAAGTGGAAGGTATTCATGTGACAAGTGGTACTAAGTTGACAAGTGAAAACGCTAAGGTGCAGGTTACACTGAGTAAAATTTAATTCTTAAAGATTTAAATTGATTTTTTTTTGGTTTTTAAGTTTAATTGTGTGAAAGGTTAATTTTGATGATTTTTTTGAGCTGGCGAGCTCATCAGCAATCTCGTTCGTTTAGGCAGACGATATGATATACAAGGACGAAGCCAAATACACACTTTGAACAAGGTTAAGTTAATGTTACTGCCAGTTTAAGCCACTCTTTAACCAATGATAGGTCCATTATGAGACCGCATGAATCTTGGAGAGATTTCCCTTACCTAGTGGTGATCCGGCCAAGACTGACTGAAGACTACTACTCCATTGATACAACAATAGGGTTCAAATCCCCTTACGCGAAAGCTAAATTGATGCTTTAAAAATCAATAATCCTGTCTGTCCGATTTGATGACGTCAGGTCAAGACTTCGAAGATAAGCAGGGAAGTGCAGAAGATTTTAAAATTCTTATATTTGGTACCGTTGTTCCAATGTGACACTGCAAACACGGACAAGAGCCCTACGAGCAAAGAAGGGGAGAACAAAGTGCATTGAGAAGTGTCCAAGCAGGAATGATGCTTGAACGTTCTACGAAAAGGTAAAAAAAAAAAAACATGCCACAGTTTCAAAGCGCGAACAGAACCTTGCAGAGATGAAAAAGGGAATATTGTAGAAGAGTTATAGTCGGATCTGAGAATATGTAGTGACCACAAGGTTAGGTTAGGTTAAGTTGGGCGGCTATCCCCACTGAGCAGGGATCCACTTATGCCAGCACGAAGGCCCATTGTGAAACCGCGTGTAGAAACCAGAAACCAGCCTCAGAAACCTCCCATGTAGAATTTCCTCTACTGCAGGCTATTTAAGAAGGGCGAACACGATCAACACACCGTTGTTACACAAGCCGATCCATTTCAGCTGGATGGTGAAGGGAAACACTTCCGCCCACTAGACCACAATTTTAAAACTAAAGTCTTACGGGCCTCCAAGAGCTGTACTCGAGCCTTGCGTGATGAGTATTGCGTGTGAATTGCTGAAGGGGAGTGCAATAACAAGTAAGAAGACGAATCATATTTCATCCCATCTATGAGGATCAGGGATTTGGATGAAAATCACAACTTAAGAATGCAACGAGAAGCTAAAGGATGTCAAGCTAGTAGGGTTTTCGAATTGCTACCATCGGGTTTAGAATATAAAAGAAAAATAAACTTGATTTTTAAAAGAGGGCAGTAGCCTTCATCTACTTGAAAGACATTCATCGGGAGCCCAATAAAGTAAGTAAATTCTTTGTAGTCAACTGATAAATCACTCTTATGTTCTGAGAATCAGTATTGAAATTGACTTTTAGCCGGCTTTTGTAAGACCTTGCATCAAAAACTTAAGAAACATCTGACTAAGTCTCCCTTCCCGATTGCCCCATGCATTTCATTTGCAATTTGTATAAAAGCATCTAAGATGATTTGAAAGTAGAAAATCACCTCAATTGCCCCTGCCTGGGACACTGACTTATATAAAAGGCTGTTTATGCAAATGGAATCATTGTAACAGGCCGTAACTAATTTTATAAATATGAAGTTTTTCCACAATGAGAAATACACATACACAGAATTAATTAATTTCAGATGCATGTTATTAAGTTCATAACAAAAAAAAACCAATGTTACACCCTCTTCCCAAAAGCCATGGGGCAAAACGCAAACAAGCTTCCTCTGATCCGAAAGTAACCTCATCAACGCATACTTAAATTTGTAAACAAATAAATTTGTGCTGAAATCAATCACTTTGAGGCATAATTTTCCAATCCCTTGCAAATGCAATGAATCATAGTTTTATTAAAAAATTCCATTCATGTGGAATGAATAATTAAAAGCATTTTCCGATATACACAACCCAGTAAACACGACCTTCAATGTAACACGATAATTTTAATTAAAAAAAAAATTATTATAATAAAAATTCCACTAATTGAGTATGCTACGTGAACAATCGATATTGTAAATTGTATTTAGTTTAATCAAAAAATAAATTAACATTAGATGTAAATTCATTCAATTTCGATTGCGATTAGACATAGAGATGCACTCCTCATTTGTAATGTAATGGCAACGAAAAGAAAATAGAACCTTTCCCGATTGCCTCGTTTAATTCTTAGAAATCCCTCTTTGGGGAGAGACTGACAACGCAAACTGTTCCACAAGGATGAAACAATATCCAAAGGAACCAACAGCATAATATGCGGTACGTAAACTCTATTTGAAACTATGCATGATGGTAAAATGTGGAAGGATAAATTATCCTGCAGGTAAACAGCGCACAGAACTTTGTACAACCCCATCACAGGAGTTGAAAAAATATGAAAAAAGTAAAAGAAAGGACAAATAAGAAAAAAAAATAAAGATAAAACAAAGTAATCTTTTGGATCTGTGCTCACTGTGAACTGGAAAGGAAGTCAGGTTCAAAGGTTTTTTTTTTTCCACTTCCCAAAATGTTGGTCGCAGATATACCATGCAAAAGTTAAACACAAAGGACCAGTTATACTTTCTCATCTTTTACTCTCGTTCTCTTATTTTTTATTTTTTGCTGTGTATTGTGCATCTTCAACATGGGCAACTCGAAAGGATTTACACATAGATGCAGTTTTCAGTTTTTTGAACATAATTTGACTAATTGATGCTGATATTTGCCAATTGAGTGTTCCTGAAGGACATACAAACTTGCATGTCAAAGAATTTTCAAATTTCACATGATATATAATGAGCGGATCCTTGTGTCGTTTTTAGAAAAAGTTGAAAATATTTGTTGCAATAACAGCGGAGGTTTATTCTTACTCAAATCCTTGAGCCAAATACTTAAAAAAAATGATACGAAGCACCGATTTTTTTTTCACATAGCGCACCACTGATTCGAAAAAAAATAAATAATGTGCACCCCTCAGTTTTGCTTAATGTCCTTGAAAAGAGAAAATTCAAAAGTGATGACTTGGGCTAACACACGAGGCTGTCACACAGAGCTGTTCATGCGAACAACACTGAAATGAGATAATTAGTGTCCTTGGAATCAGGCTGTATGTGAATGACATTGACTCAAATCAATTTAGGATCAAAGCGTTATTGCTTTGGAGGTGATGGGTATGGTCTTCGAAACCAAAAACAAGGCATAATGACCGGATCTTCTATGGCCTTTATAAAAGTTCGTAAAAGACTATTCTGTAAAATTAATAACGTCTTTTGTGGGAGGAAAAGTTGATTTGCATCATTCATACGTATTGATGGCGAGCAGAACCCTAATGAAATGGAGTTCAACGTCTTCAAATAGCCTTTAAGTGACTGAAAGGACGAAGCTTTGAATACAAATGAAATGAATCGAAATTGGTTTAGTGATTCTCCAGTTACAAGCGGACATACAAACATACATACTTAAGAGGTCTTAAATTTCAAATGCTGTTAGACTGTAAGTACATTTTAAAAGAATACTCTCTGAGCTCGGTCCTCGAAATCGAAAAAGTCAACGATATTATGCTAGGGGTACCTTCGTGAAAGTCAACAAAAATGAATATTTATCTATACGTTATTCAAACATACACATTTTTTCCAATCGAAGGCATATAGCTATTCTATGACTTACATTATGAAAACGAAGAGGAAGTGGCTGAGGCTGCCCTTGCTACACACTTTAACTACTTCATATGTAACTCGAGAATGCGAGTCCTTTGAGAATTCTGTACGGTTATTATATCTAAATGGAATCACAAACAATCCTTGGAACTTTGGGAAAAGGGTACAAAATCGTGTGCATTTTGCAAGGCTTTGTCTGTGACAGCGACAACGTGCAATGTCAATACCAAGACTTGGATTGGGTTTCAAGATCTTTCGACAATCGTTGGCGGCTCCAAGCAAGCAAGACTTGCAAGCAAGAGTTTTTTTTACTGAATTTGTCAGCCTTTCATCCTTTACTCGACAATTCCTGAGCTCGGATCTAAAAGCTAGTTTCAACATAAAGTCAAGGGATTTGATAGAATGGTCCACATAGGGTGGAAAATTCTTACTTGCTCCGGATTAGCGGCACCCAGCTTTATGCTATAATCTAAGGATCTTCATGGATTTGTGCGCTATAATATCCGAGTAGAAATTCAAAGTCTGAGTCCTAGAAAATCATTCAAAAATCCTTTCTGAGCAGATACCACAGCGTTCTCTGTTCAATACCAGTTTTGCTGCGAATATTTGGCACTGTGAAGCATAAATGGACACCAAGATATGACTGCAAGTCCTAGAGTTTGCGTCGAGGCAAGTAAAGAGAGTCTTAAGTCTAAATTGGACAAATGCGACAAGAAAGATTGAATTTTTAATTTGAAGATCATCCATATTGAACGGCAACGGGAGAGAACTTTTTATTTGTCAAGAGCTCTCTACGTGTGTTCATTAGTAAGGGAGGACTTGAAGACGAAATATATCACGGATTCACGACCACTTCAGCTTATATAAATGTTATCAGCGTAGTTGATCCTGCCTACCAGTGCAATACTTCTAAGAGGTACACGCCCATTGCACTCAAGAACTCTATAAGAGTACATCATCTCTTAATGAGAAAAGCAGGCAACTTCTCAAATTTGTCACATTTAAATAATTTAAAGGAAATTGAAATGTTTCATATCCGTGTACAAGCATCCTTTCTATGTTGTTCTACAACCGGTAACCAACACTACCTACTTAGAATTTATCGATTACAAATACAATTTCCATTGAGGAATTCTACCTTAATTTACACACCGAGTGGATAACGAAATGTCAATCAGTAAATGCACGTGCTTGGTCTGGAATCCTGTAAAACCAATTAAACACTCTTGCCTCCTGAGAGAGGAGATTGACATTCAAAAGCATTTCATTTATGTTTGCAATTTCCTTAGCTCATGTAGGAGGAAGGACTCTCTAAGTAGGTAACCCGAAATGTAGGTTGGCCCTTAGCTGTGTAGATTAAATATTTCTTCAAGACTAAATTGAATGGGGAGTATCTAGTTCGTACATTTTTTTGTATTTGAACATGATCCTAGATGTAATGTACTTGGAATAGAATTTCATATTCTGTCTGGGTCGGTGAGTCAAGAGAGTAATTCCATAGAGAATGCATGAATCTAGCTATTCGAATTTTTTTTTCCTTTCTAAGATTATATTTGGAAGTTAATGCAACAAGAGTTATTCACTCTAAGGAATAAAGTGCAAGGACCTTGGTCTAGCATAAGATGAAATCCCTGCTACACCATATGGAAATGATAAGAAGACGTTATGTATGAAAAGTAATTGTCTGAATTTTTTTGTTATTCAACTGAGGATAGGGAGATTAAAGAGGAGAGGTTAACAGAAAAAGTTGAGTACAGCTTTGTTTACGTTTTTTTTTTTTTTCCTCACTCCTGCTATGGAAGCAAAGCGAAAGACCTCGACGAGGCGTTGTTGAATAATCCAAAGAGTTTTTTTTTCAAACTTTGGAGCCTACACAGTAAATAAAATAAAATATTAATATTAAAGTATTCTTTTCTTAGTCGAGATTGAACATCTTATAGACTGACATTTCGACGTAGAGAACTAATCCAACCTACAAAGGGCTAAAATTCCATGGTAGCTAAATCAAGACTGATTCTTCGAATGTACGAAATCAAAACACTTTTCTAAATGTCCAGGGTTCAAGTATAAAGTTTTGGATGAGGATTTCCTTTAAGACGACTTTTAAGGCACTTATTGTGACCGCCAATCAGCGATACGAAATATGTACAAGTTTTGGGTAGAATGAGTAACACTGCCAATAAAATATCCGGCAAGACTTGAGGAGTATCAACCAGTAAAGCACTAATGACTTATCCATGCAGCGAAAGACATAATCTTCGATATGGGGGCCTTCATTTCCTTTAAATTTAACAACAGACTTATTGGATATGATCCAATAAAAAGGCAGAACAAAATCCCATGTTTACAAAAGAGTGCAAATGAAGATTAAAGTCACCTTCAAGCTGGATTTATGATTTCCAGTAAATAAATGTAAGGGGGCTGACATTTTTGAAGGAGAACACTCTGAAAGCAGAACACTAAGCACTTCAATCTTGAATGTTGACAAATACTAAAAGGACCGAGTAACGTTTCGAGAGGGATTCTGAGTGCAAGTAAAACTGATATCAGGACTCACAAATCTTAACAAATATGCGCTCAAATTCGAACTCTAAAGAGTGATCCTTTCACCGACTAAAAAAACGAAACCGCAAAAGAAATTCCTAAAATTATCTTCGAATTGAAATCTAGCATGAGAGCTTAGACCGATCCAAATGCACAAAATGGTTCATTGATCATTGAGTGCTGGAGACCTATAGTGTCAACTGCACATCTCCTCTGTTTGTAGTACGTAATATATCCCAACTGAAAGAAGTACAACGAAAGAGCAAAGCACACATTGAAATAAAATTGAATTTGGACTCTCAAAATTTGCTGGTAGTGTCGAAAAGCTAATTCTAAACCAGCCTATTGTAGTACACTTGATATACTTCTTCCAGGCAACATCGAACTTATTTTCATTTTCTACTGAATTCTGGTGACCAAGGAATGCAGTTCAATCGATCCTTTATGCAATGATTAGTGGCAAGAGCATGCCCCTGACTCCGAAAAAAAAGAAATCTGCCATGAGCGACATATGTAAATATATCCGAAGATAGCAATGTTTTTAGATGGTAATGTCAATCTTTAACTCAAGAGTCAAATGGGTGAATATATTCTATATAGACGGTTTTGGTAGTAAAAATGCCTGATGCTGTACCGAAACAAGGTAAGGAAACCACACTAGAATGGATGGACTCCCAAGTAGTGTTTAGTCTGATTCGGTGTCAGAATAGATGAATGTTTTAAAGAAGAACTTCTGATTGCTTAATAAACACGGTGCAAGTAATTTGTCTCTTTAAATTCCCGCTTTCAGCAGAATAAGAATATAACTTTCAGCAATCGATGATATAGGCCCACCATCCAGTCACTCCCACTGACCTTTCTGTATTTTATAACCATGTCTTGGGATAAGTTTTCCTTTATCTCACCAATCCTCTATCTTTCCAGTCATTTGGTCAGTCAGATCCACATGGGGAGCAAGGCTCATTGTAAATGTCATTAAAGTCAAATAATACGACCCTGAGGGCAATCTTTCGATAAGACATAAACGAGATTTATCTTAATTTAGATGAATGCAGAATACCCTCTGAGAAACTCAAAGTCCTTCTCTATTCTAAATCCATTAACATTCTTCAGTTCATCCATCCATCGATAACGTCATCCTAATGGTAACTTACACCCAAAACTCTATCAAATTCCACATCAAATTTCAATATCATTTCAAGTTAAGCAAAATTAAATGATGCAAAGCATTCCCCAAATCGAATATTGTGTATTCCACAGAATAACATCTTCAAAATTAATTTAACACCAATGATCCTCCTACATATCCTTATCTCGTATCAAAGCAATTGTCCATGTGAACATAACGTTCGTCAATTAACCTAAAGTTTCCGTTCCTACGAAAATAATTATCCGCACAATAACTACATTCCCCGGTATCTATGACTCGGCTTAGTCACTTCCTCATCCGAGCAAATCTATCTCTATCCCGGCCAAATCCTACGGACGGAAATCCCATTCAAATTTAATTAGCTCAACGATATACGGGCCACGATTATCCCATCCGCCGCATGCATCCACCATTCGCATTGTTTCAGTTAATGAAGGATGAAATTTCAATTAGAATAACCGGGAGGAGGCATTTGTTCTACAATTAGTTAACGAAAATTATGGAAACATTGATGTGTACTCCCCCTCTCCCAAGCAACCGAATACACGAAACATAAAGGATATTCTACTAAAAAGTTAATCGTATGCAATAATAAATTTAACTAAATACAAATCCATGTTTGTGGCGGTCGACGAGGACTCTTGATCCCATCAAAGTGTGGGGGCTTATCATGAAATTCTAGGTGGAGAGCCCCCAAAGTGCAAAAGCCAAAGGGAATGATTCTAATTAATGGAATTAATTTTCAAACTACTGCGCGAAATGAAACTCTTGGACTTTCAAGGTTCGCTACGTAGGAGTAGCTTGTTTACTGACAAGTGAATTTGCTGAATGTACTGAATGTGACTTGCAAGTTATTGACAGGAATTTGGTTAATTAAATAACGTCGAAATAGCATTCTGAAAAGTTTCCAAATACCCATCACACACTTGGGTTGAGGACCTTTTCGATGGTGTCCTTGATGAATGACTGAAGTTGAAGTGTTTTTCATGAAACAAGTCCCATTCAAAGGATATTAATTGAAAATACTGATAACTCGGCACACCCATAAAAACCCATGTTAGACAATGTTCATAACTTACCTCAACTCGTATTGTTAGATTGTATTCCTTTATACTCTCATAGTCCAGCGGATGATTAACCTTAATGTCAGCCCATGTATCTCCATTATCCGGTCTTTGTTGTAAGTAGAACGTATGGAATTTATTCGTTTGTGCCGTAGATCCCGGCATTAAGCGATAGAATACAGTTGGATTTCCTTCAATGCCAGAGCTGAACATACAGCAGACGTTTAAGAAAATAAAAATACAAATTTATACATTAGAAATGTTATATAAAAAATTTTGTTTTTTAAGAATTCGATTTTTAATTGTTAGTAAATCTTTGAATGCGAATAAAAGAAGAAGTTTAGGTTTAATTTTAATTATTAGTTTAAAAATCATCAATTTGTTTTTTTAGAATAAAGTATTTAATTTTTAGGGCAAAGTCGTCGACGAGAAAGAAACAAAGGCTCAGTGACTATATTGGATCACACATCGGTTGTGTGTAACACTGTAGATTTTAAAAAAATAACCAAACGTCCATTTGAAAGACCAAGCCATCATATGTAGAGGTCAGGAAGCTTGCGTTTGGTGGTACGTGTGCATTCAGACAATAGTTACTATTCCATGTAAAAGGGTAAGAAGAAAAAGCACTGCATACATAGATTGCGCAAGACATCGAAAGTTCTGAAAAAGTATTAAGACTCGATTGTATTCATAGCCGTGCCTCTGAGAATCTGCCCAACAGTAGCAAAATAGCTGACCATAGGACTGAAAAAAATACATATGTAAATGGTGCACAAATGGTCTCAAGTACCACATAGATAGTATTGTGGCATGCCAGTACCTGAACAACAGAACAAGGCATGAGATCAGAACTGAATTATGAGTCCCTGAAGGAAATAAATATACTTCACCAAAACAGCAATGGGTGCTCCCTCCAATGGGTGCTAGGTCATGAGATAGCAAGTGAACTAGGGAGAAAAGAATCCAATTCCCTTGTCGTTATACCAGAAAAGGAACTACACAGAGAAAATAAGCTTTGTGAAGGACTTTCCAGACCAAGACAGACGAAATAACTTCTAATGAACCATAACTAAGCAATTTGTAAAACCTGCTTAGGCATTAACAAGATTCAAAGAGGTTCTGAGGAAACTGAAAGAAAAAAGTGAAAGATGCAAGTTTTGCAACGATGCGAAGGAGAATCTAGCACATGTTTTTAAGGACTGTAGATTACTTCTTCAAAGGAAAAGGTACCAGCTTTCAAAAACTATTTCTCCAACTTCCATTCTTTCGAAGCCTTTGAACTAGAGGAGGTACTGTGTCTCGAGAATCTCATTGGATTGGAGTAACATAATAAGTACACAGTAATCAAGTTCAGGAGGAATGATTTCTTGCATTTAGGCACCACGACGCTCGACATACTAAGCCAATATACTTAATGAAAACGCTTTTTAAGCATAAGGTTAAACCTGGGGTTTCAAATCGAGCATGGAACATTGGTTGCACACGGCCATTGTAAGACCATTTAAATGTTAATCGCTGCTCTTGCCTCTTAAACATTCGTACCACTTTTAAAGACTGACTGAGTCAAAAGTGGAACATGCATTGAAATAACTGAATCTCTAAGATCGAAATCTTCTACCCTTGGATCTCCACTGTAGCAGCAAGGCAACTAAAATCACACTCAGGCTTATGCAAGCACGGCAGTGGTCAGCGTCATCCTACGGCCTTTTCTTTATCCCATCGTGATAGCCGACTAAACTTGTTTCGCCACTAGAATTGATCAGACAAATCAGACTGTGACCAGTAAAGAAAATCTGGCTCTTCAGCCCGAGCATAATCAAGAACGACAAAATTGCTGCGATAAATAAAGTGAGTATTTCTACAGATAGGCAGCCATGGCATTAAGGCTCTAGGTTCGCCAACAGATCGATGAAGGCTTCTTTTTTTTCTCGTTCAAACTCGATTCGGTCCATTGTACTCTCAGGCAGAAACAACTTTTTGGTGTAGTGGTTTGAGAAACTCAGATTTTGTAAGCTTCTCTCTTTATTTTCGGTGGCTGTTGCTATTCCCCGAACGGGCTCGAACCTGCACAGGTCGGGTCACAAGTAAACACACTACTCACGACACCATCGCCACCGTGGTGAAGGCTAGTAAAACTCTGAAAACATCAACCAAACGAACTATCAGGAGTCATTACGATGTTCTTACGCTGGGTACCACTGAGACATATTGATATCCCAAGCAATGAAAGAGCTAACGTCCATGCAAGAAAGGGGTTGAAAATTAAATTCCTTCTTGTCCAATTGGACACATCTTCGATAGCGAGCAATCTCAAGTCCGTTAAAGATCTCATTCTCTCATAAAACTTAGTTGAACAGACGCTTGTTTGGAAGAATTGGGCTTGCAGTTTGCAAACCTTCTTTTAATTTAAATGCACCAAACCACTTAATATGGCGTTCTGAAAGGTTTATTAAGCACTGTGATCAAGAGAAAATATCGTAAAGGATATCCTGCAAAGGGACAAGCGACAGCAATATTGAACTCAATTCTGTAGTTCGCATCACAAATAATGATGACAAGCCCCATTACTTGAAGTACCACAGTTTGATATCTTATTTATGGACGAAACTATCAAAGCAATCTTACATTTAAAAGAACTGGCTTTTGTTGCAAGACACACTGACACTATCAGGATCGAGGAATGCGATATGCAATAGTTCCAAATATACATAAGATTAATGTGTACTTTTGTAATCTATTTGTACTGGGTAAAGGCTGTAACTGTTGACTTCAAAACCATAGATACTTGCTGAGAAAAAACAAGTAACCTTGTCGGACCAGACTCCACTAGAAAATCGAGAATATGCGACTAGTATGAATTTAGTTGAAGAAAATTTAATGTACAAGGTTTATAGGAGAGTTTCTCTGACCCTTAACCTTCAATAAGTTTGGCCACATTTAGACCTTTTTTTGATGTTTAAATTTCTAGTAAGCACAGACCAAACAAATAATTCTCGAAGTCTGTAAGTCTTGATGTATTCACAGAGAGTGGCCTAGTACCTACTAAAAATTAAACAACTTTTGCCACAACAAATTGACATATTTTCATGGTTTTTCCTAGGTAAATTCTTACTTACTAATCTTTTATTCGCATTCCTTGCAAATATAAATATTTCTACAACTAAAAAAAAAAAATAATAATAAATGGAACAATCAAAAAGCAAAACAAACTAATATTAATTGTTTCTTGTTCCATTGCATAACACATAAATAAAATTGTTTTAGTTAAAAAAATATATTTTACAAATCTTCGAAAAAGTTCATATAACTTGACAACTAAATTGAAAAAAAAAAGATTTATATACGAAATAATTCACCACGTCATAAAAAAAATGTACATAATATTTAAAGCGGATAAGTTAAAAAATATAAATATGTATTTTAATTGCTAAAAAAAACCTGCACATGGTGTACATTTTTTCGTTAAAAAAATGTTCGCTTACACACTTAACCAATTAAATAAACAAAAACAAACGACATGCGCCATTCAAAATTCAAAAAATATGTCGCAACATTTATTCATTGGTTGGTTATAGTGCAAAAGTTAAACAAAAATAACTATATTCCTTTTTATTTTGTATATAAAAATATGTCTAGTTAAAAAAAAAAATTCTAAAAAAAAATTATTTTATATTAACGTGAACTGGAAACATTGCTGACACGACGACCACATCACGATGTGGCAGTAGCCGCATTAAAAAGGACGACACACAAAAATATGTACGAAAAAAAAAATGTTATAAAATTATTTTTACGAAACTTTATATGTTTCCATTACACAAGGATGGGATGGTTTTTCGCGTGATGAAAAATTAAACGAATGATGAGACGTTTTTATTTATATATGTAAATGATGTGTGGTGGTGGTAATGATGGAGGATGGATCTTTTCAGGATGTACTCTAAAGTATTTTCTCGTTTTTTTTTAGGGAAAGGATAGCTGGATTAAGGTGAATGCTGTTCTCTTTTTTTTTTGGTCCAAACTTGCTCGCTCGGGTAAGTTTGGTAAATTAAAACAAACTTGTATTACTCTCTTTAAGGTGGTGGCGAAAACTAGTAGATTTCAGTTTTTACTTTTTCATGGTTTATTTAAATTATTTACCCTACAAATTACGCTACAATAATTTTGTTAAAAATAAAAAGGATAACAACAACAACAAAAAACTGAAATACTAACGATTTGCGATTAAGTGTTGTGGAAGAAGGTTTTGGCAGTTTATTAATATTTTTTTTTTTGCTTTCTTCTACTCCACTTACCTTTTGAATTTGAATTGCTTAAGCAACTAATGGTTGAATGAATTTTTTTGTAGGTTAAGTGAGTTTCAACTATTAGATACGAAGTCATTATACATTTTTTATGCAGAAAAAATCATTTTTTTTCTGTAGGCTGAAACCTTTTAGAGTTTCTTTTTTTTTTTTTGTAACAAAATTTGCACTGAGTAAAGTAAATGTCTACTTTTTAAAAAAAACTAAAAAAGTACACAACTAAAAACTAAAAAATTATGAAGGGAAAGTTGTAAGCTAAAGAATGATAGACATACCTAAACTAACTTCAACCCAAAAGGACTATTAGGATTATTTATTGAGTTGGTGACATTATGCTTATTTTTGGCCGCCCTGTCACTAGGACGCAACTTTTCCCTGATTTGCTAAAATCGAACTACTTTCAGGAAAATTTGTATTCATTAAAAGTGTTGCGACAAAACGGTGCATATGACTAAGAGAATTCCATAAACAGACGCAAAATTCTTGCAGAAATGCCTCGGATCTAGAATCACAAAGAGAGTTTCAACTCCATAACACTCCCGTACCAAGGACTTACTCCACTTGGATTTCATCTAGAGAAGCAGTGCGAAGATATTATCGTGCATGACTGTAGGGAGAGAAGCTGGTGTCGTCAATGAGTCAGGCGCAAATATATTTTTAGCCAGATGGATCATTAAATCCAAAACTTCCAGTCTTAATTACAGTCAGCGTCGTGATTTGGTCAATTTCATTCAATAGGATTCCATTAAACTTTGTTAGTTTTTTGGACAATATGAAGCCAGAGAGTTCTAAATGATTTGAAGGCTCCCAGTATGACTAATCTAAACTGTTACTTACATTAGGTGAGGTGAGGTTGAAGTGGCTGCCAGCTATTGCCAGCACACTTAGACCAGTGATAGGTCCATTGTGATATCACAAGGATCTGAAGAGATCTCCTTACCTACTCGTTAAACCAAGTGGAGCTTTTTATGAAGCGAAGGAAAAGTATGAAGCGTTAAAGTAGAATTACCCTAAATTGAGTGTTATTTTACGGGAGAGAGCTGCGCAGTTACAAAGAAGGTGGGGAATTATTTCCTCCTCCTCTTCATCCATGCAGCTTCTGCAGAAATCGTTTGAATGGACGCCTTGTTGCATGCTTGCCTAACAGATGGTGTCCCGTGATGACACAGATCTGATATGTAAAATCTGTTGAGAGAAATAAGATTCTTAGAGCATTTCAGATCCTGCCGTGGCCAAATCCGCTTTGACGCTAGAAATGTTGTACCATTTGTTCACCAAGAATTCAGCTTGAGTTTAAGTTTACATGCAGCAATCGGTATTTCTAGAGTGTTTCTTTCTGTGAGCACGGGTACGGTTGTTCCATATCTGGCGAGTTCATCAGCCTTGCAGTTCCCTGGAATATGTCTATGCCCCGGCACCCAACAAAGGTGAATATTGAACTGCTCCGCCATCTCTATAAGAGATGATCGGCAATCTAGAACTACTAACGAATTTGAAGAGACTGATTCAAGGGACCTGATCGCTGCTTGACTGTCTGAAAAGATACGTATATCTGTGGAAGATATCAAGTTTTCTTCAGCCAAGATAAGACTTCTTTGATCGTCAGTATTTTCGCCTGGAACACGCTACAATGATTTGGAAGACGGAAAAAAGCCTGAGATTAAGCCTATCGGAGAAACCACAACCACTTACACCCTCATTGGTTTTAGATCCGTCGGCGTCGGTGAAAAGTGGTACCGTCTCGGGTACCATCTTGAACAGAGAGCTTAGAATGTATGTTCTTGCTAACTATGTTGTTTAGAGAACGCAAAAGGTGTACATTTATGAAAACACGGATTGAAGAGCTTAAATTTATCATAGCAGGTTTCAGTGAACAAAGTAGAAACAATAATGAGTCCCAGTATACAAAAGAAGTTAAAGGAAACCTGCGTCATGACACAAATTTGAATGGTTTAAGAAGACGAAGTACATTCTTTACGATTGTCCTACATAATATTGTGGACGTGGAAGTAAGTAGATATGCCGATGTTTTTTATTTCCGAATTTGCATCAGCCTTCCCGTAAAGAAGGAAAAAAACTGAAGGACTTGACGGCAATTCTGCCAAATTGACTGACAAAGTGTGGATAAGACTGTCAAAAGGATTTTGAAATTCAAAAAGGTATCATGGCAAGGCTACGAATTGTTTTCACTATTTTCTTTTGGCAGTTTTTAGAAACATGCTTCGCAGCTTTGTTTGTCGGAAACGGTGAATTGCAATGTCTCAAAATGATAATGCGTGTGCTCTTGTCCAAGAAAGTATGCATCTACAGAATCAATTCTACAGCAGCCGAACTGGTATTGGATTGGTCACACACTTCGAAAGAGCGACGTTCAACAATGCAATCAAGCCCCTTATCTAAGATGGAAGAAAAGTGTGTCATTCAGGAAAAATTGCACTCGTTTTGGGCGAAAATGAGACACAGAGCCGAGGATTCTCACCAAGAGCCGAATATCTACAAAATTTGTTTGGAGCTTAACATTACGTCAAAGTCGAAAGCAAAGGAGTAAACATAATGTGAACTGAAGTTACAAGTAAATATCATGGTTTGATAAGCTAGAACGAGTGCAAAATAGAGTTGAGATATCTCAATGTAGTCTAAAAGACTGACAGTAATGAGTCTATCTTCCAGCCCTTATATTCGCCGATGACTCCAAATGATCCACAATTCAGAAACGGAAGTAAACAGAGTAAGGCTATAGATAAGTGCAACGAACACAGATACCTTAAGCCTCTCGAATTCTGCCGAAAAAATCGACAACTTTCGTATTACAAAGCATTGTCTTGACCGACGAAAGGAGTGAAACTGACGTAGACGGCAAAATTTACAAATCAAAAGCTCTGTTCGACATATTGTCTTAAACCTAAACAGCATTCTTTTTAGAACAGGAATTAACCCGTGGCATATGAGTTGGCTCAATTGACCAAGGCTCATATATAAGGACAAATTGGACCATATTCTCCAAGTACGGAAAAAGCGTCTTGTTTACATTATCGTCCTCATCTGAATGTCTAGCTTTTTTGTTTCCACAACGACTCTATGAGCAGTATTAAAGGTCCAATAACTGTATCTGATAGGGTATTCTTAAATTCTGAAGACGTCCACGAATCACCAAATTAGATTAAGTCATTACTGTGTCAGATATAACCCACTTGGTTTTACATCTCTGCACCATTCGTACACCTAAAAGCAGACGTAAAAAACCTTTGTTTCTTTAAAAACTCCTTAACAGACTAAAGACTCCTCAGGTATCCCTAACATTACCTATCCAATAAAAAACAAAACAACAAATATACCTTCTATAGTACTTAAATGCAAGTGTATTTTTTTTTTTTTAATTTTGTTCTCATGATTTCCTGTTCTAGAAGCAACACGCTATCATTCCGTCATTAATTTCCCTGACGTCCTTGCTACATAAAACTTGATGCATCGTCGTAGTCCTTGAGATAATTTCACTTCTTCTATTATTATTTTTTTTTCTCCTTCCAACATTTACCTTACAAATAAAAACACGCGTTTTTTTTTCACGCAAACTCACACAAAAAAGGGAGACATTCGTTCGAGAAGACGTAACAAGTCCTTTTTATAACCCCCAATGGTGTCCTCTGAATAGAATCGAAATAAAAAGAGAGACACGCGAAAAAAAATATAAGAAAAACATAAAAGTAAACAAGAAAAGAGAGAAGAAACAAAAAAAATACTCTGTCTCTCCCCTTCTAAATGGATGTGTTATATCCTTAATGTATGTACAAACAGAAATTTTAGAATTTAACATGTAATGCGCTGAGATAATGTTCCTAAATGAAGTCGGACATCAGAGATGCAGTTCATGGTTGTGTGCATACACAGGGTGAATCCTGTTGGTGGACATGCAGGGAAAAAAACAACTAATTTATACTAATTTTTTCTGCAAACATCCTGGGTTCGCAAAAATTACATGGATCACAGCGTAAGCGATTTGAAAACTGAATGTGATGCTTTTTGAAGCTGGGAGGGATTACAAGAGGTGGAGACTCTGTAAGATCATGGACGACTTCGGCCGGTCATGAAATCTTGACTTTAACTGATCATCTCAACTAAGAAGAAAGGACTCATTTTCTAACCACCTAACCGGACCGGCTAGTCAAGCTAGACCTAAGTCGAGCAGTTTAGATGTTCTAAAAGTCGAAGTGTTTCAAGCAACAGAAGATCACTTATAAGAGAGCACGCACTGGCTCATTTAAAACAACTTGTCAAAAGAAAGCCAGACTCTCGCTGCTCCATAAATATCAGGAAAGGCAACTTGCAGGCTCGAAAACATTTTTTAAATCTGTGAATACCCCGTGCAAAAAGGAAGAAGTTATAAGGACTATCGATATTATATTGACATTGCCCTCGCTATAATCTAATCAGACACAGCTTGGAGGGTTCTTCTTATAAACAAAGACAAGTCGACATAAGGCGTTTTTCTTTTTTAGTTCGGAGCAGAGCTCTGAACAGAGCTCGATCATATCGAGCGTGCTCTGAACTGGGCATGTTCAGAGCGCTCTGATTTGTTTATGAAACGCACTTGAGCACATGGCCGTCATTTGATTTCTTTTTCTTTGTTTTCCCTCCTGTCAAATGCGAAAAATGGCTGTGCTCAGGTTTTTACTCTGAATGCTCAGTCAAATTATTCTGAGCTCATAGAGTGCGCTCTGAGCACGCTCTGAACGAAAAAAGAAACACGAGTTCGAAGCTCTGAGGTGTCTGAGCTAAAAAAGAAACACGAATTTTTTTTTGACAACTCAGGCTCTGCTCTGAACTAAAAAAGAAAAACGCCTATATATGCGAAAAATTAAAGAAGGACACAGGACACGATTCACTGGATCTAATGACATTTCGCTAAACAAGTGACAAGTGGGAGGCATTCATGTGAAAAGAAGAACTTGATTGAAGTGTGGAAAAGCTTAGGTGCCGGTTATACTGAATTAATTTTGTTTCGAATACAAAAATTTAAATTTAGTTTTTTAAGCTTATTTTGAAAATGCGTTCGATTCTAAAAAGTCAGCCAAGGGGGTCATCGGGATTAATTGGAATTTAAAGCTTTCTAAGTCTTTTGTTGTATCCGATTGTAGGTGAAAAATCTTTAAAAGTTTGAAAATGACACATGTTAACGAAGGCATAGACAAAGAACATCAATTATAGATTTGTTTATTTCTTAAGTTTTTGTAACTTAAGTAGGCAAAGTTTGTCCAGGTTGGTACCACTTACCCGATGTATCATCACCACACCAAGCACCACAATTAAGAATCACCCTGTATGCTCACAACAATTCCAAAGAACCCTCTTCAAATGAATTATTTCCTCTCGCATAAAGGTTAAAAATAAAAAAAAAAAATAAAAACTTTATAAAACCATAAAATAAGCATAAAAATTTGTAAAAAAAAAAACCAAATAAGTAACTGTATGTAGACTTCATTTTATTGCTTCTGTCGCCATACGAATGGTGCGGCAAAATTTCGTAAGCTTATTAGATCCTTTTCTCTTTTTCGCAGGTTACTACCCTAGCCTTAAATATAAACACAAAATATATGACTACACATTTGCAATGTATAGTTGTGCTGGGGGGGAGCTTATAATATTTTTTTTTCTTTTTGTATATTTAAAGGATCCACTACGAGGTGCGCTCTAAACATGCAATCACAGTGCTTTCCTGGGGTCAGGATATAATTTTTTATTTTTTTTTTTGTGTAGGTATAAGTTTATATTCTGCATTTCCTTTGAATGGTTTTCTCTTTAGCCTAGTGCTGTTGGTGATGGTGTTTGTTGGCCACACAAAGAGAAACGCACATACCGAAACACTCGCACACACAAAAACAGACAAAATGCAAAAATATAAAAAAAAAAATAAAAAATCGCGTGAGAAAGGATTTCTTTCTGTGCAAACACACAAAACCAAAAGTTGTTATACCACATCTATCAAGATAGCGAGAGAATGAGGATATTTTGTTCCACATTTCTCTTTTTTTATTTTTCTAGCCTAAGCATCCTGAATGAATGCAAAATAACAGAAACGGAAACGGAAACTACCACGTATTTGTTAGTGTGCGGTGGCAAAACAATTTGTGCTACAAAATCAAATTTTTCTCTTCGTTTTCTTATATCCATTTTATGTCTATCTAAATATTTTGAGCAAGAATATATGCGAACACAAGGCTTTTATACATACATACATATGTGTATATATATATATAATTTTTTTTAAGAAAAAGAAAAAGTGCATTTTTTGGTTGGGTAGAAGGATGAACTGGTTGATGGAGACGGTTTTGAATCTGTTTGGAAGATAGGTTATCTTATGGATGTTCTGGGGTAAAGGTTATGCAAATGCTCGAATGATTTGTACGTGTCAGAAGAAGGATGCTTATAGTCAAGAAGGAGGGAAGAATATAAACAAGGATCTTTTGGGAGATTTCTTGATTTGATTTAAGAATGTGGAAGGTTAAGGAGTGTGTTTATGTAAATGAATGACGGGTGGATAAGTGATGGTCGGGCATGTGATAGATTGAAGTATGTCAGAGGGTGACATGTTCTTGTGTCAATAAAGGCTTTTGGTAATCTGATCGAATTTAAGAGAGGTGTGTTTTTCCTCTTTATTTGTAAATAGGACATCAAATGTTGAAGATGTGGTTTTTAGATAATTTATTCTAGACAATAATAAGGTATTGGGCTCATGATGAAGGTCATTTACAACAGGCAAAGAAGTAACTGTTATTGATTGAACGTTTTTTGAATAGAAATCTGTCGAGTAACACTTTGAGGGTAGTGGGACATGTACAAAAATAAATTGCAAGTTATTGCCTTGAAAACTGATGTGTTTTGCAACGTCTGGAAATAAAAAAACGCAAAAAAAACCAAAGACCTTAGACCTTAGCCCTTTCAAACTGATTTCGAAGGACATAGTTCAACTATGTCTGCTTAACAAACGAGGTTGAACCAATCAATACAAATAAAAGTTCTAGTCGTTTAAGACTTGAAACACGAATCAATACGAATCAAACTATCAGGGCCTTTATATGCTTTCCAGACAGTCAAACTAAAAGAGTAAATTCATCTCAAACTCGAATGACTCTAGTTCGTATCAGCAAGACTTTCTTAAGCTCCGATTTATGTCTCTTTCAAATGCCCCAAAACAAAATGTTTCGACAACAAAAATGTTAAATGGTGATCTAAGTTGTGATGGAAAGCGTCCCTTTTTCTCTGCACTTCGATATGAATCAAAGAAAATAGGCATTAAATACAGCGCTTAAGATCTGACGAGCTATGTATGTGGTGGAAGCTGAAGATGAAAACCCTATTTATCTCATCCGCAACTCAAGAGACGAGAAACATTTCAAAACGACTTTTGGCTTTCATCTTGTAGGACGCTTGTTTTAAGTCTTCATTGAGTCCTCGCTTAATTCGAATGAAAACAAAGGGACATTTGTTGTTCCTAGACATTCTTGTAACGATTGGCGAAGAACAATCCGATAGGCAAGGGCTTGTATTATTATTTATAATAATAATAAGGGCTTGTAGAAAACATAAAGCCCTATCAGGGATTTTCAAGACAATTTTACAGCTTCTCTCCGAGTAGAGTAGAATGACACACCAACGATATGCATTCATCTAGACGTTATGACTTCAATTTCTTGTAAGAGTAGGCGCAGTCATCTTCTTCCAATCAGATCATTTAGACTTCTGCACCAGGGTTTAGCAGGGTTTTCGAGTGGAGGGTCTGACATTGACAACAGCTACCGCTTAACCCCATTGAATATCGTTGGTTAGGCGAATCTTAAGGTTGGTTCACCCAAAAAAAAAAAAACACCTTCGAATCGCTAGATTCAAAATAACAACGAAGGTGGAATTTCGTTTCAAATGTCCTTCAGGATAATACGTAGACGGTATTATTAACATTAACGCTCAAGACTTTATAATTAAAACTTAAGACTGTAACTTAGAACGTTACCACATCTGAAGAAAATCTAAACTTAAGAATTTATGTAGCGCCACCTATTAACATGTGGGGTAAAGTATTCTGCAACATTTGGCATCCCATTACATTTTTTATTTTTTTTTTCATTGAATTACTAGCGCCCCTCGAAACATGATGTTTTGTTAATAAATTTAATTATGAGTGTATTTGGGAATAAGTGCAATTAAATAAAATTAAAAACACATTTCAAAACACTATTATAACATTCAGCAATTATTAGTAAACTACACACAGATTAGTTTTTATTTTTCAAAATGAACATCTACCGTTTGGTTTACAAAAACAAAATGTCCTTAAAAAATAATGAATAAAGCTATCCTCAAAAAAATAAATAAATAAATAAACAAAAAATTTTTTGTTTTCTTAAAAAAATACATTCGCTAAGCAACAGACCTGGCTTTGATCGAGACCACTTTTCCGCCCACTGGCATATTTTCCTTGACATAAATCGGTCCATAGACCGTGTTATCCCAAACGGGCGGATTATTTGCCCGATCTACAACATCGATTTGCACTTCAACTGTACGCGACAGGGGTGGATATCCCTTGTCTTGGGCCATTGCTTCGAGTTTATATGTCTCACGCTGTTTTGTTTTTATTATTATTAATATTATTATTGTTGTTGTTGATTTTTTTTTTTTTTTTATAAAAACAAACAAAAATTTTGCCAAGCGTGATTCACATTTCATGTTCAAAAATTATTCACACACATTTTCATTTGTGTTTGTGTTTTTTTTTTTTTTCATGCATATTTGTTTTTGGCGGGAAAATGTTGTTGTTATTTTTTTTTTTTTTTTTGTCGTTGAGGTACAGTTGAATTGATTTATATTTTTATTTTTGTTGGTTTATATTCGATTTGAAATAAAAAAGCAAAAAACAAATCGAGATTTTATTGAGTTATTTTATCAAAAATATTTTTATTGTGTGTTTTGATTTTTTTTTATAAATATAGAGACCCACAGCCCAAAAAAAAGGAGAAAACCCACAAAAAAATGAAACTATCAGTCATATTGTTTTGATTTTGATTTTCTATTCAAATTTTAACACCAAAACCAAATCAAATTAAGTGAACTTTTCAAATAAAAGAAAAAATTTCAAAAATCCAATTGTAAGATACCTATGTACTTTTTTTGGTTTTTAAAAGTCACACACACCATTTGACACAAAAAAAAAAAATAGTAAATACACAAATTCAGGTCAATCTAGAGATACGCAAAGTGATTTTTTTTAAATATGCGATAAAATTAAAAATTTGAAGCAAAAGCAAAACCAAAAAAACAGAAAAAACAGTAAATTAAATTCTAAGGGAAATTTCCTACATCTGTTATACTGTGTTAGCCTTACGTACTTAGAAGCTTAAATACTCTCTTGACTTGAGATGTAGAAAATACTTTTTAAAAAACAAAAACAAATCATTTTACATGTATGTATACAAAATTTTTACTGCAGTGCAAATTGTTTCTCCTTCATGTTTGTCTTGTTTTTTTTTTTTGTAGTGGAGTTTCTCGATCCTAGCCATTTACTTTTTTCTTAAAATTAGTTTTGATTTCTTACGCTGGTTTTTTGTCAGTAAGGATAAACATGTTGCAAGGATGATATAGGTATTATGCTTCCATAAGACAAAAACAGAATTAAAAAAAGTAATGTTTAAACAATTTTGTAAATTCAAAAAGTGTAACGCGAGTCTTACATAATTTTGTTGATGTCTTTCGTACTAGATTTCACCCTATTTTTTTTATAATTCACTAGTGCTAAAGGGGTTATGATGCTATTCACACAGCGCTAGTGTTGGTAGAATTAGGTTTCAGTTCAGAATGACTGGGGAAAATTATTGGTACTGTTGCATCGCTTATAATTCACAGTATTTCTTTCGAATATCCCGATGTTATTAGTACAATCAACCCTTTAAAGCCATATGGTATGCCTATGCAGTACAGTTGACGTCAGTTTTATTCGCAGTTGAACAACTAAAGGTAAGGTTAATTCTTACACAGATCGACTAAAATGTTGTTAGTGTTTCGCTTAACCTAAACTAGTCTTTGGGGCATATTTGACATCCGTATAACTTAGATGAGATTGTTTTTTCCAGAAGCTGGGGGAGGTTTGCTTTCTTAACCTAGGAAATAGTCTTCTCTGACGGTGGCACTGAATCGGTAATCCTATCTAAACTATGCAAAATCAGTACTTTTTTATGGGTGTACTATGGGAAAAGTGACTATCTACTGCTTTAAGCTGCAAACCTATGTAAATAGGTGGCTAGATACATATTACAGTGAGGATTTTCTGGCTGAACTACTTTCGAACCAAAAGACATCACAAAATGCGTAACAAGTTGCAGTGAATCAGGCACATCCCACAAAATGAAGACGTTGTGAGTACGCCATGAAACTTCTCACCCAGTTAGGCAGGAAAGTGGAAAGGTAAATGTACAATCACAATCACGGAAGCTCTCTCTGACCTCAAATAAAATGCAATATCTATCAAGAATATTTGTATTTTTATGGACTTGCCAAGCGGCCCTGGTATCATGCTAACATATTTCTAAGGCCACTTAAGATGGCTGAACTATTCAATATTCATTGGTGACTAGCCACAGAAATATTCCAGAAAAATACAAAGTCGACGAGCTCGTCAAAAGAGGCACTATGTACCTTCAGTATTTTGCCAGAGAAGCAGTGCCTCAGAAGCTGAATACTATTAGCGAAGCCAACAACAGACGGAAGCGTGGCACTACATATCAGGTATCCAGACAAATCTGACCTAAACTAGATAAAAATCGCTTCAATCGTCTGGTAATGCTTAAAATATCGCATATCAGCTCCATCATTATTTTCCTTAGTGAGAACTTCCCTAAAGGTTTACATTCTCCTATCCTTAGCTTGTTTTCTCTACATCTGTGCACCCTTGTCAAAAGAAAACTGCTCTACCTGACAGCTCGTTTCTTCAACGACCTCAGCGATCTGACGGGCATTGCCGTTTGTAGCATCCTTCGCTTTATCAGAAGCATTGACTGGTTCAACTATCCCGCAATTTCGAGAGAACAGCTATAGATCCACATAGCACCTTCTCTGGTATTTATGTTCTAGTACAGACAGACCCTAATGGGGAAATGAGGCACATTACTAAGGACACCAAACATCGGCAAAAGATTAAAGCGAGTAGAATTAGTATGATCCAGGACAAGCATCTATTAACACATATGTTTACCCTTGCAGCATATTTATCCTCACGTCCAAAGAAGACAACCAGTCCCTTTGACATCCTCAGGGCTCTCTTTAGCCAATACTCAATTTATTTATTTAAAATAAAAATCGTTAACCAAAAAAGCGTTGAAAAATATAAGACAAATAAAAACCAAAGCCAATTTAAAATGCAATTTAGCATCCTTATACAACACAAACTGGGTTAATTAATATTCTTTTAATTTTATACAAATCAAAAATTCAATATATATTAAGTTAATTATATAATCTGACTATGTTTCATTAAATATAATTATACAAATAAACGTTGAGCTAAATATTCTTTGTGAGGCATAAACTCTCTGTTGACCATTTACCATTTACCAACCCCTAAATAAACCATCCGCACCTCTGTCTAATTTTAGCTATTTCGCTGATTTATGCGAATGAAATTGCATATTAATTGAGGCAAATAAAACATAAAATGTTGTGCTTGCATAAATTTTCTGTGAAAATTAATATTCTGACGGGTCGGTGAACGACATCGTCATGTCAAACCGTGCACACAAAGGTGCGTTTTCGCTGTTGAATATTGGTGTGAGAAATGCTGTTGATTTTGACAACAGACGAATAAGGGATGTTTATACCTCGGAAAAGGGGTGGATGTACATATGAGTATTCGAACAATTTGCCAACAATACGAATGTTTAACTGCAACGTTACTAAAAATACAGTATTTGTTAACTTAGTACATAAAATAAAATAATTTGTTAAAAATAAAACGGGGGGAAAATAACGGAAACCAATAAACTATTAGTGGGGGAATTGTGCAAATTTAAAAATATGTATATTCTTTTACATTTTCATTGTTAGCTGATTAAATATAAATAAAACATAATTGCAAGCTCATTGTCTATTGTTTTTAACATTTACCTTGTTTTTTTTTTTAGTTTGTTAATTGGACTCAATTTCACCCTAATGTTGACCTACAACTTTAATCATTAGACCATAGATATAATGTACATGATACAAAATGGGATTTGGCATTATACAAATTTTTATTTTTAGCAGAAAGGATGAGTCGCAGGGAATAAGTATATTATTTATATATAGAGGGCGAAAAACCTTGTAATCAAAATACAAAAAACAAATTACTTTCCCATCACTTAGTTTTATTTTTTGTTCTTCAGTTGGTAGTTCCTAATTTTAAAATTAAAATTTAAAAAAAAACTAATATTTTTCCAATCACCGTGAACTTTTTCAATAGAAATTATGGAAGGTAAAAATTCGCGCATGTTATTTTGAATTTTAATTGGAAAGGAATTCTATTGCATAGCGGTAGAATGAAGAACTACATTTATGGTAAATCTTTCGTTAAGTTAGTACAAAAACCCGTCACATTCCATGGTTAAAAATATAAACACACATCTGTTTACACAGAGTGGTTGCAGAATTGAATTGAGTGTCTAGCTATGATACAAACCTTGCCTTAACCGATGTTACAACCGTACCAACAGTGACATTTTCCCTTATGTTAATGGGGCCATAAATGCCTTTGTCCCATATTGGTGGCTTGTTATTTCTATCGACGACATCTAATTCAACGTCAACGTCCGCGTATGATGGGGGATCACCCTTATCGGAGGCGCGCACTCTTAGACGGTATCTATCGCGCTGTTTAGTAGGTAACCATCACCATAGTTAATACCAACACCATTTTTGGACAACAATGCCCAAAAAGTTTGTCGTTGTGTTTTGTTTTTCGTTCCACATTGTGGATGGTAAAATGGTTTTTGTACAGGTTATACAGATAGTTTTTTTTTATAGTTTTTGTTACGACGATTCATAGATGGCGAGTTGTTAAGTAAAATGAAAAATAAAAAAAATAAATTTTAACACATTAAAATATTTTAAATGATAATTAAGAAAAAAATAAAAAGAAGAAACAAACAAAGACGAAAACAACAAATTAAATAATGACACCGTATAAAACAAAAATTAAATATACAATTTGATAACATTCAGCAATGAAAGGAGGAGAGAAGGAGAATTTTTCAAGGGATTTCTAGGTGTTACAGTCCTGTTTCCTGATAAATAAACACTTGGGGAACATCTGCGGGTTACGAATCGACAGTAATCACATCATAAAATTTAATTTCAACAGAAAAACAAAACAAAAAATTGTAAACTTATGAATAAGGGGGGAGAGAAACCGATTCGTTTTTGGCTACCACAGATGATTAGATTAAATTGATTCGGATTGGAAAACGACTTAATTAAATTGTACACTCTGATGAGGGTGTGGGAAGTTTGCTACTTTGAACACATCAATTGGATTGGGGGTAGTTGGTTGGTTGGTTGGTTGATCCTCTGGAAGCCCGTAGCAATAAGTTAGATAATTACAATTTTTATTTTTTACTCACAGGATAACACCCCTTCTTTGAAGAATCATTTCGTTTTAATTGAATTTGATGGTGGGTTTTTTTTTTTCATGAAGTCCCGAAGAAATGTCGTTTCAACAACAAGAAAACGTTTAAATTTTGAAATATTTTTGTTTTATCTTGTTTTTTTGTTAACCTAAAGTCAAATTTCTTAAAATTAAAAATAATAGAAAGAGAAAACTTAAAGTTATAACGGTGCAGTTAAAAATAACTTAAAATATTTAAGAGTTAAACAAAAGCAGTAAGATTTATGCATATACTTATTTGCCCTGAAAATTTGTAGAACGGATGAGTGGTCTATGAAGGATTTGGGTAGAGTTTGGCAATACAGAATTGCTATCTTCCCGGACTGAGCCAGAAGCCACCTATTCTGATGAACCAGAAGCGTTTTCTAATGAGGACTCTCGCTAACCTGGTAGAGACCAGAAAAAAAACGACGGCCTGAAAAGTCTTCTGTACTAAGCAGGGTTTTCTACGAGTGAACAATTTTGAGATTCTATGCAGTATTAAGATCATGAAAGGACGTCAGGAGTTGAATATTTCTAGAATGAAGGATCCTCTACAAAAGTGTTTTAGCCTGCTTCAAGCTATTGAAGAACATTCGCACAAGATTCGCTCCACCGATTCTTGATCTTCCAAGCTGAGATGGTAGTTGAATAAGCACCGTCGGGTGAGTAAGCCTATTGTTGTAAGCATCATGCTTGCTTAGTGTGAGAGTTTCTTAAACTATTTGAATTAATGTGGCTTGGAGATAAGTCGGAGAAGGAAAGGGTATCTATAAATATTGATTGAACTCCTTGTCTGGTGACCTCATCGGCAATCTCGTTAGCTTCAATGCGTGTTACCTTAAAACTTTCACAGAACCGGCTCATTTTAGAGCAAAACCAGACCGTTTAAATAGTATTACCATACTTGTCTAGAAAACGACATTGAAAGTGTTAGAACAAGTTAAAAAAGTACTCTACGGCAAAAAATAAAGCCTTTGTTCACATGTCATCTAACGAACTGAAAGTTATAGACTCAAGACTCCTACCAATTAAACACTATGGAAGTGACTAAGGATTATACTTCTTAAACAACGATTTCGGTCATAGGGCAGCCATACGATTCATGTTACATTGAGCTGTATAAAGTTAAAGGATTTGCTTTTGTCTGCTTTGAGTTATTCAAATATTATATGGAACAACCTTACTTTCATCTTTAATTTGTAGAATGAACCCAATGCTACCTTTCCCGCTGCCTCGTTTTTTTCTTCGGCGCCGGTGAAAGCATCTTCAAACTCTCGATCCATCGTTTAATGTTTCTTCAGCAATACAGCAAATAAAAGTCACTGAAGTCGTTCGAAATTTTAGCTTTTACCAAACTTAGTACACTCGTCGATCACCGTGGCTAATTGGTTTGTGCGTTGGACTGCTAAGCAAGAGGTTCGAGCCTACTATAAAAAAATTCCTGTTGCCGAAATAAAGGGATATGAAAAAAACGTATGCAACCGATAAAATCTCAAAGGACTAAGTGATAAGTCCGTTCTTTGTGTTTTAGCCTTGCGGTATTTGCAGATACCTTAATCGAGAAGAGAAACAGGAAATGGATGAAATCAAAAGGCCTTCTTCAGACGACGCGTATTCGATTCAATTTTTCCATGTATATGGTTCCATGGGCGGGAGGTGCAGCTCGAAAACGAGTCGGAACGGCGACCAGTCAGCAATCAGTTGCATTAATGGAACCCTGTATTCCACATCTTTTAAATTAGTATAAAGGGGGCACAATAAAAGTTTCAGAAGGTACTGGGTTCATCCTCTACTGTTGACTGGTTCATCTTGACCCTGTAACTTGACACAGACTCGGTTCTTGTTTTAGAGATTAGCTTATAGAAGATAAAGGAAAACGTCAATCGAGGGAGGGCGTACATTAAGATCTCTTATTGATCGACGTACAGTTTGACAAATTTTTTGATGAGCACTTCTAGTAACTTGACAAACTCGGTAAAAAGAGCGACTATAACGCCGCTGTTGGATAGGGCTTTAGTGCATCCGTAATGTGAAAAACCATCCACTAATTATGGATCTTCTAATTTTTGACACATGTGTTACCTTTTTCAGTTTTTGTTCCGCCTAAAACCTTTTCGAGTGTTTAACCTCGAATTTAATTTCGATGACAGTAGCATCTTACCACTTTGATGGAGAATATTATGTTGAAAAATAATGTTTGTGTCAAAACTTATACTACTCGCACTCAAACTATCTACCTATTGTATCTTACTGCTCTTGCAAAATAATATTCTCATTCTTAAATACAATAATAATAACCAAATAATAACAATAATTGACAAACTTAAACTTATAACAAAACATGCATAAACAAAAAAAAGATTAACATAAACTTTCTGCCATAAGCATTCTCCTCTAGTTTGTATCTTCAAATCCTCGTTAAGTAAAAGATTGGCATTGTGACCCGTAAAAATTTCCTTTTTTACATGTATATATATATATTTTGTGGATGTAAACGGATACAAGGAATATAAATTATGAGTTGAAAAAAATTAAGTAATAAAAATGTAAATTAGCTAAACAAAAAATACAAAAAAATTTTTTTTTTTTTTTAAATCGAACGAAATCAAAATATCGCCATTTCAAGTACAAAAAACTATCAAAAAATTTGTCCTTCATTCGGCGTTTTATTGTTCGATGAAACGACACTCAAAAAATTCTATGATCGTTTCAAAAAAAAATTATTATTTTAATTTTTTTAGTGCACAACGCAATGATGAATTTGTAATTAAATTTGTTTTGCCCCCCAAACACTTCGGTGAAAATGTCACTTTTCTTTCAAAGTTTTTACAAAATGCTGATATCAATATTTAAGCCATTTTTTCTAATAATAATTTGCCTTAAGCTATGTACACAAAAATATGCCCTCCTTCACCTTAGATGAGATTTTGCTCTTTTTTTTTTTTAGGAAAAATGTTAAAAAACAATTATGTTCTCTTTGTTTTGCATGAGTATTTTTGTTTTTATTTAAAAAAAAAAAAACTAAACAAAATGTAAATTTTGCTATTGATTTTATTTTTTTTAAAAAAGCTGGAGTTAAATTAAACCCAAACCAAAATTTTAGGAAGAAGAAAATAATAAATTTTTGTTTAGAAATAAAAGAAAAAATAAATCATTTGCTTTTCAATGCCATGTTAATTGCATAGTGCAGCAGCTGATGATGTTATAAACGTATAATATTGATATTCACAAAATAATTTGCACTGCTTACAATTTTATTATAACAAAAAGAAAAATTAAAAATTATATAATATAGTACCAGCGCAAAAATAAAGTGTTTTCTTTTTTATTTGTTTTTAAGTCTAAGCAAAAAAATGTTTCTTTTAAAAATAAATACGAGAAACATTTGAATTGGTCGACGAATTCTAAATGCATTCTTTGACAACAAAAAAATCAATAATAAAACAAAATAAAATATCAACTATTAAACACTATAGCACAATAGTCATAAGTTTTTTTTATTTTTTTTATTACAGATGAAGAGGGTTTTGAAAACTAACAAACTTTCTGGAATCAAAAAGTATTTAAGTAAATAAAAGACATGGTAAGTTCAAATCAATGACCCGAAGCCGTAATCGGTTGACAAGCTGGAGTTTTATGTACGCTTATAAGTTACTTACCGTACCACCAAACCTATTTTATAATATTTGCTGATTTTTCGTTTGAATCCAAATATTCTAAATATGTACTAGACCAAAGCCTAACCTGAAGTCTACATCATAAAAACTCTTTAATAGGAGCCACAGCTTTAGGTGCATTTTGAAACTTTTTTGGGAAAATGTGGGGTTTAAGACTAAAAATATTAGACTCGACGTAAATATGCATATCACCTATATTATGTACTAGTATAATGGAAAAACTTCAGACAGCCCCTAAAAGAAGGGTCTCCAACAAATTCAAAGGTTTGCTGGCAACGACATCACAGATCCTATGTTCACGAGAATTGCAACAATTTTTCTCATCTATGCAAAGAATTTAAGAATTTTGTTGCATCAAGTATCCACTGAGTTCCCAGATACAAATATATCCGAAGTGATATTTTTTTGGGCTTCGTCTGAAAAAGATACGAGGTTCACCAAAACCGATTTATGGTTAAAAGATTCTGTATGTCTGCTACATCAAGAGTGATTGAAAGACCGAAAGAGGAAGATTAGCACTCTGGTCTCATGAGAATCAAAGCGGGTAGACAGGGGTAATGAAAACTTCAATTAAGGGGAAGATACCTTTAGATTCTGTGTGAAAGTCATAGCTTAAGTCGATGCTCCTATTGTCCTCTTGAAGAGAGGTCCTTTTTGACTATGAGTTGGGAACCCAAATCTTGTTTTCCTATAATCGACGATACGTCAAATAAGCCCTACATTGTTGAAATGGTCCAGATGTTGGCATCTATGATCTGCTTTCGACAGAGTATTGGTGTAAATAAGATACCTAACGCTTAAACGTGGTCAAGATTCTTATTGTCTGCATCTAAAGAGAGTTGCATGCTTAATTTGCTAGTCAAAAACTTTGTGACATTGAGTTATTTTGCGACCTCGTTCAGTTCAGAGACATGGGAAAGTCTTTCACAATAGATTTAAAATCGCAGCCTGGGCTACGGTATAAATACCAATATCCTGTGCGTGATACTGGGTTAATTTTCAGCCATGCAGCTGACGGATAGCTCTGACTCCACTAAAAGAAACTCGTCTAAGAGGAAAGGAATTTGTAAAGTGACAGAACAATTAACTAAAGGACCCCAAAGAATTTCTTTCGCGCCCTCTATGAGTAGCAACGAAAAGAAAAGGCAAAAGTAACCCGTCCAATTTGACAAACTTTCTTCTTTTTTTTATGATTATGATGATTTTAAAGTCTCGACTTTTGTGCTATAGTCTTATAGTGAATAAATACAAAAACAAAAATAAAATTAATAACGAATACATATTAGCAACACCACAAGGATTTGAAATTTAATTTGATTTACGTTGCTCATTGTGATAAAATTGTCATCCTACATATTATAACTTCTATATATTTACTGTGATTGTAAACTTTTCCTAAGAAAACTGTATTTCGCTTAAATTATATAACATAATAAAAAAACGAATGAAAAATACATATAATCTCATAAATATTTGCAAATTCTTTAAAATAAATATAAATTTATTTTTTTTTTTTTTAAACTTAAAATTGGTGCTGGAAAATAAATATAAAATAAAATTCTTTAAATAATTTAAATATAAACGACAAGCACAGATTGTTATAAATTCTAACTAAATAGTTTGTTGCCTTCTCCTAAGTACGCAATTATTATTATATTTTTTTTCTAAAACTTGTTTTGTTTTTCTATGCAGTGCGGTGTTAAAGATTTTTTTTTTTAGTTTCTAAGTATGGTGGTTTGTATTTTTAGTTTTCTGCGGCAGCCAGTATTTCTGTAAACTTAAGACCTACGACATTTTAATTTTTTTATTGCACCCACACACGTACTTTACTAATTTTTTTCTTTTAAACACATTCATACATCAAACAAACTTTATACACCTAAAATGGAGTAATTTTGTGGTTTTTTTTAAATAAATAAAAGAAAATTAATATTAAAATTAATAGAAAGGAAAAATATATATTCCTATTTGTGGAAATGAAAAGATTATATAATATTAAAGTTGCTTTGGATTAACACTTACGTCAAGTGGTTTCTTTAGAACAATCCAACCCGATTCAGCTTGAATATCGAAATATTCAAGATCATTCGGATTATAGGGTGCACTCAGACTGTATACAATGGCTCCATTGTTGTCAGCATCCTCATCGGAAGCAGATACACGTAGAATATTTGTACCGATACTGGCATCCTGTTTTACATTTTCAACATATTTCTGGAAATAGAAAGTATTTTCATCAGAATTTGAGGGGAAGAGTAAAAAGGTAAAAGGATAAACTTGTTAAACAACAAGCGTGGCAATCGAATATTTTATTTATATCCTGTTTATAGAATTGCTGCTATATATAAACAGATTTTGTAAATTTGCAAGCTAATCATAATACAATGCTACACATCGTCGGTTAATGGTTAGTTGTGTTATCATCGATGTCAAGGAAACTTGAGTAGCAAGCCCTAGACCAGACCTAGAGCTGATGAATAAAAACTAAGGAAAAATTTGCTTCAGACAATAGGTGCCTCACTGACATATGTTAAGAAATCCATTAAGGACCGTATTTGCTACAATACGTGATGGATTCTCAGTACATGCAAGGAAGCCATATCCTTGTCAAGTAAATATTGCGAGGAATACAACTGCTAAACGGCGACTGAGCTCAGTGAATGCTCAGAATTGGTAGAGTATATCCGTCCGAACGCTTGTTAAAATCATCTTCACAAACGACTTTTGCAGAAGCTGTACGAATGATCAGGAAATTGAGTCTGTCGAACCTCTACTTTGCCACAAACCAGTTCTGTAGGGGTGTCTGGTTCTTTGACAGCAACAAACAGCTCTAAAATGATTCATGATGTGATATCACAGAACTACCAACTAAGTAGCTGGTTATTAATTTTATAAGTAGTTCGGCTCTGCGACTGGCGGATATGGGACTGTGACCTGAAAGATTGATTGTACCTGGACAAGGTTAGAAAAGAAGATCCTCTATCTTCCTAATGAAGTTGAGAATATCTCCAGTCAAGGCATAACAATGGCCTCCGGTGTTAGGAATTCCCTAAGAAGAAAGCATTTCCTGACTCTACAGACAGCCACGCAGTCACATAGTACATGTTCCGCTGATTCGTCTTCCTCTAAGCAAAGTCGGCATTCAGATTCCTTAACTATATTTAGTTTATGTAAGTGATGTCTGAGGCTGCAGTGACCGGTGAGGAAGCCGTCAAGTCTTCTGATATCGTCCCTTTTATGATTGAGAATATTTTTAATGGTTTTGTTCAGGGGTCGGATGAATCTTGTAGCCTGTCTAAGTCCCTGAATGTTGTTCTAGTAGGATAGAAGGTTCCGTTTTTCCCAGTTTTCCAGACTCGTTCTGAATGCGGAAGTAGGGATGCCGCAGAAGGGTTCAGCACCAATGTATCTTTCTAAAAACCTTTTCTAACAAGTTGGTCTGCAATTTCACTGCCTACAATTTCCTGGTACCCACCAGAGCTTGACTTTATTCAGCTTTGAGAGATCCTATAGAGCATTGAAGCAGCCTGAAACGGCCTTTGAATTACAGTAATGGAAACTCAGTGCTCTGAGCGAAGTAGTTGGTTAATCGCATATCAAAAACTGACCAATACCCGCCAACTCTTCAATTGAGTGCTAGTTAGGACGGGTCTTTTTAACTCGCCTGATTCCAAATTTAATTATGTCTTGAAGTGAATATAAGGATTTAAAAAAAAAAATAAAATTACCTGTCGATCGAACAATGGTGGATTATCATTCACATCTGTAATTTCCACTGTAAATGAGCAAACACCTTCCAAACTCGGTTCACCTTGATCTGTAGCCTTAACCGTAACCGAAACAAATTTACCATCGTCACCTTCACGGTCGAAAACTTTGTTTGTAGACACCTCACCGGTTTCTTCATCCACGGTAAACTTGGTACCCTTTTGATTTGGCTGTTGGACTATGGAATATTTAACCTGAAATAAATAAATAAGAATTCAATTAAAAAATATTAAAATTCAGGAATCCTACATAAATCCTTAAAAATAATCTAAACGAGGAACTCAAGAACAGGAACATAGTTTTCCTTTCTACCTGCCTCGTGCCTCAACAGAAATAAAAAAAACTAACGTGAAATAACAATAATCAAATGTGTGTATAGCGCATCCTTCTAACTAAAGTTAAGGATCTCTTCATAAATATTTACTGTTATAGGACGAAATAAAAGGATACATACATACATAACGTATATGATAAAATACCGGTAGCATAGGCACTCGCAAACATTGCATATGCATAATGGATATCGATACATATCGGAGAGTCAGCAGTCCGTCCATTAAGTATTCAGTGTGTGGAAAGAGTGGATCTGGTGGGGGGAAAGGGGCTTGACAGTAATAAGGACGAGGCAAAAGGATGGCTCAATGCTATGAGTGTAGATTTGATTGAAAATCGGATGTGTTGTTGTTGTTTTTGTTGATATCTCTTTGTTTCAATGATTTTACGGATTTTTCCTGCTTCCGGGTGATTGAATTACTTATGCCACATGTATTGGTAGTCCCGTGTACATCAATGAAAAGGTTAAGTGGTGAAGGGTCCTTCTGTCCTCAGGTTCTTTTTTTCCTGCCGAGCACCTCTCTTTGTGGGTTATTTAAATTTAATTGATCGCTTTTATACATGTGTAGTGTGTGACTGTATGAGTTTTCACTTTTAAAGAGTCGTGAACAGATTTAAGGGAGTGTTAATGGAGTTTTTATTTTTTTTTTGCACATTGAATGTGAACCGATATGTACTTTGTGGAATGACAGGGTATATTGAATCGAATATCTGATACATTTACAAGCGTAAGTATATCAAATATGAATAATTCCCACTTGGAAACTGGATAAATTGAGAGCGGATGTAAGTTACTTCAGTTTCAATGAACTTGAGTAAATATGTATCCTTCTCAAAGCTCTTTGTGGCCTCATCTCCCGTCTGTTTCAAAAACTAGTAGTAGACGTAGGCTTTCGAAGAAAAATAAAGCCAAATACCCGGAGGAATAAAAATGGCCATAACATTTACGCCTTCGACCATGTGTGCTTTGTAGGATGGATGTTGATGAGCAGGAAAGTAAATACTCAGACTATACTGGTGTCCTTTAAACCAGACTCAAACTTGGTTGGCATTACTTGCAAAAGTCAGTTTCCTAGACGTCAGTGGAGTGCTGCCAATGCGCAGTCAATGATGGATGACGGATATTATCATATTCACTGGGAACAAAGGGGTCTGGACTTTAAACGAACTCTTTGATTAGGTTTGTAAAAGACAAGCACGAACTGACTCAAAACTATTGTGAGCTACATATCACTTGCAAGGTAGCCAATGGGAAGTGAACAAAGTACCTATATCGGTTGCAAAATCGAAACCAAAGAGAATAAATAGCGGTTGTTTTGTTACTCGTTGTATACATGGGGCTTGACAATTATGTACACGTCAGTCAAATGTCAGGTTTTACATTATTTTTCGAACGGACACTTGCGGTGGATGTACTAAATACTCCGCTTATTCGCCCTTTGCGCAGGAACACGAATCGTTTGATACCTTCTGTCTGACAGATGGCGACATCTTGTTGGAACCCATTTACTCACTTTTTTTTCCGAAAAATGTTAAATCATGTGTCGGTGTGCCCACAATTAACCATAATTGAGTTTTAAGTTGATTTTCAAAAGAAGAGACATCGAGCTCCTATATCGCACCAAACTATCACTCTGCATGGATGCAAAGGCGGTGAGGCTTGGTGCGATATATAATCTGGAAGCCATTGTTTTATGTCATCGTTTCTATAGCTTTTGATGGTTAGTTATGTTCTACAAGCAGCTCTGTCGTGTGGAAAGCGTTAAATAGAATCGACGCCGGCATCATTTTGCTTCTTTTTGCCGAAAGTTAATGGACTTGCACCAATTGGTTTGGAACCTAAAGAAAATTAGCATAGCAAAGATAAAAGACCTCAGCCTATCAAATTCCTCGAACAGTTTAATCGGTTTTTACTTTTTTTGTCACACTGTTTCTTTTTGATTTTACTCTTTCTTAAAAGCGTATTTTACTTGTATAACCCACGATTAAGGGAAACGTGGCCAACGCTTTAAAGTGTGAAATATAGGACCGCCCTCTCAGACAGTTTAGAAAGAAAGAAATGTTCTTTGTCTGGGATGTATTAACTCAGCAGATGGCGGCACTGAACTCCATTTGGCTTGCTGTTAAAATTTAGAAGAGCAGGAAAACTAAACTCCGACTGTTCTCGTCTAAAGTCCTGCGGTATGGATCCCGTACGTCAAAGGTGACTAGCAGTATAATCTGTCATCTGAATTTGTTCTAAACTTGTCAGGACCCAATGGTTCCGAGATTGGGACTACTATTTACATTTAAGGCCGACGTTCTCTATACACAGGACTGGTTTCTGCCAGACTCTGAGCCAGGTAAAACATACAATCGAATTTTCACAAATGTCTCCAAACTCTTCTAAGGGTCAGTTACTGAAAGTCTTTATGAAAACCGATAACATTCGATTACACTTTCCTCTGGGTACATTCTTACTTATACATATATGCGAGCTTTATTGCGAAAAACAGATGAAGGGGCATATTTTCTGCTGCGCTTAAGGCCTTGCTGTTACCAAATTCAAAAAAGTTCATGAATGCAAAGAGTTCACTTGGAAAATGAATTTATTCAGTCTTGTCGGTGACATCTGTGAAGTGTATGACGATAGTTAGTTAGTTAGATAGTAGTGGTCATTTAGAGGCAGGTCCACGGTGAGCGCTAGTGTTGAGAACCTCAGTCTACTCCTGAAACTATTTAGATTTGCTCACATAACAGTTTAGATCATAGGACGACGATACTGCGGAACACTTCGTATGTGATTGTCCTGCCTTTGCTCATACGAGGTAGTTGATTTTTGAGACTGTTGTGGTGAGTTCTAGTAACCTAAGTTTCTTTTCACTGAAGACCAAGAAAATAAAATAATAGAGATGTAGCTGCTGGTAGTACAATTTGGCTGTTTTTGTTTCTCAATGCGTATTCCAACGCCCCACAAAAAAATTTAAAAATATAAGTCGTTGCTCGCATTGAACTTTTGCTTTTGCTGTATTGCTGAATCTACTACCCTTAAACCTGAATATCGTGCAGTCGAACTATATATAACAGGAGATCCTAAGTTCACAGCGATGAAGTAAGCATCCAAATGATGAAAAAAATTTTAAAATTGGTTAAGCAGTTGTCGGGACTATTGTCAACAAACAAAGTTTATGACGGCCATTACTTTTCAAAAACAGTCTAATCATATACCTATTTAAACACCAACAAACAAATACACATTAAACCAAAATGGCTGCCACACAAATCTACTACATCTTCTTCCGAACAGTCCATATGACTCACGTATCACGCCTTGAATTAACAATTGCACAAATTTATTGCATTTAAGTGTCAATGTGCAATCGTCCTTTATAGCATAATCCGCAGCATGACCTTCATTTTATCGATACCACCCAAAAGTGTATACTAAACTCAATTTGTTTGTTTGAAAATCACGCAACCATTGCGAAGATATAAAGATACAAACTCATAAATCATAACTAAACCAACAAAATAAATAAATAAATTTCCAAATGAAATAATGTTATTGTAATTGAAAAACTTTTATTTATGCGAATTCCTACAACCGAATATCCGAATTTCATGTTTCCCAACGGAGTCATGAGCACACTTCTATCTCATCTTCATTTCCAATCCATTTACCCCATTCGGATGGACACTTTCAATACAGGTGCAACCAGTCTTTATCTACATTTGATAGATAAACAAGAAATCTCATGCAGTATCCGTTGCCGGTCATATACAGGGATATGCATTGTAACTTGGAAAAACTGTATTTGATGTTCTGACGAAAGGATATCACCACATGAAAGGAGATTTAGTTTAGTATTTCCCTTTTTTTTTTAGTTGCAATCGATTTTGCAATTTTCTGCTTTTGAACGTCATTCAGTGTGTTTCTATGTGTGGAAATGCAATATTTGTCCATTGGAATGCCCTTCATTGATGGAACTTAAGAACATTTTATTTAAACTCCAAGAAAATTTGTCAGAACTTATCCTGTCTCCATTTAAAAATGTAACTTTGTGGACGGTAAAGGTGTGGAAGAAATGCAATTTCCTGGCTCTCAACAAAGACCAATAAATCGTCGTCTCTCTTAGTTCGTATACACATATAGATGGGATTGGTGCGTTATTCGTTTAGTGAAATGCATAAAACAAACGTTAGGTGTGCATGTAGAGAAAGTATCTCGCTCTCCCTCTATCTAAGTTTGCCATTAAATTTTAATTAGAGAACTTTAGGAGTTCGTGCAACGGCGGCGGCTCTCTCTTTGGTATGCACTGTTGCTTCGTTAGACTCCAAAAGGGGTGGTGGTAAAACGGGCGCTCTGGTGAAAGCAAAAATAATAAAAAAGAATTCCTAAGGATACCTACCTATACCCACCTTAATGATACGAAATATTGACTTTGGTAATGGAGAGATACTTTTAAGTTGATTAGTGATGTCTTGCATGCAAGTCGGGGGAATTCATGAAAAGTTTAGTTATTTAGAAAATGTTTAACTACTTTCTTTTTTTTTGTTGGTGAAAATTCGATTACAGCTTCGAGGAACTAAACAGCAAAGTCAATTAGAAACGAGATAAAATGGAAATGCACAATAGCTTTTTACAGCTTAAAGGATGAGAGTATAGTGCAACAGAGCTGGAGTTGATATGTGGTTCGTAAAAAGTACTAACAAAAACGTAAAAGTTTGTCCTACAGAGGAGATAATAGTTGACAGCAGCTGTCTGCAGGGGTAACCCTATACTGTGCCAAATGGACTTAAGAACTAAGTACTTCAAAATTCCACAAGCGGAATTGTGTGTCTCTAGAGTAGGTACTCCGAAAAGTTTGAATTAATCATATAAAAGAGCTAGGACATGCAAAGTGCACAACTTTCTCTCGATACACTACAGAGGAACGTCGGAATAAAGAAAGACCTAGCACCAGGTCCTCTGCTGAAGAGTGCTTGAATTAAGTTATAGTTAGTGATTTCATTGAATTTCTGACTCGTGTTTTTGAAATGGCCTTTCGATGAATCCCAGCAAAGCAGACGCTGTTCGCTTCATAAGAAGGCGAAAATTGAACAGAGGTTCTATTACACTTAACGATACAGCTCTTGTATTCTCGGATGATGTCACATATCTAGAAGTTGTCATAGACTCAAAACTGATCTGAAACTCGCCCATCAAGAAAATGGTGAAAAAAAGTCCATTGCCTCCAGTTCTATGCAGTGGCAAGTATGACAAAACATGGAGTATGTCCCCTTAATTTAATTTTTAGTTGTACCCACTGATGATTAGACTTATCCGTTGTCGAGTGGACCATGTTTAAGAAAAAAAAAATTATCCGTCATTAAGCTAAAACAGTTCCAAAGACTACGATGCCTTGGTATCACAGAAGTTTTGAGAGTTTGATTCTCTGTCCAAAACACTCCTAAACCAGTTTTATCAGCTATTTGCTGTCCTAGTATGATGAGCGCAATACAAGTGTTCCCTGAATCCTGCATGAAAGCTCTCCAATTTGTATCTTAGTTTGGGATCAAGTCTTTGGATATGGGAGAGCGGACAGTTTCTTGAAATGCCAAGATGGATCGATGAAAAAGACTTCAAAAGATAAAGCATAGGTGGCCGGATTATAATGAAAGATGAAGCATACACCCTGTTAACTGATAAACCAACATCGAAAAACCTAAGAAGATCTAAGCTCAAAACACGAGAACCTTCCTTGCCAGGTCTGCATTAAAACAAAACACCTCTAACAGCAAAATGTTAAAACCTTTATGGTATGTACCACATCATTTATGGTCGAGAATAAATTAACCTCCGGACAAGTCTTGTCGCAGAGTAGACTGTAATACATCATCAAGGGATGTAGTTAAATTGTTCGACAAATGATGGCATTATCCATTGAATACATGTTTCACGTAGGAGAATACTTTACCATTCAGTCGATGGATATGTATGTACACATATTGCCTTCATTATTTTGTCTTAAATCCATTTACCTTCACCCAGATTGGATGACTAAGCTTGTTGGGCATACAATCACACTGTAGCTAGAGCTCTTTTTTGAGCTTCATTAAAACTGACACTGACTTCGAAATGTAATTGCTTTCTACAATCCCTTTCTTGTGCGGAGAAAGGACATTATGTTTATTAATCATTTCGAAATGGAATCTTCCTCACTGGAGATCAGGAAACAAAAACTTCCCAGTAGAATGCAATTTCTCTCACTACACGTTCGAAAATATAATTAGTATACAGTGTACACGAAACAATGTCAGTTTGTGTAAAGTTTATAATCATAATACCGATCTGAAAACGATTCTCCTTCAGCTTGTGACTTTCTTCAAAGGCACGTACAAAAGCAACACATTTTCCAAATTCCGGCACACAATTCAAAACCGAAACAAAAAAAACAGCGGCAACACCATAACATTGTGTCCCTGGCCACATAAATTCCACAATGGAATTGTGTCCCTTCCAAGGAAACCAATTTGTAGACAAATTTGATCACAAAATACCATTTAATACGAAATCCTAATTACATACGGAATCCCTTTCCGACTCCATTTTAATTACAAAAAAAATACAACTCAAGAGAGAGACAGAGAGTAAGAAAAGTTTTCCTTTTCTCACTTCCATTCAGTGTTACATAATTTTAAATAAACTGCTGTTTCCTTTCTTTACATCGAAACAGAGAAAGAGACAAACACAACTACTGAAGGCCGCTCTAACGATGGTCCTGATGGAGCGCGGCAGCGCTTATCATTAACACCCTCATACCCAATGTTGAGGCATCATTATCATAAATCATCTTGGGGAAACGACACTCCAAACAGTTGAGTTCTGTGGAAGATATTCTCTTGTTTTTTTTTTTTTTTGTCTTTCTTCCCTCCGGTATCCCGGCGGAAACTTTTCCAAAAAAGTTCCATATCTCGTCTTTTCTTTTAATTTATATTTTTCTTCATTAATCTTTGGAAATGAACAACCAACCAACCGAACGACGGGAAGAGATGGAAACAGAAGAAGGAATGAAATGAAACAACGAAATCTACAAATTATGAAGCAAAATGGCTTTTGTTTCAACTTGTGAACTACTCAAAGTACTTATCGTTACATTTTTGGTTAAGATATTTACTGAGTTACAGTATGTTGGACAACTTAGGAACCACTGACATCAGAGCGAGGGGGACGCTTCAAAATTAATGTAGAAACTAAATTCCACAAAACCAACATCTTCAAACCTAAATATATATGTCTACGTGAAAAGACAAGCTCACGAAGCTGTAAACGTTCTTAGACCAATTAGCTTTGGTGTCTTTGAAAGGTAGTCACTGCTCACGCAAACCAAAAGTTGGGCCCATTGTGCCCAATTTTAAGATTTTACCCCGAGAACCTGTAAAGAACAATTGAGTCCTTTCATTATTCGAACAGTAAGTGATGGACAAATTCAACTGCTTTCTTCTTCCTGCAGCTTTTGCAATACTTTTTGTGATTTAAACTGTGACGTTCCAGTGCTGGAGAAGACCCATGCTTCAAGGCCCTTCATGCAGCTTGTATTAGTTCGACAAATGACTTGAAACTCTGACAAAGGAGAAGGCTTTTGAAGTATGTAGCGCCGACTTCTTCCTTACAAGTTCATAAGCCCTTTTGTTACCTGGGATATCCATATGCCCTAGTACAAAGCATGGAACTACCGCATTGGCTTTCTATATCTCGTTTAGATGCATTTGACAGATCTGTACTAGCCTCGATCTAATTAGAGCCTTAATGGCTGCTTGGCTGCCTTAGTAGGCAGTAATTGTCCTTTCGGTGATATCGTCCTTACAAATATTTGTTACAGCCTAGACGGTGGCCAGAATTCAGACACTACAATCGTCATTTATTCTGAACTAACAGTAAGCCCGGGCTTCCGTGCCAACGTTTGTATTAAAAGCGTCAATTACTTTTATTTTGTGACTTTCGGTTCCTCCAGTCATTTCAATCAGAAACTCGAATAATGAATCTCCTCTCAAATTTCAGCATTGGAGTTTGCATTCTCTATCCTTCCTACCCTCAGCTAGCTTCTATATTGGCTGAGATTTCCACTTCCAAAAGAGGTACCTTGCCCAACTGAATTTCATCCTTTAAATCAAGGCGATGAACGACGGCATTTTTCAACCACCCTGTGGACGTAACACAAGCATGAGTGATTATTTTAGATTTCGACTTAAACCTTAGGAAAGGGTTCTTCTTTTCATACACTTGACGCTACATAACAGACAAAGGGCCATGCACGGTAAAAGACTGGAGAACTGAAGAGCTAAAGCTACCACCAGCAAAGTCTTTAAAAAAAAAAAAAACAAGTTTCGAGTATTAGTTCGACGGGAAATATCTGCTAGAGCGGTTTAGAATGCATTGTCCAAAAAGGGTAACAAAACCTCCAAAAGCTCGTGAGGAGAGAGGGGAATTTTTAAGGATCCGGAATCCGGTTGAGTATAGTGTCATAAATTTATCTCAGATCATAGCACCATCGAAATAAATTAGTTATTAGCTGCGTTTAGCCTTGTAAACCTAGGATAAGGATTTTTTTCCTTTCAGTGAAGGGAAAGTGTGTCCACTTAAGACTTATCCAAACTTATTAACGACTAAAGATAAACATCAAACACTTGCCTGTCCATTGACACCTTTATCCTCGTCAGTCGCTTGAACTTTTATCACTGGACTGCCATTTGGTGCGCCTTCCTCCACTTTAGGGTAATACGTTCCACAGTCCTTAAACACCGGCTTATTATCGTTCACGTCGGTGATGAACACCACGACCACAGCTGTCGACGTGTGTATCGTTTGGTCGCCGTTCACACAACAAGACCCATCATCCATGGCCGTAACATTTAACTCATACTTATCACGGTCCAGTGAAATCGCCTTACTATGCAATCGTATCACTCCGGTTATGTCCTCGATAACAAACTGTCCGGAACTGGTGCCGCCACCCACAAAACCGAATCGCACATTGTCACCATCCTTGTCGGAGGCCACTACAGTGGTCACCAGGGTATTTGGTCCGGCATTCTCGTCAACATTCGGCGTGTACACTTGCTGTGAGAATTTCGGCTCTTCGTCATTTTTATTCTTCGTATAAACACGGACTGTGGCTGTGCCACTCTTTGACGGTTCACCCTTATCCTTGGACGTGACGATAAACTCATAGTAGGCGTTATTATTGTCCGCGTCCAATTGCTTATTGTTCACAATAATGCCATTCGAGTCGACAGCAAAGTGATCATCGGAGACAAGGTACTCAATTTCGGCGTTAGCACCTGAATCGGAGTCCATTGCTTTCACACGCAGGATGCTCGTGCCCAGTGGAATGTCCTCGTCCACGTTGTGTGCCTGATAGTCTGGCAATTCAAATTTCGGTGCATTGTCGTTCACATCGGTGACGCGAATTGTTAACTGAAAAAGAAAATGAGAGAATAATGATTTTGGAGAATTCAATGTAAGCCAAGGACGTGCTTAACCGTCATCGGTGAAATTTACGTACCTCAACTGACGTGGAGAATCCTCCAGAATCCTCGGTGGCAGTCACAATCAACGAATACACATGCGGTTGTCGTAAATCTTCGAAATCCAATTCTTTGGCAAGTTTAACGATTCCCGACGATGGGCCAATGTTGAATGTGCCCGCACCCTGTCCTTGAGCCTTTAGCGTGTATCGTATTTCTCGATCGGCAAAGGATTTAGCTTTCACCGAAATTATACTGCAAAGAGAGACAAAGAAAGAGTATGAGTCACATGAGATAAAAGTAACATTAACATGTGGACGACATTGTATTCGATTAGAAATGGAACAACGATTGGTTAAGGGTCGTTAAGGACTTAGTGGCTTTCAAGTATTGACAGGAGTTTAGTTGAGATTTATGTGTGCACGGTTGATGGTGAAAGGACATTTAATTTCATGGGCGTAATAACAACAAATAACAGCATGGAATATCGCGTTAGTCTGTGTGTGGTTTAATGTTAAGATTATGGCGGCTTGGTTATAAAACTTGAATGGCTCTTCGGGATGACCGGGCTTTATGCTCAGATCAATTGGTGGAACATATTTTATTTGCCGTTCAAAGAGTTCGTTATGGGAAAGGTCATATTTCAGTGTCACGTCTGGTGGGTAAGTTGTCGCAGCTTAACAACGCTGCCAAACGATGTGTAAGTTTATAGTTCGTCAATCGGTGGTAGCTCAGAAGTACTAGAACTTTTGTCATAAAAATAGAGCCCAAGTTATAAATTTGTCAGTTCGTATCTTCAAAGAAAAAAAAATTATAGAAGATCTTTCAAATATGTTCAGTTATAGTCCATAAATGGCGACCGTATAGGAATAAATTCGCCATCACAAGTGAAATCATTTAGTTTTGAGAGATCTTGACAATAGCATGCAGATACTGGACTTGTGTCAATTGTTCACCAGTTTGTAGGCAGAGGTACGTCTGGAAGTGAAGGTTGCAAAAGTTGAAAGCTACACAATTTACCGTCACGCTGGCTCCTGTTCCTTAACAGACTTTTGACAGGCTACTACCTCTGTTCAACTGGATGGGAATATTTCTACTCCTCGATCTAGGCACTGACCAGGCTTCCACAAAATTAACCAATAAATGATAACAAATGATTTCAAGACCTGTGCCATTTAGGGAAAGTAATGGCAAGGAACACAATCCGAAACTAAGTCATAAGTGAAAGTTAAGGTTATACCTATATAGATTGTAAGGGAAGACCCTTGTCAGCATTGAAATTCTTCAAAATATCAGGTCCTCAGCAAAGTTTGAGGTTTTACTGTTTACCTACTTTATTAAGAGATTCGCAGGAGTATTTGAGCGCTGGATGTTAGTAGCATAAAGGATGTTGCTATTGATGTCTTTAATGATAACTATCTGTGATACGGATCGACAAACGGCCATAGCTACAGCTTGAACAATGATGCATTGGTTCGGAGACTTAACGATAACGAAGAGGTTTTCAGAGGAAACTTTCGCACCACTTCCGCCTATGGTTTTGGATTCATGGGTGGATATTGTTGACAGAAATTCATTGAAAAGAACAGTGCGGTAATTTCGTCCAAATTACGAAGATAGCTTCGGTAAAAAGGTAGACAGTTATAGAGTACAAAGTCCTCTGACCTTCACTATGCTTAAGGCTGCAAAACTTTTACTCTAATGTAACTCTTGATCCTTAACAAAAACGTAGACGATCCTCTCATCGTCTAATCCACTCATCCACTCATCCACTCATCTTCTCATCTTCTCATCCTCTCATACACTCATCCTCTCATCCTCTCATCCTCTCATCCTCTCATCCTCTCATCCTCTCATCCTCTCATCCTCTCATCCTCTCATCCTCTCATCCTCTCATCCTCTCATCCTCTCATCCTCTCATCCTCTCATCTCCTCATCCTCTCATCCTCTCATCCTCTCATCCACTCATCCTCTCATCCTCTCATCCTTTCATCCTCTCATCCTCTCATCCTCTTATCTTCTCATCCTCTCATCCTCTCATCCTCTCATCCTCTCATCCTCTCATCCTTTCATGCTCTCATCCTCTTATCTTCTCATCCTCTCATCCTCTTATCCTCTTATCCTCTCATACTCTCATCCTCTCATCCTCTCATCCTCTCATCCTCTCATCCTCTCATCCTCTCATCCTCTCATCCTCTCATCCTCTCATCCTCTCATCCTCTCATCCTCTCATCCTCTCATCCTCTCATCTCCTCATCCTCTCATCCTCTCATCCTCTCATCCACTCATCCTCTCATCCTCTCATCCTTTCATCCTCTCATCCTCTCATCCTCTTATCTTCTCATCCTCTCATCCTCTCATACTCTCATCCTCTCATCCTCTCATCCTCTCATCCTTTCATGCTCTCATCCTCTTATCTTCTCATCCTCTCATCCTCTTATCCTCTTATCCTCTCATACTCTCATCCTCTCATCCTCTCATCCTCTCATCCTCTCTTCCTCTCATCCTCTCATCCTCTCATCCTCTCATCCTCTCATCTTCTCATGCTCTCATCCTCTTATCAATTAATCTTCTCATTCTCTCATCCATTCATCCATTCATCCTCTCATCCTCTCATCCTCTCATCCTCTCATCTTCTCATCCTCTCATCCTCTCATCTTCTCATCTCCTCATCCTCTCATCTTCTCATCTCCTCATCCTCTCATCCTCTCATCTCCTCATCCTCTCATCCTCATCCTCATCCTCATCCTCATCCTCATCCTCATCCTCATCCTCATCCTCATCCTCATCCTCATCCTCATCCTCATCCTCATCCTCATCCTCATCCTCATCCTCATCCTCATCCTCATCCTCACTCTCATCCTCATCCTCATCCTCATCCTCATCCTCATCCTCATCTTCATCCTCATCCTCATCCTCATCCTCATCCTCATCGTCATCCTCATCCTCATGCTTATGCTCATGCTCATGCTTCCTCCAAACCTCCAAAAAAAACCACTATGCGGCTCCTTGACCGAATGCTTTACAGTATGTAGCGTTGTATATTGCTTTAGTTTATTCGCGATTAGGATTGAATTATTTGGTATTTATCAACAAATCTTTTTCGTGCCACGAAGTGCCCAGTTTCTTTTGAAGGACTTCTAGTCGACCCAGAAACTTGAAATTCGGCAATATAACAAAAGGCAAATTACTGAAAATTCCAAATTTATAACTGTAAATTGATCAAATTGCTTTTTAATCTGACTTAAAATCTATTTCTCCCACGATTATAACCCTTTTTGGGAGGGTTAGTGGGGGAAATTTTAGGATTTTTTGGTTATATGTGAGATAATACCTACCTGCATACCAAATTTCAAGTTTCTAGCTGTACTAGAAGTCCGAAATCTTTTTTGTGTCACACTTTTCCATAGAATGCCCCCAGTAAAACGTTTTCACGTTAATATATTACCCTCAGCCCAGTTTAGAGCAGTTAGGCATGCCAGCTTATGACGAATTTATACAAACCATATATATGGTTAAGCGATGTTTAAAAATAGCTTTCCTTGGTCGCAGTTAATCAGTGGGTTAACTCTTATGCAATGAGAAGTCTTTTTCATGTAACCCAACAGGGATCAAAGGAAAAGTTTTACCAAAGCCAGGGTAACATGCAAATATCAAGGTATCGCCGCGAGCTAAACACGTTTTTTCGTTAATTGAAAATAAAAAAGAAGACGATGGAACCAATCCATTTTCATAATTGAGACACCGATCAACTTCCTTGAAATGTTGTGTATGACGCCCATCTCAAGACCTTATTAGAACGTTCTTTTGGCCTGCTTTAACCCCATAAGTTTGGTTTTTAAACTCCGCAGAGATATACCTACCCCAGGACACCTATCTTGTTTCCATGAGCATTAATTGAGTTTTAACTAATTAGTCTTGACATCTTAGTCAGCAAAATGATTTTAGGGAATATCAATCATCCTCTTCCTGTGTACGGCGGCCTTTTGTTTAAATCTCATTTCAAAGATAGCCTACAATTAGTGTGGTGCAAGTTTTTTTTTTTTAACTCTGTGTACATACACGCCTTCGAAGGACAACAAAAAGAAAGTCAATCACACAAATTACTTTTCATGTTTACTGACAGTCATTCCTTTTGATGAAGGGACACATTAAAGGGAGATCTTCACTTCTTCCACTCCTTTACAGTGCGGTAAATATACACACAAATAAGGACACGAATGTCAAACACTCGGGTTCTTCTAAAGTTGTTCGGCAACTAGGAGATAGAAGACTGTAAGAAGTTTTTAAAAAGGGAAAAGTGAGAGAGGTACGAGGGAAAATGTTTGCAATTGCGTTGATCACAAAAGTAAGCAAGGATTCATCACATTCACCTTTGCCTGTGTGCATGGATGTACATATATCCAATTCAGTGTGAAAATTGTAACTCATGCGGATGAGGGAGTTCTTTTTAGGGTGTACAGCAGCAGGTGAACATTTTGACACGTGTATTAAGTGTCAACATTGTACCAATATCTATGAGGAAAAATGAAATTCGTTTCAAGTTTATTTTTTTCTTTGGCAAGTGAATGAGATTTGTACTTTTTTTTTTTATCTGAAGCGTTGGATGTTGAATCCTATTTACAAAATGTCTGGAAGGGAATAAACTGAACAGAATTTAATGCTCCGAGAACAGCTGACCGATATTGCAACAGAAAAGAGCTCAAGATGGCAAGCATTGAATGAAATGGAATTTATTTTTCACAGCAGACCAGAGGAGAGAGAAGATGAGATAGACTTAGATTGAATTCTTGGAACAAAATTGATGAAGGAGTTGATGGAGCGATTTCTTAATAATAACATTTAGATAGTCATTGGGCTTTTGAAATTAAACGATTTTAAAGGGAGTTCCAAGATTCTGTCCATACATGACAAATTGGCTTGCAAATAAAACAAACTTTTCCTGGGCTTTAAACCCAACTCAATCTTAAAATTTTTGAAATATTGACTTATGTTGCGGTTTAATTTGGCATTTTTAACGTAAAAGAAACGCCTGGCACCAAGGACAAACAATTCCATTTAAGCAACTTCAACGGACTAAAGCAAAATGAGATAGCACGGAGCTGTCACAATTCGAACTTACGACAACATTTTGAAAACAAAAAAGACGAAAACAGCTACACGTGCATCGCTTGGAGATGTGGTCTTTTACCACAAAGCCCTGCTCCAACTATCTTTTTTGGGACTAATTCATATCTTTTCGACTCATAGTTCGCCTGAAAGCCTTCACAACCAAACTTCCATCTATGAATACGGTACCCGGATACAGGGGCATTGAAACAACAAAAGGAGCTCAATCCACCAGCCAAATAAAGGTGGATACCAAGTCATGAAAAGCGCCTCTCATATTGAAACTCAACATCTGAACATCGTCAATCGAAAAAGTTCATCAATTCCTTAAGCAGTAAGAGAAGTCAAAAAATGTTCTAAGTAAGCGTGATGCTAAACTCCTAATGGGCTTCATCGGGTATAAGTCCTAAGGATATGAACCGTATCTGATTGGAAGATCAACAAACTACGGAACACATCTTCTGTAAATGGCCCACCAAAACTCGTAGCAGACTTCTCATGAATATCCAAAAGTTCCACTATCGCCACTGTGTGGTATCTAAAGGCTTTCAGAAGTTGCCTAATGATTGTTGGACAGAAAACAAAAATACTGCTTCTTCCAAAGAGCAACTGTACGAATGATTAAAATTATTGAGGCATACCTCAACGCAACATCACCTAAAAGATCCTGTTCGGTGTTCGTCCTCTCAAGCCGTTCTGCAGACACCAATGTAGCATTGGCTCGTGATCGACAAAAAAAAAAACTCACTGTCCCTGATAAAACTTAGTCGGAATGAAGCACGAAGAGGTTGTTGCATCTGTCCATCGTCTGCTCTGTGAATATCCCCCTCTAACGGATGAAAGACTGTGGATGAAGCATTTCACAGAGTATCCGTCTATCTACCTACCTAAATCGGTAAAATTTTCGGACTAAGACGAATTTTGGAAAAGACAAACAAATTTTTGTTTGAGTTTTGACATCTCCCCACCGCCTTCAAATATGCTCTACAAGGTGATTGTTGATTACAAATTCAGATGAAACGAATCCTCGCAGTGCTCCAAACGACCACATTTTGGCAAAAAGATGCGCTTTATAAAAATTCAACTTTGGTGTAGATCCGATGAAGATTGACCCTAGAAAATCGCTACTACATACCTTCATCGATTTGGCAATCCCGACCCCAAAGGCAAAAGTGATGCATTAGAGGGCAATGATCCTGGCATAGTCAACAAAAGAGCTTCAATTGACTGAGTCCTTCGAATACAATATACAATATAAGATCATTTGAGACAAAAAGAACGGCCGAACTTTTATGAAAAACCCAAGATGCCAGGATGTTTAATAAAGTGAACTGACGGCAATTTGCCTAAAATTTTAAAGGCTGTGGAATCGTAACAAGACATATCCTTGATCTACTACAACTAAAAAAATATCTTCTACTTACTCTGAATCCTTTTTTTGATTTTCCGGTATTTCCGCCTCATAGCTCGGCATGTAAAATTGTGGTGCACGCTTGCCACCAACAATCGACAGACGCTCCTCTGGTGTGCTTTGAAATCGCCGATCATCAACTTTGCCATTTTGATCTTCAGCCTTCACGTACAGCACATACTCCATGTCCAATTGAAAGAGATCTGTGCCACGTGTCCGCACAACGCCGGAACGTTCGTCCACCTCAAATCGTCCGCCAGTCCGATCGCGTACAATGAAATAATGAATATTATGATCAGTGTCTGGATCGCGTGCCTGTAGGGTGAACACCGGCGTATTTGGGGGTGCATTCAGTTGGACAACAGCTTGCATTGGCAAGGGACGATTAATAAAATACGGGGGCTCATCGTTGACATCCTTCACATGGATTATGACTCGTTGGTTGTCGGTGTACTTGAGGCCAGCTGAAATGAAAAAGAAAAATTGTTTATCAAATATGAGTCGTCACCAGAAGATTAATGTGTTCAACTGAGCTGGCATAATAATCCCGTTGAACGTACTGTAAATCGACTGATGAATAGTATCTTAGACAAAGGTCATTGGGTTGGTAGGCTTATGTATAAGTTTTCTTTGTGAACTTCTCATATTCACCTTACGGCACCTACAAATCCAGCCTAAGGACACAAGTCCAACACGAAAAAAAATCGCACTCTCAGCAACAGCAAATCCCTGTTCGCTTCATTTTCGTTTCCATACACAAAATGTCCTTAAATTTAATCAAAAAGTTTCGTCCTTTTTCCAGCGAAAAACTAACAGCACAGTGTTTCACGTGCCGCGCTAGTGTGAATATACTTGCACAAATCGAAATCATGGCACAAACTTAATCTCCTGGGAAGGTTAACTGGATAAAATGTGGCGAGGAAATGAGTATTAGGGTCGGGAGGGAGGTTTGGTCGGATTGAAAGAAAAAAAAAGGAACTTTTCTAATATCCGCTTACAGTTTACTTTTCCCATTGCGAAAGAAGAAAAATTATGACGAATATTATAGTTCAAGGTTTTTTTTCCACCACAGTCACAAAGAAAGAACATGAAATGAGGTAAAGAAACAAAAGAAGAAGAAGAAAAGAAAAGGAAAAAGTGCAAAATTTGAAGTTGAGAAAAAGTTTTAGCGATTTTCGTTACACTCTCGCCCTTAATTCCCAAATGAAATATGGTAAGGGAAGGTACTCAAGGAAGTTCTTATCCCGGGTTATGTTATTCGTTTAGCGGTTCTTCGAAATCAGTCATTTTCTATGACTTTCGTGTGCAAGTTATAATAAAGTTAAACAGTTTTCGTTTCTATATTTCTAAGGACTTGGAGTGGTTTCTTACCATTCGACTTCATAATGAATAATTACAGTTAATTTGGCTAAATGAAGGTTTGCAGAACTTTTCTTTGGATTCTCTTTTGGGAAATTTAAAAAGGGCCCACGTTTGAGTTGTGTGTTGTGGAACATTTACTTGTGATTATTTCAAATGAAAAAAAACTTTTTAAAAAGTAATTAAGACTTGTGAAACTGGTTAACTACTGAACTCTTTGCTTATTCAAAAAAATAGAGGGCCAAGGCCTAGCTTCTCACAAGATTGAAAAGGACAAACAATTTTTATTGTGGACTCTAAAAGTTGTTGGTTTAACGCAACAAAACTTAAGTCCAAATTCACAGACCCTCGAGTTAAGCTTGGGTACCAAAACTAAACACTCCTCTGTAAGGCTTGTCTCTATTAAGGAACTTTAAAACGGATAAAAAGATAGTGGCTGTCGACATGGATCATCTGGTGGGGTCGCAATGTGCATATTTGGTCGACTTCTTCGGCGTAAAAACACACCGATAAGGGCCAATCAAGTCGACGTAGAGTTCTAGACATTCCCAAAATGCAGATGGCATTTTGTATGCGATGTTCAGAATGCCTTCCTTCCTGTGGGTCTGTCATCTGGTTGAGTCAGACTCATTTTGACTGACAGTGGACGGTCGTTGACAGTTTTCTACAGCGATAAACAGTCTACAGAAGTGTTTTCTTTATAGTCTCTGTAACTGACTGTGACTCTACTATGAGTCTCAATAAGTTGCTGTACGAGCTTTGTACTTCTTCTGAAATTCTGAACGTAACATCTGCTACTGCACCTTTATACTTATCCAGACACTTTTCTATAGGTATTGTGACGTAGCTGTTTGGTTAATTTATTCCACAATCTTAACGACTAGTTTTCTAGAGGGAAATCTAGATCCATGTGGTACCACAAAGGACATAGTCTGCTCTAAGTGTGTGTTACTTATTCCGTCAGTCTAAGCGATCTCTTTCTGAATCCTGTTCAGGTGTTCAATTGCTTTCAACGTACACTCATTTGACAAATGAATTGGGAAGGATTGATGATGGACTGACTGGTCTATCAACTCACATCTATCAATGGGTACCGTTTGTATTGCTCTTAGTAATTCTTTCAGAAAGGCACTGGCTAACCTCAGCTTCATCGGTAAGGACTACTAAGTCGAAAACTCTCATCACCTCACCGCTTTTCTATCCCGCACTGTTCGGGAAGCCAAATCTTTCCTGAATCAGAATGTTGGTTGATGACAAGACTCCTAAGTCTTAGCGACTTAGATTCCTTGAGTCTAACTATACAATTTGTAATATGAATGGTACAAGAGCAGACTTATGATGTCTGCATGCCATAATCGCCTATAGAATCATGTCCCTCCGTTCTTCGAACCCTGGTAAGTCTTGCTGGAAACAGGCTAGTAAGTAGAAAGAAGATCTACAACGGCTGTGTACATCAGTAGAATTCAATTCAAAGTCGATATTTCAAGTCGACACGGGTTCATTGCAACATGTCTGAACTTCTCGACATCTAGTCAAGTTTCAAGGGAAGCTAAGAATTTGCGAAGATAAGCCTTCCAACCGATGGAGGATGAAGTTAGATAACTTGGCTTTGTACAGTTCAGTTTCGGCTTATTTACCTAATTTCAACAATCGCGAAGAGAAATTTTACATGCCACTATAATCTTTTGTCAAAATCCGTCTTCAAAAATAGGACTGATGGTTTCAGACTTATCTACTGAACGGCGAGACTTATCTTCAGAACGGCAGCGGCTGAAAACATAAAACAAAAGTTAAAAACCTCATTCAACTATAGAGTTCTCTCGCGATATTTCAATGTCAAAGAAGTCTTTCCAACTGCGTGGTCACTATAAACCCGTGCCTATTCCCTCAATTTTACTTTCAATTTACTCTTGTTATTTACATAAGAGCATTATTTTTAAAAAGTGTTCAAAGGTTTTCCAATACTTAAACAAACACCCACCAATTAAAGTTGAAACCCTTCCAAAAATTTACATCCAGACACAATGAACAATGAAAACATTCGTCTAATTGCATTACAGTTCCGCATTAATGCACCCGGTGAACCCATGTCACTTGGTAAATCAACAAATTTGATTGGATTGACAACACATTGACACCATTTAACACTCTTACGTCGCGCGGGGCATACATTCATAATTTTAAACAAAAACAGTCCGCGCATTACAAGGGGGTGTCGAAGCGGTTGTATACGAGCCGCCCTCCGTGTTGGAAAAAGTCCACCGTTTATCGAAATGCTGAAGTTCAATGCACATTTGCTTTTCAATTCGTTTAACGAGAGTGGAAGCCAAATAAGATCACGTTCCGCTTTGACTAATGAGCTCACACACGACTGTCAAGAGCTATGTGAATACCCGTCGTACACAAGTGTCATCGTTTGGTGTTTGATATTCTTGCCAACGCAGCTGGTTTCGGGGTTAACTTCTTAGCCCATTTCGCATGGAAGCACTAAGTTTAATGCACCTATCCGGGAGGGGATTGAGTTATCCTCTTGTAAAACAAAAGATGAACACCATCATGTACATCCAGTTCCATCAATCAAAGTTGGATCTTCTACGTCAAAGCCTAAATTCAACTTCAAAAATTGCATTATGATGGCTCATGGAGTGAGCGACAAAAAAAAGGGACACAAAGGCCTTATCCTTTCATTGAGGATCTTTGTTTTTTTTCCGCTCATGGAGCAGGTTACCCCAAAGCCCATGTCGAGACATTATCCTAAATTCAAAAAAAAAGGACTTTTCTGTTTCTGCCCCCGCCACTTTCCATTAATTCACTTTAGGTTCGTGTGTCTATGTGTGTGTGTTTCAGAGGGTACGAATCAAAAGGATGGGATAGATAGACCTTTATACTCATTTGCTTCTCTCATTCTCTTTCGTCTTCTGTTGGTGTTTGCATAAAATGTGCAATGTTCAACGACTTGTCATTTCTTCGAATCCATAAGATGTGCATGCAATGGATGTTGGATATGTGTACGAAGTGTATCTAAAGGACATTAAGGATATAAGACAAGTTTTTTTTTTTTTGAATCTTTTTCAAACGTTTTTTTCTTGAATACAACAACGATGACAACGACGAGGACGACAATGTATATGATGATGCTGCTAGCGCTTATGATAATAATGATGACGATGATGATGTTGATGACATTATTATTTGCTTTTTGAATTTATGTTCACTCGTCCTGAAGGGGATCACATCTCGAATTCACTTTACACACAGCATATCCTTTGAATGGAAACAAATATACAAGTCATCCGTTGGGAAGAGAAGGAAAGAAAAAAAAAAGTGGATGCTTTGCCGTTATAAGTTGAAGAAAAGGAGGCAAAGCAAAGATGAGTATAAAAGAAGTTCTACACATTGTAGGCGGGTGCTTGTGTGCTCATTTTCCTTAGTGTTGTCCTTTTGTTTTTCTTTTGCAAGGATTACAAGGATAACTTTTGTTTAAATAAAGGATGAACTCCCCTAAAGTTGGGGGGTTGCTTTTGACATTTTATATGTCTCGTTTGACAAAGGTGACCTAACGTGTGCCTAAAGAGAACAGTGCAGTAAAATTTTGCATCAGTGCTTTTAGATAGAATTGAGTCATTACGTTTGTGTTAGTAATTGGCGCCTTGAATGTTTGTCAATTCTTTGACTTAAGCCTGCGGGAATATGATTTTAAAAATAAGTGAATTGGAGTACACTTTCACAAGTGGAACAAAAAAGGCTATCATTCTCCATGACTCGTTTGTTTGTACAGGATTTCAATCACTACCCTGATCGTTGTCCTAGGATATACAAATTGCATATCAGAGCGAACAAATGGATTTTTCACAAACAAGTAAAAGCTTGTCTGCTACACTGAAGGCTCAAGAGCTGATGTCTTATGCAAGACTCTTGCAATCAATCAATAGACGCGGTTGGAGCCTACGTCAAAGCGACAGCCCAGCTAATATTTAGACTGTGGAAATGGTTACAGAAAGCAATGCAGCTGAGGTGTGTTTTGACAACCATGCGCTCATAAGAACACTAGAGTCGTCAAGGAAAAGGTTGCTAACACTCTGCAAGTGGTAACTACACGGGATATTAGACAAAATCTCAATGAAATGGACGCTATGGGGATCAATTTCATTCTCCGGTAGGTTTAAGTCAGAGAAACCACATGTGTTGTCTCCGCTTTTCTAGCCGGATACAGCGTCCTTGATAGCCACCCAAAATGGCAAAAGGGATGTTGAATCCGTTTTTCTATAGCTAAAAAAGACCAAGGGTCTCAAATCAAAGAACTCGAGTAGGGTTAAGCCGGGCTTAGAAAATGATTTCTCACATATGTACGTTAATCAGATTGAAATCATGGCGGATAAAGGGCAGAACGGGCTTAAAAAATAAGATAGCCACTCAAGCTACTCTTCTTCCACTTCTGCCCTCCAACAAGTTTGAAAATAGGGCAAGTTGAGAGCGCATGCTAATTTAAAAAAAGTCACGTTTTTGGTTGAAATACCCGGAATTCAATGTACAATCAAGACTGAAAGAAAACCAATTTCAGCTCAACTGTAATCCAAAAAAAAACATTGACCTCAACCACTTCCCACAAATACCACCTTACCGAGCTCATGGACACAAGAGTCAAAACATCCATTAAATCAATTATAAGTGAACACCAGTTATATCCACAATGATCAAAACCAAACAACGTGATTGAACTAATAAATAATTTAGGGATATTCCCCTCAACATGCGGGAGTGGTATTGCGAACCACAGCGACAACTAAGGGTTGGCACGGATTAGATGTGTTCGAAACACAACCACTTTTCTGCAATAATTTCAACAAAATTACCATCGTGCAACAAAAAGGCGATTACCCCTGGTGCTTCAGATTCACACCCACATTTCGTTCACATGCAATTTAAAATCTCTGACCCCATCCTTACAGTTGTTAAGAAATATCCTTTCCAGTTGGAATAGATTAAATTATGTGACCGGCTGGGAAGTTCAAAAAAGGTCATATCCGTTCAGTGATGGACATGGGGGTGATCAACTACATCTTCAGTTGAAAGACCAACTTCTATTGATCAGAAACTTCCAAAGATCGATCCTTGTCACGACACCATCATTACTTCGGCACGTGGACGTCTTCACTGTTGCAATAGAAAACAAGAACAGAACCACTCAACCCACCAAACCCCAGTCCTATTCGACATCCTGTGTCTGAAATGAAATTACAATTTCACTTAAACCATTAAATTGCAATTAATCGGAAGGACGATGTTGAAAAAAAAAAAACAGAAACAACGTCTCTCTTCTGTACTCACCGGTGCCACTAGAAGGTGATGCCGGCAACAGCGGGTAAGTAAGATCAATTATTCCAACTGAAGGACATGGATAGTTACTCGTAGAAGGACGAAGAATGATATACCAAGAAATATTTTCTGATTTTAAAAACGATTTTCTCCACCAACACTATTCGTCAGGATATCCTTTCAGAACGGTATACGCTATAGCTTTTATCAAATAACAATCAGAACGACGAGTACAGATGTGTGTTTTGGGTAAGGAAACATGAAACGTTATAATTACGTGCAAAGAAAGGACCATCCATCACACGGACAAAAATAGAGTATCTATGAGGTGCCTTGCCTGTTCCATAAAACAAGGATAATAAATGAATATCACTAACATCCTCTTAAAAACACGCACACCGAATAAAGCAATAAATGCGTGTGCAGGGATTAAAAAAGGCAAAGACGACACCGCACCGCGACATATACCTTGCGTAGACTGTGTTAAAAGACGATGATGTTCCCGCTACGTAGACAACACTCTTGAGTCTCTTTATCCTTATTTTTTAAGGCAAATATGCATACTCGTATATCCATAACAATGACTCGTAAAATACCCCATTCCTTCCCTCACTGTCGTAAGGTTAATCCCTCAGACACCCTTAGCATGATACACCTACTTCTTACAATATTTGCAAATGGAAAAAAAAAGGATCCTCTGTGGGTTGGGGGTTGTCCTTTTGTAACAAAGAGCTCCCTTCCAAGTTTTTTTGCACCGTTTTGAAGAAGAAGACACACTGCCATGTCATCATCCATCGACGGCTTTGGTGAAGCGGAAAAGCACATAGAAAGTAGCTCGCAGGAGACGACACGACGCTTAGGAAAACCTAAAGACTAAGGATAGACGATGATGACGAATGAGTGCAATTACACGATGATAGCATGAGACCTACTTATATATCAAATTCATTTCATTCTAGACATAAAGGGGAGCCATCCACCATTCACCATCCAAGGATACGGATTAACCATACCAAAGTGCCGATGTTCTTCTATTCTATTGGAGTAGGGAAGTTTGACTGTAGATACAATGTTGTCTACAAAAAGGGTTGATTCCGAAAGACTCCATCAAAAATAAGGGAGTTTCTGGTTTCTCCAGTACAGTTATTTCCGCTTTTCCTTCTTTTTTTTGTGAGGGCGTACAATAGGGTGGGTTTTGCACGTTCGACACACACCTAGAGAACGAATGGAAAAAGAATCGCAATCATCGGAGTAATTGGAGAAGGGAATTGTATTCCGTTTATTTATTCAAGTTAATTGTCCATTGTGTTTGGTTTCCGCTTTTGTGTGCTTTTTTCAGGGTCAATAGTTGTTACATTAATGATGTCCTGGTAGACGTCGTCGAATAAATAGTCCATGTAGGTAGTGGTGTATGAATATAAATATGTTCAGTGAAACATAATGACTAACCAAATAGAGAAGGGTAAACAATTTTTTTTTTCGAAGCAAATTGGAGATTTATCGAAACAATCCTTGATTGCTCCTTTCCAATGAATTGTTGGAATTTTGAGGATAATGGTTTATTTTACCAGCTCATTGGGGCTCAAATTGTGAGTGCCTTGTACGCTGTTGTTATATGAAAGTCCCCTTTTATCTTGGAAATACACTCAAGTGTCCATCATCTTTTCGAATAAATTTCTGTGAATCATAAGCCATTTCATGAAAAATTATTTGCAGGGTTTTTGCTCACTCCCTCTGATTGCGAGCTCAAGTCTGAAGGGCTATATGCTTTTTAAATGTCACGTTCAGCAAAAGTGAAAAAAAGTCATGAAAGACAGTGGGTTCCCACAAGTTTGCATACTATGACCACTGTAGTTACTGGTGTTAAAAAGTAGCATCCATCACGCAGCTACTTATGATGAGATCTTACACACCTGGTCTAGACGGACAAATTCTGCTTTCGTCGCACTAACTAGAGGTCGGCTTAGGCCCTAAGTGGACACAACACTTTGAACAGAGCGCATTAATTTTAACAAGTTCTGCGTAGGCAAACGATGTCGTCCTTAATGTGAACTCTACCGAGAAGCATGAAAAGGGTCTATTCTCGATTTCGTCAGCCATTCGAAACGCCTTTTCCATCGTTTCCTCACATTGGATTGCAGTCCAATAAACACGTTTGTTGCAACCAAAAACTTCCCACCGATTCGTTGTTGGTTGAGGTTTCTTTCCACTTGTGTGCATTATCATCTTCTCCAACCAAATAAGATCTTTTGAAGCCTTACACCACCAAGCATTCAAATCCAAGAAAAGGCTTCAAATAGGGGGTGGCCATGGTGTAGTGGTTGAACCATCGAGGTTCCTTTGAATCCCGATGTCAAACCAAAAATAAAAGTCGATCAACTGGGAAAAAAAACTGTCGTCAACTCTACTACATAGACATAACACTAGCAGTCCCTAACTGGTGATATGGCTTGAAAATGTTGATTGTACTAATAGCATCGGGATGTTCGAAAGAAATACTGTGAATTATAAGCGATGCAACAGTACCAATAATTTTCCCCAGTCATTCTGGACACCACCCTCGGAGCAAAATGACTGAAACCTAATACCACCTGAGTTTCAAAATCACTACACCAACAGTAGCGCTGTGTGAATAGCATCATAAGGGTATTCATTACCCCTTTAGCGCTAGTGAATTATGAAAAGACACAGCACTATCGCTAGGTGGGTTAACATGGAAAGCCGGATTACCTAATGCCATACCTTGACTTTCACCGCCATTAAAAGAAAGCTCAAGTCATCAAATACGCTGCAGGCTCTGGGATCTATGCATCAAAGTCAGATATTTCTCGGTCGATAAGACTTGAAGACCAAGGCAGCGTGTTCCAAGTGAAAGTTCTAGTAATCACCAGGGCCTTCCGAGAAAGTGCATCGACATCTACATAGATACTCAAGCAGACATCAAAGCGATCACATCTCAAGATAAAGCCTCTTAGCGCAAACCATAACATCACACTTATTTGGGTCCTAGAACACAAGGACGCCCCCGGAAAGAAAAAGCCGGATGAACTCTCGACATTGGGATCCGAAATGAACTAAATAATGACTAATGCATCAATCATGCCACCACTAGGACTTCAAATGTCCAGTTTCCCCTTGAAATTCCAAAATTTCGCGAATGAGAGATGGAATGAACAACCGAAGCTCGGAAGAGACCTAAGCAAAAGGAAAAGGAAACTCGCACTCAACAGAAGTCACCTTTGGCATTATCACAGCCCACAACTTGGTGGCAGCCTACCGTAAAAGAATGCATTTGAACTGGCCTACGCAAAAGATGTAGCGACATAGATGCAGAGGAGGACACGGTCCGCCTTCTATGTGAAAGACAGTCCTCGGAGTATACTGCGTCCATAATCTTGTCGTATTATCAAAAAAGTCACCGAAAATGCATGCTGAACTCAGGATGGTTTGGGGAAGATGATCCCAATTAATAAATCCTATTTTTGTTTTGTATTTCCAGGTATCCCACACCGGGGAATACAATGGATCCATTCAGATTTGAGTGAGGTTGTACAACCTTAGTTTAGGAACCAGCTAAACATGGTCAACTTTCTCATCACGACCTTTGAGTGCGGAATTTTGACAAACATGAGTAAGGAGGAACAAGTGAAGATTCTAAACATACTCCTCAATAATAAAGAAACAAATATTATGCATCTTCCCGCTTTTAAATTGTTCTCCAGCACCTGTGCACAGCGATTTCGGGATAACTGATATATGTACTCTCAAAAGATTCTTGTAAATTTTCTAGCTACAAGATCATATTTCATTTGTAAAGTATTTGTTGTACTACAAAACGCTGGAAGAGCATAACTCTGGTTAGTAATTCGAGATATAGCTATCTGCTCTTGTAAATACTCTTAGGGCATGTGAATTATTACGCAATTTTGTGGAATCTCTGTTCCAAGAAATGGAATTAATTTATTGTATACGAACGTGAGCTTAAGTTGCCTTCTTTCTTTAAAAGATTTTCAATTGAAGTAGGTAGGTTCTTTTCCACTGAGTGGATTCGACTTAGTTAAGTTGTGATAAGTCATCCAGATGAAAACAAATCTCTTCGCACAAGTAGGAGTAGATGGGTGCTGATGCCCACTGGATGGTTAACTTGCCAAATGGGGTGTATTGATTCTACCGGAATGGGGGTATCTTATGTTATGCTTTTGTGTTTTGGAGGGTTGTTCACAGCCCTTGACACCGCGATTTCTCTTCAAAATCCTATTATGCCATCCCCTATGTTCCACTTTGGAACTTCTCTGGGTGGATGGCAGCAAACTATTCCAGTGGGACAGCTTCGCCGCCAAGAATTCTCTTTCTGAATTCAAAGAGTTCTGTGCATTCCATTAGGATAGTGTAGGGAGGGTTCTTTCTCTCTCAAGACAAAGTCTACAGCTTAAATCTGTTGCAAGATTCATGCCGTGTAGATCTTTGTTTAAGCAGCAGTGTCCGCTGTGAATTCCAATGAGGACTCCAAAGTTGTTCCTATCGAGATTCACAATGAAATTGGATTTTCTTTGAGACGAAATCAGGAAAAGCTGCTTTAAGCATGCTTGTCCTGGTATAATGAGCCAGCTTGCATAGATTCTTACAAGCAAAGACCCCACAGAAGGGTTCAGGTCCAATAAATATTATCGATGCGCAAGGGAGTCGGCTTTTTCGTTGCCTGCAAATTCGCTGTGGGCAGGAATCCAGTTGAGGATGACCATCTTGTTCTAGATCACATTGTGAGTTTCTATGACTCTGACAGGCGACACAGACGCTTTGAGGGTCGCTTGACTGTTTGTGAAGATAAATATAGTGTGTCAGGTCTGATTCGGTTACACACACTGATCGATGGCAAAGACCTCGGCTTGAAATATGGACGAGTATTCACCAAGGCAGACTGTAGTGACAGTAGTGATTCTCCAAAATTTTCAAAACCAATTCCTGTTTCCATTTTGGATCCGTTCATATACCAGACGAAGTTAGAAGGTAATGGCTGGAGGTTGTCAATTTCCCTTAACGAGATAACCATAAAGAAGTATTTGTTAAAGCAGTATTCGGGTAGCAAGAACATCTTTATATGCTTCTCGCCACTTGCTGGTTCCTACTCAAAAGAAACGCAATCGACATCATCAACCGTAAACGAAAGTATGGCTTCCCCTGCCTCATCACCAAACAGATCTGGCCTTAGCTGGGAAACAAACGCTCTTTCTGCCTTATCAGACAGAAAATTCTGCTTATTTCTTAGTATCATACCCTGGACCTCTTCTATTATAATTTTTGTAGAAGCAGAATAGGAAGAGACAATTCTTCACCCTCTCCGTACGAGTCCAGTTCGAAGAAGAGTCTTCCTACAAGCCAGCTTCTTCCACAGTCTAAACGAACTGACTGACACCAGCATAGGCAGCCTTCAGCTCTTACTAAAAAGCTCTGGCTGGTTCTGCGGGTAGTTTTTCTGGAAGAAGTTACAGACCCATATAGTATCACAAAGGGCATTCGCTGGTCTAACTGTGACTGCATCAAATGCTACCCTAACCTAATCTATCCTAATTACGAAGTGTAAGCCTTGTCACATTATGAAAATAAAATTAAAGAAGTTGTATCTTGAGGTAGTACAATGGTCCTGTTTTCATATATCAGAGCAGGATTCGAAAAAAAAGGGGAGGAGAAGGATTCATTAGCAGAATTTGTTATTCAAAAACCAAGTCCTGACCAAAGTGAACCGACAAAAAAAAAACAATTTCATGGCGTAGTCTAGTAATTTAGGAACAGATATGCCACTACAATACCACAACTTAAATGAATGGTTCATTCCTAAAATTGAATATTCAAAAACCGCAGCTATATATAAGGAAAAATAAATAAATATATAAAACATCCTTAATTGCCACCCCATTCGAAGTCACTAGACCAATTATTGCTGGATAAACATTTTTACAATGCAATTTATCATTACAAATGTCACCCGCACCCCATTCTGTGACCACTAATTATCTAAATACAAATAGAAAAACATAAAACTTATAATTAAATTAATTTATAATAATTCCAAATAAATCTAGATTAAATTAGTCAATTAATAGTCTAAACAATGGCAGTCAATGTATTTTGAAAATTAAATGGAAACAATTATAACAATGACCGGTACCGACATTGAACGTTTACATCTGATTTTAATTGTGTGTGCTTTGCTAAATGTTCCCTGTCCCACTTTTCATTCCAGGACCAGGAACTGATGACACTCGTCAACTCCCATCACATCATCTTCTAGGCATCTCCCATTCGCTTTCGAATTCGATTAGTTTCACAATAATGCACACAATTATCCAAACATCCACAACACACACACAGATAATCGTAGAGCAAAGTCAAAGTCCTTTCGCGCAACATCGTCAGGTATGGCTTTCATGCTTTACCTCGAGTAATTGAATTTAGATTCGCCTAATGGCCCAGATTGTCGACGTAGTTACATGCGCAAGAACTTGAAACTATATACAACCGAACATGTCCTCGATGGTAAATCACCCTTACTTACATACATACAAAACTATCCTCCCGTTGCTGCCTAAGGACACTAAATCCTCTCTACAGCTGCATAAATAAATCGCATTAATATTCATCCCGAAACCTTAAAACCACTTTGGATGGATGAAGAAGTATGCTCCACCCGCTCTATCTATACCATCTAATGTTACGTATTCCTGAAATGTAGGGCAACCACATGAACCCAACCCAACCACTAACTATCCGCACCATCATATACTCTCTACTAGGAGATGACTTTCCCTGAGACCACGTCAAGTCGTCATCCTCACTGATACAGAAGATTCCACTCCATTTGGTGTTTGAGTTTGACATTTGTGACACCGCAAATTTTTTTTTTTTTTTTTTTTTATAAATTTTTAATGCAAGTGCCTGGAGAAGGAAACTCCTTGCGTTTAGGTTAGAGGGAGAGAGAGAGAGAGAGTGAGGAGAGTAAGAGATCAGCATCAGTTGGTGTATCTAACTCCTGAAACCTTGATGGAGCAATTATCCTTTTGCAATGGCTGACTCTGCTCTGTGATGTGGAGATGTGTAGCATATCGTTGAGGTCGTATCTAAAACCGAAATGCTATGAATTTTCCACTCGGCTTGAGGTACAAGAAATCGTGTCTTGAGTGCTGCAGCCCCTCTGGATGAATATGTAAATATTAACGGAATGCATATGGGAGAAATGGAATTTTGTTTTTATAAACGTGGGTGTACCCTACGGAGGCGCAAAAATGTATGATGTAGGCGAGGGACTTCATATGAAATATACTCTGACCTAAAAGATTTTTCCACCCTTTTTCGTAGAGCAAACGTATGGTTTGGGCTTGGAGACCATTCTAACAGATGAGAGGTTCGTTTGGAGATGAAATGCGAAGCCTTTGGACAAAGTCATACAAGATGTTTCTATAAGTTTTCTAACTTTGTAGGCAGAACTGATATACGTCGGCCAGATTTTGCAAGTCTTTTCCAACACTTAGACCAACATATATGGGCTCATTGTGATGTCTGATTGATAGAAGCGAGGGCTATCTATGCAGCTTAACCCTTAAGACAGCCTAAATAAAGTAGTAAGCTGTGTTCTGTGAGAGTTTAACATCTTGTTTCTCCTTCTTTATACTTAGCCCAGAGGCTCCTTCTTCAGAGTTCTCTATGTCGTTTTCAGTCTACCTGATCTTTCCCTGCTTTAGAGGTTTTATTCGAGGACTTGGCGAATCTCTGAAGTAAGCTTTCGTAGAGTATAGACAATCCAGCCCTACTTCCGCAGCTTGATTTCGTTTACCAAGGACCTCTGTTGACATGCTTGATGTAGGTCGATATTTGGAATGGTGTTTGGCCACCATATTTTTTACATCATATTTGGTTTAAGCTTAGCAAAGACCAAACCTTCTTTAGAGTTCCCTCTTAAGGGCTTATTATGTCTAGTGAGCAATCCACTCAAACCTTGTTTATCACTTTAGCTGCTGTCAATCTAGAAAACATCGGCGGTTCCCCTTATGTACCAAACAAGCTACTGATGAAGGTAAATTCACTCAGCAGGTCGACCTTTAGAGGATGCAATGGTACCACGTACCAGAGACTAAATTAGCTCAACCTGAATCTGAAATACTCTTAAAGCTTTATCTCGCCTATGAGACTTCACATCGGTACAACAAAAGACACTGCCTATAGGCAAGCGCGCGACAAGGGTTGATTTCTTCTCAGAAGATTTCTGTAGAAACCGTAGAGATGAGAGAAAAACAAGAGTATCCTTCACCCCCTTTGTACGTGTCCTCTCATCTCCAACAAAAGGAAGATTCACATATAAACGCGAATTGGCTCCTACGCTCCATTCGAAGAAGCTTCAAGTGGGTAGACGATTGGGTTGAGAAATTCCCCCCTAGATCATGGTATCCTAATGGAACTCTCTTGGTCTAAGTGTGCTGGCAACTTTAATCTCACCTTACCTAAAATTAAACTCGGACTTTAAGGCTCTTCAACAGATGAAACGAGTCGGCCTTGTGAAGGCGTTTACTCACCTTGGAATAAATATCAACTCCTTGAATGACACCCTAGTGTCGTCAAACATTTGGTCCCGTATGCCATGGCCGAATGGAGAAGCTTTGAATGTAGTCCAACAAATTAGCCAAAACACGTGGACTACACTAGCTCGGCTACATCCAGGGAATTGACAATAATGGTTCAGTCAAGGTTAGGTTAGGTTAGATAGGAGTGGCAAGCTGTAGGTGAAACCTCACTTAGACCAGATAAGGTCTTTTGTGTTACCACCAGGATCTGTATTTGACCAGAAATACTACCCGCAGAACCAGCTGGAGCTTGCTGGGAAGCTACCTATATTGATGTCAGCCAGTTCACTAAGGTTGTTTAAGAAGCTGGCTCCTAGGTATGCTCTACTTCGAGTTGAGAGGGCCGGATATGTACAGAGAAGGTGGAGAATCGTCTCCTCCTCCTCGTCGTCCATGCAACTTCTGCAGAAGTCGTTGTAAAGGAGGCCCAGCCTGTAGGCATGCTTGCCGATGGTGTCCCGTTATGACTCCTACTAAGGCGCTTGTAAGCAATCTTTTCCGTCTGATGAGACAGTAAGAGCGTTTAGAATCCAGTTTTGGCCAGATCTGCTTGATGATGAAGCAGGTGCTACCTACTATCAAGAAAACCTTCGAATCACAGCCTACAGACTGGAAAGACCGTACATCTGTTTTATGTACCAAGCTACAGGGGATGCCAGCTGAAGGAGGATGGAAGGTTGCAGTGTCTCAGGCAGAGATCCTCCACAAGTCGAAAGCACGTCAGGTAAGTAAGTAATCGAATGGTCGACTTGCCCTCCCTTGCCCATTTTTTCACTTCCCCCGGGCCTTTATCCCACTACAGCATAACCTACAAAACTGATGCTGTTATACCCTATAATGTTAAGGGGGTACAATAACCAAAGATAATACAAAACAGAGATACAAACCGCACACAAACTGAGCTCTAACAGTGCGACAAGTGGAATCTTACACTCTTGTCAGTGTCACGGAAGTACGGTATTCGCGCGTACACTACCAGTATTGCATTTTGTAAAAATGTCTTTTTTTTATAATTTTCCATTTCCTTCATTTTCCATCTTTCTTTTGCTTATTTTGCAATCAAATGTAATAAGGAATAGGCAATATGGCAGAGGGAGGACAGAGTGTGTATCGTATACATAATTGCGACACTCAAAGACAATAATGAAACCAGATCTCTGAGCATAAAGTGAATGCCTTACGGTTACCTACCACTTTTTTTTTTTTTTTAATTTCACTTCTGATTCTGGATGCTCTGAGACTGGGATAAGATATTATCGGAGCGGGTAATGTAACCGATGCTGGCTTAGCTTAGTTAGCTGATGTTTTGCAATAAAAGGTTGACTGAGTTTCTATGTCGGAATCGATGGTGGAAAGTTGTGGAGTTTTTGTTTTTGTATTCCGGTATGGCAATGAGCGGTATCTGTTTCATTGTAGGTTGGAGTCGTTAAGTTTTTTTTTTTTTTTTGATGAATTATTTGGTCGCGGAACTATTTTAAGAAAGATTTTTGTCTATAGCCAGATCAATGACTTAATTGTTGTGGAATTTATGCAAATCCATTGGTGGTAACATCGATATGATACTTCCAAATGTCTGACACTCGTTAGTTTTACTCAACGATTAATGGGATCGATTTGCGAAGCTCCAAGTTTCAGTTTATTTGCGAAGAGGAAGAAGGTTAGAAAGGTATCAAAGGAATTTCCATATTTTGAAGGCGACAAATTGAGTTACTGATCGTTTCTAGTCATTCGAACTTGATGTGTGCAAGACGCAGATTCTCTGGCCATATCTTAGTCATTGCCAGGGTACGAATGTGAATATCCCTACAAGTGTTGTTAGTAGCAAAAGACTGCCAGAATCTTTGCCGATTGCCTATTCTATCAAGTGCAGAAGACCATAAACAACATTGGCAACAAGCCATCGGAGATGTTGCTCCTGAGCATATGAAGCCAAATGGAAGGCGTATAAACGGCCCTGCAAAGACCGAGCTCTAGGTGCAAAGAAGGAGCGAAGATCATCAATTTCTCAGAAAGAAAGTAGAAAGAGCATAAGAAGTGACTTAGTCAATTGAGGGTTCTCAAAGTGGGGACAACAAAAATTAAAAAAGGAACCCCGTAGTAGAGTCACTGTCGGCACTCAGAACATGGAAAGACCACTTCTGTAGATTGTTAAACAGCGAACTCTTAAATGCATCCATTCCGTAAAACGAGGTAAGAAGACTCAACAATCTTCATGAACAGATCCATGACGGATGACAGAGCGGAAGCAGCTGTATTCTTGAAAGATCTACATCAAACCTGAAAAAACTCAGTGTACAGCAAACTGAGATGTCAGTTCTGCTGCATATGCTGGACTACATACGCGAGGATCATGAACGAGATAAAACTGTCTAAATCGCACTGTGCAACCAAGCGGTGAGCAGGTGCATTGAACGGATCGATATCAGTACGCTACTGGATATAGAATGTGTCCAAAAACGACTTGAAATGGCTTTTGTTAAAGGACGCCTTAGACGGCCCACACAAGTAGCAAAGAGTGAGCTCACTGGAAAGGCTTGTTGGTTGAGTTCAAGGTTTACCCTAAGCTTAGTAAAGAACACTTTAATACAGACGACCTAGTCAAACTACGATCACCCCCGGAATTTCACGGTTCCGGTAGAGAAATAGTGAGAACCATGATTAATAAATGAGCCCCGAATGCAAATCTGAGAAGAAGACTAAAATGTCTGCCGGCTAGCAAGAAAGCATGACATGAAGTTCAGGTGTCCATGTGAAATGGAAACTGAAGTTAACATCTGAAGAAGATGAATCTTCTAAATAATGATACCTTCAGGCAATGAAAAGGAAAAGGGAGAGGACTGTGCTAATGTCCAGGACATGCTATCATATTAAAAGCTGCCAACGAATGTAAGCTTAAAACCCTAAGCTCAAAGCACAATGTCTCACTCGGTTGGGTCCCGGGACATAGAAGCATGGATGGTAATAAAAACACAGATGAACTGGCAAGAATATGGCTCGGTTCTAAACCCTATAGAGGTTTAAGAACCTCAAACTTACTGATGAGGGATGAAGCAAACTCCCATCGTGCCGCATATCAAAAATGATGTGGCCACAGCATAGTTAAAGGCTGAGCAGATCGTACTTAACACTAGTGATCAACATACTCACTAGCTACAATCTACCGGCGGCCATCTAAAGGGAATGTGACTAAGTATGACCGACCTCGGCTGAGGCTGTGTGCGAAAAAGACGCGGAAGAGACTATGGCACACTTTCCCTGCAACTTCCCAAGCCTCAGCAGAATCAGGAAAACAATGCTAGGAGCTTACTTCTTTTGCGACCCGAGCCAGTTGTCAACCATGACAACGAAGGCCATTCAAAAATGAACACTGGCTTCGGAGTGATTAAGGCAGGCGACCAATCGACAAAACTTACTCCTTCTTACCTTCAAATAGGTAGGGAACACAATGAAGCCGTCGCCCCTCTAACCTAACCCAGAGTATTCTCCAAATATTTTGCAAATAAGTGCTATCCGTGGAGAATTCCAAAAGGACTGAGACCACTCGTGGAAAATAGTTGAAAAGAAGCCCAACCAGGTAGTAGGCTTCGGCATTTTTCCAAATATTCCGTAGAACTTAAAAAATTGAGCCTAAGTCAATTAACTTGAAGAGCATAACGCAGTCCGCTCATGCAAACCGAAGCAACATGAACAGATCAATAGAAATCCATATTCTGTACAAAAGAACTATGTGGCCAGGACTGTGTAGGTAGATAAAAAAAAAGAACTAAATAACCACTGTCCAATTCCAGACTCCCTTTGATGCAAACTGAACCAATTGATTAGTTTCCACATCACTGCCGAACATATTTCGATCCATATTAAGTCCTGACAGTCCTGACCATTCCAAGTCCGACTAATTACTTCACAAAAAAATCTCACTACAATAATCTGATGACACTGGGTGCTCTAACAGATGAGGCTACAATTTGTATAAAGTATACTCGACTCGTACTCCCCCTCCCCTCCTTCCCTCTTGAATATTGCGTGTTGTGCGAGAATTATTTTCACTCAAAATTAGTTCTAATTATGATTTCCGATGGCAGTGCGGAAGTACTTCAACCCATAAACTGTTCCAGCTGTCATCGCATTCACATGTTGGACGGTGAACCACGAGTGGGGGCTGGAGCTCATTAGTCTTTTTCGTTTTGTTTTTTGTAAAAAAAAAGAGAAAAGTTATGATTTTTTTTTAAATATTTAAATTATTATTTAAGTTTAGTTTTCTCTAGTCCCACCATGACCTCATAAAGTGTTGTCTAAACGAGGCGGCATATGATTTCCGTTTGATGTGGCGAAACAATAGAATTACCATTCGCAATTAATGTCAAAAGACCACCCAACCACGCCTTGGGCTTAAACACTTTGTAGTGGGCCCACCAGTTGGCCGCCGGACGTCTCGTAAATTTTAAAGTCGACGTCTAATTAACTCTTTTCAACAGAAACTAGTTCTGTGAAATATAGTGATTATGACGTGTGCCCAGCGGATAACTGTTCGTATCAATTAATCATGATCTCTCTCTCTCTCTTTCTCTGTCTTTGCGAGGAACGGGATATCCCTCTGTAGTAGGGTAAAGTCGACAACTTTGGTAGCTTAAATGCAAAAAAGATGAAATAGAAAAATAATGAACAGACTTACTTTATGAGAAGATTCATCGGTAAGGACGATAAGTCCTTCCATGTACGCCATCAATGGTAAAGATGATAATAAAAACTTATATTGACGTTAACATGGGCGACAAGGAGGTCATCTAAAAGCTTCTGACAAAGGAAAATTTGAAAACCTTTCTGTTAAATACCGAGAAGACTTGTCTTAAAAGTTAGTGGCAAGCTGCTTTATCGCGTCCAAACAGATTCAAGTTCCAAATGTTTGTGAAAGCCAAATAAATTTAAAATTGTTTACGTTAGCAGGCTACCTGAACCTGTCAAAGTTTTTGGAAGGTTTCTTCAAAGCCACTCCAGAATGGATGGGTAGGGTTTTGAAGAAAAGTCTTGAGGCTTTGGATGTACACCCATTAAGGTCTCAATTTTCAATAACATAGGTTCCAAAATAGCTAACTCAAATGTGTGTAAGATTTCTGGTGATACGAACGATGTTTTAGGATTGAGGACTTTCAAGGGACATCACGGAACTCGGCCAGCTGTCACTTCGTGTATTAAGGCCAAAATAGATTTAGCGATGAGCAAGGGCAAAATCAAGTGTTTGCTGTAAACAAGAATGGACACAAAACAGTGACTAGTTACACAGAAAGTGAGTCCCATGGGACGCCTATCCACCCAACCTTACCTAGACAGAACGTCAAAATAAACAGTTGCATACAAACATCATCGAGGTAGTAAGAGGCTTTGCCTACCTCGACTTTGCCATCATTTCTTTTCATCAGAAATCAAGCGAAGAATAACTCTTGCTAAGTGCTGTGTCTTAAGGCTAAAAAGGCAACTGAGTAGGCCCTACTCAGAAACAGAAAAACGAAACAGTTCTTAACAAGACCTTAGCTATGGTTTATGGCGCTGAGCATTGACTCTATTGCAAGCAGATGGAAATATCCTTATTCCTGTCGAACGAACAATTTTTCATAAGATATTTGGTTCCCTTCTGCTTCAACGACAAGCTGTACAGCGAGATCGAGTTGAAAGACTGCGTATTGAGCGCTTGATATGGCTAGGATATGTGGAGCGAGTGGACACCAGAATTCCGACATGCAGGGGCTTCAAATCTTACCCAGAGGAATAACGCTGTAGTGAAAGACCTTTCCTCAGGTGGGGTGTACAAGTTGAAGGGGATCTCAGTGTGTGAAACTCAATAAAGCCTCGCACATCTAGGAAATAACAATCTTTATCTTCTCAACTAGTCAGGCTGTCCTAAAAGCGCAATCATTAAATCCAAGTTTATCCTAGAGACTTACAAGATGATCTCTGACCTAGCTACGAACAACATGACCATTCTTCACAACCCGACTCACTGGGAAATGATGACGCACCATTATTGGAACCCCTCCAAATCTATGTGACAAAAATGGCATTAGGTGATACATTTCGAGAGAGAACCTAGCTATTGAAAACTCAGTCTCTCAACGAAGACGACGCAGAACAGGGACACTGACAATTGTCCCAAATCAGTAGAAAATTACCCACTAAACGAGTCCTTCCTTCTGTTTAACTCGAAGACTGTTCCTACCTAAAATGTGTCTTCAACGTGAAGCTGACCTACATGACGTATCTAACAATCAAATCATTAGACCTCACATAGGGTATGCCTCAAACTTTCCCAGTTTCTCCTCATTCCTTTATTCCAGATAACGACTGGCGATCATTATCTGCAAAGCTGTGTTACTACACACCTACCTCTACCACATCGGCCGTATATTTTTATTTTTTTTTAAAGGTGTTCAGCCCTAAAGTGACGCACGTTCATGGTCTATAAAGCATGCATAGCATGGCGCCATGGCATGCGTGAAAAAATGTGTTCTCTGACCATCAACCATCGTGTGTGAATGTGTGTAGCATTGGACCCCTCCCTTCCATTGAAATCTTTAATCATCGCATCGTCCGACGGCTAACACAGATAAATAAAAACCGACAAAACAATCCCGACACAATCGTGTAAACAATGTTAATTCCGCCTCCGGCGGACCGTACAGTTTATCATATTCTTGAATATTGGATGAGCAGAGCTGGAGAACGCTCCAAGGAAAGCGAAATGAAACGAAATCGAAAGGGGACATCCAAGGAAATTTGAATTCCATTTCGTTAAATACGAGTACGAAGTTAAAGTTGGGTAAGGCAGGAGGAACACCGAAATTTTATATTCAGATCTCGTGTCGATGGAATAATTGCCTTAGACGGGCCAAAGAATAGATTTGTATCCCGAATGGCAGGCAGCTCTTATGCTCGCCTATACCTGAGGGTTAAGAGATCATAGATGAACCGGAGATTAGAGGTGGCTGTGTCCCGGTCATAAATAACTTATTCACATAGTTTAGTGAAGGGTAGCAAATTGTTGGATTGGTGTTTCTTTTGATAGCCGCTGGGCAATCTAATCGATTGGATGTGTGAGAATGGCACGTTTGGGTATATTTGGGGGATATAATGATTTAATAATGAGAATACTATGGAGCATGGCTATAGGTTGGTCAATTTTTTTACTTTTAAAATTTCAACCTTCTGCCAAAGGCTAACAAAAATTGCATTTGCTTCTGTTTATGTGGGGTTTAGTCTATCCCGAAACTGACCTCGTAAACTTTCTATATCCACTAATTAAACACACATGATAAAAGTCAAGAGTTGCACATTTGGAAAAACAAAACAGAAATTCCCTACGGACAGTACGATGAAAATCCTCTGGAAGCGTACGTTTAACTAGGAAAACTGTACAGTTTCCCCCCGGGAGGTACAGGTGTGTTCACAACACAACACTGAAACAATCAAGTTGCATATGATCGCAGAAATTCTATACATCCGCGTGCTTAGCTAGAAAAACGAAACCCCTAATTAGTGGCTTCTTGTTTATTAGCATTTGAGTCAAGGAAAACAGGACGAAGAAAAACATCAACAGCAAGTACATGTACACATATAACCAGTATCCGTTATTCCCTTTAAACTTTTGCTATAATAGAAAAGTCAACATGGGAAGTTTATGACTTTGTGTTAGTGTGTTTTTTACTCAAAACAAAATGCCAAATTCCGCTGCAGGATATGCAACACACACACACATATAGAACGCCAACGTCGATGGTCAGCAACAAAAGGATTGAATTATCCTTTTCATGTCAGGTTGGCTTTTTTTTGTATGAAATTCACCCTGCAACTGTTAGAAATCCTGTATGCTAATGAGTTTGTTCGTTTTTTTTTTTTTTATTATTTAAAATTCCTTTTTACCCTTGCTACACTTGGGGTGGATGAACAGGCTGCTGATGACCAAAGGAATGTTTTTGTTTCGACAGCATGTGCTGACTGTTATTTTATGGTCACAACATATCACAAAAACACACATATTCCATTGCGATTTGCACGGGGATATACACTGACGGTGATAAGTTTGACATCACAATCTTTTTTTTTTATAAATTGGTCTTGCGTCCTTGAAAAGTAATTCATTTATCGTCTGAACTAATTCAATCTTGCACAGGTGCTTCTTAAAAACATCTTTTTTGAACTTATCTTTCGAAAATATGCGGGTGGTGGTAAATTTTGGTTGAGGAAGGAACGTGAACTTTGCCACTAAAGTACCCACACTTGATTTATCTGTTCAACCTTGTCTTACTAGACACGGTAGATGGCAGGACAGATCTCTCTACAAATAATGAGACCAGTCAAACGACAGCCTAAATCCACCCTGAAATATGAAACAATGTTTGGCTTTTATTTGACCGTCGGACAGACTATACGAAAACGCGAGAAACAGATCGGTCAGACAGACTTCAGTGTCTATCCAAAGGCCCAATGCTTTATCTTCTCTATCAAGAGCCCAGCACAGACACAGTCAACTAACTTATAGATATTCTTTTGACGTGATACGATGAGAATGAGAAAGGGACCCTTGTTCACCGCTTTGCTTAATTCCCGGCACTTACTTGGGCAAGAGCCTGTGCAAGTTTTTCTGACGGAAGTCTTACCAGAATTAATATAAAGAAGAGTAGGTGACTGTTTCAGTTCGAACATCGAGGTGTCGTTGAAAGACAACCAAGATGAAGTCCAAGTAACTTAGAGAGGGAGCCGTAGGAAGTATACAATCGAAACCTAGTCCTGCTAGAAATAATCTACGAAGTCGGGTTGGCTGCTCTGTCTAAAATAACTCGGACACCAACAGCAATCACTTCAAAGCAACTTAAAACAATTTATATAACGAAAGGTTCACTTGACTCTACGTCTAAGCGTTAAAAACATTGTTTGGGTTGTCAGAAGGACTACTAAAGAAAGACAATGAAAATGAAATTATTCGTTAAACGTTTTGACCCTCTGAAGTCTTCGGTGGAGTGTGTTAACATTAAAGCGAAATTGATTACGATATTTCAACCAATGCAACAGAATATCACTGGTCCATGGGTTCATTTCCTTGAAAGAATATCGGAAGACTATTATGCTTAGAAACTAACCAAGACTCTTGTGAGAAATGTGTCACCTCTGTAGAGACTGTAGACACTGCGGAACATTTTATAGGTGAATGTGTTGCGGCAAATCCTGGAAAACACCAACAATTTCTGAGTTGATACTCATCATCTCTGCATCGATTTCAAAGCCGCATACGACATCTCGAGATACGGAATCCCGAAAAAAACTGGTCGGGTTGTGTTGCGCCACCCTCGAAAATTTGAACTGTACAATACAGTTTAGAAACAAAACCTCCGCATTATTTCGAAAATGCGCCGGATTTCGGCAAAGAGACGCACTGTCCTGTGACTTCTTTGACTTGTGCTGGAGCTGATAGTGCTCAAGACCGGCATAAACATAGAAGGCACTATAAAATCCGTCAGCTGCTGGGGTACGAAAACGATATTGACGAGCTTGCCATTATTGAAGCTCTTACAGCAATTGAAGAACAAGCCAAACGAGTTGGTCTTATATTGAATGAGGAGAAGATCCGTCGAACACTGTGCAGGACATAACTTGCAAACAGCAACAGTTATAATTTTGAGGTAGTGCAGGAGTTCATCTATCTCGGGGCAAATACAAACACAATAAATGACATCTTGGTGAAGGCAACCGCTGCTACTTCGGTTTGTCCAAACAACTAGGGTCCAAACTCTTAACTCGAAAACTCTAATCTTACTAGTCTTACTTTACCTTAATAACCTGAAAGCTGGACGCTAAGTAAGAACAGATCTTAGGCCTATTCGAAAGGTTATTTCTACGTCGAATATTTGGACATATGTATCTGCAAGGAGGCCGAATTGAGGATAAGACATAACCGGGAACTTTACGTGCTGTATGTTCAAAGTCCGGAAAGCAAAATCCACCGACTGTACTGGCTCCAGCGATTGAACGAGAGCGGCCCAGTTAAGAGTGTCTTCGAATCCCAGCCACCTGGTTCACGAAGAAAAGAAAAATCGACCCTCGTTTAAACCTTGGTATAATAAACTGAAAGCAAAGTGCCCGGGAACGTGAAGAATAGAAATCAGCATTAGTTCAGGCTCAGGGTCGTTGCTCCGATAAGTAAGTAAGTTAGTCTTTTACACACGCTTGCATCAGGTTACAGTAAATTTTATTTTATACCAACATCCAGGGAATTAACTTAATTACACACTTTTAATCACCACTGTAGCATAGTTTGCAATTTAACTAACTATTAACCGGGGAATAGTAAACAAAAATCATTTCAAAGCACGACAAGGAAACATGCAGGGAAGGTGACCTCGAATGGTGGGCCGCGTTGTTTGGCAAATGAATTATGTTGGCACAGTGGTGGTATGGTGGTTGAATACCAACACGGATTTATTTTATTTTATTTTTTACAGTAATTTGTGGTTCTTTTCTTCTTTGTTTTGGCTAGAGGTAAAAGTGAATGCGAAATTCTGAATGAATGTAATTTTTTTTTTTTTTTTTTGCACTTGCAATTCCTGTAGTCATCCCACAAACTGCTACCCTGTCCATTGGGGTGTTGGATAATGGGGGGTTTAGAATTATTTTAAACTTGGCAAAGGTATAGAAGAACATATTTTTCAACGACGACGGTCTTCCGAGGCTGAAACCATGAACTTTACCAAACTGTAAAGTTCAAATAGTGAAATTGATTTTTCAGGCTCCGCTTTCGCTGTGTTTTTTTTTCCTTTTTCCTTTTTCTTTCCATTTTTAGCTGCTTTCTCAAAGGACTTGCATGATTTTTTTTTCTTTTTTCGTTTTTGGGTCTTTGTGTGATAAAATGGAAGTGGATTTAGTTTGGTCAGTAGAATGGGGTTGAGAGGTTATAATTTATAGGAAAATACCGTTTTTGCAGATGGTAGTAAATATGCAATTAAATGCAAATGATGAGGGTGAATCAAGGGTTAGTCACGGGATGTGTATAGGAGTGACGGTATATTTACGATGACATTTGTGGCGAATAAGTAAAAGTCACGGAAATTTGAAGCAGAAAAGGAGTGGTTAGGATTAAGGCAGGGATTGTAGAAGTTTTCAAGCGGTCACTGACCGTAACCTAAGTTGACATTTAGAATTATTACCCCATGTAGATTTAAAGATCTCTTTCCATTAAGTATGTCTGATGTTAAGGCCTTTCATTAAGACGTGTGTAAGGGTTTTAATTTTTTACAGGTTGTGCTCAGTTCCACAACTGCGTTTACAGTAATAAAACCAACTTTGGCATCCCTGAGGTCTTCCTAAAAGAGCTGGCTCACTCCGGATAGTGTCAGAAAACTGAGGTGGCAAGCTATCAACAAAGTGTCAGTGTTCTTGTGTAAACAAGAGCGCAGCATTCCTTCAAATACATGAGAGTTATCAATACTCTCCAAGCCTAGTGAAACATTTAGTGAGCATAGGTTATCATGGAATAGACGCAACGCTCCCTTTTACCAAAGGACATGACCAACTGTAAACATAAATAGCTGATGAAATTCACAATGCAAAAGAAAACAAACGACCTACGAATGCAAATAGGTGTCCCATAAGGAGCCCACGATTTAGTTTGGAAAAAAAAGGAATTTTTTCTTGAGATATTGACGTAGAAATGCAGCAAAGTTGCACGTTGGAGATCGGTCTTGAGCTCGAAAGCTGTTTGCGATTTATTGATATCGAACACTTCTTGAGTAATGCAACAGGTCGTGTTGTGAAGATCCTAAGTTGTTGCGTTCTTATGAGGACCTTTCTCAAAATACTTTATGATTCTGCCGGAAGTTAAGCTAGTCAATCTTTCTTTATGGAGCAAGACCATATCAGAGTTGATGCAGTACTTTTGCTGAACTAACGTCAGTTATTCATTTCGAACTTACTGAGATAATCGTCTCTTTCCCTACAATTCCTCTATAAACCGGAACCAACATACGAAAGACAAATCTAGTTCCTTTTGGAACAATCAAGAGCAATCTTTGATAAATTGGTTGGAGCCTCAGCGCCAACTATGCAGATACTGATTCTTCCACCACGCCTTCTATTTCCAATTATGCAGTTGGCTACTCCAAGTATAGCGAATACCTACTTCAGGTTAGAAGACAGTCGCTAATTTGCCCCAAGAGCTGGAGTACATAGGTACTTGGTTTCCTCATTCAAATATCAACTATCTCCAGTAACACCTGCGGTGTAAGAGCCGTCAGTGTAGAAGACATAACTGAAATCTAGAAGAAGATCATCTCGATTCTCTCAATTGACCCTCTCAGGGAAGCTTATTTCATATCTTCTGGCGAACATGAGGATGTACATAACTCATATGGAAATCTTAAAACATAGTGCTCTATGCCGGAAGTCATGTCCTTCATGCAAGACTCCGTTATTTTCTCAGTCGACACATCGCTTTCGCCGTCTCCTTACTATCTAGGATAACACCCAACTTGGGGAGCCTAAAGCCAACTTGCGCAACATCAAGCTATCACGCATTCCCTTGCGAGGACACAAGGATCGCGATGACCTACTGAAACAAACAATCCATACCAACCAGTTGGAGTTGCATTTTTGTCGTCAATCTGTAAAATCACTTTGCCTGCCCAAACACCAAACACCGACTCGTCGAAGACGCATCGGTTTCTCGTGAATTACTAAGCATTCTCTGTGATCCAAATCCGACTGTTGCATTTGATCACGACGCAATTCAGTTGTTCCTTCATACAACGTTCCATCGCAACAACAAATATCATCATTTTGCAAAAAAAAAGTTCCACTCCCTATGAAACAAAAAACAAGCCCCTTTTCGCTGAACATGGGTGTAACAAACAAACACATCCAACCAGCCACGGTCATCCCATTAAAGTTCGTTCACCTGAAATAACTACCTAAAATGTGCACGTAGTCCTTTGATTGACAATTAATTGTATGTATTCGGGGTGTGAACCAACCCTAATATTTTCTTCATACTCCTACCAGACACAACACATTTCCCTCGGCAAATTTGTCCTTGAAAAGTTCTTTAGCATCGTTGATCCGGGCTCGCATCCATAACGAATTTTCCTCTCCTTTCTCACATCCTTTTCCCCACGCCCATTGGCGGCTTTTATAAATATTTATTCCTTGTAAAACTATAAAAAAAAAAACATTTATTGTTTGCCTGACAACCACAAACCAAATAAATTGTATCCAAAACATCGTTATCCTATCACGCTCAGTTAATTTTCGTGGAATTTTAGGTGAATTTTTTAAATACCCGTCACCGTTAAGTATCTTTAATGGTCGCCCCATTATTCTCCACAAAAAAAAAAAACCACCCACGTCCATTTGATAAACAATTCCAACTAAAGCGTAAAAGCGCGAGGTAAACATCCTCTGCCACGGTAAAAACAAAAAACAATAAAGCAGACATTGTCCTTTCGCGGAAATTCCATCCAGATTTCCAAGAAAACTTCCACCAAAAAAAAAAACAAAAAAATTTGCATACATATGAACATTCGACAAAAAAAAAAACAAAAAAAAAAATCATATTCATCATTTTGTGCTTCCATTTATTTTCTCGTTTTACACACACCCAGCATACTTTTCCCTGACGAATCCTGGCACAAGAAGCAGCACACCCTCCTTGGGTGGTGTGTGGTAGCTCATCTTGAGTATATTCCTCTTCATAGCCCAGAGAATCAGCGAAAAACAAAAAACAAAAAATAATAAAACGACGAAGAAGGATGGAAACGGATGTGGCATCCATATTTATAAACACAGACAGAAAATGCGCATGGAATTTATGAAACCGACCGACAGGAGCATGACTCTATAGAGGGAAAAATTGAAAAAAAAAGAAGAGAAACCAACACGAAACCCTGTGCCGGATAGCATGACGTGTTGTTTGTTTCATTCTCCAAACTCTATGTTGGAGGAAGTGGGTGCCACACACAACCGTCCCAAGAAAAATAAAAAGGAAAAATATAGTTGTAACTCAGGTCCCTATTTTGTTGGGCAACAAAATGGAAAGGAAAGGAAGTAGCTCGTCCCTTGTCACCATTATAGTTTTGAAAACAGAGGGGGGGGGGGGGGGTTTGGACACACACAGCAACAAAACATAAACAAAGTGGAAAACTGACGACAGAAAATCAGCAAAATAAAATGTGTTTCTCTCTTCTGTTCTTCCTGTTTAATAGAAGTTTGTTGTTTCCTTCATTTTGTTGTGCGCTTTCTTTTCCATAATTCTATTACTATTGCTTGTTTACTTCTTGCTCAACGAAATGGGCCGAGGAGAGATGTGTGGTTACTGGAGGATACACTAAAAGAAATTCCATGGTTATTGTGATCAACAGAGATGACTCCAGGGAAGATATTTTGAATGGAATTCCAGGATTTAATGATTATTTTTTTCAAAAACAACTGGTTGGTCAAATGATGGACAGGATAACACAGTGGGGAATCAATTAGATGAGCATGACAACATCACAACACTTACATACGCACTTCTCAATACAAAGAATCCTTCTGTTGCTCGAAATAGGACGAGCTTTTACTCTTACGGTAAAGCAACCTCAGGCTTATTACCGCGATTGAAGCCTAAATCCCGAACCCTTTTAAAATACGGTACTGCTCCTTTGATTCAACCAACGAAGCTAGACAGTATAATCTGTCTGATAAGATGGATTGTGTTCGCCGTTGTGGGATTCCCATGAGTAAGTACCTACAGAGATAGAACTCGTTATATATTCATCTATGGTTTGCATTATTCAACCCCAAACCTATTATGAGTCTGAGAATGGCTTTTGGTGGCGTGGTTGACACTTGACAGTTCGCCCGGGTCGCTGAAAACGTGTGCGCCCAAAAGGTGTTTTCCTGATTCTATTGAGGTTAATTGAACAGTTTTAGAGGAAGTGTTTCGTTTCCTCTTCAACGTCTATACCTCCCCTGCAGGAGTTGGTTGGTTTACCTTAGATAACGTTATAGTCAAGGATGAAATTGTCCTTTTCCACAACTGTGGGGCAAATAATTTAAGGTCCCAATAGTCGTACTTTAAAAATGTTTCGAGACGAACCGAACCTACATTCTCTGTCAGTAGAAAGAGGAAATGAGAACCGAATGGGAACTATGCAAATACTAGGATGAAAAGAGTCTTTCAAAGGAAAGATTTCGCTATTTAGTTGTCTTCTTGGACCATGGAAATAGTCATATCGAATCACGGAACTTCTAAAAAACTGTACAACAAATACTGAACCTAGCATACGTCAACAGTTAAAATTTTATTAGACGTGTCGAAGAAGTGCGAAACTCAGCGTCTACTGAAAGTCCGTTCTTTGAAAAAGAAGAGTCCTTTGTGAGATATGTTTAGGAGACGATGAAACCATTGAACACTTTATATGTCACCCGGTTTTGACCCTGTTAACGAAAACTCAAAGAGTTCATACTTAACTTGCTCAAGCTTATAAGATTTCCCAGGAAAGCTACATAAACTTCAACTAAGTCTAAGGAGGAAAAAAGAGCTGCACATTCTATTGAACCACGGCGCTTCTTTGAGATGACAAGACAAGAACGAAGTAAGGGCTACTACAGCCTAAGGTGCTCTTCAGACACTTAAACTACAATATGCAGGTCTTAAGCCAGTGCATTGCAGATTTTAACAAACTGCATTTAGAGAGTGGCATCACCTTAACATTCTGTAAAAGGAAGCGAAAAAACTCCCGGACCATCTTATACGAAACCACGTTACGCTCATTCACAATGAAGCCATCTTGGTATACCTGCTTCCTAGAAATTTATCCTTAGTTGACCCATTCCAGACATGAATTTGAGTTAAGCACTTTAGCACTCTACTCTAGCATTCTATGACTTCCCGGCACAGCTGATGAGTCCGCAAGCCACTGCTTACCCTGAAGCAAAGGGATGCAGATAGCCATACCCTTTGCAAAGTACCTTATCTTGGATGGACACATTTACATAACATACATAGACCGCTAGACTTTCTTTGGCCAATCTTGGACTTAAACAAGTCGAATGGGCTACTAACATTGACAACGTTGCTCAACTAAAAGATCTAATCATCGAGTACTGAAGTTTTTGCAGAGATATTCAAAAGTTGGACACAGAATGCAACAACTTTTGTAGACGTTAGCGCCAAGATGAGGAAGGCAAGAAGTCTGTATAACACTTTCTCTACACAAGCCCTTCTATTGTCCACACTCCTCGTCTCGGGAAAATCTGTGAAAAAAATGTAAATGACTTTTCATTAAAATCACAGAAGGAGGCCACATGGTTCAAAATAAGCACAAATTCAGCACCTAGCGCATTATTTTCAAGGACATCAGCCTAGATCTGAGGGAAATCATAGACATTGACGATGTGATGAAAGAAGTGTGCGTAGCTGATATCGAAAAGAATCCAGAGAAACAGAGTTGTCATGTCGTCTTACTTGCCGACCCAGTCTCAAAGAGCAATGTCAAATCTGACTCTGAAATTGCCACCCTTCGTATCCAGGTTCAGTGGTCAGCTAAACAACTCCAACGATAGATAAAAATGCGAGCTGCAAGGCGATAATCTTGCCATTTTGAGTCCGAAAAATACGACAAAAAACATCTTTGGTGACAGTAAAAGAGTTACCAGCCACAAAAGTTTCAACCAATTTATCAAAAGCAAACATTTTTTTTTTTTCGGTGTAAAGATTTCCCGAATGATTTCCCGCCATTACTCTTCAAAACTCGTGGTAAAAATTCCCCATAAATAAAAAATTACGAGAAACTTTAAATCTCAAGTCAGCAGGAAAAGTAAAAAAAATAAAAATGAAAAACTTTGTACTTCTTTCGCTGTTTTAACACAAAAAAAAGAGCGAAAAAAAAGCCGTTATATTCACAAGCGGGTTTTTAAGAGGAAATAAAATAACATTTTCAACAAAATGGAGATGAAAACCACACTAAGGTAAGCAAAAAGCAGGAAAAACAATAAAACTGCGAAAGGAAAAGAAAAAATGTTTTCAACACTGAAAAATTTACTACAATAAACTTGAAACTTAAAGGCAAAAGGCAATTTAGAGACGGCAATGGCAATCTTACCCTTCCGCACGGGTCTCGAACCACATACACATACACACAAACACACAGAAACCACTTTGTCGTCCTCTAACAAAATTCGAAATTCCTTGTTTCCGCGCTTGAAAAGAAAACAGAAAGAACAGAGAAGAGAAAAGAAAAGAAAAAAACAGCAAAGGACAGAGATGTGCTAGTGTGGAATGGCTGATTGTAATTGGGGGTGGTTTTTGTACTCTCTCCAGCCCCTATTGTTTGCCAGGACAAGAATTGTTTTCTTGGGATTTTTCTACTTTGCATTTGCTGCTTTCGACTTGGTCCTTTGTTCCGTTTAACTTTTTTTTTACGTTGTCGTTCTTGCCGCTTGGTTGGTGTGCGTGCATAGCGGAACTCCATATGCATGGGGGGGTGATTATTTTTCAAAGTTCTCCCTTTTTTTGTCACGAGAATATGAATATTTATGAAATTTTCCCACTACACCCAGGGGTTGTCGGTGGATTTGAACAAATTTGGAAAGTTCCAACACACATGGAGAGTTGGGGGATTCAAAATCTCAGTCTTCGAGATCGAGAAGAATTTGTGCATTATATACACACACACGCACACTGGATTGAAAGGGATATGTATCTAGGTTAAAGTAACTATTCTTGGAATTCATAACAAGAACTACCCAGCCGTGTGCCGAGTTGAAGATTTGAAGTTATGTAAGTTTAAATATTATTCCCTGCTTGCCATGTGTGTAAGTACGAGGAGCAGTAGATTTAAGTTTTAAGTGCGAAAGGGGTGTGTATTATCCAGACAAACACTAACGAAGAGCGAAAGGGAGAAGATACAATGAGAATCAGGAAGTTTTGTTTAATTTGAATTTATTTGATGAAGAAAATTTTCCCAACTTTAATGCGGATGCACGACACCAAAAGGATATTATTGAGATTTAAAGGATATAACTATTTTGAGAATGCTGCAGTGGCTGACACTTTTTACGTTAAGTCCTGAATTTACAGAATAATATTTTCAACATAGCAATTAGCATTTGAATGAAGTTTTTTTTTTCGTGCCATTTTTCGAAAAAAACTGGAGGGTTGTAGGGTTTTAAAGATGTATTTAGCATTCACAAGAGGATATCAACCGTCTGGAGTCGTCTTGGTGGAAAATCGAATTATCAAATTTTCTGCATCACTAAATGCAAACAACCATGTCTGCTGACAACAACAAAAGGGGATAGAGGGGGATCCATGGTGTGGTTATTCGGTTGACTTTGCTCATTGTACTAAAAATAACAACGTGATGTTAAGGAAAATTTTAGAGACGTCTCTCGCTAGGATAAACTTGTCGCTTAACTTGTGGAGGAAATATGTAAGGATAATGGATAAATTATTAGATAATGAGAAGTAGATTTATGTGGGTCTCGCATGTGCTTTGCGGTTTTGAAAAATTAATCGACTTTGGGTTTGATTATGTGTCAACGACACTCGAGGGAGAGAGAGATGGTAAGTTAAATTGGTTTAGGAATGGAAATTATCGATTCGAGTATACTATTGTAGGGCGTATGCTATAGGGAACAAGTTATTTTGATAGCGCGGGGTACTGAAGTGAAGTGGACTTAAGAAAGATTTTGGACTATCGGGTATTTTCAGAAATGCGATTTTGACGATAATTGCACTGAAAAATTCGATAGTTTTGAGGCTTGTAAGAAAAAAAGGTTCTCTTTATGATCATGCTCCAAGAATGCACGAGCATAAAACTCCTTGTCACTAGAGCGTAGAGTCCCTCAATCACATCGATAATCGTGATCCAAACTTTACAAATAAACGAGAACAGGCTGATTTTTCTTTAAGGAACAAGACATCTTGATCTCGGAGTTAGCGATTGCTCATGCATGCAAACCAGAACATCCTTCGAGAGAAGAGCTATTTGCCGACAAATCCGTCGATTAACTGGAGGCACTACGTTGACTTAAATCATGTAGATTGGTCAACATAAGTAAGGCATTCTCTATAACTTTCACAAAATGAAGAGCAGCCTTTAAAGCCAATTCAATTTAGACTACTTACGTTGCTACGCCTGTCAAAAAACAATCGATTCGTTCCTTAAATGTGCTTACTTCAGTCACATCCACATCACGACCACAATTGCATCATCAGATTCCTCAGAATCAGCAGATCTTATGCCTTAAATTGGGTGAACGCCTGAAGCACTTAGGCACCAACGTTATTAACCCCTTTCAACATAGATTTAGGTCAGGAAAGTCCGTACGCGAACAAATTTTCACACTTCACCAGATCCTGGATGGGACACAAGAAGTCCAAATCAATACCCACCATCTCTTTATCGTATTTAAGGCCGAATAAGGAGGCATTTATAGAGACGAGCTTTCAAGACCCATGTCTAGCTTAAGCATGCCTTCCAAAACCGTCTTTCCGTGCAGGATGACGATGGCAAATGCTCGTTGCTGCTTGATTTCTTGAATCACATTTCTAAGACGGATTGGGTGAAACTTACGAGCGTATGCTGACAATATTGACATCATTGGCAGATCTAAACGACCTGTTACCGGGGTGTTTTCGAGTATTAAGGCAGAAGCAGTCAAAATGGTTTTAGTGGCGAACGAAGAGGCAAAATACTTTCCCTGTCAACAAGAGGGGACACCCAGGTCGACGAATCAGACAGAACGTCACAAAGGTTGTGATGAGTGTGGACACTGTAAACTCCTCATCGTGGTTGTACAATCGAGCAGCAAGTGGACTAGTAAAATTTTTCCTTCCCCAACAGAAAAACAAAAGACCAACTGATCAAAGCCTGTGAGCCCATAAGCGTCTGAAATGTAAGAATACTCACTTCGTACAATGAATACATAGTTAGAATATCTTGGGAAGTAAAACGAAAGTTTTTCGAAGGCTCCCATTCCCTTCTCAACATTCTCATTTACTCGAATGTACTCCCTAATTATTTAAATTCAAAATATTTTGTTCAGTTAAGCACCCATAACCTGGTTATCACAACAAATTGTTGCGCTCTACGACCCAAGATACTGTAAGTCCTTTATGCTCCCATGATGGCACGTACTACGTTTACTTTACGACTTTCATTGCAATTGTATTCAATTACCTCCTGTTGAACAAAAATTTCATTTGCTTGCCTAAAACAACTTTTTTTTGTTGTTTGTTTGTTCCTTTTTCAATATTTCCGGTCCCCAATAATGAATAAATTTTACATTCAAATTCATTTGGAATCTTTCCGGCAACCGGCGGTGGCGACAACAACGACGACGAGGAGTAGTAGTAAAACAACAATAATTCTCCACAGAAACAAATCTCCTTGCTGGCATCTAAATCTCTTACAAAACGTATCCCAAGTTCTAACACCTTCCTTATCCTTTCATCAACACACGCATACTGGTGAAAATTCAAAATCCTTCTTGTCTCACCTTCAGCAAGAGAAGGACAATCCAGCAAGTGACTATATACTTGTACCTTGTGCCAAAACACGTGAGATTGTATGTGTGTACACAATCTGTATTTTATTTAACGTGCACTTATCTCTCTGTATCTCTGTTGCTGCCATCTACCGGCCTCTCTCCACCCACCCACCTTCCGACCGACAATAAGCATCCTTTTGTCGCATATGTAGTACATCCATCCCCTCACAGTCATCGTTGTTGTGCTGCTTGTCCCTTCATACGTTTCGTTTTTGTCTAACTTGTGTGTGTGTGTTGTAAATTACTTTCGCAAAGAGTTCCTGATATTCCTTCCTCCGTTAAGCCGGAACAATGTACTTCAAAATAAAGGACAAAAAAAAAAAAGAAGGAATCATGAATGTCTCATCCTTGCCGAAACATTTATCTCGAACGAGGATATACCCGTTGATATTTTTATGCGTCTACGCGCGTGGGAGTGTGCGGTTAAAAGAAGGAAGTTCTGCCAGAGGTGAAAGTCCTTTTTTCTTTCTTTACTCTGTCTCAACGATAGTGCAATGCTATCGATTCCAGATTCTTATTTTTTTCATTTTTTTTTCGTTCGTCTCCCCTTTTGCAAAGCATTTCGTTGACTATATGTGTGTTTTATTGTCCTTCTTCTGTGGACGCTTTCATTCTTCAAGATATTATCCTGACAATATCCCTTTTCCGATTTCCGTACTACGTATATTTATGAAATGAGTTCTATAAAAAAAACAAAAAAAAAACACTCTCTTAGTCCTTTTTGTGACAGGAAATGTCCACCTAAGCTCGGCAGGAGTATGCGAAGAGAATTCTTGAAAAGATTTTCGTTGATCCCTGAAGTGGTTTCCTTTGCTTGAGCCACGTAAACTCATATGTTGTTAATCTTTTCTTCTTCTTTTTTTCTGGTTATCTTTAGATTTATCATCAAGACTAGGGGTATGGACAAAAAGGACGATGGATTTTCCAATTGGTTTCGATTGAATTATTTGAACCTTTTTGTTTCGAAGAAAATCTCATTTGAAAGCTGGTTCCTGTGTGGAATATTGCATGTGGCACGAAGAGAGATGAATCCTTTTCAAGAGGTAGAGATGGATATCAAATAAATATTTTAGATGCAAAGGATTTTGAATTTTAGCCAAAAAAAAAAAAAACAAAAAAGATTGTGACGCGTGATATTGGTACTTTGGCACAAGTTCACTTGCCGTATGAGTGTAGACATTTGCGATTTTTTTTTTTTTGTGAAACGACTGGTGTCCTCGTTAGTACACAGGACACAGGAGACAGGATACAGTCTGTGGAAAATAACGGCAATTTGTGTGCATATGACTGCAGTAGCAATTGAATCGATTTTACTTGTCTTTTTTTTGGAAAGTTGATGCCGGCGTCTGGTTTATTGAACTCAGAAAGGATGCTGATATTGGCATTAACACGTTTAATGGTGAAACATGACGTAGAACTAATAATTTGATTTTTGTTTTTTGTCACCCGATTTGTCAATGTAGTCGATATGTATGGTAGGTAAGCTAGTTGTAAACTTTTTTTTATTGTCCTTACATCTACTTCCTGTCGCAGTGAAATTGGGATCATTGAAAGCCGACCGGTTTATCTGGAGGATGAATTCCACGAAAAAAATTGGATTTACATAGAAATAAATTGGGATTATAGAAGCCTTACTTTGTTCTGGATAAGGGCAACATTTTTTTGACGAACCATGTTATAAGCTTCAATCGACTTGTAATAGTCCTTAAAATGTACATTAAATGGAAACTGAAACAAGACTTAGCAAGTAGTTAGCGGACAAGGAATTTCGCTGGTTATGTCTTGGGATTTACCCAGCTTTTCAGATACTCAAACTCCAATTAGCGCGTATCGACTTGAACGATACTTAGCTGGAACCAAATGCATCCAGAAGTGATATCTAGAATTTCTGGACGTCAAAGAATTTCTCAAAATAGTTAGAGACTACTAGAACCATAATCTGTCCCTCAATTTCTGAAGAGTGTTTGATGAAGAATGATGGCGCATTCATATGTACATGTGTGCATTATACAAAGTCAGAAACAAATCCAGCGACTCTACACAAAAGAATTGAAGCTGGCCGCGAGATATAAGAAGTCGAATGGACTAACCAAAGGATTACTGTACAAAAAAACGAAAGCGGACCGCGAAATCTTCGAACCTGCAAGAGATAAACACTGGTTTCTATGCGTAATTTAATCAGTAGGGTGCTGCTTTTGAACGAATAATACTCTTAAGTTTTGGAAAAGGGAAATGGCCAACGTTACAGAGGCCGAACAGAAGTCTGTAGTGACGAGAGTGGAATCGCAGTTGGTATCGAAAGATCAATTCTGTGAAATTTTGAGCCAACAGAACCTCAGTGGCATGCAAAATGATCCGTGCAACTTGATAAGAAACAAAACGTGTCTTCAATTCGTTGAAGACGGCAAGAACTTCGAAATCCACATGAAAGTGCGACGTAATAAAGCAAGTTCAGATGTTGAAAGGGACTTTAATTAATTGACCGGGAGAACCGGGTTGATTGAGCCCTAACTGCAGCCTTAACTATTGCCCCTTTAAAAGCGATACGATTGTTGCAGAGCTAGTAGGGTGGTTGAAGGAACCATCAAGACACCCCGAGTACAGATTTATTGAAGAACGTTATTGAAAAGAGTGATTTTTAAGAAGTGATACTTGGATGTGTCCACCAATGTCCACAGTGACCACCCTATTATCAGAGCGAAAGTAACCGGTCATCTCCTTCGGTATTTTTGATCCCTTCTTTCATCAATTGGTAACTAGCTATAAGTAACGAGTCCAGAACTACAATACGATACAGAAACAGATAAGGTTGCACCAAATAAACCTTCAAAATTCTAAAGTGCTCCGGAAGAAATTTATGTTTTACATTTACTAGAATAGCTCTCACTCTCATTCGATCTGCTAGGAGCTCTTGAAACAAGGACCAAGATTTGTGTTCAACGAGCTAACATACGACTGAATCGCACAACATTAAGCAACAGGATCATCCACCACGATAATGCAAGGCTTATGTCGCTTGAATTTCATACATAACCTAAAAGCTGTTGCTCAAACATTCAAGGATGTGTATTGTGCAGCGTTTCAGCTTAAAATCTATTGTACAGATCTGGAATTCATAGGGACTCTTAATGACAAAAGGAGTTCTGCCTTAAATGATGATGAGAACTTGTGCATCATTCAAGAAACTCATCTTCGACATGAGAATGCTAACCAATTTTCCTGACAGCGATCAGAATTGGTCATGCAAATAGGACAAATCTTATTAAATGTTGACTAAGAGGCATGAATAATGGGTCTGGCAGTGGGAGAACTAACCAATATCTGGAGCTAATGTACTTAAATTCTTTGTATTCTCAGGGCCGACAGAAGCTATCAAACACTTACTCTGTGAGTGCCCGATAGTTATAGACAGAAAAACCGCCTTAATACGTGTAAAAGTATACATATCCCCAAGCTCTTCATAAAACCTCAATCAAATATCACTTACCAACTCAAGATAGAATTGAAAAAGTCGTTGCACACTTTGCAGAGAACGCTCCCCATTTTAAGCATCTCCCTTCAAGTCTAAAATGAAAACCCTCACTAAGATTGGTAAACTCTACACGAATCCTCGCCTCAATTCAATTCAATTAATTATTTAAATTTCCATCCATGAGTAAATAACAAATTTGCGCAAATCTCTTTGCTTTTTAGTCATTTACAGAGCCCTCCCCGCCGCCCGGTTCTAAGCAAACATCCCTATTACGATGATTGTTTTTCAATATCGAATCAACTTTTCAACTGTCCCTCACCCTATCTCTCTGCTGTTGGGTATACGCATTCACAGAATTCGAATTGATTTCGAGTACATTCTGGAATATTACGCCACACTTGGCTCCCCAAATCGAAACCCATAGTAACCAACGTAAGTGGCAGATTGATGATTCCATCTTTACACTGAAGTGGGGCTCTATCGTCGAGATGGTACCGGGCCACTACAATATCTGCTTAGAGTGCAGAGATACCGAAACCAAAACTGATTCAACGAACAAGTAATTTACAAAATTTAACACACAAACAAACAACACACACCGACAAACAGGGTGATCCCTGCATTCTACTAAAACTTCAAATGTATGTAATCGTATGATACATCATTGTCGGGAAGGGGGTGACTGTTGTGGGTACCATCCTAACTAGCTAGCCTCCGACAAGGGAGAATCATTCGATTTTTTTTTTTTTAAAGAACATTTTATGATGTGGGTTTTTGCATTCACCAGGAGGCAAGCTCGAGTCTTCCTGTGGCATTTGGATGGTGTTCCACGCCACTACACCGCCTGGGAAATGTACAACTTTCTGACTTCGAAACGATGTTCAGTTTCAGTGTTTCATGTTCATTTCTGGTTTTATTTGCTATTATATGAGTTGTTCGTTGGTCTTTTTGTTTTCCGGTTTTTTTCTTCTTCTCCTTCTTCTGTTGTATTCTGCTGGTTTTTGTGTGGTTCCAATCCCCTGTGACTTGGTTAGAAGTGACCTGAACTCATTTAAGGTGATTAAAGGTGTATTGCTGTGCGTTTTTGTGTCCAAATCATACCGTAATCGGATGTTCATGATTCGAGGAGGTATTTTAAGTTTGTGTTGGGAAAGGTAAGTTTCTCATTGAATGGACAAGTCCTTTAGTCGATTTGGTAGAAATATTTGCGGTCTTGCAAGGACTACCGAAGTACATTGCTAAGTAATGTACAAAACACGTTCTCCGAAATACTTTGTAACATCGTACCACATTTCAGTGAAGAATCTGTCGCCTTAAATAATTCTAAAATACAAAAGCATAACCGAGGATAGAAGATGCACGTTGGATCAAAGATGCACGATAGCAACTTCACGACAATGACAAGTACCATGATCGTACGGTACACAAGAGACTGACCTGGAGGAAAACTTATAAGAACGAGCAATCAAGTGGACAGTAGGTCTTTCGGTAACGCATCCGGCTTAAAGCCAAAATAAGTTCCCTGGAAATGCAATTGCTACATCAAACCAACCGTTTTTTTTTTTTTTTTTGCTGTCTAGATATTTGGTGGCCTGCCCTGAAAATATGCGAGCGGAATTCTAAGGCGAACACAACGAATGGCCTGCCTGGCATTCACTGGCGTTTAAGCTTGCACACCAAGGGCTGTTGTCCTTCCTATCAGCACATGTCAAAGCGAGAAGACCGCCCGACTGAAGGGCCTCGGAATGTAAAATCAAACTCAACTTGATTGCCAACCACAACGACGTGAGGCTTATTTAGGTACCAGACAGAAAAAACCGATGAATTGGCAAGAAAAGGAGCATGGACGTAAGAGACAGCCACTGAAAACACAGTGGAAGTCACACTTACAAAAACAGCGAGAGCACGCAGACAGGTTTTATTGTTCTTGGGCAGATGTCTGTACGTGTAAAGTGACAAGCTCACTCGTAAAGCAACCGAAAAACCTACTCTCCAAAAAGGTCCATTCAAACGATTTCTGCAGAAGCTGCATGGACGAAGAGGAGGAGAAAATGATTTCCCATCTTGTTTGTAACTGCGCAGCTCTCTCCCGTAAAAGAAGACTAGGAGATCTGATAAACACCGATATCAGAAACCTCCTTGGCTTCATAAAAAGCTCCAATTGGTTTAAGGAGTAGGTTTGGAGGTCTTTTCAGATCCATGTGGTATCACAATGGACCTATCACTGGTTTAAGTGTGCTGGCAATAGCTGGCAGCCACTTCAACCTAACCTAACCTAACCGAAGATCAATCGAGGCTAATGGTGAAACTACTTACAGGACACATTAACCTCAACAAACGCATGCATAGACGCCGCAATTAACAAGAACTGCGAAGCTGAAGAAGGGGACCTCGAGCACTTCCTATGTTACTAATCACTTCGCTCAACTGCTTTGCTCCACTGGTTTTGCTCGACTGAATTAAGTTGAGCCGATGCGCAGTCTGCGACTCTCACGCAGGGATGTGCTCATAAGGGCGGGTGACTTCCACTCGATATCTTCAGAATATCGAACAGAGTGTCTTTAGGGGTGACTTTAGAATACACCGGAGAAAGTGAAAGGTAGGACAAATCTGATACCTCAAAGCAAAATATACCGTGGAGTGGAGCACACTCACCCAAACCGACAAATAACTTGCCACAAAACCGTTGAGGAGAAGGCATGATCTTAAGAAATAAGCTGAAGAAAGCTGAAACGCGTTTCAAAATAATATAATTTCAAGAACGACTTCTTTGCCTAAGCTCTCGCTGTCTCTCCAGCTCCAGTTGGAACATAAAATCTGCGTAAATGCGGTCAAGCACAACTAATCTTTATGGAACCTCTTAGTAAAAAAGTCTCAACAATCTTAGGAACAACAGAACTTCTAACCACAAACACGTTTTCACATCGCAAGTATGCCTATACAATTGATGCGTCATATTTCCTAGAAACATCATCATAATACCACCAATTCGCGATTGATCTCATCTATACATCAACGAAGACCATGGGAAATTCTAATTCTCTCTCCCACCCCCGAATCACATTACAAAAATTCAAACTTTACAGAAATTTCATCAGAAATTCGTGCTCTCTACGAACGTCAATCAATTTGACACGAGTATAAACTTAATTCCCACTGGCATCCGTCGTCGCTTCCTCCAAAAGATAATTACGCCTCAAAGTAATAAAACCTCATAAGTCTTTCACTAGTATACAGCTATTGAGGGCAATTCCATTGGAATATGTATCTCTTTTGCAAAATAACCTTGGACATCAATTTAATAGCGCACAACCATTTCCCATAGCTTTGACTTCTCATGGCGACTTCTCATGGTCCATCAAATCTTTCGAGGGAACATTCTCCAGAAATATGACGTGAAATTCCAGAAATATTGACTGAACACTGCCATTTGGTCTTCATTAACCGCATCAGTTTCACTTTAAAGATACAAGTGTACCCACTACGTTCCGACAAAAGCCAAAGTACCGAGAGAGCGAATCCTCATAATACTTCGTACTCGTATGCTGCTCTTTTAAGTGGACAAACTAACCATGGCACATCACTACATCATCCATCGTGGTGTGTTTGTCCTTTGGCATATGGTGGCCGGACCACATTCTGTCCATCCTCTAACTGTCTGGAGAAGATGAACGAATTTCAATATTGAGGCCATGTTACACCAGAGATGGACCTCTGTGCAGAGATATGACTCTAACGCACACACACAAATAGTGGTCGTTCCATCATCGTTCGTCGGCTAGAGACGATGCGATATGGTTATGCATATTAAGTTGGCTGCTGCTGTTATTGTTGTTGCTGTTGCTTTGGCGTTATTGCTGTGCTTCGGTTCGTTTCGCCTTTTATTGTTTCACATATGCAAACTAGGAAATGAATTATTAAAATGAGATACAGGATGGAGTGGCTGGTTGCACATCTATCATCATCATTAGTACCGCCATCATTATTATCATCATCATCCTGTAAATATGATCTCGGTACATCGTCAAGAGAGCAGCATAAGTGCATTAATGGAAAGAGGACACAATATAACAAAAAAAAAAGAACACACCATGCAAGGCAGAGAGAAGAATATCCAAATTTTTGGGTTAATTGACGCAAAAAGGATCAGAGTTCGTCCTCATACATAATGCACAGAGTGCGAATAAATATCTAACCGGGGTCGCAGGGATATAAAGAGCAGTTTCGAAGGCAAGAGAAGGCTAATAATACTACGGCGACGGCGACCGACAAAGACTTCCCTTCCCTTACTCAGAATAAGGTTACTTTGACGGTTCGTTAATTTTGGTGACAGGAAGTGTGTATCGCGTGAAAGCCGCTTCACAGGTAACGAGAATAGGTCCCAAGTGACTGTAAGAAGACTATATGTAAATGGGATATTCTAGGATGAATTTGTGTATGGGGATGGTGGCAGGACATCATCCCAACTTTCCCGCAAATTGGCATCCCTAAGACACCTGCTATACTTTTTCCATTTTTTTTTTTTTTTTCATTTTTACGATAAAAGTCATTTTTAATGGCCTCGTAGGGATCATGCGCAGTTATCCTTCAAAAACTGTGTGTACTACACTCTTACTACTAAAAAGCGAGGTACCTTCGAGGATACAACCCATACTCGTACAACATGTGCTTTGGTGTTGTCTCGTGTTTCATGTTTCGTGTCCCCTCACATTCCGTCTTCATAATGTGTTTCGATTTCGTTTTATTTCAACAATGTTTCAACAGTCCTGTGGTGAGTTGGGGAAATTGAGAAAATGGGAGAATGGTTTTGCGCCGAAAAACATGTATAAGAAGGGGTTGCCTTTGTATATGTGTGTGTTTTTGTTGGAATATAATCAATATGACGTTTAAGTACATATCCCGGTGATAAGCTCCTTCACAGGGTGTGACAATTAGTCGAGTTTTGATGTGTACCGGTGCAGAAGGACCAAGAGCAGACGAGAAGTGGCCGTAGATATCAATTATTCAAATTTGAAATTTAAGTCGACAAAGGAATGCAGATGAGGATGTTGCGAATTTTTACGAAAAATTAAATTAAAATGAAAAAGAAATAAAAAAAAAATAAAAATAAAAATTGTTTCTCAAGGAGAATGAATTGCTAATCCCTGGATGAAGCATGCTGTCAAAGGAACAGTAACAGAAGAGAGAATGATTGCTATCTAGTGTTTGATCTCTTGCCAGGAAAAACAGTCGCTGAAGTGACGTATCCTTGAAGAGTGCTGCTCTGGAAAGAGGGAAAATGAGATCTTCTTCCATTTTAACTGAAACTCGCTATGAATCTTATTAATTTCTTGAGCGGAGACTTCGATTCCAAGAAAGAACCTGTCTTCGAGAGGTGACACTGTACTTTTTCAGTCGTTATACCTCACTAGATCAAACTGATCAGAATTGCTGCAATATTAAGTATTCTACGGCAGCTCTTCCCTCGAAAATTCATCGGGTTTCCAGACTTCAGCAAGGTTCTCCAGGTGGAGGTTCTAGCAATTACAATTGATTGCAATAAAAGCTGTTTTCGCCGTAGGCGTAAAGTCAAAGCTTGGTTTTTGTGGTGCGAAGAGGTCGCAGCAGAATGTGAGACTCCTCTGTGTACCCGGTCACATAGGTATCCCCGGTAAGGAAAAGGCTAATGAAATTGCAATGAAAGGCTCAACAATTGAACCAGATCCAACATTGCAATTATAAGCAGGAATTTGGAAATAACATACTTGAGGTAGCCAATAACGCTGAGCTCCTGTACCACAAATCTAAAATCAGAAGAATCCCACAAAAGTGACAAAAGGATAGGAACTCACTCTCCTTGTTAGTAGTAATCATTTGCATATCACAAGTCCCTTCGAAATGGACTGACCGCTCCTTCACTTTGGTGTCACGTTAAGAGGAAGCCTAAGCCACTTTAATTAACCGAGAGGGTGAAAGAAGGTGTTGTGAGCATGGCTTCAGTATACAAAAGCGGTTCTAGGCTTGATCTGACAAAAATGTCTTTGGCAGAACAATAAAATGTACAAAAGTAAACGACTTCATTGACTAGCTCAAAGAAGAAGCTTCTAAATCAAGGTTCTAAATAAAACAAGACGGTTGCATTGGTTGTTGGGAACAGTTCTAACTCAATTCCAACCAGAGTGACAATAAATAGTCGCCTTAGGTTAAGTTACCTTAAGTAATTATCCATCCGAGTTCGCGGGTTTCCTTGGATCACCTTAAATCCATTATGATATCAAAGAAGTCGATTAATATCACTAGAAGTGGTCCACTTTGAAGTATTCTCCCGGAATTGGTTTTTATCAAGGCAGACAGTTACAGCAATTCCAGTGTCTTACCAATTAAGGTCTTATTATTTGTGATTCGAGTGCTCTTACGGCTGCTTGACTGCTGGGACAAATAATGATTCAGCGGCTTAAACAATAGCCGTAAACTCCGCCAGAAAAACTCATTGCGATCGGGTAGTCTAAAACACTATTTTATTAAGAAAATACCGACTCATATGCCATAGCATGTCTTACACCCGTCAGTGTGATAATCCTCACTCAATCTTTTATATATCTTTTATTGAATATTGCAGTCTAGGAAAAGGGTTAAGTAGTCCGTTTCTTCTAGTAGATTAGCTCAATCACAACTTTTTCATTGTGACGACTCTCTGAGTCTCAGGGACGATTGCTTCGTCGTGTCCCTAGCCCAGATACAATGGGAGAATATGTAGCGCAGTTTTCAACCCCATAGTGTGGTCCGCCCAACTCCGGTAATAAAAAAAAATCCACCCATGAGCTTTGTTTAGACAGTTTACTTAGCCAACTTAATCCACTAGACTATGAAGCCTTAGGCTGAAACTGGTAAGCCTGCCAGAGACACAAGTAGCGCGGATGCGCCGTTTTGATATCACAACTCACGTGACCTGGGTGTTGATGGGCGTAGCTAAGGGGGAAGTTTTCAGATTCATCCTGTGGAGTTGAAAAAATTGATAATGTTGCTGTATTTTATGGTAGAAATCTCAGATAGTTCCTTGAAAAAGGGTTTTCCGAGAGTGCGCACAGAGAAAGTGAAATAACGTTTGCTTTTCTTGCGAATTGTCGCAACTACGGCAGTGGGGGTTGAACGGGGTGCCTAACTTGGTAGCGTGTGGACCGATTGAGACTATGAAGCCTTACATAAGTATTGATCTTACCACCGCTATGAATAGTTAATGGATTTTCTAAAAAAAAAAACGGGTTTCCTATCTGTACAGCCAAGCTTTTTTACAAGCGTACAATGCGTTGTCAGTTTCCTCATGCGTTCGAGCTTATTCATTTATCAACTCAGCTTTCTTTTCAGCACTAGACCTAAGTGCCTACCTAGCGTGGTCGGAAAAAATTAGATGAATTTCGTATTAACTTCAGTGGACTAAACCAGTGATTCTCAAACTTATTAAGCTGTGGAACCCTAAACAAGGCCCAAATATATTTCGGAACCCCAACTCTTAACGATATAAAAAATGAAAAACAACACATTTCAAAATCAATTTTTTTTATTTAAGATATTTTTTTCAAGGTTAGTGTGAAAATGAAACTGTTTCATTGTTTGATTTATAATTTTTTAAAAATTGACTTCTATCTGTTTTCGCATATTTGGGGCAGCGTCCAATCTCGATCTGTATTTAGTCTTTGCATAAGTATACGCTGAAAAGCCTGCTTCACAGCGATACGTTGTGATAAAAGGGAGCAAATTTAATATAATCTGTTTGGCAAGTTCAGGGTATTCACTCCTAATACCAACCCAAAATTCGTTCAATGATACAGAATCAAATACATGTTTTGATGAAGAAGAACTCTGCAGATCTATAAGAGACTCGTTTGCCGGAATGCTTAGTGTCGTAGTCTGGGTTGCATTAGAAAGGGATTTTGTACCCACTCGATGTTAGTTTTCGTATCTGGAAAATAATCTAATAAACATCTTTCTAGACTTACCAAATGTCCAGCGATCATATTGCCAATATCTGTTTTGAGCTCTAGCATGTTTCCTTGCAAGAATTCATGTAAAAATGGAAAACATTCAACATTGTTCTTCTGTACACAGGTAAGCCAGAAATTAATTTTTCTTTTTAAAACTGGCATCAAAAAGTTTGCCTCTCGCAAAAAATACTGTTATGGATTTTCCCTGCAAAGCAGTAGCAGTTTTTTTAAACTTTTCAAAAATGTCTGCAAGATAAGCTAATTTTGTTATCCATTGCTCATCAGGCAATACATCAAAAAGGTTTGCAGATGAAGACATATTTTTGTCCAGTTGGAAAACTTTCAACTCATCACGAAGTTGAAATAATCTAAATTAAGATTTCCCTCTGGAAAGTCATCTTATTTCCGTGTGCAGAAGAAGTGATTCGTACTGATTTCCCATATCTTTGCACACTTTTTTGAACAATCTCGATTGGAGAGGACGACTTTTTACGAAATTTACAATCTTCACAGCTTCATCAAGGACTTTTTTCAAATCAGTTGGCATTCTTCTTACCACGATGCAAAATGACTGCTGTTACTTCCTGGCGCAATGTTTTTAATTTTTGACACGACCCCTTTAACCTTTCCTACCATTGCTGCGGCTCCGTCGCTACATACATATATCAATACATTTTTCCAATTAATGCTGTGTTTGTTCATAAAACAATTTATGGCCTTGAATAATTCTTCACCAGTTGTATTGGTTTCCAAAGGTGTGCAGATGAGCAAATATTTTTGAATACATGCGTCGAAGGGATACCTCACCAATACAAGAAGTATTGAAAGGCCGGCAACATCCGTGCTTTCATCGAGTTGCATTACAAACATATCACAAGAATTCAATCTGCGAACGAGTTCATCTTCAATGTGGTCAGAAATTTTGTGAATCCGATCAGACACAGTGCTGTTTGAACATTGAACTGCTGCAACTTTTTTTGCCGCGGCTTCTCCAAGTACGCAGCGGATTGTTTCTTACATACAAGGTTTAATTAAAGACTTTGCAAAAGTCTCTGGCTTTCCAGATCGAGCTATCCTGTAACTTAGGAGGAAAGATGCTTCAGTTGCATTTTCGTCGTGAGTTTTTGCAAATGTGGTCAAACTGGACACTGTGGATTCATGCATGTCTTTTTGTTTTCAAGAAAGTCGCGGAACCCTGAAAACCCTTCGGCGGAACCCCAGGGTTCCGCGGAACACAGTTTAAGAACCGAGGGACTAAACTATGGAATAAACAACACTAGTTCTATTTTTGCCGGATTATTACCTTGATATTTAAGGTGTGTCTTAAATGAGCGTCAAACTTTTTCCTCCGAAATTCTTTCAAGAACGTCAAAACTTTCTACTGCTTAATTTCAACGAGCAAGAGGAGAGTACTAGAGTCCAAAATACGAGTTGGTAGTTGGAAAAGTTAAAAACGGCGGAAGCTATGTAGTTCGTCGAAAATAGGTCTTGGGGTGTTTAAAAATTACAACACCGTCTTTAATTTTCGGAATTCCAAACGACTAGATACTTTGAAACTGCTGAGATGGTTGGGATGTCATCACACAGCATGTCGTCAAAGCTAAGTCAAGTCGTAAACCGAACAAAATTGTAGCAGACTTTGGCCCAAAACAGTAGATTTAGGTTGAAGGAAGAACTACTACATCCTGTAGTTACACTCTTAATAGGAATTGAGATCACTAACGTGACTTAAAAGCCGTGGGATTTTCCCCTAGTATATGGCACCATTATATTTTACACATAATTTGTATCGCTGTTTTATTTTAATTAACTAATAGCTCAACCTTTTAACGTCCTGAATTGTTTTATGGGAAGTGTTGTTTTTTTTTTTTGCAGGATTTTAATACACACTATTGGGAGATCCTTCCTGTGTCCTATAAATTATCACAATTACTCTTAGCAAATGACAAACTACGACAACAAAACCACATTGGATAACAAAAACAATAAATAGTCGGGAAATATGAATCAAGTCTATTGTGGGGGACTATACGGTGGGTGTACGGTTTACCGTGAACGGTGCCCACAACGAAAACAATTATTATACGTAAAAGAATAAAAAACAAAAAAAATTTAAATTAAATTTTAATTGGGTCGTCAGTCCTAGGGGCAAAGTGAAAACATTTTTTTTTTTTTTTTTTCGTGAATTCTCCATTTGAATAATAATCCAAAGCGAGAATGAATGAATGAGTCGCGCGCGTACGCGCCACTCTTCAGCGTGACACGATGGTGCTTCACGACGACGACGATGATGTACATGTGACTACGATGGATGGATGGGATGGATGGCGGTTGATGTACAACACAATTCCATTCGTAATTTTGTGAACACAAGAGGATCACAATGAGCGGCAGACCAGACGTTCCGTCCATCGGGTATTTGGGTGAGCATTGTGGTTTGGAGCACACAATCCAAATGGGAGGGTAGTGGTGGGACAGCGTATTTCGTACAGAGACGGCCTTCAGTGCATGGATTTTCCTTTTTTTTTTTTAATTGCTCCAGCGGAGAGTTCATGACTTGGAATTATTCATTCGGATGGTACAGTCTTTTTTTCTTTTTTTCAATTTGTCCACCTTTTTTCTCTCAAGGGGGGGTTTCGGTTTTTTTTTTTTCGGCTGAAATACATTATAATGATCGGTAATTAACAACCCTGTTGGATGTAGGTAGTCATTTTGATAAAGCCGTAGCAATTACTCTTGGATGAGCTCAATGAGAAATGTGAGCGTTTCCGTTTTGTCCCTCAATGCATTTGTGTGTGTACTAAGTGAAATGGAGGGTGGTACTTTGGGAAAAATTTATTCAAATATATTTCGCAAAATTTAAGTGCTGCTATGCCATTTGGTAAAATTTCAATGACACTGCTGTCCATATCAGGATATGGTAAATATTTATTTTGGGGGAATACTTTGGGAAAAAAATAGAGTTTAAAACTGATGTCAAAGCTATTAAATGCAACATTTATGTAATAGGCTTGGTTAGCAGCCTATAACTTACAGGATGAAGCAAGCTGTAGGTAGAAAAATGACGGACCAAAATCTGATCACCGGTTCCGATGTTATAAGAGAACAACCAAACACAAGTAGGTATAGACAGATCCGTTTTTATTTTGTTTTATAAAAGACAAGTTTAAATCGCATAAGAAAGCATTTGACGACCATTAAGGTTCTTCAAGACCATGATTGCGACATTGTGCCTAAGAACATCTGTAAAGACGCATTGGACTTGATTTGTTTTAAGAAATCAAAAACAGTTCTCCAGAAGTTCTTACTCTAAACAATGTATTACCCGCTGAGCAAGACAAGTGTCAAAACTGGGAGTATCTCTCAGTACAGATTTCTAATGATCTCTTTCTGGTCGTCCCTAAAGGGGGCACCTGTTTCGTCATACTCAACAAACTTATGGTCACAGATAACCTGGCTCATTAGCCAGTGTTGCAGAGAGATTATATAAGTGGCCTTACAGACTTATTCAGGGTGCGTGATGGACCCATTATGTTACCTACCCAATCTACCCACCTACCCTATCCACCTAGCGATTGTATTATCAACATTATTTCCTACTGTAGTCAGATGACGGAAGGGTTTCGACAACTCTTTGAGACTGTGGTGCCAAGTTGATTACCCTAACCTCAAGCGTTGACTCGTCTACATTAGAACCACCAGTCATAGACCACGGTGTGAAGTAGGTTCCTAGCCCTTACAAGATGAGAATGGAAAACAACTTTTGTCCACTTTCTTTGTAAACGGAAGATATTTGATAGATTTTGCTGTGACACACTTACAGGTCCTTCTTGATGGACTTAAGAAGATCAAGAACTGAACTGCGTAAGATGTGGTTTTGATAGAGATCTCCATCGACCTACTCCGCGAAGGAACTGAAATTCGACTTAAAACGGAGCACCAGGGTTGCATCATGATTCTCCGAGGCTTGGTCTACTAGCAATGTACCGAGATCACTGCTAAAGGATACAGAAGTAGCAGAAAATGATTCAGAGCCAGTAGGCCCGTTTGGCAAGCAAACAAGTCACAGGAAAGAAGGCAAGTGACCGTTGCCTCTAAGAAGTATGCATGCCTTGATCCAGACTTATAGAAGAAAGCAATGGAATTCAAACGCCTGGAGGAAGCTGACAATGAATATGTCTAGTCGAATAACCGGGAAAACTGTGAACCTGCATGCCAGTGCGAAAGTTTTAAGATTTTTGAACAACTCTACACTTTGACAGCTTTCTCTGTTAATCATACAATGCCTAGAGCGACGATGACACTTAACTTGGTGTAGGCAGCAGAATAATGAACATTTATCTGTCAAAAATTTTGAACAACACTTAAACTAACTTAAGACTCTCTTCCCTAAGTAAAGAGTGAGTAGGCACTCATCAGTGTCATTCGCAACCGTATCTCGAACGAACAGCTTTATAAGAGATATAATCGGAGACTGATTGGCATCACATTTACTATGGAAATGACTAACCTAACCGACGCACATCGAAATGAGCTGGAAAAAGTTAACACGAATTTTAGAACTCCGAATTCGATGGTACCTAGGTTTTGATAACACCCTTCCAACCGTAAACAGTGACTTGGTCTAAGTAGAGTACACACACATGCTCTACTACTCTCATTCGCGTACAATAACTGTCAAGACTTTCAACTAAGCAGACAGGTAAATACCGATTTTTGCTGACAAGGCAACAACTCCTACGTGCTACTCAAGAACTCAAAAACGACACCTTAAATGACATCCTCTTGATCTTAAAAACTTTGAAAGGTAAATATGGTACCTCGTCCCGGCATTATCGGAGTCATTTCCCTGTGAAAATACACCTCGAGTCAGCAAATAATCTTCTCTGCAATGCATACAATCTCTGCACAAAATCTTCATCATTTTAGTTTAAATGACATTAACTTCCGGTTCCGTTGAATAAAACGAAATGTATTTGCAACCACCATTACGAATGACAAAAAAAAAATGGTAATGCACCAGCAATTCTCTGAACCTGGACCATTTATTTTTATAACCCAAAGCAATCACCGCACACAAAACAGGAACACCTCTTCCCGAAAAAAAAAAATGGAAAATTTCACAAGAAAAACTCATCCAAGCACACAAGACACAAGCATCAAAGTTGTGACTGCAGAATGGAGATAGAGAGAGAGACTCAACTCCAATAGTGCATCCGTCGTATCCGCCCGGCATCTGGTGTTTGACGCAAGAAAAAACAGCTTCTTACAGCCTTACTGTCGACCCATCAATTCCAGAAACAGATATAAGCCTGGTAAATACTTGTTTTTTTGTTTTGTTGTTGTATTCAAGTTTGTATGTATGGAAACGGATGCAATGCAACACTGAACCCTGCAGTAGCATCATCATCACCAGCAACTGACATCTTCATGATGTAAACGCATAGCTACTGCATGAAGCTGTATAGAGGGCGTTTTAAAGCAAGGGCACACACATCAACCAAACACATGGTGACTGGCAGAGTGCTTCCAACTGGGTATGCTGGGAACGAACGGGTTGTGATTCCACCATCCAAGGCTACACACACTACCCACATGTCATAATCAGCCTCCGCTGGGGGACTTTTTTTTTTTTTTATTCTCCCGGCATATAATGTTTATTTTTGGGATGACGGCACCGGCAACAACGACGACAGCCGAATCGAGCAAGTGACTCCAAATGATGGTTAATGTACACATAGAAGGCCGCGGTAGTGTACGCCGGCCGGCATTGGCTTCATAATTTACAGGAACGGAATTTTAATTCTAAAAATAAACCCGGGACTGTTTTTAAAGAAGTTTCAGCGTTAGCGGCGGCACCATCTGTTCCGCAATGTAATCACGCTTTATGCGGGAGTACAAGTATGTATCTGTATCTGTATCTATATTTGTGTTGAAATTGCCCGCCAAAAATAAGTGCAATTTACTTTTGAAGGGTGTTGAGCATATGCGGTTTCGGGTTGATACATTGCGGATGAGGATTAATGGCATGGTTCCCGGTAAATGGCATGCATGGTGTACCAAAGGAACTTTCAATTAAATTTCCTGGTGTATAACCAAACGATGAGTTACGGGATATGGAGTTTGTTTGTGGAAAGACTGAAGCCGCTGCTGAGACTGTTACATGAATTTATGTTTACTTGAAGCCTGTTGTGTGGGCTTTTCTGCGGACACAGGATAGGAATTCGTAATCCCTTCCTTTCTAGGGAGAGAGTAGTTGCCTCATACAAAGAAAGAATAATGGCGACGCAAGAAACAGCAAGACTTCCACTTCGTCGACCTAATAGGTTGTAAATCGTAGATTATTCTCTGCTCATCTAGCAGTTTGCAACTCCAATCAGCTATGAACTTGACAACATCTTATGGACTATGGAGACACAAAAGAAAGAACATATCTTAACTTGCAAAAAGGTATGAATAGAGAGTGGAAATACTGTTTATCAAGGGACATAAGGAAGAGACCGTGGTCCGGCAAAAATTGAACCCAAATCCTGTCGAAGAAGATGTGAAGCGGAGAAGTTCGAGAAAGCTTTTCAAATGCCAATTGACTTGAATAGATGGACTTTAACATCTGAACGTGATTCCAAACGTGGTTTTTGCGTGAGCTCTATAGCATGAACTATACAACGCAATTCTGATGGATGTACATCAAGGATAAAACTATGTGAGAGCCTAAATGCTACCGATAAGAGCGAATTCATCTGTCCATTGCTTGAGACAAAACTTCCCTTTCGACAACTGCCACCTATATAACGTCCTCCAAACAATGATACTATTGTGAAGATCTGAGGCAGACTGGCAACTTCGGAATGACACAACCCTGCTTTGGACTTTTGACTTCGTGCGCAAGGAAGAAGTCGAATGGAATTGAGACTACAACTGCGAACTCTATGTGTTGGACCCAGGCTAAGATGTTTAGATCCGAGGAGATCGCAAACAGCGTGAGAATGAACTGCAATACTTTAGTCAAGACGACACTTCCTTGTAAGCTCAGTATAATCCTCTGAATGCAGTGCATACGGGATCAACTGAACAAACAAACAACTTAATATTACCGTCAACATGAGGTTTGTCCTCGCACGTACAAGCCTGCAACAGCCACAAAAACACAAGTAAATAGATCTACAACTGGAAAAGCTAAAAAAGCGATACAAAATGATTGATGTAAGCCGCAGAAGAGACACAAACCACAAGTTTACCCAACTCAGCCTTTTCAACATTCTCTTGTGACAAGATAAGTTATAGCACCATCTTCAATGGCCATCAGCATGGCTACCTTACCGTTACCATGAAAATCCCTTAAACTACTCAAAAGGATAAATAAATCTTTTAACTCACCATTATGTCCCGTATTCGTGATGATAACCCAAAAATCGATGGTCTTCTCTGGACCCAACTCCTCGTAGTCCCACTTCTTTTTTACACGCACCGCGCCATTGGTTTCGACCGTAACCCATGGATTTTCATCGCGAATTTTAAAGGTCTCTTTGTCGGTCTCCTTCTCCAGTTGGAACACTGACTTGCCTTCTGTGTCGCCATCAGCCTCGGTGAATTCGATACGTTTCGTTGGACGGACCGCGCGCGTTACCCGTCTCTTGTCGCGACGATGTGAATGTTGATTCACCGCATCATGGCTGAGATGTTGCATTATAAACGAAACCGGTTCCGGTGCAACAAATTCCACTAAAACTTTTGCCGGGCGAGCACTAGCCAAACTGGGATAACGTAAATCATGTGCTTCCACTTCCAACAGTAGTTCCGACTTTTCTGGTTCACTGGCCAGCATTAGCTCACCAGTTTGTGGGACGATAATCACAACATTGCTGGGTGCAACCAATCTATAAGCGATTTTGTCACCATCACCATCCTTGGCCTCGACTTTACCCAAAATTGTGAAGCGCTTCCATGTTGTTGTCAAATTACCATTCAAATCCATTGACTTCTCTCCGGCCACCGCGAACTTATACTCCTCGTTGACAAAAACCGGACGGTTGTCATTCTCATCGAGCACAGTAATCACGACTTTCGAAACCGTCTTATCGACTTCATCCAAATCAGAAGCCTGAACAGACAAATCATAGTACTGCTTCGTTTCGCGATCCAACGGTTTAGCTGTGACCAACCACACACCACTCTCCTCGTCGTTGTCAACGATAATGGTATCCTCCAGGACACCCTTCGAATGACGTCGGTCCTGCAAAGCGAACGCGCCATCTTCATTACCACCGATAATCGAGTATTTAATCTTCTGCGTGTCGCGGTTGGAGAACGCCTGCATCAGAGGGATACCTCGCACCCGAGTGCCTGCAGCTCGATTCTCTCTAACCTCACCAGTTGCGTCCAACATCGAACCAGGAAAACGTAACATGTCATTGCGGTGCATCACAAACAGCTGCAGATTATGAGTTGACGTTGAATTTGGCGTCTCCTCGACAACAATCAAATTAACCGGTCGATTGACAAGCGGAGAGATGTCAGATGTTGTCATCACCACACCATCATCGAGCACCGTAAAGTACTTAGAATAACCCGTCTCGAGGAGATGATAATTGCTGGCGTTATTCGACGAAATGGGGACCGTTTTGAATTTCTTAATACTAAAACCGGGATATGTATCGTGCGGCAGGACTAGGGACATGTCATTATGGCTATCAGGATGTTTGGGGAGCACATCGAAAGCAAAGCTAAGATTGCAACTATACACTAAAGCACACACTATGGGGAGTATACCGAAGGGATGCCGTCTCTTTTGAAAACTATTTCCGCCTCTCACCACCGGTGTGGTGGTGTTCGCGTACCGTGTCGCCATCATTATAGCTGGCGACAGTTTCACTTGATTAAACAAATATTTATTTTTTTTTTTTCACTGTTTTCCTTGAGATTTATTTCCACTTTTTGACGGAATTAACTTGACGAATCGTTCAATGTATTTAAGATTGGATTTTTTTTTTTTTTTGAAAATTTGTTGACGAAAACACTTGGAGTCAAAACATTTTGCTAGATTTTGTCGACACTCCTAGGTTTGATTGGACGTAAATCCATTGTCCTTGTTCACACTAAGGCATCACCTGAAAAGAGTGAAAGAAAATTGTTAATGTTTTTTGTTGTTATAGTTGTTGTTTTAAATTTGTTGTAATCGATGGACCGTATAGAGGAGTGTGAACATAGAGCTTTAAGACTGTGACGAAGATATAACCTAATGATTAAAAAGATAAAAAAGCGAATGACAGGAGATGCAAACATGTGTCGAGTTTTGACATTTCTGTCAAAATTGTCCACCTGTGCACGATGCAAATGGAGAATGATCGTTGCTCCACTAAGGTCGATAGTGACTTCAACGAAATGTTCGATGCCAAGAACAGGCTTTGGACAAGGTGTCGCGTTGTTAAATGATGTCTACAACATCCTTTTCGAGAGAAGTGTAAATTCAGACCCTAGACGTTGCTTCCGCTGATGATATTGGGTGAGGATTGCGATGCGTTTCCGAGCATCATCATCGAAAACAAGGACAAAACTAAGTATGTGCGTTAGATGGTTAGGACATGTAGAGCAGGTGGACATCAACTCTCCAACACTGAGTGTCTTTGAATACAACCCCATGGGACAACACTCACCTTCGGTGGCACGGGACTTCAACCAATTTAGTGTACAAAATTGGAGGCAGAGAGCGAAGGGTCAAGCTATGCTGAGAGAAATATTCTTTTAGGTCCCGGTCCACCACGGATTATAACGCCATCAGAAGAAGAAGTTAAGCAAGATATAAGGATTTTCTAAGCTAGGGATGGCGGTATATCCCATTCGGATTAGGTCCGTTAGCCACTCTAGCTAACTTTTTCTGGAGAGATGAATCGGCTGCGAAATGTTCTTGCCTACTACGAGCTATGGCTATCGGACATTCGCATAGGATGGCTGGGCACATCTTGGTCTTTATTGATCTTCCAAGCAGAATCTGTACGTATTTGTGGAACTTCTACCCAACTTGTTGGGATGGTAGTAGAGTTAGCAATGTTCGGTGAGGCGAGGTCCATTTTCTCACTGTTGGAGAGATCAATGAACTTTCTTGAAGGGTGGACAACCCTCCAGAAGCAGGAGGAAACTGGGCCTATACATGTTGATTGAGCTCCTCGGCTAACTCATTGCGTTCAATGTTTTTGTTTTCAGGAATCCAATACCAAGCTGCTTCAGGATGATAATTCAGCTCCAGGCACGCCTTAAGTCGAAGAGAGAGGAGAGATAGAAGACAGGATAGGTGTTGCCTTGAAGATTTTCAGATTCTAAATCAGTTTGCATGATTCAAAGTTTAACGAAAGATGAAGTTTCATGGAACAAACCACAGCCAAACTAGAGACTCTTCTGAGCAAGAGAGGAAGGTCTAGGAGAGATTCCAAGGCTGCAATCGGACAGGTATGTATGACAAGCTGAACTATTCGTGACAACACTTTATAAGCTTAGATTTTATTTAAATGGCATTTATCTCTACACAACGGCTTTACGAAGTCTAGACGTAAAGTAATGAAATCCGTGTTTTCTATGTCATCTAGGTATAAATGTAGGGTTCTGGCGTATCCCCCAGCATATGACTTGATCATTTATTTCTACTGACTGAGCCTCAAAATAACGCACAATTCCACATGAAAACCAAGAATGGCCTTAAGTCACTGAGTGTCTTATAAGTTTCCTCATTTGTATTTTACCTCCAGTATAACATTCTATCAAGTGTACATTCCAAGTATTTATCACTGTCAGAGCTCCTTAGCTAAATTAAGTTCAAGGATGTTGCAGTCAAGTGCGAATGCTGCGTCTTACAAACGTGATCTGGACCTTCATCTAGAGACTTTCCAATTAAGCTTTAAAAATACTTCCACTAATGCAAGTGATGAATAAACCATGACCCCCACTGCACTTTATTAATAAAAGTCGCCAAAGGCACTTAAGGAATTCCATTAATCCTCTGACAATGAACTCATAGTCTTAGTATTCACTCAATCATCAGGTTGGCTTCACAGCATCCGCATAATTACTTTCCGTTAGTGATTAAGTGTCCTTTTTTTTTTTTTCGTCGTTAGCCATGTCCTGTACAGTACGACATTCGCAATTCCCGAATTTAATTTCAACGTGAATAAGGGGATGTAATCACTTTTATATGCCACCCTTGAATGCGTTAAGATTACATTTTTTAAATTTCCAACCCTCTGCGAAATACCACACACACATACAGTTCAGGTAGCTCAACTAGAACTACACGTGCCACAAGAGAACGTCTGCCGTTACCATAATCCAGACAATGGAACAGCAAGCAGTGCTAGACACGACACCGGGGGTAATCAATGCAAGTGCCGGGCACAGCGTATTGTATGATGAACAATGGAATACGCCTCAGGGGTTGGTTAACGAAGGTAGAGAGGTAAAATGTTCTCATTTCGGTCGATGACCAGCATTGCCAGGTGGTGTCATGTATCGTAATGAGTTAACTTTGTTAAAAGTTGAATTGATTAGATGGAATATTTGATAGTGATCTTAAGACTTAACACCCGTTAACCTTGAAAAAACAATTATTAATTTCCATAAACAGTTCAAAAAGGAGTAAACAATTAAGTACATAATATGTCATGAAAGTCTGGCAATCCTATCGATGACATTGAAGGAGATCTCTCGAGGGATGATTCATGTTTAGGAAAAAACTTCAATTAATTACTTTTTCCTCTGCTAACAACTTTTCGGTTGCCCCTAATACACTCTCAAACAAAATGGGAAAGAACTCAACACCCTTATTTATCGGTACGGGAACGCGCTCATCTGAATTTTGATAAAGAATCTACAGCTGCACATTTGTACATATAGAACCGGAAGGATGCTCTTTCGGCGGTGCTCTTGCACAGCATCGATTCAATTTTATTAAAGCACATGTGCATTACAATTGCGCAACATTTTGGAAAATTATATAACGCGCGCTGTAATAAAAATAAAAATAAAAATTAGATCCTACAGAAGGGAGGGAGTTCAAAAAGAAGGAACGTGGGTATTGAATTACTACACACATGCTACACTTCCGATATTTTTTCAACGCCTCTGCTCTGATGATTGCTCAAATTAGTCTTTTGTTATACATTTTTGTAAGTATAACGAGGGTTGATACTTAGGATTCACGGCTTATTCGTTTTCATTTTAGGTAACCGCCTTGGAATTTCACAACGGCTTGAAGCAGTGTTGAAAGCACTCTACCAACCTTTCAAAAACCACCTCTGAAACAAGACTTTCGTGGGCTTTGACCACCACTTCAGAGGTCTCAAAGTCAAATTGAAGCTCATTATCTTGGAAAAAGGAAGAAGCAGGATCATTCATTTCACGCTTGAACCCACTTTACTATTGCTACGAGCTCATGTTACGACTACGGAGATCTGTTAAGTCGATTGCCGCATATTTACTGAGTCCATGTCTCGTCACCTTTAACAATCTTTGACGGTCCTCAGGTTTTCTTGAACATTTATTTGCTCCAATCTACAGTTGCTTTGTTTTAGGCTTCAGTTCGGACGTCATGCAAGTCATGTCTAAGAAAGGCTTATTTATGTCGATTAATTCATGGGACATAGATTGACAGTCTAAAATTACCTCGGTAAGGTTTTGTCTCTCAGGAAGGACTTTTCAACAAGTTGACACAATGTTAAGGTATTCGTTGCCTATAGGCTCGGTCTCCTCTATAACGACTTTTGTAGAAGCTGCATGAGTGAGGAAGAGGAGGAGACAATTCTCCATCTTCTTTGTACATGTCCGGCCCTTTCAGCTCGAAGAAGAGCACACTTGGGGGCCAGCGTCTTCAACGACCTAAGCGAACTGGCTGACATCAATATAGGCAGTCTCCAGCGCTTCATAGCAAGCTCCGGCTGGTTCTGCGAGTAGTATTTCTGGTTAAATACAGATCCTGGTGGTAACACAATGGACCTCTTTGGTCTAAGTGAGGTTGCAATTTCAGCCTGCCACTCCAACCTAACCTTACCTAACCTAAGGTATTCGTTGTTCTTGAAAGCAACACCAATCCAACAGCAATTCTATTAAGAACGGACGAGTTTAGATACAGGTTGGGGCTTCTACTCAGAAAGACTGCAAAACCTTAAGTCTTTTAGGCTACTGGATGCTTCTAGTGTTTTCTGCACAGAAATCCTAGCAACGTCTTTACAAATGGGCAACCTATCTTCGTAGTCAATCAAAGCTGCACTGAAATCATAAGAAGAGAAACGGACGAAATAAGCGAGACTACAGCAAATACCTCGAGCATGATCGAGCTAAGGGATCTGAACAGCTTAAGGCTGAGGAAATTAACCGGTGGATGCCCAAAATTAATCCAAATCACAGCCTCTGCGTCAACAAAGTCAGTTTAAGAGTATTTAAGTTCAAAGTCTGTTATTTGTCAAATTGTTAAGAAATCTCAAACAATCGGTTAAACTGTCAATTGGTTTGACGAGAACATGGTTTTCGTTCGAGAAATTCAAAATTGTTCATCGTGCACAACAACAGAGACTTTGATTGTCGAATTAAATGTGTCGAATTGGGCTCCCATTTGTAGGTGTTTTCAAATCAACAATCCGGGTTTATGAAATCCAAAATTTCCTTACTTTCTTACTCATTGTCATAGATAAACCATTCGTTGTCAACAAGTGTAATAGATTCCGTTATCTTCGACTTAAAGAAAAACTTTCCAGTCCCTAGTATGAGAAGCAATCAACTAAAGAAAAACATACGATTTCGTCTAGTAATCCCAGCTCATCAAAGAGACCATTCCACACCCAACACCCACTGAAAAAGAAATGAATTTGTCAACGAATGTTGAATGTCATTTCGCCGAGTGGTGGATGCCATAAAATATGGATTAATGTCCTTCGGGTGAGATTATCCTCAATTAATTGAATTTTCTCTTCAAAAAAACACTCTTCAGTGCGAATCAAAAACGAAAACACCCTGTATGCCTCCGGGTACAACAAAAATTTATGCAAATGCCAAAGAGAATTGTTAAAATCTCACAAATTATGACCGTGCCGCCATAACGATGATCAAACTTGAATCCCCTTTGACAAATATTCATATTGACATCGTGCGCCGAACAACTGCGAAGCCATCCAACACAATGGTTGTGTCTGACAGCAAGACCTAAGAATTGACCGCCGCCGCCATTGATTAATCTGTCATTTGTGGAGTTTGTTTGCTTGAATTTGCATACATTAACGGTAACACAATGTTTTGGGTAATTAAAATCCAAATTTAATGATTTGATTTGTCACTGGATTGGTTAGTCGGTTGGTTGGTTGTCCACCAGCCAACGAAATGAAGAGAAACCACACCATCAATAGGTAATCAGTAGCGCTGTCAGTTCGGCAAAAAGAAAGAGACATCAACCGGCGGCGGTGGCGGCGGCGACAAGATAAGACACGAGGCAAAGTGCCTCAAGATATCTTCTTTTTTGGATAGTAGCCCACCTAATGATTTACACGGCAGCTTTTATGGCCCAGAAAAATTATGATAGGCCATTAAAAAAAAAAGCAAAACATTTTGTATAATTACCAAAGATACAATTACGTGGCTTACATATGTAAATTGTATCTTATATAAGGAACGCGTTTATTATGGCGCGACGACAGCTAAATAAATCTCTAACTTAAGAGATATTTTCTCTTTTCCAGCAACCCCCCCTGTACCCCAGTATCCGTACGCAATTTAATCAGCATGATGTTCGATTAATAATTAAGATATCGATCAATAAGTTTACTTAGAGATACATACACACACAGGTGAGAATGGACGAGCTGCGCGTTTACTTATCACCTGCCAACACAGATGAATTGTTATAATGTCAATGAGAGTGTTTCCAGAGTTAATTGGAAGCTAATTTCTGATGATACGCGCACCAAAAAAAACGGAGAAAAATCAAATTAAAAATTTGTTATCGAAATCGATAGCATCAGGCTCAGAGATGGGTTTTTAGTTTTATTTCCATTCTCACACACAGCAAGTGGTATACTGGGTTTGGTGAGTTTTGTTTTTTTTTTTGTTTTGAAATGTTAATCAGTTTGGGTTTTTGGGGATTTGGTAAAATATTGGGTTGCCAATGACCGTATTGGGATTATTTATTGGGAGGCATGCTGGTGATGGGAAAATCAATGTTTTTCCTTGAATGCAACGGGTGCCCCGAAGCCATGGGTGTCCGCATTGTTAGCGATAAAAATTGGGTTTATTGTGATACAATGGGGTATTTTTAGTCGGTTCTTGAATAATTTGTATCACGTTTGGTTGGGATTCACCTTTGATTGCACTATTAAGTGGTTGGTAATCCTGTTCAAAGACTGGTATTTGGGGCACTGACAGAAATTGGGATTTTTTTTCGTTTTTTTTTTTTCTTGTGTGTTGTGTAATGAATGGTGTCAGTTTCAATAGAACAAGTTGGCACTTAACTATAAGTGGTCCTCACGAGAGGGAACCAAGAATAGAGTTTCGATGATTTTGAAAGAGAAAATACGTGTTCACCTGTGACAACATGGTTTTATTTGGTTTTAACTTAGTGATTAGAAGATTTGTGTAGATCGATGTGGTCGGTTTTATTATTGATTTTGTTTAAGCCACTCAGTCGGTGGACATTATTGTGTCTATCCAACTAGAATAGAGACCAGCATTAGAGAACAGAAGAGAGGAGAACAGAATCTTGCACACGCAGTCTAGCAGCTCAAGGAAATCGAAGAGTTAGGCCTCATCTGACAGTTTATTAGGAAGGCCAAGCAACTAGTGATGGAAACCTAACCACCAATGTACAGGGAATTCTAAATCTCTTTAAGCTGAATTTCCAGCAGTTACTGAATTGGAATAGTGTTGGGAGAGTAATCTTGTACATGCCATCTTCCAGCTCATGGAAATCGAAGAGTTAGGCCTCATCTGACAGTTCATTAGGCAGGCCAAGCAACTAGTGATGGAAACCTAACCACCAATGCACAGGGAATTGTTGATCCCTTAACGCAGAACTTCCAGCAGTTACTGAATGGGAATAATGTTGAGAGAGTGATAGGGCAAGAAGAGCATCGACTTCCAGTCTATGATGAAGTAATACTCGCTTCTCATATAGAACGGGTTGGCTGTTCGCAGTCTACAGCTGAAGAACAAGGCCGCTGGCTCTGATAGCTTACCAGGAAAGTTCTCCAAATACGAAGGTGCTGTTTTGGTAAAGTGCATGCACCAAATTTTCAACCAAGTTTGGTTGCATCGTTGCTAAATGACGCATATAATATCATCTTAAGGCCTTTTGCGGTACACTAATCGGCAAGTAACACCGGCTCCCTGCATGTCAGATCGGCAACAGGTCAAATCTAAAGATGTTATCATTTGTTTGCCAAGAGAGATGTTTAGGAATATATTCATGTGGAAGCTAGAACAACATAAGAATGGTTGGCAACTGACATAGTCAATGGGCAAAAAAAAAAAGCTTGAACCATTCTCAATAAAGAAAAAAAAAACCTTGTGGCGCGTCCTATAAGTTGGTACAGTGGATTTGCAAAAGAGTCCAGAAGCATCTACTAGTAGAACAGGGAATCAACAACTCCTCTTTCCTCTTTATGGTGGTTCAGGGCAAGGTCTTTAGTGACAGACCTCAAGCAATTTTACAGTTAAATCAGAAAATTGTTGACTGTAATGGAAAATGCCTTTCATTATTTTCAATATATTCCGCAAATTTTTTGCCATTGCTGAGTGAAAAAAAAAACTGCCTTGCTGTCCCTGATGCTTTCGTAACGCAAGAAATTGTAACACTGAATGAATATCCTTGTCCGATATACTACAAACCTACATACGTCCCTCACATCAAATTAAAAAATTAAAAATTACATCGCTATTCCCTTCGTTGAACTTTATTTGGTCCTTCGAACTTCATGAAGCAATAAGTTTTCACAACCTAGACAGGGGACAACATTTCGGCCATAGGGACCATTTTATTGGGGCCGTCAGAATAGGTGAATTGAATTATTTAACTCGAATTGAAATCAATTTGAATTTGGGTTGTTTCACTTGCATTCACACACAAAATACGAAGAGACTCTATATCGGTACCTACCGCTGCAGATACAGACAACTAGGTCGAGCTAATTGGAATTTTTCTTTTTCAAAGTTATTTGGTTCAATGGTTTTTTTCTTTTTTTCGATAAAACATGAAAGAAGAACACAAATTGTATTGCAAAAGCGATTGGAATTTGCACCTCCATTGCATCGTAGGCTCTCTCTCTTGTTCTACTGGAATTTCGATAAAAATAATTAAAATTTGAGAAATGTTTACCAAAATTTCAATGACTTTGGAAACTAAAGCCGCATATTGTGTCCATGAAATTCGATTGCATTCGATTTATTTAAGTAAGAAAAAATTGAAATTCCTTAAGAACATGTCACGCCCATTTAACAACACCTAAAGCACGAACATAAACTTCCAAAAATACATAGCTGTAGGACATAAACATCCAATTAAATGGTCAGAAACATGCAAACAATCTTTTCAACACTAAACACACGACCGCGACGCCTTTTAGGTATTCGCTTGTATCTTTAACTTGTATCTCCCGGCAGAAAACAAAAAAAAAAACTATAACCAAAAAAGGAACTTCTTGTAATCTGCTAATTTAAATCCTTTCCACACCTCCCCATCGACAAGGAGGAGCACGTTTTCTTATTTTTCGTTCGTGTTTGTTGTATGAATGCAAATATTTGTTCAAAGCAAATACCCGACAGCGGTTAGTGGTTTTTTTTCTTTCGTACAGATTTAATGACTTATTTTGGTCAACACAATCCTCCAGGAATGTGATAAGAACAACCAAGAAAGAGGCAAAAGGAATTAACAAAGAAATTCCCCTTCGCAGATACTTATACCAAAATGTCAGATACATTTATTTTTATTTTTATTTTTTTAGCTGGGCCATTGAACGCATATCCAATTAAAAGTCCTTCAATGAGACCAGACATTGGATACTTCCATTTCGATTGAAGAACCGAGAGGAAGTCATCGATTGAAGTGAGATGCAATTGCAAAAATTGAAAGAGAAATCGAAATGAAATTGCTTTTGAGCTATTTTCGTGGGGAAGTTTTTCGTTTATTTTACTCCGTTGGGCATCGGCAATTACAGATTGAGACTGTGTTCTGTGTCCTCCTAATGGTATTCATTGTGCGTGGTTTCGCAACCACCCGCTGATAGTAATAGAAACTGAAGTTATTGACACACACATTGGACAAAGGACTACGCACTTTGGGAGGGTACAGTGAGTGAAATATGTTTTTTTTCGAAATAAAAGGTTTAAGATTGAAAGAATGGAATTCAATATTTAATAAATAAATTCTTCATGGTCTCTGAACAAGACCCTACTGTGCAATTTGAAAGAAAAATCATAAAACATGTGAAAAGAATGTGATGTCCTCTACAATGAGGGAATTAGTGCCGTCTCAAATGATCTGGATATACACATTATCTCCTTCAGTCTCTCCCTAGTCATGGTAGCCATTTCAAAGCCGAAGTCAATCCATATCGTACTCTATATCGCCATTAGATTCCACACCATAAAATCTGAAGCAGAGATGGGCAGCGGTCTTTCCTTTGTCAGTTAAGGAGGTACAAGTACATGCAATATTACTCTTTTCTGGTTAATTACCCAGTCAATGTCGAGTGTGACATGCTAGGGAACTGATGAAGGCAAATTGGAGATGTGCACATATCGAGAAGTCTAACACCACTGGACTTCTATAGCAAGTCCTAAGGAGCTCATACCTAAAGAGACAAGGTTTCTAATAAAAGTAATCTACTCGTACATTCACTGAATTTTAAGCAGACATGCACAGAGGATGCGCATAGGGTGCAAACATTTTTGTAAAAGCTGCAGAGACAGTCAACACGAAAGGTCAACGGCCTACGCTTTACGTTCTCAATAAGTATGAACACTAGAAGGGCTTCTTGGGGGAAATAATTCTTTAGGGGCCATAAATACCCTTACGGTGCTATTCACACAGTGCTAGTGGTAGTGTAATTAATTTTTGAAACTCAGGTTATATTAGGCTTCAGTCTTTTCTCGGAGGGTTTTTGTCTAGAATAACTGAGGATAATTATTGATCATTGCTTATAATTCACAGTATTTCTTTCCAACTTCCTGACGCATTTATCATTTTTCAGTACGACTAACACTTCATGCCATATGACCACCGTAGTACCAGTGTTATGCCTAGATGCTTCCATATAGACTTTTTGAACGAAATCAGGTGAATAGACAACGAAGGACTAAGCAATCACAGTTTGAAGAACGAAAACGACGGAAAATGTAGATAACCTTCCCAGTAGAACGTGCACAATGACCACAGTTTCGTATGGTTTCTCTTAACAACCCAGGTATGTGCAGTAGTAGAGTTGACATCAGCTTTTTTCGCAGTTGATCTACTTTTATTTCGATGAGAGTTAAACCTAAAACCTTCAGCATGACAAGCGTTAATACTAACAACTACACCATGGCCATCCCATAATATGAAACATTAGCGCACTGCTTACATGGCTAAGTTAAGGAGTAGACAGGAATCATAGCTGTTGGTTTCTCAGTGGAATGAAAGCACCTCGTCGCTCCTCCTTCCTATACTCAATACGATTTGTTGGATAGACATTGAAATCTCTCCGACCGATCCCATCGTGTGTGGCAATATCGGAAAGCCTGGTGTAATCCAATCACAGCTCATTTCATCGAGTGAACTTTCCGTAAGACAAACAAAATCCCAGGGCTTTTCTATCCAAATGTTGATTTGCCTTCTGAGAACCTACCGACAGTTTGGAAATCTCGTCAATGGCTTTCAGTTAGTTTGGTTTAAAAAGGCTTTCAATAAACACATGTCTAGTCTACTACCTTTCTCCTACAGTCATTTACTCTTCCTTATGAAGAATCGCCTCAAATGGCTTCACCTTGTTTCGTTCCTCATCGCTCGATAAGAAGGCTCTCTCAGACTTTCCTCGTGTGCAAAAGGACGGATTTCTGTAAAGACTTTGGTATGAAACCAGCTTTTGGATTTTTTCTTACCCAAGGAGCGAAATCGTAGACTGACGTTGATCCCCGACAGCTTATTCGTTGAGCGAGTTAAACATTGTTAGAAAGGGTTTGTGAGTACATGTCTGACACTAGGTTAGTTTAAGTTATAGGGGTGGCTGCACTTTTGTACCGCCTCACTCGGATCTTAAAGGATCCATTGTGTTCCCCGGTGTAGTGTGGGGTACCTAAACGTTCGAGGTTTAGGCTGAATTCAAGAATTGGTGTTAAATGGTCACTTTTGGCATTAATATTTGCCCACTTCGTGACCTATCAGACCCTTTTTCAAAGGTTGGATTGTTGCAGACGAAGCGCATTTTTCAAGCACACAGCATGATCTCGAAGACTGCAATCGGTGTTTTTCTGATTGCACTTGTGGTTCCTACGCAAGCCAGTCGATGAATCTTCGTCAGGATGTTTAAATTTATGGTCTTTGTCTAACACTAAGATAGCGACAGTGTATACATATGCTTCTACAACTAAGCCTATATCTAGGAGTCAGTTCGTTTAGAAGTTAGTTTCAAATAAGAGATGAAAACAAGCTTCCTTAAGGCATTTTATGGTCTAACGTTTTCAGGAACGAAAAAGAATACATTCCATCTGCAAATCATGATGCTCAACTCTAACCGTTGAAAGTTTCAAATTCAATTCTTAAGATTACTAAAAACCTATTTCAGACGGATGCCACCCCTTGATAAACAACCTCCAAATGTAATCTAAACTGTATTCTTTCAGTCTTCTCCCCCGCCAATTTGAAACTTATTCTTGACTGAATATTTATTTATTTATTTATTTATTTTTCCAAAGGCCCTTTGAATTTTTGTTTAGCCTCTCAGACCACTCTTACATAAGATTCCTCTTTTTCTTCTGACGAAACCACTAGAGAACCCTCTGAATTTCTTTTAATTTAATTGTGAAAAGTTTTACCCACTTAAAGATGAGACAGCATGAATTGAAGGAGTCTTCCTTCAGGATATCCATTGGGAAAATTAGCCCCGGCAACAATGCTCACAACATAATCACTCAGCATAAGACGAAGGTTCTTCGTTTATCATCATATCCCTCGTTCTCTTGTTGAAATGTTTTTGTCTCAGCAAAATAAAAAACGGAGGAATGCCATTTCAAAAAAAGGACACTAACCACCAATCATGATGGTGGTCAGACATTGCATTCAGCGCATCTGCATCAACAGTCATGAAAAAAAAAAAGGAACATGGAAACAAAAGGAAAAACCTCCTGGAAAACCCTCAAATGAATTGAAGTAATAAAAATGTGGACACCACTACAACTGCACACTAGGGAATTTAGCATTTTCCATTGTTCATGCCTGTGTTGTTATCGTCTGTGTCCTTTTGCGCCCCTGCTATGCTTCCGCTCAAATTGACTCCATCTCTCTCAGTCTCTCTAGTCTCGTCTGGTGCAGGGTGAAATTTTCTGGGACGTATGCCAAAAATATTTGGTTTGAGTTCATTGCACTTTCTTTTTGGTCGCCGCGTCATTCAGCAGGATTCTGTCCTCTCCTCTCAACCGCACAGTGGAATATAACTATGAAGGGGAAGATGTATATGTCAAAACCGAAACGATAGAGTTCACAGGACACAATATAAGAAAAGAAAAAGAATTTTGTTAAGCCATCGCGTTGTGGTCCCTTCGGATTTGTCTTTTCTCAAGAAAACAAAGTTCAGGGGTTAAACTTGCCAAAAGTAAGAAGACAGAGAATGTGTCCTTAATATTCCGACGCGGTGCGATGTTTATCTTATTTTTTCTTTCTTCTGGAGGAAGTTTCTTCATACGGTGTACGGTCATAACCGTCAGCATCGGCTTTTGTTGGATTTTAAGAGTTTGATTTGGATGTGCAGCATTATTGATGCGTCCCGCAGCGCTACACACATAGGGAAACTAATAACACACTAAGGGTTATTGGCCTCTATTTGAGGGGCATGAGAATGGTGTACTTAAGGGATTGTATTTGTACCTTCGATGAATGTACAGTGACTACAAAAGTTATTTGTGAAAATATTCAATAAAAGTTTCTACATTTAGCTGTGGAAGCATCTAGTGGTGGAAGGTAGGTAATCTCTGCCCAACAATTTTACCCCAGCGATTCAATTGGATAGCAAAGTTTGACATCTACAGTTAAGGCGAGACGAATCAATTACAGTCGAGGTGCTTGACGAGCCTGAGGAAAGAGCATTTTGTCGTCAATTGTAACGAAATGCCCCCAGTTTGGCAACAATCTCGAAGGGAAGCAGCTGTGGGAATTTTCGTCAAAATTAAGAATCCTCTTGACAATGATAACAAGGAGTTTTTGACTGTTTTATCCTTCCTGCTGCTCCAGTATAGATCAAACGGAATGAAACTTTGCATGCTTTCCAACACAACTTAAGTGACTTATGATTGGATTTCCTAACCGTCTTTAAAAAGGGGACTTCTTAGAACAACTGTACCTTAAAGAACACAAAGTTCCTTTGTTCCTTTTGACCAAAATGGGCAAGTTTGATGACGAGAGTTAATTTTATGAGCTCGCTCAAGTCTCAATCTACCAAAGCATGCCTTACGTTTCGAAAGGAATGCTATACGGCTTTATGACTACATTAACCATTTACAAGCTCTTGAATCAACTTTCTTCTTAGATCAACCACGATTTAAGAGCATGAGCTTTATGACATCAGTAAAAGGAGTCGTATTTGTTTTGCAACTCCTAGGTGAGCGGACAAGTTTTTGATGCTTCTTTACATAGTTTCACAGATCATTAATAAAACAACTGTCCAAAGAAGAGAAGGAACATCCTGTTAATTAGTAAAAGCATGTCACGGGACGAAGTTAAACCACCCACTAATTTTTGCTCAGTGACTTTTCTGAAAGCCTTTCACTACTCGTTGAGTATAGATCAATGCTTGCGCGGTATTTTATGCGGAGTTTTGCAACGCGTTTCAGCTTCCTTCAGCTTATCTTCAGTGACTTCGATTCGACCTCAACTTTTCTGCCCCGCTGGATGAGTGGAGTTGTCTTCGGCGGTAAGATGTGCCCGATCCACTGTCACTTTCTACACCTGACCCGTTCTCGTATGGAACTGTTCGTTCGCAATGCAATTCGACCAGAAAATCCTTAGTATAATACGTGGACACCTATTAACGAAGGTTTGTAGCTTCTGAGTGTGAAGAGTGGTTACCTTCCAAGTACTAAACCCGAAAAGAAGTACTGACTCCACGTTGGAGTGGAACAATCTCAGCTTGTTTTTATGCTGAAACATGGTGGCGATGGTGTAGTGTGTTCGCTCGTGACTAGACCTGTGCAGGTTCGAGCCCGGGCGGGGAACAGAAACAGCCACCGAAAATAAAAAGAGAAACGAACAAAATCTGAGTTTCTCAAACCACTGCACCAAAAAGGAGGCAGAAACCTAGGAGTACAATGGACCGGAACGAGTTTGAGTGCTCCTGGGATTTGGACATAACTTTTACAGATTTTGGATAGCATTTCGAATGCAGATTTTGATTTAAGGATTCTGCTGGCCACATTCAGTTAGGAGAGACCATCTAGATTAAGAAAGCTGTTGGGTTTCTCAATATTCTGTCCAGCAATTATAGTTAAGAATTTGAATTCGAAATGTTAAGGTCCTTTCTAATCGCTGCATTAATGTGGTGAGCCATCCGATGGAAGTCCATAAATCTACGTCAAAACAGGCAGATATTGCCAGCAGATGTGAAACCTCGGTTTTCCTCTGTTCAAGAATAGCAATGGTCCCCGCTTTGGAAGTCAAAGTCCTCTAACATCTAACCAATGAGTAGAAGGCGCCTTACCTCCTTCGTACTTCAATTACGGGTATACATGACTATGCTCAAAGGAATGTGTAAACTGTTGGGGGTCTCAACCTTCATTCATTCTCAAAATTACAAACCATATATCTATCTATGAGATGGTGTACCCTTTTCGACGATAAATACCTCAGCACAATAAAATGTTTTTAAAAAAAGGCAATCCATTCCAGCGTGGATATATTTGAACGCCTGCAGCGTCTATTTTGACACCTCTTCTGTTAATTAATTGTCGGTATATCATATTTTGTCGGCTTTGTCAGTGTGGCGTTATGGCTCGTTAGAGGTTCTTTTGGTATGTCCGGCATTTCTAAATGAAATTCAACGGAATAATAGATAATGTTTCACTTAGTTAGTCCTTACGTGTGATATCCATCTACCCGCACTTGTAAAGTTATTTATTTGTTTGTACAAATTTCAATTAACACTTGTTGGGAAATACAGAAGCAGAACAGGAGTTTCATGAAGACAAGTGAACAGTTTGACATGGTGTTTGTTTATTAGTGAGTCATCAGTTCGGGATGCAATTAGACGCTTTCTTTTATGAGCTAGCGCATATAACGTGCTCTCATGCACTGACTTCACTTCCATCTGTATCTTCCCAAACACTGTTTGCATAGAATGCTTAAACTTTGAACAGATACAAATGATCAAGCCTTCCAGTCATCAACGATTCATTTCAAATGGAACTTAATTACACAAACCTAAAAGCCTCCTACGGATGTGGTTGAAAAAAAAAAAGAAACCCCTGCGGCGAATCCGTTTTATTTCAAAAAGAAAACTCAAAATTCAACAACTTTTTCTCAAATTGCACAATTCACCTCATCTCACCATGAAAACTTAAATAATTCCCTCCTTTAACTGTTTACCTGCCAAGGATATGTTATTTCAGCTTTTTATTTCGTAGAATTTAAAAGCCCATCATGATTGAGCAATTTTTGCACCCGCACCCTGAACAGAAGGCAAAAGGTGAAACCAAAAAAAAAAAAAAAAAACTGCAACAACCTGCCCAAAGCGCACAAATAAGAATTCTCTCCTCAGCCACTAACTAAGAAGGACTCAGTCTGTTTACGTCATTTCGTGTGTACCTGCATAAGTAATTAGCACCACGGTTGGCAACTTAAAAGGATTTTCACAAGATGAAGATCTGCAGTACAAGCGCTCATCTGTGCAAACGGCAGCCATTTGCAATGAAACGAAAACAGTAATTAAACACTTTGTCGACTTGATTCAGCACATCTCAAGGAGCATACACCACCGGAGGATGAGCCAAATTGCGCACACAGTAAAACGCAAATTGAAAATCATCTTAATTGATAGAAATTAAAATTTATTAGCTGCAATTATAATATGGGTGGCTGACTTGGAGTTCATTTTGTGTGAGTTGATGGGGGATGGTGGTCATTAGCCGCCAAAAGTCGCGGGGATAACAGACAGATATGTGACATCAAGTTAATGGAATGTCTGAACGATTTGATTATGGAAATGTGCTGTGACAGTGTGTTGTGCAAGATGAGAGTCCGAATTGCAAGATGATTCGTTTAAGGCTACAAGATAATGCTGATGTCAAACAAGCGAGGTTTTCATTCAGGGCCCTCTTGCTTTGCCCATAGAAACAGCCAAAAATGCGCCCAAAAAAACTATATTCTCAGCTTCACCTTCAAGAAAGTCTTTCACGGTAGGAAACTCGAAGGAAACTCTCACCCATTTTCTCTGCAAATGTCCGGTACTTGCAAGAACCAGACTGCACTGAACCATGCTTTTTTCGAAGACCTCAACGACATCTCGGGTAAAGAGATACGAGATTTTATCCGTTTTCTAAACTCCACAGGCTGGATCTAGGCACCGACTGTCTCAAACAACACACATCATCAACGAGGTTACACGACTCTTGGTAACAGAAAGGCACATCCTAGTACTATTTGGGATCCGTTGAACCGCCCCCTGTACCTATGTACCTACTCATAAGTTTGAAATATAGTTCACATTGACATGCGTTTATCCTTTAAAAGCCAGAAATGTGAATCTCGGCAATCCTGGATCTTCATAAGTACTTTTCCAACCTTCTAATCCGAAGGCGAGATTGGGAGTCCAATAATTTAACAAAGTGTAGACTCTACGCTGGTAAGTCGGATGCCTTGTTCATTAGTTAGACAGAAACTGAAGCCGTGATTTTATGTAAGTCAGTGCTTTTAAGTTTAGTGTCCTTCAAGCTAGACAGAGCAGTACTAGCTATACTCACTACGAACTAAAATATCGGACATCCAAGCAGCTAGATAGCGAAACTATCAGATCAAAGGCTGTCGCTAGCCAGATAAGGTATTGAGTCATCGGATTGTTGCAAAAGCTGTAAGGATATAGAACAAATCGAGACCATCTATCTTACCATCCAGACACAAAGTTCATGTATGGCCAACACTACCAATGGGAAATCACAACGGACTGGATACAAATAGACAAGTGAAGTCAACCCCGGAGGCACAGCTCAGCAGAGGAAGTAAAAATGAACCCCAAAACAACTTTGTTTACGAATGTGGAGGCTTCTAGCTGAAAATAGTGCCGGTTGGAGATGCTTGTTGGTTAAGGCTCAACTCAAGTACAATTTTCAAGAAATCTATAGCTCCAGTCCGGAGAGTCTTTAAATCCCACAGAGAGGTTGATGAAGACATCACGCGCGGTGAAGGGCATAAGGGCTACGGATAAAGACTTTTGGAGACCTCCACCCCGGGCAGTAGGGCCATGAAAAGTAAATATGTATGTATGTAAGTGTGATCTGTCAAAAAAATATCTTTGGCGCAACAACCCCTAGAAAGCCAAAGCCTTTGGAGAAGCTCTCATATTTTTGCACGAATGGAAGAAATCTACGATTTCTTATGTCGTCTCCGAACGATAAATTCAGGCTATAAACCTTGTTAAGGAGATTTTTAGAAAACGCCAAGGACCTTCACAACGCGAGTACTGAGCAAAGATCATAAAACATAATCATTTCACTTTGGTAGTTCCGGTGGCGTCTACCAAATATCGAATCCACCATAACGTCCTGCGGCTCGGAGCGCCTACATTGTACACCATTTGCAATTCTCACACTTATGTGGTGCAATGCAACAAAGTATTGCTGCACATTAAATCGTCCGATTCATTACACCAGCAATTTACCGTCGAAACTGAAACTGCAAAATCATAAAACGAACCTAAAAGATGCATCTGCGGACGCTGCACAAATCAACGCCACAACATTTCGCGCGTATGCACTGAAGAGTAAAATTTTATAATTACAACTCGTAATCATTTCGAAAGCAAGTGATCCATGCAGTGCATCTCATCGCCAGTGTTGGCCGGACCAGAGCAACGTCGCCTCTTTGGGAACAAACTCTGAACTTTGGCGCCATGCCAATGAATTGAAGTGCCCATAGGCAGACAAAGTGCATACCTATGCACTGCACACATGTGAAACAAGAGCCTATGTCTGCTAAGTAGCACAATGTAGTATAAGAGGTGGTGTTTTCCTTTTTTTTTAATTGTGTTCCACCCCTCCTTGTACGAGTGCATAAAGTTCATGAAACCCTTGCTGCTTGAACAGTATACAGTTGTGCATTATTCCGGTTGTTGTCTCTTTCATGACGGACAGCCTGAGAAAGGGAAAAATAAAATATTTCACACTTCAGACAGCACTTGGGTCGGTCAGTTATGCACCCTTTTCAAGCGGAGAATGACATACATAATTGCTTGAGCAACCATAAAGGTCGCCCGCAAAGATCACCTGCTCGTGGATCTCACTCAAATCGATTCGACATAACGATCGTGATGATCGGACAATCATCAAAAAAAAACTTGAAGTTCTCATCGTGGATCGGCTTAAATCAAAACAATAACGACTTCATCGCTCCAAATGTCTGTCTTTTCCCGAGACTTGATCGTATCGGTGAGAATGAGAAGTCGACGATCGTAATTGAGCAGTGGTTTCGTATTTCACTGTGACATTTCAATCGTAAACGATGACCCAATAAACAATACTCGTCTCCGATGGAGGGTAAGCCAGAGAGAGAGCTGCTATCGGGTTTCATACGAACATGAGTGTATCTAATTGTGCTTGTTTACATGAAACAGGAAAGAAACACAAAAATGCTGGACACTAGTCCCGGCTGTCGTGGAAGTGAATTTACATTTTTAACAAATGTGAATATGCGTCCGATTAGCATTTAACAAAAACTACTCTCATGCGGAACAAAGAATGTATCTTTTGTTAGCACCTAATGAAATTGTAAAAAAAAAAATTCAAAAAAACCATGTTCCGCCTTACCGTAGACGACTCCAACGCAAGGTGGCTTATTTATCACCCAATTTAAACTAATGGCACACTAATAATCGTTTAGCCAAATTGAGGAAAATATGTCAAATATGATTTTTATTTAAATTTCTTTGACAATTTTTTTGGAAGCTCTGTTGGTTATGTATACTCGGGCTGTTATGACTTGTGGTAAATTTATGAAAATGATCTTGTCACGTCTTTATTTAATGAAAAGGGGAAGTGTATCTCCGGCTCGTTAAGACATCAAAGGTAACTAGCGACTTGAACATTGGAAAACGAGTTGAAGAGTTGTTTGCTGGTGGGATGGCCTGAGACGTAGCTAGGAGTAGGAAAGCCTTAAAGTTCAAAATCACTAATATGAAGTTCGAAGCAACTCGATGAGTATATAGACCACCGGTGTGTCAGGCAGAGACTTTGGAACAACTTGAATAACAAGTCAGCAACAGAGTCGACTTCTCTTACTTTGGAGGTATTGAGTATTTGTGATGCAAAGGCGGTCTGTATTTTCACTCCTTTTCGTGTACCTTCTCAGTTTAAAAAAGACCAATAGTGCCAAGCTATCTTAACAGATTAAACCTTCTCTCACTACCTTCATAACCGCATACAGTTGATAGCGTAGAGTCAGGTTGTACATTCTAGGATCTATGTATATCTATGCTTTACTGTGGAACTGGTCACGACGTGAACAATGCTTAAACGGCAACAAAGAACGCTCGGAGTTTTAAAACGACGCTGTTTAGGAAAGTGGGGTCTGGTGAGTCTTATATCTAGAAAGTCGCTACGACTTTCAACCCATTGCAGCTTGTCTCGAATTCAGTTGGTATAATACACAAAGATGTGCAAAGGTAAGACCAAGTGGAGTTAGACTTTTGAAACATCTGATGCTTTTGAAGGTAGAAAAGAGCTGTTTGCATGCGAAACAGGGAGACGTAGTGAGACGTACCACGTAGATAGGTAGGTAGAGGAGGCGGTTCAGCATGAACCCAAGTAGCACAAGATGTGCTATTTTGTTACCACGACTCATGTAAGCTGATTGGTGATGTGTGTTGTTGAGGATGTGGGACAGCCGGCGCCTAGATCCAGCCTGTGGAGTTAAGGAAAGCGGATTAAGCGGACGTACCACGTACCAATGCAGACATTTTAATCGCCATTTTGGCATGTCGACATTTTGACACGCTCTCCTACCTCTTTAGACGATCATTCGTGACCCAGTGGTCGATCATGTCCTTCACTACTCTTCTTTATGAGACAGCAAATGGTTCAGAAACTCAGAGAGTGACCCTTGCTTCTTCATGTTACATATCCGCCTTTTCGTTTCGTTCGACAAATGCGTGTTTTAAGTCAGTGTCGCGTCAGTTTGACTTGCTTGGTTGACTTTTTGAACGATGTATTGCCAAAAATGCGTATGTGAAGGATTGCTTAAGATAGATCTGGGCCTCAATCAACAAGCGTCTCCAGCCAGCTCGATATGTAGGACTACTAGCGATCAAATCCTTTTTTAACAAGCAACAACACACTTCCAAGGCTAAAATTTGTAATGGAAAGCTTGTAACACAACACGGATTTTTGCTAGAAGCAAGGCTTTGGCCGTCTATTACATGTTTTTTGTCTTCGTAACTTAAAGCCGATATCCTTATGTTCGGAGAGTCACCAGTTTCGAACGTAAATATGAATGCGAATGGATTGAAAGATGTCACAACAGCGGGATGCTGGAGTTTTAAGAAGAAGGTCGATGGCATCGATTTCAGTTCATTATACCATGATTTTGAAACTGTGATCTTGGATCCAAAGAAATCACCTCCAGTGCCCACGATCGCTCCGTACATCAGCTCACGGTCTAATTAAACATACCAATTTTCAACCATCAGTCCTTCAAGGTATAACACAGTATAAAATACGTGGCTTCCCAAACCGATTAGCTACCGATTGTATCATGAAGTCAACTAGAGAATCGAAGCCTACTTTTAGAACTCTACTTAAAGTTTTAAGCCGCATGTGAAGCAAAGCTATTTTTTAGTAGAGACTGAATTGAGAGCTTTGCAGAGATTTAGCATCATTTCGCTTTTAGCAACTTGTAGTTTGAAAAGACCAACGAACTAAGGTTCTGTTTGCATTCAAATACCCACATCAACACTGCCAGTCCCCAAGGAAGGCTTACAAACCTCTTTCAACACTTTTCTGACACCCCGGTGTACCCTGGTGTCCTCAGAACTACCCAGAACAAATGAGAAAGATGGCGATCAGAAAAGAAAAACTGAATTAAGACCCTTAACAGGCAAAGCCAGGCTTACCACGTTGTTGATTTAACAAATGAGATGTAGAAAAACTTAATAAGACGAAGTATAAGGGTAGCTATCTGCATGGAGTTTCGGTGACCAAAAGACAGTGGTCGTCGTGGCTTAGTGGTTAACGTGTTGGACTGCTAAGCGAGAGGACACAGGTTCGATCCTCAAAACCACCGCGGCACCACCTCTTCACAGGTATGACAAACCTGCAATAGTGTAATCTGTCATAAAAAAGCCTTTCGGAGTCGGTGAGTCCATCCGTGAGGAAAATTTAATACGCACAAATGAATGGCTGGGAGAAGCTATGCCTTGGCTGTCTTTGAACTGTTTCGCCAAATATTTGTATTTGTTTTGTAAAATCATGGCCCTTGAACACTTAAGTAAAGTGACATAATTTTTAAGACACACGACACCCTACATCGAATCTGCTAATTCACATAATCTCCAATACACTTTCGCTTAACCCGCAGAAAATCGTTAAGAGTACTTCCTCTCTTTGACTACAGCACGCAACCTTATCCTCAATTAAATTTTTCTAACAAGATCATGTTAACAGTGTGATCGCTGAACTTCCTATAACTTTCAATTTTATGTCACACAATTGATGACAATGATGGTGGTTGTGGCGACAAAACCACACATCATCATCACTGTATTGCTGTGTAATAAGATACCAATCCCGTAACAATGTGCATAATGGTCTTCCTAGCATGATGTCATATCCGATGACTTCAACATGCAATCGAATTAAACCAATTACGTTGGCTATCAGTAAAATGTATTTTCGTCTTCCATTCAATTTAAAAAATTGATTGTTGCTCCGCCAAACAATAAATTGTTCGCTCCAATCGCAGCGATTTAATAAATTAACCTCCAAATTGAAATCAAAATGAAGACACTTCACTTGTAAGTCATAAGTCGTATTCTAGTTGAGTAAATATTCCATTGGGGTTACCACTTGCCACCAAAATCAAATGTACCTGACCTTTCCTTATTGGAAATAAACAAATCTATTATTATGCTCATATACAGGGTGACGTAACAAAGATGACAGAGTTTTTGGTTAAATATAAATTGATGGGGATTTTTGTTAGCTCAGTCGGCTTCGATGCACTATGCCAAGTCGTGCGGATGAAGAACTGATACGGATAAAAAGTGGCCACTTGCAGCAACAGTTGGAAGCTCTTTCTGAGCAAGATAGACAAAGCGGAGTTGGCTGGACCCGTTCTTTGAAGGCCTTAACAAGATCTCAGACAAAAAATAAGGCGAAGATGGTTGTAGATATATTGCTTGGCTACACTTGGTTTGGTTGAGAATGATTAACCGTATGAGGTTTTTTCTTAGAAGGATGACATAATCTAGCACTTAATTTATCAACATAGCTTAATGAAGTCTTCTTTGTAAATCTTCCATCGCTGGAACGTTTAAAGTGACCGCCAAGTCAACGACAGGCCTAATATCTTGGAAAGAATGAAAACAAAAGAGGCATGTTCAACAAATGCAACGCGTGTTCCACGATTTAGGTGTTTGTATTGAGTTATTTATTTAATCCGGGTAGCCAGCGTGAAAATATCGGTATAGGAGCACTAAGTTAAAGGCCTTAGCCGTGACCCGAAGTTTATTTTGGGCACACCACTAACAATTCATAAAAGAATTGATTTCTAGATCTTTCTAAAGCTCTTCTTGTTGCCCTGCCCCTGGGAACATTTCAGAACGTTGAAACGTCAGTCTTTGACAGAACTCAAAACAATGGCATGTTCAGCATCCCTAAAAGATTGCGAACAGAGTCAGTACACTCATGTTTTTGTGTGGAGTATCTCAAAACGACAGTAGTTCCGCACATAGTGCAAATGGATTACGATAGTCCTTTGCTCTTTGCTATTACGGATAACTGGAGTAAGTATTCAGCCATGAATCCTCATATTCTCAGTAAAAGGACAATTTTTGTTACTTTAAGTGCAATCGATAGTGGGGACTTCAAATCCAAACTTAATTCTTGGTTACAGATATTCATTGCCTGACAAGAGGTGATACCGCGAAAAACGTTTGGTCGTTTTCCTGAGGCTCAAACCTATGTCCGGTCGCTTAGCACTCCAACGTACTTACCGCTAAGCCATGATGACCACGGCTACGTAGTCGCGGCCACGATTCGTTTCTTTTTTAGCGAAGTCAAGCTTGTTTCCTTGTTCATTCTTTTCGTTGATTTCAAACTGTTTTTGAAAGGTTTTCTTATTCTGATCGACCATATTGTGGAAAACACCTTACTTCCATCGAGGTCCCGTTCAAATATCATTAAAAGGAACAAACCAGAACTGAATTTCTTCTGCACAGCTCTCTCTCGCAAAAGGAGGCTCCACCCAGGAGAATTCTACGACTTAGACTATCTGATAAACACAGATGTCAGAAACCTCCTTCCCTTCATCAGAAGCTCCAATTGGTTCAACGAGTAGGTAGAGAGATCTCTTCAGATCCATATGGTATCACAATGGACCCTTTCACTGGTCTAAGTGTACTGGCAACAGCTTGCAGCCATTTCAACCTAACCTAACCTGAATAACTGAAAAGAGTTCAGTCACCAACAATTTTCCTCCAGAATCGATCAGTCCCGGCTAGAGATCTTACACTCTCAAAATGCGATTCTTGAATCGTAAGGAACCCTTACACTCCGTGTATGATGAGGTTGGGTTACGTCGATTGCTGCCCTGTATCCATATTACTCGTAGATCAGCGACTGAATATATTTACCACTATTTCCTAGTCAATCTGCCTTACTCTTGGAAGAAGCTACTACTATGTCTCTAGTATTTTAGTTGGTTAGATAAGATTCGATTAAGATTGAGGTGGGCCTTGGTCATTTATCACTGCCGCCACAAGTGGGCCTATTGTTATTTCCTCTTTTTAGAGGTCCTCCATGATTCTGGAATGAGCCATGAAACCAGCAATGTCTTTGGGTGAGCTGGTGGTAATATCTTCCGGAGAAAACCTGAAACTAAACATTCTGACTTTCTAGAGTAAAATATGTCTTTTGTCCTTGATCAGAGTGCTCTGCGATTTATGTTTGTGCAATGATGGTTGGACGCCTTTCAAAGGCGAGTTCGTCTATTTTCTTTTTTACTGTGATATTATTATTGCTACTGAAATACCGTTTAGAAATCATTTACAGAGATTTGCTGATCTTGAGCTGAATCTTTCCAACTCTAGAGCCATAATGACCGTGTGGATGTCAATTTACTCTGTAGACACTGTTGCGGCATCGATTTGAAATGCCTTGGACTCATTTACGAATCGAAAGGAGCCATTGACTGTTAAAGTCTAGCACAAAACACCAGCTCATGTGCTTAATTATATGTGTTTTAGAGCCCTCAATTTAGATCTATTGCTTGAACTTCCTGGCGGACACAAAGGTTTCCTTTCTTGGGATCTGTCTAAAAACTGCCACCAGTGTAGAACAGAATACTCAAAGCAGTCTTTACTGCCCTGTTCTCGCCAAAGAGATCCAAGAATTGGTCTGTTATTCTGGTGAGCCTTAATGACCCTTTCCCTTAAAATTTGTTGACAAACTCCTTCTTACTTGGTTCCAAAACAGCCACTGACTACCACTCACTGATCGTAAACGCCCACCAATCGCATCTTGCCGGTTTTCCATTACAGAAGATAGCTTTGCCGTTCTTAAAATTCATTCAAATGAGAAATGTACTAGTTTTTGGAACACCCTGCATTTGTCATTTCTCATAATTCGATTCAGTCGAACTGATGTTATCAGTTGGAAGAGCATTACCCCCTTTAGGTGATGAAAATTCCGTGGTAATTCGTCAATCTGTGGATTTATACGACATGGAATGTGACTTGTATCTCAGATTATGTGAGAGAAATCGACAAGCATTACATAACTGTAACTCACCATCACCAACCAGTCCTACGGAGTGGAATTTTCTGTCCAAAGAATGACCAAACGTAACGATACCATCTATTCGTATCTTTGCGTATCTTAAAGTTGTTGTATGGAGATGTGATTTGGAAATTTTGTATTTCCCCGATGCTGACGGAAAGTCACGTTTTGTGGATTTTAGTTGCGGCAAAGTCAATTTAACCGAAGAAAATTGAAAATTGTAAGAGTAGAGGCACACATATTGTTTTGTTTAAGGATTTTCTCTTGAAGAAAAGAATTTTGTATTGAAATCAAGGTGTGTGTTGACCGGCTTAAGTAAAATTCTTGACCTGAATATAAAATTTGAACTGCAGAGATACATAAGCTAAAGCAACTCCGCTCTGAGAGGTATACTACGATAGCTTTCGTTTAACAAAGATGAAACATTTCAGGAAGAAATCGTTCTGTCCACAGTGGTGTCGTGAAAAATGTTTGGGACACGAACATTAACCAGCTTTCTCAGCAGTCCCAATGTTTTAACTACCAAAACATGGCGCTGCATTCTATGTCCTCTTCCCTTAAATCATTGTTTTCATACTCAGAGCGGAAGCGGTTATAGTCGTTTCAGGAAAGCATGTAATAAGTCTGAGAGACTGCACGAAGAATGGAGGCAATAAGCACTTCAAATTGAAAGACAGGTGTGGAGAGTGGCTGAATTGTCGTCTTCCTAAAACGAGTCTTATGCTTAGACAGAAAATGTAGCTGGTAATCTAGCATTCAAAACAGCGTTAGGGTATCTGGCAACCTTAGTGTATGCTGCGTTCATTTGTCGGACAAACTTGGGTAAAGCTTTACCTAACTCACAAAGATGAAATAAAATCTACAGATAACCTTGTTTTGCACATAGGTTGGGTTAGGTTGTAGGCGTTTCGGCAACTTATAGTTTACAGTCCCACTCGGATCTCAAAAGATTCATGGAGTTCCCAAGTTTGGGAAACTTGAAATAATAGAACAAGGATAACTATTCTTGATTGGCCTTTCTGTACCAACCCGAGTTCCTAAGGAGTTTAAGGTGGCTTTGTTTATATATCGATGGCACTGTTCACCAAGAACATCGCAATCCTCTAGGAAAAGCAGGACTTGTAGGGATGACGAAGAAGAAAAAGCAGTAGTTTACCTTTTCTATTTATTTTCAGCCCTGCCTCTAAGAAGCCATAATAAGGCATCATATTTGAAAAGACTCGTTTGCTTAAGAGCTTCAAGACTTTAACAGCAGCCTCTTACTTATTTTTAGGGTCATATGGACTCACAATGGGCTCAGTATAGAGCAGCAATGAACATAGTTATCAACTGAAAAAATCTTTAAGGTAAGACCACATTTGCCTTGGGGAATCACTAGGTTACTGATAAAGCTGGCGTTCTATTAGTTCGAAACTCGAAGGCTGCTCTATGGACCTTATGCTTTTAGTGAAGATTTTTGCTTCCTCGTGTTCTGCGAAATGGTTTGAAAGTTTTGAACTTGTCAGAATGAAGTGTTCGCAATATATTAACCCAAGCCACACAAAAAATGATAAAAGAAGTGCAAGATCCCTTCCCTAACACCGAAACAGAATGAGCACAGAAAACAATTGGACGCGATTAAGACTGTGCCAAATAAATTGTTTTAAGATGTCAATATTCTTACAGGACGACTGAGCTCCTCTAAATGGGATATCAGAAGCACCGAACTGCAGTTTAAAAGGAACTACTGAACTCCTCACTTCACTCAACGCCACACCGTCAAAAGGATATTGTGCTGTGAAAAGTTCTTAGGAAATAATTTGAGACCAAGGTACGGACCTCTCAAGACAACTCAATGCCATCCCATAAAACCTACGAAAATCTAAAAATTTTGTTGTTAAATTCATTTTTACGGGCAGATGACATCCATATTTACCAGACTCGAATCCTCTGAGCTTCTCTATTTGTTATCTTTTGGGAGTTCTTTCAAAAAAAGAAACCCAAGATTAGGACCCAATCGAGAATAGCAGCAAATCTCAAAGAGACACACAGTTTCCTTAAGAAAAAAAGTTCAAGGCGAATATAATCCAAAGCCTGTCTGTCTGTATGTTCGCTTGTAACTTGACAACCACTGAACAAATGTTGATCCTATTGATTTCCTTTTGCAGCTTCTTTCCAGTCATAGGATGTGTCCTATTGTACTCTTCTTTAAGGCAATTGAACAGCAGGCAATTATTTGATGGAAACTGCGAAAGTAAAAGCGATTCAAATGGATTTGTTATTAAATCCGACTTCAAGGCGATTGAAGTAGTGTTCGCAAATAATGCCACATAAATGCTAAACAGACGGAGGTGGCACCAATGCTCCAACCCGAAAATCTTAAAATCCAGCACAGAGGGACGGCGCAGTAGAGGAAGGCCGCAAATCAGGTGCAGCACGCAAGTAGAAAGGGACCTCAACGAGCTGAGCCTACAAAACCAAAGGCAGCTAGCTAAATACCGAACTGGCTGGTGACGCTTGTTGTTTGAGGCTCAGGTCCATCCCGGACTGTAGCAGTATGAGTAATAGTGAACGAACGGGCATTTGCCTGAAGTCGATGAGTAGCACTTTAAAGGTTTTTTTTGTCCTTCCGAAGTTATGCAATTTGCTCCTTAGAAATATTACCTACTACTTAAACCAGCCGTGAAAACACATCTGAAATGTTTAATGTCCCGAGATACTGACTGCAAACCTCCCTGAGAATGCATCTTTCTAAAACGCATCCTTGAACAGCTAAGTTGTCTTAAATCATAAATCCGCAAGGAATAACATCGGTCACATGCACTACACACATCACAAGAACAATCATAAATCACATCCTGTTTTCCACAAAAAGTACACGTTTGTATGTACATGTACATATGCAATTTAAAGTGATAACTTCCAACAGAAACGGCGCGTCTACACTTTCCTCCCACACTTTCTACGTCTACTACAACCTGCTCTTTTTTTCTCTCACTCTCAGCCTAACCTATACAATCAAAAAATGCGCCAAAAGGAAACAAGAAAGACAAAATATCAAAAAAAGGACAAAATATTTAAGTTAAAAGCTTTCACCACACGACTGTTGAAGAAATTAAGAACAAGTTCGCGGGAAACCTTGAAGCACCACCATACATTCTCTCTTCCTTTTTATGCTCTCCCGTGGAAGCCATATTTCAAAAAATTCAAAATAAACAACAAGCGGTGGAATTCTTTCTTTCATTTCCTTACGGCCAAAGGATTTGGAAAATTGAAAAGATAAATTGGTAAAAACATTGTAAAACAATGTAAGGACCAAGCAACTATTCTGCGCGAATCACACACACATCCACTTTACTCGCTCTTTTGTTTCATTTCACCATCGTTTCAATGGTTTATTCATTCTTTTCCCACGGAGGGTTGTGGTGGTGGTAGAAAAGAGCACAAATCTGTAGCATCAGCCTTTAGCCCTCCAGCACCGACTTTGGCCCATTGTATGCATATATTTTGCAATACATGTAAACTTTCAACACAGGTCGGTTGGTTGGCTGGATTGGTTGGATTGGTTGGGCTGGTTTCTGGTGGGTTGCTTGGTTTCGTTGTATCGTCGGGTCGGAGTTTTCCTCTCCTGATAAGAAATCGATCGATTTTTTCCTATGGCTATGTATGAGTCTAAGGTGTGTTGCCCTCGGAATGAGTAGAATTTTTCTTCAATTTTCTTTTTCTTCTTGGTTTTCCTAAGTTTTTTTTTTTTTTTTTGGCAAAAGGGTGGGTATACAGTAAAGTATCTGTTCTTAGAAACGATTTTCCAATTTCGATAAAAAAGAAAATGTTCAACCGCAATTAGAGGGTGGAAAACACCCTTCTTTCGTTGTTTTTCACCCCCTGGGGGGGTCATGTCTGCCGATAATCGAAAAAAGATGTCCTTACTTTTTTTTCTCCATTTTCCTTTCCGCAAAGTGTAATCCAATTGTTTTCCTATTGGAAAATTAATCCGTTTCCTGGAGTGATTTTATCCACAAAATTTTCAAATTTTACCGTTTTGCAGGAACTTTTCTTCTATATTAAATTTTTTTTTTTTGCAAAAAACACTTTTTTTTCCAATTCACACACAGAAAATGCAAAAGAAAACGCAAAACCAAAAAGGAAAACACAAAATTTTCTTTTCTCAAAGAAATTTTCTTTCACTCTCTCTCTCTCTCTCTCTAATTTGCCTCACCCTCCGCGACTGTGGGGTTGGCAAATGGTAATATATATATTTTTTTTTTTGTGGAAATTTAAGGAAAATTCGATATTTCCTGTTTTTTTCGAACCGAACAAACACTAGACCGCTAGATATTCCATCGTTTTCCGGATACGAATTCGATTTTTCGCGAGTTATACACTTGGTTTGTGGAAAAATTGTAGAAATTTTCCTAGTTTTTCCAGTGCAAAAACTTTTTTTTTTTGTTCACCGAACGGACCGTCGACAGTGCGACCTGACTCCAGCAACACAATCGACACAATTGGGAAATTTGTGGAAAAATATCTCACCAACCAAGAGAAATGGTCGTCCGAAATGGGAATGTTTAGGGAAAAGCTTCCGTTTCGATGTTCACTCTTTCTTGGGGAAGGTATCCTTGATTTTTCACCACAAAAAAAAACAACGGTTGTACGTCCTAGAATAGCACCACCAACAATTATCTTGGGGGAGGACTCTCTTTGGAGGTGCCCTGTTGGTGATGTTCGGTATGTTCTTCTCTTTTCGCGCAGTTCACCGAATGAAAACAACGTGCTGTTTGTGCTACTACTACTCCTACTACTACCATCAAACACGGAGAATAACAGACACCGGAACCGTACCGTACCGTATCGCACTAACGCGAGACTGCTAATGCGGCGGACACAAAATCAATATGCAGCGAGTGGCATTGACTAGTGGTGATGGTGTTTCCTGTTGAAAAGAAGCAAAAACAACCCCAGATCATTGACAGACCCGGTTCTATTTATGGAGGCATAGACTGATTGTCAAACTAGGGACCGAATGGAATGGTTATGGCATCAAATGAAGGGATGATTGTTTTTTTTATTATTTTTTTATTTGTGTACTAGGGGTGGAAGTGAAATAACATAAAGAGAAGGGTGCACTTTCTCCCATTTTCACCAACGAACGCATATGTTTATGTGTTCTCTTTGCTACCATAGCCGGGAGGGCTATTTTCATTCATTCCCTGTTTTTCTCTAAAAACCACCCTCAGAAAGATATTTTTGACAGTTGGTTCTATTCCAACGTGTGACCACTTTCCAATTGGAAACGAAACAGAGGGATGTTTGTTTTGAAAGGATTCAAGGAAATTTGTTTGGTTTTTGGAGCGAAACACCTGTTCTGTTAAATTTGTGACGATGGAATATTTTTGAAGATGGTTTTGACTTTTTCGTGCGAAAAAAAAACCCAAACGTGAATGGTTGACAGAAACAACCTGTTTGAGTAAACCAAAGATGTCAAGGCTGGATTTGACTAAGAACATTTAAGAAATCGACACTTAGACACTGCTACGAAGAAGGCTACACCAAAACGTTTTATAGTTGGAGATGGAACTTTTTCTATGAAACCCCTTGTCCTACGTTTCTTTGTTTTCTTCTGCAAACATTTTGAATTTTGTGTCATGGATGGTGTCAATTTGTTAAATGGATCATCCAACATTGCGAAGCACTTTTGGGAAGCTATATTCCACAAAATCCCTACTGATACCTTCAATGTGAGGTTGACACTTTCATTAATGCTAATCAATTACTCGGACGAGGAACCTGAAGACACCAATTCGGTATTTGTTGCGTGCGTTTTTTAGTGAGGTGGGCTAAATGTTATCGATGCTTGTGGAGTTCCTGCTGCCCGGTAGCAGTTGGAAGCAATGCCACTACTTGGTGACCGAATGTCAGCCAGGAAGATCCTGAAAGAATGGAAAAAGTTCTACAAAGCATTTGAAAGAGTTTGACAGAGTTGTGTAATGGCAACATTATGTATGATGTAGGCCAAGGATGCGTCTGGGTTGTTCTTTTGCCGTGGAAGAACACCGATTTGCAAGAGAAGTCTTTCATTGAATCCGAACCCAATGAAGACTACTTTTCAACTGAGCATTCTTTTAAAGGATTGGCTCTACGATTGACACATGAGGCACTGCCGGGGACCAACTGGGCGTATAACAGAGTCACTGAGGGAGCAATTGATAGTCCAAATGTACTCCGAGTACAATGTATTGAGTGCTAATTTGACTGATCCGTTCTTAAAGATCCTGGCGATACTGAAATGGCAATGAGATCTTCAGACGTTTGAACGAAAGGTATCAGAGAAATAAATTCTCAAAAAAAAAAAGTCGGCATCATCCTGAAGGACTCGCAATGAAAGAAGTTATTGGCATGACATTTTAGGGACGACTCTTTTTTCGGAGCTCATTAAGTTGACTGGTAAGCGGAAAAAGAGAAGAGAGACAGATGCCAGCTAAGTGTCTTAGCTGTTTTTTACAAGTTTAGACAATACCTTGGCTTAACCTCCAAACTACAGCATTTTTTAGCTTCGAACTTAGCTTGAGTATCTAAAAATGTATTTAAATCGCATATTTGGCACAAGGTTAAACTGCATAGACTTATAATTCAGTGGTCAAGGGTTGAAAGTGATCGCTGTACTCTAGTAGCCCTAAACTTTCGTCGATCTAGGTTTTTCTTAACATCTCATAACATAAGGAACAAAATTAATTTATTTTAGCATTTGGATTCGAAAGATGACGCAGTGTCCTTCAAAATGAAAGCGATTTTTTATATGCAAATTGTGACCATTTTGAAGGCTTCTTGGAGTGTGTAACACCACTACCTGCCTTTTCCAATTGGATATTTAAATTGTACGGCTTCAGGTGTACATCAACGGCAGCAGATGAGCTGAAAATCTGCTTAAAATGTCTTCCAATTAGAGTCGACCACCATATAAATGGCGACGCAGAATCAGCGTCTGTCTTGTGTCAACTATCAACACTCCCTTTTGTGTTTATTTGAATTGTCCTTGTTCTCAATCAGTGGTCTTATGAAAGAAAATTCTAAGAATTTTGTTATGATCTCCTGGCTGCCGTTTGTAATGATCTCCTGGCGCTATCCTATCGTTCCCCCGTCATTGCATTCCATATTCCATTTAGTCTCATGACAAAAATTATTAGAAAGGAATTCACTGATGCATTCCTTACAGACTGTGTGTTTGTGTATGGTTAAGGGTCTCGCACATATGTACAAAGTATTTTTAGATATTATTTTGTCTGCTTCTTCTATGGCTGCCCAACAATTTGTTGTTGTTTCCGATTCAAAGTGATGGTGCTGATGCTGACATAACAATAATACAAGTCATATTGTGCCCACATGGTAGGATTTTTGTTCGTTTGACTTTTCTTTTGTAATGGAAACGAGATATCCTTTTATTTTCCATCGGTTTGGTTATTCTGAAGAAGAAACGTTCTGGAGGGTTAGAATTGGTTGTGTCTGTTCTGGTGGTTGCCCTTGGAAGCAATTACTTTGTTTTTGTGTTAAAAGTAAAGAATGCAGATTGTTTTGGGAGAGTGTTAACACATACATACACTCAAGATGGTTGTTGAAAACAAATTCATTTGTTGCATCAAAGAATGTTGATCTTAAATGTACAGAAGGATGGCATAGTTAACGTTAGACAAATTAATATTAAGGGTACAGTCCGGGGTGGACCTGGACCTCAACCAACAAGCGTTTTTAGCTAGCTCGATCCTTAGCTAGCTGCCTCCAGTTTCGCACGCTAAGTTGGTTGAGGTCCCCTTCCACTTGCATGCGCCACTTGAATCGCAGGTTTCCTCTAGTCGCGGTCTTCCTCTCAAAGAAACACTTGTCTATACAATTTAAGTTGTTGGTCAGAGCACGATAAGGGAAAGGACCATACACCACCATTGAAGGGTATCATTATCGTGTTTGGAAAAGCATAACTAGTGGAAGCATTGTGAACCCCAGCTTCCAATTCGCATCGAATCTTAAATACGAAGTTTGCGTTCTATCTGAGCACAAGGTAGGTAGAAGTGGCAGTCTGATTAGTCCTAACAGAAACAAAAGTAACGCTGATGTGCCTTTTTGATACCACAACTCACGTGATCTGCATCTTTATGGGTGTGACTAAGAGAGGTAGTTTTCAGATCCATTCCTTTGGAGTTGAGAAAGTCAATGTTGTTGCAAAATTTTATGTCAGAGATCTCAGATAACTCCTTGAAAAAGGCTTTGCTAAGTGTGAGGTGCCTAGTTCTGGCTAGCGCCGAGCAGTCAGAGAGAAAGTGGAATAGGGGTTCCTTTTCCTGAGTAATGTTGCAGCTGCGGCAGTGAATGTTAATGGGGATGCATAACTTGGCAGCGTATGAGCTAATTGCTACAATTCGTGCTGTTTCGGTGCGAGTTCTGTTGATTAGGTCGTTCATCCTATTTTTATTTTAGGTGAGCCATATCAATTTTTTAGGCTGTTCCAATTAAGGTTGGCAATTGAAAGAAAGTGTTGGAAAATTCTCCCCTTGACGTGCCCAAAGGATTATTTTTCTAGTATACTTATTGCTTTCATTCAGTTTCCTCTTGTGGGAAGTAGGGCCCCTTTTATGCCTACCCGCCATCGTGTACTGTTGCTGGCAATATATTTGTTTCAGTTCTCTAACTCTTCTCTAATCGCCATGCCTCCTTCTCGACAACTCTGCGCCATGTTCGTTTCGAACTGTCAGTCCTTCTGCCATCCTAGGTGAGCTTGTTCTATTGTATCGCAGGGTTAACTATAGAACTGTTACCTTTTTCACTGCCACTCACGTCATTGAATGGGGGTGCGAGATCACTTCCAAAGTGCTACACCCCAGCACGGACTTAATGTTTAAGTGGAACAATCATATGGCCAGCTGGCTTCACTAACCGTCGAGACGATACTCCCAAGATATTGGAAGCTCTCTACCCTATCTATCGGTTAACCAGCAATGCTTACTTGAGCTGATGAGTCCGTGCCGAGGCTGATGAGTTGAATTCTTTTTTAGCCCGTCATTTAGTGGTGGCAAATAACTCCTACATTTCCTTCTCAATCGGCAAAGTAACACGAAGCAAATCACTGATATGAACAATATCGAGGAGGGAATGCAGCCTTGTCGTACCCCACTTTGGATGTTGAATTTCTCAAACAACCTTTCTCTATGCAAACATGACATGCACCGAAAATGAGTGTTGTATCACGACGATATCTCATGTGGAACGCATAAAGCAAGGGTATGTGAAGAGTGCAGTACCCTTGGATAGTGAACATCCAGGTTTCCATTGCGATTACCATCTTCTAGACCAAGATCTCAAGCGCTCGAAGCCCGGAAATCTCCAGTCATTTAGAAAGCATAGTCAAATTATTATGGCGAAGCACTGTATTTGGAAAACTAAATGTCATTTTTCTGACCGGTCTTCAGACTTTTTGATCCAACCTTGGATTTGCTTCAGATCTTTCTGTAGAAATGTGTGGTTTTATGCCGAACGACAGAGTTCTCAAAAATTTGCAAAAAGGATTATTCCAAGTCTTTGTGGAAAGTAGAGAAACTTCAAACCATCTCTTCTCTAATTCAATCCGTCAATCCGATTTCAGCAACGTTTTTGTAGTGCTACGCAGCTTCAGAATGCTTAGCTTGGGTAAAAGTATAGCAACGGCAACGATAACTTTTAGAAATAATATCATTTGTCGTTAAAATTACTTTCTAAGGAAACTTTGTCTGACCCAGCAGTTTTTGTTCAACGCTAGTTAGATGCATCTGTACATAAGGATATCTGTATCAGCTCATTTGAAACTTTACATGGACTTTGTTGTTATGTGAAAGTTACAACAGAACTAAAGTTTAATAGAATCCACAGGGTGCCTTCCTAGACACATACCTATGTATATTTATCAGACAAAGTCGAACGCGAACCATTATTCCAAGAAATGTAGTATATGGCAGCAGTAAGACCAAATATCAAAGAGTTTCCGACATATCCTTGTGAACTTTTCTGCAAATGTTGCAAAACATAACAAATGATGAAGGGGGGAAGCATTATGTGAAACTTCACGAATTGATAAAAATCATGTGGATTCCTTTTTGAAAATCCCTTTATCCTTTCATAAATAATCACACAGACAAAGAGAACAAAGCCGGATGCATCTGCAGCCAGCATTTTCGAAAACTTGAAAAAGCACCAAAAGTGTCATATAACTTGCACAGAACACCACTAGTCCTGAAATAGAGCCCTTCCATTTGAATCGAAAGAAAGATAATGAACTTGAGTTCTCTATTCCATTTCAATTACTCTACAAGGTTACGTACGTATCTATAACCCCTTTTGTCTATTCGAACTGTTTGTACAAAGTTCAATCCATTCTGCGAACAACAACGACAACGACAACGAAAACAGCGGAAGAACAATTTAATTCCAGCTCCCGTTTCAAGCATCCTTAACAGCATAAACTTTAAAAGTATTTTCTCTTATGTTTAGCCCCCCAAGCCGCCTAGCCACCCCCCACAACAACGCGCACACAACTCATTTGAAAACAATACCCAAATAGGACACACACACACACACGTACATATTTAAACACAATTCGGTCCCGGTATTCAATTTTGGCAAGCAAACCGACAAAGACCGTCTAACACTTCTTGTACCACAGAGCTTTGTGCGTGTTTTGGAGGAAAATTAATTCCTACTTTCGCAGGAGTTCATTAAAAAGTTATACACCATTCTCCCTTCTCGAAAAGTTGGCACTACTAGTGCTGCTAGCACCATCCATCAGGACGAAGGATCGTAGAAAAAAAACTCTAAATTGCCACCCAACTCAGCACATTCTATGCTGTAGATGTTGTGTAAGTGCATGTTAGAGAGGAAAACTACTAAAAACTTTACAAGGCTTTGTGGTGGCTACGGAGGTCGAGTATCCAGAAATAAGGATTGATCCTTTGCTGAAAACTTTAATTGATATTTATATCGCAATGGCAGACGAAGAAGGTTCTATTTCTGTTATGACATCTGGGCGGGATGGGACATAAACGCAGATTCCCTGTTTAACAAGGAACCATCATAAAACGAAACGAAAAAAAGGTAATCACTCCACATCGACTCGAGACGACAAAGGGCAAAAAAATTGAAAATGATACCCATTGGGAGTGGACCCGCATCGGATATCCATCATTTCCGTAATGATGTCAGCCGCAGCCGTAGGGACGCCAACAGCAGCACCATACAGCACTATGGTATCGCGGCATCGTACCATCTACAGCCGTAGCCAATTGAGACACATTGGTATGCAACAACGATGGTAATCAGGCGTGGGAGATGGTATTTTAAGTCGGCTGGTGTGTACATTTGTCAAGGGATGAAATGATGTCCATGTTCATGAAAATAAGTCGTTTTTTTTGCTTTGTGGGAACCTCATCGTTAACGGCTAAGCTGGTGGTTTCAATTTCATTCCGAAACATAAGTAATAAATCGAAAAGTGTTTATGGATATGCGTTATGAGGGTCCAGCGTCCAGAGAGAATTTCATTTAGGGGTTCACCTAAACGATGAATGGATATGCATGTGATAAGAATCAGTTCCGCTTCCAAAATGTAGAATTGACCAATTTTCATGCGATTAAATCTGCTTTTGTCCCAGATAAGCCGTGCACAAATCAATTTTCACAACAATTACCAGTCAAAGAGCGAGGTCATTGCGTGTGTTATGCTTTGGTGGAGAAGACGGGAAAGATTTCTGTCAGCTGGAAACTTTAATTGAAGAAAGAAAGGTTTTCTTTTTGGAATTTAAAGACAAATATGGTGTAGTCTGTGTTTCAAAGAGTTAAAGAAGACCCTTCGTTCCAGCGTAAATCCTATGAAAACGTTCATCCACGCCTTGACTAAATTTCTTTCCACTTTTAAGGGAAACCAACTATTTAGGGGGAATTCAAGGCCAAAAACGTACCTGCAATCTACATTTGAAAAAACGTCCTTACCAAATACATATACCACATGGCTTGAGACTTTTTCAGAACAAGTGGGGCTTGATATAAAAAAAAACTATACTCTAGAGTCTAGACTTTCAGCAGCATAGAGTGGGACATTCAAAGAGAGTGTGCTCAGAGATTCTCTATTCTTCCAGACAAAACCTGCAATCGGATTCCGAACAAAGATTTATCGTGTTAAGATAGTATGTCAGGCCTAACTTTCTTATGTTTTTCATGCCTAGGTTAAGGATTCCATTGTAGGAGTATGACTTGATTAATCTTTTGGATTGCCTAAGCCGTGGAATATTTTCTGATTCGTAAGTCAACGTGGCAGTTTCTCAATTCATCTCACAAAAAGGTTCCGGTCTCGAGAAAGGGAAAGCTGAACAAGACCAATGATTTTATTTACCAGAAGTAGGTACCAAGAGTATGAGGAGACTATACTTTAACCCTTTCGACCCAATTGGGACAATGCATCCCAAAACAAAGTTTCTTTTATTTTTTTTTTCGGGTCTAAAGGGTTAAGACTCGTGGCGATCTGGCTTGGTCACCAAAGAATCTGCGAATAAATTTTTTATCTTTGGTAACCAAGCCAGATCGCCACGAGTCTTAAAGTATAGTCTTCTCATACTCTTGGTGGGATACCTACATAATACCCAATCGCAAAATACCAAAACCCACAATCCCCAACTTTTGAAAAATCCCCAAAGACAAATCTCCAAACTGTCCTGCGATTACCGCTCCGCTTTTCTGCTCTATTACTTGCTTGGCGAAAGCGATATAAGGCCATAAATCGGAATATAACAAAAACCTGTGCTTCTAAACGATTTTGGACATAAAAGGACCAGAGTAGCGAAGCGGAGCGGTAGCGGAACGAAGCGGTGCAATACAGATTCCCAATATGGGGACTTTGGTTTTGGAGATTTTGGTTTGGGGATTTTAATTTTGGAGTTTTCGCACCCAACCCACTCTTGGTACCTACTTCTGCTAAAAAAAAATCATTTAAAACCTAACTTTGTTACATAGGTTTGATTAGATTAAAGGGGTGGCGGTGGGATGTATGGTACCACCTCACTTGGATCTCGCAGTATTTGTGTTCATCGATTGTTTTAGAACGGCCTTTGCTGTCATGGTTAATTAATCGCCCAAGTCGCTGAAGCAAAAAGAAATCTAAGATTCCTTTCCTGGTTCTGATGTGGCTTTTGGCGGTCGCAGGGGAAGTCTGTCGGGGCCTCTTCCTTATCTAGAATACCACCAACTCCGCAGAGTTCGCTACTATTTAGTCGCATTATGATGTAACTCCTGTTCCTTCTTTTGCTGTATTTTGGCCAAATTTTGTTTGATATGCGACATGATGAAAGAGTGCACCATCTCTCATTGGCAAGATCCGCAAATCTAGGAGTTTATCGCATTTTTTTTTTCTACCCCGAGTCAAAACTGACTACTAGACCCTTATTTGAGTCAGTTTTGATCATAATTGCCATCAACGATACCTCTAAACCACGGGACCCAATGCAGTGAGACCTATGCCTTTAAGCTTAGGACTTCAAGCTCATAGCGACAACACTTTACAAATTTGGGTTTTAGTAGACGCCTCGACTTTCGTTGTTTATGTCAATATTTCTCATCGTTGTTGGCAATGGGAATAGTTCTCTGTAGGCCTCGGCTTGCTCTAAAGCTTCCGCTTAGAAAAAGCCGTGGTTTTGAAGTTTTATTGACTGGACAGTGGCAGGTTCTTTTGATTCCAAGGCATACTCCGTCTTGTCTGTATTTGACCAGTCTGTCTGTCTAAAAATGGATATATTGTCATACCCTCTGATACTGGTATACAGTCTCCTTAGCGATAGCAGCCTCTTAAAGCGTTTTATTTTGAGTCATATCTGCCTGATAGTCTGGCACATTGTACAATTTGCCGGAATGTCTGTTTACCTTGACATCCGACCACCAAATTGAATATCTAATTGCTCTGCCATCTTCTCAGAAAATAAGCAGACCTGCAAGTTTAACGAGACTTCTTCTAAAAAATGTAGGTTAGTTCGTAAAAATTGCATTCCGCTGCGGCAAGGCTTCTTTTATCGTCATTATTACCGCCTGAAGAATGCTACAGTAGTTAGGACCGCCGAAGAAGAGGCTGCCAGAAAAAACACCTCTACCTACCCCATCCTGGGTATAAGAGACATCTGTTATGAAAGATATTTACTAAATGTGGTGCCATCATCTCAGGCCAACATGTCATTAGTGATGTACTGAAAACATCTACCTAAGTTGAGCCACAATAGGATGTTGTATTCATTCAAGGATATGAAATATACACAATTTACCAGCAATTCAAGTCAATAGTTTGACGTTTTGCCAAAGTGTCCTTACGATCCACTTAAAGAAAAAGGTTGTCTTTCGCAACAATTATCACTTAAAAGCAGCTTACAAAAGAAGTTATCTAATTGCATTTAGTAACCCCAAAAGGCCATCGTCCTTAAAGCATAAATCAAATTACAAACCTTCTCAAATCTACACACATACATACTTACTTGTTGTATCGCAATCAAATACCGATTAATGTAATCCTCAATCCAAAAATCCTTTCTGACTCGTTATTTTAAATCACAAGGATTAATAATAATCGATATGAGAATATTTAGGGAATCCTTGGAAAATAAATTCCCATAATGGGATCAAGTTGATGTTTTTCGCAACAAATATACGCATTTGATGGATGTGTATATATATAAAAATCGATCAAATTTAAGCGCACAATTTATGAATCATTCATCAATAGTTCGTAAAGCTTATTAGGAAATAGACAAAAATTTAAATGGATACCAACAAAGTGGTAAATTTAATTTAACTTTTTGTCATTTCGAATGACAATCTTAAGGTATTTAGTACAAAATGGTGGCACAAAGTCAAACCACATTCGCTACAACTGTTGAAAATGAGCAATCACTTCAACCAGCAGGGTCAAATGGAATTTTTATGTTTTTATTTTTTGGTTAAGCTTTATGGTGCGGGTTTTAATCTAATTAAATATTTTATGGCATCGAATGAAGCCTAGAGAGGATTGTCCTTTGAAGTAGTTTTGAAAGTGAACATTATTAATTTGATACTAGCAAATATATACATATTTTGGAATGTAGTTATGAACCCTTCAAACATTATGAGCGTAATTATGAGGGGTATCAAGCAATAAATGCAAATGACTTGTGACATCTACTACAGCTGTCACAAAAGGCACTAGTAGGCGGATTTGTATAAGGAAACATAATGATGGCTTATGTGGTGCCTACGTGGAATTGAGAACTATGGCCTACAAGTGACGAGGCTGAAGATTCTTTGATTTGTTTGGACGGCCTTGCTTACATTTATTTTGTAATTCGATAGAAATAACCCTTCGTCGGTACTCCACTTAGGCGTTATCTGGAAATTCCTTAAGTATCCCAGCACCTCTTTGTAAACTACGTTTGTGGTATTGCCTTTTCGGTCTAAGATGGCCAGGCTACTGAAGAACTGTCCATGTGAGAAACATTCCTCTCCCAAGTCGATGCCGGCCTATTTCCGGAGTATTGTAAGGGTAAGGGTACTTTTTATCGCCTCTTTGGGAGGATCTTAGCTATAAGCCCAGCAGGTGTGTCATCTCTTAATTGGTCCCTCATATTTTTATCAAATTTCTGGATATGTGACCCCAAATATGAAGCCTTTTAAGCACGATTTTACTTCGTCTGCTCGTATACCCCTAGGTATGACAGGTGATGTTTGCTGAAAACCTCCAGCCAACAGCACAGTGACCCCTCCTATTTCTATGAAGCTATTGCTCCCTCTTACATCTTTTACTGTCCTACTAGGGGCCTCGAATCCACGCTTGTCTGGTGCCTTTAATCGCTACGGATTCAAGGACAGTTTGAAAGTAGAGTGAGCTGTTTTTCTATCTTATAAGGGCAACCCCATTGAGAGCCCTCCTGGGAATGATATACGCGTCTATCGTATAGGATACAATAGGGTTTCTACTTTGTTTTGGTGTTCCTCTATCTTTTTGGTTTTCAATACTTACTCGATGAAGGAACATATTTGGTTCCATCTGTCGTTACTCAGGGTCACCATTTTCACACTTTTTTTAGAAATAATGTTCCCATTCACCGATTTCAGCTTGCCCATCTGCTACAGTCGAAGAATTCGTAGTTTGCGTCGTCACCATATTGGCATCTCATGGAAGTATGCGTTAAAATGAGCCAACGAAAATGAGAAAGAAACTCTCTCCCACTTTCTCTGCAAATGTCCGGCGCTAGCAAGAGCCAGACTGCGTGCATTGAACCAACTATTTTTCGAAGACCTTAAGGACATCTCGGGTAAAGGGATAAGGTATCTAATCCTCTTTCTTAACTCCACAGGTTGGATCTAGACACCAAATGTCTACACACATCATCAACCAGGTCACACAAGTCGTGGTAACAAAAAGGCACACCTAGTGCTACTTAGGTTATTTTACGAACGACCACCTCCACCTACCTACGCGTTAAAATACTGAAATCTGTTCAGAAATTGGGTAGGTAGGTAGGTTGAAGAGGTGACTCCAATCTTCGACTGGGTAACGTGGTATTTTACGAGGACATGTTCCCGATGGAGGACCCTGCCCTATTCCTGGGAGTCAAACTGCTAAAACTACCCTTAAAACTGCAGACTCCGGCCACTTTCCTTCCAGTCAATCAGCCCTTCCCACATCCAACCCTCTACCATTTTGTCTGCTCTACAAGCTGAGACTACTTCCAGGACTTGAGAATGATATTGTGAAACAAAGTCCATGAATGTGCCGACAGCAGATATCATTGCGCACTCTGAAAAGCCGATTTCACAAAGCAACTAGGCTTCAAAGTTTTTGGCCGAAGGATACAATGTCTAAAGCCGCGTGTAGATTGACGAAAAGTAGAGCAAAGCAATGCACCTCAGGTAGAAACCTTTCATCGCATAGTTAATCGGAGAAAAACGAATAAAAGACAAATTATATCCATGAAATTGTTGTAAACCAGGGTAGAGCCTCGGAGTCAACTTCGGTTGCGGTTTCTCAACTAAACTTCCCGGACAGTTCTTTGCAAACCCATACCTCGCACCACTTACTCAACAAACAAAAATCTCGTGACAAGTAAAGCTAGCTAGTAGAAAGTCACGAAAAGGCTCTACGACTCGAATACATCGATCAAATGGACAATAACGCTTCAGCTAAGGGAGTCTTCTAACCACAGCTACCAGGTTTTAGCGGCCGCTTGGCATAATGACATGGAAACCTTTCGATTATTATCAGACACATGTTTTTGGACAAGTCAGCTGCTAGTTGCTTGAAGGCTTACTTAAGGTGGCGCTACAGTCCGGGGTGGACGAGGCCTTGTTGGCTGAGTGCCAGTTTATCTAGGAATCAGTCTAAGCTAGAAGGTCATGGTCTTATAAAAGACGCCTAACTGGTTGTCTGGCGGAACCTTGTACGGTTAGGGCAGATGTTGGTCTTTATGAACCACCGATGTTATCTTGACTCGATCTCGTCTGTATTGATGGAGTGCAGCGGCAAAGATTTAACGACGAACTATACGAGCTGTACAGTAAGTCCGACCTAGTCAGAAAATTTGAATGTAACCCAAAAATGGTGTAAAGAAAGGCTTTACCTAAAAGGGCGCTCTTAGCTGGAGAGGGATCTTAACCCACTCAATGTACGTAACTGGAGGAAGCTAGCTGAATGTCAAGCTGGAGCTGGCTGTAGAGGATTATTGCTTGAGGACCAGGAGCCGTGGAAAGTAAGTAAAGTAAGATGAGGACGGGCTTAAGGAATACTTTCGCAATTTGTGTCAAGGTGTTTGTAGTTTCAAAGCTCAATTCCCAACGAATAGACCTAATCTTTGTTTCGATCGCAAACATTCCATTGCTTCTATTAGAAAAAAGAGTAAACCTGTTCAAACCCCATATCGTAGATCTTCCTTAGCAACATTCAAAGAGCATGTGCTGAACAATTCGTTCCAGTTCAGTGGCTAAGGCTAAACGATCGGAATTCAACATTTTTCTGCATCAAAGCAATTCCCAGCATCTTTACGATAAAAAAATTCCATACCGACTCGTATTTCATACCAATGCCAGCACCGTTTTCCAAAAGACATTTATGATGATCTAACAGTTTACAGTCAAGTCATTGAAGTATCAAATCTCACGGACAAACCAGTCGAGTTCGAATCTCACTTGAAGTAGGTACCCGTGGTATCTCACTCTATCTCATTGTATCTTACTTCAGATACACTTGCTGACAAACACAGTCAAGTTCCATTCAAGACTTAGGAATACAAAAAAAACAAAAAAGTATCTGATCCACTGCCATTGCGAATGAGTTGTTCTGTTTTATTGACAAACCCTGACCACCACAGTTGCGGCCAAAGTTATTGTGCAATTATTCGCTTTCTTTACGCTCTCTGGTGTCTCATTGTTATCCTTTTTTGTTTGGAACTCTGCGGAAAAGAAGATAGAGAAGAAGAAGAGAAAACTGCAAGAGGTCACATTGCCAATCAACAGAACACTTCCGGTAGTGATGGATGACAGAGCCGGAGATGGGGAGAAACAATGAGCCTCTTTGATGAATTACTTCTCGTTGAACACGTTAGCGTCGTCGGTCGTGGTCGACCCAGGGCTGAGAAAAGAGCTCGAATGGGGCGCACGAGAAAATTGCAAAACAAAAACGAAACTGACTTCTCGGACAACATGATGATTTAAGACGCGGTAACAGGCTTCACTCGAATGACAAATGCGTGCAGTTTTTTTTTTTTTTTCCCCTGCATGGATATGGAGCACATAATGGGGATGCCTTGTTTTTATGCCACGGATGAGTGCACACAGGCAGTTTTCCAGTTGAATGACGACACACGATATGGTGGAGTTGGTTGAGTGTGTGTGGTCGGGATTGAGCTGAGATTTTATGGATGAGCTTTAGGGAATACGTGCACAGGAAGATGAAGAGTGGACATCATGCAAATGTGACAGAAAAGCAGTTAATGGGTTGCAATGTGCTTTTTTTTTCTGAGAGCCCTCTGCGATTGCAGCACACGCATTTCCATTATATTTTGTGTCCCTGGGACATTCATCTAGGATGACACAATGCATGCGGTATGGGTAGAATGATTGAATAATTTTGACTTCCGGGCGGAAGGATAGGGATGTGGTTATGTTGAATTAAAAACGATTTATGGAGGATTTTTGGATGAATTCATTAGTTTCGACCGTGATAAATGTTTGAGTTTGTCAGCCACTGAACGCAACGACTGAACGCAGCCATAGAACGCAGCTCAAAACAGCAGGACAGCCAGCATATAATTTATATTTGTTTTCTAAGAAAATTTATTAATAAAGATGACAGATCGACGACGACGGTTTGTTTTCTTTTCTGAGTCGGATTTATCCTGCCTATCGTGACAAGTTGAAAATTGAAATGAATTTCTTAAGAGTTTCGATTTAAAGAGGTAGGCGTCGATGACTGAATTGCATTAGATAACCAAAAACAAGAATCAAGTTCTGCGTTTGATGGGAGATAAACTCCAATATTGGCGAAATGGTATGCTACTACGTCTCAGACAAAAGCCTACCATCAGAAAGATGAAATCATTGCTAGCTGCATAGGCAATTGAAAATGAGAGACGACACTGACTCTATTTCATCAGAAGGAATCCAAAGACGAGTCTAGGAGAGATGTAGGATTTGATACAATTACCTCATTCTAAACCTACCTGGGGTCTCTTATCTACCTGATGGCCAAGTTAGGGGCATGCACATCACATTACAAGCCTATCGGAGTATAGATCATTCTGTTTGGAGAAGAAGCTGCTTAACGATGATTTCTATTCGTATTTTGGTGCTTCTCTCGGGTCCCTGCGAGTGATTTCAGCAACTCAACAAAGGAATCTATCGGTCATCCCACCCAAATTTTATTACCATAGGTAAAAGTTGGAACAAATACCGAGTTAAAGACGGATGCCTAAACTTTTACACTAAGTTTTGCCCTCCTTATACCGATCGACCACGCTCTCATAAAATTATTTCAGCTTGACCAATTCTACATGACAGCTCTGGATTGCTCTGAAGAAAACCTCGAGGTACTTGAACTCCTCCATCTATTTCAATAGGACTGCGCTAACATGCACAATGCACTGAACAGACTTTCTGGGAACAACCATGAATTCCGATCTGTTCACGTCTTACCTTCATGCTGGAGTTTGGTCTGAGAGGACCCAAGGATAACAAAATCACTTGCAAAAGGAAGATGACTGATCTTCAAGCCTTCCAATTCCCCTCGGCTGCGCTGCAACATCAAGTTCATATACATGAATGATGAAAAGGAATGGTGACTAAACGCACCTCTGACGGAGTCCAACGCCCACAGTGAACTTCCTTACTTACTTAAGGTGGCGCTGCAGTCCCGGGTGGACCTGGACCTCAACCAACAAACGTCTCCAGCCAGCTCGATCTTTACATAGCTGCCTCCAGTTTCGCACACTAAGTTGGTTGAGGTCCCCTTCCACTTGCGTGTGCCACCTGAGTCGCGGTCTTCCTCTACTGTGGTGTCCCTCAGGGGCGGTTTTGAAGATTGTCTTGGACCACAGCATTGGTGTCCATCTGCTCTACATGACCCAGCCACCTCAGTCGTTGGACCTTCACTCTTCTGGCTAAGTCGATGTCGCTGTACAGCCCGTACAGTTCGTCATTGTATCTCCTCCTCCACTCACCGTCGGCAGACGAGACCGAAAATCACCCGAAGAATTTTTCCCTTTCGAAGCAGCCAAGAACAGCCAAGAACTTTGATAAAGTCCATGCCTCTGCGCCGTAGAGCAGGTCTGGGATTATTAAGGTCTTATATAGGGTCACTTTGGTTGCTCGAGAGAGGGCTTTGCTATTGAATTGCCTTCTTAGTCCAAAGAAGCAGCAATTGACAAGTGTTATTCTTCGTTTGATCTCAGCGCTGGTCTCGTTGTCTTAATTAATAGCGGAGCCTAGGTAGACAACGTCCTTAACTACCTCAAAGTCCGAGACGTCGGTGTTGAGTGTCCTTTCTTATTGACAGTATATACTTGGTCTTGCCCTCATTTACCTTTGCTGCTTCCGTCTCAATACTCTCGAGTCATACGCGGCCTTAAAATCGATGAATAGATGGTGTGTATCGATTTGGAGTCCCTGGGTTTTTTCCAAGATCTACCGTAGTGTGAATATTTGGTCGATGGTAGACTCTCCTGTCCTTAAGCCACACTGATATGGACCAATCAGGTTATTGACAAACGACTTCAGACAATACGGCAGATAGGATCTTTTAGGCGATGTTAAGAAGACTAATACCTCTGTAGTTGGCGCAGTTCAGAGGGTCTCTTTTCTTGACGATCGGACAAACAATGCTGGAGTTCCATTCATCGGGCATACTTTCTTTCGACCATATTTTACAGATGAGTTGGTGTATGCTCTTTACCAAGTCATCGCCTGGCGCTTTGAAGAGCTTGGCAGTGAGGCCATCTGCTCCAGCAGCTATATTGGACTTCAGCTTAAATATGGCTATCTTCACTTCATCCAGGTCGGGTGGACGGAATTGTTGGTCAACATCGAAAGGTTAATTCTGCCTGTCAGCAGCAGTCTACAGAAATACTCCTTCCAAATCCTCAGTATCGACTGTGACTCTACTACTTTGTTCCCTTGCTCGTCTCTACAGGCTTCGGTTCGGGGTTTGTGTCGTTGGCATGTATTTTCTACCTTTTGGTAAAACTTCCGAATCTCATTCTTGAAGTAGCGTCTCTCGATTTCCTTAACCGCGCGCTTCTCATGCTCCTTCTTTTTCCTCCTGAGAACCCGGTGCTCGTCTCTCTCTTCTGCTCATAGAGCTCGTGAGCAGCTCTAACCAGAATGATCGTTTCTTCGTAATAATGCTCGTTTTTACGGGACGAGTTAAACGATCATGGAAGAGACGATTTGGCTCCTGGTCCTTCTATGCAGCACTGTGCAGCCCACACTGGAAGGCATCAATTCAACGACATATAGCTAGAAGTCTAGAATGCACAAATCGGATTGGACATTCCCTTTAATGGGCGCTAATTGTGAAAAAATAATAATTCTGCTCGGACCTGGCATCGATCTAGCTTCTAGCCCTAAACCAATAACATCGTACAAAAAAAAAGTTCACTACCAAATTGTGCCTAAAGTTATTTGTGGACACTATTTCTTGAAATTTAAGGCATGAAAGCATTCCTGATCATCCTCTTAAATTTGAAAATCTTAAAATAAAATTGCAAATGCAATGATGAGTTACATATATCACTTATAATGCTAATTTATCCCTAATGTCTACACCCAAACCGAAAGTTAAATCTTTATGCTTTTGGTAAACCCATTAAAATTCACCCTGCCACGATAAACACCCTCAAAATCTGAGTCTGCATATAGTCGTTTCTTACCCCAAATATTGCCAATCACTTAGCTCCTTAAGTTAATTCCCCTTACTCTCTATATACACTGTAAAAAAATAAAATCATTATCGATTCATGTCCACTTGAAGTCTTATAAGATTTCGAAAAAGTAATAAACTCTAGCTACCTTTCTAAATTTAGAGCCTGACGCTTTCAAAGGTTGTACGAATAAATTGAACAGAAGGGAAGCAATATCAGTTGTTTTTTTTTTTTCTTATAATTCACTAGCGCTAAAGGGGTTATTAATACCCTTACTGCCCGAACACAATGCGGCCGCTGTAGTGTAGCAGTAGTAGCAGTAGTAGTAGTAATGGAAGCTACCTGCGAGACAAAAGAAATGGATGATAATTACAAAACAAATAAATGGAAGGCGAGGACATTGAAAAATTTGTTGAATGCGTAAGAAAAAGGGAAAAGGGAAACAATTCCAAGCAGCTGAGTTTCAAAGGACAATTAATTTGACATAAACGCGCTACACCATTGTGGGCGAATTTCGTAAGCTCAGCGCCACAGCGTTACTACAGCGGTACTACTGCTACTGCTACACCACAGCGGCCGTGCATTGTGTTCGTTGCAGTTATGATGCTATTTTCGAACGTCGCGATGTCATTTGTACGATCGACACTTTCAAGCCATATGACCACCCTACTGCCAGTGTTATGCCTATGCAGTAGAGTTGAAGTCAGCTTTATTCGCCGTTAATCGACTTTTTTTGACATCGGGATTCGAACCTGGAATCTTCAGCGTGACAAGCGATGATGCAACCACTACACCATGGTGCATCTTCTGCTTTTGAATTTGTCTCGCTTAGCTCTGCTAGCACTTATAACAACACCAACACCATCAGCGACATTAACCTAGTGAAATAAATTGCGTACTGGGCGTTTGAGATGGATATGAGCCCAATGCTCCGGCCCGCAGAGTCTTTGTATCAAACCCGGAGGGACAATCCAATAAAAGAACATCTCGCCTAAGAACACACACACAATTAGAAGGGGATCTCAATAGACTTGAAGTGTTCAACTGAAGGCAGTAAGTTAAGAACCGAACTAACTTGATTGTTGATTGAGCCTAAAGATCACCTCAAACTGTAGCGCCATCTACAGTAAGTAACTAACTTTTTCTTTCGTAAGAAAAAAGGTTGCAAACTTTGTTCACAGATGTCGCTTGAGATGGCTGAGCAATTCAAAATTCACCTGATATGGGTGCCGAGGCACAGAGACATTCCAGGCAACTACATGGCGGATGAACTCGCTAAGGAGGGCACAACTCTATCAATTCCTCCGGATAAGGGGAATCTGGGTATGCCTCTCGCCACCTGCAAATTGCTACTTTATAGAAACGCGATCAATTGATAGCACCTGTCTCATCACCAGGCAGATTTGGCCAAAGCTGGATCTCAAACGTTCCCACTGTCTCATCAGACGGAATAGATTGCTAATCAGCACCATAGTGGGTGTCATTACAGGACACTGCACCATCGGCAAGCATGCCTATAGGCTGGGCCTCCTTTCTAACGACTTCTGCAGAAGCTGCATGGATGAGGAGGAGGAGGAGGAGACGATCCTCCACCTTCTTTGTACATGCCCGGCTCTTGCAGCTCGGAGAAGAGTATGCTTAGGAGCCAGCTTCTTCAACAACCTTAGTGAACTGGCTGACATCAGCAAAGGCAGTCTCCAGCGCTTCATAGTAAGCTCCGGCTGGTTCTGCGGGTAGTGATCCTGGCGAAATACAGATCCTGGTGGTAACACAATGGACCTTATCTGGTCTAAGTGAGGTTGAAATTGCAGCACTAGGTAATCCTGCCGCATACATCACGCAAACAATAGTCCAAGAGATCACTGCAATGATCATTGCAAAAGTATGTTGTTGGTCCATGAATAAGATATCCTGAGCAGTAGTCTTTAAATTTTGCAAATGCATTTGCATCAGTATTGTGTTCATCTGAAAAATTGCACTTTAATTTGGAAAAAATCTTTGACATTAAATCTCAAACCGTTCGCTGTGTGTTAAGACTTTCCTGGCGATGCAGGGATTGCTGAAGTATATACAGCCGAAGCTTTGTAGACTCATTTTGAAGATCTTCCGCAGCAATACTAACCATAAGTATATCGCCAACTAAACACAACGGTCCAACACTTATCAGAATAAATAGGAAAGGTGAATAGCAGACAGAATTTGCTTTACTAAATGACCATAATATGAATGAAGCAAAGATATAATTCAAAAAGATCGTCCTGAACAGACCCAAGTAGGATGCGAACATAAACGTTGCGAAGTACTCATTCGATGCCTTCTTTAGTTTGTATATTTGTGTACAGATAAGAGCTATCCTTTTATAGTGGCGTTCCTTTAACTTGGGATTGTTTTTGATGAATTCGTTTAGGCGAAGGTAGCTCGATAAGAGATGTCCTTGAATCAGAATCCATTCAAAGAATACAACAGATAATACAATTCTATTCACTACAACCAAGGGCAGGTACTCCCAGAAAACGATTCTTATCCTGTTTGTCCTTAAGTAGGTTAAGAGTACATCCAGAAACAATGTGTAGAGCTTTATAAACCAAAACAGTTTTATTTTTCGATTCTCAGTAGCATTTTGGGAGTGAAATACACCATCAATGGTAAGGCATAAAGTCGCCTTTGCTTCTATGATTAATGTACGTTGTTGAAACAGCGAACCAAAGTTGACAAGAGTTTATGATTTCCATGACCATATCCTGTATCTCGATTTTGACATCCCTTTTTATGGTTTTCCTGAGTGCAATCACTTCAATAACAGTCACAATGACAACGCAGAATGTGATGCAGTGGCAGATCCAGGTAAGACAACTGCTGTAGATTGTTAAAATTCTTCTTTTCCTGAATTTTTGTTTGTCCTTGTCATATGTGAAGTTGAAAATACCCAAAAGTGTTGTCAGAAAGAAGGTGATTTTGAAAAGTCGCGGATACGATTTGAGGGACATTTTCGATTGAACAACACCGTTTGACTAACACTTTTTTGTTTGAGTGGAGTGTTATCCTGGGGCTCTTTCATATGCAAATAGGCTATCAAGTCTGATTGATATTTATGTAGATTAATAGGCACTAGGTATTGATGAGAAACAGTTCACTTATTCCGAGTGCCCTAATGGGCTTCCATTGGCTCTAGCTGCACGTTTATTTTTTTTATCAAAATATACTCTGCTCGTGTTAATATCACAAAGCTTATGAAATTCTGGTGGTAAATTTGACATCGAATGTCTGCAATCGCAAGAGACCCCCACAAGTTTTGTTGATTGAGGTTGACCTCCTAAGTTTTACCAGGAGAAGTGAAGGAAGAAATATCAACTTTTTATTATTGTTGGATCGAGAAAATACCTTAAGAAACGCCGCACAGACATGACGTTTGAAACTTTTACGAAAGATTAAAAAAAACTTGACAGTTCTCGAACAGAAGTTTGCAAAATGTACGCGGTTTCATTGGTCAATTTTGCAAACTTTTGTTCAGGCACTGTCAAGTTAATTGAAACAATAATTATTCTCCAACGACGACCAACAGATGGAAGCTAGTATTTTGTCCAAACTTTAATCTGACGGAGTAGTATCTGAACATCGCTTGCCACAATGTTGATACTGATTCTTTTCTCGAATATCTATCCAAGCTAAGTGTTGAAAGGTTTATAAGGAAATGGGTATTTTCCATACTTAAACTCAGAAAAATTAAGTCAAATCTTGGCAACAGTTGTTTAACCAAAGTCGTCGTCAGTAGAGCAACACCACAGGGCGGTGCTATTTCACCTATACCATGCCTTAAAGAAATAACAAAATCCTGGCTCCATAGTAAAAGATTCAAAGCAGAGATGTTTGCCGACTTTGGTAAGAGATGTTTGCCTTTATGATAAGTGGAATCGTAGATAAGGTGGAGCACAGGTTGTGGACCTAGTACTAATCTAAGTAAAACTAAACTATCGAACTAACGCCTCTATGGCCAATTACGCTCCCTTTCCTCAAAGCAAGTTATTTAGGAATAATCCTCGATTCAAAGCTAAGCTGATGCTAGATTGGCGACCCATTTCGAGCAGAACTTGGCAGAATTTTAAGAATGGACATAGGCACTTAATGCTCAGCAGTCTACTCCAACTGAGGCTCTTTTAAGATGTGATTATAAATCTTATCCTTTTTGATCAACTTATCAAAAATATTGCCTTGGAACGCAATCTTTGCTAAGCTCTACGAACATCCTGTATTCACTTCATAAGACATTTGGTCCCTTTGGCGATTCAACTATGAACAACACACAAACGCTCTGAACCGCAGTGGAAGAAAAAGATCTCGCCTTAGTTCGCGCCCACAAAAGGAGGCCACGAAGGAGACCTAAATGAAGTTGGAATGCGCAACTTTAGGCGGTTAGCTAAGAATCAAGCTAACTAGAGGGCTTTGTTGTTTGAGGCCCAGATTTACTATGAACTATAGTGCTACCTAAGTAAGTAAGATAAAAGAATCCGATACAGCAACCTTCAAGGATGGGCTGTGGGATTGGTGCCGAAATCCCAACATTCGGATTCTTCCAACGTCTTCCAGGGGATGTTGCTCCGTGAGGCATGCCGATCCATTACCCCTACATCCAAATATTGCATAGAAGCTGCAGTGAAGCAGCTATCAAAGCCATAGATTACTCTGAATTAGTAGCACATTGCAGCTAAAACCTCATCCGGTTCGGTTGTCAGTTTATGGTCAATCTCCAGGGGCTTCCTGTTTACAACAATATGAAGGGAAATTGCCGAGCTGATGGACTAGCCAAGCAAGGAATAAGCCTCCACAGATCCAAATTGAAAGAAGTTCGTTCACATTTCCCTGAGTGCTGTGAAAGATCAGACTTTCTTCGACTTTCTATCGAAGGCCAATGCTATGTAAAATAGCTTACACAGATGTCCCATAAAAGAAGATGTGGTCCTCTAGGGCAATACAGTAAAATTCCAGAACAGGGGTAGTGCAGATCTGTAGTGCTGTGCCAGTGCTGTGGCGATCTGTACGACGATTTATACGGGCCAATGACAAGTAGAGACCTATGCTGTCGAAGTTGTAATGATAGGAACGAGCAAGAAATTATACAACACTTCCTATGCGGATGGTTGTCACTACCCGCAGCTAGATTCAGAAAAATATTGAAAATTATGCAGCAGAGTTGCAAGGAGGGACTACTTTCAAGATTACTTCGAGGAAAACAATGCTCAAGATGTGCTCTTTACAAATCAAAACAAAGTTCACCCTTACAATGGTATGTACCGGTAGCTGTCAGTGAAAAAGACACTTAAGAATGTGGTTAACACTTGAGTCAGGGTAGCAAAAGCGACTGACGCGAACGACTTACGAGCTTTACAAGAGATCAAGAGTGTTGGGATTTAAATTCCAGGATTTCATCTTTAGAATTCTGCCACCAGTGTTAAAAGATTCCATTATCAACTCAAATGTGTCCTCTGACAAGTAGATAACATGCAAATCGAAGTGTAATGGATGAGAAGTAAAGGATTGCCAGAAGTGTAATCTGGAAAAGCGTTTAAATAAACACGTGCTTTTACAATATGTTGAGAATCACTGATGTAAATCAATTCAAATCGACCAAAGAGGCCTAAACGTTTTTGAAAATAATTTTTCTCAGTGTACACCACCGCACATAGTAACACCTCCATTATGGAATAAAATCGATATAACGCACTTTGCTTAAGCATCTCCGACAATCAACCGCAAAATATGTATCTCAGACGATAGAAGAGAAGCGGCCAACTTATAGCATTATGTATTGTTATTATTACTTGAATTTTTTTGTTTTGTTTTTCGTCGTATGAGCAACTGAAAATGCCATCCCGAAGCGAATTACATTTTCATCGTCGTCAGCACAAAACAGTTTATCGATTAACCATATAGAGATATCTTATGTGTGTTGTCACATTAGCCATTATATTTACATTCACGGCACATCCTCGAGGATATGGCATTTCTTTCAAAATTTATTTTTTCTCTTATTTTTTTGATTTGATGGCAAAAAACCCCAAAAAGAAACTTTTTTGTTCACACCACAACCACAAACAAAATGGGAGTCATCGATAAAGGAGATAAGCCCAAAAGAATGAATTGCTTTTTTTTTTTCTTTTCACGGAATTATAATTAAAGGAGATTCTTGTGGAATGACCTTATAGTATAGAGAATAAATTATATAGTACAAAATATCGTATTTCAATTGGAAGGATACCTCCTTTTTTGAATTTAGTTTGTCGTTCGTAAATTGGTTGATGTGTGTTTGACAAGAAAGGGTATAGATGCAAGGAAAATTGGTTTTAAAAATTACACTCATGGAATCACTCAAAAATATAAGTTTGCAAACTTGTATCAGACTGGTATCCATTCTGCATTTTTATCGACGGAGTAGAGGCCTGCAGCGATCAACTGGATGGAAAGTTTGAAAAGACTAAGGTAAACTCAGTTCTACTTAGAGTGAGTTCGACTATAGTAAAGGGACATCCAACAAGAGGTGTCATTTTAAATTCCCCGACATTGTTGATTTTTTCACATTCGACTTTTGATAAATAAAAACTAGGAGTTTATTAAATATCGATCGATACACACTCGCACAACGTGTAGGTAGGTTGAAACTGGTAAGCGTGCCAGAGACACAAGTAGCGCGGATGCGCCGTGTAGAAATAGTGAAAATTCACTACAAAATCGTTGAAAATATCGCGGAAACGTTTCGAACAGTTCGTACTGCTTTTGGTCATCATCAAGTGTCTTCTCGCTAAGCTATTATGAATTTAATCGATAAATTTGAACGTCTCGGACAGTTAAGTGATGTGAAGACTCCAAATCGCATTCGTCCGGTAAGGTTGACGTCTCATTGTCGAGTCTCTAATTCAAAGCGACAATAATAAAGAACTCAGATTCTTACTCTTGCAGAACATATTTGCTTACAGAGCGAAGTCAGAAAGGCGGTGTATTGTATGGGTACTCACTGCATAGAGAAGTTATTTTGGATGAGACTTTTAGAAGAAGAAAAGTGTAGCTTTTGAATCTAAACCCAAGTCGCCTCAAAAGCCTTACAAAAGTGATTGAGCAGCCCATGAATCCCGTAACGATTCAACTAATTGGAGTGTCTAACTGAATTTTCTCAAGTCAAGATGAACACTAACGTTTGTAAAAGACAAGTTACGACGAATACAACCTCACATTTGTCTTATATCTGTGGCTACAAGAAAAAAAAGCATAAGTCACACACAACACAATACGATTTACGTTGTTTTTCCTTGTGACCACAGATATGTAAACCAATATGATCCGTCTGTATAAAAGGTCTTGGAAGGATTTTAAGGCGTCGTCTCTATAGTGGAATCTAACCCCGAGAGACATCGCAGTAAAGAAATAACTCGCCTAAGGTGACGTGCACAACTGGGAGTGCCCAACTGGAGGCGGTTAGCTAGAAGCTTGTTGGTTGAGGCCCAGGTTCAGGCCGAACTGTAGCGCCACCTAAGTAAGTAAGTTAGAACTGGGCACATACAAATAGAGTGTACAATATTTTTTCTTTTCTACATTCCTGCAGCTCCTGCACAAATCGTTCGAGAACAGCCTTCCAGCGTATGGAACTGTTTGACCCAACTCAATTCAAAAACTGTTGAGACACCACATAACTTTCAATTTTGGAACTTTTTGTACATAAACAAGTAAACTAAACCTCTATAAGACACAAATCGCAAACAACTGGCGTATAGAGCTGGCTGGGTGCAGGCATGAAAAGTTTCGTTGGAATCACGGCCACTTCAGTCTATCGATAGCCAAGCTACCATTGAAGCTATTGATTCGGCCATTTTATCCTTACAACTCGGTAGGAAGAACTAAACCAATGAGTCACTCTCAACTGGGTAACCGGACACAGTAAAATCAAACGAAAAAGCTAACACACTGGCCAAGCGAGGATCAGCCCTTAAGGGCTCACTAGCACAAATGGTCAATATTCTGCTAAGAGCCGTTAAGGGCAATATTCACCATCACTTTTTAAAGGAGGCCAACCAAAGGTGGAATAGGCTAGATAACTGCGTCAGATCTGGTAAGACTTGGCTCAACTTACAAAAAAGCAAAAACAAATGAACTACTAAGCAGATCAAGACCAGATTTAGCAAGAATCGTAGCCACTAGTACAAGCCACTGGCTAATAGATATCTTTCACAACACCTTCTGCTCTCTCTTTTCCGCTTTCTGTGCAAATGTTCAACCCTGGCGAGTGTCAGAAAATGTACTCTAGGCAAACTCTTTTTCTACGGCCTGGAAGAGATATTCAAGAAAAGGATCGGAGAACTAATTCTTTTTCTCAACCTCACAGCCCGCAAATAACCAGGTTACACAGTGCATCTTAGAGTCTATTTTGAACCTCTCCCGACCTATCTACCTCACGCTTAACCAACGTCAGACTCCATTTCCAAGCTGTCAGTGGTGTTCCAGTGAAAGAAGAATGAAAAACCAACTTCCTAGGTCTAATGCTTTGACCTTGTTTTACTCCTTGCAAAGAATACACACAAGTTTGAGGCGCTTGTCAGCTCTGACTGTACTGCTTCAGATCTAAACATGTATTGTTCATCTGTTTGATGACGTCTTCAAATTCAATGCAAAGTATAGGCCACAGCAGTCGTGCAATTTTAAAATTTACAACACTTTCCCATCTTATCCGGTCAATAAATTGTAGCTAACCTCAAGGCGTTTTGCCTTTTGACTTCGTGTTTATCAAGTGGAAGCTGAAAAGATACACAGATGTACATACTTAAGGTTGAATCGTATTGATAATGTAATTTATGGTCTCTCTTTAGCTGTAGATAGCAGCTTTCTACAGTCTTCTCTAGACCAAGTATCCATTCCACCGATAGCATTCCCATAAATTAATTTAAAATATTTTCGCCACCCACATTGATTTCAATTGGTAGACTTTCTTGCTGGACCCACTGCCCTAAGTTCCACATCTCATTATGCTGTGTTTTCTCATTAAACTTAGCCAAACAAAAAGGCTACGACCTCCTCCATCCACCAGGGGCTTTTGTTTTGTTTGGCTTTGGATAATATTCCAAATAGCTCCACCAAACTGCTGTTGCTACTACTACAACTACTACTGCTGCAGACACCCTCGATTAACCCTTTAATTAATTTCATTCCTTGTGATATGGACCGACGAAGCACACACACACACGCCCCGATAGAGAGTGGAAAACCCGCTCAAGTTAATTGCTTTAAATTAAGCGAAGCGATAATGCTAAAAGATAAATATTGAGAAAGTGTTTCCCGCCTTTCGTCTGGTGTTTCCTTAAAATTTATGTTAAACTCCGACACACACACACAGCAAGATGAAACAATAAAATTTGTTATTTGTCTCTTTAACCCATTTATAGTGTTTTTTTTTTTTTTCTTAAATTTTTTAATTTTTTTTATTTTATTTTTTTGCTTGTTGTCTTGCTGTAGCGCTTAATTGGACGAATCATTCAAATTGACTGGTCATTTACATTTTGACAAATGAGATGAAAACGGTTCTTGTTTCGTTTCGCTTTTATGTGCATTCTTTTCCTTTTTTTTTCGACAGAAAATTCGTCGTTGGAATTTTGAAAAAAAAAAAAAAAAATACATCAATCCGTTGAAGGTTTTTTGAAATGAATTGACCTTTTCATCATGGAACCGCCAATCAAGAGGCATCAGCATCACACCTCTGGGACCGATGGACTGTATAATGAACTTGGATGCTTTTCTTTTTTTTTTGGTGGGGAAAGAAATGTTCGCCTTGATATTGTTTTAAATTACTCGTTTGTTGACGCGAGATTAAGCTGTCGATAATTAATGAGTATTTGATTGTAAGCACAGCGATTAATTTCAAATTATAACCCTGTTGGCCGGGACCAAGTCTCTAAGCATTTTATTGATAAATGCCGAATGAAAAATGTTCTAGGAATCTGCAAAACAGTAGGTTAGGTTAAAGTGGGTGCTTAGACAAATAATAGGTCCGTTGGAGCTCCTAGGTGAAGTTTTATTTTGCGGGAGAGAGCTGCGCAGGTTCAAAGGAAGAAGATACTAGTGTCTTCTTTTTCTTAGTCCATTGATCTGGGCGAATTGTCAAGCAAGCAACCGACAACCGTCCTACAATTCCTCGGAACTCGGGATGGTTCAGGGAGGCCAACACTGCTCCTCTCTAGTTCAACAATCTGTCCCATTTATTTTAGGTATCCCACACCACATCGGGGAACACAACGGATCCATTAAGATCCGAGTGAGGCTGTATATAAATGCAACCATCCCTACAACCTAACCTAACCTAGTCCATAGAGCTTCTACAGAAATCCATGAAGTATAGGCCAAGCCTTGTTGCATGCTTACCTATTAGATGGTGTCTAGTGATGACACCTTTGGCTGTCTTAGAGCGTTCAGATTAAGCTTTGGCCAAATTTGTTTTGTCGCTATGCACGTTGTCCCATTCATCCATATAAAGTTTGTTCATTTGATATTCGAAAATACAAGACGAGGTTTAATTCGGTTAGGAGATTTATTTGGGTCACTGGACTCTAATGAGCTTGTTTGGTAAGATTCAGAAGAGAATAAGCCCGCTCTTCGGGTAGGGCTTAGAATATACCCGAGGTAGGCATGCCTGTCGTAAGAGGCGACTAAAATCCAATCTCCGTATACCGAGTATATAGTGTATACAAAAAATGCAATGAACAAAACGAAAAGATATAATACCCCAGGTGGCAGTCCAGCTTTACTGGAAAATCCACCCTCTTCGGAGGTCGGCTCTACGGATTCTGGGGAGAGCCACTTATTGCAATCCAATGACCCTTTTTCAAAAAGCTCAAGGGTATCTCGATCTCCTCCACCAAGATCGAATAACTCCGGGAAAAGAAGTCCGCCGGGAGCGCCAGCGCGCGAAAAACGGGACTCAGAGAATTATAAAAGCTTCGAGGAAGAAAATAAAGCACTCCGAAACAAGCTTAACGAAATGGATCTACTCTATCAAGATCTTAAGAAAGAGATAGACTTATTAAAAGAAGAAAATAAGTTCCTAAGGGAAACACATTTGCAGAAAGAACGCGAATGTACTCCAACACGCTTAGCTATTCCGGAATACCACACCGACGAAGAAGAGCTAGAACGCGAAACGAATCGGGTCCCAAAGAAAAGACCTAGTAAGAAACGAAGAGCCGGTTCTTCGCCCGAAGTCGAACCCCTTAGAGAAGATAATCATAAAGAACCGCAAGAAAAACAACTTCGAGCGCAATCTCGTCCACCGCCACCAATAAACGTCGTCGGGATAGCGGAATATAATATGTTGCACAGCCTCCTCAAAGAAACGTTAACGTCGAAATTTAGGGTTACATCTTTGAGGAATAATGCGTGGAAAATTAACGTCGATAACCACGACGACTACCGCAGAGTATCCCAAAAGCTTAATACCGAGAAGATCCAGTGGTATAGCTTCGAAATTAAGTCAGAAAGGCCACATCGTGTTGTAGCAAGGGGACTCCACCCCTCATGCACCAAAGAAGAAGTTATGAACGACCTTCAAGCCAAAGGCTTTAAAATTCTTGATGCCGTTAATATCATCAAGAAGGAGAAGCAACAATCGGAGATAGACAAGGACATCTTGATAAGACGTGGACTTCCGCTTTTTATGCTTACCTTCGATAAGTCTGATAATATCGACGATATCTACCGAATTAAAATTATACTAAATATCGTGGTCAAAATTGAGCCCATGCGTAGAAATATAAGAATAATTCCGCAGTGCAAACGTTGCCAAGGATTTAATCACACGCAAATGTATTGCAAAAAAGAACCGCGATGTGTTAAATGCGCCGGAAATCATCTCTCCCAAGACTGTGGAGTAAACAAACAAACCTCCGCAACCTGTGCGAATTGTAAGGGAAAGCATCCGGCAAATTATAGAGGCTGTGAAGTAGCTAAGGAGTTGCAAAAACGGAGAGATGCGCTCCTAAAGCCTCAGAATACAAAACCGCTAACTAAATCAAAGCGTAAGACCGCTCAGGAGAAAGTACTCAAACCAAAACCACCGGGTTCTGAGCGCAAAAAGGTGAGAGAAAGAGTGACAACAGAAAAGTCCTCGACACCTATTCCGAAAAGAAACGGTACTGGAAAGTTACCATTAGAAAAGCCATCGGGTAATGGTCCTCGGACAGCAGGAGTGCAGACTTACGCTCAGGCCGCGGCATCCGAAAAACCAAAAAACGCCGAAATTTCTACAGACCCTGTTTCTCACGTTTTCTCAGTTATTCTGTCCAAACTTGAAGAGCAAAGCAAAATAAATACAATTATTCTCGATAGGTTAGTTAAGCTCGAAAGTAATTCACGGAAAACGCGTACTTCAACTAGAATATGAATGAAAAACGAATGATAAAAATATGTACTTGGAATGCAAACGGACTTTTGCAAAAACTCGATGAATTGGAAATATTCATGCGTGAAAAAGATATTGACATTTGCTTGATTACTGAAACCCACGTGAAAAATGGATCGCATTTAAAAATCAAAGGCTATAATGATTTCCACGCTTGTCACCCCTCGGGGAAAGCGAGAGGCGGATCATCTTTGTATATTAAAGACTGCTTAGAACAATTCGAAGACCTGAAGATAGAGCTTGAAACCTTGCAACTGTGCACAATTAGAGTTAAAAACAATCAGCGTACTCTTAAAATCGCATCTATCTACTGTCCTCCGCGTTACACGCTAGAAAAAAGTGATTTTACTAATGTGTTTAAATCGCTGAAACCTAATTTCATTATTGGCGGCGATTTTAATGCGAAACATACGTTCTGGGGTTCTAGATACATCTCGCAAAAAGGAAGAATACTCTATGGGGCAGGTATGGAGTTCAGCTGTGATTTCCACTCGACGGGCAAACCGACTTACTGGCCAGCTGATCCTTCGAAAATACCTGACCTGATCGACTTTTTCGTTGTGAAAGGAATATCTACAAATCACATAAAAGTTGAAGAGAGCTTTGATCTGTCGTCTGATCATTCCCCAGTTATTTTGACATTGAGCGAAAAACTAGCCTATAACCTAGAGCCAGCGAGACTTACTGGTAGAACAACAAACTGGGAAGGCTTTAAGAACGAAACTGAAGAGAATACTGTACTGAGCGTTCCACTCACGACACCCTATGAACTTGAGGTGGAAGTTGACCGCTTCGTTGAGATCATACAGCTTGCATCCTGGAATAATACGCCCAACCCAAGGAAAACGCCGGACAAATTCGGTTTACGATATCCTCCGGAAATAATTGATTTGGTCAGAGAAAAGAGGAAAGCGCGTAAAAAATGGCAACAGAGTCGTGCCCCGCAACACAAAGCACATTTGAATCGATTGTCCAATTTGTTGAAGAAGACAATTGGGGATTTTAAGAACCGTGCGATAGGCTCTTACCTTGAAAGTCTTACAGCGAAAAAAGATTCCAATTACTCACTTTGGAAAGCTGTAAAAGGCACCAAAAGGCCCAAAATCCCCTCGCCGCCTTTAAAAATAAATCAAAATGAATGGGCAAGGGAAGATAAAGAAAAAGCGAACGTTTTTGCCACTCATCTGGAAGAAACCTTCAAACCGCACGATGGTCAAGTGGTTTACGACGACATTAACAGGCCGGAATTACCGTCTGACGATTTAATACTCAGAAGTGCAACGCTAACAGAACTTAAACAGGAGATCGTGAATTTAAAACCTAAGAAAGCTCCTGGTTATGATTTAATCACCGGAGAAATTCTCAAAGCTTTACCTAGGAAAGCACTAATCAAGCTTCTCCATATAATGAATGCCGCACTCAGATTAAAACACGTGCCGAGCCAATGGAAAGTTGCGGAAGTTATAATGGTTTTAAAACCAGGAAAACCGCCAAATGAGGTAAAATCGTACAGACCAATCTCGCTTCTTCCAATCATATCCAAAATTTTCGAGAGGCTATTACTAAGGCGCCTTCAACCGGTTATAGAAGGAAACAGTCTTATCCCTGACCACCAGTTTGGGTTCAGGAGTAAGCATTCGACGATTGACCAGGTGCATAGAATTACTGACGTAATCGAGAAAGCACTAGAAGAAAAAAAGATATGCTCAAGCGTATTTCTTGACGTCTCGCAAGCCTTTGATAAGGTGTGGCACGATGGCCTTAAATGCAAACTACGACAAGTTCTCCCTGTATGCCTATACGATATTCTAAAATCGTACCTCGGGAATAGACTCTTCCGTGTTAGACATGGAAACGAATACTCGGAGCTTAAAGAAATTTCGGCCGGCGTACCGCAAGGAAGCGTTCTTGGGCCGCTTCTCTATCTGTTATATACTCGTGATATACCGAAAGAAGATGGCACTACCCTTGCTACGTTTGCCGATGACACCGCTATCCTTGCAGTAGGTAAAACAGTCGAAGAAACGACTGCAAAACTGCAAAGCGCACTGAATAAAGTTAACGAATGGACGAGGGACTGGCGGATTGCCCTCAACGAAACTAAATCTGTCCACGTGAACTTCACATATAAAAAAACGAATGACTTGCCAATTTTTCTAAACTTGGCCCAAATACCCTTTGCTAACGAAGCCAAATATCTGGGAATGACACTAGACGCAAAACTGAAGTGGAATTCCCACGTGAAAATGAAACGCAAAGAACTCGAAATCAAATATAGAGAAATGTACTGGTTACTCGGAAAACATTCCCAGCTCAGTACCGAGAACAAACTGCTTCTATACAAGCAAGTGCTAAAGCCGGTATGGACCTACGGTATACAACTTTGGGGTTGTACCAAGAAAACGAATGCGAATATCATACAAACATTCCAAAATAAAGTGCTTAGAGAAATTGCCCAAGCACCGTGGTATTCCAGAAACGACGATATCCACAGAGATCTCGGAATTCCTGCAATCGAAGCGGAAACTAGAAGCTTCGCGCGAAAACATAGAAACCGAATAATGGGACATGTTAACAATACAGTCCTAGCTGTTTTGGATGATAGCAATTTATTTCGCCGACTACAAAGAACAAAACCTTGCGACTTGGCGAGATAAGGACTAACCGCGATTAAATTGCGGAACATGCAGGATCTTTCATTGGAAAGTAACCTGCCAAACGTTTTATTTCGTGATAAAAAAATTGCTTGATAAGTTTTAACTTAGTTGCAATATCGAACGAATTTAAATCGAAGGGAGGTGTTTTTAGTCAGTAGGAATCTGACACTACTATGAGACACTATCCTCATAGTGTCTATGTAAGATTTTCACCTACCCTCGGGGAAAAAAAAAAAAAAAAAAAAAAAAAAAAAAAAGAAGAGAACTTCTCCGGCCTTGAACGGACGTTAGGTTTGCCCATATCTTCGGTTAAGGCTTCTATCGTTCGTTGGGTTTCTAGCAAACACAACTGTAGGTGGCATGTCTCTTCAAGATGCAAGCTGCCAAAACGAATATTTCCCAACGTCTGTAAAAAGTCTGCAGCACTCTTGCTGTCGCGGCAGAAAAGACTGCAGACTACTTATTGGCGTTATTACGGGACATTACGCCTTGCCAAACATCTCTACGCGTAAGGCTCAAGTGACGACGACACTGCAGAACACTTCTTTTGTGATTTCCCTGCCTTTGCTTGTATCATGTGCCAGATTTTTGGGGCTGATGTGATGAGTGCTGGTAACCTAAGCTCCTTATTGCTTAAACTTTTACCCGACTTTCGTTGGAAGGCGGTGAAATGACAGTCAAAGGGTGGTACTTGCTGGTAGTATATACAATGGACCTGATTTTGCGGCTGAGTGTAGGACCAGAAGTTGGATTTTCCTTTCCACTACAAGTCGAATATATCTCAAATAATTAAGGGAGTCGTGGCTCCCGAATTGATTAGTTCTTTTATTGGCTTCAATGCTCCCATCATCTTTGACGTATTTTGGGTTTATACAAGGTTCTTACTATGGTTATCATTGCTCTAATACCTTGGAAAACATCTCACGCTGTGCATTAAAACTAATCTTCAACTATTTACTTGGAAAGTGATAGCAGGCTACCGTCTTTCGTAAACGGATGCCTTCGCATCGCCTACGGATCTTTAAGGCAAATCCTATCTTAAATGAAAATCTTAACTTGAGAACGAGTCAAGGGTCTGTAAGTGAAGAAAGTGGTCGACATAAGCAGCTGTACTGGTGAACAATTAAAGAGAACTTGAGGACCTTGGGGATGAGTTCGAGAAGCTTGAAACACTGATGTTGACGACCTATGTCGCTCAATGACCAACAATCGACCGAAGGAAATCAGAAGCAAAAATCAGACTACACTCACTGTCTCATGCAAACTGCGAAACTTTGGAGTAACTAGTCCGAAACTAAATGGCCAGCACTTAGGAATGAACGATGGTGTAGTGTTTTGAAGACCTGTCCTGACCTAACCTCTTCTAGTACTTCTTCTTCCCTCTCCATAAGAAGACATTGCTGTGGTAAAAGAAGAATGAACGGGTTTTTAAAGGTCGAACTTTTCTCATTGATACAGTAAGCCTGAGGGTTACAGTTGACATAACTTTAAAACAATTCAATCAGCCACTAGACTATTGGATTGCAAGCAAGATACATGCTGAGAAACTTCCTTTACCTCAGTCTTGTCCCATGCAAAACATCGACCACCTACGTTCTTCTTAAACTTAAGGCGTTACTCTGACACAAAATGCAAGGGTTGTAAACCGTATCCGCAATTAGAGGAAACTCTACTCTACTCCACTCTACACCTTGAGATTTATAGATACTCTCACTAAATGGAAACAAAACTCAATTGGGCGGCATAATGATTGTGTTAACAAAATATGTTTCTAATTAATTATGAATTTCCAAACTGACGGCGAGCGCGGTAATGTGTTCGCCCACACCTTAAACAGTAATTTCAACGCCAAATATCTTGTTGTCCACTCCCATTTGTCGGCGTCCATTTCCTCCACCTGCATTTAAGTAACGGCACCGTCTACCAAACCAGTAGTCAGACATTATACAATATGTCGCTCGTGTCTCTCCCACATACACACACATACACAGAAGCTTTCCTCAAATATTTGTATAATACAACATTTCGCCACCAAACACCGTAATCCAATCAAATTAATTAACACTAAATACCGTCTCATCCGCCACCCGCCATCAGTTTTGGTTGAAAAATAATGGACGCCATTAGCCCCGGCAGTAGTTCGATATCTTTTCCATAAGCGAGTTAATATTGATTTATGGGCGAAACTCAATGCCAAGGCGCGGAACTACACCCAAAAGTGCTTACAGCGGTCTCTCCAGTGTATCCCAGAGAATTTAAAGAAAACACCAAGCTTCCCAAGAGCTCAACTCAATATCTACTCAAATTGCTAGGCTTCCCGCGATTGATCCGAAATGAAGCCCAACCCATTTATCAGATGCATAAAATTAACATGCATCACACAGATGAGAGGGTACACTCGAGAAATCGGTTCCCGTGTATACTGTAATTGAGTGCTATTCATGGCTCTGGAATTATCCGAGAAAAGCAGTCATAAAGTACATTAACGACACCCGGTCTCTGGCTCTGGTATTCTGACCAGCATTGGAAGCGTGTCAATGAAATGACCCAACCCAATCAGTCCTAGGTGCTTAAATGGGATTTTCAATTAATTAATAATTAATTAACGAGATAAGAAGCGACTTAAGTAAGAGGGATTCTTTTGGAGCACGATGTTGGGTTTGTTTTAAAGGTTCGTGATCTTCTGATGTGTGTGCTGTGCACACGAGAAATCCGGGTCGATGCAACCAAGCATTTGCCTGACATTGTTTGATTGGTTTTGTAAAAGGTTTGAATTGCCACGACCCGACCTGGTGATTTGGGCCAATTAGTGACTGCTTACACATAACCTTTTTCCTTTTTTTTTTGGTCTAATTAGTTGTGAAGTTAACGGGCGCCAGAACAGAGGTCTTTTGTGTGGTTTCTACGATGGTCTCGATTTTTATCGCATTTTGGACATAACCTTGTTTCGAGGGTCGTCTGATGCAGATTCGACGACTTATCTATAAAGAGAATCTAGAACCGTGCTCGGTTAAGTTTTGACTGGATGTTTCCAACAATGGAATGCTATACTCCTCAAGAATTCGGAAGTTTGTTTGGAACTGTTCGTCGGTCGTCGACTACGAAAACAATTTTTTTTTTTTCCCGAGGGTAGGTGAAAATCTTACATAGACACTATGAGGATAGTGTCTCATAGTAGTGTCAGATTCCTACTGACTAAAAACACCTCCCTTCGATTTAAATTCGTTCGATATTGCAACTAAGTTAAAACTTATCAAGCAATTTTTTTTATCACGAAATAAAACGTTTGGCAGGTTACTTTCCAATGAAAGATCCTGCATGTTCCGCAATTTAATCGCGGTTAGTCCTTATCTCGCCAAGTCGCAAGGTTTTGTTCTTTGTAGTCGGCAAAATAAATTGCTATCATCCAAAACAGCTAGGACTGTATTATTAACATGTCCCATTAGTCGGTTTCTATGTTTTCGCGCGAAGCTTCTAGTTTCCGCTTCGATTGCAGGAATTCCGAGATCTCTGTAGAAATCGTCGTTTCTGGAATACCAAGGTCCTTGGACAATTTCTCTAAGCACTTGTAATGTTTGTATGATATTCGCATTCGTTTTCTTGGTACAACCCCAAAGTTGTATATCGTAGGTCCATACCGTCTTTAGCACTTGCTTGTATAGAAGCAGTTTGTTCTCGGTACTGAGCTGGGAATGTTTTCCGAGTAACCAGTACATTTCTCTATATTTGATTTCGAGTTCTTTGCGTTTCATTTTCACGTGCGAATTCCACTTCAGTTTTGCGTCTAGTGTCATTCCCAGGTATTTGGCTTCGTTAGCAAAGGGTATTTGGGCCAAGTTTAGAAAAATTGGCAAGTCATTCGTTTTTTTATATTTGAAATTCACGTGGACGGATATAGTTTCGTTGAGGGCAATCCGCCAGTCCCTCGTCCATTCGTTAACTTTATTCAGTGCGCTTTGCAGTTTTGCAGTCGTTTCTTCGACTGTTTTACCTACTGCAAGGATAGCGGTGTCATCGGCAAACGTAGCAAGGGTAGTGCCATCTTCTTTCGGTATATCACGAGTATATAACAGATAGAGAAGCGGCCCAAGAACGCTTCCTTGCGGCACGCCGGCCGAAATTTCTTTAAGCTCCGAGTATTCGTTTCCATGTCTAACACGGAAGAGTCTATTCCCGAGATACAATTTTAGAATATCGTATAGGCATACAGGGACAACTTGTCGTAGTTTGCATTTAAGGCCATCGTGCCACACCTTATCAAAGGCTTGCGAGACGTCAAGAAATACGCTTGAGCATATCTTTTTTTCTTCTAGTGCTTTCTCGATTACGTCAGTAATTCTATGCACAAAAACAATTGAGCGCTTAGCGGAACTATAGTAGATGGAGAAGTCATTCGGAAAGAGCTCTAGAGTAGGTTTAGTTAGGTTTGGTAATAGGGTTAATAGGAAAGGAAGTCCTATCTCCGCCACACTCTCGCTAGAGGTTTAAGCCCCCCTTACTAGGAACCATAAGCCTATGTTCTATCGAGCCAGTCTGAGGCGCGGATAAATCTGTGTATATCGACCACAGACTTGTCGGACAGTTCTTCTAGGTCCTAAGAGAAGTGTCTTCCTAGGGTTTTGGATCTTTTCTGGCAGAGCCACATCCCCTGCATATGTCATTCGTGTTCCATCCCAGTCTTCTTGTTAAGCATATTATGCCCGGTGATGATACCTATTAGAGAAGATAGAGATTATTTGTCCATTTGCAGGATTCTATCACTTGCAGTCTTTTGGATTTTGCTCCCAATCTTCTGTTTGAGGTAACAGGGTGGAATTTTAGCGGTGATATCAGCTTGGTCGAGGTCTAATGAAGATACTTCCCTTGCCAGCTCATTAGCTGTCTCGTTCCCAAACACCTCTCGTGGCCAGGGACCCAGCAGAGTCTTACATTGTGCTGCCTGTCAATAAACCGTAGCTCTTCACGACAGCAACTTACAAGCTTCGATTTTACTTCTACGGCAGAAATCGCTCTTATTGCCGCCTCGCTGTCGATGAAAAAGGCAATATCATCCCGTGGTAATGCCTTCATTGCAACCTGTTGGGCAGCTGTTGTCACTCGGAAGACACTGCTATGGTCCGGGTGTCTATCCGAAACGGACAATCCAAGAGTCTAACTCTAGAGTAAATTGTTTACTTCAGAGGCTGTCAGATAATTCATCAATTTCTCAAGATGTAACACAGCAAGTGATGTAGGTGAAACCAGTTCTTTGCCTAGAGGGGTCTCCTCATTCTCTATGCATAGTCTACAGGTAGCTGTGATGGGTTAAAGTCCCTTACTTACTGCATAAAATGGTTCCGGACACTGGTCCGGCCAGTGAGTCAACCATCGTAACCTATATGATCCAGTTCCAGATGACGCGCCAAATATTGAAATCACAAACCTAAAGTCCATTTTGAAGTCCGAAGGACAGGTTTTGAACTTTTCCAAGTCTTCCCTTGGGGGAATGAACTAAGTAATTCCACTTCAAACAATACATAGTTAGGTAGCGTATCCTCTTTTGACAAGCTGAATTCGCTGCTTTGTAGCTAGAAGTGAAGCAGACTAAAGTGACCACCAGGGAGATGTAGAGAGCCGACATTTTTCTTAGATTGAAAAGTCTACGCAAACTTAGTCTATCCTTCATTTCTTGAACGAACTTGTACTTGTGAATCCAAACTAGCATTGAGAGATGCAGTGGGTGTGAAGTGCAGACAGTTTCTCATACCGATTCCAGGCAGGCAATGACTTGCGTAAGCTTTGTCCACTAGACTCGATATCTGCATCACTAAGGAAAGGATATCACACATATATTTTGTGAAGGCCGAGCTAATGCTCGCGCTTGACTAAAATACTTTTAATTCTTCAGTGAGATGAACGATGGAGGAAGATTATGTTACATCAGAACGGCCAGATTCTGACGGGCAAGGCCGGTAGTCAGGTGCGACGAGGCGTCCCCTGACTTAACGATGACTAGACAGGACGACAGGCTAACTTTCCTCTACGGGACATAACATTTTGTGATTGGAAACCGGCAAAGGGGCTATTTCCCAGTGGCAATGCCAAAGGAGATAGTAACGATTGGGAGGGCGTCACCTGGTGAGTCTCGGAAATGAGACGAATTTGTACGATGGAGCGACAATGAAAGAGGATGTATAGAGACAGCTTAGATTTGTTTTAAGTAGAAAAGACTTAGGTTCGGGTCTTAGCTTACTGAATGCTGGACGATAAGTAAGACAGCGGAGCAGATCTTGGGATTCTTGGAAAGAAAAATTCTACGTCGAATATTTGGTCCAGTCTGCGAGGAGGGCGAATGGAGGAGAAGATAAAACCGCGAGCTCTACGAGCTGTACAAAGAAGGCAAAATAGCTCGGCCACATCGAGCGAATGTACGAGAATACTCCAGCAAAGAGGATCTTTGAATCCCAGTCACCTGGTTCACGAAGAAGAGGCAGCCCGAACCTTCGGTTTAAAGATCAGGCAATCGCGGGCGCCAGAAACCTTGATCTAGTAAACTGGAAGCAGCGTGCCCGGGACCGTAAAGGATGGAAAGCGGCATTATTTCAGACTCAGACCCTCCAAGGGTCGCTGGCCTGATAACTAGGTAAGAAAGGGTCTTAGCTTAAGGTTTAGGTAAGCTTAGGTTTAGATTAGGATAGAAAGGAAGCTTTAGTTTCCCCATTCCTTTCGTTTCCCTCTGTATGCGCACAGCTCCGTTGCGTTGGATTCTTCTTTCGTCTCTTCTCTACTTTCCTATCTTTTGGAAGTCCGTCCGTGGTCTGAGTAGGGTATTAGAGATCCTCTTTTTTCTCTTCTTTTAGATAGTTTTGGCACGATACAAGTGTTCGAGTGAGGGGAGACAGGAACTTATTCCGTCCGACGAACGAATTAAGCCTTCCAATCGCGAGCGTGCATCCGTCCCCTCACCTGTACCGAAGGAGATGCCTCCGTGGTCTGACCCTGGCTCATAACATGCTTCGTAAAAAGTAATAAGGTTTCTTTCAGGGATAGAGGCCTAGTGTTCTCTGACTTCTTTGCCTCACAACCCGTTATCTTGATCCGTTGTTCTGGTTTATGTTTGCTGTCAAAGGGCAAACATCGTTCACCACAAATGTCAAAATCAGTTGTCAAAGACTTATCACCCTGAATGAACAACTGTTTGATATTGAAACCTAAGGCGTCTTAGTTCATTCCGACTGGAGAACTTCAAAGCTTCCATTTACATTTTGTTTGAAATAAAAAATAATAGCCTCTAGTCGGCTTGAAACAGTGTGCTACTGCTATGTCAAGCCAATCACGAAAGCATATCAAATTATCAATATTCATCAAATGACGTAAATTTGTAAGGGAATTGGTTCCATAATTTCTCCCCGACGACACGGCCGGGTATCGATAGCACGATATTTCCTAATCGGCAAACCACAACCAAAAACTTCTTCTCATGAACCGTGGAAATTGATGTGAGACGGATATTCATATCTGATAAGTATGCAAATGGCTCTGAACGATGCCATATGTTTTTAAATTTCCACCAAACAGTCATTCGATCCAAATTCCAATTGACACATGCCCTGCGGCTATGACTTTTATATGCCGAGAGTGGATTTGGAAAGCCTTCTCGTTGACAAGAAGGCAGGAAATCACCGCAGCTAGTCTAAACTACCCGCATACCGAACTAAGTCTGTATTTTCTCTTTTTCTTCTTATTAACCAATTTCTCACCACACATAGAAATTTACAATCAAGTAGCTTCTACCTACTTACGTGGTGTTTTGTTTAACCCAAAGATAACAATACCTCCAACGAAGACCGCGATATAACACTCCAGGGAGCCAATTTTCTTAGAATTTTATATCTTTTGATTGCTTTATCGAAGAAAAATTTGAATTTTCTTCTCTTTGTCTATCGAAATTTGAAAAAGATAATGTATTTCGATAAATTGTCGGAATTTCTTTGTTTTGAATTTTTGGAAATTTATAGGGTGACCTATGGAAATGATTGAAGTGTAACAAGTGCAAATGTAAAGTTTGAACATTTGCAAGAATGTGAGAAGATTTTTTTCAATTTTGTCCTTAAAATCATCACGAAGGAGTGATGAAACAAAATTTGTATTATTTAAGTGGGGTGCCACAAGGTTCGGAATTAGGTCCACTCTTTGTCACATAAAAAATGAAACCGTCTTTTATCGCAGCTTCTTGCAAATGAAAAGGGATAGAGAGATGATTTATGTAGCGTTAGAAAGAGGAAGAAACCCCACAACTGACTATAATAATATTCAGGTTCACTTTCCGGAAAGGTCAGAATGGAACAATAACGTACCCCTATCAAATAACCAAGTATCGATCTTCACCGACGGCTCCAAGATGGAGTGTGGCATTGGAGCAGGTGTCTTCTCAGCGGAACTGAACGTATCCAAATCGTACCGCCTCCCAGACTCTTCGAGTGTCTTCCAGGCGGAGGTACTAGCGATTAGAGAAGCCTGCAAAATACTTAGCCTCAGCCCTACTACCTCAAACAGCATAGGAGTCTTTATTGACAGCCAGGCTGCCATTAAAGCGCTCCATTCACTTTCTTCGTCCTTTAAATTAGTTGAACAGTGTAAGGAAACTATAACACAGGCAAACGCTCGGTTCAACATCACTCTCCTTTGGGTTACCGGCCATAGTAATATAGAGGGGAACGAGAGGCGACGCGTTAGCCAGATGTGGTTCTATCCTGGATGCCTCTTTTGCGGAGTCAGTTTGCTCCCCGATGGGACTCATCAAGGGCAAAAATTTCCAAGACTTTCTCTCTATTGCCAACTCTAGGTGGAAAAGTATAGCAACCTGTGCCATATCCAGACAGATTTGGCCCGCATACAATAAAAACAGAGCGAATGACCTGAACCGCATCGAGACAGCAAGAATCACAGCAATTAGCACGGGCCACTGGCCAATTGGTCCACACGCTGCCAAGTAAGACATCCCGTTCTGCCGTAGTTGCGACAATTCACACGAAAAGGAAACGTTATTCCACTTTTTCTGTGACTGCTCAAAATACTGAACCGATGCCAGGTAGAAGACGTCAGGGAATGCCGCAAAATTTACTCAGGCAGCATTGGAGCCTTCTTCTTCTCGGAGACAGGACATTTCCGTGTCGCACAAGCTTATTAACGTTGGTATAGTAGGCATTGGACCAGATATCAGTGCCGATTGGGCTTGGGGCAGAAAAGTAAAGTAGATGCCGATATAAGAGACTTTGAGTACTTGGCTTATTGCAAGTGTACTGATGACACATTCTGCGCTACAAGTCAATAGCGTTTTCGGACATGTGCAGCAGACTCTGGATCAATCTTGAGTCTCATCATCCCATCGCAAGTGGCCGTATTCCACTTTTGTTTTTTTTTCTGTCGGGGTGGTGGCCGTATTACACTAGTTGTCAGGCGTTCATCATTTGCATTTACGTCTTAGGGTCTCTCCTGCCATCGGCCTCACAAAAGTAGACTTCGTCTTTGCTGTGTACCGTGACACAGAGACATTCCAGGAAAATATAAGGCTGACGAACTCGTCCGATATAGAACAACTGCATATACCTACCCGTCCTACCAAACAACGGAACCTTAGCTATACCAATCGGTACATGTGACAACTACAACTTAATATTAAGCGGAGGGCCTATTTTGCATCTAATAAGGGGATTGAGCAAGGCCTTAAGGACAGCCTGACATTGCTTTTCGCAATGCAGCTCGCAGTCATAGGAATTTCATAAATCTTCACTTGGGAGACAGACGCATGTATACCTAGGGGGAAGTGAAGTCTAATGTTGTCGCTTTTGATAAAGACTCCTGCGGCTTACTGCCCGAGTTATACAGAGCAGCTGCAGATGGCTTAATCTAGAGCACACACCAACTCATTTCGAAGATTCAGTCAGATGAGTGTATCGTTTGCCTAATCCATAAGAAAGGAGATCGTCAACTACATAGGCATCGGTCCTCTAAGCAGGGCGTACATCTTATTAACGTGTGAACGCTTGAAACCGTGTGAACCTTTTGCCACCAATCTGATGGGCTCGTATCAGTATAGTCTACATTCAAACAGATTCGGCTGATCCTGGAGAAAACCCAAAAAGTCCAAACCGATAATCATCGTCTTTTTATCGATTTTATGGCGGCAGCATTTATAGAGGCAAGCTATACAGGGCCATGTCTAGTTCTAACATCCTTGCCAATCTTATCTATCCATCCAAGATGACGATGAGGAATGCTCAGTGCTCCATCAAGCTTAGGACCAGACTAACTGGAGAGGTTTGACGGTTGAGGGTCAGGTTCATCCCGAACTGTAGCGCTACCTTAGTCAGGAAGTAGGTAAGTGGAGCGGAATTTCCTTAAAATTTATTTTTTTAACGGAAACTGTAACAAAAGGAAGGAAAAAGAAGGACACACAAAATACATTGCGGGTTACTGTATATTTTCCAAGGTTAGACCACTCAAATTCAAACCACAGTTCACCTTTTCAAAATTCCATTCACCTCTGTCTGTCTCGCTGTGATTTGACAGCCTCACGGAGAGGAAATTTTAATTAAAGCTGACAACCCGTCACAACAAACCATAAAAAGGGTTCACAAGTCTAGGGAATTTAATGTTTAAAGAAAAAACCAGAAGTCAAACCCAATAAATCAATCGATCAATATCTAACTCATCCTTATGCAGGACTCTTTCAGAATTCTTCTCACAATGTATCACAATCTCACATCTCATCGGAAATACCCACCATAAGTGTTGGATCACATGACGTTTCCTCTCCTTCTCTCTGGGCTACTGAATTTCAAACATAAAAACAACCAACGAGTCACTATCATCACCATCCTCATCATCATCATCATCCTCGTCGCCTATCATCATTACCGTCACCGATATTCGAGATTGCTACTGGTGTGTGCACTATACAACTGTGCAACTACTCCTGCGTCTGTCGACGCATAAGTATAAAGAAAAAAAGGGATCAGGCAGGTAGCAATGGTTCAGGTGGAAATGTCGTTGAAGCCAACAGTGATATATGACCTTCTTGCTTGATGGATTCTTTTCCTCTCTTCCTGCACGACGACGATGGACATTTATTGCTGCGTGACAGTAAATATAGCTCCTATGCCACGCTAACAATGGTCATTCCCATACTCCAATGCCATATTAGGATACGATGCTGACTTGATTTGTGGCGCATTGTCGTCTATGAACAATGATTGAATGTTCCAAGCTTTTTATTATTATCCTTTCAACTGGAAAATAAAAGTATCTACACATCTATGTAAGATTCACCAGTCATAGATACACTGAGGGGGAGGGTGGAAAAGTATCATTTGAAAGATTTATATCACCTTTCGACAATCGATCTAATGGATGCCAAGTGTTAGATACTTTCTTTCTCCAAAGTGTGATCTGATATCAATCGAAATGTTGTTGTATCGCTTAACTTTATTATCATATCACTTAACGGTCGTTCTGATATCACTTACATCGTGGTGTTGATGTTGAAACAAAAAACAATTCCAGCTCCTCTACTCGCATTCTATTTGATCATAAATAATTCAGATTTTAACGCCCATGGAGTGGCTTCATTTTCGTTTTGTCTTATTTCAGTGGCGGCAATCGGCTGCGGCGGCCTATTATCCCCAAATCACACACATGCACGCATTTGTACGTGATTACGCGAACAAATGGCTGACAGGAGTGGAAGACCACATGATCTGTCACTTTGTATGCAAACAGGTTCAATCATTCCGCAATCACCATCAACTTTATCAGTGCCGAGTTAAACTTAATAAAATATTCACGCGCAAAATATTGTGAAGCAAAAAAAAATTCATATATCGGGATAAGATATCGGATAAGTGGAGGATTGTGAGGGTTCCATTTTGTTGTTGTTTTTCTGATGGTGACGACGACGCGACGTTCAGGATTGTTATGATACCGATGCTGATGTTGTTGATGATGATGATGATGATGTTGATGTTGATAGTGTGGTTTTGGTTTAGGATAAGTGGTGGTGCTATACTATGAGACGACCTAATAAAGTCGACTGGAATATTTTTACTGGTTATGGAATCATTAAAACAAAAGCGCCGCAATATTGATGATGTGAGGAAGCTTCATTACATTAGGGTTTATCCAAGGATTTACTAAGTTGCCAAAGGCAGGAGGCATGGATATAGGTACATTAAATGGATACAAGGTATGTCGATGAGCTCAAACTGCAGTGAAAACTTACCAGTTTCTGACATACTTATGGCGAGTCCTTTAACGTCAACGTTGGTTATGAGATCGATAAACAGTAAAAAGTAGTTTTCAGTATAAATAACGGCTGTGTAGGACTCGAGCATGGAGAATGACGATGAAAAACGCACGTTGCAATATCAAACTCGGAGAGAACACTACTGAGATGTTTAATACCACTAGAGGGCTTTAGGCGACTATCTATCATCGGATTTCTTTAATCTCGAGGTGGAAAAAATTATGGGAAGCTCAAAGGCCAACATGGTATCGGTAGAATGAAGCGAGCAGTCACTGGCCCCTTCACTTTCATCGAATTAGAAACGGGAAAGATTGGTGCTATAAATAAAAATGTATGTGTATAAAAAGAAAAGAAAAGGAAAATGTAAGTCCATGTATGTGGACTTTTACAAAAGTTAGCTAGGACAAGATCAAGTATCTTATGTGCTGTATATGCCAAAAAAAAAAGGCACTCATCTCCACCGCGTTGGCCAAAACGTCACGATGGATAGCTTAAACATCAAAGTGGTCAAGGACGCAGTTAATTCTGCTAACGACATTAGACCGGAGTCTTGTCAAACGCGGTTTCTTTGAGCTGAAAACACAATTGAGTAGAAGGGGCCTGTCTAGGAGAACCAAGGTCCTAGTCGGATGAAAGGTCGTTGGAATCTTCAAGAGATATCTAAGGTGATCGTATAATCTATGGTCCTACGGACAAACTCAACGAGCTTAACAGCTATATCGACCTTCTGAACGCAGATACGTATCCAGCATCTAAGATGGTAAGGTCATGCGAGGCGAATGAACACCAATGCTTGAAGAGTTTTCCAATGTATTCCAGAGAGACTACGCAGAAGTGACAGACCAAATCTTCAACGGCTTACGCGGGTAAAGGATCGCGCTCGAGTTGAGACCCGGGTTTAACCTGGACTGTGAAGCCAACCAATGTGAAGCAAGCAATTAACAGAGGAGACGATGAAGTTAGCACTCGTATATGCTGTCAACAAACATGGATACTCACCCTCAAAGCATTGACCGAAATGTCATGGCGAAAGCTATAAGCTTGAGGTAGATAAGAATTTCGTTATATTTGCTAGGATCTTCAGTTGGTTCTGCCATCGATATCAGAGCGGGGTTTAAATGAAGAAACATCCTTGCACAATTAGTTTAGAGTAAAACTTCCACATATCCAATTAACTTGAAAATTGGCATGTCCACATGGGTTCTATGACTATGACACTTTGTCACACAAATTTAAAATGGCGGCTCTATGATGGCCGACGAATTCTATCATTTATGGTCCGATTAGACTCAAAATCGACATCTGGTGGTTTATTATGAATTTTTGGTCAAAGTTTAGAAATTCAAAATGACGGATTCAAGATGGTGTACAAATTTGCCATTTATGGTCTAATTCGGCTCAAAACGCATCGTTTACGAGAGCTATCTTGTGGATGTTTTGCTGAAAGTTTTCAGAGTGATTTCATGAAGAATTATAAAAGGGTAGAAGGTCTCTGAGAAAAAAGCTCGTTTACGACAGCATTCATAGTCTAGAGTCTTACAAGGTCCTGAAATGGATTTTGAGAGAATTGATCACGTTTGAAAAAACATTTTTTTTCAAGGCGTGCTCACGCGAGTACCCGGTCGCGGGAGAGCGGGTCTTGATGGGATAGAGAGAGAGCCAGGAAGGGACAAAGAGACAGAGACATACATTGATACACACTGCAAGAATACTCTGATTTATATAATTTTCAATATATTCACGCATGTGTTCCCTATGCTCGTCCTTCCATACACTCGCAGCCGTTCTCTCGTTTGACTGTCCACCCTCCCATAGAGGTAGCACCCCTCGTGGGCTTTCGCGTAGCCATTTCGGATTTTTTAGTCTGTGTGAAGCGGAAGAAAACACAGACCAACTTGCACATCATCATCGGACTCAATGTCTATACAGCATCGTTCGACAGAATGTCCATAGACCATCCTTTCTACATAATTGCGACCATCGTCATCTATTCATGCACCATCATCACAAGTTGTCCATGGCGCTTGCCTGCTGATGCCCAGGTTAGTTTCATATTTTATTATATTGCCCCTAAATAAGCCCACCCAAATCCCTAAACCTTTTTCACATTGAAATCGGGCTTTTCCTTCTGAAAGCCCGTTATAAACCAACCCAAGTCTGCCTTAATTTCATAAACCCCCTTTACAAGCCTCCAAGTCCCAAACCCTTTCACCCTTTCTTGTACCATTATTTAGTATCTGATTAGCCTGCCATTCATCCCTACTGGGAAAATAGGTTGAGAATGGTCTGTCAACGTCTAAGCAAGGCGTCATGTAGTCTGTGCGTACAATATTGTCCACATACTTGCGTAGGATCAGTGCATGTCCTATCATACTGGGTTTCCAGTTTCCAGTTTGGCCCATGCGAAGGGAACTTTTTGCTGCAGATTCTTGCACGTGTAAATCGAGAGAAGTAGATTCGGTAACGCCTCTAGTCCCGCAGTGGGGGTGGTTGTCATTGCTCCAGTGCTGCTAATACAGGGTATTCTTTGAATATTGGTTACCTTAAAGTTAGTAGTTTTCCAGACTGCCGTGAGTGCAGAAGAATCTCAACAAACTTGCCATTCTGCCCGGAGACAGTTGACAAAGAGATATGCTATGCCGGGTAAGACTTGTTGGTCAACAGTTTTCTAAACCACTCACACACGTTTCCAAACCTACAAAACTATTCACATCCATAATCAACGTATACCAAGCCCTTAAAAACTCGATCCAGTTGTAAAAATAAAAGAAGAAAACATTTAAAAACCCCCCGTGGTACATATTTTATTGTTTCATATAAGAACATAAAGAAACAAATTTACCGACATAATCTGTAAGCTAATTCAAAAAAAAAAATTACATCAAACCCACATTTAGAAATTCATTTTTATTAATATTTTATAAAACAAATACCCGCACAATCATAAAAACAAAACAAAAAATTAATAAAAATATTTAAATAAATTTTACAAAAATATATTTATATGCACATGTCTGTTTAAATTATTATGTACAATCACTGTAGGTTAAAAATAACCTAAAACAAAAAATTCATTGGGAATCCCACCTTAAAACACATAAGGGCAGCTCCGCTTTATGTCACTGTCAAAATATTTGTGGGAACATCAGCTGATTGATAATTTTTTTTTTTTTTTGCTGCGCTAAGCTTTATTTCTGGTCGCATCTGAAATGACATAGTGGCGGTCGGTGTCATATCAAATGGGATAAGTTGAGATCTTTCTCGATTGCTTTTCTCTCTATTTCCTTTTCGGTTTATCTTTGTCTTTGAATGATTTTAATAGGTACTTACGAGTCGTTTATTATTATTCTTTTTTTCTCCTCTTCTCGATTTTGTTTTTATTTTTGTTGGTAGATGAAACTTGATCGAATCATCAATCGTGTGTGAGAATTTTTGATGAAGTTGTGAATTTTTTTTTAAAAACAACCACGGAAGATGATATACAGATACCTATATGTGTATACCGAGAGTTTAATTTCGATTCTAGGAATGAAATTCACGTGATTTATTATTGAAAGTTTAGCTTTTTTCCTAAATGTTTATTTATTTATTTTTTTCCGTCACTTTATTACTCGCACTTTAAAATGCTTTCAACATTCCACTGATTTGTGTTGCTCTTTTGAAATTCTTAGAAGCAGAACAGAAGATCGATGGACAATGTGTAGCAATTAATATTTCAAACAGGATGTGGAAATTTATTCAATAAATTGTTCGTTGATATGTGTATCAACATTTATGTAACAATTTCCGGAAATTTGTGCGGTTTAAAAAACCCACTAATTGCTTATAATAATAAGAATGTGAAATGCTTTACATCATTGCGATCCACAAGCATTTAAAAAGCAAGCTAAAAAGCATTCTACGCATGCAATAGAACTTTCGGCAAAAGAGGGGGGCCCGAACCCGCCACTGTACACAGCCATTATAAGGCGGCCTAGTTTGGTGACCAGCCGTGAAAACCACAAACTTAAATATCCTAACGAAGATCCAGCGACTGGGTTGCGTAGGAACCACAAGTGCAATTAGAACAACACCAATCGCAGGACTCGAGGTCATGCAAGGGATAATACTTGTCGAACTTTTCACAAAGGAAGTGGCCACGAAGAGTGAACTCCGCCTTCAGCAATCCAATCTCTGGAAAAAAGGTCACCCAAGTGAGTGATCACCGAGACCAAAACTGACTATTTAACACCAATTCTGGAATTCAGCCTAAACCTCGGACTGAAAGCTGGACAGAAGAAGAGGTCATCAACCCCAACTATATATCCATTTTCACGGATGAGGGTGAAGACTCCGGGATCTATGCATCAAAACCAAGCATTGCACGGTCAATAAGACTTCCGAATCATAGCAGCGTGTTTCAGGTGGAAGTTCTAGCAATCGCCGAGGCCTCGCGAGAACTATCACAACAGTCACTCCCAAGAAGTTACATTGACATTTACGTAGACAATCAAGCAGCCATCAAAGCCATCACATCGACAACAATCAGATCCAGAACTGTGAAACGCTGCGACGACGAGCTTAAAGCAATCTGCGCCTTGACGCCACACTCATTTGGGTCCCGGGACATAAGGGCATCCAGGGGAATGAAAAGGCGGACGAGCTCCCAAGAATAGGCTCTAAGATGAATCTGATAATGGCCGATGACTCAGTCCTACCCCTATTAGAACTTCAAAAAACCAGCATCACCACGAAATCCATAAAACTCGCGAACGAGAGGTGGACTTCACTCACAACATGCCGCACATCAAGATTACTCTGGAGACAGAACTAAATGAGAAAAAAACCAAAGGAAATCATCGCACCCAACAGAAGTCAACTATCATGTGGATGTTGAGTTCCGAAGGATTTGTAAGATGGTTCGCGGTGGCTTTGTTTGACAATTCACCCAGATCATTGAAGAAGTGTTCTCTGAGGGCAGTCTTTCTATTTCTAAAAAGGCTTGGGCGTTCACGTAGAAGGTGGGATGTGTCCTCCTCGGTGTCAATGTGGCCACATCCTCTGCATAAGTCCGGTGTACTCAAACGCATTCTCTTTAGCTGCCTATGAGAATCAGGTTCAGTTAAGGTTCATCGATTTCAAAATAAAAATTGTAGTCCGCCTCAAAGCCACATGTTCCATAATAAGGCCGATAGCCTTAAGAATCCATCGTGGATGAGTATACGGGCGTCTAGACAAAACCTACGGAACCTACTTTCCGACGAACAATATTGAAATCGTACTCGAAGACTTCAATGCCAAATTGATAAAGATCAGCACAGAACAGCATCATAAAAGTCGTCGTACCTTAGTGGTTAGCGAGAGGACACAGGTTCAAGCCACAACCTGACCGTTTTGCGGCACCCGTTCTTCGCAGATATAACCTGTCATGAAAATTCTTCTCAATCGTCCGATTGGAGTCTTCAATAGGTCCCTTCCATTCATGCAAACAATATAACAACACGTTTGTCAGAACCTAAAATTCGACTCCCTACAAGCTCTCACACCAAATATACGTGATTACACGTCTTTACCAGTGTGGCTTCTGACCAGGCACATAGTCCAAATATTTTGACTCAAGGCAATTATGGAAATTCAACTTGAAGACTGTGTATGAGACTATATAATGTCGTAAGGTCTACATAACAATGACTGGTACAACAATCCTTTGTTTTCACCTGTCACCATAGGATTGAACAAACAACTCAGCTTCCAAAAGAATAGAAGCAGTGAAGCCTGTCTTCGTCCGAGAGCTAAATGAAGTGCTTTTTAGCAAAATATAAACGATAACCCCATCTATTCCAGAAGACAATCGAAAAGACACAAGATGTCCTACCATTTAAATAAAAATCACCTCTCAAAATGTAAAATCCGATGAAAGCCCAATGAAACTTGTTAACAGAAAAACAAGGTGTCGAATCGAATAGCCATTAGGCCCGCTAATACTATAAATTATCCAGAAGACATCTATTTGCATAGCACAACTTCCAACCGAACCAAAGAAAAAAAACAAACAAACCAAACCTTCATTAATCTTATTTCAAGAGAATCCCTATCGAAGTGATACCTACAACAAGAACAATTCCCCAATGAATCTTCCAGCTTTGCATTGTTCCGCCCAAAAAAAAAAAAAACAAAAACAAAAAAGGAGAGACAACAAAACATAAACACGTCCTCACCATCTGCAGTCTGTCGCGAGCTATGACTTAATACACCGTCTTCGCATAATCGAACGCGTTACGTTACACAATCCAATTCCCACAGTTTCCGTCAAGACACCAACTCCAACAGTCCCCGATGGGGAAAAACTGTGAATTCCAAACGACAAGTGAACAAAACATGACCATACTTAGACTCCATAGCGGAAAAACCGGCGACGATCTGTCAGAATCAAAATGAAAAATTGTCAGATGTCAGAAGTGTTTTTTTTTTTTTCAGTCTCTGAACTCTGTACACAGTCACTTTGTAGAAGGAGTGCTCTGAACTCACTCTTGTGAGTTCATTTTTCTAAGTCAACTTTACAGACAATGGGAACATCACCATAGAATGTTCTTTTTTTTTTTTTTTGCTCACCCAACAAGAATCTGTATCTATGGCCAAATTGAGTATCTACAAGACCACCGAACATGGCGAAAAACATAATTCCAATGAAAGGGACAAAGTGGAGCAAAAAAAAAAAAGATTATTGTACTCGAACACAACAACCTTTGAGCAACAATGTCTGCACAACAAGGTAAAGAAGATGCTCTTGTGCCATCGTCGCTGTGTATCTGGTCACGATCCGACGACAGAGGGTCTTCCTTAATGCCGACCAAGTTTGTGTGATCTACATAGAACCAGGAACAAGGTTAATCGCCATTAGACAGACTTCTTAACTCATGGTCGTCGTTGTAGGTAGTTACTTCTTGGAACACTAGAGGGACAAGAGAATACGATCTGCTGTGGCAAGTTAGGTTCTTTTGTGGCAAGGAAGACAAAAATTGCATACCAAAGGATGTCCCATAGATGGGTAAAGGAATGCGGCTAATTAACAAGAACAGAACTTTGTTCGATTGATGGATGATTGGTGTTTGGATGGGAACAGGTTGAGAGGTAATGTTAGCCAGTCATGCGACAAATATCCATATTCACTGTCATAGAGGTGATCCTGAAGAAATTATACAAAAGAGTTTGCAAAAGGAATGACACGTTTTTTTAGGTTAGATTTGTAGGGAATAAGAGGGTTTGATGGCTGCAAAAGTTCGTATCCTGCGGTCTGAAAGTCCCTTTCTGCTTTGCTTCAAATTTTCATTCCGAAGGTAGAAGAAAATTGAAGACCTTTCTACGGACTCGTGACTCTCTCAAAAGGTTTGAGTTTACAAGTCGCGTTGCATTATGTCCAATGGGAGGGACAATTGCAACCTTGTAGCCTTAACTTGTTCAGAGAATTCTATACAAGTTGAGACAAAAAAATTTGTGGAGTCTAGAGCCTTATGTCATGTGTGTTCGGGAGGGTTGTTCACAGCCTAGAGTACTGCGATGCCCTCCTCAAAGAATTGTTTTACTTCAGAAGATGGGTGGAAGTTAAGGAACTTTTCTAAGTGGATGCGGTAGCAAGCTGTTTCATTGCAACAACTTCGCTTCCAAGAATTATTTTTCCGAGTTCAAAATGAGCTGTGCATTCCATAAGGATAGTGTAGAGACGTCGCTTTCTCTCCCAAGACAAAGTCGACAGCTTGAATCTTTTGCAGCGTCCGCTGAGAATTCCAATTAGGACTTCAAGGTTGTTTCTATCGAGATTAACAATGAAACTGGATTTTCGTTGTGACTGTATTGGAAATATCAGCTTTGAGCATGCTTGTCCAGTGTGTTGAGCCAGGCTTCTCTTCTCTTCTTGCATGCAAAGACAAAGAAAAGTGATTTGCTTACCCCCCCCCCCCCGCGTCCAATGAATGTTGTTGATGTACCATCTGTTGCCAGTAAGTCGACTTTTAAATCCCCCAGAGGATAACCATGTGTTTGGTAGCTAGGTCCCACATAACATAGTGGGTTTCTAAGACTAGCTTGGATTTGATGACAGGCGAGTCAATCACTTTTGCGGCAGCTTAACTGTCTAAGAAGATTAAGACAGTTTTTCCCTAGGTGTGGGAGGCTTGATTTAGTATCACACATTGATTGATGGCAAAGAGTATGCACCAAGGCCAAATGAGAAGTTCGCACGTAGTGATTTTTCATAAAATCCGGAACCAGTTTCAGTTTTGATTTTGGATCCGTCCGTATACCAGACGAAATCAGAAGAAAGTGGTTGGGGCTTGTGATTCTCCCAGTCCAGATTTTGTTAAAACAGATAAATTGTCGCCTGAGACCATGTCGTGCTCCAGTGTTTCAAGCAAGGATAAGTGACCTCCTATATCGAACTTTGAGTTCAAATTGCTTGAGTGGAGGAGTCAATGGATGCCTAGTTTGGCTTCCATTCGTACGAAGTTTTGTTATGGTGGTATGTAAGGTTAGGTTAAGTGGTTGCTCCCGCTAAGAAGGGGCACACTTAGGCAAGGATGTAGGCCCAAAGCAATGAGGGTATACCGACAATTTTTCAAACGAAAAAGTTACCCCTACCCATGCATTCTCGATGTGATGTTGACAGAGTATCAAGCGAAGAAGGTTTAGTACCTATCACTTTGCCTTAAGCCTATCGACTATCGACTGTAACCCCATCTTTTCCTCTTTTTTTATGAAATGATAGGTCGCGTCTAATAGGCAAAAGTAAACCCAACACTCCCTCAGATCAACTCCTGTCGACAATGCACCATTCCACTTCGCATAACAAAATCCCAACCAAGGAAGATGAATGCACAAAAAAAAGTATCTAATCAGGTACAGGATTCTTTGCACATAGATCACCAGCCTATCTATCTGATCGATTCTCTCTCTCAAAAGAATAATAATAGATAACTTCCACAGCATTGCCTCAAGTCGTCGTCTCTTCGAATGTTCCCATAGACAATTGTCGAATAATTGCCGCCACCACATTCCTGCTACGGCTATATTCACTGTCAATGTTGCTACTTGCTAGAGTTATTCGTACATCTATGTCGTGATTCTGGAAATTCTCACGAGTCCATCTCAAATGGACCTGTTTACATGAGAACGAGTAATGCTTCGCGACGATGGAACACAGTATCCATCCTCATTTACCACAAAAAACGAGTATAAAACAACGATGACAACAACTCCGACGTCGAAGGGTCTGTCTGTCTAACGTGGTAAGGTCGTTAATGTAATCTTCCATGATTAACACAATTGCCTCAATTTGTAGATACATTTTGCCATTGCGGGCAACGACAACGGATGGTAAAAGATTGAGATGGGAATGGGATACGTAGAGACAAAAAAATACTAATCTCATGGTGCTACTTTGCATTTAAATTAGATACCCTTGTACTTACGAAATGCCAAAGCACAATCCGTTGACCGCCTGGATAATCCTTGATTTAGAGCCTAATAATGTAATCCAAACTGCGAATGAACCTCGTATTCCCTTGGTATCACCACTCTATTGCACTAGGCGCACTAGGAATTATAAATAATTCACTTTATTCTTAAAATGCACTATTTCACGCCGAAAGATACACTAAAGATACGCACTTGCGAAATACGATGGGGGCAATCTTATGGAAGGGGACCCCAAAAATAGATCAGCAGCACTTTAATTCGTTTTTTTTTTTTTTTAACCGACACAGGAACGTCTTCGTCGTCGCCGTGTATACTCGTACGTTATTCTCGAATCTCGACAGAATCAAAACAAAAACACAAAATTCCACTGACAGATACTTTAACCGTCCGGTTCGCATCTGGTATCTCAACCACACGCCGCGTTTGTTTACACACAACTGATCGGTGTATATCGTGGAAGTCGCGTCTCAGTTGTTCACAGCCGGCAAAGATCGCTTGTGCACATGGAGCGGACGGAGATGGAATGTTGAAGTTGGTTGTGTATTCGCCTTGGGGGGAAACCAACACTATGCGATGTTGTGCGATGAAAATGAAGAACCGCACATGGGAATTCATTCTTATATCGTAAATTCATCGATGGAAATGTTGTCTCGGATCTGATCGTTGATCGTTGAGTCTGCGCTACGGATGATGTATCTGTTGCTTGGATTGTTGGGAGACCAAATGAATTTTGGAAGTAAAAACAAAACAAAAAGTGAAAGATATTTGCACACGGATATAACAATTTTGTTTTTTAGATCATCAACCAAGTTGATTGTTGTAGTTCTAGACTAGATCAGTGGAATGCGGACGGAAATATGTGAAATATGCTTGACATTTAAGAATTTCAATTTGCATCGTATTTAGCTTCTGAATTTATTTTTCTTTTTTTTCTGAATTTCATTGTGAAACTTTAATTTGATAATTATGTGGAACCTCTTAATTAGAGCCGGAGAAATACACACAGAAAGGCGTCCAATTTAGAAACACTAGGTTTAATTTTGTGGCAATCAACTGAAACGAGTCTAAGAACTTATACATAAGAGGACATGCGTCAAAATTGAATTATTTTCACATCCACAAGAAATTTTACATGTAAATACATATTGACATGTGAATTCTTACTTGTTCTACTTGTCGCATAGACCATTGGCCTTTACTAATTCACGTGGCGATATTTAGACGAAGTTACAGATGAAAAAAGCCTTGGAACCACCAACAATCCAAGTTGGTAAAGCAATGCTGCAGGTTTCTAAATGAGATCGTTGATAGATGCGATGTTTCCTTTCGGTGGGTTGCTAGACACAGGGACGTTCGGGGTTACTGGAGAGCGGACGAGCAGAAAAGAGAGTAGATCCAAACCCTTCCGAATGTAGAGGGGGAATCGCTTGCTTCTTTAGAACTGATAAAATCTTGTCTTGATACCGAATCAAGAAGAATGGCTAACAATGAGTGGAATAATATCAAAATTTGTCTTCTGTCCAGACATATCTGGCCTAATCTGGATCTGAAGAGAACAGAAATAAGAAATATGTAGGAATCCTCACGGGGTGAATGTGTGTCCCTTCCAAAGATTTCTCTAGAAGCTGTAGGGACAAGGTAGAGGAAGAAACGGGAACTCACCTTTTTTGCACCTAAAAAGTTGTGAGGCACACAGGCACCAAGTCCGGCAACATTCCCGATATTGTCAACAAGACAGCAATTAAAGTGAAGATTGCAGATTAGATATCTGCATCATCGCTTATGTCTGAGGGATCGAATTGTTCCGATTCAGTGGAAGCTACAACTACTTTTGCTCCTTCCCAACGGGAAAAGTAAGCCACCAAACGAGATCGCAATAGACCTGAAGTCGCAGTAGAAGAGTAGAAGAGGCGGGAGAATTATTGGGAACATTAAAACGATTTAAGAAAGGCACGCTTAATACGAAAAAATAAGTCTAAATGGAACAAAAGGCCATTCTCTCCCTTAAAATTCTGAGCGGTAATAACCCTCTACTTTTTAAATGCGTTCAATAATGCCAACTCAAATCTAACCCTGGAAGCAATCAGAAGCTTCACGGGTTCACAACACGGACTGTGGCCTTTAGGAATACAAGGTGAACAGAAGTGTACCACAAGGATCCGAACCACTCGGTGAAATGTGTAGTTTGATGATGCATTATGGGTCCCAATGTCTGATGTGGCAAAAGCTTTCGAATTTTTAGATGATATTGCCATCATGCTCTGGCAACGAGACGATAAGGATCGTTCGACAGTGGCTTAAGTCGCTTAGTCTAAATCGAACGTAGGAGAGTGCTCATAACATAACCCTTAGAAAGGATATAGAAACAATCACCTATGAGTGAAAGATACAAGACTGTCTCCTAGGGAACATCTTACTTATGTAAACGACAAAGTCGCAAATGCGACCTACTCGCATTATACGAAATAGTGGGAGCCTTTGGTATCTTAGTTGATAAATTGCTCGGATCATTGAAAAAGTGTCCACCGAAAGTTTTCATTCTGATTCTGCTGAGGCTTGGACATTTGCAAAGGAAGTTTAATGCCATCTTCTGTGTCTACGTCGCCACAGCCTCTGCAAAAGGGTCCTGTTTTCGAATCTTTTAATCAACTCCTTGAAGGAGCAAGTTGCACCCAAGCCTGTTTTTATAGAAAAAATATAGTTTTTCCTGGATTTAGTCACTTATTTTGTAATCAATTTGTGAAAATCAAACGAATCCTTGATCAAAAGACTGATTCCTAGTGACCACAGCTGGAAAGAATTGTTATTTTCAAGCTTTATTGGTCCTAAAACTCTGCGCAAGGTTTTTAATTTTTTAACTTACGATTTGGCAAGGATACAAGAAAAAAAATTTTTTTTTCAGAATTGCATGAACTTCTCTCCTTACGGATCGTTATGCATAAACATGACTTTAAGAGAAGCGATAAGAGAAGAAAACACTATGAGGAGCTCACTGGACCCAGAATTCCGTCTTGATTTACCTTTATCTCTCAGGTCACAACGGGGGCATCTGTCTTTTGGCAAACTCTTGTCTTATCTTTTGCCTTAAGTCTAAAAAAAAAACATCATTTGCGTGAGTTTTTAAGATTATAATTCAAGATGTTTTTAATCTGCGAAGCAAATTTGTAGTTTGGTGTGAACATATCGAAAGGAAGTGAATTCAAGATAAACTATGACATCCATCCAATCAGTGTCAACAGAGCAACAAAGGCAGGTCTATCCCTGCTTATATAAATGTGGTACACAATATCCGTTTCAATAGACTCCTTAAAATGCAAATAAAAAATTTCAGATGAAACCCAAAATCTTCTAGCAACTTTGACTACTCTTTAGAACAGCGAGTTCATCTGCATGTTAGGTCTTTTACACTTTTCTGGAACACTTTGCGATGAACGCATTAGAAGAATAGATCGCACAGTAAGATTCAAAACTGAATTAAGAAATTATCTATCTGAGAATAATAATTAACTAATTGTTGTAGTGCCTTATCTCTCTTTTTTATTTTTATTTTTTCTCATAAATTCATTCATTCATTACGAACTGATTCATCTAGCTATCTTATAAACCATAAATAAAGCTTGTCACTATTTAATAAGATATTGTATCTAAATGTTTATAAGCGTATCAATATGAAATAAATAACAAGCTTCTGATCCCTCCCTTAGTGATCCCACAAGAACCTTACAATTTGAAACACAGAACTCTGGCATGGTCGATTTAATGTTCGTTTAAAACGGCTATTGTGTGTAGTACTATGTTATCTTTGCATCTCAGAAGTGGTTGAATTATGACCTTAAGATATTCTTGTAAAAAGTCTGTAAGAAGAGTTAAGTTTAGCTTGAATGGATAACATTAAGTTTTTGATCGGTTTCTATTTCTTTCCTGAACGTGCTGTGCTGACTTCACCTCAGAGTTATCGCAAAAAAAAGGAAGCCTAAGGTAATAAGGGAAAAGTTGTAACCAGGTGACCTGGCAGTCAAAAAAGCGTTTATAAAGGAGCCTCTTAGCTCTCATACAGTTGATTCATCAAATAGAAGACCACTTTCAGTACAACGTTTCATTTTTTATATTGCAGCCAGAAAAGACACTTGTACATGGCTCTCGCCGCGGTTATTTGTTGTCAAGCGTACGTCCAGGCTTAAGACTAATCGCCACCGTCCAAGCAAACCTTCTGAGAGACTGATGAACTAGCAACTTTATGTACTTTTTACGATTTGCTACAAAATACTAGACCGCCTTATCTAAAACAGAATTGAACACACGAATCTGTTGGAAATACAAAGGAAAAAAACTACGAAAACAACCAGCTGGGTTGGGGTTTGTTAAGCGAATGTCAAATATATTTCATCATTATAGGACATAATAACATAACATAACGTAAAAGGAACTGTGTTGCCAATGTTGTAATACAGATAACTAATTCAATTTCTAATACCACCTCTCAAAACAGTGCCTTTAAATTTAATCCATATTCAAATATTTTATTTTAACAATCCAAGTTTCAAAGATAAATATTCATGTTTCGATTTTAGTAAAATTTTTGTAAGAATATCGGCAACCATATCATTAGTTGGAACAAAATTTAGCAGTATCAAAGACTTGTTATAAATTTCTCTAATGAAATGATATTTAATGTCAATATGTTTTGACCTTGAATGAAAAATTGGGTTCTTAACTAGATTCTGTGCGCTCAAGTTATCTCCGTTTAATACCGTAGGACCCCTTAGTGCACAATTGAATCCAATCTCTTCGGTCAAACGCCTCAAGTAAACTGCTTCTTTCGTAGCTGCTCCCAATGCCATGTACTCGGCTTCTGTACTGCTGAGTGCCACTGTCTGCTGCTTTCGAGACTCCCACGATATTGCTGCGCCAGCAAGTAGGAAGACATACCCAGTGTATGACTTACGGTCGTTAACACAATTGGCCCAATCAGCATCTGCGAACCCTTTAAGAGCTTCGCCAGTCTTCCTAAACGAGAGTTTATAATTAATTGTATTAAAAAGATATCTTAAAAGATGCTTAGCAGCTGTCATATGTTCTTGGTAAGGTTCAACATTAAATTGAGCTAATCTGCTCACCGCATGCTGAATATCAGGCCTTGTTGAAATTGCCAGGTAAATTAAAGAGCCCATAAGTGACTGATATTGCTTTGCATCCACCCTCTTGCTTTTGGGGTTGTCTGGAGATTTCCTAAGAACATCCCCTGGATCCAATGGAGTACTGCATTTTCTTGTAGTCATCATATTATGCTGTGCCAGAAGATTCCGGATATATTGTTCCTGAGAAAGACTTATAGATCCTGTCCTTTGATCCCGTTCGATGCCTATGCCCAAGAAAAAATCGATCGGACCTTTATCGACGATATCGAAAGCTAAACCAATTCCATGCTTTATGTTAATTACATAGCTTTTCTGAGAACACGCAATTATAAGGTCGTCAACATATACAGCAATAATGTTTTTGTGTCCATTTTCGTTATTCGTATACACACATGAATCAGTAGAGCAACGTTTAAATCCAAGAGCCTTGAGTGTTTCATCTAATTTACTATTCCACTCACGGCCGGCTTGCTTCAACCCGTAGATAGCTTTCCTCAACTTGCAGACCTTTTGGCCGCTAGAGACGTCTTTGAAATTCTCGGGCTGCTCCATATATATCTCCTCCTTAATTTCACCATTCAAGTACGCGGATGTAACGTCAACATGATGAACTTCCAGATTATACTCAACGGCCAAAGCTAAAATTAGACGAATGGTGGAGTACCTTACTACAGGCGAAAAAGTTTCCGTGTAATCAAGACCGAAACGTTGGCTGCAACCCTTCGCAACAAGTCTTGCTTTATGGCGAATCGGATTTCCATCTTTATCGTGTTTTATTGTAAACACCCACTTAGACTTGATTGCATGACGATTCGGTGGCAACTCGACCAAGTCCCAAGTCTTATTTGATTTAAGGGAATTGTACTCACAGTTCATCGCCTGCAGCCATTTATGTGAATCCGGTCTGCTTAGAGCTTCTTTTACTGTTGCAGGGCTATCGCATAACTTTAAATCATTCATGAAGTAGTTGTATTTAATTTTCTTCAATCGTGGCCTGAGGCTTCTTGATTCACCTGTCTCATTTTCACAATCTTCACCGTCGCCGTCATTTTCCGTTCCATTCCCATCATCATCGTCTACGTCATCATTATCATTTTCGCCGCTGTCACCATTCTTTACATTCCCGTCATCATTATCTATGCCATTATCATCTGCACCACTTTCATCATGATCTTCGTCACCGCCATCATCGCATTCACCTTTGTCATCTTCTCCACAATCCGTGTTAAAAGAATCTCCACTATCATTTGAAGAATAACTGATATACTTCTTTGGATTATGTAGGTTTTCTTCCCCTTTAGACTCACTGTCCTTCACGTTGATTAACTCAAGATTCTTACTTTTTCCTTGGCCGATGTTAATTGAATCTTCTAAAAATTTAACATCCCTACTCTTGCAAATGATTCTCGCTTTGGGATCATAAAGCCTATACGCTTTGGACTCACTGGAGTAGCCAACCATAAGACATTCCACTCCTCTGGCTTGAAATTTCGATTTTCCTGGTTTTTTGTCCAATTTGTATGCCTTACAGCCAAAAACGCGGAGGTGTCCAACATATGGCTTCCGCCCATACCAGGATTCGTAAGGAGTCTTGAAATCGAGCAATTTAGTTGGAGAACGATTTCGCAAGTATACGGCAGTGTTTACTGCTTCTGCCCACAAATAATCAGGCAGATCACTTTCAAGGAGAAGACACCTAGCCATCTCTATCACCGTTCTGTTTGCGCGTTCTGCGATGCCATTTTGCTGTGGTGTATACTCCACACTCAACTGCCTCTTTATTCCCTCTGCCGCCAGATATTTTGTGAAGCAGGCGTTGACGTACTCACGCCCATTGTCACTCCTAAGGTATTTAATTTTACAAGAAGTTTCACGCTCAACTTCGGCCTTGAAGGTTTTAAACGCATCAAAAACATCGGACTTAGCCTTAAGAAAGTAGACAAACACTTTTCGACTGAAATCGTCAATGAACAATGTAAAATATCTTGCGCCCCCTAATGAAGTGGTTCTCATTGGCCCGCAGATATCTGTGTGAACAATTTCTAAAATCTGTTGACTTTGAATCCTGTTTAATTTTGGAAATGCAGAACTACATAACTTCCCTTTGTAGCAGACTTCACACTCGATTTGTTTTGGAACATTATCCAAACGCAATCCGTTTACCATCTCTTGTTTATATAACTCATGCAAACTTTTATAATTTAAATGGCCAAAACGTGCATGCCACAGCAAATAATTATCCAATTTATTCATGCAAAAAACTTTCGGTTTATGTTTTATATTTAACAAATAAAGATCACCACATTTTTCAGCATGCAAAATAAGGTTATTCTTATCGTCGTAAATGTCCGCACCAGAATTATTAAAACGAGTAAAGTGATTATTCGTAGCAGCTTTGCATATAGAAATGAAATTTGTCTTTAACTGTGGAACAAAAAGCACATTTCTAAGTTCAATTGTGTCTATTAAAACAGATCCAATGCCCTTCGAATTAATTGAAAAATCTGCCGCTAGTTGAACTTTCTCTATATGTGGTTGCATTGACGTGAAAAAACTTTCGTTGCAGCACATATGGCAAGTTGAACCGCTGTCCAAAACCCAGTAGTTCCTATCCAGAATAGAGGAACTATGCATGTTCAGCATGCCAAATGATGACGTCACATTTTTATGAGAAGAGCTTTTAGGTACTGTACATGATGATGCAAAATGTCCCCTTCTATGGCAATTGTAGCATTTACCTTTGACGCGATGCTTGTTTTTCATCTCATGTGCTTTCGGCTGCTGCCGTATAAGAAATGCAGACCCACTGACTTCTTGCGGATTATCCTCTCGCCGCTTCCCTTCTTCCAAAAGTTTTGTCTTTAACACACTGATAGGAGGCAAGGCGTCTCTGGACTCAATCGCGACAACGAAATTTTCAAAGCTTTTTGGAAGGCTAGATAGCAAAATGATCGCGAGCAACTCATCTTGGAGCTTTATATCAATTTCAGTTAATTTATCGGCCGTATCAAAAAATTGGATTAAATGATTGGAAACTGATTCCATTTCATCTAATTTTAAAGCTAATAGTTGTTTAAAAAGTGTTACCTTCCTAGCGGGACCGCTAGGTTGATGAACATCCGATAATTTTGTCCACGCTTCCCTCGATGATTTGCAGTTTTTGATGTGGCTTAACTGTGTTGACTGTACACACAGAAAAATGGTTGCAAGAGCCTTCTCGTCTCTTTTTATCCAAACGGAGATTTCAGCAACATTCTCCCCGTTAGCTGCTAACTGTGGTTTAGGGCTTTCTCCCGAAACATGTGACCAGAGTTCAGTATGAATGAGGACCGACCTCATCTGTATTTTCCAGCAATCAAAATTATGATTCGACAGTTTGTCAATCTGATATAAAGAACTCATTTCGCGTAAAATTAACCTGCCACACACGAATTCTATTTAAAGTTTTTTTTTTTTTTTTTTTTTCTTTTGGTTTTATTAAGACGGACTTAGTAAAAGCGTAAGACTAATTTAATCAAAAAAACTACGAAAACAACCAGCTGGGTTGGGGTTTGTTAAGCGAATGTCAAATATATTTCATCATTATAGGACATAATAACATAACATAACGTAAAAGGAACTGTGTTGCCAATGTTGTAATACAGATAACTAATTCAATTTCTAATAGAATCGACCAAGTCATCCTTGTATACCTTAAAGGCTTAATTATGCTCAAGACCTAACTGCTCTTATCAGGTCCTCTCCTTGATGCCCCACAGTGATGTAGGGTTCCAGAACAAGATCATACGACACAGTTTGGCTTTCGGGGCTGGTTGCAGAAAAATGGTTTAAATGGAGTACAGGGAAAGAGGGTCTTTCTTGTACCCAATAGGGTTCCAATTTGATTTTTTTCCATGTTCTTATAAGAGTATGTTTTCGTCTTCCTCTATCTTTTTTCTTTGCAGCACTAACTCGATAAAGCAGTCTATTTGGTTCTATATGTCGTTGACCGAGATCATCATTCGAATCACATTTTCTGGAGGGATGTTGCCTGTCTTTCATTCCAGCCTGATTCCTTCTCCTGCCCATCTGATCTGCTTCAAGTGAATAAAGTCAGCTTTGAGTTATCTTCTGGAGAGTCGCCGTATCAGCAAACTGGGCTTTCTATCTCTTTGAGGTAAGTATTGAAGTTTCTAGTTAACGCGATGGCCGAATTCGGTATCCCGAGAAAACTGATCCGCAATGCACCGTGCAGTTTGGGAGCAGAACCTCCGAATTATTCCAAATATGAATCGGATTTCGGCAAGGAGACGCGCTGTCGTGGGACTTCTTTAATCTTGTGCTGGAGCAGATAGTGCGAAAGGCCGGCGTAAACACGGAAGGCACTATATTTAACAAATACATCCAACTGCTGGGATACGCAGACGATATCGACATCATCGCCCGTTACCAGCGTGCCATAATTGAGGCTTTTATGGCAATAGAAGAACAAGCCAAACGAGTTGGTCTCACGATTAACAAGGATAAAACAAAGTACATGCTGTCTACCAAAAACCGATCCGTCGAACACTGTCTAGGTCAAAACTTAGCAATTGACAGCTATAGTTTTGAGGTAGTGAACCTCGGGCCAAATATAAACTCCACAAATGACACCCTAGTGGAGATTCGACGAAGGATAACCTTAAGCAACCGCTGCTACTTCGGTTTGTCCAAACAACTAGGGTCCAAACTCCTAACTCAAAGGACCAAAATCATGCTCTACAAAACCCTGATCTTGCCACTCCTGCTTTCTGGAGCTGAATACTGAAAGATAAGTTAGTCAGCGGAGCAGATCTTGGAATTCTTCGAAAGAAAAATTCTACGTCGAATATTTGGTCTTGTCTGCGAGGAAGGCGAATGAAGGGGAAGATATGACCGCGAACTCTACGAGCTGTACAAAGATGTGGATGTAGTCCGGAAGGCAGAAAATCCGTTGATTGCACTGGCTCTGCCACATCGAATGAATGAGAATGCTCCAGCTAAATCCCAGCCACCTGGTTCCCCAAGAAAAGGAAGACCGAACCTCCGGTTTAAAGATCAGGCAATCGCGGACACCAGAAACCTTGGACTAGTAAACTGGAAGCAGCGTGCCCGGGACCGTGGAGGATGGAAAGCGGCATTAATTCAGGCTCAGACCCTCCAAGGGTCGCTAGGCTGATAAGTAAATATTGAAGTTTCCATGTAGTAGTTTGCTTCGTCATATTTCCGTTCCGTCCATTCAGCAACGTCCTTAATTAGTCTCGCCGTTCACCTTTCTCCAATTTCAAAGCTCCATCGCCCTTGCCACTGTTGATGAGTGAGCTTCTTCGGCTCTCCCACCATCTTCACTTCTATTTCAGTTGTATGACGACTCTCTTCTCTGCTGCTAGAAGACTGATTGGAGTCACTCCCGCTACTACAAGGACCTAACTGAACTGCTGCTCTCTGTTTTCTGTATTTCTCTTGCTTGAGTGTATCGGCCCTGATCTCACAGTATTCGCCTACTTACAGTTGAACCTCCTACGTTTACCATAAGTCTACTGAGTAATGTAGAGTTATGCAATCTACGATCATCCAATGGTGACTGCACTGACATCCATAAAGTTATACATGACACTCTGAGCTGGCTAAATGAACCTCACAGTTGGCTCATTAATCTAGATATTTGCTTGTGACTTCCGTGTTATATATGGTGTCTGGTGAGAATCTTACACACCGAGGACCGAAGACTACCTTTTTTTTTAAAACTCGCCATGCATATCGGAAACTTAGAACTGTTTGCTTCATCTGTAAGGAATAGCCTACAAGTTGCCTTACTGAAAGTGTTTAAAAGTTGATTACAAAAATGGTGTCACACTTTTCGTTACAATGCTCGCCCCGAATAAACGTTTTTTTTTTGTCTTAACTGGACTGATTCCTTATATTTGTCGTTAAATACCAACATCTAACTAGTCTTACCAAATGCATCTCGTTATAAACCGCCACTGATTACATTGCACATTGGTGACATAAGCCTTAAAACCCATTAAATCGACTAGGACTTAAACTTGAAATACAACTAATTAAAAAAAATTAAATTCTTTCAACATGTTCCACAAGTATTTTAACAACAGTTCCATAACGTTTATCATTCACCGATTAAAAACCCATCAAATTCGAACAACAATCACCCGTATAATAACCTTTAGGAATGTCGAATTGTTTAAATAATTCCTTAAATTAATTTTTCGTTTTTTTATTACAAAAAACATTTGAAAGAAGAAAAACGACAGCACACATGGTTAGTTAACTCCTGCTTATCATCATCGTTTCATGGTATTTTATTATCTGTATCTGCTTTGTTTCAATCCGCTTTGATGTACCACTTCTTGATTGTCCAAAAACTAATTCAACTACAACACCCTATGAGAAATGCAAATGAAACTTTGTAACTTCATCACGAATTCAGAAAAAAAAAAAAGTATCTCGAATTCAAACTCACAGGTGGATCACATAATTTCTGGTGGGCTTTGCCCCGAAAACCAACCGAAAGTGTTCACTTAAAATGCAAATCGTTTGGTAATAATCGTAAAAATAAAACATAAATGTCGTTTAAATCTTAAGCGCATCATAAATAAACTGCACCACGGATGCGAATCCACTCAGATACAGTGTTGCTGTGACTGAATTATTCATCGCATCGATTTGTGCACACAGCAAGATGAGACTGTGAGTTTATACAGTTAGGTAGTCACCGTTTTTTTTTTTTGGCTCGATGTTGGGATATGTATCAAATAAGAGTGAAGAAAAAATCCGGTTCTAGATACTCGTGGTGGGTCTTATCATTGATGATCCTCTTATCTTGTGCTCACCTTCGATTATTATTTTTTTTTTCTTCTCCTCCTCCACCTCCACCACCGCCATGTCCAGTGGGTAGCCCGCCATGACTATCTGTGCATGTCCACATGGAATGTCGTTCCGCATGGAAAATCGATTTTCAGCTCTGAATAATGGACCCAAGATTTCCATAAATAAAAGCTTCGTTCACGCGGATAATTTCCAAGATGATGCCGTATCTGATGATTATGATATGCCGTTTGGGCAGCAAATAGATACCCCTCTCCCGCTACCGCTAAGGAAGCACGCCAGGAATGCAGAGACGAAGGTCGTGGTAGATGAAAACCTGCTGCAGGCGCATCATCACCAGAGATATCCATCGAATTTCTCAATTTTCATACCCGCACTATATAAGATACAAGTATAAGATACGTTGATAGTTGAAAGACGCGCGCGTCTATGTCAATATTTGTGCTCCAATAGGTATTTGGATAAAAATCTGTTTATCAGATGGAAACGACTTGTACCTACCTGTGTGTGGCTCTGCCTATGCCATCGTACGTTGTAGGAGGATTGAGGTGATAGATACACAAAGATGATTCTGTTCAAATTGCACACGGTAAGCACACCACTTTTTCATGGCAAATTGCGGGGGATATACATGAATTCCCATTGCATTGGCATTTAGGGTTCGTGAGTTCTTCTAAGCCCCAAAGTGCCTTTCATGTTGACTCACTTCTTTTTTTTTGCTTGCTTGGGATAAATGCAAAATTGATTATGTGGGAAAGTATCTTAGAAATTGACATAAGAGAGAGACTTCGTTGTTGGTAAAAATCGAAGTTAAGTCCGACAAAACTTCCGTTAATATCTATAATTCCTTCCGTAACTCATTTGGTTTGGGGATTGTAAATGGAAAGTCATTAGATGCTATTTCTCATGTATGGAGAGAGAGACTCATGAAGATGTACGAGTAATTACGTCAATTTACGGGGAAAGCTTTCAAAGAATAATTGCTTTTGTGGGTTTTTTTTTTCTCCCCTTTTTGATGGTTACACCTGAGATAATCATCTTAAGTCTTCGGATATATCCCATGGGGCCAGAGATACAGTGATTTTGAAAATAATTGTATCTTACGTGGGGTCTGATTGCGTTTCGGGTCCCGAAAAGTCTGCTAGAGCACTCAGATAAAACACAAGTCGTCCATTGTACTGTCAGATTGGCACCAACATATTGATGTCGTTAGTTAGTGGAAAAATCAGTTTCGAATTAGGCCTTAGAAAGGCAGATCATGGGGTCAATCTGAAGAAGTTGTTTGCTTCGAATCAATAGACACACACCCTCGGCAAATAGATGGAAACACGTGGAGTCAAAGCAGCTTATGCACTGTTTGGCAGTGTAAGGATGCTCTTAGCAAAACATGAGTTCTGCTATCAGAAAGAGTTTTGTGGTTCTATAAGGTCTTTATTTAGAAATTGCGTGGGTAATCTGGTGGAATAAACTTGCATGTAAAAGAACGATTGCTATTTTTACTAGGCTCCACAGAACGGCTTGTCTCAGCTGCACTGGGCTGCGAATTATTTGAAAAGAAACAAGTGGAGTAGACGAAATATCTGTAGCATTGGTTTCCCAGCGTCCATTCTGCCCAAGATCACATTAACTTGAAGAGATTGTGTTCAATCCGATGCTTCTTTACTTGTCGACAACGTGTATTTGGTTTCATTTTAGAAAAATCTAAAAACCAAATCCTGTATTTAAACCGGAAAAGGGAAACCCTTCCGCTGCAACAATTTTTATGTCTGATATTCTTTGGCAAGCACGAAGCAGTGGAGGTTTATACACAAAGTCTTCTCAAAATACTACTGGCTCCCGACCCGTGAAGAGTCTCTTCCTGAGACACACCAGCCATCCTTCCACTTCGATATCGGGCACGCTGTTTCCAGTTCTCCGAACCAAGTGGTCTGGCATCTGCGATAGCTTCGTCCTTAAAATGCAGGTTAGGTCTACCTCGTCGTCTTGAACCTGGGGGCTGTGATTCAAGCATTCGCTTGATGTGGCCGTGACAGTCTGGTCCACATGTTTTAGCTTACATCCATATCTTGATACGACTCAAAGAGTTCGCGGTTGCATCTTCTTCTCCACCCCCTCCTCGCATAGGGGACCAAACATTTGACGAGAATTTTTCTCTCGAAGGTGTTCAATATCGACTTTGCTTTCATGGTTATCATCCAGCACTGGGCAGAATTGACAGGATCAGTGTTTTGTTCAGCATGCATTGCATCCTTAAGTTTAGAAGCTCAGCCAAACCGATGTCGTAGCGATTTCCTAGATCTTCATCGAATTATAGGATTTGATGTTTACTCCGAGGTTGGTAAACTCCTTAACTACTTCGAAGTTACTGTTGTCAACAGCTACGTCCAACTCGATTCGACTGTTCTTCGATTGCCATAAAAGTCTCTATGAAGGCATGCTGGGAGCGACCGATGATGTCGATATCGTCAATGTAACACAGCTGCGGGATAGATTTGTTAACGATAGTGCCTTTCGTGGTAACACCTGTCATGAGCACTATCCGTTTCAGCACAAGATTGAAGAAATCACATGAGCACATGAAGAGCAGCTTTCAAATTGGACATTGCACTGTGAGTTGTTCAACGCCGTGCGGCACATGACTGGAACTGTTTTGTGTGGATCGCCCTGTAAAGCTCAAGACGATGAAGTCGATGAAAAGGTCGTGAGTCTCGACTTGAAATTCATTGGTCTTTTCCAGAATTTGTCTTAGTGCCAAGAGTTAGTCTATCGTCGATCTGCTTTAGCCCAAAGCCACACTGGTACGTGCCGATAAATGTGCTGCAGAACGGTTTTCAGTTTACACTGGACAGGGGATTGAATGTGGTGTGTGACATTTAGCAGGGATGTGCCTCCAAAGTTGGTGAAAGATAAAGGATCGCTTGTCTTGTAGATGGGAGTTGATATCGAAGTCATTGGACATACTTCCGTCCACTCGTACTTAGTTGATGAGTTGGTGCATGCACCCTGCCAAATTATCACTTCCGTATTTGAAAATATCTCCTGGTAAGTCATCAGAGTCCCTGGCCTTGTTGTTCTTTAGCTTTTTGACACCTGCGCCGACCTCTTCTATACTGGGAGGAGGGATTACTTCTTCATTAACTGCAGGTAGGTTCTCTTCTTGGCCTATTACCCTCTCAACATTACACCCATTCAGTAACTGCTGCAAGTGTTGCTTAAACATTTCTAGGTGACTGGGCTCCATTTTTATTTATTTTTTTTTTTTATAATTCACTAGCGCTTAAGGGGTTATGAATACCCTTAAGATGCTATTCACACAGCGCTAGTGTTGGTGTAGTGATTTTGAAACTCAGGTAGAATTAGGTTTCAGTCTTTTTCCTCCGAGGGTGGTGTCCAGAATGACTGGGGAGAATTATTGGTACTGTTGCTATTGCTTATAATTCACAGTATTTCTTTTTCGAATATCCCAATGTTGTAAGTACAATCAACACTTTAAGGCCATATGACCACCCTACTGCCAGTGTTATGCCTATGCAGTAGAGTTAACGTCAGCTTTTTCGCAGTTGATCGACTTTTTTTTCTTTTTTTTTTTTGACATCGGGATTCGAACCTGGAACCTTCAGCAAGACAAGCGGAGATGCAACCACTACACCATGGCCACCCCTAAATTTACTATTTCGAAGCGCCTGTGTTCTGGCCCTGAAACCAGCTGCCAGTTGCTTAGTCTTTTGCCAAATATTGTTCCTGTCGTGTGACTCTTTGATTTCCTTAAGCTGAGAGACTGCGTATACCTTCTCAAAGTGCTCTGCTGTATAGCAGCGATTTTCTATTTCAAAAGATCTGCGTATTCATTTCCATTTTCAAACTTTTCTTGTGAAGGCTTCTTACTCATTTGTAGAGTGAATTCAAGTTCATAGAAAGTTCAGACATCTGAGCGTTCAAGAAATGATAAAGTCATTATCTGATTGACTGTTAATTGATCGAAAAGACCCCGCAGATAGGCGTTGATGTGTTTTCACTCACCACAAATTCTTACTGTTTTGATTTCTATGGCAGTGATTTCCTTCCAACAACACAATAGATCTCTTTTATTGGCTCGTGTTGAGGCTAAGACTATCATTGCATTACCATTTCCAGTATAAATCATTCGAAACATGCTTTATACACACGAGAGAATTAATTAAAAAACCACACTTCGTTTCAATAGACCCTCGGCCCTAATAACTTAGTTGCGGGTCAGACCTAAAACGATGACAAGAAAAATGGTTGGAAAAAATTGTTTGTTGAGAAATTTGAGACAAAACATTTTTTATTTTTTTGTTTTTATTTATCGAAGACAATATTAATAAACAAATTGAAAATTGTCATCGATAAGTTATGCTGTCGATGGAAAATTAACTTTAATACCCGCCTTGGACTTGGATGCATGTCGGTCTTTAAGTAAACAAACGATTCATCTTTATCATCACGAAATGATTCTGTTTTTATTTCGAAGAATCTTTCGAGTAGGTTAGGTTGGGTTGAAGTGACTGCCAGCTAAAGTCAACACAGTTAGACCAAACATTGAGATACCAAATGGATCTTGGGGAGATTCATATTCAACTTTTCGTTGAACCAATTGGAGCTTCAGATGAAGCTTAGAATCTTTAGATTTCTGACATCTGTGCTTACGACACCGCCTAGCTGGGCAGGTTACAAATAAGGTTGAGAAAGTCCCCTTTTTTTATAATTCACTAGCGCTTAAGGGGTAATGAATACCCTTATGATGCTATTCACACAGCGCTAGTGTTGGTGTAGTGATTTGGAAGCTCAGGTGGTATTAGGTTTCCGTCTTTTTGCTCCGAGGGTGGTGTCCAGAATGACTGGGGAGAATTTTGGATGATGTGGCTATTGCTTATAATTCACAGTATTTCTTTTCGAACATCCCAATGTCATTAGTACGGTCAAAACTTTCAAGCCATATGACCACCCAGTGTTTTGACTATGTAGTAGAGTTGACGTCAGCTTTTTTCGCCGTTGATCAACTTTTATTTTTTTATAAACATCCGGATTCGAACCTGGAACCTTCAGCGTGACAAGCGATGATGCAATCACTACACCATGACCACCTCTCTTCTTCGTCTTAACAGGAGCACACTTAGACCAGAATAAAGGTCCATTGTGGTACCATGTAGAGTAGTGGAATATCAGCACCAGGAACCTTGCATCATGGATTTCCTTGTTCGCAAGGTTGATTCTATGGGTAACCGTATCGGTGCAGACCCCTTCCTGTACAACACTATGTGCAAAACCATTTTGACCCTCAGACAAAGCTCTTAATTTTGTAAATATCGACCTAAGCTAGGTCGCTGAGGTCCTCATAGAAATGCTGTCCTAGGATTTACCTTCTTAGATAGAGCAGGTTAAATGCAAAAATTGTGCGTATCCGTTTCGTCCTCTTCCTCGTCTCTACAGCTTCTGTAGAAATTCGTTGGAAGTGGAACCCAATCTACTGGCATACCGACCTTTCAAACAATGCCCCGTGGGGACTCTTACTATAATCTTCAGGTCCAGGTTAGACCAGATCTGTCTCGACAAAAGACAATTCTAGAGAAGCAGGTGATTCCCTCTACTTTCATAAAAGTTCTGATCTCCTCCCTCCTTTGCCAGTTCGTCTGCTCTGCAGTTGCCCGAAACGTTCCTGTGTCCTGGAACCCCATCGTTTGAGTATATAGCAACCCATATTGCATGCTTGGAAAGACAGTGACACCTATTGTAGCGCTGTCCACATAAGAGTTATTTTTTCGAAAACATCCAGCATCCGAAGGCATTTAAGTTTACTTATAGTGACTGGCCATAGCTATGGTTCTCTTTCCTGATAAAATTGGTATAGTTGTTCCATATCTGACAAGTCCGTCAGTCTTACCTACAGTTTTCGTAATTTGTCTGCACCCAACAAGGGTGAACTGCTCCGGGATCTCTTGGGAACTCCATTTCCGCCGTATCATTCAAATCGCACTGTTTTGACTTCCTCTAATGAATGTCACTACCACCTGTGGTGAGTGTTAAGGTCCGCATATGAGAAAGAAAACTTTCTGCTAATGGATTAACGATTACGATTGCATTGTCATTAAATCGGTTGTGATTATCGCCCACCAAATCGGCAATCAAATGGAAATAAATTATATTTTTGGGATTCTGGGAGCGGTGCATTGAGAGATGTAGCGAAGGCGGTTCTGATAACTCATCAAAGGTGTATTGTTCGGAGTGATGCTTCTGAATTTGCATTCATTGAATGAATAGATTAAGATCGGCGGCAGGTGTTAGACATAAAATCGAATGAAGGAGGGGCCATTCTGAAGAACGTGTATCCAAGTTTTGAAGAAAAGACTGGAAATGGGAGATGATTTGATGGGAGATTTAATGGAGTGATAAAATCCATTTAATTGTTTGATGGCAATCAGTTTTAAAAGGTGTGACGATTTAGCATTGTGTCGTAGGCCCTCACCACAATCAATGGACCAAGATGAGTTCGAAAATTAGATTCTAATGGTGGAGTTTGATTTGTTGATGCACATAGTCAATCTTTTTATTGTTACTGTAAACGGTCGTTAATTTTAAACTTGTTCAAAAGAGAAAGTTGTTAAAAGAGGAACTACTTACACTTAAACTAGACCATCCAATGAAATTCAATTGAGCAATTCGGACAAATGGAGAATTGACGTAGAAATAAACTAAGTCTGCCAGCTTCACTTGGCGAGAGCTCCGAAATGACTTATGCTCTTTGCCCTGAAAAGAAAAGTAAGGTTATACAAGTATATCTTAAGACATGGGTTTACTTCTCTTTTTTTCTATCTAAAGGGCTTAAGCAGTGGCCACGCGATCAACATCGCCAGACATAGCTAGACAGAAGGTAATACCTGCTTCATCACCAAACAGTTTTGGCTGAAGCTGGATCTCAAACACTCTCACTATCTCATCAGATAGAAAAGACTGCTCATAAGTACCATAGTATTTGTCACAACGAGACACTGCACCATCGGCAGGCACACCATTAGGCTGGACCTCTTCTACAACGACTTTTGCATGGACCAGGAGGTCCACCTTTTTTTGTGCATGTCCGACCCTCTCAGCTTGAAGAAGAGTATACTTAGGTGCTAGCTTTTCTCACAACCTTAACGAACTGGCTGACATCAACATAGGCAGCAGCCTACAGTCCTTCATAGCAAGCTCCGGCTAGTTCTGAGGGTAGTATTTCTGGTTGAAGTACAGATTCATGTGAAAAAACAAAGGACTTTATCTGGTCTAAGTGAGGTTGCAACTTGCAGCCTGCCACTCAAACCTAACCTAACCTAAGCTGTGGAACAAGTTCACAAGCAAAGAAACTGAATTGTAAGCCGTTTCTATCGTATTGTCTTTTTTCACCAGAGATTCCTTAGTAGCTTCAGCATTGAAGTCTTATACAAAAATGGAAATGGCCTTCAACAGAAAAGGAAGATAATCGGGATCCTTTCACCTTTTCCTCCTACAAGCCGTCTGTATAAAAATGGCCAATCCAGCTTACGAACAATCGGAATCATTTCGATTCAAGCTTACAGATGAGTGACCAATCTAACTCAGGAAAGGAGAAGTCTTTTGAATTAAACATAACACACTCCACATCTTCCTGGATCGCCTCCAGATTGAAATTAAATTGTCCAAGTTTATGGCTTTCCACGTTCCAAATAAGTCGGTAGATCCATCAGACCTTTATTTACTAATTCCAGCACAAATCCTACTCGCTCACGTTATTTTCTTTTTCCGATGCATTCTCTTCGCCGTGAACTACATTACTGCAAACTACTTCAACGATTCGATTGCGTGTTTGTAGGGCTCCACATTTGAAGCTTTAGATTGGTGATTAACAGGAACGCCAGTTAGGAAACAATCTTAGCCAAAACATTCTACGACCTTAGCCCAGCGAGTGGAATAATTTGGAATAATCCGCAAAAGAGCAGCACTTAATACTGACACATTGGCACCTCTGATCTCCATGACTTCAGACTGTTGCGCTGGGTTCTCAGATGTCTGCATTAAACAAAAGATTGAACTTGACCCACGTGGGCATGCCGTCGCATGTATGGCAAAACCTAAGGTCTCTGCAATTGGACGGTCTTGAGTAATCGCTGGTCCAGGCCCGCATATGTGTCAATGTTTGTATGTGTGGCCATCCGTTGTCGTTAGGCATCCATCGACTTTTACACTCAAGCAACCTTGACCCAAAGTCCTACAGAGGAGGACACTTATCCTTGTTTCAGACATTGGAGCAAGACACGATCTTCGGCTTGCCTTCAGACGACATGCTACCCGAATACTGCTTCAACAAAAACTTCTCAATAGTTATCCCGTCAAGAGAGGACTGGGAGAACCAAAAACCCCAAATATCACCTTCCGACCTCGTCTGGTATGGAAACAGGAACTGGTTCCAGAATTTTCAGAGAATCAACAGGTGCGGACTTCTCAGTCAGGCTTGGCGAATTCCCATTCCATATTCCAAGCCTAGGTCTTTGCCATTAATCAGTGTGTGAAACTCAATCAGTCCTCTCACATTATGGGGAAAATCATATTCATCTTCTCAAACAGTCAAGGTATCCTTAAAGCACTCGACTCGCCTGTTATTAAATCCAGACTAGTCCTAGAAACCCGCAAAGTAATTTCGGAGCTTGCTAGGAACTATATGGTCATCCTTCACTGGATGAAAGAGGCGACTCACTGGCAAAAGACGGTGCTTCACGAAATTCTTTGGATCCGAACCCTTCTGTGGGGTAGGTAAATCACTCTTTGCAAGACACGCAAAAGGTCTTTGCATGCAAGAATCTAGGGAAGTCTGGCTAAATACACCAAGACAAGCATGTCCAAAAGTGCTATTCCCGGTACCGTCACAAAGAAAATCAAACTTCATTATGAACCTCGATAGAAGCAACCTTAGAGCATTAATTGGACTTCTCAGCGGTCATTGCCGCCTGAACAAGCACCGACATCGCATGAACCTTACAACAGATTCAAGCTGTAGACTCTGCCTTGAGAGTGAGGAGACCTTTCTTCACAGCTCTCTTTCAAATCAGAAAAAGAATACTAGGAGGCGAATTCGTCTCTACAGAACAGCTTGCTGCCATCCACCCAGAGAAGTTCATTAACTTCCTGATATCTTCTGGAGTAAAACAATTCATCTAGGAACACTAGGGAAGGCACAATAGGATTCGCTAGAAACCGCAGTGCCCCGATACAATAATAATAATAATAATTCGTGTCATTAATTCGACTCGATCTGGTGCTACGTAAGTATACTCAAGTCATTAGGCAATCATTGTGCAAAGTAATTACTTTAAGATCAGCAACTCCTGACCAATCATCATCTAGAAGAGTTAAAATCCAATCATCACCAACCAGTTAATTCAAGACATGACTAATAATCTTTCCAGCTAATGTCATGCCTCAATCATTTATATTCCAACCAATCGTCACTAGCCAACTAAAGTTATTACCTATGGCTGTCATTACATCCCACCGAAACAAACACACATAAATCCGTAGGCGGCCATATTTTCAACAAAATGTCACCAATTGGCATCGTAGTGAATAAATAAAAAAAAAAAACTTCATAAAACTTTATTAAATATGTAGATGTGTACACATAAAATATGTAAGTATGAATATTAACCATCTGTCGTTGTATTTGCCTAACTGAATTCACTTAACATATTTTAGTAATAAATTAAATAAAAGAAAAATATAAAATATGCACATGATTTATTTTTTTTTTTATTATATCTTGTGGACATAAATTGAATTGAATTATTCGTTTATTAAAAGATTACGAGCTTAATCAACACTTATGAGCTAGAAAATTAAATTTAAGTTATGACTTAATTAACAAGCTAATAAAGTAAAGACGTTTTTCATTAGATAATACACTATTGACACAAACGTCATGTTTGTGTGTAGTAAGAGATGTTGCAATACATTATTTATAACGATTGGTAGGACGATATGGTTGCTTCAATATTGTCATTGGCCTCCTTCAACATTGTCTTGTGTTTTTGTGAATACTTAAGACTTAATTTAGATCCTCGAGCGAGTAAAGAAAGCCACCACAGCTCGGTACTGCTGCAAAAAAGCAATAGGAAGTAGATGGGGCCTACAACCACGCATTACTCATTGGCTTTATGTATCTGTCATCAGACCAATCCTAATATATGGCGTAATTGTCTGGTGGAAAGCCTTGGGCATAGCCACTCAGAACCACCCCCACGGCGGATCTAGACACTCTGTTCCATTTGCTTCCTCTAGATATTTACAGTAAACAAGTGGCAGCTAGCGCAGCCATACGTATCAAAGCACTTCAGCATTGGTCCAGCTTGCGGGTTGAACACTCCACCATTCTGAATGATTTAGAATTCCTTCCACAAAGCACCGACTACACCCTTCAACGACTCGTCTTTGATAAAAACTTCGCTACCAAAATCCCTTCTAGATGTGACTGGAAGGATGATTTTGAGCTTCAATGAAAGGGATCCATCAACTTCTATACAGATGGCTCTAAAACAGAATCGGGAGTAGGCGGGGCTGTATTCTCTAAGGATGTGAACGTAAACATCTCTTTCCGTTTGCCTGACCATTGCAGTGTCTTCCAAGCCGAGATAATGGCTATCAAGGAAGCCCTATCGTGGCTGAAGTATAATGTACTATCCCCTCTGGATCACAATTTTTACTGATAGCCAGGCCGCGATAAAATCCCTGGAATCTGTCGCCTTCAACTCAAAAACAGCCCTAAATTGTCGCCTATCTCTTAACGATATGGGTGCCGGGGCACCGAGACGTTCCAGGCAACTGCATGGCAGATGAATTCGCCAGAGAGGGCACAACACTACCAATTCTCCCAGATAAGGGGAATTTAAGTATGCCTCTCGCTACCTGCAAATTGCTACTCAATAGAAACGCGATCAATATCGCCAATCGTAGATGGACAAGTGGCAGCACCTGTCTCATCGCTAGGCAGATCTGGCCGAAGCTGGATCTCAAACGTTCCTATTGTCTCATCAGACGAAATAGACTGATAATAAGCACCTTAGTGGGTGTCATCACCGGACACTGCACCATAATCGGCAAGCATGCCTAGAGGCTCGGCCTCCTCTATAACAACTTTTGCAGAAGCTGCATGGATGGGGTACTTCATCCCAGAATAGTTAAGAAAAGAAAAAGAAATACAATCATTTAAACTGATGGATGGATGCTAACTATCTCTTTATCGACTTCAAAGTCGCAAACGACAGCATTCATCGCACCAAGCTATACAACGCGATGACCAAGTTCGGGATCCAGAGAAAACTTATTCGATTGTGTCGCAATGTACTGTGCAGCTTGGAAAGACAACCTTCGAATTATTCCAAACATGCACCGGACTTCAACAAGGAGACGCGTTGTCGAGTGATTTCTTTTATCTTGAACTGGAGCAAATAGTGCGGAGAGGAAGCTGGAACGCCTTCCGATATCGTCCCTTTTGTGGTTAAGGATGTTCTTTGTGGTTTTGCTCAGAATTTAGATGACCCTTTTGGTCTGTAAAAGTCCCTAAACATTGTCCCATTAGGACATGTAGTTTCGTTTCTCGCAGCTCTCCAGACTAGTTCTAAACGCGGAATGAGGATTGCCACAGTAGGTGTATCTATGTACCTTTTAGAAGAGCCGTTCCTTACTAATAGGTCAGCGATTTAATCGCCTTTAATGCCTTTGCATCCTGGAACCCACCATAGTTTAACTTTGTTTCGTTTTGATAGACTTTGGAGAGCATTAAAGCAGCCAGAAATGACTTTCGAGTTGCAGAAATAATAAAACAAGGCTTTTAGAGCTGTTTGTCGGTGAATATATTGACAGTTGCCACACTTCTACCAGAGAAAAGTTTGATATTGGCGTAGGTATCAATGATCCCTTGGAGACTTGGTAATAAGGGCCACAAATACCAGCTCTAACACCGGAATCCATCTTTAATCAATCAATTTGCCACACTTGTCCTTTAATATTCAGCAACGTATCGCCAGTGTCCCAGGAAGGAATCTCGATCAGACAAAGTATCTACATGACAAAAAACCAATCCGTCAAACACCATCTAGGGCAAAATGTGACAATCGACAGTTATAATTTTGAGGTAGTAAAGGAGTGCATCTACCTCGGAGCAAATATAAAATTTCCAGATTCGACGAAGGATAGCCTTAGACAATCGTTGCTACTTTGGTTTTTCCAAACAGCTAGAGTTCAAACTGCTTACTCAAAGGGCCAAACTCATGCTCTACAAAACTTTGATCTCGCTAGTCTTGCTTTGAGGAACTGAAATGGGCCAGCATTCATTTGGGATCTTTCGAAACGAAAACTCTACGTAGGATATTTTGTCTTGTCTGCGAGGAAGGCGAATGGAGGAGGAGGAGAACATATTCGGAGCTCAAGCCGATAAGGTCTTCCAAAAAGTAGTCAAGGTCTAGAAAAAAAAATTGTGGCGGATGAGCCCTTAAGTAGGTTAAATTAAGTTTAAGGGATGGCAGCGTGATGTAAATTGCCGGATCTTCACGGATCTATTGTGCTCTTCGTCGAGGGAATCCTATCTATTGCTCGCCTCTCTCAATCACCCCGAATCCAACAGGAATTTTGAAAAGACTCTCACTGGCGCAGTTGAAAGTTCGCTGAAAATGTATGCGTAGTTCGTTGTGTATGTGTACATTTTCTAGTTCTGCTAAGGGGCTAAGGCAGTCGCAGAGAAAGTCCATCGCATCCTCCTCCGAATTTATAAAGCCACAACTCTTACAGAAGTCAGTAGAACTTAGTCGCATTCTTTTTACATGAGCTGGTCGTAGATTGTGGGATGGGAGTGTGCTCTGTCTCGCGGATAAAGTAACGAAAGTAAATAAGACATTCTTTAAAATTCAATATTGCCACCAACCTATTCCACAATTGCCTGGTGTTTATATGTTTCCTTAAGACTGATACCTTGATTCCACCACTTAGTGTTATAACAATCCTGCTCACAAAACCGGAACCTTTCTCGGAATAAAAAAGTACCAACACCATAAAAAGCCAAAAGGAGAGGGAAAGATCCTTTGGAAAGAGCTACAGAGCTCAGACAAGCAAAGTCATTTCTCGAAAACTTAACCCAAAAAAAGGTCCAACTCGCACAAAATAGAACGTTCATCACGACGCGATTTACCATACCAACATTCAAAAACTAAACCAACCATCTACAGTTCATTCACTTTGCCTGTCTAATATATTCAAACCAAAATGAGAACGGTCACTGGATTTAAATTGACAAACGAATCCATTACCTAAATGTCCTTCACTTCTGATTATGCATATGCCCAATTGTCCTTGAACGAGAGCCATAAAGCCAACTTGCCGTCCAGCCTTATCCTTCCAAATGCGTATCATTGTGGCTAGTGTATCTACCCAAGTTGAAGCTATCACGTCTCGTTCTCTCTCTCTCTCTCATCCCAACTAATTACGAATGCAAATTGAAATGCTAGAATTGATTTGGGTCAAGGTATTATCGTCTATTTTCGTCTATTTTTCAACTGCCATCCAACTCCTCCCATAGTTACATTCTTAAATCGCATCCGTGCCTCGCTTTACAGTGTCAAATGGGCTCCCTCACGCCCCTTGCACATTACACGCCGGGAGTCTTTGCGGGATGCCGACTTAATTAAACCCTAATGACAGCCTTCTGGTCAGTTTAATTTAACCACACGTTATATATACGGTTTGGGCATGTGTAGCTTGAAACACCTCTATGACGCGGTATGGGCATGAGTCCCGTACCTCAGATCTGGCTATGTGATATCGTTCTCTCGGTTAATTAACTTGACGATGAACGTGGTGGACATCTCGCTACATAGCCATCAATCAGGAGCCAACAGTCCTGAGTGTCAGCAAGTTGATGTGCGTGAAACCGTTTAAAAGTGAAGTGAAATTTATGCGAAAGAAATTAAAATACTCGGCTTCTGGAGTGGGATTACGTATGCATTGCATAATTGAGATATTCTTGCAAAATTATAGATACAACCGGGTAGAGATTCTATCTGAGGAACAATATGTCGAACAAGGAATACTTGTCAATTTAAAGTTTCAGTGGGAGGGCTTGACTCTACTGCATAAAGTGGTTGCGGTATTCATTTATAAAGGGTCTTTCATTAAGCGCTTCCTATCTTTAAATTTAAATAAAACAAAGTGTGTGTGAGATATCATCGACATTTTTTATTCGTTTGAAAGGCCTATCGATGTCATTATGTATGGAATATAACATCGTTCAAATATCCGCCGCGGCTTCTCTGGGTGGCACGCATCCGAAATGTCCAATTTTCCAGAAATCAGGCTGAATTTGATCGATGGCATGGGTTATGTTGGCTTTGAGGACCGCTATGGTTTGTGGCTTATTCGCATAGACCTGCGACTTCAGAAAACCCCGCAAGAAAAAGTCTCGCACGATCTCGGTGGCCAGTTCACATCACCTCCACGTGAGATGATCATGCCCTCGAATCGCGCGTGCAGAGTTTCCAATGTGGCACGTAGCGCCGTCCTGTTGAAACCACATGTCGTTGGTGTCCATATCATCCAATTCAGGCTAAAAGAAGTGGGTAATCATCGACCTATAGGCCTGGCCAACGTCGTTCTCAAAGAAATATGGACCGATGACGTCGCCAGCCCAAAATCCACACCAAACAGTGACTTTTTCGGGATGGATCTCATGTGGATTGGTATCGTCCCAAATTCGACAATATTGTTTGTTGACGTACCCATTCATCCAGAAATGGGCCTCCCCGCTGAAGATGATTTTTCGATGAAAATTAGAGTCAGTTTCCAACTGCTCCTGAGCCCATTCAGCGAACACACGTCGTTGTCTATGGTCGATTTCCTTCAGTTCTTGCGAGCGACGCGAAATCGACTGCCTCGGATTCTCCTGCGCACTCTCACGGACAGCGGTGATGTTTTCGGCAGATTTTGCCTTTCGTCGACGTACGGGTGTTGATTGATCGTTTACTGAACTAGTGGACTAAAATTAATCCTGCACACTGCGAATAGTCCTCTCGGAAGGGCGATTATGGCGACCGTAAAATGGGCGAGGCGCGCAGAACGATGCCCGAACAGAACACCCATTTTGATAAAACAATTTTATTATTTGCACGTGTTGTTGAACACTATATCCGTCCATGATTTGGCAAAACAGACTGAATAAATGACAGCCAATTTGACAGATGTAGCTTCAACAGTATGGCCGCTATCAAGTGTCAAAGTTCAGCAGTCTCTATTGGAAGACCCTTTTTGTAGTTTGACTCTTCGCGTCAGCGACTAGGACAGCTGGGATATGTAAAGTCAATGCCTACCAGCACTGTGTCCCGGAAAATCTTTAAATCCATGCTATAGACACGGCGCAAGATCAAGCCCAACGAGTTGGTCTCACGATAAACGAGGATAAAACAAAGTACAGACTATCTACCAAAAACCGATCCGTCGAACACCGTCTAGGTCAAAGCCTTACAATTGGCAGCTATAATTTTGAGGTAGGAAGGAGTTTATCTACCTCGGGGCAAACATAAACTCCACAAATGACACCCTAGTGGACATTCGACGAAGGATAACTCTAGGTGACCGCTGCTACTTCGGTTTGTCCAAACAACTAGGGTCCTACCTCGAAGGACCAAAATCATGCTCTACAAAACCCTAATCTTGCCAGTCCTGCTTTCTGGAGCTGAATGCTGGACGATAAGTAAGACAGCGGATCAGATCTTTGGATCCTTCGAAAGAAAAATTCTACGTCGAATATTTGGTCCTGTCTGAGAGGGGAGCGAATGGAGGAGAAGATATAACCGCGAACTCTACGAGCTGTACAAAGATGTGGATGTAGTCCGGAAGGCAAATATCCATCGACGGCAATGGCTCGGCCACATCGAGCGAATGGACGCGAATGCTCAAGCTAAGAGGATCTTCGAATCCCAGCCACCTGGTTCACGAAATAGATGAAGACCGAACCTCCGGCTTAAAGATCAGGCAATCGCGGACGTCAGAAACCTTGGTCTAGTAAACTGGAAGCAGCGTGCCCGGGACCGTAAGGGATGGAAAGCGACATTAGTTCAGGCTCAGACCCTCCAAGGGTCGTTGGCCTGATAAGTAAATAAGACACGGCGCATTAAAATAAGGCAACGACTCAGTTGGTTCGCGCATTTGGAAAAGGACGTCGATTAACCTGGAATGCCTAAGTCAAGACTGTTAGCTAAGGATCGAGCTGGCTGAAAGCTAGTGGCTTACCTACTTGATCTAACTTAGCATTCTCCTGCAACAAAACATAAAGTTGAATTCCATTTTCTCCATTATTTCCCTCTGTTCACCCCACTGTAGCGCTTGGATGTGCTTCAATCTTTAAAAAGATCGAACCTGACGAAGGTGTTGATTGCTAAATGATGCTTTATGAAAACAAAGAATAAATAAACAAAAACAACCATGATGCCCATCATCAATCTTTTCACCCAAAAGGCGAGCACCGACATAATTCCCAGTAAAAAAAAAAATTCCATTAACATTTTTGACAGCAATTTTCGAAGGCAACCGAGTCAACCTTCCATGGAACGGAATGAAGATTACTTTCAACAATACGTGAAACTGCGTCATACGCAACCCATTATCAACCCTCGCCACAGGTAAAGAGAAGTGCATCATCACCTCACCACATATTCTGATAATTTCTGTGTTCCTCCTCCAGATGGATGCAGATGTAGGGCAGCCATCATCATCCACATAATGATTGTCAGCGGTGGCATGAGCATCAGCCATGAAAATCCATAAGATCTCGCGCAGAGCGTCAGGTAGGTAATGTAATTATAAGCGGTTGCTCTTCGGTCTTATATTTATGTGATCACCTCGATGAGAGGACCCCAATCAATTCAGGTCACCACATACGGTTACGGCAGGAGGCGAGCAGTGAAATCGATTCTCATGGTCTTTTCGGTCTTTAAAGGCGATTCTGCCGCTCTTCGATGGCGGTTGAGTAAACATTTTACCGCCAACCTGGTAGTTATCCCCGACCACGATTGTGTGTAGACTCTCGGGTGACAGGGGAAGCGTGCGTAGGGAATTAATCGCGCCCGCCATTTATCCATCCTTTCTCAGTTAAAGTGATTGAAATTAATTGGCTGGTGATTGCGGTCTACACCGCGTCTATGCACCGTCATGTGGTTGGTCGATGGATAGTGCTAGATGGGGAACCCATGGCTTGGCTTGGTGTTAGGGGAGATGATGATTGTTATTAATTTTTTTTGTGGATTCATCTAGTCGGTAATGATGTGTGAGTAATGTGGGGGTAGTCTGGCCATAAGTTAGTTTTCGTAATCAGTTATGGGCTCGGAACGCCCATTACTTTTTGTTTCAACGGCCCAAATTCTTCATCCTTTTGAGGTTCATATATCACCATTTTGGTTACCCTACAGCAATTATCCTTGTCTGCATTGAAAGACTTTTTATCAGTTCCCATAGCGCACCATAAATTCAAAGTTACCAAAGCATACACTTTGCAAAAAGGATGCGAAAGAAAGCGCCATTGTCTGCATAATCATCCATGTTAGGATAACTGTAACCACATATGCATACTACAGTTATAGTACATCAGAAAGTTTTATAAATCAAAAAATATGAGCACGCAAAAAAAAAGGATTCACAAGGAGGGACCTTTTTTTTCTTTTCTTTCTTTGTAGTGCGTTGCGGAAACACTCCATTGTATGTTAATGGTAGACGCTCTCTCTTTATCGGAACACATCCAGCTGGTCCTGTCCGGAGACCGGAACATTATGAAATTGTATTCTTTTGTTTTGAAAGTGAGAAAGGATTAACACGACACAATTATTAATTATGTTTTGCTATGGTCAGCAGGACTTTTTGCTGCAAACGGTGCGCAAATTTTCTATGCGAAGTTACCCGTCGCATAACTAATTGCATTCATTAAATTTCTTTTAAATAACAATTGTGTTTGGGAAACACGATGACGACGTTAAGCTTTTGTGATTTATTTTCATGTAATTTTGAAGCTAAGGATAGAAGTTGGAAATTAAATCAAAATATTGCATCTGATGCAAATGGAACAAGGTAAATCGAAACCTTGGATTACAGAGTTTCGAAACATGCAATCATTAGGAGCGCACAATTTATTTATTTATTTTCTTAAGGTTGGCGGCTCTCAAATTGTGACATCTGTCATCTCCTGTTACGGCTATTACTAGTTTTTGTCTTGTTATTGTGAAAAAACATTGTGATCGAAGTCGATTGTTTAAGGAACTTTGAAAGCATGTCTTTGGCCATTGGTTTCGTACCCGTTTTTACCGAACCTGTTTCTTCCTATCGATCTCGTCAATCGCCTATTGCCTATTGCATTGTCTTACAAAGGTTTTTGTAGCTAAACTAAGGATGATCAGCTTAAGGAAAAGTTCTAAAAAAGTGTCACATTTAGAGCGCTAGACACGATTTGCAAATAAAGTGCACATTTTCTTGAGTGAACCTTCGAAGTGGACAAGTTGCGATTATCGAATCAAATCATCGTCAAATGTTCTCCACCACTATGTTTGCAAACCTCTGTTCTTTGATGCAACTTTTGCAACATAATCTCACAAATTACACGTTTGATCTCGTCCTTAAGCTCAAGAGTTGTGCATTGATTTTACAAAGTTCCATAAAAAGGAATCGCACGACCTCTTTGAACAATGGACGATGTCGGCTCTCTGCAAGATGACATGGATTAGGAATTGCTTCTGCAACAAATGTATTATTTCTCGCTCTATGACGGGTGGTCTCATTCTCCTGGTACAACATCATCAAGGCCCATAGCGATAAGTTGAAGTCACAAGATTTAGTTCGTGGTCATGGACACAAAGGTATTCACGGGAATGAAATGGCGAATGAATTAACCAGGAAGGGCTCGGAACAGGACCTATCAATAGTCGACCACTCAGTTCTATCCACCCTAACTCTCGTCAAATCTAGCATTACCCTAGACTTCCAAAGACAAGCTGATGAAAGATGGAGCGCACTCTCATCATGCCGCATCTCCAGGAAACTCTGGACAAATATCAACAAGAGATACAAACGAGGCATATTCCTGCGCTAAACAGATCAAACTTAGCCCTCTTCGCAGGGATCATCACAGGCCACAACCTTATGGCGGCCCACCTTATCAGAATGCGTTTAAGTACAGACGAGTTATGCAGAGGCTGCGGTAATACAGACGCGGAAGAGAACACATCCCACCTCCTTTGCGAATGTCCCAGTCTATACCGAACGAGGAAGACTGCCCTCGGTGAACACTATTCCAACGACCTGGGCGACCTGTCTAATAAGCCACCAAAAGTCTTTCTAAAATTCACTACGAATTTGGGATGGTTCAGGGAGGCCGAACAATCATAACTGCACTCACTGACCTTTCCCCTATTTTTTGTCTTTTCAGAATGGACATTCCACGTGATGCACCCACCTCTTCAACCTACCTACCTACCTAGTTCGTGGTCGCCGTGGTGTAGAAGTTAGCGCGTTGGACTGCTAAGCTAGAGAACACAGCATCGAGCCTCAGCAAAACAATCAAAAATTTGTTCGCAGCACCGGCTTTGACGCAGGCATGACAGACCTGAAAGAGTATAATCTGTCTTGAAAAAGCTTTTAAATCCGCCGTTCGAAGTCGGCAATAAAACTATTAGTCCCTTATATTCGTGTGGGAAATAAAACAGGCACAACATGAGTGGTTTCGAGAAGCTTGGCTTTGGCTCTCGTGGCCGTACTAACAATGTTCAGATCATTTAGAATGTTGAAGAGGTAGTCTTCGGATTTAAAAATCTGACGACACTGGACTAACTCACGTGTTTGTTCGTTCCTGTCAATACCACCACAGTGTCATTGAATGTCCGGGGAAATCAATTCTGCGTCAGTAACAACAATTAAACATTTCGAGGAGCTCATGGGGCAAATTCTCAAACGTTTTAAAAGTCCACGTTTATAAAAATCGGTTGATGCACAAACTCAAGTCAATATATCGTTCTTAGTGCCGATAGTTCTTCAGTTGAGCTGTAGAGAATAAGGAAAAGGACATCAATGACTTTTGGATTAATCTATGAGAGACCGTTGCCATCCTCGACGAGTCTTTTTGGGCAGGCAGAGTGAGTCGTACTTATTCGAATATGATGCCGGAAATGCACTATCGGGAATGGTTTTCGTTACCGCATCATTATAACCGGAAGCACGATGATGCGTGACCTATCGTACTGCACAAGAAATAGCTCTTATAGTGGGACACACTTTTGAACGCAGATATTTAAAACCGCTCCATAAAAATTATCTGCAAATTCAGTCCAAAAAAATGCGTGAGGAGAAGAAAGACAACATTTTGAAAACAGGCTTATGTCATCAAAGATCATTAAGGGTTCATTACTAAATCCTTTTGTTGAAGTTATGAGACTCTAGGAAGAATAATTACCATTAAATTACCTGAGACATATGTAAATGACCCTCATTCACTTTAAGAGCACGTCCTAAATATGGGTTGTACATGAATGTATGTATAATTAAGAAATACTTTTACCTGGTATCGTTCGTGAAATTGTTTATTGTCAAACATCAATATTTACAAGGATTTATGAAAAGGTATTCCCCCAGTTGTGTATATAAGGGCAAGGCTGCTGAAAGTTACTTCAGTCTTGTATTTGAATGGCAAACCCAAGCACTATTTAATAAATTCAAATATGCATTTGCCAAAAATTAAAATTTTAAAGTACATGATTCATACGGTTATTTGTGTTTTTGTCACAGCTCGCAGTTTAAGAAAGCAAGGAAGGACACCCTAGAATATTACACATATACCTATATTTGAGTTTTAAAGGATAAAGGAGCACTTAAATGCCAATTCCCTTGCTCTCTGGGACTGGAAACTCAAATCATCCATGATGTAAGCATGCTTACAAATAATTATTTGTGCTAATGTAAGTTAAAATACTGTGAATAAAATTATATCGTAAAGAAAAATAAACAATAAAATATTTAAATAGAAAACAAGACGTTCTTTTAATTTATTTTACTTTTCTGCTACCTTAGGCAGCCTTAAGTTAATTAATGTAAATCTTTTGATCCAATCATAGCGAAAAGTGAACAGAATGGAAACATGCTGATCCGTGGGAGGGTGAATGATACATTATTTAACCTAATCCAATCATTCTAAAGCTATTCCTTGTAGCTTCACAAAATGTTGTTCATAAATGTAAAACTCCACCATAAGTCTACCTATTGATCAAAGTCCGACGTAATACACTTTCGTTTACATTTTACCTGAATACTACACCGAGTTTTATATGTTTCATCGAAAGCTGGCTGCAGTATTTTTACAATTATGAACTCGACATATCGCAGCTGCAATACCAAGACTGTGTACCCATAATGAAAGCACCTTAAATGCTTCAGTGCGCTCTTTGGTAGGCTCCTTCATTTTTTTAATCATATTCACTAGCGCTGAAGGGGTGAAGAGTACCCTTAAGATTCTTTCACACAGCTATAGTGTTGGCGTAGTATTTTTCAAACTCAGGTAATATTAGGTTTCAGTCTTTGCTCCGAAGTTTATGTCTAGAGTAACTGTGGAAAATGATTGCTTATAATTCACAGTATTTCTTTCGAACTCAATAAGATTAACATTTAAAGCCCTATGACCATCTATATACGATTAACTTGACTTACAAGTGGAAGTACTTGGGCGTCTTTTATTCACTTGAATTCGTATGAATCCTTGCCTGTCGTCTTTATTCATCAGACAGCGACAAAAATACTCATTAAGTTTGCACTACTCTGCAAACTCTTTAAGCGTTATGCTCCAGCTTCTCGTTCAGCATTTTGATAGCAGTTGACCGTTCTCCAAAATAACAAATGAGATAAGTAAGTCTCAACATTAGTCCAACGACCAGCCCAGCCAGTAAACCAACCTCAACCCTTAATATTTTACTGTGGCTCTACTTTCAATCCAAATCAACATTCAATTGAAGGTTAGACTAACTCATGTACCTAGGTCAAATATGTCCTTTTACTTACTTACTAACTTATCAGGCCAGTGACCCTTGGAGGGTCTGAGCCTGAACTAATGCCGCTTTCCATCCTTAACGGTCCCGGGCACTCTGCTTCCAGTTTACTAGACTAAGGTTTCTGGCGTCCGCGATTGCCTGATCTTTAAACCCGAGGTTCGGTCTTCCTTTTCTTCGGAAACCAGGTGGCTGGGATTCAAAGATTCTCTTAGCTGGAGCATTCTCGTCCATTCGTTCGATGTGGCCGAGCCAGTGCAATCGACGGATTTTTGCCGACTACAACCACATCTTTGTAAAGCTCGTAGAGTTCGCGGTTGTATCTTCTCCGCCATTCGCCCTCCTCGCAGACAGGACCAAATATTCGACGTAGATTTTTCTTTCGTCCCTTGACAAGAAAGTTAACTGTCTCAACAAAAGTTCATTTCGATATTTTCTTGGGTTAAATCTCATCATTCATAAATTATCAAAGGCGGTGGACATTGGACCTCAGTTAGCATTGTTTCATCGAGCATTAGTTGTGGCAAAGAAAAATACCTTTGCCAAAAATTCCTTTTTGTATTATGTATTTCATTTCACATTTCCCCAAAACATTGCTTAAATTACTGCCTAACATCGTTAAGCCTGATCTGATCACTATTCCGCCACTCCTGACTTCCATCGACGATTTCATCATCATCATTTGGAACATCAACATGTACATGATTACTACGGCAAAAGTAGATCAAAGAGCAACAACTTTTCGATGTGATACCAACGGTGACATCGCATTAAATGACACCAACGCATCGTGTTAATCAGCGTTGTGGTTGAATTGCTTGGATCACTGTTCGCTCAAAAAATATATTCAAATATAATTTACTAATTAATATGCAGCGCATCTTGACCCTGTTTGGACTTTGCCGCAGAGTTTAAGGCAGCCACCGAAAGTAACGCAGATAATAGCAAACGAAAGACCAAACGTCGGAAACCTTCAAACGATTGGCTGCAACATACTTTTACACAATATATTACAAGCAACGTAACCAGTTATTCTAAAACTCTGCACAATTTGTATTTTTTAAAAAGCAACTCATATGCAACGACTCCCGCTGAATTAGATGTCCCAATTAGCTGCACCATAACGAATCACCCACTTGCGTCCGATAACCTCTACCGTCTGCATATATTTCTGAATCCTTTTCAAATCCACTTCACTAAATTTAAAAAAAAAAAAAATGCATACGGAGTTCCGGAGTGATGAGATATAAAGTACATTTTTCAAAAATTTAACGTTTGTCGTGATTTTTTTGATGTTTTGACATTTGAGTGCATAAGGCTTATACCACCCAATCTTGAATCTTGTCTTGTGGAGTAAGTCTGGGTGTAAAAAATGTCCCCTTTAGTATTGTGTCTCTTTTGGGGGAGTTAGAGGGCGATATTTTAGTAATTCGCAATTTTTTTTGATAAATGTGATGTAGGTACGACCTACCTGCACACCAAAACTCAAGTTTCTAGCTGTACTGGAAGTCTGAAATCTTTTTTGCGTTACACTTTTCCATAGAATGTTCCCAGTTTTCACATTAAAAACAACAACAAAATTTTGTTTCTGAAAAACAACGATCCAGCTATTGACAACCCAGTCATGCTTTTCTGTTTCGCCTTATGCGATGTGTGTTGCGCCATAAGCAATTGTGCAATAATCGACAACGAAGCTGGTTTAAAACATACAAGGTGGCGCAAAATTAATCATCCAATTTTGTTTTTGAATTCCTTTTTTACTACAAAAAAAAAAAACAAACAATTTTGAGTGATGGAAATCTTTATTTGGACCTTAACAATTTTTTCTGTTCAGTGAAAAAGATGATATCCGTCAAGTGACTGCCGCCAGTGTTGATACACATTTGTGCCCGTTTTATCGCATTTTCCATGACTTTCCGCAAGATTTTCGGTGATAACTGTTCGCATTTCTGCCGAATATTTTCTTTAAGCGGTGCGATTGCCTGAGGCTTGTTGGCATAAGCCCGCGACTTCAAGTAGCCCCGAAGAAAGAAGTCTGGGATGGTTAAATCGAGCAATCTTGCTAGCCATGCCAAATCGCCAAAACGGGAGATTACGCGACCAGGAAAAGCTTCCTTCACAATTATTCCACGCTCTTGCGGAGTATAGCGCTCCATTGCTTGTCTGTTTGTATACTGCAACTAGTTCAGAAATGTCAAATATAATTGACGTACGACGCCATTTGCAAAAATTATAACATCTTCCAATAGGGTGATCAATTTTGCACCACCTTGTATTTGTCTCATTCAGGGTGGATTGGCCGTATGCATATGCAAAGCCATGTAATTTCGACAACCAGTCACGTAGCGCATCGAATCAACTTGTTTCGACTGCTTTGGTGTGTGTTGTGTCATAAGTATCAATGGATTGTTGTTTGATAAGTCACAAAGTGTGTTTTCAACCAAAGGAGATCGAAAACTGTTAGGCTAGCAACGGTTATCCATTGTCACTCCGTATCGAAGTATTCAGTAACCCTTGGGAGGATCGATTTTCGGCAGCAATTGGCTATTCGGATCGGTATTTGGCATCGAACGCTAGGTAGAAAATGAGGAGGAAGAAAGACATGAGGGATGATTGTATCCAAGTGACGATGGATGGGATACTTTTTTCGTTGTGCTCTGTGTGTGACGATGGATTGCGTACATTTGTTGTTATACTTTATGTGGAGTTTGAAGAAAAAATGATGGGGAGGGTTGAATACTTGTTGTTTATTTATTTTCGGTTGCGGATATATGTACATATGTATGCGAAAAAAAAAACCAATTCTGTGGTGCGATGTTTGGCGGTTTTAAGCATCATAAAGACGATCAACTTTGTTGTCAACATGATCGTGTTGGTGTCGATGTTGATCGTCTGTAAATAAAGCTTTTCGGGCGTAGCCTTATCCTTCCCGAACACAAACAAAATAACAAACATTCTACAAAATATTGAAGAGAAAACTATGCAGTCTTTCATTAAAATATTTATTTATTTTTTTTTTATAAATATTCTTATTAAATGTAATTAAAGTTAAATTTATCAGTAATTTATACAATTTAATCGTAAAAATATTTTATGTATATAATTATAATAAGTAATACCCATTACAAATGGTATTTATATATTTTTTTGTTGTTGAAAAAAGAAACATTGTTATAATATTTAATTTATGTCTGCAAAAATTGTATTAATATTGTTAATTTTGTATTCTAAATTTAATAATTAATAACTACAAAACAAAATTAAATTGTAATTTTTAATTTTTCACTGGAAAATATATTACAATATTGATTTCTAAACACTAATTGAAGACAATTGAATGGAAATTTAAATGTTTTTTTCTCTATTTTCTTTATTTCACAACACAACACAATTCACACAAAAATAAAACAATATTACAAATGATGCATACAAAATAAAAACAACTAATTTATAATCTTGAATATATTTACTATTATCATAAGTATATTTGTTATATATATATGTGTTATTTTAAAGAAAATCTTTTATTTTTTGTTTAGTAACTCATTACCAGTCATTTATTTGAATTTGATTATACATTTTCAACAAAAAAAAAAAGAAGAAGAAATGGAAATTTTACGACAAAATCAATTGATTTCCGCCAAAGTTTTGTTTGTTATAATTATTTTTATTTATTTTTGGCACAATTATGATAACAAAAACTTTCTGACTGAACTTGTAATAATGTAAGCATATTTGTTTAACGAAGAAATGAAGAATTGTACTAAACCTAAGCAACAATATTTAAAAGAGAAACAGAAAAGAACAAAACTTAAACTGCAGTGTACATAAACAAATTTTTTTTTTTTTTATAAACAATTTAAAGAATAATGGACGGATGTGCTGTGCATCAATGTTTTGTATAATTGATTTGATTGACTGAGGATAACAAAATGTAAATTATTAAGTAGCTTACCTAAGGAAGGAGGAAATTTAGAAACTGGATATGTTAACGAAACAGGATAACGATGTCTTTTGCTCTCTATTTGCCTAATTGATACAAACGACAGAGTACATCTTTTTTTTTAAACAAAAATGTATTTATCTACTTTAAATTAACTTTTTGTCTATTAGGACATAAGAAAACAATTTAGTGGTGAGTTTCTGGGGATTTTGCTTTTATTCTTTCGTTTAGATTGAGCATCAAGTGGTGGCGTAAAGATTGTGGCTTGAATGCATAGCTTGTCGGTAAACGTGTGGACATTTTGGTAACTACAGAACTAAAGCTACTTGTAAGTGGCGGAAATAAGTATCAACAGAAGAAGTCAATTCCTAGAGTATCAGAATTTAGACTTCAATTCATAACAGTCCCATCTGAAGTGTCTGTAGGGTTCTCGAGAAGATTTATGAAAGTTTCAAAGAAGAAGAGACGCTACCATTCAGCTTGAACTTAGTTTAACGAAAATATAAATATTTAACACGACAGTTTATAGAGATGCAAGGCATAGCTTCGTGCTGTATATTTCGCATAAATTGGAGGGACCTACAGTTTCTATTAACGACTTCAAACGGCGTATTTAAAAGACATTATACTCTCTAAGGTTTGCAAGAACCTACCAGGATGTGGTGCCACGAGAAAATTGTTGTTAACTGTGTCAGTTTGCTTAGGAGCCCAACACATTACCCACTAAAAATTACAAGAAATGAATAGCTTATTGGTATAACGATGGTCATAAACGCAGAGACTTTGATTTATACCAGTCATGTGTCGGAAATAGGCATTCACATGCAAGGTGATGATAGCAAAAAAATAGATGCGGTCCTTTTTGCTAAGAACTATAGGAGTCTTATCTTGTATCGTCCTCTCGAAGCTTCTACTAAGATTGTGAGACCGTACCAGCCAGTTTCAACTTGATTTTGGTCTAAATAAAGGAAGTTTCAGAGAAGATGCTGTCAAAGCTTAATTATCGACTCAGTTGTAGAAAACATGATAAAACTCAAAAGACAACGACTAAAGAAGACTTATGGTAACAAAGTACATTTTGAATTCAAACCCGTTGTTGAGGTCAATGTTTGTTCAAAAACTTTAGACAGAAATGTAGATTCTAGAAGCGTCAATCATCAAAATTTGCTGCGTACGTATTTAAAAAAAACGTGTATAAATAAATGAAGCAAAATCCCCTAATACAACACCCTTTAAAAAGAGGATAACTAAATTGCAACACAACCATTTTGTTAGACAAAAAGAAATCTCGTATTTAAGTAAATTTGTTAATTTGGTTAAAGATAGTTTAATTAATAATCAAATAACTAGTTAGATTCAAAGAAATTTCGAAAATTTTAAACATTTATCTAGAAGAACTCCAATAAACTTTAAGTTTTTACAAACATTTTGAAAAGGAGAACAAGAAAATTAATAATTTATGCAAACATTTTTCAACTTTTTTACTCTTTATGCGAATGCTTTTGAAAATTGAGGCTCAAGTTCGAATTTCAATTGTAGAATATCAAAACTATGGTTGTCCACTAAGAATTCAGACTCACTTTCGATCATTCTTCTGAATTTTTATATATTTTTGGCGATTCAAAACTGTTGGTACACCAAAACTTAGCAACTTTTAGCCAAATTTGCTTTATTTATACTTTGTCCAAGCAAAATTGTCTGTGCACGTCTTTTTCGTGATGAAAAATAGCATTCCCACACAAATTTCATATAAGCCGAGACGGAGGCCGAAGAACAATCCATTAGATGTGGAAGAGCTATTCAAGCTTTATGTATAATCGGGCGTGCGGCATTTTAATGCGTTAGTTCTAGGGCCAAAAGCAAATAAATTGGTTCCTTACTGGCAGACACATCTCTCAATAATAAACTCTCTATCTCAGTCCATTCCATTAGATAAAATTGAAGCAAGTCGAGGAATAGTAAGGATCACTGTCAAGACTTACAATATACCTACAGCAGAAGATTACGCAAGGATTGGGTCTCAGTGCACGTTGAAGCGTAAAGAAATGAGGCGTAATGCGAGATGAACGAAATCACACTAAGGACCTTACTGAATTGATAAGGCAACAGATTATTTTGAAAGTTCGACTCTTTATAGAACTACAAAGATTAGAAGTTAAACTTTTCATTTCCCTATTGAGACTCCCATGTCAATAACCCAAAGCGAAACTAATGGCTTATAATGCACGCTACTTACGACTTGGCTAAATGTAACACACTCCACAATGAGAAGTTCTCGGACGACTTTTTAATCCTTAGCAGGCTGTCCTTTATCAATGAGCAGGAAAAGCAAATGTTGAGTACAGTATGTCAAAAATTTAGTCTAAGAAGCAAACTACGACAGTTTGGCTGAAGTATAGGTACAAGCTTTACCACTGGTATCCTGAAAGTATTCTTACATAGAAACCTTTGAATCATATCCACTCTCCTCTCGTACTTGATCTCTTAAATAACGAAGGAATTATCTATGAATAGGTCGCACTTTACGGAGCAAAGAGAATTCTATTGCAAACTATGCCATTAAATGGCACAACAGCTCGCAGAGAACCAAGACCTTGCTTCTTTTTTTTTTAAATTCACAAGCGCTAAAGGGGTTATGAATACCCTTATAATGCTATTCACACAGCGCTAGTGTTGGTGTAGTGATTTTGCTTCTTGCAACCGTTTATGTTATGAATTCGATTTTTTTTCTTTTTTTTTTGTGTCATATTTTTCGTAAGAATGGAAGAAACCTGCTGTTTTAATTGCCGACTTCAAATGGCGAATTCACAAGCCTTTTCGTGATGCCACTGAGCCACGGCGACTACAAATCTGATACACTATCCTTTGAAGGAAATTTTAGAAACAAATGACTATCGTTGTAAACTCCGAACTGAATTATGTTCGCTAAAATGCGTTTCAGGACCAGGCAGGGATAGAACCTCAGTGATGAGTTGAGTTGTCATGTACCAAGTCTCAGCAATTGTTTTCCATCAGAAAATCATGATTTCAACTTACTCCTCCCTGGTACTTGCAAGACTTACAGTGGTCAAGCATGATTAAAACAGGAGACACACTTTCATCGCTCTAACATTCCGAATTGTGTTAGCAAAGTTTACTCAATTTTTGTTTGTTTTTATAGACAAAAGCAAGATGCTATGCATTTTGTTTAGCTATGGTAGTATAAGAATAATAATTCATATATAATTTCTATGGGCATTTGGCGTCGTTCGTTATTTATTTGTTATTCTATTAATATACTGTATATATTTAAAATTAATTAGCGTTAAGTTTATCTTGTTTTTTCTTTGTATTTTGCATTATGCTTTATAATAAATATAAATACATTCCTGTTCCTGTTCAATGTGAATTTAATTGATATTGCATGTCTATTTGCAATTGCGCTTTTCATTATTTAATTATTTTTTTATATAAATATATATATATATGTATGTATACATTAAGAGCATCTATTTATTAACAATATGTAGTTAGTTATTGTTATTTTATTTTATATATTGGAAAGCCACATAATTTGTTATTATTCCCTTAAGCATTAGTTTCAAATTTTAAAATAAAAAAAAGAAAACATTTTGTTTTTTTTTTTAATTTGCCACATTTGTTATAAAATTGGAAGCATGAATTTTGAAAGCACACTATTTTGTTAATATTATTTGTTTACAAGTTGTCTTTTGATATATATCAAGCCGCGAAAAAAAAAAAAAAACCGGCGGCGAGCATACAATTATAGTTTTAGTTTTCTACAAACTTATCGTTCAATTGGTTTTTGGCTTTACTTTTCACACCCGCTAACAATTGGGGTGGCACTTATTATGCGTGTCAAAATATTGGAAACATTTAATGACACGGCTCGAAAAGCTTTCTACACTTATTGATACAAGGTTTCTTTCGACTTATATGTTATCCTAGACTGAAGAACAGTTTACTGATTACAAACAAATAATGTTTCGGAAGCGACTTATTTAAACTTCAGAAACAAAAAGAACAAACAAATAGAACGAAATAAGTTTGATAAATGAAACGAAATTATTAGTTAACTAGGTAAATTACATTTCTATATATGTTTTATGTATAATTTAAGACTAAATGGTTTTTCTTTTTTTTTTTACACACTAGGAGTTATTCTCACAGTCATCGGGTTTGTGCTTACTTCGGACATTGCTGAGTAGATCGGCGCAGTTGTTTACCATTGTTTGGAAATCTCCATTTTCCAAATTCACTTCGTTGCCGGTGAATGATGACGAAGCGGTTTGCGACGAGTTTTTATCGTTCCTGGAAAGAGGAAAATTTAAATTATTACAAATGAATCATGGAGGTTTGCAAGTGGTTTCCCACTTTCAATTTTTTTGAATCGCAGGACAGTATTTTGGTAGTTTTTGCAACACGTAGCGAGGAGCGGCAAGAATACGCATTTCTAAGATAAAAGTTGTTAGAACATGAAATTTTACATCTAAGAGAAGGACATGCATAATATTAAAAACTTAGCTAATCAAAGCTTCATCGTTATATTCTATTATTTATGAGAGACATGCAGAAGTAAGAATACTTATGTATGAAATGCATCTAAACAATTAGAATTACTACAATCAAGGCCAGCTGTAATGAATTCCAAAATCGGGTCTGTTTATCTCTTAATGTTAACTTCTACTGGAAACTCATTTTCCTGCTGGCTCCCACGTTCCATCGCAAAGAGCAGAAAACAATACAACAAACCTCGCGGTCTGATCACCAGGGTCAACATTTTTTGAAGACTCTACGGGTAAGAAAGAATAAACAAGCTGAATTCCAACAAACATCAGATATCGTCCTACTCTGGCTAGAGATTTAAAAAAAAACTGTCTGAATCGAACTCATATACCCCAAGTATGGAATAAAGTTAGAGTGGTTTTCATATTCAAAGCTCCCATGTTAATCAACTAATAAGCTATTACAGCCATTAAACTAGAAGGCAAATCACAATGTTCTAGTATTCAAAGTGGACACTCAGTAATTCCCTATCCAAACACAGTTTACACCAAACCTCTACTCAACCTCAGCAAAAACTTCCAGGTTTGTGTATGGATATCATTTTGGGATGATGAAGCCTAAATTCTTCTTCACTAATGGCTCCAAGACAAAAGACAGAGTAGGAGGGTGTTTTCTCCCATGAGCTAAGTCTTAACTTCATTGCTTTCACTTCCCTTACCACTGCAGTGTTTTAAGGCAGAAATAATGGCGATTAAAGAAGACTTGTTAAATGCTAAGCTGAATGTAATATTAAAAGCCAAGCAGACCTAAACCTCATTGAGGAGATCATATGTAGACGAGATGCCAAGGCAAATCAATATTAACCTATAACTCTAAGGCTAATAAGATTCCCAAGTGCTGGATGTAATCAGCCAGAACGGATCTTACATAGATATGCGACCTAAAGAATCTCAGTGCCATATGCGTCTGTCGTAGAGCCTAACCAATAATAATGCATAAATCATACAATGCTGCAAGACTTCAAAGCAGACTTGCCCCAAGCTGGATTTAAAATGCTCTAGAGAAATTTTCTTCTATTATGATTTATTGAATCACGGACGTCAGGAACGTTTTGGCGCAACTAGAGAGGAAACTCTGCATCACAAGTGTGTAGCGCGTTCCATACAGTCTCGGTGGAAGGAATGCATGTACACAATTATAGGAATGAATTTCTGGGCATATCATGGCAGATGAGATGCAGCAGCTATACATTGGTAACAGACAAGAGTCCAACGAAATTAATCATAAAAATAACTAAAGGCTTAACGCTTGATTCTGATTTCTGATTCAGGCACCATGACTTTGCACTTTTGCTCAATTCGTCTTGAACTACACACGGATGCAGTGGATGTCTTTTCTACTGCCTTACTTACTTATTTGTTATGTTGGTTAACATTTGTTGTGTCATGATCACAGCGTTTTCCAATTCCTTAAGCATCAGGTTATTATTGCCTGTACTAGTCGGGGAATCTTCACAATTTTTTAATTTTGCATGCAGCTGCATAGCAGCGTTAGTTGTGGTGTATAATTTATTTATTATATTGTACACTTGTGATTTTGCTGCAATAAAACAAAAGAAAAACATTAATAAAAGCACAACGGTGGATTTTGTAATATTTCACTTACGATCAGATTGATCTATATCGCGGGAAGGGAAATCTATAGGTTCAAAACTGCCACGAGTCTTCACCACATTTGGACTATTCATTACGGTCTTTTTGTGATCTAGCGATAGATTTCGTGGGCGTGGAGGTACCACTGGTTTACCACCATGTGTTGATGAACTACCGGGTGTTTCCTCAGAGCTGGAATCGTCTTGTTGACCAGATCCTAAATAAATGAGACGAAAATTATCTTTTTCAGAAGCATGCAAGTGATTTCTTGATTGATACCATTGTTGAATGAATTCTGGAGACCTTTTCTTCGACTGGAAGTTGCAGTTGTTGCTTTGTTACCGTATTGCCTCGAAGCAGCTATGGAAATATAAGAACATGATTGTAATTGTAACTGAATAAAGATTTAAAAACAATGTTCAGCATTACCGATTGGACCATTGGTTCTACTTTGACTTTGTGTTGATGGTCTTACTGATCCGCCTCTGACCGTATCTTCAGGTTCTGAGTCGCTCTAAATTAAAAATCACCATCAATTAGAAAAGATATAAAAGGATTTGCAAAACAAACTCACTCCATTATTGAGAACATTCATAGAAATACTCTGTGAACCCAGGGCTGAGCCTGGCGATTTAATTCCTTGAAGACTATTCCGTTTGCTTGCTGAACGCGAAGCTGGGCTAGTTCGGTGATTTGATCCCGCTTTTTGTAACTGCGTGGGCGTTCCATTTATTTTAGAATCTAGTCAAAGAAAAAATAAAAAAACCGTTTAAAATACTGCAAAATTAAATTTGATAATAAAAACTTACTCTTGCCCATATTTCCCATATGAAGGTCACTCAACGAGCATGCACGTCGAATGGAGGAGTCTTCTATTTGAACCGCCATTAAGTTCTTATTATTGTTGGTACCTATAAAATTGGAACAAACATTAAGTTACAACTTAAAATAATAAATTAAAATTTCCAAGTTACTGGTATAAAATAACTGTGCAAAGTAAAGGAAAACGAATGAAAAATTGACAAAAAACCACTTGAAAAGAGAAAAAAACAAATTATACAATTTTGGAGCGCAAACAAATTTTAACTCAACTGATTCAAAATGAATTAGAATAACAATTAAGTTCGCAAGTTGAATTCGCTTACGGTCATGTCTGAGTGACCATAATTTTACAAGGCCAAACGACTCACAGCACACTAATGCACGACTAATTAGAAAAACAACTGTGGTGATTTATGCTCGGCACGTTTTTAACATATTAAGTATAAAATCTCTTGGAGGGGAGTATACTGACATGTATATTTTTGAATTCGTATAGGTTTTTCGTTTAATTAATTGTTAAACATTAAAAGAGAATGGAAAAGCCTTTTATCTATTTTAGATCGTGCTTTCTATAATGACTGCAAACTATCGATGGGGATATGAATTGTGACAAAGAAAGTGAAAAATGATGCACCATATAGATTAATGTCACTTAAGTCAACAACGTATCTCTCCACGAGATGTTTATGGGAACAAAATACTAAAAATAGAAGAAGTGACAACGACTCTTGAGAGATGATTGAAAACTTCTCACTCCTGCTGGACATCTTTTTGAAGATTTTTCACTTTAACACCGAACCAACCCATTCAGCATATGAAATATCGAATTACCTCTTACATGACCGGCGCTCTTCGTAGCAAAAGGTCGACTGGGGATCTGACTAAAGTGGAAACACGTTCTCCAACATTTTGGTGAAAGCAAGATTATTGTGTTTGATATTTCAAAGCCATTTGGCAATGCTGGTGGTTCCCATGGCTTTGTTTTATCTTTGTGTGTTTTCTTTCTTAAAGTCTACTTCTCCTTTGCTTATGACGGAACTCTCAGTTTTATTGCTAATCTTGAATGCAAATTCAAATGGGGATGACAATACACACGGCGTCTTTCGTTATGACCTGAAGCGGAAGTCCTAGCTGTCGCCGAGGAAGCCCGTGAACTATCAATGAAGCTAGTCTCTAGGAAAACTATCGACATTTACATAGGTAGCCAAGCCGCTATTAAAGCCATTTCTCCCCCAGTAGTTAAGTCAAAAATCGTAAAACGCTGTCGCGAAGAGCTTAAAACCCTTACCGCGAATCACAACGAAACACTCTGGTGGATCCCGGGACACAAAGGTATCCATGGGAATGAAATGGCCGATGAATTAGCCAGGAAGGGTTCGGACCGGGACCTATCAATGGCCCACTCTAGCTCTCGTCAAATCTAGCATTTCACTAGACTTCCAAAGACAAGCTGATGAGAGATGGAGCGCATTCTTATCATGCCGCATCTCCTGGAAACTCTGGACAAGATAAAAACGAAGCACATTCTCGCGCTAAGCAGATCAAACTTAGCTCTCTTCACAGAGATCATCACAGACCACAACCTTATGGCGGCCCACCTTAGTAGACTGCGTTTAAGTACAGACGAGTTATGAAGAGGCTGTGGGAATACAGAAGCGGAAGAGAACACAGCCCACGTCCTTTGCGAATGTCCCAGTCTATACAGAACAAGGAAGACTGCCCTCGGTAAACACTATTTCAACGACCTGTCTAACAAGCCACCAAAAGCCTTTCTAAAATTCACTACGAACCATGCACTCACCCAGACCTTTCCCCTCTTTTTTGTCTTTTCAGAATGGACAGTCCACATCAGAGGAACACAATGGATCCGTTAGAAGTCCGAGCGAAGGCTGCATCACGCGATGCTCTCACCTCTTCAATCTCCCTACCTACAGTCATTATCCATGTGCACTGGAATAGCTTAAATCAGACATCTCTTCTTTTTAGGTACATGCGTAATGATAAGCTTCACTTCACCAAGAATGTACTTTATCCCTTCCGATCTTAAGGCTCTGAAACAAGGTAAAGAGGTTTTTGTGAGCAAATTGGTCATTTGTCCATGTCCATGTGTCCTTTGGGGACTTAAATTCAGTGCAGAATGATCCGTTTTTACCTTGCTAGATTCGACAATCTCGAAGTCTAGATTTAATTACGTCATACCTTGCATAGAAGGTTGGCAAAAACGAGAATGTTTTGGTAAGTCTTCCATTAAGGAAGTCGACTTATTTTTCATACGAAAATATCGCCGCCGTTTGTCAAAGTTTGCATTGTAGGTCAAATCTCTTGATTCCTCGGCGTAAGTCTTGTGCAGACCTCACCTGTAGGTGTGTCAAACGTCAAAAAATCTACTTATTGACCAAAAACTTCTAAGTGCTATAATTTCGCGAAATGGTGACCAATATTGGGCCACAAGAAGTTGGGATTTAACGCCGTTCCTTGTGGGGTAATGTGAAATCACTCGTATACCCGAATAAACCAACGACAATTGAAGAACTCAAGGCCAAAATCGTACGCGTAATTAATGGAATTGAGCCTTATTTACGTGAAAAAAATCAACGAAAACTAGACTTCCCATAAGCGTATCACTGAACAAAGTCGGGAAGGTCATTTAGCCAATGTGAAGTTCCAAACAGGAGGTTCTAAAATGTTCTTCAATTGTTATTAAAAAAAAGTCATGCGATATCTCACACACAACTTGTTTTGGAAGGCACTAGACTGAACCGATAAATGGAATTTGTGCACTCAATGTACCCGTTAAACTGATTCCTGCCGAGTCAGTGCATATGTATGAGTAGGACATCCAACTTAAAGAATGTCTTAAAGCTTTTATGTATTTAATCGGCTCTAACATCTTTTGTAGAGGGATGTATTCACCGTCTTTGGCAAAACTAGGATTCATACAATGAATAGTAGCTATTGGAACCCATTCCATTGTGATGTGCATCTCAATAGTAGCAAGCTTAAAAACTAAGACAGTTCCCATCCTGGATTGAAAACTTTGTTGGTAAAATGCCGAGTCGAAGACATCAAGGGCGCTTACTTGGGTATTAGTGGGATTAAAAGCCCCTTTCGCTGCTCAGCTATCTAACTGAAAGCCTTCGATAAAGTGATGCTACGACTCCGAATAAACTTGGACCACGTCCTATCCTACCAAACTTTGAATTATAGCAACAGGCCCGGTACGCCAAGTAAAGATAACTACGTACAGTGTGTCCACACTCTTCTGAATAAAAAAACAAAGCTGCAACTTGGTTACTTGTCACGTTTTCTACAGGATTTGTAGGGATAACAATTTGAACTTAAATGTAACTTACTAAATGAATCATAAAAACTTAAGGGATATAGACTTTTCCAAGCCGTAAAAAAGGTGTAAAAAGAAATTAAATCAGAAACCAAATGCAACAACACACTGTGATAAATCATAAGTACCGCTCCACATGGAATGAAACTCGTCATAAACAACTCAAAGAACCGAATAAACTCAGGGAAACTGATATAGAAAAACCAACGAAAAGTGTGCGACGAACACTCCACATCAAACCTTTGTCCTTGCCACCGCAGTCAATGCGAATCTTCTCACTCTCATGTTCATCGGTGTCCACTATGAAATCGTAGGCCTGCAATTTGGCGCTCTCTAGAACGTCTGGAAGACTTATATTTCTCGTCATTCTACTGTATTCACTACCACTACCACAACCAACGCGTTTATGTTCAATCTCAATGTCCCGCTCAATACCACGGGCCAGCTTGTCAAAATTCATAGTCAAACTCTTGACATAGCCCTTCTCCTTTGAATTACACTCGAAGGGTTTCATGCGATTTTCTGTTGCCAGACGTATCTGTTCCAACTTCTTCTCTTCCATTTCGATCAGTTTATTGATGATGTCTATCTTTTTGGCAATGTTTCGACACTGATTACTTGTATTGTTGTCCAGCGATGGCTGTTGAACGTAGGTTTTCTCGTTCTGTGAATTCTTCTTACTCTTATCGTCCTGTATGTCATCGACAATTGGGGGAGGCTTTGTGTACAGCTTAAGGCTGTCCATGTTATTTTCTCGCTCGTTACCATGTTCAGAGATGTACATTTCAAAGGATTTCTCTTCGTAGTCCGTTCGATTGCCACTGGACCGACTGCTGGAGCAGGATGAGGACCGTTTGTCGCTGGGTGTGTACTTGATTTGACTCACGGTATTAAAGCGAACGGAGATCTTTGGCCGATTTCGTGATCGCATGCTTGAGGCACGACGCGACGATCCACTTCCGGTGTTCAATGACTTTTGACTAGACTTGAGACAACTACTGGTGGTGCTGAGTGCTCCACTGCTGACACTGGTACGCATGCTTTGCTGCTGCTTTTCGCGTTCGAATTTGGCTAAATTTCGTTCGAATTTTCGCACAACACTCGCCGTACGGGAGGGACATGTTATATCCTTCGTATCCACATCAAAACTGCACGACTTTTTCACCGACTGTGAAGTCCCACTCAAGACTGATGACATAAGACTCTGTGGCTTAGCCGGAACAGGTGGTTTCTCACCAACTGGCTTCTTTGTGAACATATAGTCGTCGTATTCCTCATTGGTCAGGGGATGTTTCCTCTGTCTCTCGTAGGCAAACTCTTTGCTTAAGCTCTTGTTGACGCCAATATTGTACTGCGCATTTTTGTACCTCATCGTCGGAATGTCATCATCGTTTTTGGGTGACTTCGGTGGCAGACAATCCGATAGCCGTGGATAGGTTTCCGAAGAGTGAATGGTTGAAGACGGTTTTGGGCCACGTGTTTTCTCTGAAAACTCATCCAGCCCATAGCCGGAGACGTCAAAGCTTTCATAGGTGCAATTTACAGTCTTCTGTTGCATGAAATAGTCCAAGGAGTTGTACGTGTTTGGACTAGAGCCATACGATTTTGACACGTTGTTGTCGGCGACTCTTCCCTGAAGCATGTTAGCATATGGAGTACGCATGCGTTTCTTATCGAAGAGCATTTCTAAAGGAGCACTCTTACAATCCGACTCATCGGAGAGAATACTCTCCATGCTGTTGTAGTAACTTCCATCGCCATACTCATCCGAAAGCAGGCTCTCCTGACTTTTCTTATCCGGGTACTGAGTAAGGAAGAAACTGGCACTGGAATGACGTTGGGTTTCAAGGAACTTCGCCTCGTCCAAATGGTCATTTGGTTTACTGCCCGAAGGATCATCGTTCAAAATGTCCGACAGTGAGACATTTCGATGGATTGACTGATTGTAGAAATCTTTGTAGATAAAGTATTCGCTTACAGACCTCTTTGGTGCCGTTGACGTAGAAGACTTCTTTTGGTGTTTCTTGCAAACACTCTTCTTCTTGCGACCACTGCAGTGATTTTTGTCGTAGTCCAAGTCCAGGCTGCAGTTCTCCAATGAATCCGAACTAAAGTTTCCATCTTCGTCTTTGGGAGAGTCCTTATCCTTTTTCTTACCAACAGCGGCATGGTGATGTGGAAGCGGCAAACTACGCGTGTCTCCCAAGTTATATGGCACCGAAGCTGAGGTAGATAGCCCCATAGATTGTGCCTCATCAAGATCGCCATACTTCTTGGTGATCTCCTCAATCATTCGTTCAGTGTCTGTGTGAATCATATCCAGGATTGTCTTCGCATCATCGCTATAAACCGAATGTCGTTTCGGCTCGGTGAATATGATATTCTTGTTATTGCTCGGAAGATTCCTCCAGTCAATTTCCTCATGCACCGGTGAAACGGGACATGATTTATAATTTTTCAGGATGCTATAGTTCTTACGAGATGATTTCGATTGGCTAGTGTTGTTGGAAGACGAAGATGAAGACTTGTCTACGCAGTCAATGGTTATCTCTAGATTGCTTGGCTTCGTCTTTGAACGCGGACAAGTGGATGCGGTGGCTTTCTCTGTTTGCTGTTGAACAGTTGATGGCGTTAAAGTGGTGGTAGCGGTATAAACGCCAATATGGCGTGGATAAGGAGGATAATTCTGATGCAATTGACGCATTACGTTACAGTTCTGGATGAGAACTGACTTTGAGGCAGCACAGTTGAAGAAGAAATTGGAAGTGTGTGGTTTGTATCCTACGTGTTCAGAATTTTGTTTTTTTTTTACCCAGAGAGAGCAGCATGTTTACAAAAATATCAAATATCAAAGGATGCAGTGTTGGACAAATGCAATAAAAAATATATTTGCAGAGGTTAATACTCACCAGCTTTAATGTAGCGATTCGGTGTTCTAGGATTTTCTGAATTTCCCGCGAGGCTAAGATCCGATATACTGTGGCTTCCACGCAGTGGTCGATAGCCAACCTGGAAAAATAATTGAAATTCTTATGAAAAAAACTACTTCACACTGATGTGGAACGATTAAGATGCATGAACAGAAGGATAGAAGGAAGTAAAGAGTTAAAAAGAAAGTTTTGGTTTTGTAGGTTAGATATGCATTCCAGCAGCAGTGGCATTCGTTATTCATTAAAGGCTTTAATTTTGGAAAAATCATTATAAGCTTTTTGTCGGTTGATTTTGGTGAAAAACGATGGCAACACCGATGATTACTGAAATGGTTTAGTGAATTTTGAAGCTTTCTGTAAAGGGTTATGATAAATGCAAGAAGCTGGACCTGTCAAATGAATGGATTACGTAAGGCAGTGTAATGAGCGGCTAAATACTTTCAAATTGTATGTTATTTTCGACATCTATGCTGTCCACATTTTAATTGAAAAGATGTGGGAACTTTTCAGTCCTCATAGTCCCCTAAGTTTGCCAAAATTCAGAGCAAAAACTACCCCACGAAACGATGTACTAAGATCGTACTTACAATCCATATAACATCCACAAGCTCAAAAACGATGTTTGGAGTATTATTCGTTCCGTTTCGCCCTTTGAGTTCACACAAAAAATCTAGTACTATCTGAACTAAACTCACCAACGTAAGCGAAAATACTTGACAGGCGGGACACAGCGATATTATCAGATTTTCGGGCCGCTGTCGAGGCACTTCAGACCGAAATTGGTGTGGAAGTACTGCCATAGAAAGAATAGAGTAGGCCAAAATAACAGTAGAGGGAAATAAGAAGCCAGCGAACTAGCAAGCAAGTCCGCGCAGACAGCTTTTATTGAACCGGAACCATTCTGCGGGATAGGACCGAACTAAATAAAGAAACTTTTGAGAAAGGTAGTGAAGTACAAAAGAGCCAAGTAATTAGTTGAACTCGCCAAAATGAAACAGCCCAAAAAGATTCTCGGAGAAGGAGTAGGGCTTGCATAAGTTTAAGCAGAAACCGGCTTCGCTCGTTGACAGGCCTATTACCTGGTCACTGTGGACTCTCAGAGCATCTCAGGAAGCGCACCTCCTCGAGCAATGTGAAGCATTAATCTACTAAAAAAGGGCACCATGTGGGTCGTACCTTCTATCAGAAGATCTGTCATCGCTTGATCTACAATATACCTCCGAGCACAACCACCTGGAAATGAACTCATGGTAAATAGTCGATTGTGCAGCGTTGCAACATCGTCATCGTTATTCACGGACTTGCCACTCCACTCCACGGAGCTTGGCAGCTGTCCATCTGAATTTAATTGGTTGCATGGAGATCGACGTACGACTGTATCCACTGCACCATCTGCAAGAAGTGACAAGGTAATCATGCAAGTGGTGTAAGTTTATTTTTTTCTCAGCTTCTCAGCATTTAGCAATAAAAAATCTACGTCTCTTCCCATATGCGCAAGACAAATGGTTACGAGAAACTAGGCATTGGTTCTCTATGGGTTACCACGTCGAATGATGATTAATCTTCCATAGAAAAGCACGCATTTATGAGGAATTACTGTCATAAGAAAAAGAAGCACACAATGCAAGAGAAAAGGAAAACATCACATTAAGAATGTACAAACATTGGCTACCAACTTTAACACAACCTTAAGTATAGATAAAGGAGAGAACCTGGTTGTTGATCACAATCGTTACTGAGAATTAGGTAGAACGTCAACAAGCAGTAACGAACTTCATTCGAATTGAAGAGAATTGTCATCAAAGACTGTTGACAATAAGCATTGGGAAAGGGAAAGATATGGCGATAAACGAAAGTGGTGGCTGTATTGCGAGTTCAAGAACTCCACTTTATTTTTAACATGCAAACTCTTGGTTGCGACGAGACTAGTATTGAGCGAAGCGACTAGATTACATTGAAAGGCGAACTTGTTAGGAAACAGATATCCCCAAACAAAATCAAAGGCAAATACCGCTGACATTGATATGATATAAGGCCTCCGTAGATTATTTATCATGTCAAGATTTATCGGCAACCGAGGGCAAACATAAATAAAGAAATGACAAAGGACATTCAACAATGACGACATGGTGAGGCCCTGTTGTGGTATTGGATAATATTATAAATCAGAATTCGAAAACCTGGAATCGCACATTATCAATCAGCTTTCGTTGCTGTAATTGCATTTAAAACGCGTCTTTAAATGAAGATGATGTAAGATATACACTCTGCATTTATTGTAAACATTCAGATTACGCCTTTAGCAATTAACGTAACCAATATATCGATTCTCAGAGTATTGCGTGCATGCAAAGCTATAATGCAATTCCTATACAAACAGCTAAACATATCTATTACATTCGATGTTTTTAAATACAATTTAAATGACTAGTTCAATGTTAATGGATTTACAAGTGAATGGCGAGCAAATTTTGAATTACAGTCCTGATTGTGTATTCTCAATGTTGAATCGGTTAAAACTTGTTTTAAAATAATTAGCAAAGCTGTTAGAATTCTCCCCATTTATTGGGGGGAAACTTTTCTCTCCCATTAAAATTTATTAGGATCTTCTTCTCTCACCTCTGCGGTTGTATTACTCTTTTTTATTCCGTTTTTGTAATTTCTTTGTCCCTAAAATAATAATCATAAAAAAAAAGAAACAAAAAAGATAAAATGAAAAATAAAGACAACACAAGACAAATACAAACAAAAAATGAAAAAAAATAAAAACAAAATGAAAGTACAAAAGTAGTGCAGGATGACTTATAGATGAGAAATAAGGTGCATCTGGGAGGAAATCCAAGAAAAGTTGTTGCTGCAAGCTAACTGAAACCCCATTGAGCAGTAAATTTTATTCCTTTTGTGTGCACAACCGAAGAACCTCATAGCGTTGGAATATAATTTCTAGAGATAAATGTTACATAGTCATTCCTGAACTTACATTTTCTAACTTTTGCTTGGCCTCGCTTATGACCTTAAGGAGTTCCTCTTTCTTCGTACTGGTGTAGGATTTTGTTATAGAAGGTGTTTTATTGTTCTCCGTATTGTGTTTGGCACTTATACTGCGACGAGCTAGATACAAATAAAATAAAACAATCAGTACTGAGTTCTTTGTAGGATTTGAGTGTTCTTACTCCTATCGCCACGTTCTGGGAAACCTGCTGGACCATCTAAAGCTTGTTGTAGAAAACTTGATGAGGCTTGTGGAATGCTTTCGGAACTGCCACCCAGTGTGGATGCTAACGATCTGTCTGCATTCTCTCCACTTGGGGTTGATCCTTCGTCTTCTGTGTCGGAGGTACCTGTTCCAGTGCCCGTACTTGCCGTATGCGATCCTCCAATAAGGTTGAGTCCAACTTTTTCGAAATTTTTTCGTCGCATCGATTTACGTAGCTCTTCCTCGTTCATGGCATTGACTTTGAATTCGCTAAGAGAAAAGAAAACAATTTGATGAGATCCGAATTGGCTAAAAACTCAGTTCACTCACGTTGGTGTTCCAGGAGAAATATTTGGATAGAACATTCCATGATCCGAACTCGTTCTTTCGCCATCGGAAATATCCTCAACGTCTCCGTCATGATCATTATTCGATTCAAATCGCAATGATGATGGTACTCCTGTTTTCTTTTTTTCCGGCACTGGTCTTGCACCACTAGTAGTGCCACCGACAAACTTTAATTCCCGCCGCGTTTCCATGCCACTATCAATCGAACTATCCTCACTCAAATACGTCTGATTGTACATAATATCCTTCGAGCTGGCACTATTATAATCCGAGGTTTGGGTATTGCCCAAAATACTTCCACTATAGGGCAACGCACCCAGTGGACTCTCCGAATTACTTCGCAAATCCAGTGTATCCGAGTCGATTTGACCGCGCTGAGCCCAACGCCCGCGAGGCTTAGGAACGCCAATTATCTGACTCTGACTAGGACTTGAACTTAAACTAGCTATATTCGACTCGTCAGTCGCTGACTTCCGTTTCGCCCATTGAGGTAGTTGACCCACATCGGAGAATTTGTAGCCCGGAGTTAGAGGAATCTCATCCATAAACAGGCGACCTGGTGATAAACCAAATTTATCATCCTCTGGCACGGGTGATTCTATTATAATCTCAGAGATTGGCCGTGGAAGCGGTGGATGACCTGAACGGAGTCGCTGTTGAGAGAGCCGTGCTTGCATTGTGACAATCATATCGTGAGGTATTTGCCACACAAAGACACAACCATCACCGCTGGCCGATATGAGATGCTTGCAGTCGTTGGTGAATGTAAGGCCTGTTACCAGCTCACTATGACCATACATACGTGCCATGCACTCGTTCGAGTAATAATCGTAAACAGAGAGAGTTTTGTCCGTACACGAGGTAGCCACGTAGATGCCACTTGGATCCAGACTGAGTTTGATCAGACTGCCATCGTCGGAATGAGAGCCTTTAAAGGTTTTTGTATGTTTCTGGTTATGCGTACTGTAGACTCGAATATTTCGATCTTGACAGGCGGTGAGAATGTGTTTACTGTTGCTATCCACTTCCATGTCGTAGAGTGTCGTTTTCCCTGAACAATTGGTGCCGCGCAGGAATTGATTATTCTGAAACGTTCGGAACATGATCGACTTATCCGCTCCACATGAAATCATCTGGAAGGCTAACCCGCTCCCGACAAACTTAATGGAAGTTATACTACTCGAGTGATCGTCTAACGTCTGCAGGATCACGTATCCCTGATTCACGTCGAAAACATGAATCAATCGATCACGGCTTGCACTCGCCAACAACTTTCGGTCGATCTTATCGTTGGTGTACTCCAGACACAGCACCTCGGAGTCATGAGCCTCTATGGTTGTTAGCTGCTTCAAATTAACAAGATTATAGATCCGAATGTTACCACTTCGGTCGCCACTGGCCAAATGACTCAACTCTGGACTGATCTTGATACAACGAACTCCATTCCGGCCGTCATAGCTCGATTTATCCGATGTCAGTACCGAGTTGTCATTATCTTTTATAAAATTCAGCTCATCATCAATGTACACCACCTTCAGCAGATCCTTGCTGTAGATATTCTTTCGATAAATTTCGTTGTTAGCACATCCTTCCAAGCCCCAAACTCTGATTGTATCGTCTGAGGAGCACGTCACGAAACATTCTTCTGGCAGGGTTTGTGACATCTCCCTCTCCAAGTTGTATGGCACAGTTTCCACGCCCCAGATACACGTTGTGTGGTACAAAAACGAATGGCTCTTGCCAACACGCTTTATGTCCCTCATATCCCAGATATACAGACTGTGATCGTTGTACACACAACTCACTTTCGCTCGAGCCTCGTCGTACACCATGGCAATGGTGTCCGGGTATTTGGCATTATGTGGCACGGTCATTATGTGGTTGATATGTACTCCAGCGGCTACGTCCACACCCAAATAATGGGTCCGAGGCAATGTTGTTACATATTCCAACGTAATCGCATTGAAAATTCTTATAATGGACTCGGCACAGCCGACTAAAATGAACTGGGCATTCACGCAGATGCAGTTCGCACTTGTCGTTCGACATGCAACCCATTTGTCCAGTAGACGGCGGGAATTGAACTCAACTAGATGACCTTGGCGGGTTATAGCGTACGTGCTGTCAATGCATTCAGCCTTTCCACATGCGACGGCGCAAAAGTCATTATTGCGTAGTTCTCCTAAAATGGCACTCCGGCCCATCAACGGCACGGGATCTTTGTACTGCTAAAGGAAAAGTTTTCCTAATTACTTAAGGAACTGCAAACGAATTGATGGCACTAACCTTTCTTCCTCCATCAAGATACCAATACTTGACGTGTCTGTTGCCCACTGTCACAAAGTAACTGCCGTCTTCGCTAAAGCTTACCGCTGAGACTTTTGCACTGACTTTGTTTGAGGCCATCTTCAAGTTGGACTTCCAATCGAAGACATTGACTATCATATCGTGTTGGGATCCAACCGATACCAGGTACTTGCCCGTGGGCGAAAAAGCCTACAAAAAACAATAAAAAAAATTATTCATCTTGTGGAAGGGCTTTCAAGGATTGTGTCATCTTACCACACAGCTGACTGCATATTTGTGACCGATAAACTCCGCCACCACATTGCCACCAGTGCTGTCCTCCAAACTTCCATTTGGCGAATCCAATTCCCACACTTTGATGGCAGGATTTAAGCCGCATTCACCTGTTGCCACGTAACGGCCGCATCGTGAGAACGCGACAGCGGTGATTGCCTTTCGGGATGTGTTCACAAGGTAAGCTTGAGTTTGCTTTTTGGCATTGAATAATATAACGGTGCACCTGGGGAAGAGACGAAGAACAAAATAAAGAAAATTATAACTGAGAAGGCAGAGAAACTTCTGAGAAGAACGGAAATTTAAATGGCACAAGGAGAGGATGTTGGTGTTCGAGTCCTTGATGGTAAGGTGCACTCTTTTCGCTGCTGGCGAGAAATTTAATGAATGAAACCTTTTTTTCTTCTCTCTCTCTCTCTTTTATTTTCTCCTCGGGGAAGGACGAACGTTATTGTTCGTAGTTTTTTTTGCGTCTTATGCATGGATTAACTTTTTGCGATATGCTCCAAACCGTTGAAAACGGATATTCATTGTATCTTCACGGTTGAGGTAAATCCTCCGTATAATTGAATGCTGCTAGGTTAGCGTTTTAAAAGATAAAGTAGCTGTGATAGTGCAGAGCAGTGTAACTCACGTCCGGTAAGGACAAAACGTCTATTGTGGGTTTTTTGAATTTTGATTCAAAATTTTAAGAAATTTACTAAGAATAGGAGTCTTTGAGGAAATTAAAATGGCTTAAGGAAATGATAGCTTTGTTAAGGATTAGGAATTCTTCCATTATGAGACGAAAAGTAAGAATTGGCTGAGAGTCCTTAAGGTATTTGAATGTTTAGGAACTACATTCGGTGCTAGACGTGAATTCAAGTGTTGGTTCGTCTTTTATGTAAATAAGTTCGGCATCATGACGCCCACACAATAAAGCATTCTCAGCCGGTTGGGGCATTGAGTCCTCGATCACAGGGACACTTTCCAGAACTGAGTGGGTTGCCTTGAAGATTCATACAAAACGAGACTTTTTTATACAAATACTTTTCGACGAAGTGTATTGTGCCTTGGACTGTGTGAGCATGCTGTGATTGACGGGCAACTGCCTCTACCAGACCAGGAGTGTTTGTTACGTCTACACTACGAATCCTTCGAAGTTTAAAGCATTAAAGTATACGACGACCCTTGTACAAATTTTAACAAACTCCTAGCTCTGTTGTCTGATACTAAAGGTCGGGTTTAATCCCCTTTGGATGGTTGTTGTCTTTACGGCACATGAAGGATTCTTCACGCCGGATAAGCGACGATGTCAATACATTGTTCAAAGCTGTGTCAACCACGTGCTATTTATAAACTAAAGATATCGTTCTACGTACATCCAGTCAATGAAGAAGTATTCACCACGCCCAGTACTAAAAGCCTTCGATTCTTTGTCTTTTGTTTCATTAGGATTGTGAAGCAGCTCCTGGAATATTTTAATAGCACCCCTCTAAACCGCAGTGTCACCTCGCCAGTGTTAAAACCAGTTTCATTCAAGCGATAAAGTTGAACTGAAATTACCATACACTGTGAGTGGCTCAAACAACTGTTACAAAGAAGGACCTTGACTGAAATCCACAAGGAAATCGTCAAGTGGTAAATTTAAAGCCAATTGAAGTAAAAATTATTTGTAAGGAGCTACAACAATGAAACTTTTCTGGAAGGAGATAAGGTTGCCGTATAAATTTCAACAAAACCCATGTGCTGGCGCATATGAATTCGTGTTTCGCTTGTAGATTGTTTAAATTAGTGACGACAAAAACAGTCTTTGTTGTGATGGTATAGTTGTCACCCCCGATAATAGTTCTAATGAAGAGTAATTGGATTAAAGTCTTTTAAAATTGTTCAAACGCAACACACGTATGGAATCGATATTTTGCATTGGATTCATCCAGGAATAGCAATAGACATTGATGCGCTGATGACTTTTGCTTAGAAAGAAAGAATAGAGCATCGCTATGTCCCTGAATTTGGGATTTCCTTCAGAAGATGTGAAAAAAAAATTAGAGAAGTAAAGGATAACTCAAGCTGAAAAAGATGCAAGCAAATGTGATAGTAGGACCGAGGAGTTGAAAGGTGGTTACAGCTGGCTGAGATGGATCTCGACTAGTTTTGATTGAGGACTAGCTTTTCGAAGGTAAGATGCCCAAAATTTGCATCGAAATTGCAAAGTGTTCCCGGAAATGAAGAACATTTTCCTGTGAAAAAAGCGCTTAAAGAAAATGAGGCAGTAGGGCTCTATATGGAATTGATAAGGAGCTCTACAAAGCTGTTTGTAGTGAGAATTTGTAAAACTGAGACCTTTACTTACAAAGCGAGAGAAAAGTTCCAGAAACGCAATGTCGCATGCTACATTAGAGACCTTCGAGATTTATACCGGTATCCTACAAGTCTGTCTTCTAAGGCCATTACTATTTCTGATGGCGATTTATAATGTGCTTTGGGGTGCATCAACGGTTGGTTAAGGCGGCCCTTGACCTCACCTCAGCCGATGATGTCAGCAAATCAATTCACAACTTATAGGATATGCCCACTTGTTTATTGTGAAGCAAAGAGGAGTTTGAGGACAAATTCCAACAAAATATTGTTCCTGAAAAGTTTTATAATATCTCAAGTATACACTGGTAGCCAGTTAAGTTCACAACTTTCTGTATTTTGAGACAATTTTTCAGTCGAAGGTTCTAAGATGAGCTAAAAGCATTTGCTTTGCGAGTGTCCTGACTCTTAAATGGTGGATTTTCAATGCTGATGTGGTGAGTAAATCATCATGGAAACGACTTCTCGACCGTCTAGGAAACGGCTTGCTTTGTTGGTAATACTATGGACTAGTTGCGTCTGAAGGTTCTAGTGAAGATGAGCCACCTAGGAAACCTGGAGGCAGAAAAGGTGAAAAAAAAGTCTGAATAGTTGGGCAGAAACTAGGAACTGCAAGGCTGATGGAACAACCATATCCATGCTCACAGAAAGAAACACCCTGGGTATACCGATCGCTCTCTCCCGTAAAAGAAGACTCCATTTAGGGGAATTCTATTTTAACGACATAGGCGATCTGATAAACACGGATATCAGAAACCTCCTTCGCTTCATAAAAAGCTGCAATTGGTTTAACGAGTAGCTATGGAGATCTCTTCAGATCCATGTGGTATCACAATGGACCTATCACTGGTCTAAGTATGCTGGCAATAGCTGGCAGCCACTTCAACCTAACCTAACCTAACCTGGGGAGAAACTGGAGATAGCTAAGACATATCACAAGAAAACAAACATCATAGTTCGTCCTTGTGATACGTCTCCTTTAAGCCATTGGTGGACACAGAATCTAGATAATAACAATCTTCATCGAGGTGGAATGATATGGTTAAGAAGGGTAGAAATTGTAGAAGCCGTCAAAAAGACCAAAAACTTCAATGATTTCGTGCACATTCAGTCCTTAAATTGAAGAGGAAGAGGGGTTTTGAAAACATTATTCTGTGATCGTAAGCATACTACAATGGAACCAAGCTAGTGCTACTATTTCTGATAGAACAGATATAGTGACGTCGAAAGTCGAGTTTTTTCATAGAATGGCACTAAAGTCTAAACGAGATTTGGGTTTCAATCTTCAGCCAGCTCGATCTATGACTAATTGTCCCCTACACACAAGTCACGAACAAGCGGACCTCGCGGTGAATATCCCGCTTTGCTCATTGAAGCTCGAAGCAGGGAACAAAGCTCAAGGAGAGGCAAATAACAGATGGTCCTTTTTAGACACTTGTGCCATCATAAAGCAATTATGGCCTGTATTTGATAAGGATAGGACCGCCAAACTTATACAAAAGGAAAGAAAATCCCTCTCCACCCTTGTAGGTGTGATAACGGGTCATAACACTCTACGGTACCACATGAAGAAACTCCGTATTACGGCAAAAGACCTGTGTAGAGGCTGCGGAGACGAGTAAGTCCATAAGGACACAACCCACTTCCTCTGCCAGTGCCCCGGACTGTACCATCTAAGATACAAATTCCTCGGGCGACATTTCTTCCGAGATATCGAGGAACTATCTGGTAAACCGATTAACGATCTGAACGGCTTCATCAAATCCACAGGATGGTTTGTACCACTAACGCAGTAAGTAGTTACTATTTCACTTTTTATGCGGGTAACGTTTAAGGGTAAGATTTCCCTCTATGGGTAGCACAATGGGCCTTAGAGACCTGAGTGTGGCGCAGAGGAGCTCCTCTTCGTCGGTCCACATACCTAAACTAACTACACACAAGTAGATGCAAATTAGGGGGTCCTCCTTGTCCTCCTTCCAAACTTGGCTAATTAAGGCACTCGAACTGCAATTATCCTTTGCAAGAGTGCAGCTTTATTGATTAAAAGGAGAATCCTATCTGGGAGATTACTGTGTTCAAGCAGCTTTCAAAGTGAAACGAGGTCATCAAATCCTTTAGCAGAGAACTCCTACAAATGCGCTCTTAAAATTATTAATGTGACCCTCAATTCATAAACATAATATTAAGTGAAATTAAATAACGGCTCATGGATGACAACATCACGGAATCAATAACTAATCCCAATGGCTCCTCTCGTCGAATATCCAATGAACGATGTTTGATTTCACTTCCAAAAAGCTATGCGATTCCAAGTGAACCAAAAATTTACGTGCGCTACTTGGGCTTCCAGCATTTGGCAAATTGCACATCATGTCAATGGGTTATGACATCACATCCATGCATAAGGAATGACATTTTGCCTTTGCTCCTGGGTGGGCCAGTGGTGATGTTCTCACTCCAGTGCCACTGCCAACGAGGGATTATTGAATTTACTACAATTTTCTCGTCGATTTTGCGGTTGAAAAAGTTTCTCCCCTTGAAAATGGATTTTTGTCACCTACACGTGGAGCAAAATAGTAAAGCTAAACCTCTCATAGTGTCCTCGGAAAATTGTCAAATTTTATCCTTAGATTAAATGTATTCAGGTAACGAAACAAGTTTTCTCCTATTCCACATCATGAATGTGGAAGTTTCACAAAAATGCTTACACCTTGAGAAGATGGTGGTGTGGTGAGATCGAAGGACAACTTGACGTCACGATTGGTTTGTTGCCGAAATGGACAATTTCCTGTCAATGATTTTGAGACTTGACATGAATTTAAGTTAAATATCTTAAACGTGTTCTGGTTTCCTTTGTGGACAGAGAAACCAGGTGGCTTTTATTGATATCGATTCAACTGGCAACAGTCCATAAAGTATCCTTTTCTTTAAGGTGACATTTTAATGGATTCACCAAGAATAAGCTACCATTTAACATGTCTGCTTTTTTCTGTGGATCTGAAGGACCAAAATGTATGCATCTCAACCCACTCTCACTTGATTTATTTCAGAAAATATTTTCTATGGCTTTTCCGAGAAACTGTAATCGATTCTTAAAGAGGACTACTGAATAGATTGCAGATAAATCTGGTTTAAGCCAAATGGGAGGAGTAGTGTGGAAGTCAAATGAAGGCTTCTCCCAACCACAAAACGGAAAAAAGATTACCAATTAAATTAATTGAAACAAAAAAAGGTGATTCCAAGGACCTAATCCTCTTAAAACAAAAAAAAAAGGTAAACTCTGCTTTGAAGGTTAAAGTGCGATGAAAATACACCAATTCTGGTCTTAAACTTTGTTGATAACTGTTTTGAGAGCTCAAAAAACTAAATTATTCGTGTTGAGTACCTAGTCCTTTTTTCAGAACAATTGTGTTCCTTTTCCACCAGATTGGTTGGAAGTTTTTCTTCTTGGTTGACATAGAAACTCTGACCACTGCTCTCCAATCCATTTCACTGCAATGTTATCCAAGTGGTTTAGTTGGAGGACAAAAGTGGCCTTCTTTTGAAATGGACTTCACTTTGTTTCTCCATCGTGTGGTCGTATTCCATTAGAAATGCATTCCAGCCAATTGAATGGCATGGTTCCAGGCGGTTTTCTGTTTTATTTTTACAGATACATAGGCTTCGCTGCCTCCTTCTTCTATTTTTCGCATTAATAGAGCGATAATATTGAAACGAAAAAAAAAAAATGATTGAAGAAAAAAGAAAAAGTTTGAAAAGTTCTGTGCAGTTCGTTTATTTCGATTAAGTTCTGTGGTAAATTTACGAGAAAGATACAACTTGTATTCAACAAAGTGCGAAGTACTTCAATTTCGATTTATTCAAGCGTTATTCCAGGACTGCATTCAATTACTGTTTACTAACTTAAATTTCATGTGGATCTTTTGTTTTTAAAGAAATTTCAAGCATCGGATTATATCTGAAATATTGAAACTGAAAATAGTTAGATAACCCTGGACGAACATATACTGAATCTGCCTCAAGAGTTAAAAAAAAAAAAACAGCTTTCACGTCCTAGAAAATCCATCCATTAGAGGTATGTATACAAATTCAATATGAAATATGAAACACTTGAAGCTTATTTTAATGTCTCTGATATTAGCTTTATTTAATAGGAAATTTTATGCCATTAGTGTTTAAATATTATTTCGTGCATATGTGCGCCACGGCTAGCTCGATCAACTGGGGCCGTTCGGAAGTTCTAGCAATCGCCGAAGCCTCGACAGAACTATCTCAACGGGCACTCCCAAGAAGCTTTATTGACATATTCATTGATAGCCAACCAGCCATCAAAGCCATCACGTCCACAACGATTAGATCCAAAATAGTGAAACGCTGCCACGACGAGCTCAAGGCACTCAAGTCCAATCACAATGTCACACTCATCTGGATCCCAGGACACTTGGGCTTCCATGGAAATGAAAAGGCGGACGATTTGGCAAAAATGGGTTCTCATATGGATCTAACAATGGCCGGTGACTCAATCTTACCCCCACTAGAACTTAAAAAGTCCAGCATCACAGTTATATTCCAAAAACTGGCGAACGAGAGATGGACTTCACTTACAACATGCCGTACCTCAAGAATGCTTTGGACAGAACTTAACAAAACAAAAACGAAAGAAATCATCGCAGTCAACAGAAGTCACCTATCACTTCTCACAGGTATTATAACAGGACATAACCTGCTAGCGGCCCACCTAAAAAGAATGCGAGTGATCACAACAGATCTATGCAGAGGTTGTAGCAACATAGACGCGGAGGAGGACACATTCACCTCTTATGCGAATGTCCAAGCCTCAGTAGAAAAAGGAAGACAACTCTCGGAGAAATTTCTTCAATGATCTAGGCGAATTGTCGGACAAGCCACCGAGAGCCATCCTAAAATTCCTTCGGAACTCGGGATGGTTTAGGGAGGCCAATTGAAATAAAAAACAAAAAAAAAGCATATTCATCTGAAATTGAGATATACATATTCATTCATTTATTTTAGGTACCCCACACCACACCGGGGAACACAATGGATCCGTTGAGATCCGAGTGAGACTGTACTTGAATGCAGCCACTTCTACAACCTAACCTAACCTAACTGGGGCCGTATATCAATAATAAAACGGCGAATGTTGACTTCCAAATCGTCCGACGTCTCTGGTTTGTTGGCATAGACTGGACATACCCCCAAAGAAAGTTATCTAAAGGTATGAGATCACAGGATCGTGAAGGCCAGTTCACAGGTCCATTACGCGAAATTATGCGCTGAATCATGTTTTTGGCCCATTCACCGAACATATTGCGTATAATGGTCACGCAATTTCAGCTCTTGCACAAGCTGGATCTTATAAGCTTTTAAGCCAAGATCTTTCCGTAAAAACTTCGACAAAGTGGATGGGCATAGCTCCAATTGCTGTGCACGATGGCGAATCGACTCATTCAGATTCTCCTTAACACTGCGCTCCACAACGGCAATAACTTCTTCTGTTCGTACTATTTGTCATCTTTGGGGATGCGTATTATCCACAAGAGTGTACGTGGTGCGTAAACGATTCATCGTGTTCCGAATAATTTGTTCAGATGGACGATTATGTCGACCGTAAAATAGACATAGCGCACGATAAGTTTAGCGAACCGAACCATGGTTTTCAAAATAAGTTTGCACAATTTGCACGCGTTATTCTGGCGTTAATCTATCCATCGTAAAATGGCCAAATGTATTAACCACAAATCAACTTTCAATTGTCAAATTGACAATCTGTAGAAACAGGGTTGCCAGTTTAAAAACCAAACCTCTAAAAAAAAAAGCACCCTTTACATATGTGCGTCTGATAATATGTTCAGTGGAGGTCAAAAAATCGGCCGTTGTTACTCATAACATCCCTGCCAATGGAATAAATTGCATAAATTGCATCAACGGTTGTCTTTGGAGCACCAAATGTCAAAATTTAAATGGCTAGACTGAACCTTGGGAAGGAATTTATCATCCGCATATCACATGGATTCATTCCATGGTAAGTTACAGGATCATTTCTGCTAAGCTAGGAAAATCATCCGCCCAGGGTGAACTCCCGAAAAATGACCATTGTCCCTTTTACCAGAAAGATAATACTAAAGCTTCTTACTTTATACATACTGGTGCGTCAGAGAGGGCTTAATCATTAATCCCAACAAGACAGTTCTTGTACCATTTACTAGAAGAAGAAAACTGAACTTTGGTACAGTGACCCTAAATGGTACAAATGGTCGGCCTTTCAGATGAAGTGAAATACCTAGGAATTGTCCTAGATAAGAAGCTCAACTGGAACTCGCACGTGAACAGCAAAATTACCACAGCGACTAATGCCATGTGGGTATGTCGCCGAATGTATGGTAAAACCTGTGGTCTACAGCCCAAGGTCACTTATTGGCTTTACACCATGATTGTAAGACCCATCCTCACCTACACCTCCGTAGTATGGTGGGCCAAAGTCTAGGAAAAATCCACCATCTGCAAGTTACAACGACTTCAAAGATTAGTATGCCTTGGCATCACCGGCGCTATGCAAACCTGCCCCACGGCAGCTCTAGAGGCACATCTTTGTCAAAAAAGTGACAATACGTAGTGCAGACAGTATCCAACGCTCTACAGGAATCCAGCCAAGTAGAACAACCGGTCATATGGATATCCTCTCTGACTTTCCCGAGCTGGAAATGATCAGCACGGTATCTGACTTCATGCCCAAAATACTCTGTTTTGGCAGGAGGTTCGAGATCGAGATCCCGAACCGTAATTCTTGGGATACCAGAGATCCGGGACTAGTGTGGTATACTGATGGTTTAAAGATGGAGCCCGGTGTTGGCGCTGGTGTATATGGCCCCAACCACAAAATCTCAAAGGCGCTTGGAACGTATCCTAGCGTCTTTCAGGCTAAATGATATGCTATTGATACCTGCGCCAATATCATTCTCGACTCCGGCATCAAGGAAGTAACCATCAATATATTCACGGAGAGTCAAGCAGCGCTCAAAGCACTGAGTTTCCATAACTTCAACTCAAAGGCCGTTTTAGGCAGCTTCAATGCTCTCCAGGACCTCTCAAAGCGCAACAAAGTCATGCTCTGGTGGGTACCAGGGCACAGAGGCATTGAAGGCAATGAAATCGCACACCAACTAGCCAGAAAAGGCTCTTCAGAAAGGTATATAGGTGGCGAACCTTTCTGCGGCATCTCTACTTCTGCGTTCAGAATGAGTCTGGACAGCTGGGAAAAACGGAACCTTCTATCCTACTGGAACAACATTCAGGGACTTAGACAGGCTAAAAGAGCTATCCGACTCTTGAACAAAACCATTAAAAATATTCTCAATCATAAAAGGGACGATATCGGAAGACTTGCCGGCTTCCTCACCGGTCACTGCAGTCTCAGATATCACTTACACAAGCTAAATATAGTTCAGGAATCTGAATGCCGACTTTGCTTCGAGGAAGATGAATCAGCAGAACACGTACTATGTGAGTGCGTGGCCGTCTGCAGAGTCAGGAAGCGCTTTCCCCATAAAGAATTTCTAACACCGGAGGATCTTCGTAAAGCCTCGATTGGAGATATTCTCAACTTCATTAGGAAGATAGAGGATCTACTTGTCTAACTGGCTCCAGGTAACATAGATCTTTTAGGTCGCAGAGCCTTAATAATAATAATAATAATAACCTTTTACATAACTTAATCAAACTATTACCAAGTCACAGTCATAGACGCTGCTGGCGGAAATCCTTAATTTCAGGACATGCCACCACTTGGACGTGGTTTATTTCGTGGTCATTGACTACAAGGATTTCTTCTTTTTTTTTTTTGTAATCCTCATACATTGAACCCAACAAAAATAAATCTAAAAAAATCAATTGAACATACCCAGCTGGATAAGCCAGTAATCCGCTTACTGGTGATACATCTAACGCTGCATTGCTGCATACTGTCAGTCCAAGGATTTTTTTTAATTTTATCTGTAAAGAGAAGGAAAAAGTTTTTCAAAATTATTTCCTGTCGCTACAAGTCCACAAAAGAGCAAAAAAAATAAAAGAAACACTTCTTAGCACTAGCAAACACTGCAAAACAATTTCGATAAATTACAGCTGTCAGTGGGTATATGATTTTCTATTGCGCAATTGAAAGCCGCCACCTTCCCTATCCAAGAAAACCAAGTCTATACTTGAGACAAAATTCCTCATTTATTCGAAAACACCTACATAACTACAAATTGTGGGCCAAAATCGGTGCACACAGAGCAACAAAAAAACAGGTGTTTGGTGCGTCAGACCCCCTGAAGTGAGTGCTACGATGCGCCCACAGTATGACCCCTACGCTACACCAACTACCTGGAGGCTTCAACTATGCCTCCTCCTCCTGAGAACACTTGACTAGTGTGGCTTGACTTAATAAGCGGGCATCGATTACACAAGAATTTACTTTGTAATTCGAGCGGCAAAATCAAATCGAAGGAATGCAGTTAGTTTTGTTCGTTTTATTACCAAAACTACCTAAGTGCGCGGGCTAAAACTAAGTCTGTTAACCTTGGCGGTCACAACCATAATACACCGACCTCAGTGCAGACGAAACGCTTAAAGGCATTGACAACGACGACAATAACAAAATCCGTCACTGCAGCCCAGACATGATGGGATTTTGCTGGTCTTTAAGGTTGTTTTCGACAAATACCGTCATCTGCTATCGCGTGTGGGTTGCCGCCATACTCGTTTTTTTTTCCGCAAATTTTTGCTTTGCAAATTTGAAATTAAAAAAAAAAAAAAATCCTACGTGCGAATTCGATTAATGGTTGGCTTTGGTTGATCATCATCATGATAATGTTGCGATGAATATATTCATTGGGTTACATATCATTTGCGTGTGTATTTGTTTTGACTTCGACATTGACTTGAAGGTCATATTTAAAAATGAATTAACATTTGGCAGGGAGAGGTTTTGGTTTCAGTTTCAGTTCCAGTTAATTAAAAAGGGTTTTCGCCCAGAATTCAAGATAATTAAATGCAAATCAAGTTCACAGAGACCTGTGGGTGGTTGCTGGGACTCGACCATCGTGGGAAAAATTTGAAGATGTTCCAGAAATGGAAACAATTATGTTGGATCAAAAGAGTCATTCCGCTTAACAGTTTGACTTCATAATTTAGTGTTAATTACTAAAAAAAAAGAGGGGAAATGTTTCGAAAGAGAGTTTTGTTGGAAGGTATACAACATGAAGATGGAGTGTGTTTAACATATTTCTTCTTCTTTTTTTTTTTTGATGAAGAGTCACGAGAGGTGTGCATTGAAATTTCTTTTTGGATGCATTTCTGTTTTGTTAGCTGCCACTGACGTGTAAAAAGAAAAAGAAGGTTAACAGTCAATCACCAGATAAGCCATTAGACTAGGTTCACACAACGTTGGAGGTGAGAAAAAGAGTTAGTAAACAGATGCCGTGTGAAAATGTATCTTTTCCTGTCATGTATCTTTTATAATTTAGTGGGGTAAAAAAGTTTAATTTGACATTTATTATATTTACCCAAGTAGCACCAAAACCACCAACCTAATGGCCAGACGAAGGTACATAGACTAGCATGCATTGGCACTACCAGTGCAATGGGAACAGCATCTACAGCAAGACTCGAGGCTATCCTCAACCTACTTCCGCTAGATGTCTTTATACAAGCCGTGTTTTTTTGAGAACTATACTCACTTTAGTCAAAAAAAAAAGACATCCTCACTTCATACGCAGTAGCAGCCGCACCAACCAACTGGTTTGTGGCTCGAATTTTATTGCAATTTTTTTCTTTATTTAAAAACTTTTAAATGTCAAAAGCAAGCAAAAGGAACAAATACAATCGGCTCTAGGTGCCAATTTATGAACTGATGTCCTCACTTGCGATTACTGCGAAAGTTATCGCCACTTGGTGCTTTGTTATTGCTTTATGTGTACAATTTTACTGGACTGGGTATACAGCTCCCAAAAAAATACGGCTACAATTATTAGCGGCCAAAAGTGCCCTGAAAATAAGCCAATCCGACGGTTGGAAACAGAATACAATAGGTCATTCTACGAGGCTTAGGAAATATTTAGGTAGTGTGCCAACAATTGATTACACAACGCCATACCTAGATAGTGAGTGTGGCGCAGAGGTAGCTCCTCTTCTTAAGCTAATCTAACTTGCCCAAGAAGCAGGAAAAAACGTTTGAGTTTTGCTTTGGGCATCCTAAAACATCTTATGTTATGTACGCTTCCAGAGATAGTAAAACAGGACTCAATTATTTGGTCCCGTTTCGCCCCTTTTTGCATGGCGAACGTAAGCCTTGCTTGCGACTTGCTCTGCAGTCCAATGTTCTAACCAAGGAGACATGGCTAGCACGATGTGATAGAGTAGTTCTGCATCTTATAGTATTAAGGTTAACGTATATTGATTCGTTGGCTAATTCAAGCCGGGATTGCCTGCGATTTAACACCCGTAGCCTGTTGTATCGACGGTCAACGATTGGCATTGTTTCTCCTCCACTAGGTACAAATAAAGGTTAGAAAGCCTGTTGACACTATACAAAGATACTTCTACCCATCTGTGATAAATTGCGTAGTCGACGTGACAAATTTCTTACTTGGCGCTAACTTTCTTCTATGAAGAGCAAGACGTTCCGTGAGAATATGAATAAAGGTCTCATAATTTTCCAAATATAGTCTACAGATAGGCTCCGACTAAAGACTCAGTCTGTGGAGAAGCTTCCTAACGAGGTAATGATCACTCATTACACCGATTATGATTTGAAGTGTGTTGTGATTCAAGTTTATTTAAACTTTAATTTCTTAATACTGCAAAGGCCAACGAGTTGAACTTAAGGAGAAAGCGGATGCTGTTGAAAAATGACGGCACAGCGAAATCTTGAGTAACGTGCCCGAGTAGAGACGGTAAGGAATGCCGCTCTTTAAGCCACAATAATCTACTTCTCGGACACCCGATATCGTCGTGGAGCTGATACTTAGTATCTTGCAGGCCTCTCTAAACGCTAGTACCTGCGCGTGGAATACACTCACACAGTATGGAAGGAGGAAGGATTTAGATACGTTCAGTATCTCCATCTTGGATCTGTCGGTCAAGATCGATATTTGATATTTCGGGGCAACAAAGATTGGTAGTCACCGATATAAGAGACTGAGTTCGACACTTATAACAAGGACATTGATGTCATATTCCACTCTCTTCGTTCAAAACCCATTCGTACATGTCTGCTATATCTGCGGCAGACTCTGGTTTGTGAGTATTGTACTGAAGCTTCGCGCGAATGAGCACACTTTATAGATTGAAGTCAGATCAGAAGGGGTTAAGTATATTTTTGATGGCTTCGAGTATGTGCTCGTTCCAATGAAGGCTGTCACTAACACAAATACCGAGGTAATAATTCGAGGTTAGGGTTTTATTTAAGCGACAGCATTCGGTTTGAGCACAAGTTAAACACCACGTTGGAGTATTCAAACTCAGAAACAGATACCAGCTGGTGCAAACCTTTTACTGTTTTTTTTATCAACTTTCTAAGAAAGTCGAGGAAAACCTTCAGTGAAAAGGAGCTTGGGTTAGCAGCACTCATCACATCAACGCCTTGATACGAGCAAAGGCAGGACAATCGCATAGGAAGTGTTTCGCAGTGTCGTCGCCCTCCCCACAAGCGTCACAGATAATGGTGTCACTTAAGTTCGACATGTTGAGATGTTTGGTAAAGGCTGAGAAAGCAAGAATGCCTCAGACTTTTCCCAAATTTCGGAAAAAAAAATCTCCGTTTGCATCTGCATGTATCCTGAAGGTTCATATCATGCCATCTACAAACGTTTCGCTGGAAACTCAAACATTGACAGAAGCCATAAATGAAGATATTGGTAAATCCAACTTTTTTTCAGGGCAGATTCAGTCTTCCAACCGAATTCAATCTAGTCCTCCATTCTCGAACTATTTTGGATCAAGTAAAAGGATTAAGCAAGGATTCAAGCCGTCGTTTTACTTCACATCTTTTAACTTTCTTCCTCATGAGTTTCCTATTTAGCTTTTCCCACAATGTCGCCCACAGCTTGTGTCATCGTTTATGGCTTCTGCTGATAATTTCCTACTGAATTCATCGTGACTAACGATTATTGTTTAAAACCGTCTTTAAAAAAAAAAAAAAAAAACTTCTAGTCATATTATTACTTTCAATTAGGATCACTGCTGACATGCAAAATTCAAAAATTAATGATCCACGCGACTGCATACGAATTATTATTAAACAAAATTTTATTAGCATCGTGCACACATGTGTGTGTATAATATTAAACGACAAAACTTTTCTTATGACTTATGATGTCATCCAACAAATATCGTACATTTGCCTATTCAAACATTAACTGACAGCTGACAATTTAATGTGCATCGCACCATAAGTGCGAATATTTACGAGAAGACTTCATATTTTTCATGGAAATTATGTGTATTTATCATATTTCTTCATTCACATTTCGCTAATTGTGAAGGAGGACACAACCTATAAAAAATAAAAAACCATGCATTAAAGTAAAACGTAATAAAATGTTGTAATCCTCTATAGCGACAAAAAATACAAAACATTATAAATGTGACGAACGTCATCATGGTGCCATCTGAATGAGATTTTTTTTATTTTTTATTTTTTAATGTAAAATTAATGATACATGACATTGAAACTTGTTTCCATATAAAAAAACAAAACAAAAATAAGAGTATGAAATCATTTTGCATTCACAAAGCTAGAATGCTAGATATGTGTATTTTTTTTTTTTTAACGAGGGTGTTAATCAGTAAATCAAAGACTTAAATGGGTGTGAGGTTATGCGACGTCTAAATTTACTCAAACAATTTTTTTTTCTATTGCTATAGGAATTTGTTAATGCTCGTGTAAACAGAGTGTTTATGGCTTGGAATTTATAAAACTGAAAAAGGTTTATATCTTATAATTTGGGGGCACAAAAGTCTGCTGTAAACACGATTTAAAGCCTGACATTTTGTCAGTTAAAAAAGCCTGCATTAGCTGATAAACAAAAATATATCTTCATGATGAAGAAAAATGCATCTTAAGTTTAAAGGCCTTAATAGATTCTTTAGGAGTTTTAACTTGTGGATGTGGATGTCGCCGCTGATATGATAAATAGCTGACATTATTCTCCTTGGTATGTGCTCCTTTATTCCCAACCAAAGGAAAAATCGTGGTTTGACTTGTGCTGCAAAAAGGCTATCAGGAAGAAAGAGGTATGCTTTCGCCTCTGAGGAAAACCGAATAAAGTTGAAGCAAGCCAGACATGACTGCAATGTGCACATTCGACGTGTCAAATTTCTCTATGACCAAAAATTGAGGCAAAAAATACTACAGTGTCTCAAGGGTAGTAAAAATGTTTGTTCATTCGTGAAAAACATTAAGAATTTTGCCTCGTCTTCAATTCCAACGCTTATTAACAATGACATTCCAGCTGTCAGCTCCTCAGACAAGACCAATCTGCTTGCACACTTTGCAGCTCAACACTCCTAGATTGTGAGTTGTCTCCACCTCTACTCGCGAGCGTCCAATTCTCCATGGGACAAGTCCACTTTCGCACTCGTACAGTTGCAGGAGTACTTAGAGGTAGAGGTCCCAACATACACAAATCCGCTCGTCCAGATGGTATTCCATCCATAGTTCTGAAGAGGTGTTCTTCCACCTCAGGTCTCTTTCGGAGTAGATGGAAAACTGCATTTGTCCAGCCCGTGTCCAAAAAAGGCGAATCTTCTTCTCCCTCCAACTACCGACCGATTGCACTTATCACCCTTCCTTCCAAGGTCATGGAAAAGCTGATAAATCGTCGGCTTATGAAATATCTCGACTCACGGAAACACCTCAATGACCGGCAGTACGGTTTTCGTAGCAACAGGTCCACTGGTGATTTGATGGCTTATCTCACCGAGAAGTGGAATGAATCTCTTCATCACCTTGGTGAAAGTATGATTGTTACGCTTGATATTTCAAAAGCATTTGACAGAGTTTGGCACCAAGCTCTTTTGTCGAAAATGCGTGCATATGGGATCGATGTATCTCTTCTTCAATGGATTAGAAACTACCTGTCGGGCCGTTCAATTCAAATTGTTTTGGACGGTTTCAAGTCTGCAATCCACCATATTAATGCTGGTGTCCCCCAAGGCTCCGTTTTGTCTCCGACTCTCTTTCTCATTTTTATAAATGATCTCTTGTCTGCAACTTCTAATCCAATTCATTCCTTCGCAGTACCTCACTCTCACTCGCAAAACGCATCGTGCTTAGAATGCTCAGCAGTTTGCCCTTAAGAATATCTACTTTTGGACACTTTCGGTCAACTACAGGGATTCCTTGCTAAGCTGTACATTACAAATGTGGAATGGTTCAACATAACCCAAATAAGCACTAGGATGTGCCTTTTTCCCTTTTTGTTACCACGACTCGTGTGATCTGGTTGATGATGTGTGTTGTTGAAGATGGGTGAGTAAGTCAATGCCTAGATCCAGCCTGTGGATATTAGAAAACGGATTAGATCTCGTATCCCTTTACCCGAGATGTCGGTAAAGTCGTCGAAGAATGGCTGGTTTAGTGAACGCAGTCTGGCTCTTCCTAGTGTCGGACATGTCCAGACTAAATGGGAGAGAGTTTCTTTCTCATTTTCATTTCCGCAGCTACGCCAGTGGGGATTGTATGGAATACCTAGTTTGGCAAAATAGTATCCAATTGGCCAATGTCCCGTGCTTATCGCCGTTATTCTGGCGATATATGGGCGGGTTGTGTTTAGGAGATCTTTTTTCCTAATCTTATCGTAGGTCGGCCATATCTTCCTTGATATGGCGCAGTTGGTTAACTTCTGCAGGAAGTGTGAGTCGATTTGTCCTTTGACCGCTCCTAGGAGGATGTGGACCCTTGTCGCGAGTGAGTCATGTAGAGTTGAGCCCTTCCTGGCCAATTCATCTGAACACTCGTTTCCTCTTATGTAACTGTGTCCTGGAATCCAGAGCAGTGTGACTCTGAAGCGTTTGCCCAACCGGGAGAAGCTCGTTCCGGCAGTCCTGCCCAAGTTTGCCATCTCAACCAACTTAGTGGGGTAATTGTAGGCAGATAGCTGGCTGTAGAGACTTGGCGGATGACCAGGCTTTAAAACGCTTAAGTTAAGCTAAGTTCTTTTGGATGGGTCGAGTTACATTTCGTATATATTAAATTTTTTAAGCATATCATACGGATGTGACAAGAGAGGAATATAAGTATCTAATAGTGTACTATCCTGATAAAAAATTGTTTATGTGTTTAGCGAAGACTACACTTACCTTTGTAAGCAACATCTATCGAAATTGGTTCAATGGTTATTCCGTGATGAAGTAACAAACATACAGAAAAAAAGTTCATTTCAGATTTTATGTATTCTAAGCATAGGGAGACGTCGTAGGGTCTCTCTACGGAATGGCGAGATATGGTTTGTGTAGAAAAACTACTTGTCTCTCATCTAAACACCAATCACGTACCGATGAATCGGGATCAGAACATTTGATCAAATAATACTCACTAATAGCACAACCCTTACCCTGTTAATAAATTAACATATTTATTTGTTAATATCAAATTCCACAACAAAAAATGTAAATAAGAACTAAACATGGGCCTTGAACTTGAATCCATTGAGATTCAATTATTTAATGGCACTTCGATCTAATGTACATTTGTATGTATGTACCTGTCAACGAACTCTTAATGTTGTGTAATACAATTTACCGTGCTTTCATATGGTAATGTCCCAAAGCACTTCACTTAGTCAGACAACATGTGCGGTCACATGATGTAATAAAAAAAAAAACATCCATCTATCCATCTGCTCATTATGCCCGGACATGAGATTGCAATTTAATTAATTTTATTAATTCAACACTATTAACCAAGATATGGTCAACAATTGCACGAGTAATTATGTATGTCGCCGTCAAACTTGCTAAATTTATATTTAAAACAGTTTTGTGGCCCAAATACGGTTCCGTCCGTTGGTAGTAGTACCAACTCTCCCCTAATAAAAACGGAAGTGGTTGTCATACTAGGTAGCAATGCGTGACATCAACAATAAAGAGCGACGAAAAAAAAAAGAATTTTCGAAAATACGTATACGAAAAACAAAAAAAAAAAGTTTACGGTTTACGGTTCTGTTGCTAGAGTGACGCTAGCTTAAGCCGGTATACCACGTAAACGTGTTGGTCATTCTCATGCACTCGTACTGTTTTTTTTTTTATTTGTCGTAATTAAAATGTTTGCCGTGATGTCACCACTTGTTGCACAACAACACTGGCTGAATGTCAAGTTGAGTGTACACGAGGGTTTAATGCCACAATGTAGCTGACGGCAGAGTACAGCAAACAACAAACAACCGCAACCGCAACAGTGGCAGTGGCAGGAAAAAAAATACTGTACTAGTGGATGCGTTCATTAACCCCATTACCATAATGTTAATGTAATTTGGCAATACCCTGTATTGGTGTAGTCTATAGTTTTTGAGCTCACTTATGATGAAGTTCTTTGGCAAGCACTTCCAACCAGTAGCAGCAGTACTAGAGTCTCTTGGGAATGACAGACAGACAGACAGATAGACGGACAAATGGATAGACAGTCATATAGTGAACTCCCAAGTTGTGTGCATTTTGAACTCATTCGATGGAGTACTCGTATTGCACACAACCAATGGAATTGCAGTGGAAATTGTTGGCTTATTGTCGGATGGAAAATGTACATCGCCTGGAGAAGTTTTGCCAAGTTTTTATGGTTCTTTTGTGCTATAAAAAATGTCCTGTAAGTGTTTGTCATAGAGGTTTATTTACACTCTTTTGAGGACATGAAAAGGATGACAAATTATGGTCATTATCGTTTTTGTTTTTTTAAACTTTTGGTTGAAAGACAAAGCAACTTAATGACCATGAAATGCTTAGACGAGACTTCTATGTCTGGAAGACGGAAAAAGAGTATTTTTTTGTGCCTACTATGAGACAGCTGATTGCATAAGACAGAAGTAATTGTTAAAAAAAAGTTTGAAATGGAAGACAAATAGAACAATCAGGCAGCGATCAGATACAAGATGCAGACTGATTGTAACTAATTACTTGACTTTGGAATGTGTCCAGACCGTCATGGAGCAATAAGCCACTTCTGAACTCCAGAAAGAGTGGTGGGAAAATGTAGTTTATTGGAAGGGGTCCTCTTATACACCTCCTAGAGGACTTTTATCCCAAAAGGATGTTAATTGTAGCACCACTGTCTGCTTGGGTTAGACCCGAGTTTAATCCAAAACCATTTAGATTTCCTTATGTAGCAGTTTAGATCAGCCCTGCTGGCGGAGTTCAGATCATTTAGATCGATAAATAAATATTCGCTAAAGGTGGCCTTCCTGGCGGGTAGAGGAAGTGTACATTAGATCCTTCCTCGTCCTCGTCTCTACAGCTCATGCAGAAATCGTTGCATACAATATCCAAACGCTGAGAATGTCTGCTTAGAATGCATTGCCCTGTGAGGACGCAAGTAAGCTTAAAAAGTCGATCGCTTTTAAGTCGAATTAATCCTTTCGATCTCTAAAAATCAGGAGCAAACCTAGCCTAGCATTGTTGCAATAGTCAAGATGTTGCCATCTATGGTTTGCTTTCGACAAAACATCGGTGTAAATCAAGTGTTTGACAAAAGTCATAGATACTTTGACATTGTCGACCTTCCTACCGTCTGTATCTGGTCTGGCTAGTTTGTCAGCTGCATAGTTCCGCAAAATGTCACTGTGACTAGGAACCCAACAGACTGTGACATTATACTGGTGAGCGTTCTCGTTTAAAGACAAATGACAGTCTTTCGCTGCCCTAGATTTTGTTGTGTTGTGTGTCGGATACAAGGGAACCGGCTGTTGGCTCTTATTGGGTTAATCTTCAGTCCAGCGGCTGACCGTACAGTGATAAGGGAGACTGAAGGAGTGGTGAATGTCAAACACTTCTGAAAAGACATGTACGTAATGTTCCTTGTACAAATGGAACGGACTCCTGCAGTTTTAATTGCCACCTCCAAACGGCGGAGTAAAAGGCTTTTTTGCTCGGAGGGTGTGCCATTGTCTGTCGAGATGAGTTGGTATTTTCCTAAGATTCGAAGCTATGTCAAGTTGCTTAGCATTTCAATGTACTAACCACTAAGCCACGGCGGCAACAAGATCCTTTTGAAGTTTTACCTAAAATTCTGCTAAAACCCTAGGAAGCCCAAGACAACTTGAAGTAAAAGCTTGAGAATGGGTACAAGTATACCCACAATCTGTTAAGTAAAAATCCAGTCAAAGTCTTTCAAGTGATTACTAGATCTTGAGCTAGGGGATGTTGTTTTGCTCTTGGTCATCTGAACCTTTTAACAGGCCAACACAACTGTCATTGTATCAAGCACCACCATATCAAATAGTGTGGTAGAGTTTTATGCGAAATCGTTGTACTACTCGGCGGCACCAACGACTTCAAATGAAACCAAATGCAAACGTATCCTACATACATCCACTTGTAAACTCTAAAATCAAGCTTGTATCCAGCCAATTGAGTCTGCTCTCAGTATTCTGAGTAGTATACATGAAAAAAGTTGTTCGTTAAGTTCTTCAAAAGTCTCAGTTTTCCTGAACAATAACATGTTATGGTCTTTGAATTCGGAGAAGAATTTCGATGGCTTCAGTGGGACAAATATGTCAACCAACAATGTCAACTAAGAAGTGTGTGAAACATTGCATTACACAAAGTGGCAACACTGAATACAAATGTCAAACAATGACAACTTCTTTTCAATGATGGCCGCAATCGGTTGTCAGAGATCTTTCATCCTGAAAAACTTAACATCTACTGTACAATGCTTAGTTTTATTTTTTTCTTATTTGAAAAAACCAAAAAAAAAATTAATTTGATTACATATACATACTGACTATTTGCAAAATGACTATTTCATCACACAACGCATAATTCAAATAATTGTCGATGACATGCAATTAGTCACAAGGAAATTACGAAATAATTACCTTTAATTGTATCGAAATTGTTTAGCAAAAAAAATTAATAACAAAACAAATCAATAGATACATTCAAAAACTGGAGGCGCAACTATTTCATTAATGAGATCACTGTTAAGTGATTATTAATAGGAAAAGACTTCATAATGGCAATAACCACCTAAGTACTCCCACAGCTCTTGAAGTCGCTCTCTATACAACATGACACCATGGAATTTTTTTATTAAATGGAGAGGATTTTTTCTTTGATTCCAAATTCAATGTCAAACTTAAAGATTTTGAAAGCTGTGAAATCATGCGATGCTATGAGATGATATCATCGATAATGATCAGTGGTTTGTTACTTTAGGTGAATTGCTGTAGGAGTCGTCGGCTATAGTCGTCGTCGGTCAGTCGTAGTAAACAACAAATTTTTTGCGTAGTTTTTGACCCAAAACCATTGGAATTTACATATTTGCTTAGCAAATATGCCAACAGCGCCTTCCATTTGTATTTCCTGAGTGTTTTCGATTTCATTTGAAATGAATGGATATTTGTCTTTTCTTGTCTGGATACATTGATGGCTAAGGTCAAATCGATCGCAATGAACTCGAACTTGGGGTTTTATGCAAAAAAAAAAATATAAAATTGGTGTTAGTTTGATAAATGTGGCGCGTTGCTAAAGTAAGAGATGAATTTATAAAGAGGAACACGAAAACTATGCAAAATTTATAAGACATTGAAAAGTGTAGACTTTGAATATGGATATACTGTGGCGTATGCGTACCAAATAAAAATAAATCGCGATCAATTCTGTGGCAACTGTCTGTTTGTTCGGAATTGCCCTCAAAATAACTTATTTGATTTTGATGGAACATTCATAATTTTATAGTAAACACTCTCAGAAGTGACTTAGGCTTTATTTAGTTTTGAACTGCAACAACGGATCTAGCATAGAGGGAAGTGATTCTCATGGTTGTAGATGATCATTTTCCCTCTGTTTCTCTCAACTTGCTTAAACTTTCAGACTTTTCAGTCAATTTGATGCGGGAAAAGGTTCTTCTTGTTAGTCGTTTTAAAAATGTCTTCACAGAGACAAGTACAATCAAAATCGGTTATAACGACCTTCAGGGGACCAATGAATTTGACTTTTACTGTACATACATTCATAGGTTGCAGGTCTAGATACCAAGAATTCACAACATGGAAGTCGGAATTGGTTTAAGTATTCAATCGTAGTTTTGTCTAACAAGCCGACTTCGTAACATCGAATGCCAGACTACCTATCAAAAGAGAATAAGGCAACTTAACAATTTAAATGCATATCTTCCGTCAGTTGATCAGCGCAAAAAAGGCTTTATGAGCACGCCTTTTGGCATTAAAGGTATTTTTGAATCACAGCACTCAGTCTCAAGGCAAAATTATGAAAGACTGCAGTTCCTCAAACGAAGATCCATTGCAAGTCCTGGGCTTATTTCATTCCCTAGTATGTCAAACAGGATATCTAAATACAGGGAGTGTACATATGACGTTGAACAAATAGATTTTCACCCACGTTTGCCCGCATTCAAAAATTCTACGTCAAATATTTTGTCCAGTCTGTGAGGAGGGCGAATGGAGGAGAAGATATAACCGCGAACTCTACGAGCTGTACAAAGATGTGGATGTAGTCCGGAAGGCAAAAATCCGTCGACTGCAATGGCTCGGCCACATCGAGCGAATGGACGAGAATGATCCAGCTAAGAGGAACTTCGAATCCCAGCCACCTAAATCACGAAGAAAAGGAAGACCGAACCTCCGGTTTTAAGACCAGGCAATCGCGAACGCCAGAAACCTTGGTCCTTTAAACTGGAAGCAGTGTGCCCGGGACCGTAAAGGATGGAAAGCGGCATTAGTTCAAGCTCAGACCCTTCAAGGGTCACTGGCCTGATAAGTAAATAAGTTTCCCGCATCCATATTGACAATTAACCTTCATGGAGTACGACTAGGTCTTAGTACATCCCGAAACCCTGTGGTCGCCATAAATCAAGTTATTAATGCGTTGAAACACTGAGTACCGATGTTTTTTTCTAAAAGGCAATGATAGACTTCCAAAAATACGATTAGCCAGTAGAAGGTTCCCTATCCGCCCTCGGGATTTGGAAAATAAAGCTAACAACAGCTCGACTCGTAGGAAAAAATATCATGTAACACAGAGAATATCTTTAACTGCTTTTCTAAGCTGATTAGATCGGTTTAACGTTGTTCTACAACTTGAGGATATGGGGCTTTAATAACGACTTGACGATCCAGATTACCTGAACGGAAACTAGCAAAGCTAGAGAGCGATAGGACTTTAATTTTCCGAGAGTATGTCGGTACCGATCCTGTAGTCTATTTTAAACCAAAATTACAGCTTCACAATCTTCTATCACTTCCGCTTTGGTTTGGAAACTTTGAGTGAAGTCTTTACTAAAGTTCAGGTTAGGGATAATGAAGGTCGCATGATCCCAGATTCTTTGAGTTTGCCTACGCTGCAACGTACGATGTATTTAATATGCTGATCGCGAGGTATTCAATGCTAGAGCACATCTGGATGGTCTGTCGAGAACAATCGTTGATTGCTTACACCCTCCTGAATTGTGAGGTTATAATCCTTACTCAACGCCAACCACCAAACTAGTGATTCGTTGCAAATAATTGGGTATAAGTATGTTGGCTGTGATTGTGAAAATCTAAAGAATCAAGAGCCATTTAATGGCAAAAGTTCTGTTGCAGTTGTATAAGGCTATACATACTAAGCTTTGGATCAAGAAGGGAACCAAGATACGGGAATGATGGGGCCTGGTATTTCGATTTTGACGGTGTAAGGCATGAGTTCAATTTTGACAGACAGTTTCCCTGATATTTCTAAATGCCATCCGTACAGACACCAATGCTCCGAAAAATCTTCGAACCCGCCCCCGAGGGACAGCGCAGTAGAGGTAGGCCGCGACTCAGGTAGCGCAATCAAGTTGAAGGGGACCTCAACCAACTTAGTGTGCGAAACTGGAGGCAGCTAGCTAAAGATCGAGCTGATTAAAGACGCTTGTTGAATGAGGCCTAGGTCCACCCCGGACAGTAGCGCCACCTTAAGTATCCGTACAGACATCAAGCGAAGACTTATGGTTGCCAATCGCTGTTTGTTTAGTTCAGAAGATCATTGAGGAAGAAGGCCATCTAAGAAAACCCTATGTGAGAGCCCCATCATCAAGTGGACAAGAGCGGATGAAAACATGCTTTGGGTGTGTCGACAGAAAAGTTGTTGGGCTATTTTTTTTTGTTGTCCCATTCGTGTAAACGGCGAATGGAGGAAAATATTCAACGAAAAGTGTTACAAGTTGTACTCTAAACACCAATTTCTAAGGTGATACCTTCACCTGTAGAGTCTTCGATCGCATCGCAGTGCGACAACGAAGGAGAAGAAGACCACATCTTATGTGGTGTGAATGGTTGTACAAAATGGGAGGTGACTTGGCTAAGAGGATCGAGCTAGCTGAAGACATTTTTAGTTTGAAACAGAGGTCCACCCCAGACCGAAAGAAAAGCGAATTCAATGATGTCGAAGAGACACATGCTTAATAAGAAGATCACTAGCTCTTTGATATACTATGTAAACAGTCATAAAGAAGAGAAATAACCCCGTCCTGGATTGTTTCCTTTTCCACGAATATGGGTGGAAGGCTGTTTTTTTTTAATCCTAGGAGCATTCAGACTTTTTTCGGTCCACTGTACTCCCAAGCAGAAACACTTTTTTGGTGTAGTGGTTAGAAAAACTCAGATTTTGTTCGCCTCTCTTTATATTTTCAGTAGCTGTTGCTGTTCCACGACCGGAGTCGAACTTGCACAGGTCGGGACAAAAGCGAATACACTACCGACATAAGGCTGTTACTAAGTCACTCCTCAACTATAATAAGAGGACGTTACTTGTCATGTCCTGTTTGTTCGATCACTCGTACTCCTTAATGGTGAATAGTGTCCCGTCGCACTGCCTAGTGGAGACCTATCTTTGTGGATCTTTCCTCAAGGTACCCATCATGGAATCGCAATAGTGGAATGCTCCTTCTACGGACGTCTAAAATGCGTTAAGAACTCGTGGATATCATATTCCACAATGAAATAGCTCTATTTAACTTTATTGAAAGATTTCACCAACACCGTTTATCCGAATTGGCCACTCTAACATACCTATTGCACTATAAAATTATCCAGTATTGGTTCTTAGAAAATGTTATAGTTCTATGGCTCATAAAAGTAATACTCCATCATATATGTACTAAAACTAAGGGCATACCTTGCAGATGTCTCAACCGTTTTTATATAGAAAATCAATGCCGGCACCATTCTATTCTCGCGTTTCAAACATTTTATTTACTACCTCCTCCATGGATGGGCGAGATGAGTTCATAAAAACCACATACTTCCGAGGAATCAACTTTATTTTTTTACATTTTAAATTTAGTAATAGCCAATAATTGGCATGGAAATGGAAACCCCCAACAAAACATTCAAACTTGTTCTACTTCGTAATAAAAAAAAAAAATAAATTCCTAAATAAACATGATTTGGTGAATGTTACTAGATGTTATTAATCTTTTTACTATCTCCGATCTGCAGTGAGAATTCATTCACATCTTTTGATGGCACTTCCGGTTCTTTAGATAATAATAATGAGCACACGATCACAAAATATTCATACGGTTGACATTATTCAATTGGTCACCGATACACAAAAACATTCCGATACAAGTTTGTCAAGGTTTAGCTCAACTGACTACTTGACGTTCTAATTCCATTCTGAAGAAAATAAAATGAAAAAAAAAACCGGTAAATTTCTCAATGCCGGGCATAGATAACATAAATATTGTTCTTCTTACAGAACTGGTTCTAGATACACTGAAAGCCTCCAACGCGTAAAGAACCTTAAAAGAGGATTAGTTCAAGATTCACGTGGCAGCCAGATGGGAATCGTTTTTCAAGATCATGCTGTGTAATCTGTTGGATGATTGGTGATAGGAATCCGGTTTGGGGAGGAGAAGAAAACACAGAACACAATCAAATTAGCGAATGATATCAGATAACATTAAGTCACAGCACGATATATAAGAAAAAAAAAACCATGAAACGTGTACCGAATTTAAGAAACTTTTAGGTGAGGGTTTTGCAAGAAAGATGGCTTTGAGATTTCACTTAACTTTTGTTTTCACTATACTGATACCGGACCGTGTTTGGAACACAGATGAAGCTCAGGAGGTGTTGGACAGAATGAGTGATTCGATGGAGAAGATGAGAATTTCTTTGAAACCGAAACTGCAACTGAAGTCTAAATGGAACAAGTGGTAAGGAGACACTTTACTTAGATCATCGGTAGGCGCTAGAAAATTCAAAAAACCGAGGTTGAACAAAAAAAATGCTGAACAAAGACTCTCTGGAATGATAGACATTTTTAAGAAACGCTTTAAGCAACTTCCTAATGGGTTTGGAACAGTGATTAGGTTAGAATAACCAAATCAAGCTTCATGAATCGGCTACAATATTGAGAATCTAAAGAGCAACAAAGCATCTAGATCTAACGTCTTACTAGCGAAAACATTTTAATGCATAGGTGAAGCTGTTTTTAAATAAGGACCGCTATAAGAAGACTATTTGACAGTAGTATGAGGACTATAGGATCCATCTTGGAAAAGGCTTTCCTACATCTAGGAGCTATCGAGGCATATCCCTGTTTGATGTAACTTACAAAATATGTACCCAGGTGCATTCATTTTCACTTTCATCAACCCAAAGCCTTCCATCGCTTGGAATTCTACAAGGTGATGGCTAAGGTCAAAATTCAATGTATTCTGAAACTTGCAAACACTTTCGCGTAAACACCTATTCAAAAGTTTAGCAGATGGCATGTGTTATCGTATCATTTTTTCAAGCTTGAGTAAGAGAGATAGGTATATAGGGCTAATGTCAACACAGAAGACACTACCCCCAACAAACCGTCCAGTTGGTCGATTACGCAGATGATATCGATATCATTCCAGGTTTCCAACAAATTGTTGAAAAGGCTTTCTCGGCAATTAACGAAAAGGCAAAGGCCTTGTATGCCAACTATCTGGGACAAAACATCATTACCAGCAGCTATTGTGTTAAAGAATGTATCTACTGACGAAGACTGATCATAGAAAACTACTTCTCATACGGTTGGGTTCTAAATTCTTAACCCAAACATTGATACTCCCAAAACGATTGTAGGACAAACAAATGCACAGTCAATAACTCTTGTACATTTTTTGAACACCTCTTAGTAGACCCCGTGGGAAGACATACTTAGACCAAGTAAGATCCGCTGTGATACCACAGGATCAGCTGCCATTCTTTGCATCTAGTTCATTCAATCGGAGCATTGAAGAAAGCGGAGGGGGATTCTGAGATCAAGTTCGTTTCTAAAGTGTTGTTTCAGAAGAGGCTAGACCTTTTAGCATAAAAGCGTATCGCCACTGACAGTACTAATCTTGCGAAATGAAATCATTGAAGCATTGATGATCCAACTAAGGCCAGATCTATTTATAAATCATCTTAAGCGACTAAATCAGTCTGAGATGTTGGACATACTATCTTTGGTTGCAAAGAAAAGCAAAAACGGATGAGACCAAGTGAAGGAGCACATGTTTCCATGTTTCGTTCTTGGATTAAAGGGTGGTCTTAAATAAAATGCAATATATTTTTTCGGGAATCGGGTGTTTGTCGGTTTAGCAACACTTCCTCATCCAATATTTAAAGAAAAAAATAAGGCGATCTCAAATTCATTTGAAATGGGGTCCCACAAGGCTGTATCATTTTACCAATACTGTTTTAACCGACAATTTCAATGACAGTACTTGAGAAAAACCACGTGACAGTCATTCAAAAAACAATGGGGAGTATCATTAAAATCAAAGAGCGCTGCAGACCCGATTCAAAAATAGTTTCCAATTGAAAGTGCACTGTAAAAGGTACGAGTATTATCTTGCCAAGTTCTCGGAGAGTAACAAGCTAATGACCGAAACGTGTATTCAGATTAGGATGACAAGGAAAAACAACTTCGCAGTTTTCTGTAAGGTGTACTCTGCCAAGAATTATGATACTTGAACCACGAACGTAAGAAGTATTATCAGACAATGATTCCGATTTCTTCACGGAACGGCTTCGTATACGTTCTGCATACAATTTAAGGACATTTAGTGATAGTTTCTAAAAAGTAAGCGTCCTAAAAAGTTGTCATTACATATCGCAAGAACCCTCATGTTCCATATAAAAAGTGAATCGTCCCTTAGATGTCTTGAGATAAGCTTTGACGCCAAGTAGACCCTTTTCTTGCCAGAGTACTGCCAACTGTTGCTATCTTTTAATGCAGTATCTAACAGTAATCACAGATGCTAAGTGGTAAGTACGTGCATTGCTCAGTTCAAGCCTCAGAAAAATAATCAATACAATGACAAACCTTCATAAGTATAATCTATTTGAAGTCGGCAATAAAAACTGTAAGTCTCGATAACACACACAACATAAATGGTTGCGAAAAGATAGACCTTGGCCCTCTACAGGCTGTTACGCTAAATAGTTGCATTTGCATTATCCATCAATGTCAGAGCTGGCTTCCATTAGGTCAGGCACAATTGAATGAATCGAATACCGACAATGATTGCATAAAAGACTAACAGAAAGTGAGGGGTATTTTGTTTTGAATCAGGAATTCGCAATAATGTAAGTCAAGCCTGAGAATTCTAAGTCCAGCTTACTCGTGATGATAACCGTCTCTCTTCTCATGCAACACCGTGGACAAAGTATATTTCTAAAATGTTCAGTTTATCTGATGTAGACCGCTTCTTCTTTCATGAATCAGCCTCCAACTTTTCTACCCCGTCATTGAAAAAAGTGTCAAACACTGTCACATTGAAGTCACTTCGACACGATAGTACTGTGAGTTTTGATTTAACCTTCCTCACTAACCCAACGCGTGCACTAAAACATGTTTTCCTTCAACTCTCAGACGGACAAACCAAAACATCATCTATATTGTCTACTTCAATCTAACATCGTAGTTTCCCGCATATATTTTCATTGAGAGTTCGTTGTGCATGTTTTAATTGATTGGCAACGGTCACAGCCACCACCATCATTTACCCACTTAAAAAAATACATTTTATTAAATCACACAAAATGAGGTCATATCTATACTCGTGTATTTGCATATCGTCACCAGTCTTCGCATCTTAAAATACGATCCTCTGACTTCACTCGAATATCAATTGAGCTTCCTTTGAAAATTGATGATTAGTTTATGTTGTATCGTATCCATAAGATACAACAGACATTCTTGTGGCTTGTTCATACCTGATAGGCTGCTACATCCTCGTTGCCATACAAATGAACTGGTGATGAATTTCTTGGTGCAAACATTTTCAATCCAAATGTACATTAATCCAAAAAATTGAGATGTTGAAATTTGTTTGTTGTTTTTTGTTTCACATAATATTCTCGATACAAATTAACTTTCAAACGCAACAATAAAAAAACACTACAACAGCAGGGCTGCTGCTTAATGAAACAACTTTCTTCGCTTGGTTTACTTCTTTTGTTGTAAGCACAAACCGTTTGTTTTACATAGAGATACATACATGTATCTTTAGTGCAACTTGCATCTCGGCATGCAGATAATTTCAAAATCAACAAACAAAATAGGCAAAGGCAAGTACTCGATCAACACAACAACACGAAGAAAAACTTTTCCTTTTTCGAATGCGTTTAAGCCACTTATTCCGACTATTCTCTCAGATGATAATCAGGTTTTAACGTTGCAACCACCAACGATGCCGCACCACCAACACCACAAATAGCGTGGTGCTACTAACTTCAGCACCACGTTGTCGCCGGCCGTCGTCGTTGCAAGGTGCTGTTGTTGGGTTTGAGGAAAACTTTCATTTGTATCTTTTTTAATTAAGAGATGTTGATTGTAATGACGACAACTTTCTTGTTAAAAAACTCATGGAGATTGTGCACAGATTGGACATAAATTGGACAAAGATAGCATCTGTGGCATTACCAAACGCGTGTTGACTACTTTTAATCAGATGTCAACTTGAAGATTGATACACTCACGATATCCTCTTTCATTTAAATGCACTTGGATACTTTTTTTTTTCTACGATACTTAGATATAGATACAATTATTATTTACAGATACATTTTTTTTTTTCGTTTACAAATTATTCGTTATGGATTGAGATATTTTATTTTGTATCTACGGACAATTTTTATTTCGATTTCGACAGGCGCGCGTAATTGTCGTGTCGTTCGACAACTGATTTAAAAAAATCTCAGAGCAGAGAACAGACAACGCACGGTTAGGCGATTATTATTAAAGCGAAGCTTACGATTAATTTCACGACTTCTTTCAAACTGAATTCCAGGTTTGAGTTTCTGATTTAACTTAGGACTGTCAGCATGGCTGCTGTTTGTTGTTGTTGCTGTTATTGTTATAGGTGATGGTGGTGGTGGTGTGCAGCACAGGTATTTCTTGTGTGTCTCTCGCTGTTTGATGTTTGTAGGTAGAGTTTTAGTGTTATTATTCAATTTTTCTTTGTAGAAAGGTGTGTTTTTTTGTTGTTTTTGTTGTGCTGTGCGCTCTCGCATACATACAGGTTAGTTAAGACAGTTGACAGACCGGTGTGTATTTTAAGTGCCAGAGAGACACAGAAGAGAATCAAATAAAAATCACAACAAATATGAGAATGATGACGACAACAACGACAACAACGACGACGACGACAACGAGACAAAACTCGCCCTCTTGTCGTTGTTAGATCAAGTTTTGAATGATAATTGTTTTTTTGAAGTTGAAGTTTTATATTTCCTCCTCAAGCTATATTGACAGTGTTCGGGGTGAGTTGTGGCTCTGTTCGTCAATGAACATTTGCACCATGACTTAGGTTTTAGAGGAAAAGCTGATGATTGCTTTGCTACTCGAAGTCGTTATGCACATTTTTAATGTGGCAATTAGTGGATTTGAGTTATATTGGAAAGTGATACAAAATGATGATCTGTCAACTTTTGTTTTAATTGCAGCTCTCGGAGAGGTTTGAATAATGAAGCCTAGACTGATTGATGATAATTAATGGATTTCATCAGGTTCACGTGGACGACGATGATATAATTGAATTGCTTAGACTCAGCTGGAATGTATCTTTTAAGAGAAATTAGAATTAGGGGCCTTTTATCTACCTGCTGTCCTTTGTGGACTTTTGCATGAGCTTTAGAGATCAAAACAATAGTGAAACAGAGAGGTCAGACATATGCATGTTGCAAAAGTAAGATTGCTAATGAAATTCTAGAAATTGAAATGATATCTTGCCGTCAGACAGTCTGAATGACGATCATTATTTTGAACCGACCGACAGAAACGTAATTGCACTAGATATGGCGAGGTTCAAGTCACTCAAAGCCGCTGGATTAGACAAGTTAAAAGTCAAACTTGCAGTAAATAGCCTGGTGGAGGTCATGCCCTTAAAATCCCAATCAAGGTAACAAGTGTTTATCGATGTGTCTAAGAGGAGGAATGATCTTTGAAATGGTGCGCGGAGAAAAAAAAATTGCGCAAAGTTTGCGATACAACATCGAAGGGTTAAGGGTGTGTTATTTTATAAATGGGACTCTTTAAGCTATCTAAGAATGTATAAATTCATTATTTAACGATTACGGAATGAACCATTCAATCTGGACGATGTACGCCAACAATTCCGTTCTACCAACCTGGACGAAGTAAAGACAGCCATATGCAAACTCAAGTCGAACAAAGCCGCTTTAGCTGACTGCCTAGGTGCCGGGCTATTTATATCAGCGGGGATAACTTGGTAAGAAACATGCACGAACTTCATCTGCAAAATATGATCGGACGAAGGCATGACCGATGAATGAAACCTTAGATGTGTTTGTCAAGAAAGGAGGCCTTGAGTGCCTGCGTCAACTAAAGAGGTATAAGCCTCCTCAACATCGCCTATAAGATCTTATGTGACGTAGTGATGTCAGTGGTGCTTTCGGGAGACAGCAGCGGCGAAGATGAGTTTAACGATCAATGAGGGCAAGACCAAGTATATGCTGTCAACAAAGAAGGACAACTAACACCGAAGTCTTGACCAGAGTGTCACCCTCGCCAGATATAACTTTGAGGTAGTTAAGAACTTTGTCTAGCTAGACTCAACTATAATCACAGACAATGACACCAGTGCTGAGATCAAAAGTGTGCGAAACTAAAAGTACCTAGCTTAACATCAAGGTGGCTAGAGACACTTGTCAATTGAGGCTCAGGTTCACCCCGGACTGTATAGCTTTAGGTAAGTACTTAATAATTATTGGTTAATACTTTCGAAGATATGGGCTTTGAAAATGTGACATGCATTCGTTCGATCATTGCAACGATGAAGTTTTTGGCCGATTTGTGCGATTTATTTTCCTACATGACATTATCGGTAAAATTAAGCAAGCAGTCAACCTGGTCATCACTAAGATGGAGTCATGAGCGGTCAATGTTATTCTTGTTAGAGACATGGATAAAGCCATCTATTCAGAAGAGGACTTATCATTGGTCTATCACTTAATACTGCCCCACTGGATACTCGTTAAATCCAACGCAGCACTTGACTCTCAAAGACTATCTCTGGAAAGATGGAGCGCAATCTCATTATGCAGCATCTCCAGAACAAAACAAGGCACATTCTCACGCCATCAAAGGCCGCAACATACTGGCGGCTCCAGCTTAGAAAAATACGTTTAAGTACCGACGATTCATGTAGATGCTGCGGAGGAGCACAGCTGACTTCTTAAGCGAATGCCCCAGGTTGTGCAGAACCTAAAAGACGGCCCTTAGGCCACCTGCTTGAGAAACCACCAAAATCCATTCTAAAATTAATAACGAACTCAATATGATTCTGGAAGGCCGAACGATCACCAACAAACTTACACAGATCTTTCTTCTTTGTACGTTCTTTAAATTAGATATTCCACATAAGGGGAACACAATGGATCCGTACATATCTGAGTGAATGCCTCAATCTATCTACCTAAAGATAAGGCGAAATATCAAAGTAGTCAAGCTTAGAGAATTCAGTCAAAGACACCAGAACAAAGATGCACGAGAGACCTACTCTTACCAAAGGCGCAGAGGACATTTTAATGGCATAACCCTACAAAGAAAGGAGGCCGAAGAGATGCTACATATACTTAACGATCGTCATCCTATTATGGAGACAATGGATCCAGTTTTTCTACATGTCACGGGCACCTATCAACCTTCCAACCTATTGTCGACATGGAGAAACCATGTACCTACACTGCCACATAGACCTTTTAAACAAAAAAAGTAACAAATGCTTGAGATGGCTTAGTCTTGTACATCGATGAGGAGTGCCTTCGAATCTAAAACAGGGGTTACGTAGTATAGACAAACCCAATCTTCAATAGCATCAAGGGGACCTACTCTTATGGAATGTGTACATTAACTGCACACTTTACACTACCTGTTTTACAATTAAAATAGGCTAGGACTTGGTCGGATGAATAATCCCAATGTTTCCAATAAACCATCACAAGTATGGAACCTCTGCATATTTCGACACCAAATTACATCCCAATTCCAATTGCTATCACACCTCCAAATCCAAACCTTTCCAAACATTGTAAAGAAAAAAAAAAAATAAAAACTAACCCCCTCACGTCTTCATTTACATCAAAATTCAATTTGCAATTGTGTACAGAATTTGAAAACACAACTAAAAACACATGAAGATTTTCTACTTCAAAGCCGCCACTGAGATCTTTAACCCGTAGTAGATAGTCTGGACAAATTCAGGCGAAACATTGCAATTATTGCAGTCACGTCAGTCAGTTGCTTGTTGAGTAAAACCATTCGTAGCACCAAAACTTAGTTTAACACACCGACAACAGTGGTGTATATCTATTCGATTTAAGGTCTAGTGTATCTGACAGATACGAAGGCGGTAAACAAGTGAGTTGTGTATCGCCATCCGCCCGCCAGAAAAGTAGTCGCGCTAGAAAATTTACAATTTTTTTTCGCTTCGCTTAAGCTCAACACTGGGTCTGTCTCTCTATAGCACCGCCATGTGTATCTTTTGGTATAATAAACACTTAAACTTACTGGCAACATCCAAAAGCGAACAGATAGACATAGAGAGGGAGGATAAAGGGAAGAGATGACGTTTTTACTTTTTCCTATCCCATTCATTCTACTGTCGGTTCATAGAAAATTCAAAGACGGAAATTAACATGCAACTTGTATCGGGCCGAACGGGCCAAAAGTTTAACCCCCAAACTGAAAACGAGACTCTGACATGCCTAGAGATTGCTCGCTACTACGAACCGCCACAGACACACATTAATGTTTAAAATTTTATTCTTAACGAATGGATGGATACCGAGTGTTGTAGATACCTTTTGTATTTATAGATACTCGTGCTTTTGCTATTGTGGTGAGTCTTTGAAACTTTTATTTTCTTTGCTAGATGTCCGTTTGTGGAAGTTATAATGGACAACAAAGGAGGAGGCAGGCAGGCTACAAACGTGCATGGATTAAGAGTTGATATCTCTTTTTTGGACTCATGAATGAGAATGTGGTGTCGGTGTGTAATAGATGGTATTTTCGTGGGCGTATTTATAATAAAATTTACCGTTTGAAGAGTGAAACTCTTTTGCAATCAAAGATCGTGTGCATTTATAAGTCAAATTTATGGCAACATTTTTCATTAGCATTGTGACGTCACAAATTGACAACAACATAATGAGTATCTTTTGTGCGACCCAACTTTTAGAATTCTTGATTGTGCAATTAATTTTTGTCGCTTTTTTATGTTTTTTAAGCTTATATGACCCATTTGTCATGAATGAACAACACAATGGACGGATGTTTTAACCTAACAAGTCTCGGGTGAATCGCTGGTATCCTTAAAAAATAAAAAATAAACGACAAGAGAACAGGAATAAATTCCTTTTTGTTAGAATTTTTCCATCTTTTGTTTCTGGAAAGTGAAAAGAAAAATGTTTCAATGAAAGCCGCTGCTGGTATGAGTTTTGTTTTATCGTAACTCAGAGACCATTTGTAGAATTTGTCTTTTGTTTCGAGAGACAAAATGGGACGATATGGTAGTTTCTGTGAACTGTTGTTTTTGTCCTAAGCAACAAAAAAAATAGAAAATGTTTTTTTAGTAAAGCGAGAATGCATACTTTGTACAATTGTACATGCTTTAGGCAATTTTAGGAAAACGCCAGACTGGAGGGCTGAGCATTTAGAAATGTGATGCGCATGGTATGAAGGACATCGAAGGAGAATTTTGCCAGTGACAGGGTAACACTCGTTCATTAAATGAAAAGGAGGACTTGCCGAGCAATTTTGTTTATACAGTCCCATTAGGAATGTGAATGAGTACTGTTTACTATGAAGTACAAGATTTATTTTGTAGACGCTCTAAAATTGTATGGCATTAACCCTTTTTTCACAGATAAAGCTGCATACCTGGGTCTCATTTTACATGGTAAACTTGCAACCTTGGATAAACGCTTTTATTGTAAGACAAATACTGAGGGTTGTAGAGTGTGATCATATGGTGAACAACTTTGGATAAGGCTATTCGCTGCAACTATTAAGGGAAGGTGCAGATAGCAGACTGCCTTTGTATTAGTGGGTCTCTTGGAACCACTCTTCAGTTGCTGTGACATCCTATTTTATCTGATTCTCACAGAAAGTTTTCAGCCATTAGACTTAAAACCACCTCTCAATAGTCCAGCTAGCAGATGAACACGTAAAGAAAAGAAAAAATAATAATATTTGGCACGATAGCTCACCGAGACAGCCACGAATGGAAGTTTTATTGCCGGCTCTGAACGGCGGATTAAGAAGCTTTTCAATGGCAGATTAAACTCTTGCAGGTTTGTCATGTCTGCGACAAACATGTGGTGTCGCAAAAAAATGTTTGGTTGTTTTGAGGATCAACTCGATCGCTTAGCAGTCTACTAACCACTTAGACACGACAACCAGCAGATGGACATAAATAATTTGAAATTCATCACAGACGATCCCGACGGGGTGGGAGGTGGAGTGCTTTGCGAAGATCTTAAAATCGTTATCTCCTTCCACCTCTCAGATTATTGTAGCACTTTCTAGGCTAAGCTGGAATCTTATATCTAAAAGGGGATACCTACATAATACACAAGTGCAAAATCCCCAAACCCCAAAATCCCCAACTTTTGAAAAATCCCCAAAGAAAATCTCCAAACTGTCCTGCGATTACCGCTCCGCTTTTCTGCTCTATTACTTGCTTGGCGAAGGCGTTATAAAGCCATAACTCGGAATATAACAAAAACCTGTGCTTCTAAACGATTTTGGACATAAAAGGACCAGAGTAGCGAAGCGGTACAATACAGATTCCCAATATGGGGATTTTGGTTTGGTGATTTTAGTTTGGGGTTTTTAATTTTGGAGTTTTCGTACCCAACCCATCTAAAAGTAAGCGCCAAGCCGCGATTAAGTTCCTGGAATCGGTTTCTTTAATCTCTAAAATCGCCCAAAAAGCCGCCAGTCTCTCAACTTTGAGTGACCGGGCACAGGAATAATATCTTTCAATTTTAAGAAGCCGCCTGTCTTTGGAGGAAATTGCTAGACAATTCAACATTCACCTACTTTGGGTGACCTGACCGCACAGAGACATTCTGAATATAGTTGGTGAACTCACCAAGAGGAGAAGGGGAATTGCTGCACGCCTCGTGCTCCATGTAAATTGCTACTTAAACTGGGCAAGTGGCACTGCATATCAGGCTACTAGAAAAATTTGACCCGATCTAGATCAGCAAAGTCTCAACTAACCTGGTTTTGCTAACATGATCACCTAAAAGTACCACAAAAGACTTCATTACTGGACAATGCTTCATCGGAAGGCCCACCAAAAGGCTTTGTGTAGCGATGAGGAGGAGAAAGAGCCAACTCTTTTTTATCTTCTCTATCCATCGGTCTCCATAAGAAGGAATCTTCGTCTAGGAACATACTTTTTCGAGAATCTTGGGGACTTGGTACATATTGATGTCGAGTGTCTCCAACACTTCATATGGAGCTCCAACTGGTTCTGGGTGCAGTTACAAAAAAATAAAACTCAGATCCTTATGATATTACAATGGACTTACTTTTGATCTAATGGTTTTCCTCCCTGCATTGCTCACTCACCATATCAATAAACCAGGCACTGTTTTCAAAGATATGTGCCAACTCTGCTTGGAAGATTAAGGAACTGTGGAGCACGTCTTGTGTGAATGCCCCGCCATAGTTCCAAGTAGGAAAAGACACTTCCCTAGCAGCAATCAATCATTTATCCGTAAGCACAATCTTGTTGTAGGTAAACTCAGCTTGACACAGAAGATCTTTTAAGAAGCAGAGGTGTTCCGGTCTTCGCCAGGTAGGTATTGCAGAATAGGTGACCGAGAAGGCAGAAATTCTTTAACTACGGACTGTCAGAAGAGTCCAGATACACCGAGTAAGGTATTCGGGACAAGTAGAATTCACATCAACGCTCCAGCGTGGAGAGTCTTCGAATTGAGCCCGGAGTGACGGCGCTGTAGATGAAGACCGCAACTCAAGTAGCATGCGTAAGGGAAAGGAATTTTAATCAACTTGGTGTATGAAGCTGGAGGCAGCGAGAAAATGATCAAGAGAGAAACTTGTTGGTTGAGTCCCAGATCCCGGACTGTAGCGTCCTCAGGAGAAAGCATTAGCGCAGAGATGCAAATCTTACTAAACAAGCGGTTGACCACGAGTTCGATTTTGGGAATTGTTTATTGGCAAAAGCCTGAGAGTTCACAAAACTTCACACAGTTTTAAATCGCCCGATCTTACTAACCAATTGATGTCGGCTGTGATCGAGACCTAAGGCTCGGAAATGGTTGCTTCATAGTGTGACAGGTAGCCCCATCCTACTGGGATCACATGTGATCAAGGTCTAAACCGATCAGTTAAGGTGCGGCAATGAATACCATTCACGGTTACTGCAGGGAGCTTCTTCCGAACGGTATCGAAATTATGTTTCCGGACTCTCAGTGACATTGGAACAGACAAACACTCACAAGAACTCCTTGTTCACTTGGTCCTTAAATTTTGGTGGGATTTGGTGCACTTCGTCGTTACAAACTTTGCGAAATGTCTCCGTAGAATTGTCATCATTTTTACAGCGCATTTTGACAATAATGAGGTCTTGCTCCTTGGTGAAGCGCTCCATTACGTTCCAGATGTCATAGTTCCATGGCTACCAACATTACAAAAAAAAGTATGTAAATTGTGTTTTTCTAATGCCACACACGCTCTAAGTGGGGCTTTTATTGGTATCTGACCAAATTAGAGCCTCTCGAACTTTCATTTGTTACAAACACGACAATTTCTTATCCAAATATGTCCGTGAACGATGTTCCCTTCACCGTCACCTTATAAGTCAAGATTGCTCTTTGGAATCCATAGTTCGATCTAAATAAAGAAATTCCATCTCGAATTGGTTCGAGAATCTATGACAAGTTTTTTTCTTCTTTCATTTGCATCGACAAAGAGTTTGTTGCATAAGAAACGTGCTTTAGCATTTGTCGCAAGAAAATTACTATATACGGCCCAGAGAACACATTGCAACACAAAGTTCGATGCACATTTATGTCACATACTCAATCACTTTGACCATATGTCACTAATGTGTACAGCGAACACAACAATAGGTCTTGGCAAGTTGTCACATTTGACAAGATTTATGCAAATTCCTCGCCACTACCCATACCACTTACAGACAGACAGGTTCCACGACGAAAAACAATTAATTTAACAATTGTTGTCGCGCTCAGAGTACATAAATAAATGTCCTTGCTTGCCTACAGGTGGGACATACAAATAGCACATTCAAAATCCGACAAAATCTCGTTAGAATTCCAAACAATGTTCCTGTGATTCGTCAAATGAAGAAATTCCGTCACTCATTCCGAACTTTGAGAGACACTCTCAGACACAAAGCACGCCTTAGCCTTGGAATTGTGTAAACAGACAAACTACACGATAAAACATCAATTCCGTCGCTATGGAGCTTACACAACCACGGTTAGGTACATACATATATCCTGTCAAGGACAAATTCCAAATGACTTCATCCAGCGCAATAAAGCGACTAAATACTTTCGAATAATATCGTACGAACTTTGCCCAAAGCGATGATGACAGTCAGTGGTGGCAACAACAAGACCAATGTGGTAGTGGAAAGTGGTGGTACGGCTGAAGGTCGTCCTTTCACAGTTCAAAAGAAAATCACTCTTTTGATGGGTCTGAGGAGTAGGTTTTTTAGGGTTGTTTCGAGAGAGCTCGTGGAGATGGTATCTGAATGCGGGAAACGCAAATACATTTTGTGCGTTTGATAGGACTGTGAAAGAGAGGACAGGCAGGATGAAGAACGTAGGCAGCCTCACTATTGTAGTTTTATTAGTTTTTGTCTTGTCAGCTATTGTCGTCCTTGTGGTCTTATCGCTCAAATGTATGAACGTATTTATTGAATTAGACGGCTCTGGGGTTGAAAGGAAAAGTTTTATAACGCTTTATTGTTTTGTGGGATGACTTTGGTTGAATAGTTGTACAGTTAAGCAGATATTCTATTATTCTTTTGTCTCCAATGAGTGTCGCCTTTTTTTATTAGCTTATCTGCCATTTCATAATTTATCGAGAAAGGATACTTGGGTGACATTGATGGCAGATGTTACTTTGAGATCGACTTTGGAAAGAGACTTTCAGTCTTTTTCTCTTGCAACTTTCTAGGTTAGGTAGTAAGGTCTGTGAAAAGTCCCTTTAAACACCGTGATCTAACAAAGTTAGTCACAAAAATCTAGGCAATGAAGGAACTAAGGCATGAGGCAGTAGCTAGTGCCAAACTGAGCACGCAGAGGAGTATATTGTTAAAAAATAAAATACAAAATATTTGGCCCGACAGCTCATGGAGAGCCAAGGCCTAGCTTCTCAAATCCATTCATATTGTGCGTGTAAAATATTTTTCGCACGGATGGAAGGGACCTTCAGTTTTATTGCCAAGACCGACCGGCGGATTGAGTAGCTTTCCATGACAGTAAATACTCTTGCTGGTTTTTCATGTTTGCGAAGAGGTGGTGCCACGAAAAATCGTTTGGTGGTTTTGAAGATTCGAACCTGTGTCCTCTCGCTTAGCAGTCCAAGCTTTAAGCAATCTTAAGTTATGCGATTCTAGGTTCAACATTACGTCAGAACAAGTCAAAGACAGACAACAAGAACAAGACAGTCAACAGATACAAAAGGATTATTTAAGTTTTTCGGTTCAAATTTATTCTAAAAGTAGGATTTATGGCAGTCAAACGATTTTCAAAGATTTCTCTGACTTTACGATTACCTCCGGGTTTTGACTATCGAAGGGTTCAATCGACTCAAGTCTTCTTTTACAATTACACCCTTTCTTGGATGAATCTCATTCTTTCCAATATCTTAGATCCCACGTTTCACACAGGTAGACATATGTAGGTTAGAATTGTCGGACAGATCACTAGTTGAGTGTTTGTTGTTCATCAAGACAACCCTCATAGGAATGAGGAATCGGGCGGGTATCTGAGGAAATGCAAAATGAAAAAGGCAATCGGTAGGATCCTATCCACTGTACTGTGGGAACGACTAAAGCCGTTTAGCAGCACACTCAGTTTGGTGCTGTTTTTTTCGGCTGGGCTGGCTTTGTCATTGGGTCATTTTCTTTTGAAAATGATGCTGGTGCGACTGTTTCAGCGAATGGATTGCATTACCGAACGATGTTGACTGACCTTTATTTTACCTGACATTGATGCTATGGACGTTTAGCAGCAGGACACCAAAATGTGTGGCATCAGCTGGTCAAACAATGGCTCTATTGCGTGACAAATTTCTTGGACGTGTGATTTCTCGAAATGGAGACTAAATCGTGCGATTTAACACCATTATACATTTTTCTATGGAGCCATCTAAAAGATAAAGCATGTCTCTTAACGAGACATTTCACCTAATGTGGATACCGGGACATAGAGACATTTCAGGCAACTGAATGGCTGATGAACTCGCCAGAGAGGCCACAACTCTACCAATGCTTCTGGAAAAGGGGAATTTAAGCATGCCTCTCGCCACCTGCAAACTGCTACTTAAAAGAAACGCGATCAACATCGCCAATCACAGATGGAGAGATGGTAACACCGGTCTTATCACCAAGCAGATTTGGCTGAAGCTGATTCTGAAACGTTTTCACTGTCTCATCAGATGGAAAAGACTGCTCATAAGCACGTTAGTAGGTGTTATAACGGGACACTGCACCATCAGCAAGCACGCCTATAGGCTGGGTCTCTTCTTCAATTACTTTTGCAGAATCTGCATGGACGAGGAGGAGAAGGAGACAATTCTCCACCTTTTTTGTAAATGTCCAGTCCTTTCAGCTCGAAGAAGAGTATACATAGGAGTTAACTTCTTTCACAACCTAGGTAGCCTCCAGCGCTTCATAGCAAGATCCGGCTGGTTCTGCGGGTAATATTTCTGGTGAAGTACAGATCCATGTGGTAAGGGACCTTATCTGGTCTAAGTGAGGTTCTAACCTGCAGCCTGCCACTCTTACCTAACCTAACTTATGTTAAAGATGAAGTCTACGCCAATGCTCTACCAACGATTAATGCACTAAGAGAAAATGTCTAAGCTGTTATTCGCGAAATACAGCTGGAATTATGCGAAAACGTTTTTAAAAATTTCATCCAAAGTATGACTATTTGTAGGCAGAGCCGAGGCGGACATTTGTTAGATATTGTATTCCATTACCAACCTTAGAGTTTGTACTTAAGATAAAAATAAAAAAAAAAAATGCTTTTCATAAAAAAGTTCCGATTTTCTATTGATTTAAAATGACACCTCTTGTTGGATGACCCTATATTTACTCTTAAAAGGATGGTAAGTGACAGTGATTATAAAATGAAACAGTTTGAAATTGTGGAAAATAAATTACTAAATCCGAAGTGAAGAAGAATTTATCAACGTCATTAGCACGTATAGTTGCAGAAACTCTGTGAAATGTCAAACTTTGTCTGTTCCTTCGTAGAACATTCATAAATTGTGGTTTAGTCCTCATTTGAGTCAACCCTCTACCACTACTCACGCGTTTGAAATTCTTCTGTAATTTCCGGATTACGTAGTAATTAATGAATTAAAATCATCATCAACATCAAATCCAGAGAATATAGAATTATTACTCACACTCCTTTAGCTAAACTCATCGCCTAAATAGGTTTCGTTTCCATGGAGTAACCAGACTTCATTTTAATTTTTTTTAATTGAACAACTCAATCGGATTACTCTTGAATATATTCTGACCACCTCCACAGTAACCCGGATGACAAAAGAAAAAAAAAATTCCACTCTCTTGCAATTAAAAACAAAATCGTAATAAATTAAGTTTATCCGCCCCCAAAATAAATTCCGACTTAGTTATGTTTGTCCACATAAACCGCACCGCACACGCTCACAACTCACGTTACGTGGAGAAGAAAGTATATATCTCATTTGTTGTTGGGAATAATTTATTGTAATTTGATTTGGTTCGCCATGTAACCGGGTACCGATTTCGATCAAAACAAGAGGTTGTCAACGCCTACTGCTGAACGTTTCCATTGCACTTTAGTATCTTAAAAAACAAATTTGACTGTATACTGCTGCTACCTCCGCAAACCTACAAAATGTATCTAATGGTGTCCACTTAAACATTTTTTGTTAAAAGAATTTCCAATTTAGATATGCCACTTTGCAGCATCCGGTGTGAACACGCAAGCAGTTAACGCCTCTATGACCGATACGATGACATCTGGTTGCGTTATGTTAATTTGGGTCCGTTTTAGCCCCCACAAAACTTATGGCAACGCACTACTGTCCCAAATATGATCAAAACTTAAAAGTGTTGATTTTGGTTGGAAACTTGTTCGTTTTTTTGAAATTTCGCACTTTCAGCCAAGGCTGGCCGATGAGAGACGCCCACCCTAAGTCACTACTCAAGGGAATTCGTTTGTATCCCAAAGGGGGAATAGACTTTGCAAAACCTTATCCAAATAGACAGACACATGTGACATTGGATATTGAAAACCAAATTTCGTTGAATAATTGAAGATGTACACTCGTACACTTTGTTTAAAGTCTTACATGAGCGTTACATGAGCTCGGTGTGTGTTGGGTAACACAACCGCAATGAAATCTTTTTTGTAACCACATTTTACTGTGGTATCACTTAATTAAGAGATCATTTCTGAGTGAATTGTTGGGGGCTTTTAAGGAAATGAAGGTCTTAAGCTAAGTGCTTTTGATGACCATCGGTTGAGGAGAGAAATACCAAATGTGTGATTGAAGCTACGTTTTAGGGTTTTGGGTGTAGGCTATGAGATATGTTACAGGAGAGTCAAGTGAACGACGATGGTGGTCATATACTTTGAAGTGCAGCCGAAATTAAAAATCCGAACATAAGACTTAAGAAGTTCCGGAAAGCTCCATGGAAGTAGAACATACTTTTAGTTAGTCAAGTGACTATAACGCTGATCGTAGTAGATAAGTTTCTGACTGTTTCGTTGACTGTCGATCGGTTAATAAAGCGATTAAGTTTCTCGATCCAACATGAGCTGCTAGGTTATCAACCATGTGATTGGGGATACTCGTGGCAAAGATGCAATCAAAAGAGGTATAAAAAACCTTTTCGACGAGTAGGTGGAGAAGACGAAAAGTCACATGGTCAGCATTCAATTCCAGCTTTGGCAATAGATTCGACTTACTTAGCTAACACTACAGTTAAGGGTGAACCTGGGACTTAACCAAGAAGCCAATCGCCTCCAGTTTCACACTCCAAGTTGGTTGAGGTACCCCTTCTACTTATTATTATTGCATGAGGATATTGACATTGAGAGGTGTGTTCCATCGTCAAAGTTTCCCTCGCGTTATGACTCCTTTGGAGTTATACTTGAGAGGCATACATTCTTACTTAGCTTCGGCCAGAATATTCTATCTGAGGATGAGTAGTGGGTCTCAAGTTGGTATATCCTAATCTGACATTTGGAATTTGCCCTAATATTTCACTCTTTTGTGGGTCAATACCCCACAGGACTTTAAGATGTTCTCTAGAGTCTCACTGGTGTATTTCAAGTCTACAATGCCCTGTTCGGAAACATACGTAGGTTGTTCTTGTTTAGTTTGATACATACTTTGAATCTTTTCCGGTTTTAGTTCCCTAGGAGTTTCTTAGCTTGCTTCAGACCTTGGAGGTTATTCCAGGCTCTGGTTCCTGTTCTCTTTCTCCGTTTTTCTGAACTCTTCCTTTTAGGGTGTGATCCCCCATTCCACAGCCAAGTCTGGTTAGACTGTCTGCTACTTTGTTGTCCTTAATTCTAACGAAGCCGGGTATCCAGTAGACGATAACTCTGTTGTTCTTGCCCAGTTTCTTGAGTCTATGTAGGCGTTCCCATACCAGTCTGTTCTGTATTTCCTGTCCCGATTGATTTGGACGCATCTGCTTTTAGCAGACCACACTAGGCCAGGTTTTTCTCTACTACGTTGTCCGGATTAATTTTGAAGACTCTTCAGGACATCCACTCTGCATGTCCTAGCCATCTCGAACGACCAATACACAGTATTTTGACTAAGTTGACATCACTGAATAGCTCGTAAAATTCGTCGTTAAATTTGCTCCTCCAAAGCCCGCGCTACGCAAACAGGATCGAGTATCTTACGAAGAATTTTTCGATCTAAGCGACCGAGGGTATCTTCATCCCCCTTCGATACGGTAGAATCATTCAGGTCCTTTGCTCCTCGGGATGAAAGGGGCATCAATTGCCTTCTTAGCCCAAAGAAACCGCGATTGGCAAAAGTTATTCTTCGTTTGATTTCCGATGATGAGGTGTCATTTGGATCTCAAAAAGGACCCACAAACATATGTAGAACATTGCCTCCATAGATCTTGATGAATTCCAAAATTTGAATACGTTATCTCCCAAACGGAAATCGCGATTAACGCTGTTTGCTCACGACTTCTAACACGGCTTGTGGTTTTTATTTCCAAACTAACATCTTTATCTTTAGGTTCTGACATTTGGAAAACTTTTAAATTTAAATCAGAAAACATACATAACTTGGTCCCGAAAATTTACATTCACAAATCACTCGTCAGTCCCGCACACACTCGCATTCGTGTCTGCGTGAAGTTACCTTTCTACGTTTTTATTACCATAATTAGGTAATCCCACCTTTGGTGAGAATAATTCACCCGGCGCGGTGCGCCGGTGGTTCTATTCGGGTGAGTGGAACCGTAAAAGCTTTTGTCTGTCAGCTCAGCTGTATTGACGGAAGGTAAATTGCTAATAATAAAACAATTAGCTCGCCACTCATTCTCGATCGCCTATCTTTTCCATGGTATCGATGACCTCTATTGTATTTTGCGTGTGCATGTATGTGTGAATGTATCTTTGGGTTTATTTTTATTTTTATGCTAAGCTTCTGTTTGCGCTGATATCATTCTGTGATACCGTTCGTTGACACAATTGATTAATGAGAACGAAACTGGTGTTATCGAGTGGAGCTTCTATGCTGTCATACTCTCTTGTCTGATGAAGTAAAGCTTATTATTTTGCGCGCGTAATCAATTTAAATTTAAAAAAAAAAATTTGTTTTTCTACTTGTCTATGTTGGCTGATGTTAGGTCTGATAACGAGAACGATTATTTACTCCGTACATAGGTTAAAGATGCCTTGTAGTGAACTTTTAAATTAGAATCGAAACCCACACAGATGAGTAGCACATGAATGAGCTAATTTTTGTTATCGCTACACAAGTTCTGACGTTTATCGGAAAGGTTAATAGCTGTTTGAAAAGTACAAGGCGAATGCATTATGTATGTTCGTGTATAGATACTTAACATATGGACTACGGAAAAGGTTAGTATTGTTTGACCTATGGATGTTGCACGCTACTATCATATGTGTGTTTAATTACACTTGTTTTTGTTGGGCGGTAAGAGGTCTTATTTTAATTGTCAAGATAAGTTACGAATATTTGCAAAAGTATTGTAAAATTAGGGTACGTGCCTTTATTTACGAGCTTTACGTTTGACGTTGAATGGATCCTGAGATGGACCTGATAATGGCTGATGACTCAATCCTACCACAACTTGATCTTCAAAAGTCCAACATCATCGTGAAATTCCAAAAACTCGCTTCTGAAAGATGGAGTGCATTTGTGATATGGTTAATAAAAGGAAACAAAAGAAATCATCGCACTCAACAGAAGTCATCTATCACTCCCGGTATACCTAAGGAGAATGCGGTTAAGTTTAACTATGCAGAGGATGTGGGCACGTAAACGCCGAAAAGGACACATTCTGCCTTCTATGTGAATGCCGAAGTCTGAGCAGAAGTAGAAGGTCAGTCAAAGTTATCAAAAGAAGCACCGAAAACCGTCCTTCAATTCCTTCGGAACTTGGGTTAGTTCAGGGGTGCCAATCAACAATTATAATGCTTGTTCCATTATTTCAGGTATCCCATAACCGGGGATCCGTGAGGCTGTACATTATAATGTGCAGCAATCCCTACAACCTAACCCACGTTTCCGTTTCGTCCTTGGAATGTTACTTTGAAAGTTTTTTCAAGGAAAAGTCAAAAAAACTCGAGGACTGAAAATCTTTGCAATCTAGTCCCCAATCTTCAAAACACAGTATTTGCCCCTATAATCCAATTGTCGCTCGTTTCGTTTCAGATAAATCATTTACGAGCCAATCTCGCTTTCCCTCTCTGCCCACCAAAGTGCACGTCAAAATCCGACCGTTCGCTCATTTCTGTCATGAATGAGCTCCCTTAATCGTTATAACTTCTGCAGCAGTAGCTTTCTCATCTCTAACTTGAACAATTCTTGACACAACGAAAAATGAAACACCTTAATCTCACCTTACCGACGCTTTACTGCGACTGAGAGCATAACAAAAATGTGTGGGTAGTAGTCGGAACGTAAGGTTTCCATGAAAACGTTGTCCTATGGTGTCTGCGATCACGTCCAGGCTGACCAACTACGGCGGGATTGGATTCTTGGGAATATTCTTCGTTCATTGGACGCTGTTCTTTTGCTGTAAATCCGCTCCCAGACCAATAGATCCCGCCGAAGTCAATGAGTGCCGATTGTCGATTTATCTGCACTTATGAAGTCCGTGATGACCTTTAGGTTGACCATCTAAGGGACCATCGGATTCTTCTGAATAATCTTCGTCCATTGGAGGTTGTTCCATTGCTGTAAATCTACTCCCCACACCATTGGATTTCGGCGAAGTTGGTGCGCCGAAATGTTGATGCTGTTCATCGCCGATTGTGACAACTTTACTGCCTCCGCATGGCCTTTGCTCACTTAGTTTTCTTCCACTATCGGTATCACTGTCGTTTCTTCGAGTTTCTAATCGGATCCGCTTTAATTCGACCTGCGTTATCGCTTTCAACCTTTCTCTGTCGAACCGTCCAGTAGTCTTCGAGTATTAGTCGTTTCAAACTCAATCGTTTTGGTGTCGCTCATAATTTTGCAACGACGTTTTCACATCAAAATTGTCATCCTGCGCAGACAAATGAGTTTGGCAGGGATACAGCTTGTCTCTTAATACGCTATCATAGGTGGTCGCCGTGACTTAGTGGTTAGTGCGTTGGACTGCTAAGCGAGAGGACACAGGTTCGATCGACAAAACCATCAGAAATTTTTTCGCGGCACCACTTCTCCGCAGGCATGACAAACCTGCAAGAGTATAATCTGTCGTGGAAAACCTTCTCAATTCGCCATTCGGAGTTGGCAAAAAAAACTGTATAGCCCTTCCATTCGTGGTTGTAAAAAGCTAGGCCTTGGCTCTCGATGTGCTTTTGCGCTAAATATTTGTATTTTGCACGTGATTTTAAAATCTATGAAAAGATGTTAGGTGTCGATCTGAAATTCCTGGGTGTTCTCTAAGATCTCCCTCCCGCTGCTTGAAGAGCTTAGCCGACAGACCATCTGCCCCAGCTGCCTTGTAAGACTTAAGTTTCGATATCGCCATCTCTTCTTCGTGTTGGTTAGGTGGAATAGAATAGAAAAATGTAAAATTTGCAAAAATTACGCAAAAAAGTTACACATACGCCCCCAAGTGCATCGAATAATAAAATCTTATTGATCGACGAACAACATATTTGTTATTAAGGTGTCTTAAGAAGCCATGAAAAAAACTGCCGACAGAAGGATAAGAAGGTATAATCCCATCATCTAAACAAAGTATCGAACTAATATGAAAAGAACAAAACATGTGACAGAGAAGCTCATCAATCGATTATAAGGTAACACTGACACATGAAGCACATGCCTCTTCAATAAAATTTATGACAAACATCGCATTACCTAATTCCACACTGATAATATTTTTTACAAATAATTTTGTAACACTTTATGACATTCGTCACAAAAAAATAACTCTATTTTGATTAGGTTTCTTGTAGGTTAAACTAATAAAAAAAAAAAGTGAAAGATAATGATTTATCGCTCCAGTCAATCTACAATTGTTCCAAGCTGTAAACAAACACAATCGACCGAAGCATCACCCACTCAAAAGTAGTAAAAAAAACATCAAACTGAATAAAAATTATATATATCATCAGACGAAGGCGTTGTTTAAGTTAAGTAAATAAATTACAGGCTTAATCCAACAGCTAGATACAAATTGATCATGTTATGCAAAAGGTAAATCTCGTCACGAGATAATTGCAAATCAATTAATTAAAAGCATTAAATTGCTTTTGTAGCGAATGCAAAATTGATTGCAAAAAAATCTTGACAATTGTTAAGTGGTGCTGACATTGCATGATGATTACATGAATGTGTTTTTTTTTTTATAATTTGATTTTTTCTAAGAAAACATCGGTTTAAAAATTAATTATAAAAGTCCTTGTCAAGAACCTTAAGAAGATCTGGCCTGAACTAATGAGATTTTTTATGTTCCATTTATTGCAAAACCGCCACCAAAAGAGATCTGTGGTATGATGAGGAGAAATCCGTGGTATGCATGCAAAAGAAGAAGGCAACAGATGAAGCAATGAAGCATATAACAAGGTGTTGCAGTGAACAACCCAGGCAACGTAGGATAAATACAGAGCCAGATGAAGGGAGGTGAAAAATATACTGCGAAAAAAGAAAAGAGCCTTCGCAGTCTCCCAGCTCAAGGAGGAGGAATAACAAAATGCAAAGGTTTAATGAAAAGGTTAAAAGCTTGGCTGCAGGCTACAGATCAGAAACTCAGGCCCTTTGAAATAGTGAGGGTAATCTTGTCACCGCAGGGAATTGTGGATGTATTAAAGCAGCATTTCCAACAGCTTCTTGATGAGCATGACCAGGAGAAAGGTATGAAGAAAACTCAACTTCAGTCGATGAAGTAAGTAGTTCTCCCACCCAGTCTAGAGCAAGTTGACACATCCATTCAAAAGCTGGAGAACAATAAGGTCGCGGACTCGGACGGATTACCGTCTGAACTTTTCAAAGCTGGTGGCAATGTTTTGAGAAGAAGCATGCACCAGATCATCTGCAAAGTGTGGGAGGATGAAAGCATACTCAACCACTGGACTATCAGTTCTATCTGCCCCATCTTCACGACAGGCGATCCAGTGTACCATGTAAAAAACCAAAGCCGTTTTGCAACACACCCATCGGCACCTACCAGTGACCAAATCTTCACACTGCGGCAAATTCTGGGAAAGACCAATGAGTTCCAAGTCGATACTTAGCAGCACTTCAGTATTCATCGCATCAAACGTGTCGCGTCACGCCAGAGAACTCGCAATGCACCGTGCAGCTTGGAAACAGAACCTCAGAATTATATTTCGACACACTGTCGCGTGATTTCTTTAATTTTATACTGCCTAATAGGACAACACGCTAAGAGGCTAGTGTCTCTGTTCAATGATTTTTGCAGAAGCTGTGAGGATGAGGAAGAGGCGACCTCTTAAGTGATCTTAGCCAAACCCCCATACGTAAACTTCCATCCTTCAGTAATAACTTTAAATGCTTGTATGCGCAGAATTTTTGCTTATAAGGTATCACTATGGGCTCTGAGTCTTAGTGAGTCTCGCGAGACACCTATCTACCAAACCTTACCGAGGGCAACTTGCCGGGTTTTCTCCTAAATCTGCCGTAATGTCACTGATATTGGTTAATCAGATTGTTGACAAAAGCCTTCAGGAGCTCACACAATAGAGCGATGTTGAGGAGACTTATGCTATTGTACTTGTCGCAGTTTAGAGGGTCTTCTTTCTTGAAGGTCGAACAAATAATGCTCTGAAGTTCCACTCATCCGGCATGCTTTCGTTGAATGAGCTGGTGTATGCTCCTTATCAAGTCAGAGAGTCGGCGCTGTTATACAGTCTTTTGACATGTTCCTTCCATACTCTCAGTAACTGACTTCGATTCTACCACTACGTTATCTTGTTCGTCTTTGGGTTTTGTAGCCTGTTGTAGTTCCGTTTGTTTTAATATCGCCCTAAATTAAAAAAAAAAAAAAAGAATCTAGTTCTGATCCATTTCAAGTCACATAACCCGACGAAGCTAGTCTCTCTTTTTGAAGTCGTGATAAACAAACTAAGTCCAGTCAAATGGTGAAGGCCATCTCGATCTTTTACAGTCTAAGGCCGTCGACAGCAGACAAACTAAAACGCATGCTGTGTGTGGTAAGGTTTCTTCACACCACAATTTGTAAACCGAAAACTTTGAATTAATTAACAACTCTTACGACTCCAATCACAGAGTCAAACAAACAAGAATTAGATCTCATTATTCACTTAGCAGATTCCGTTCCACGTTCCGTTCCATGTTCTACCGAAGCACTCATGTTCCCTAAAGGGGAGGGACAATATATAAAAATTATCCAACAAAACAAAGCGGCCAATTAACGACACGGAACTACAACAAAACCCCAGCTGGTGTCAATTTTATCACCCTGACAATGGTTTTCCTCGTTTTTATGAACTTTTTCCCAGAAATTGTTTTTATTTTTATTTTTTAAGTCCACCTGGAACAGGTATGGCAGCAACTCGAATGACTTTTGTTTCTTTGAATACATCCACCATTCATCCAAGTTTCCCATGTTCTATCCGAGTATGTGGAGCAAGTCAATGACACGGTTCTTGACACACAGTCCCCACCGACGACGACGACGATACAAAACATAAAACTTCATTCTCATTGTGATCCGTCGGTTCTTTTTGTTTTAAACACGAACAAATTAAATATGTATGCACCATAGCTTGCAAACCGTTATTTTTATTGATTTATCGATTTGTTGTCGCCAAAATGTGACTCTCGTCGGTCTTATGCAAACGTTCTTCACCTCCTTCATAAAACATAACGAGGTCGTACAGAATTTTTGTTGCATAAAAAATATCGTTAGACGCGCGCTAGAAACGACATTTTACTTTACGTAATTTTTAATGAAAATTATTTCAAAAACGTGTTGTGATTGCAAATTATAAATAATAAAAAAAATCATTATCAGCATGTGAAATACAAATCACAAGTATAATTTATAAAATTTATAACGAGAGCATGCAACAAGTTGTTTTTCGTGATTTTCACTAACGCTGACGGAAACTTGATTTTATGGGATTAATCGTTTGAATTTTGAATAAATACGTTTAGATTTTTATATAAGACTGGTTCCACATGATGTGAAATACAAGTTCGACGATTAAATAACAAAAATTGAGATATTTTATGTGTGTGTGTGTGTGTGGATAAAGCAACTAGGCAATCGAAATCAATTCAGATCGAATGGATTATTTGAAATTTACATACGATTACGGTACGATAAACAACTCTTAATGACTTGTGGAGTTCTTTATGTGTCACCGACTTGTAAAGACGTAACGGACCATTCGATGTGTAGAAATTGAAAAAAAAGAACGGATTTTAGTAAACAAACAATACAAAATCTTTTTTTTAACGTTTAATACTTTGATAGATCATCCAAAGGCTTGGCTTAGGATTTCCCAGCTTAAGTCTGAGGTAAATTATGTAGATTTTGTAAAAATAGATTGGATCTTATCTGTCAACACTAATGGAGAAAAGTGGAACTTATGCCTTACAAAAGTCGACCAAGTAATCAGTCAATGTCAGTTAAAAAATTTCGCCTTTCAACGTTTGGATTCGGGGCGATATGGTTGGGAAATACACCAAAGTAGCCTTTGCAACGAACAACGTGGCCACAGCCCTACGATTCCATATTGTTTAATTTATTTGCGTCGCTCAGGTGCTCGTCGCTCAGTCGCTCAGTGCGTGGCCCTAGCCTAAGACGAAGGGAATATTTGGGAACATAAACGACCAAGGCACTCTTGAATATTAATTGAGCTTCCCCTACAGTAGAACCTTTGGCGAGAGATGACGACTTCAATCAAAGACATCGACCTTATATTGGGTACCAGGTCCAAGAAAGAAGTCAATACTTCGTATTGTAGACGTCCTCTTTAGTAGCACTTTTTACGAAACCCTAGATAGACCTAGGTTAGGTTTTAGGGGTGGTTGCATTGAGTACAACCTCACTTGGATCTCCATGGATCCATTGTGTTCCCCGATGTGGTGTAGGATACCTAAAATTAAATTAGATAGACCTAATATATGCTGAAAAAAATTTCAAATTCTTTGGTTTCTTTGGCTGCCTCTTTGATTACACTTAGTCGTAGAGATGCACAAGTGAAATTGGCATTCACGCGGGGTATCTCACAACGACTTTGGTAATAGGTCCAGGGTCGAAGAAGAAATAGAATCTGTTCAGCACGCACTTTGAGAGAGTTCTACTCTAACAAATAGAAGAATGAGGGATGTTGGCAATCATTTATTGGATGAGCTGCGGGAACTTTTCAGATTTATATCTCTTTATGGTTGGTTCCAATTCATTTCATACTTCCGCTTCCAAGTCGGTCGCAACACTTTCTTACCTTATCTAACCTATTGAACCATCCTTTTTCTTTTGTTTTCCACTCTACCTACCACTTCTTCTTGTCGTTCTTCCCCACCACACATCGTTACTGTCACACAATTACTTTTTGGTCTTGGCTTTGGAAACGTTAAATAAGGTAGTGCTTTAATTTTTCTTTACCAAAATTTAGTTTGCGCCTACGAGTATGTGACAAAAAAAAACAAATTTGTCAGTTTTGTTACGATTGACGTTTCTCTTAGGGTTTCGCACTGTTGAGGTCCTTTTCTTCTTACGAACGCCATCAAAGGCGAAGTTTTCTTATACTGCTATGCATCTGCGGGTAAGATTCGAAGACTCTGCAGGCTTGATCATTTCCAAAGCTTGATCATAATTGAGTCCGATTTGAGCAGAGAGATTGATTCCTTGAGCTTAGCCTGGCCTGGTGTGCGGGCCATGTCTCGATTTTCGTCGTGAAGAAGGCTGGTTTCTTCTTACTTGTGACTAAATTTAAACTCAAGCGGTTTGTCTTAAATTTCTTACCCTCAACAGAAGAGTTTCAATACGTGACTGACGATAATAGTCCAGTTTTTCTAAACCCAGGGACGGACTTCACTCAAATCGAAAGAAAAGAAATTTAGCCTGAACTGGTTTTATAGAACGTAGGCTTATAGTTCCTTGTAAGGGAGCTGCAACCCCAGGCCATCACAATGGGTCTACATTGACCTAAGTGTGACAGGGTTAGTTAGCTCTGAAGTTGGCATGGACGATGAGTTTCTTGGGCTGTAGTGGCCTTTCGACTGTTGAAACCAAAGAAGTTTCCAAGGGAGCTGGTAGTTATCTTCAATCAAAACGAATCTACGCCATTAATTTGTTCGTTTAGAAACGAGTGATGCTACAAGGTTCCATTTCCATTTTTTGTGCAGAACCATATACAAAGGTCGGTAGTCCTTGTAGGTAGAGTGACAAGCCTTTTTCGGATTACGCGTGAAAATGGTACGCTTCTCCACCCTCGCATATCGAAGCTTTGGGCAAAATATAAATATTTGGCGCGACAACTCATAGAGAACCAGAGCCAAGTTCTATCACCCATTCATGTTGTGAGGGTTATAATTTCCTCTCGAAAGGAATGGACCTACAGTTTTTTTCAGAACATATTGTTATCAAGAGAATGTCGACAAGAGAGTCAAACCTAAGCTAAGCAGTGCAACAGACTAACCACTGGGCCACGCCAACCATCGTCGTGTGGCTTTATGGCTTTAAGCCCGCAACAGCAGTATGTCATATGCACAATGTCACTTATCCTCAACAAAGGAGTACATAGTAGATACATGTAAAGCATCCCATTTCCAGCAAGGCATCCAAAAAAGGCGATCTTCATGGTAAGTGCACTCATAAATCTCACTTTTGAAGCAAAACTTTCACACATTGATGCTCCAAAGGGAAGCACTTCATCCGAAATGAAACAACAGTAACGTAACCTGCTTCACATTGATTGGAGAAACAACCTAAAGGGAATCGGGAACAACTTCGTCTAAAATCATGAAGCACACCCTTAAACATAACATAACTAGCTTCAGGATAGGAAATTCCGGTGCCAACGTGCGCTATAAAAACGTCACAAGCACCAAATTTACACTCCTACACTTTCTCTGCAATTTTCCACACAAAGCCGAAATGGGATTCAATCAATCCACTAGATACAAGATACATATACATATCCCAAAGGAAAAAAGGAACAATTTAGTCCGCCAGCTACTTTCGTTTGTTGGACGTCAGAGCACCAATTGTCGTCTTTTTCTTTTGCCTTTTCCATCAAAGTTTGTGGGATTCCTCTCCTCCTTTAACGAGTTTCCACCCGGAGGCCGTGTTAGACGACGACTTTCTTTATCTAAGCCAATTCATTGCAGTCAACCGTTTGAGGAGAGGACGTTGCCATTTTTTGTTGTTGTTGCTGCACTTGGCTGACACGAATCAGTTTATAAAGAACATCAATTGTGTGTGGTGTGCGCTAGTGATTGTTCGACGCGATACCTGTTTGTGAATGTACCCATGTCCATGGATTCATACTCTTGGGCATATCTCCCGTTTTGTACCACTTACTTGACATTCAGGCTATAAATCATGATTTTGCTTTTCATTGGAACTGACATGGTTCCCTGCTTGTCATCAGTGGGTGTATGGTTCCAAAGACAAATGCCAAGCCCATCGCGGCTTTAGGTTCGGATCACTGGCGCTGTGGCAATGTGACGCTCTGACTGTGAATGCGGATTCTTCTTTAAGAAAGAAGAAACGAAGACAAGAGACTTTGGAAAGTGTACGAGGAGGTATAGGATACTTTCATTTTTTTCTTCTAACGATCCACTTACGCGAGGTATATCGAGGTGAAGACAAAGTTTAAATTGCAAATGAATGTGAATGGGGTGCACGCTTAAAATGGGGGAAGGAGTGTATGTAACCAAGCTCCTGAAACCGGGGGTTCTCACATTTCAATAATGCAAAATTCAATTCGAAGTCTTATTATGCAGCGAATAATACATATTCCTTTACGGTTAATTGGAAAACAGCGGGCATTTATGCGGGTGCAAGTATTTGGTGGAATTTTTAATAGAATTGCAATCAAAAGGGGGACCGAGAACAACTGGAATTGTGTAATGATTTCGATTTAATATTCTCACGCAGCAAAACTGGGTTTGGCCTAAATGAAGCCGTCGACATAGCTGGCAGTCGACAGTCGGCGAAGTGACGCCGTGTGTTGTAGAATGTACATTTTTCAATGCACAAAGTGGAGTGCAAGCAATTTAAAATGCATACCCACCTTGCGGCACAGTTAGTGTTGGTTCATGTTTTTTATTTTAAGTCGTGTGATATTTTTTAAGCGGGCCTGGGGATGGAATATTAAGTGAGACGGCGATTAAGGGGTTTCGAATGGACAATGGGATGTTAATCGATCATAGACACGAGCTAATTTAAGATTATTCATGGTTAGCTGGGGACCGCACGTTGGGCGCCATTGTTGTGAGCTAGGGTAGGAGACTATATATAACACTCCCTAAAACTTAACATAACCCTATTGATACCCACTGCTTTCCAATGTCTCTTCAAAATCAACAAGAACTCGAGAGATGTCGGATGGCTAATCAACCCCTTAAGTGTGGCTCCTCAACTCTTCACGTATGGCCATGACATCTTCGATGGTAAAAATCTATTTCGTCACGTCATTTTCATAGCCGAGCGGCATATCATGCGCTTTCAAGCATCCAACGTCGACAGGGGAAGGTCAATTAAATGTGAGGAGAACTAGATCTAGACTCGTATAGTGACACTGGAACCCATTGTACATGTCAAACTCAACTCCAACTTCAACCGGAAAACTTAATGAGCTTGGTTGGTTCCATTTGGCCAGTGTTCTCCCCGAGTTTTACCCAGGTTGTTTAGATGGCGACATAACGAGTAAAAAGGAACGAGTTTTGTCTGTCTGGTGAATTTCACTGTATCCCCGATTGGTTTTTGGCTGAGGTATCTCCAGGATATTTTGTCTAAACCTCGCTGTTGCAGGGCAGTAGCAGAGGCTGTATTCCAAATCTTTCTCCTTTTGTTCACAGTTGGCACAGATGTTTGTCGCCACCAAGTCAACTCGTCGAATCGATGTTAGGTTAGGTTAAGTTAGAGTGACAGGCTGCATGTTCCAGCTTCATTTAGACCAGATAAAATCCTTTGAGTTACCACATGGATCTGTAGTTCACACAGAAATACTACCCTCAGTACCAGCCGGAGCTTTTGATGAAGTGCTGGAGGCTGCCTATACTGATATCAGCTAGTTCCGTTAGGTTGTGGAAGAAGCTGCCTCCTAAGGGTGCTCTTCTTCGAGCTAAGAGGGTCGGACATGTACAAAGAAGGTAAAGAATGGTCTCCTCCTCCTCCTCGACCATGCAGCTTCCGCAAAAGTCGTTGTAGAGGAGACCCAGCCTATAGGCGTACTTGCCGATGGTACAGTGTCCCGTAATGACACCTATTAAGGTGCTTATGAGCAATCTTTTCTGTCTGATGAGACAGTAAGAACGTTTGAGATCCAGCTTTGGCCAAATCTGGTTCTCTCCATCCGTGGTTGGTGATGTCGAGCGCGTTTCTTCTAAGTAGCAGTTTGCAGGTGGGGAGAGGCATGCTTTTCTGGCGAGTCCATCAGCCATGCAGTTGCCTGGAATGTCCCTATGTCACTGCACCCATATAAGGTGAGTTTTGAATTGCTCAGCCTTCTCGGTAAGAGACAAGCGGCAATTTAGGGCTGTTTCTGAGTTTAAGGCGACAGATTCCAGGAACCGGGAGGGACAACCCAGTATAGGAAGACCTCACTTAAGGGGACACGTAGAAGGGGACCTCAACCAACTTGGAGTGCGTAACTGGCGGCGGTTAGCTAAGGACGTCACCTAGGTAAGTAGGTCCAAACGCATGTTTATTGAGATTAATGAGCCCTGCTATCAGTTCCACTAGCAATCTTGCTTGTGTTCTGCTTGTGCCCAAGATTCGTCTGGCGTTTGTTCGGCTTTTTTACTATGGATCCGGCCACTTCAAATGTTTCTTGAATCGTCTAGTATTTGTTCCTGTCGAATCTCTTCATTGATTGGAGTTTCCATAGTTGTCTGTCAGTGCTATTTTTGCTGAATTTATTGAGAACCTAAGATTGATCTCACAGTGAGGTGTAGACCGAAAGCTTGTAAGAGCTAGACATTTTATGGATGTAGTTCGCAAAGGGTAGAGAAGTTGACCAATACAATCGAAATGGTTACAGTTGTCCAATTTAGTCGGAGAGAGTGCCGTGCAATTATTCCACTCGAGTTGTGAAACGTTTAACAAAAATCCATCTCAACGAAGGTGTTTCTCAGCCTTAATATCTCTTTTTTTGAATGTAATTATGCATTAACTGCATTCTAAAGCATGTTTCCTTATAAAAAACGTGGTAAACTCGTAATCAAAGTCACATTTCCCATGTGACAATCCAAGAAAGTCAATGTACGAGTAAATATGTGTATAAATGAACTCATTCTGCATTGTACACATTGACTGACAACTTGAAACTCGTTTAAGACTGTAAGAATATAGGTCAAAACTAAAATGAGATCCTCAACAGCATGTTCCACATCATTTGCTGTTTCTATCAGACATTACATTGTATGTACGTATGTAAGTACGTGTAGTGATGGTGGCTATATGCCTCGTATCCATTTCTTGTCAAGTATTGCCATCATTTGCAAAAGTAATTACAATCTCATTGAAGATGCAGAAATAATTACGCATCCACAGGAAATGCAACAACAACCGACTCTACATATGCGGAGGGTAAAAATGCAAATTTTCCGCCCTAGATATCTGAGAATAAAAAAAAAAGAAACAGAAACCGCAAGTAAAACACAACAATCTTGTTTTTATTTGGGATCTACCCAAATTGCTTACAGCCTTGAACTTTTAAGAGATACTCCCCCTCCACACCACAACTAAACAAACAAGTATCGACAAATCCCACAAACAAAAAAACAACAACAACTCAAAATATTCTCTATAGATACATAAGTTGAATGTGAGATACGTGAGATTCATGAGATTCATGAGATTCATGAGATACAAGTAGATAGAGGACATGTTGCTTACCTTTTCACATCTGACATACTTAGCCGTGGTGGCAACGATTCCTGCCGCCATCGTCGCATTGACATAGAACACTGAGCCTTAGGTAATTCCAACCGAAAATATATTACTTCATGCATTTATCTTTAGATATCTCTTCACTATAGATACACCGATACGTGTATTATCTTTATGTCAACCAGTAGAGCGTGCCACAACAAACACCATTTTCAACGCAATTTACTAATTTAACACGCAAACTTAGCCCAAGGTTACTGGCTGGTTGCCTTCCACTATTTATCATTCTTTCTCTTTTTTTTTTCTTTTCTTATCACTTAACGGTTGTGATTTATTTTATTTTTTCACATTTTGACACTTCACTTAGTTGTCAAAAGATTTGACAGCTTTCAAGGAACCTATTTTCCATTTCAACTGACAGAATTGTGGGAAAAACTTCAACGAAAAATTTTTGTAGTGTATCTACCGCACGACACTGTGCACGATCTGAATACGAAAAGAGCCGGCCATAGACGGCTTAGTATGCCACTCCAAGCAAGACCAATCTACTAACTAACTATAAACGCGGAGAAATTACTATACACGACGACGACGACGACTATACATACAATAAGCGGATGGAACAGGGAACGAATTTTCGGTCGTTGTTGTTGTTGTTGGATAGCTAGAGGTTTTAAGTGAGAGGCGCAATGCGCCCAACGAATGTGTGGTGGTTGGTGGATATAGTAGATTGTCGGCGAACGCGATCACTCGCCGCAAAGAGGTAAATTGTTGCTTTTTACCCGCGAAAAAACAAAAAAAAAGTTTTCATTTCGCCTTCGCCCGCTTGTTGTCACTGTGTCTGCTATTGCTTTGGTACTTGTGTTTGTTATTATCTTTTCTGTTTCCCTCTCTGTGTGTACTTTTTCGTGGCTTAAATGCCCCGTTTTAGCGCTGCTCTTACTCTTCTGCTTTCTCACAATTTTTCCACACACAAATAAAAGTTCAGTAGGGGAGAAGAACAAGAAGATAGAGACAAACAAAAAAAAATAGAAAAACTCGATTGAAATGGAAATTAGTGACGGTGGCGGCGGCGGCGCTTCCTATTCCCCATGGGGTGAGGTGGGGGTCTGAACTCTGAAATTGTAATGATCATTGAAAATCATGATCACGTTGAGGAATCAACTGCAATAGACGGGGCGCATTTAGCTATATTGCTGCCGATAGTTGATGGTGAAATGGGTCTGCATGGTTGAGTGTTTTAATGAACCCTCTTGTCGCGCAATGTTTTTGCTAGACTTTGGCTTTGAAGAGCTTTATTTTTTGGTTAGAGTACGTGTGTAACCTAATGGAATTACCCACCTATCTTCTATCCTAGGCAGAGAGAAAGAGAGACCGATACGTAATGCGATTGCGGAAAATATGCAAATTTATCGGTTCGAAATTGAATGGATAAGAGATACTTTTCTTTTATAGAAGAACGATCGCGTACAATCTTCTATGTGTATGTTGGTCGCATGCTAATGATATGCAGATCATAGTTAAACCATTGAAATATATGTATGTATGCAGGTACTCACAAACACTTGAAAAGATAAATGGGTCATTTTGGAGGTTCGATTTATTATCATCTGATATGTTAACCTATTCACAGACAGACTAGGTAGGTATACCGCAGATATGAGATCTATTTCTTTTCTTTTTCTTTCCTTTTTTTGGCTTCTTAGTTGGTAATACCTAGCATTCAAATAGAATTGAAATTAGAAAGGTGGAAAGTCTGGTTAAAAGAAAGAGAGAGAGATAAAGATGAACACAAATAGTTGCCTCAGTTTGTAAATGTGCATCAAAGATGCTGGACAAGCATTTGAAGTTCAATCAATTAGCTTAACTTTCAATGAGAGCCTTTAAGTCTAGTAATGACGTTCGATATTCCAGATAGAATTCACCACGTATGACCTACAAACCTCACTCATTAGATCACCCACAAGCGCCATCTATGTAAACGTTGTTTCGTGATCCGCAATTATCTTATCGGCGCCATCTAGTGTGAACTTTAAAAAACAGTATTCTATTGGAAAGCAGAGTCGGGCTTGCCTAATGAAAGAACTTTCGAATTTCCTCTTTTTCTGTTCAAAATTACTCGAGACAACGAAAATTAGTGACCTGTGATCCAAATTTACGAATCCTCTTCGTAGGCATTTAGTAAACGAAAACCAAAATGTTGATCCCTGCCAAACTCATCCGTCTATGAAAGCTTACGATGGAGAATACAGTCAGTTCCTTGCACATCAAAAATGGTCTAAGACAAGGCGATGCTGAAAATGACGTACAAAGATCAGAGTTTCCTTGGACTAAGCAGGTAGTTGAGAAGTTAATCCCTCTGAAGAACGACTTCAAAACACAGATCATCAGTCTTATTGTCTGAAGAACGACTCCAAAACTCTGATCATCAGTGTTACTAAACAGTGCAGAAGCGTGGATGGTTCTTTATGTGATGTTTAGTGTAGTGTTCATCGACCGATTGTTGAGGAGAAGATTCGACATCGAAAAGTAAGAGCGACATTGACCTAATCAAAAACCAGCATTTTTGACGTCTTATATGGCTAGGACATGAAGAGTGAATAGATATCAACGCTCTGGTTCCCAAAGTCTTCGAATTTAATCTGGATGACAAATGCAATAAAGGAAGACATCGCCTAAGTTGGAGAGCACAAGCAGAAGCATCCCCGAACTGAAGTAGCTTGTTGGTTGAAGCCCAGGTTCACCCTGAACATCCTTCCTCTGCTGTCAAGGGAATTGGTTGCATCCCCAACAGACTATATTACCCTCAAACTAAACTTGGAAAAAAAATGTTTCCCTAAACAGTAGAATGGGAGAACGGACCAGTGATAGATAACTACGAGACAACTTTCTATACCGACGGCTAAACTGCGGAGTCGGTTCAGAAGTGTTTCTTTCCGCAAACTCTAAACTTATATAAGTCCAATTGCCTTCTGAATTTAGCTAGTGTTTCCCAAAAGAAGCTTCTGATAATTTGATACTCAAACATATCTTAGTGGATAGCCAAGCTGCTGTTTTCGTATCCTTCAAACTTGTCGAACAATGCCGAAATGAATTTGAGCACCAAAGCGGTCAGTCACTCTTCGGTAGATTTCCCTTCACATTGCTGGAAATAAACATTTTGACGAATTGGCTAGGTTGGGCTCAATCCATTTGGTTCCTTTACGGACAACATTCTTACATACTTGCCATCGGTGATCAAGCTCAGGTGGGGTAGACTTAACGACCGTGCAATATCTAGAGCGATATGGCCAACCAACAGCAAAATCAGGACATACGAGCTTCCCAGCAGTACGAAAAATTACAGAGATCACAGTACGGGGCATAATGCGATCAGAAATTATTGCATAGAATTCCCCAAGGCTGACCATCCCTGCGTGCCTTGCTTAGACGTTAGTTAGTTTTGAAAGCTGATCTCTTTTCAGTCGAATTCACGCTTTCAATTTCATAAAGTCGATTATAGACCAAATCAGCCTTGAATCGACACTGTTGTCACAGCTGTTAGCCCAAGTCTAGAGCATACCGAAGAATGTCTTCCAGTGTTTGGGGGTTCTTATCCGACAACAACGTCCGTGTACACAACCATGTCACACCCAGCATTCTCTAGCTTCAAAAGTAGTTCATTGAGTACTAGTTTCCATAGAAATGGACATAGCACACCTCCTTGGGGGTCAAACGGAGAAGACGATAGTTAAATTTTATGACAATCACCACACTATGCAGCAGAAAATGTATTCCAAATCCAAAACGAAGGACGAACAGAAGACAACCCAGAAAAGGAAAACTCTCATAGTCCGCATCTAAAAAATCCGAAGGAATCAAAAGACATGGACATCCATCTGCCTCATCTGGTATTGATTTTAATATTTGAATCTTTCTGGTCGCCTGCAGCAAGGACTTTCTTTTATTACTTGTATGCTTCGTTATATTCTATGTAAATATTGATTTTCGCTTTCACAATCCAATTGTCCAGGCAATTGTCCAAGTGTACAAGAATTCTAACATTTACTCTGCTGTTCATAATTAAATAATGCTGAGCACACAACGAATAAATTATTTCCTTTATCTCTGTGCGGCAAAATGTGTAAGTCACAGATTCCAGATGATAACATACATTTTGGAATAGTACAAGCAATTCATCCCTAAGGCTAACGAATAGCTTTTCCTATGAGCGTGTCCAGCGGCCACTGTCTAACAAATCATCATCATCGTCAGGTCGTCATCAGTCGACGACAGACAAATGGAAAAACAAGAAACAAAAATAATTACTTCGGGCAATGTTTTGCCTTCGAAATTAGGGTTAACGAGGAAAAAAAAAACTAAAAGTTCGTGCAGTATACCTTGAGATATATCTTAATTCACGACGTGTGTGTCGTTGCCAACAAGAACTTGGAATGGTATCCTTGCAGAGACACAGTATAGATTCCATTCAATCGTGCATTATGGAAAATTTGTCTTTTATCTCATAGATACTCAATTCAATAAAAAGAATACCATCTATCGTTTCGTGGAAAAAGAAAAGTAAAAAAAATTTTAAACTCACCCGACCACACAGCTGTTCATCGTTTCGACCACGTCTACGTGTAGGCGCACGAATTATTCGATCTATAGCCGAATCCATATCCAAACCTTGGTTGTTGTTTATGCTATACGATCAAACACATTTGGCAAAAGAAAATACACGTTCCACTGATACACTCCACAAAAGGATTTAAGCTTGTCTTACGATATTGTTGTTGTCTATGCTGGATGATGATGTTACGTTACGTTTTGTTGATCGCTTAAGCGTCAATTGAGGTTTATTTGTTGAATTTATGTTGTCTACATTTAGGTGCATTTCATCTTATTTCTATGATTGTAGCCGTTACAGTTCGAATGATGCAGACATTTAAATGAGAAGTTTAGACGGAATTTATTGTGCGTTGTTTTTTTTTTTTTTAGTTTTCTTTTTTAAGGCATCTTTGTTTTTGCTGTCTGAAAAGAAAGGAAAGAAGATGTTTTGTTAAATAGTGTAGAATATGGGAGAATGGAAAAAATTTGCATTTTTAGGAGATTTAAGGCGGAGAAGATGCATCAGAGGGACATTTACTCCCTACTGGTAACTATGGTACATTCGATGATAACATTTGAATTGAAATTCACCGGCAAGATCCTACCTTATCAGCAAGAAGGTTGTGTTTTAGATTACCACAACTGGAGAGAAGCTTTACATTTTAAAGGACAAACAATAGCAAGAGTGACTTCTTCAACGTCCTAAAGATTTACATCAACAAAATTAAATCTCGAATCTGCTTTAAGACGTTGATGACATTGCTTCAACGTCGATCTAACCTTTAGAAGATTTCCGAATCTCTATCAATTGTTGAGAGTTCGTAATTTTTTAATACTTTTGCACTAATCAGCAAGATTTCACCGAAGCCTTCGTTATCAAAAAAAGATTAAGACAAGGCGACGCGCTGTCGTGCGATTACTTGAGAAAATTACGCGAAACTGAGCGGTACAATCTTTCAAAAATCCGTGGAATTATTGAAGGAACGCAACATGATGTCAGTAGGGCATTTATGAGTACCGAGAAGGAAGCGCCGAAGATGGTTTTTATGGTCAACGAGGATAAAACAAAGTACATACGACGCAGAACATCGTCTTCTTGTGCAGAAAGTCGGCCTAGACAGACATAACTTTGAGGTAGTAAGCGGATTTATCTTAGTTGGCTGGGATCAAACGTTGAATAACACTTGCCAATCGCTGATTGGCTTAGACGGGGCAAAAAATAATCAAAGCCTTTTCTCGAAGAACTAAGATGATTGCATACAAAGCCATCATCATCTAAATCCTGTTCTATGGCGCCATCGGTGATTTTAGAAGAAAAAGAGGAGTATGGACTGTGACATCGACCTAGTCAGAAAGTACGCTGGAGATATTTGTTAGTAAGTGCCCCGGGTCGACCTGAGACTTAAACACCATCATGAGTAAGTGATTAGCCGTGATTCTGTAGGCAAGTATCAGTCTTTTATGTTGGTACTTAGGTTCTTCAGTCTACAAGTAGTGACATTCGACTGAGGATTTCAGCAGTTGTGAGATTAAATTTACTCAGAGCATGCGAAAGGATCTTGTCTACAATGTTGATGGTAGTCCCTATTGCAGTCACAAGAGATTCTCTTTTGTAATCTTGACACGATTTGATTTGAAGCATCATTTTGTAGTAGCTTTGGTTGAAGTTCTGATCAGTCTGTCATCTGCTATTTCTAACAGCGAGGCAACGATATTATAGTCCCAGCTCTTACCGTTTTGACTCATAGCCCAGCTGGAGCTGCCTAAATATCCTCAAGTATCTGGCTGGTCATAACGAAATCACCATTTGTTAGGCTAAAGGAAACAAAGACATTGATTGTGACGAGACTGCCGATGAGCCAAACAAAGAACTTAATCAACATTTATAGATCTGTTTCCCGTCTGCTACATAAGCCTGGAGCTCAACTCATGGGGGCACCAAGAGAAGCAATCAAAATGGAGCTCAACAATCAATCATTCACCGGCAAGCATAATCCTAAGTTTTCTCCGTGACTTCGACCGCAGGATTACAAAATTTGCCACTTGTAAGAAAACTCGGCACAAACGATTTTTTAGGTCGCAGTGCTTTTCAGGTCCAACCAAACCTTTTTCTCGGCATGCATGACAAACCTGCAAGAGTATAATCTGTCATAAAAATGCTTCTCAACCCACAGTTCGGAGTCGGCAGAAAACTGTAGGTTCCTTCGATTCGTTTGAAAAATATAACACGCACAACAGGAATGGTTGCGCAAAGCTGAGCCCTAGTTCGAAATAAGCTATTGCGTCAAATATTTGTATTTTTGTTTTTCCGGTCTTCGCCAGGTAGGCAGAAGGTTTCTCAAAGCTGAATTCCAGCTTCCAGCTCAATCCGTAACAATAGCAATTCTTTTATTAGCCGTGTTTTTTTGATAATTATACTCACTTCAGTCAAAAAAACGATCTATACTCACTTCATCCACAGTAGCAGCCGCACCAACCAATTGGTTTGCGGCTCGATTTCTTTTTCTTCGTTTGACAGTTTGCAAATGTCAAAACCGAGGAAAAGCAACAAATGCGATCGGCTAAAGGCTAATTTATGAGATTTTTCGCGCTCTGGTGGTCAATTTATGTAGTTCTATCCTCACTTGCTGCTACTGGGAAATTTATCCCCACTTGGTGTGTTGTTATTGCTTTGTGTGTAAAATCTTACTGGGCTGGGTATACAGCTATCAAAAAAACACGGCTATTATAACGTCTTGTATGCCAGTGATGAACATCCAGCGAAAGGGAATTTAGAAGTAGTGACCATTTCGTTACCATCAAACACCCCTTAAGGGTAGAAAACTGAATCGTTACAGACTTTATCCGCAATATCATCTTAAATTCCAGCGAAATGCAGATGGTCGATAAGTAAATGCCGATAGCCACACACACGTTATAGGATACTCTGTCTTTTGTTCAAGAAAGCTTGAAGTATTGAAATGTGAGCAGTTATCTTTCCTCACTTAGAAGTCTGTATTACCTTATCGGGCTTCTGAAGCTCTGTCTAAGACACCGCAGCTTTCCTCGCACTGCTTTCAGTTCCTCAGACCAAACCTTCTGGTATTTGTAATGCTAGTTCAGTCTTCCTTGTCGTCTCGAAACTGGGAGTTGAAATTTAAAGATTGCATTGGTCGGAGCAATTTTGCCTTTTCACTCGACATGACCGAGTCAAGGTGGTCGACGTATCTTGGTTTTTTTTTTTGGACTTTATCCACATCACGATAAAACTCTTAGAGTTCGTTACTAAATCGTTTCACCCTCCTCATACACTGGACGAAACATTTGACGACGAATTTCTCTCGCGTCAGATTCCAATGTCTACTCTACCTTTTCTAGTTATCTCTCAGCACTAAGACAGGTAAAATTAGCGTTCTGTAGAAGATTTAAACCCACTCTCCTAGGGTTATTTATTCAGTCTCCATGAGGATGTCTGAAAGAAATTGTGCAATACCATGGCGGAAACTCCATCGGCAAAGACCACGAATGAAAGTCATACCTTTAGCATTTTGTACACACCGATGAACCATAAAAGTCGGTCAAAGACTTTAGCTTTCCGCAGATAATCTCCCCCACATTTTTTTAGTTTCGAATCTAATCATAAAGACCCTAGTCCTAAAGTACATATGTAGACTCATTCAGGATACCACACCTTTCCCGATTCAACACAAACTACCTAAATCTCGTTAGGTTAACCCAAATTCATGTGAAGTGTCATCACAAAGGCTTCCTTTTTCTCAAAAGAAAGAACTGACTTCCGCCTTATGAAATCCAAGAGGAAATCAAACAAAGGCACTTAATAATTCTCTTCTCTGACGTATGTACGTCCACCAGATCTTCCTCCTTTTACTCAGAGTCTCACAGAATATCAATCATTCATTCGCGATGGATGCCGGTATTTCCAAATAAAGATGTTCACCACCGCGATGAGTAAGATACGATTTAACTTATTGTTTCAGGTGAGCTTCATCCGATTGCTCGTGTTTGTCCTCAATCCATATCGATGTCAGTTGTGTTTAACACTTTTTTTACGTTTTAATTGAACGTTAACTGGTGTCTTTGGATGATTAGCTTCCAATCAATGTCGCAATCCTTTGCCACTTGTATTTCCAGATAAGCGTGTTTACGCCACATTTGCTTTCGTGTACTATTGTGTTTTATCAGTTCGAAAACCGCTTAGATGTCAAGAAACTTCAACGCCCCACATATAGAAATGTTTTCGATAAAACACGCAATACCTACACCCACGAGTTCCATTTTTTTTTTTTTTAATTTTAATTCCCCCAACGTATTGAGGCCCTCAAATTCGGAAATTGCTCCAATAAACGCTTAAAAAGTCACGACACTGTGTCCAGTTCGGTATTTAATTGCCAAAGCCACATAACGAGAGTAAAAATCTCCTAAAAATGGTTCCACGGTTTCATAGTTTCATGGTCCCATGGTTCTATGTCGCGTCCAGAATTTGTTATTTCTTGAACGTCACGATCAGTGATCTATGGAGAATGCCTTTCCAATTGATATGCACGGCCGATAACTCGTAGCGATCGTCTAGCTGAGACAACGTGCGACGATGGCGACAGGTAAACCTTCAACTGAAGACAAGAGACTGGAACGCAAGTTTCCCAATTTGTCGCCAGCGGTTTTGTTCGAACTTTTACGTGACAGGAGTTCGCAAAAAAAATGACCAACTTCCATGGAACACAATTAAAATAGTTCAAGTGCTCTAGCGCGGTACATTTTTTGTTTGTTCTCACTTCCATTTTAAGGCTTAAGGTGTAAGAATTCGCAAAGAGAAGTTCCAAACTAAACTGGCGGTTGGGATGTGGATCAAGATTTCTTTGGAATACCATACAAGTCGATCGGAATGTTTGCAATGCATTGTGGAAGTGTGTGGCGTGGGTAAGAGTCTTGTCGATAAAGTTTCTATTTTTTTTGGGCATTTAAACTGTAAACCTGTATCAGGTTACCACCTGGGAATGTGAGGGATGTTTGATTTGACACACATAACTCCTGGAAATCTGATGCCACGTTTGAGAAATGTTTGACAACGGAAATGCGTTTAGTTTTGAGGCGAGTGATTTACTAATGAACGCTGGGAGTATTTGTGAAAGAATTTGAACGGCAAATATGAAGTGGAGAGTGCCAAGAATAATGCGTGGCAGAGGGCGGCGTGGTGGACGAAATAAAAGTGAACGATGTGTGGAATGTTATGTCGGCATAATACTCGATGCAACACCGCCATCTTTCAACGAGATTTTCATTTCATTTTTGGTAAATTTCAGTGCTTATGTCACTAACGGCCATCAGATGAGACATTACATGTCATGTAATGTCTCATCTGATGGCCGCTAGTGGTATAGGCAGCTTCTCTATTCTTAATCTATTCTACTATTAACCTAATGAAACCGACTACACCCCTCCTAAACTGAAAATAGATCGCAACTTCCAGTCAATAATTCCCGCCCGTGATGAGTGGGATAGTGCTGCCACTGAGGACCAAAGTTCAGCCCATTCCTGTACAGACGATTCCAAAACTGAAACTGTGATGGAAGGCTGTGTCTTCTCCGAAAAACTTAATTTGAGCACCTCTTTCCATGTCGTCCAGATCATTGTAGCTCATTTCAGGCGAAAAAAATGACGATTAAATAGATTGGGTCCACATGGACCTAAGTGTTATCTTCATCGGCCCACTAACCTAAGTAAGTTGCTTGGTGCTGCTGCTAGTTTTATAAACAGTAGTCTTACAGAGCGTTACATAACATCTTTCTACGAGCGATTGGTGAACCACATACATGGGCAACAGGATACTTTATTACAAGCAACAGATCCAGACCATCTCCTCTGTGGAACTTATTTTAAACAATTTCGTGGCCAAGAATAAGTTGCTGTAGCAAGACTTGAACTACGCTCTTAGCAGATGTTTCGAACTCGCATGCCAGTGTTCACAAAAGCAAATAATGAGAGAGGACTTAAGGAACCATTTCAATAAATCACTTGAACTCCTTTTGGAGCAAGTCAGGAGCTTCTACCGATCAAAGCAAGAGCAAAACGTTCGGCAAGCGACAATATTTTGTGGGAAAAGAACAAACCACTTGGTTAAATCAGTGGTAAGACAGTGAGTCTCCTAAAGAATCAGATGGTAGATACATTCAATGAGAAGGAAGCAGAAGCCGTGTTATTCTACCGGAGACTTATTTCAAGTAATCAGATTATAATTGGCTCATAACCAGTTCCCATCACTGGAACGATGTGAGCTAAGGTAAAAAACTTGGCTAAGCTGTGTATACAGCATCAGATGTGGTATCAGGTAAAGCCATAAACTGTACTGTTGAGTGTTTTGTTCGGTTCAAAGCACCTGGGACCGATGATGTATCATGATAGGGATAACTAATTCCTCATCAATTACGTAGTTTGACTTCCTCCATGGAAAGACAGCTTGGGGCTCTTTTGCCCAAAGTTCCATTGCGATTACGTCCTCTTTCTCATATCAACGAAGAAGATCCTGCAAGACTGCAAGAATAAAAAAAAAAAAGACGGCAGACAGCCTGTTGGACCTATATGGAGCCACCACACGTGTTCCATACATCTCAATGTGGTTATCTTTGGTTGCAGCAGCATCTTCTAACCTTCTGAAGATAGTGACGATGATATAGAACACATCCCACATGATTGTACTGCTTCTGCTGATAGGTTAGGGGTAGGGGTGACTGCAACTTATAATGTACAGCCTCACTCGGATCTCAGAGGATCCATTGTGTTCCCTGGTATGGGATACTGCCATTCCAGTCGAGTTAACATCAAATTTGTTCATAGTTGATCGATTTTGGACAGCGGGAGTCGAACCTGGAACCTACAGCGTGATAAACTACCCACTAACTGATTGTGATAGCGTTAAGTTCAATATCTGCAGGGACTGACGAATGGAACGTAGAGAGAAAGTGAAGCCAATATACTGGTGGACTAAAAACGTGAGCAGCGTGCCCGGAAGACGGCAGAGAATGTCGTTAAGATAACCCAGGCAGTCTCAGAGCTACAACCATCGACTTGTTGGACACCCGACATCATCGTACAGCACGAGCTTATGGACGTATGCACATATGTATGCACAAGGCGCGTGCGACCAAATTTCTAGGATGAATGGTTCGAGCCAAGAAGGTACAGTAGACGTCGATATAAAGGTCTGTTACGAGCGAACTCAAAACTTATTTATGCGTCTACAACTCATTCGGACATGTCTGCAATGTTTGGAACAGACAATCTGTACTGGAACCTCATTTTCGATTGCCAGTGGACATAATCGAGGAAGTGTTCGTCAATGAAAGAGATTGACTTTACTGACAGACATTCAACGCTGAAAGTAGTAAAAAAAAACGCACTCTGAGCGGCAATAATCTCGTCGTTCATAATTTTATTTTATTTTTTACACCACCCAGACGCAGTTATGCGTAAAGGTATGCTTCCGTCGCTATTGAGAACTATTCAATTGACACACGTACCTGCAGTTTAAATAATATCCAGAAAACTGTTGCACTTATGACCGACCACAACAAACATGACTCAATACGGAACACATGTCATATAGCCTGGTGAGGTCAAAAATTAAACACGCATTCAACTTTTACTCTGAATGTCATCTTAAACGAAACGTCCAATGCGATACTTTGTTTCAGTACGAACTTGTCACACGATACACCAAGGACTACATAGTGTTCCGGGAAGCTACCACTTCCACAAAAAAATTGGAGTTTCATTATTTCCGGTAGTGTTCTGACATTAAATGATTTTTTTTTTAAATAACTCAATTATGCTCACATTGAACGATCTATTCCTAGACTAATGCAGTTGACAATGTCGTTTCCAACTTTTTGTACATTTTTTTACGCGTCAACATAACACACACACACATCAGAGACACAAAACAAACAAAGAAAAGACAAAAAAAAAAAAGAGAGAAGAAGACAAAAGACTATCAGGTAAATATTTACACTAATTAAGTTCACTATTCGCTTGGCGCACAAGGTGAGTGTACTATGTTTGCTCTTGACTTCGAGGTGCAAACTATGATGATGACACAAGCCGAAGCCGAAGATAGTAGTACACGGGGAGTTAAGTGCACATAGTGCACCTCAAATCTAACCCTCAAACCAACCGGTTGACACTTTTCTTTCAGATAAATTACTTAAGTGGTGCATGCTGCGAATATTACTTTGCACGGATATTATTTTCAAAAATTTTTTTCTTTGTAATCTGTTCACTGTTCCATCAGTGAGCTGAACAAACAGACAAAACGGAACACTACGCTTAAGTACTAATGGAACACGAGAACGGATACAAATAGAAAACACTTTGTTGTTGTTTCACGACCGTGAAACATAGAATATACGAGTGACAAATAGCGAATACCGATATCGAGTTTCGTCACAAAACTCCATGAACACAAGTGAATGTATCCACATATGTTTGCAAGTATCTATTGGTGGTAAATATATAAAGATATTCGTATCTGCATAGTCTATTTCTGACTATGGGCGCTCATTCAGAGTGTTGGCAATTTTAAGTGGCGGATAAGCACTTGAACTTGCCCGCACGATATGTTGATGATGGATCCAAGGGATTCGAAAATAGTTTCTTGTATACAAAAACCAAATAGTTGACGTTCTTTTGCCAGCTTTTGAGCTAACGATGGATGAATTGCTCTGGAATGTATACTAAATGCCATTTGTAGTGGTAGTTTGTTGTCTTAATACTTCACTAGTGCAGTGGCAGTGTGGAAGCAATTAAGCCAGGCAAAGGCAAATGGAAAGAATTTTACTTGAAAAGCGTATCTGAAGCGTGAAGAGAATTAAAGGAATGTTCCGCAGATCCGGAGATAAAAATAAATTTGCATTTTGGCGTTAGAGGAGGATTTGAGTAATTATTTTTTTGAGGAGACTTTTTGTATTTGGATATCCTTGAGAAGTGAGTGAAAAATCGTACTTCGTTAGTACAGCTGACAGCAGAATTTGATTGGAATGACGTCTTTGACGAACGATGTTTTCGCACACTTTCCTTTCACAGATTGAGGTGACGAATGGAGCTGTCTTTTGTAAGACAAGAGAACGTGAAGTGGCACTAAGTTCAAAGAAAACAACAACAACAACAGGCTGCAACCATCTCGTTTCGGGAACAATAAATGAACGCTGTCGGGGTGTTAGAACACCACGCTGACACAAACAAATCAGACACAAAACGAAGTCCATTGTATCATACTATCAGCAAGTACAACCCTTTTACTGCCTTTTCACCGTCTTCCTATGAAGGTCAGGTAAAAGCTTAAGCAATAAGGTAACCAGCACTCATCACATCACCGCCAAAAATCGGCCACCTGATATGAGCATAGGCATGACAATCACGTAGGAAGTGTTCCGGAGTGTCGTCGCCTCACACATAGTAGTGTCACTTAAACCTAACACGTTGAGATAGTTGGCGAAGGCGTAGGTAGGTAGGTAGAAGTGGTTGAAACAGGTGAACCTGCCAGAGATACAAATAGCGCGGGTACGCCGATTTGATACCACAGCTCACTTGACTTGGATGTTGATGGGCGTAGCTAAGAGTGAAGTTTTCAGATCCATCCTGTGGAGTTAAGAAAATTGATAATGTTGCTGAATTTTATGTTGGAATCTCAGACAGTTTCTTGAAAAAGGGGTTTCCTAGTGTGCGCTGCCTAGCTGTGGCTAGTGCTGGGCAGTCACATAGAAAGTGGAATATGGCTTCCTCTTCGTGTAAGTTGTCGCAACCGCGGCAGTGGGGGTTGAACGGGATGCCTAACTTGGCAGCGTGTGGACCTATAGGCTAGTGGCCCGTGCTAGTTGATTAGGTCATTCGTTTTGTATTTATCTGTTTGGAAATGGCCCAGGTTACTAGACTTTTCCACCTAGAGTTGTGCCCTTGATGAGTTCCATCGGGCAACAGTTCGACTCCGCAAGGGAGGCATCTAGGGTAGAACCACATCTGGCTAACGTGTCGGCTCTCTCGTTCCCCACTATGTTACTCTGGCGGGAAACCCAGAGGAGAATGATATTAAACCGAGCGTTTGCCTGCTAAGACGAAAGCGTAGTGTCCCGTAATAACGCCAATAAGTTGTCTGCAGTCTTTTCTGCTGAGACAGCAAGAATGCCGAGGACTTCTTACAAACGTCGAAAAGTATCTGTTTAGTCTGCCTGCGTCCTAGAGAGTCATGCCACATACAGTTGTGTTTGCTAGAAACCCAATTATCGATAGAAGTCCTATCCGAAGATGCGGGCAAACCTTACACTGGTTTAGGGCCGGAGAAGTTCTCCTCCCGAACCTTGCATGACAAGCTCGGAGAACTCATTTCCGGTAATCCCGCTATGTTGAGTGTTTCAACCGAATTCATACTAGATCTCCATTCTTAAACTATTTTGGATCTAGTTTGGAAGATTGAGCACGGCCTTAAGCGCAGCCTGATTGTCGCTACAGACGCATTAACAACTTGAAGGCTTGGTAGTAGACAAGACAACGCATCTCAGGTTAGTTTCTCTCTTAAACTTAGACGGCGCTGCGATCTTTTACTTTCTCAAACAGGACATGCTATCTTAGCCCAGATAGCTACAATTTTGAGACGAGGGCACGACTTTCTGGTACAATCCAACGGCTTTTAACCATTTAGACGGCAGCATGATGGTCTTAAACTTAAATGAGTTTTCCGATGAAACAAATTCCCAAATACGCACCAGACCTCCTAGCAACACGGAGATTACAACAGCGATCAAAGCCCTCAAAAGGAAATAAGTAGAATGACAAACTTCGACTATTGATCAGAGAAGATTCTAAGGCCAACAACGCTCGTCTTGTGCCGCACATGTCTGTCGTCCCGCTAAAAGAATGACGTAATGGTGATATTTTCTCTTCACTGTGAAAGTATCTACTAACCTTAAGTCTAACATCAATAAGAACAAATCAAAAACAAAGGTACTTAAGATACTTCATGACTAAGATGCATAACATGGCGTCAATTGAAAACGTGTGTTTGTTTTAATCGTTAACAGTTGGTATACACAACAGTAAATATTTATGAGTCAATGTTAACACAGGCGGCTTATAGCTAGTTCGCGCACGAACCCCGCCACAACCTATTTCGGCAAAAATGAAACATGATGCAACTTTTTTTGTTAGAACATTTTTAGAACTTGTATGTAATGGTTTGCCCATCTACTGATACATCTCTGAAACATAAAATTGCAGTCCAGAGCGCCCCAGACTACTGAAAGAATTGAAAGCATTCTCCATTTAATCAACATGAACGTCCACCCTTGCAACATTGCAACATCAACACTACTCCGTCTTGCAGAGTCTTCGAATCTTTCCCAAAGACAGAGCTCTGAAAATGAAGACCTAAACTGTGGGGGTGCGCATAACTGGAAAATAATCTCTACCAAAGGCGGTTAACTAGAGATGACAGATAAAGCTTGATGGTCGTGGTCTATAGAGCCATCGTTTTTTATTTATAATTCACTTATGCTCTAGGGGTTATGAATACCCCTGTGATGCTATTCCACAGTACTAGTGTTGGTGTATAGATTTCAAAACTCTGGTAGTATCAGGTTTAAGCCTTTGCTCCGAGGGTTGTGTCCAGAATAACTGGGGAGAATTATTGGTGTTGTTGCGATTGCTTATAATTCACAGTATTTCTTTCCAACTTTCTGGTCTCACTATCACTACTCGGTACAATCAACACTTCAAGCCATATGACCCACCTACTGTCTGTGTAATGCTTATAAACTAAAGCTGACGTTAGCGTTTCGCAGTTGAATGGAACCTTCAGCGTGACAACCACTACAGAACGGCCACCCCCTAATCAATAGTAAGAATCGTATGCATAATGGCACGACAGCATGACTTAAAATTTGTTTGCCTTTGAATACCATGTCATCCTCATCAACAACTGCTTGCAGCCGAAAGAGGCAACCTTATACAGAAAGAGCGAGAAGAAAGACCGAACGTCTGCACCCAGGAATAACAGCTATCAAGTCTACATTTTTTCGTGGACATCTTTTAGAGGACATTCCTGAGTTTTTAGGCACTGTACTATAGCTAAGTGATCTGGTTTCCAAGGCTAGTTATTGAAGTCACAACGAGCATGTCCACATATCGAGCTAAAACTCGTTGCAGAACTTCATCTGCCGGACTAGCTTCAATCATGTTGACAATCTTTCCGAACAAATCACATAAATTCTCCGCCATCCTCTGAAAATGAAACAGGTTCCACTGTCCCATTCATCGTTAAGTTGCTGACATTGTTGTCACCGTGTCGTGGCATAGATTCACAACCGCAACTCGGTGTCTACTACATCCAGAGGTCAGCGAACTAAAATTATGTTCCAGTCACACAGCTCTGAGGAAAAATGTCGATCAATGGAAAAATTCCTAATTTTCATGACGATGATGATGATGATAAAGATGATGATGACCATCATTCGTTGTCTGTCTTCTTTGAGTCACTTCTTCCACCATCTCTTCATCGGACAATGGTCACTTTACCGTGAAATGATTTCAGATTGTTTCGGAATGTTTTACGGCACTGATTTCCTCTTGTCTTTTCTACCTTTTTCGCGCGGTTCCACCTGTGTGATGCCACAGCACCGAATAAAGATACTTTATCTGAAGTTAAGATCATCAACTTTTGCTTTGTTTACTACAAAGATACAACCACCACCGGCTATCTGTCCATCGTCAGAGGAGGTTGGTCTCTTGCAAAATGTTTTCCTCTTGTTAGAAATTAATTGCATTGCCACCGGACGGGATGTGTTTCGTTGTGGTTAATGTGTAACACTTTGAAGAAGAAAAACGTCTTCTTCTCTTCAGATTGACTCGTTTTGAAGAAATTATGCAAATTAAAGAGTTCAACGACTTACGCGACACAGTTTAATGTTGTCTCCTTGTGGGGGTTTATGAGTTTTCCGGCGCCACCATCATGTCACAGATGCAAGTATCTCGTTGAACAAATGAGGTGTCGGAGGGCCATTGTAAGTGGTTCTATCTGAAGTGTATGATGCTTTTAACTTGGGGGGAAGAAGTTGAACCGAAGAATACCAACGTTGAGTAAGCGGAATCTTTATATTTATAGAAATTATATTTTTCCTTTTGCATCAACACCTTGTTGCTTCTTGTAAATAGTTTGGAGGCACATTTTTACGACCATCTTTAGTTTCAGTTCCGTCTTTCAATTTAATTTATGTGTCATGAAACCACTCAAGCAGTGACGAGTTAATTAGACGATTTCCTTAGTACTTTACGTTTTTAAAGAATTTTTTCATGTGAAAAATTAGTAACCTCAACGACACTTCTGACAGCATGTACAGGGTGAATTAGAGCACAAAAGGGTTTTCAAAATAATTTATGTCAGAGTATGGCTTAGTTTAAAGGACAGATTCATCTCGAATAATGCCTACTTCAAGAGATCTCTCACCTAGTTCTTTAGAGCCACCAAGCTCGAGAAGAAGACGAACAAAATCTGAGCTGTCAGAAGTGGTTTATGTTCTTGAATCTGCCACTGTTAAGTATTTTTCGTTGTCACAAGGTTAAGTTAAAGAATGTAACGTCAATCCAATTTAAAAATTTCTATTAGAAACTTCAAGGCGAGTTTTGAAGTCTTTCAACCAAAAATAAGTGTCAGAAGTGGGAGTCCAGAAATTCACTTAGTGGCTAAATGAAAGAAATGGCGTTCAGACAAACCACCAAACAAGGGTCGGGAAATTACATTACATACACGTTAGTTGATAACACTAAAGACCACTAGCTTGGCATTGAAAGACTTTAGACAATTTGGTTTCAATGATGTTGACAATAAAACAAGCTAAATCAAGGTAGGTATCAGAAGTGAGTGGCAGCAAATTAAGTGACAAATGTCAGAAGTGGATACCTAACCATGAGGTCAATCCTACTCAAAGCCTTTGTGGCTACTTGCCTTAAAGAAAATTCATCGACACGACTTAGAACACAACAGATTTTGAAAGGTGTCAGAAGTGTTACATGGAAATTAGCTCAGTGGCCATCCACTTAACTTTACATTAGATCTCTTCACGAGTAAGAGCAGACGACCTTCAAAGATAATATTGTCCTAGATAACAAGTGTCAGAAGTGGCTCAAGGTGGAATAACATAGTTTAGGTTGTTCGAACATTTTACTGATCGGATATGAGAACCTTTTTCTCTCCTTTTGTGTCAAAACAAATGCCAAATAAACAAAACTATGCATTTCAGCTACATCCTGAGGTTTAGCCTCAAAGATATCACTACCTATAGACAATAACTGCTCGACCGCCTTCTGACATAACTTGGTCTAATTCCGGACTAAGACAACAGTGTTATCTCGGCTTAAAAACTTCAACGTGAAGAAAAAGATGTGAACTTGACAAAACGAAATACAAAAATTCTAGTCAATACTTCTGCAGTGCTCTTGGGCACCTTCTGAAACTAGACACAAAAGTAGCCGGAGATATAGCGTATGGCAGACGTTCCTGATGACTGAATGTAATTTGTAAGTTGAAAGCAATAGATTACTCTCTTAACAGTCTTAAATATCTGAGGTGAAGAAGGATAATACAGCAACGCGTATAGTGCGTCACTAGACATTGGGTTATTCTTGATAAGCTTAGATTAGAGGGTCGCTGCTTAAGGTTCCAGGTTCATCTCCTGATGTCAAGAATCAATCAGTCAACAACAACTGCCTAGGCATAACACTGGGAGTAGAGTGACCATGTGAAGAGTCAATCGTACACACATCAGAAACTTGGAAAGAAATACTGTGAATTATAAACCAATGACAGCAACAAAAACAAATACTCCCCAGTTATTCTGGACACCAACCCGGAAGTCAAAATTGAAAACCAAAAACCAATGCACTAGCACTCACACTGTGAGAATAACGTTATAAGTGTGTTCGTAATCCTTCGAGAGTAAATGAATTATAAAAATAGAACGATCTGCAGAAAAAGGTCTCAGAACTGGGCCTTACAAGCAGTAGTAACAGGAAGAAGTGAAAAAGTCAATCATCCTTAATAGAAAGTAGATTCTATTCCTCATGGAGATTCTCGAGAGCCATGAAGGATACTCCTACGAATTATCCTTGCTAAAAAGACAACCACAACAAGTACTTTCTCCATGAATTGATTTCAAATCGAACCTTGTTCTTACCACAAGGATACGTCGAACTGGTACATCTATCACATTAACCTTCCACCTCTGGCAAATTCCTCACAGTATAGGAAAATGCATAGCCCCACTAAATGGAACTCAATCCATTACTGGTGTACTAAAACCACTTATCTACCTTTCATCAATGAGTCCATGGAGGATGATGAGGAAAAGGTCGCTTCCATCATCCGTTGGAGTCAACAAAAAACTTGTAATTAGAAACCACCTACTAATTAGAAATTACAATTGAATTTCATTACATAGCCACATGGCATGATGAATTCCAAAGACGAAATTGCTGAAAAGTCGTTTTGACGTCTACACACACACACACACATATGGATACTTGAGAGAAGACGACGCGACAATTGCCAATGACAGAGCCTGTGAGGAGGTTATTCAATATCACAATGCCGCTGAGAAATGTCATGTCTGTGTCTATGGCTATGCGAGATGACTTAGGTGCCATTTTGACAACAGACTCTAGGAATAGAAAGTTTCAGGTTAATACACAAGAGAATTCCCTCCGTAACGGCTCTGTGGAACAAATTGTGGAATTTTTCCTTTTATTTTTTCATTTTTTCTGCGAAATTTTCACATCGCCATTGTTGGAGCAACGACGTGTCGACTACGGATACCTAGTGTTTTCCCTTGGTCGACGACGTCTTCTACCGCGCGGTTCGTCACGGAGTATTGACTTACACCTTTGGTATCAGTTAGACATCATCATCGCATTGCAGTGTTTCTCTAACGATAAACGGAGCGCCACTTTTTTTTCAGTTCAATTTGTAATACGCACAGTAAAAGACAGTAGCCAGCAATACAGATATGATCCACTTTAGCAAGTGTACAGTGGAGCCAAGTGGCTATTTAAGCGGAAAGTTATAGGACATAATTTCCTTAAGAGTTAATTTGAAAATAATTTAATTTGGAACAGCGTTAACGCTATCCCAACCGTCAGACGGTTATCACAAATCTAAAACATGGAACGTTAATTAATCAGAGATCAACGAACAAAAAACGAGGAAATACACAATAAAATTTAGTTATTGTCGTGACCTCTGATTTTCATGATGTCGGGAGTGTCAGCAAATCAATTGGAAACTACAGAAAATATTCTGAAGGACAGGACATTATCTGGGTATGTACAATGAGTCCTACAACAGGTAGGCTAATTGGTGTAACATCGGCATTCAGTACTAGTGGCATTGGTTTGTTTGAAGTGAGTGTGAATTATTTGAAGGGATATTTAAAGGACCAAAAAAGGAATAAGGGATCAACAAAGGATATCACATAATTTTCAAACGACAAAAGACAAAATTTATCTTTTTTTCGGAACAATATTAGGCATGCGTCGTCGATATCCTGCACTTCACATATCTATTCAAACTGGGAGAGGTGGGTGTCAGAAGTGGGCAACTAAAAAATTGCTCGATGACCCGTTGACCCTGAAATTCTTCGAACAGATGCTGACAGATGGAGTACCTACAACCGCTGCAGTCTCTGCAATACAATTTAGTCAAAATGATGCTTGTCTGTTCCTAAGACGGATACGTCCAAGACATGAAGACATACATAAGCCTCTGTTTACCATCTTCAACTTTCTACATATTGAGCGAAAGACGATTGAAAAAAGATTGTGACAGGCTAGTCCTTAATGTGAAAATGGTAACAATCAAATTTTCGAATGAAGTCATTGTCTTTGGTATAATCAGTCCATAACAGGACGGAATTAAATAAGGAGCAAGAACTTTAGGTTGGCGAAACCGCTCCGATTTAATATTTAAGCTTGATCAGATCCACATAGCCTGGATATCTCTTAATTTAGATGGTCATAGTAGCAAGGACCACATACTTACTTGAGTCTTTAGGGCCTGAGCAAGGGTCTTCTCAGAAGCACTGAACATCAACGAGTCACACTGACTTACCGACCACTGAATAGTCTTTTACGAGTAAATTGCGAATTATTTGATTAAGAGAGATGCACAAACCACCCTTGGAACTATCAGCAATGGAAATCACCATTTGTGTGGACAGCAGCATTCAAAGCACTAGACTCCAGTTTCAATATCTCATTTGCGTCTGCGAATTTAGGCAACTTGGCGACCACTAACAGACATAAAATAATCGGTTGATCTGGGTGGTTTAGGTAGATCTAAATCCTGACTAAACCTACTTAAGCCGAAGGAAATGCAGGCAAACATTAATCCTAATAATTTGTTTGATCGTAGCCAAAATTAAGCTACAGTCCCCTCTGAAGAAGAAGTTCAACAATTGATGTCTAAGCATCAGATTTCAGAAAAAAGAGCTCCACGCATCTTATGACAAAATGCATATTCATGTACCAGATCCTTTTGTCAAGACCCACTGTTGCTTTATCAACTTCAAATATTTCGAAGAAATAATCCAGTCCAGCATAGTTTTAAAGTCACAAACCTGCCTAGGTATTAAGGAATTGAGAAGCGCTTAAAACACAACCTCGAATACATCAATGAGTTCGCTTAAGCCTTAATAGACTCGAATTTGAAGGCGGCTTCTACTTTAATTTTGGATGTACAGCTAGATTTGAGACTCGTAACTCAAAGGAAGAAAGAAATGATCGGTGATAGCCTAGAAGCTGAGCTGTTTAAGCTTGCAAGAAATGAACTGCCGAACACCAACTCGTCGTTGGTTCGACGGAGGCCTTGCCATTAATTCTAAACTCAGTACCTATGCCAGTTATAGAGACAAAAGTCTACGATGGAGCATGACCGATGTTCTGTCAAGGACGCAAAAGACACCATTGAGATCCTTACTACTCCTAGAGGTGTTTCTTGAAAATTCCCTCCACTTGGTCTTGGCGAAATTTCACAAGTCAGTGTACCGTCATAGTTACAGAGATGACATTAGCATCAGGGACAGAATGAAGGAACCAATTCACTGGTGCCTTTGCGATTTCCGAAACAGAAACTGCCAACCTTTCTACGAACACCAAGGCACAATACTAACATGAAGGAATTCGTCTATGTAGGAGGCTCTACTATAAATTCTACCGACGACATCAGCACGGAAGTTCACTCACCAACGGTTGCTTTGGCCGTATGAAACGATTTGTTGATGGACCCTTTCAAGAAGAGCCAATGTGACGCTACCCAAGACTTTGACATAATCGGATGAAAGTATACTTAGAATCTTCATTCAATTTATGGTCCAACCTACGTGGAGAAGAAAATTTCAACGCGAACTTTAAGAACGACATCCACCTGGTGATGGTGGCTAGGTTGCAAAGAGCAGACGAACACTTAGGCCGAAGGATGTTTGAATCCATCCTGAGAAACTAGGCAAAAGAGGACGATCTCACATTCGATGGAACTTGCAAGTACATACAAGGCGACCTTAAACAATTTTGCGTACGTAACTAGAAGCAACCGACTAAGGATTATGCCGGCTTAAGACGTTTTTGACTCAGATCTTGGTTTACTTAAGTAAAGAACTCGCTAGTGAGATCACTGATCTTGGTGGCTCTCTAAAACAGTTCCAAAGGCTGAATGAAAACTGGGAAGGCTTAAATATTGTTCTTCTGCTAGTTCATACCACTGTGCATCAAAATCGGACAAATGAGGCACTAGAACTATAGCTAAAAGCTCACTCAGTCAAAGCCGACCGGGACAATGAAGAAGTATTGGAAAATATTGACAGAAGACTGACTCAAGTACCGTGAAATTGTGATTAATGGATATTGAACGCCCCAATTCCGGTAAAATATTACCAAACGATTCCCAACAGCATGAAAGAGTCTGAAAACGAAATCTTTACGAATCAGGATTAACCTTGAGAAGCTGCCAACACGGTCCAGATTGTCTGCTGCCCCTAGTAAAGAGCATTTAATGACGTTTAAGACTGAAAGTTCATCACTTAAAAGAAAGATGTGTCGAAGAAATTTTTCACCAACCCCACAGTCATTTAATGGAAAAGCATTATGAATCCTCATCCATAAGGACATGATGGATTCTGCTACCTACATTTTCTCGTTAAAAGGATAAACGTGCTACAAGTTATCGATTTTGTTTTTCCTCATCGAGAAGTTTATTGTGACCTCATTATTTTTATTCATTAGTTTTGAAAATTCCATTTACGTTGCTTCGACAACCTAACCTAAACGAAATCCTTTAAATTCAATCGATGATGTGTCCTTAGATGATTCAATGGATGTTACATATTCCATTTGCAATATTTCAAATTAATTTTAAGAGGCAAAAGTTGTGTGCCAAAAAAGATGTAGTTTTGCAAGAACTGGTTCAAGTAATTAGAGACCTCAAAGCCCTCTAACTTAGGAACCAATGAGCTATTACTCTTTTCCCCTTTTGCATGAATCAGTGATTAAATCATTTATTAAATCGCAGGCTAAGGCTAAGATGAAATACAAATAATTGCCGACGACAGTCCCTAGTGGTATCTGTCAACTGACAAATGCATCTTTCTATCTTTAGTATACCGATGTTCAGTTGAAGGAGCATTTTTAAAATGAGGTTATCTCCTCTGGTCCCTGTTTCCCGCCCGCGTTGCGCCTTTCAAATGCAAATTTGTATTTCTGTCTGATGGCAAACTTAAAGCATGCCGCATCGCAAATACCGTGTAGAAATGTGTGTCGAGGGAAACGTTGCACGCAAGGACACAATCCTCTGGTTGGTTTCCTTTAATAAATTTTCACTTTTCCTTCTGGTTTTTGCTCCTTTTTCTGGTTTCCCTTCCAGCGAAGATGCAAAGTGATTACACATTTCTAAATGGTTGCTGTTTAGTTAAATGGGTTGTGAAGATGACAGATTGGATTCGTGGCGCTTGACGAGGAAAATACCTTTGAGGATGGGGTTCGACTTCGGAGAGATGAAATAAGAAAACTATGTATTTAAAGATGAGCTATATTCTCTTGTGGATATGACATCAAAGCAAAGTTGGTCTAAATTTTATTAGTCACAATTGTGGGTTTGTGGCACTCAAGTTGATCTCACACACTTAAAAAAAAAAAAAAAGAAAGACTAATCGATTTGATAACTCTCACCATTACCAAAACAAATACCAGTCCTTATCTGAGTGGGATACAACTTCTAAGAAGACTCCGCCATAATACAAATTTATATGAAAAAATATTCAGCACGTGTATCTCAAGGGATGACAATGAGAATCCTTAAAACACACCCACGACTTCCAAGGAAAAACAAAGAAAAATTGTAAACAATATAATTGAGACGGCTCAAAAGTGCCATCTCTTACCGTCAAACGGTTTATCACATATCTATACGACAAATAGGTTTCGGTTACAAGGCTTTATGCTCCAGAATGAACTTCAGGTATAATCCCAATTAAGGTGATTATACCTGGATATGTACAGTGACCAACACGTTAGGTAGGTAGATCAGTATCCTTTTTGCATTAATGACTTGTGAGAATTTTAGTTAAAAGTGAGTGTGAATTATATAACAGAAAAGAAAGTGTAGTTGCTGCTCTGTCTGTCTGTCTGTTTGTTTGTTACTTCATTAAGCATGACCAATTCAACCAATTTCATTCATTTTTTTAGTGTTAGGTTAGTGTAGTTCTGAGACAAAACATAGGCTTAAAATTTTCCCCCATAATTTTTCTAAAAAGGTGGCGATCAATGCACAAAGAAAATATACTATAATTACAAATCTAACACATGACGATTGTTAGCAAATCCAATTTTCAAATCGACATACCCCCGCCGTAAGAATCCCAAGAAAACAGCCTTTCTGAATCGTATGTCATTATGGTATTCCTGACAAACCCCAATCGCTAGACGTCTCTCTAAGAAAAATACGAAAAGGTTCACTGCGTGAAGCGGATTTAAACTTCAGATAGTGCTTGCTTGTAGAGTCGATGATGGTTCAATGTCAAGAATGTGACTCGATTTGTAGTCTAGGATTACTAAGCACAGTTATGATGTGCATGAGCCACATTAGCTCGGATGTGTCAACGTAAACGCGGCTAAATAAACTTATCACCCCGCTTAAAATGAAGCTTTACCTTAAATCAACGCATTTGTTTGTTAAAGTTGGGATATACTGTGTCCTCGTACATCTCTAGACCTTCCAGAGAGTAGGTAGGTTCTTGTATTTTCCAGTTGGTTACAAAAGGGATTATAAATAAGCCAGTTGATGCCATAATGAACGCGGTTAAGTATTTAGACATCACTGCCAGGAGCCACTAAATGCATGAATATCAAACTTAGATGTCACCATCACTGAGACTTGTCGTCGTAAGCTTCCCTTAAAAGGTCGAAGTGAGCTTCCTTTAAAGGGTCAAATGGGAGAATCCAAATAATCTTATTCAAACTTTGACTCATGTCCTCTACACAGACGTGATAAAGACTATGCAGCAAGTTGTATAGGAGCTGATTGGTAACCAAATACCCGAGCGCTATGAGAAATTGGACCACTGTCTTCCAAACAGAAGTTTTTGGATAGATAATTTGAGGAATATAGTGAGGTAATCGAAACAGTATCTGCAGTAGCAACTAGGATGCACTGTTGCCCCTTGAGACTCCCACAAATCAGTCAAAGATTGCAATAGAACGTAAGAGCAAAGTAAATAGGTTTCCAAATGGAACCGGGTTTATCTTTCGTAGGTGCTCTGGTCACATGGGCAAGTGTAGGCGTAGAAATCATTGCTCGATATTTATTCCTTTAAGACCGGAACCAAAAATTGGCATAAGTACAGGAAAAGTTAAGCATTGGACTGACTCTTATATGGTCTTGCTGAACCACCACGTGTTTTGTGAAAAGCCCTGATAAGAACGCTGCAAAATTCCTAATCAACCTCGGGAGGAAGGACTGATGAATTATGTTCGTCGGGCTAATGACAGGATACAATACATGTGGGCATCGCGTGGCGAACTTGGGAATCACTGAGCACCCAAAGTGTATGCGCTGTCTTGAAAGTGAGAACTTATTTTGTCAGTGTTCTGTACACCTCCGGCATCTTCTTTTTTTTCCAACTTTGTCACCGCGTGGATGTCAATTTGTACGACATCAAGGGACATGGAGCTGTACAAAAGGGTATGCCACGGCATATACAATGTTGCTCCCTATACTGTTGGTTTAATTGTAAACAAACATGCCCGCGGACGTCTCATCCAAGTGCCGGGAATTTTTTTTTTTTTGCGTCGCGTTACAAACGTCTGCTCAGGAAGGCCAAGAAGAAGGTGTAGGCGAATTTAAAACGTCACCAAAGAAGTCTCTCAGGAACCAAATACTTTGACTCCAATTCCATACAAGTTCTTTGCATAAACGCGCGACGGGAACAGTCTTTATATCGATGAGCGGAATAAGTCTATCAATGGACAAGCACGAGTCCCCCATAACTGCCCGAACATAATGCACGGCCGCTGTGGTGTAGCAGTAGTAGTAGTACCGCTGTAGTAACGCTGTGGCGCTGAGCTCACAAAATTCGCCCACAATGGTTAGCGCGTTTATGTCAAATTAATTGTCATTTGAAACTCAGTTGCTTGGAATTGTTTCCCTTTTCCCTTTTTCTTACGCATTCAACAAATTCTTCAATGTCCTCGCCTTCCATTTATTTGTTTTGTAATTATCATCCATTTCTTTTGTCTCGCAGGTAGCTTCCATTTCCTTTGTTTTTAGCGATCTGCCATATGTTGTTCTACATGTATGGAACAACATACACATACAAAATGTATGCATGGCTGTTTTCTTCTCTGCCTGTCACTTGCCGCGCTGCAAAAGTTAAAAGTTGACCAACTTTGTACTACGCGGCTGCTACAGCTACACTACAGCGGCCGCATTGTGGGCACACAAGTGAGATTGTATACATTTCTACTTTTTGACAGCGAATACTACTACTACTACTACACCACAGCGGTCTCATTGTGTTCGGGCAGTAAGGTGTAGTCGACGCTTTAAAGGTTTTGCGCTTTATTATCTTCAGTATCTTCTCAACTCCTGTAGAAGTCTCGAAATACCAAGGCTAGCACCCATAGTGCCTTTGGTGGAGTGTCCTATCATTGTTCCTTGTCAGGAGACAATTAGCTCTTTTGTTATCTATTTCTCACCACAGGCTACGTGAAATGACGCAATCATTCCTGGCAGACAAGGAAGTATTGATTATTTCTCTTACCTTGAGGTCTATATTACTTTTTAGTGTTCCCATCGGGATGTCAATAAAACTATGGATGTCTGCTCTGTTCCCATTGCTTTTTCAATTTCTTCAATATCGCTTTGTTCCAGAAGGTGGATGTTGCCGGGACAATTGGGTACTGTTTTAGAATTGCCCCTTAATTGTTGCTTAACTGTGACGATGCTGTGGATTCTATCCCTGCGATTGTTTGACCTATTATTGCAGTAGGCTAAAGATTTTTGACTCCGATTCTGATTCCTAACACTTTTTCATTCAAACGGCGACTTCCCTCACTAGGTGGCGGCACAATGAGCCGATAGTGCTTCCTTCAAATCGAAAAAAAAAACGAAGAACACTACAAAATGCAAAAATAGGAACGTCGCTAAGGTTAACTCGAATGAAAGATAGTGCAAGTTAGCGTAGTATGGTTATGGAAACCATTTTGAGTGCATTCAAATACCTCCCAAGAAAGTTTAGTTCGCAGAAGTTCGCTCAAATTCATAAAACTTTAGAAGTACGGTTGACCAATGTTACCAAAGGCTTTCCAAAAACGCTATCGAATCCGAGGTCAGATTCAATTGAACATGCAGTTGCCGTTTAAGTTTCGTTTAAAATATTAAACAAAACAAAAGAAACTCACCTATAACAGATACATAAATCTTTTGTTATCTTTAATAAAAAAAAAAACAAGTTTACCCGTCTATTTATTGACTTTCAAAGATTGTTGACTCGCAAACATGTGAGTATCACAAGCTTACCTAAACGTGCTCTCTTCGTCGCACAACCTTCAACAGTCTCACGTCACTGTGCACTTGATTATCACCGAATACGTTATCTCTGTTTAGAATTTAATTTTTTTTTAAAACGATATACTTCAGATAAAAGTAAGAAAAGGCACGGGGAAAATCCCCCCCTCTTTCAAGGAAAAGCAAATCCATTAAAAATAGATTTATAAATTTCCAGTCAAAGGAACCTTTGGACTTAACCTTTGGATATTAATCAAAACTGTTTAGCGAACAATGATAGAGAGAAAAAAAAAATATTCAAGAAATAATTAAAGGAAATTAATTTGACAAACAAATTATCCGACTCCAGGTACCGGAACAGGAAAAAACTAATTTTTTGCATTCGTCAAGACGTCGCAAGTCACCTAACTCTTTCTCAATTCACTGTGAACACAGAAAAAAAAATGTATCTGATAGATTTCACCTTCATTTTTGTTGATATGTCATGTAAGGAACACCGACGAACAAATGCTATCGCAAAACGAAAAACCACCTGAACAATTAATTGTTACGATGTTTCTCAGACCGCAGGCGTTGATTGTAGTAGCAATTCGATTTGTTTATATCGCTTATCGGTTTTTTTTATTTTTTTGCACAGTTTGTGTGTTTTTTTTTTATGTGACAATGATTAATGATTCATCGGAATCGAAGGTGGCTATTAATATAAACTAAACCGCTGGCGGTCAGCCCTGTGATTTTTTTTTTTCTCAATACAGGTTCACCTCAGATTAAGGTGATTCAGGGTGGTTAAGTTGAAGCTTGTTTATGTTTACAATTTCACTTACTATGCATCAATGTACTTAAGAATCAATCTGAGGATAAAGTTAATTATAAAATAATTCTTTTTAACTGGAAAGCAAAGTAAAACTTTGTATCCATTCAGTTTGCTTCTGTCTACATACTTGGAACGTAGCAGAGTATCCATTGACCTACATAATGTTTAAATAAGTGCTAGTACACGTTGGATCATAAAAAAAAACAACTCAAAGAAGCAAACTAAGATGGCCAAGTACAAGTAGATATAGATACAAATGTACATTAGATATAGTGCCGTACACGTTCATGGACGTGTAAGTGCATAGAGCTTCCGCCGGCGGTTCGGTGCTCTATTACACTTTGAAAAGGAAGATACAAGATAACCAGAATGAATTTGAATTTTTCTTTTTCGATGAAGGTTACTTCCGCAGGAACCAATTGAAGGGCAGCATGTATTCCTTCGTTAAAGAGGTAAAAACATACAAAGTGGGTTAAGTCCTTTATTAACTCTTATCCGTTTCTTTTTTATTCTGAGAATATTGACCTTTTTCATTTCCTTCTGCCGTGTGTTTACCCTTATGAGAAGTCACGATCAGCTACATGTAAACAGAAGCACATCTGGTGTAGCAAATTGTTCAGGATATGATGAAATAATCAAAAGTTCCGTGGCTTGCATACCTCCTTATAGAATGCCTTACACAGCAGATGGAGTGTGGTTAAGGTCAGCTTTTTTCCAAACGAGTTTAGACCAATAAATCTCACGTAATTCTTGTTGAAAACTCTAGAAAGATTAGAGATCAGATTGACATACACATTCGTGGGTTTCAAAAAATAGGATGAATTGAAGCTACAAGCGTAATAAGACCAACATCAACAACAGTATACGGGACTATCAACACAAACTGCTAATAAGAGTAGGCGGCTTTAAGTGTCATTTAGCAATCACTGCACTGACTACGCATAGACATTCCAGGACTTCGTAAGACCAGTGTCAAGCCTTTATCCTCTTAGAGAGGAATGAGTGAGAAGAAAGGTACCCATAACCATTTAGAAGTTCAAGATAAACCACTGACGTGGGTTGTGAGCATTTTCTCTGAGAAGTCAATCTGAGTTCTAGACCAGAGAACAGACCTAGTCCTAGCAGTGACAATAGTCACTCGTGAGTCTACGAGATAAATGTCTAGAGAACATTTTACCCTCTTCATCGACAGCCAGATGGCGAAAAAAGCGAGATTAACTGAAAAAGTTAAATCGAAGCTTGTCAAATGTTGTTCGAGAAGAGCTGAGGGCTTGGACATGTGGGCTGCTGACAAATTAGCAAGGCAAGGCTTGATACTGAACCCGGAACAACCTGACCATTCAGTCAATATCTTTCGTCTTACTTCGGAACAAAACAGGATAAATTAACTCTAAGGGGAGCAATTGATGGAGTTCGCTGAGAAATTGTGCTACAGCTTGTAAGTTGACAGCCAAGCTGCAATGAAAGCCGTCTTCATTAACAGTTTAGTACTCACAAACAGCAAATAGATGTTGCAGTGATCTTAAAGTCCTAAGGTTTAAGTAAAACGCCAGACTCCATTGGATACAAAGGATTGGATCGCAATGAAGAGGCCGATGAATTGGCAAGAACACAGTCAAAATTGGACCAAACAATGATCGTTTCCTCAGTCCAGGACATTTTAAAAGCTTTCGGCTCAAAGATGGAATTCTGTGACAGATCTCGCGACACAAATACGAAAGAAGACACGTAACACTCCCTCAACGAATCAGAAAATCAGTCCTGGGCGTACATTTCTTCAATGACTTAGGCGAACGATCAACCATGCTGGCCAAAAGACGACCGATTTAAACCGAGATGATTCAAGAAAACAAACTATTGGAAGCACAATCGCCCTATAATCACCGTATTTGACTTTTTCAATTTCACAAAAGCTACGCATTAAAATCCCACAATTGCAATGGACTCCTCAAGATCCCGGAAATAAAACACAATCCAAGATGTTGCCAGCCCTTTAAACTTAACCTAACCTAGAGTTATGCGATCGCGTAACTTGTTTCTACAGAATACCCACCCAATAACTTGGAATGGAAATGCCCACTGGAGCTAATTCATATATTTTAAACGGAAAAGCTCTTAAGTCGACTGTTACATCAACAACAGTGATTGCTACTCAAAGCAGAGGCAGACATACGCGAAAACTCTTTCCATCGCGACTTTTTTACATCTCATAACCTATAATTGAAACCGAACGAAAGCGGATGTACTGAGAGGACATTGCACCAGATATCCAATGGCTTCTAGAGTAGGTCATACTTCTAGAAACCATTAAGCACTTGCTCTGCAAATGTCAAGTCGTGTATTCTCTCTGAAATCTATGACAGGGAACCGTCAAACACTTGCGATCAAAAGTCTATTCTCACCAAAACTTGTGATCTAAATGTTGACCTACTCGTGTGGAGCATTTAGACGTTTACTATGACAGTTACCCGACGGAAGTAGGTCCATGGTCCATCCACTAATGGATAAACATTGTAAAACCCTCATTTGTACTCAATTAACCAAAAGACAGGAAAGAAACCAATTGAAACGGAAATGTATTAACCAACACAACGGAAAACCCCTGTCAGTATGCTAATGAGGTATAATGGTGTTTCGGCACGCTTCACAAATCAATTCCCTGCCGTATGTAAAGTCGTCCGCCATTACATCGTGTTAACCGGAAAAGATGGCTAAAAAACAAATAATTACACCACACTTTGGCACTCATTAAGTCTAATGTAATTTTTGGATTAAACTATCCTTTCTGGAGGTATAGATAGTCCCCCCCCCCAAGGATAGGAGTGTTTGACAAAAAGTGGAGGTAGTACCACTCCCATTTACATATCTCGTTAGGCTTCCCAACATTAATCAACGTTCTGATAAACATCAATTCGCAGCACGAAAGGGAGATTGATTTCGAAAATCTATTTTCCAAAACATGCAAAAAAAAAACAAAAAACCGTGAACCAAAAACGAAAAAAAAACCAAAACATGAACACAGCATAGATACGAGGTAAATTAACTTAATTAAACTGTCCATCCGAGTTGGCATATGCATTATGGATTTGCATATGAAGATGGTGGACGGGAGGCATGTAGACTAGGTGCTTACTACCATTTCAGGTGTAATTGGGGTGTGTCCACTTATTTATTGTTGTGTCTGTGGTTTTTGCTGCTCTTATTGTTTTCCACAATTTTCTACTTTTTTTTCTGTTTTTCTCTTCCTTTTTTATTATTATTGTGTTTTCACATGAAATGCTTACCATTCTTTTGATGATGGGTAAAGTGAATGCAAAATGTAGCTTCGAATTTTTGATGATTATTTGAGCGTATGTGAACAGTGTGTGTTATAAGAAGAGGGACACTTGTAAGAATGTACAAATTTACATGTCACGCTTTGTCGTTTTATATTCGGCACTCGTGAAGACCTTTTGAGCAACTTGAGATGAGAATTTGTGCCTTTAAATTTCTTACCTGGAAATAAAAGAAAAGAAAAACAGGGATTAGGACATTGTTTATAGAGTCTTACTATTTTTAAACATTTTAGTACAAATGTAAAAGGTAACGAATACCCTGACGATGCTAGTGTTCATGTAGTGATTTTGAAACTCAGGTAGTATAAGGTTTCAGTTTTTGCTCCAAGGGTGGTTGTCCCGAATGACTGGGGAGAATTATTGATATTGTTGCCATTGCTTATAATTCACAGTATTTCCTTCGAACATCCCGATGTCATTATCACTACTCAGTACGATCAGTACATCAAGGTTCATCCCTTTATAACGAAATGGTTACCATCAATGTTGTAAATACTTTCTTGTATGTTTGGACCTAATTGACTTAGGTTAGGTTAGGTTGAGTGGCTGCCCCCGCTAAACAGGGACACACTTAGGCTTAGACAAGGTCCATTTTGATACCACGTAGAGATGCTGGATAGCCAGCATCATAGACCTCATATGAGGAATTTTCCTAAGAGGAAGAGGGAGTCAAAAAGCTCTGAATAACCATACCAGTGTGAACCCTATCCTGTGCCACACTGTGCGGAGCCAATTAGACCCACATACAAAACTCTTGATTTCAAAGATGTCAAGCCTGGCTAGGTCATTGAAGTCATCAAAGAAGTACGCTCCTAGATTTGTTCTCCTAAGCCTTGATAGGGCAGGGCAGGTACAATGAAGATGTAAGATCGTTTCTTCCTCCTCTTCGTCTCTGCAGCTTCTATCAAATCATTAGAGGGGACACCCATTCTGATGGCATGCCTGCTGATTAGACAATGCCCTGTGAGAGCTCCTATTAATTTTTTTATATGTTTCCTATTTACGGAGATGAGTCTCTCCGATCTCTTCAAATCCAGGTTAGGCCAGATCTGTTTAGTAGTGAAACCTATCAGGAGTGACATGAACGTTGTTTCATGTCAATCCGTTCAAACTTATTAGTTAAAAACACACGGCTGTCCAGGTCCACTGTGTTTTCTAGACAGCGAGACAGTGATCCTCCTTGGTATAAGCTCCTCTATTTCTAGCCGATTGAAGAGCATCGAACCGAAGAAAAGAGCATGATTTGACTTAGGTAAAGTTTCCCTGGTAACCCTTTACTCTTGCAAAAACGCAGTTTGTAGCCTATGGCCGAAAATCATGTACTAGCTATAACACTTGAGTCGTAAGACCGATCTTAACTTATGGTATAATGGATTGATAGCTGGTTCTAGAAAAGCTACATAAGTTCTTGAAAAAGTTCGACGTGTGGTTTGCCTCAGCAGTATGGATGCGCTGAGAACGTCTCCAACAGCTGCCCTTCAAACCATGCTTCATTACCAATAAACATTTATGGCCACCAAAACGGCCCTTAGGCTGAGAGAATCGAAAAATGTGGGGCATGCCAAAAGACTATTAAGTTCTGCTCAATGAAAATGATTTTAAAATATGTGCAAAGGAGCCTATCCATAACACCGGACGACTGTAAAACAGCCAAAGGAGTCGGTGCCGGTGTCTTTTCATAAGACCGTGACATTCACAACTCCTTCAGTCTCCCTTTTCACAATAGCGTCTTTCCGAAGTCCAAGCTATCAGCCAGCCCGCTGCCGATTGGTTGAAAGTTAATCCAATATCACGCACAGACATTGTAATTTATATCAACAGTCAAGCTGCGATCAGATTCCCTTGTATCTATCGCAACAAAATCTAGGGCAGCGAAAGACTGCCGTGTGTCTCTAAACGAAGTCACACTCTCTGGTCACAGTAACATTCCAGGGAACTGTGCGGCCAGTCTAAGCTCCCAAGGTACAGACAGTAAGAAGAACGACCATGTCAAAGCACGTATATCGTCTGTTAAACACCTGATTTACATCGATGCAACAATACTACACTAATCTGGACTGCCCTCGATCCTAAGAGATCAAAAGCATTCATTCCACTAAAAATAGATTGGCTTTCGAAACTTACTAATTGCACTGCATCTTAGGAAGACATGCTCAATATTTGGAAATTGTATGCAACGATTTCTGCAGCTGCTACAGAGATGAGAAAGAGGAAGAATCTAATGTACACTTCCTCTGCCCGCCAGGAAAGCCACCTTAAGCGAATATTTTTTAAACGATCTAAATGATCTAAACTCCGCCAGCACGGCCGATCTATACTGCTACGTTGAGATATCTAAATGGTTTCAGGGGTAAACTCGGGTCTAACCCCAACACTCAGTTGTATCACAATGGACCTACTTTTGGTCAAAGTATACCTCTCCTTGGAAGACCACTTCGAACTGACTTACTAACTAGGATAGGTTTGGTACTGGAGCAGCCGAACTGACTTACTAACTAGGATAGGTTTGGTACTGGAGCAGCCGAACAGGTGTTACTCTGCGCCACCCTCAGGTGAATGAAGGGAGGAAAAAGATACCCGTTGCCGTAAAGCGTTAGCTGTGCATTAGTACTGCGTACAATCGCGTTGATCTCCGAATATAACATACTGGGAAGTTCGTCCATGAATACTGAGTGTTTACCTCTAGATCTAAATACACTTGCTCCAGACACTCTGTGGATGATCTCTTTACTGTTTTCTAGCAAGTTCACTGATTCAAAGTTAAATTGGAAACGATGGACTCTCTCGATGCAAGGTCCTTGCCTCTTGCCTTCAAATTAAAGAAATATTGAAGGATGAGGGACTCTCTTTTCAAAAACATGCAGCCCAGCTATTGATGTTATTGGCTAGACACTAGAAAGTTAAATTCTGATATGCTGCCTTCTAGACCTACTAAAGAGTGTCCATTGTCGATGGAAATCCAAGAACATCATCAAAATACGTTCTGTCCATAGTTACTGTTCAAAAATGGAAGAACATCATCTTCTACCAAAAGAAAAAGATAGAGAGAGACACACATAGTAGGGTCACCGTCAAAGTAATTACATGATCCTCTACCTGTGTTGTATACACAAAACTACCTGTTACCTGCTAACTGTACTTTTTTTTTGCAGTCACATAATTCACAGTCAGTTTTAACAACAATCCCAACAAATCCTTCACTCAGTTCAGGTGAAAATTAGTCTACCTCCGGGTATGATTCACTGTACATTATCCAGCTAATGAATCCCGCCAATCGGGATCATTTTCTGTTGTAAAACTTCGTAATAAGGCGCATAAATCACTCTAAAAAATCAGAGGTCATGAATAACGAATACATGTGTATTTGTTGAGATTCTCTGATTTACGTAACCTATCAGATGTTCAAAATTTTGTGATAACCGTATGACGGAAGGGACGGGCGTTAACGCTGTCCCAAGTAAATAATTAAAAAAAAAAAAACCTTTCTTTCTTAAATTTTATCCTTTGGTACGATGAACTAGAGAATGTAGGTGAGCTTGAGGGCTTTCTTATATTCGAAAGTGCACACCATTTTTTGAATTTTTAAGAAAAATGTGTAGGCATGTGGAGTGGAGATTCGACGAAAGCAGCCGGATACTACTTCAGTTTGTCCAAACTCCAAACTCGAAGGTCCCAAATCATGATCTACAAAACTTTGATCTTCCCAGTCTTGCTTTATGAAGCTGAATGCTGGACGATAAGTACGACAGCGGAGCAATTCTATGTCGAATGTTTGGTCCTGTCGGGGAGTAGGGCGAATGAAGGAGAAGATAAAACCGCGAGCTTTACGAACTGTTAAGATGTGGATGTAGTCCGGAAACCAAAAATCCGTCCACTGCACTGGTTCGACCACATCGAGCGAAGGTCAAAAGGGCTAAGAGGATCTTCGAATCCCAATCACCTGGTTCACAAAGAAAAAGAAGACCGAACCTTCAGTTTAAAGATTAGGCAAACGCGAGCGCTAGAAACCTTGGTCTAGTAAACTGGAAACAGCGTTCCCGGGACCGTGAAAGATGGAAATCCGCATTAGCTCATTGTCTAATAGCTTGGATGTAATGATTAAGTTCCTGGATTTAAAGAGCTTTGACAGAGAGTAATAGGCTTTGGTAGCCTCCACCAGCTGTTTCCGTATTTTTTATTTTTTTATGTTGCTATCAGCAGCTACTATTGATCCAAGGAAGTTGAAGGATTTTATTATGTATTCCCAATCCATGCTCAACTACCCTAGGACTGATGTTAGATTTTCTATTCACAGACAATGCCACCATATACTTGGGTTTTCATTCACAAATGTGTAGCTTTAGACTTTGTGCCTCCCACTCGATCTGAACAAATTTTGAACAGAGGACTCGAATCTTTCGATGATGTCAAAGTCGTTTGCAAGGAAACCCGCTTTAGGATCACCATAAGGTAAGGCTTTTGCACCATATGTCATCAAGTTAGATAAGTGGCGACAATCTATCAACACTTGGTCAATCTAGTTACAAGTAACTGCATCAGGAGATGCTTTGGCTTTGTGGATATCTATACACGTTAACAATGAACTCGCAACTACCAAGTTCTTGTGTGTTGCCAGTGCTATGACTCGGCTTCGGATCTATTTTTGCGTTCAAGTCCTCAAAGATGATTTTAACGTCATTCCCTGGGCAGGCATTGAGGGCCCGTTTGACCTATTCATAGTATAGTTCTTCGTTATTGACAGGGGACACTTCAGTAGGTCCATGAATGGTATGTTCTTGCATTTGTCTCGCACGCAAACAGTGCATTGTCCAGCCGATGATGCCAGGATTCATCTTTTGTCTGACTAAGCAAGCCTAACCCAAGCATATGGTGTTTTGTATAATAGGTGTCCATCTTTGGTCCTCCGCATTTATTGAAGGATTGTTATATATGCCTTACATTCCGTCGAGCTCTTCTCAGAGAGCAAAAGTTCCATGAGAACATTTTAATCTCGTTTAACCTTTTCCATGTTGTTGATTGGTCTCCCTGTAGGCATGTATAGAACCACTAACCACTCTCCCAAACTCCAAACATAGATGTTCTTGGATGTCAAAGAAGAGATGCACAGCACATGGTAAATTTTAATCTAAAAATACCCGCACATGTCCACCAACTTTACTGCCTCACTGTAGCGTACAATTTGTGTTGCATGCACATCCTTGTATCGTTTCCTGCGACTGAAATAGTTTCGTGGTGTATGCTGGTGTTTGACTGTGGAATTTAGGGTAAGTTTTGCCGGTAGACAATAAGTACATAGTTACACCTATATCAGCTCAAGTGAGTGAGTGAGTGAGTGAGTCATTTAGAGGCCAAACACCTTTTACGTATTTAATACGCGACAGGGTGTGTTGTTGCGGCAGCAATACCACCAGCCAGTGCGGGGGGAATTGAAATTGTATTCCAAATACTTGACTGTTTCGTCTAGGAGGGCAGTGAATGCAGAGTTGGCTAACGACTGTGCCGTGTGTGACATTAAATTGGTCGAAGTGCATTACCACCTGGGAGTTGAACTCTCTTCCTGCGGACAATATACATGGTATTGCATACGGAAGAAGGAAGGGAATGAAAATGATGATTCCCCTCAACAAGAGAATACATACACTCGTACACCGCCTCCTGTGTTATGACACTGAGGGTGGATGAAACTTTTCCTTGATTTATGAACTACTGCATGGTGAACTGTCATGGCGAGTTCTTTGAGTTCTTCCGAATTAAATTTATTAGCTCTTAACGGACGTGGGTAGGTCTTACAAATTTTATTTTATTTGATGTCTGATTGTGCATGCATGCAGGGAATAGATAGGATAACTAAGCACGTAAAAGTTGTCATGTCGAATAAAAGTGAAAATTTGTGCGCTCGTTAAAGGAGCATTCACTCACAAGCTTCGTTATCAAATTGCGGTTAATTTTATGAGAAATTAAAAGCAAGGTTGTTTTTTTCTAGGCGGTAAACCTTGAGCTAGGTATCGAATTTTGAGAATGTTTTTCCAAAACTTTTGAGTGGCTAAGGGCCTCAACCAACACTCATTTCAACTTTAAAGAGAACTTTAAATCCTGTCAAGGCCAAAGTAGTGGCGAGTTTAAGTACTTCTTTTCAGGGCTAATTTCATTTGACGTCTTTCTCAAGATACAAAGGTTGTCAATTTCAATGTTCTAAATATCACAGTTTTACGCAATTTACCAAGAACCTTAAGACAATCTTTACAGCTCTTTCAGTTTTTACAGCACGGTTTTTTTTACTCACCTGCACTTTGTTTGGATGCCCCCTAAGCCAAGACACCAAGTCCTAGGTTTTGGGATTACAAGAAGTTAGGCGGCTCTAATTTTCACTATAGAATTCATTCATCGCTCAACTGTGCTGGACGGACGGACTGCGCTGGAGCGGACGGCCTGACTGCCAAGCTCTTCAAAGTGACAGACGACGACTTGGTTAGGAGAATACACCGACTCATCTGTAAAATATGATCGAACGAAAGTTTGTCCGATGAATGGAACCTCAGCATTGTTTGTCCGATCGTTAAGAAAGGAGACCCTCTGAACTGCGACAACTACAGGGATACCAGTCTCCTAAGCATAGCGTACAAGATCTAATCTGCCGTACTGTGTAAAAGCCTGAAGCCTTTAAACAACAATCTGACTGGGCCCCTATTAGAGCCGTTTTAGGCCATGAAAATCCACAATCGACAAAATTTTGATACTTTGGGAGATTCTAGAAGAAACCTTAGAAGGCCAAATCTACACTCACCATCTCTATGTAGGTTTTAAGGCTGTGACAGGATTTAAAGAACGAGCTACATTTAGGGTCATATCTAGAGCTGGCATATCTGTCCAATTCATCCGTCTGTGCAGATCGTCTGTGCCATCAAAATCGGCAACGACTTTATCCAGATCTTTGATGTCAAATAAAGACTTTAACACCATACTTGAATGTATGGCACGAAACTTACAAGCTAAGACCACAGAGCTACCATTTTTCAAAAGCCTGCATTGACGATATTGACATCACCTTAAGTATCGCGCACAAGTAAAAGTAGAAGGAGACCTCAATCAACTTGAAATGAGTAACTAAAGACAATAAGTTAAGGATCGAGCTAACTGGAGCGGCAAGGCTCATCTCAAATTGCAGCGCCACCTTTGTAGGTAGGTAGGTAGAAGTGGTTAAAACTGGTGAACCTGCCAGAGACACAAGACACATTTGATACCACAACTTACGTGACCTGGATGCTGATGGGCGTAGCTTAGAGTGTAGTTTTCATATCCATCCTGTGGTGTTGAAAAAATGGTAGAAATCTCAGATAGTTCCTTGAAAAAGGGTTTTCCTAGAGTACGCTGTCTGACTCTGGCAAGAGGTCGCAGTTAGTGAGTGGAGCGCTTTGATGGCAGCCTGACTGTCAATAAAGATTCCTATGCTGTTTGAGGTACTCGTAGTAGGGCTGAGGCTAAGTATCTTGCAGGCTTCTCTGATCGCTAGTACCTCCGCCTGGAAGACACTCCAAGAGTCTGGGAGGCGGTACGATTTGGATACGTTCAGTTCCGCTTAGAAGACACCTCCTCCAAGGCTACACTCCATCTAGGAGCCGTCGGTGAAGATTGATACTTGGTAGTTCGATAGGGGTAGGTTATTGTTCCAGTCCGACCTTTCTGGAAAGTGAACCTGAATATTGTTATTGAATTTGAGTAAGCAGCATGTCAAGAGCCTTACTTTGGCCATATGGTTTGGGGGGACCAAAACCCAGATTCTCTGAGTCTGATAGCACTACACGAAACGATGTATTTTATGTGCAAGTCCAGGGGCAGGATATGGAGGAGCACATTAAGGGCTGCTGTTGGGCTCGAACGTAACGCTCTTGAGGTCCCAATACCAGCTGTTCGTTCGACTCTACTAAGTTTTGTGATGTTGTAAGCTTTGCTTAAGGCGAGCCACCACACGAACGATCCATAAGTAAGGATTGGACGAACTACGGCTGTGTACATCCAGAGGACCATCTTGAGCTGAAGGCCCCACCATTTTGCCAAATGTCACTTGCTGCAGTCGTAGAAAGTGACGCATGCATGTTCTATGTTTAGTTCCCAGTTGAGCTTGGGGTCAAGAATGACGCCAAGATACCTTGCTCTGGGAGATAGAGTGAGTGTTTGGTTGTTGAGACGTGGAAGCTTGAAAGTCGGTATTTTGTACTTGGTAAACAGCATCAGTTCAGTTTTACTCGGATTAACGCCAAGTCCACCGTTGTAAGTGTGTTAATTTTCACTCACACTTTCTCAAATCGTAGAAATATTTGCATGTATTTTGACAATTCCATCATACATTACATAAACACGGTTCAGTACATATTGTGTTTCCAACTTAAATGGTGAATTTTGAAGTGACAGCAATATTTTTTCAAAGATGGCCGAAATTAGATTTCTCTTCAAAGATGGCTGATTAGTTTTGTTTGTTTTGAAATCTCGTCCTAGACCTCTTGGAATTACACAACAACGTCACATAAGTCTTTAAGGGAATTTCTCAAAATTTTGTAACTTTTTCAACTTTCGCCGGATGTTGCCTTTAGCTACCGTCTTGTTAATTTTTTTTTTTTTTTTTTTTATAAATCTTCACGAAATAATAATTTAAGCTCCACACGCTGTTATAGGTGCACGTGTGTAAAAATACACTTTAACATCAAAAGTTTAAAAAAATAATTAATTGTTATCATTAACGTTTGGCAACTAATTAATACCTACCTGCCGCCGCCGGTGTCCGATAGTGTCAAATTACTAAACTCAAGCCACATCAAAGTGAAAAAAAAAATTAAATTTAGTCCGTATTGATGTATTATGTCGTTTGGTTAGTGATATAAGATACAATAAACTATCTTCGTCATACGGGCTACGTAGGTACTTGCTTGAGTCGGTGGACTACAATCATCAACTAATGAATCAACTTCAAGAGAAGTTATCTACTGATTTATGAGAGATTGCTTATTGTTGTTGTAGTTGTTGTTGTTGTTGATTTAAAGAAAGATTCGTTTTCGTCAATCACTTTCCTAATTAAAACTTTTGAATCTTATCCACTTTTGCCATCGAGATGTCAGTTGGCCTACATTGTCCAAAATGAATGGAAATGGTTACCCAATTCTCCTATCCAAATCCAAACAATATCTTTTGTTCTGAGATTCCTCCTGCAAGGACATTTTCAATCGTTGCTTCAGTAAATTTTGCCGCAACAACGACTTGGACTATGTAAATAAAGTTTCCAAAGACCTTAATCCCAAATGAGGATTAAAATCATTGTTTTGCACCCCAAAATTGACATAATACTCTCGTCAAAGTTGATTGGATTGGTTTTATCCGTATATTCAATTGAAGCACACCGACACCAGGCACACGTTCCATATTAATTTCAAATTAAAATTCCTTTCAAGGACACGTATCCTGCATCGTATATACTCGTATAGATTGTAGATGCTCACATGACACACGTTTTATAGTCGCTCGGCTCTCGGTTGGAGTGGGATTCACATTCGCCAAGGAATTTGATGGAAAATTTCCGATAATAAAATGTATGTCTACGATCTTTGGGATATGAATTTGTGGTTCCTGTGTGTGCGATGCTGTTGAGTAGATATTTTACCTTTCATCTGTATTTGAAGAGGGATTCCTGAGAAAATGTGCAATTTCTCCGTCGGGGAATGGGGACAATTGAAGAGTAGGTACTCAATTTTTTGAATGGTGTTTGGTTGAAGATTTTATATGTATGGACTTGAAGGATTGCCTGGTTGTCTTAGAAAAGTCTTATCGTGGGAAGATTTCAAAATAGAACGTGTCTTATAAGCCAGCAACGATGGACGGTTTAAATTTCATTTAATTGAAGGTGGTCGTCGGAAAAATGGGATTAAGTTAGAAGTCGTCGTCCGACAAGAGGTACACACCAAAAGAATGGATTGCGATTGGTCGGGAAACTATTAATTGCTCAAAACTTAGTTTGAGCCAGTAGCGCAACAATCAAGTTCGTGATTAAGTGCTCGTTTTGCCTCCTAGTGGTGGTCCCTGGGTAACTATGTGTAATCCCTGTATAAACCTGCATTCCACATTACGAAACATAACTCCTGGAATAAGGATTGATCAAACATTGAAGACTTTTGGCTATTATATCCGAACTAACATTGGTTTTTAGTATGTGAAGGCGCACCTTAACTTAGGGAGCGCTAGATTACTGCAATTAGAATGATCATTTATGAGGCTAAACGAAGTGAGATCGAGCTGACTGGAGACGCTTGTTGGTTGAGGCCCAGGTCCATCCCGGTCTGTAGCTCCACCTTAAGAAAACGAAGTGAGATGCTCAGATACGGAAGAATAACAATCCCACACACATAACATTGAACTACTCTAGGGAATCTGAAGAGGGACTGCTGCTTACGCCAACAGCACGCAGAGGCATAATTTCCTGGCAGCCGTATGGAAAGTGGGACGCATCACCATTATACAGTGCTAAGCCTTTTTGGAAGGCCAAGAACAACATGGAGATCAATAGTCTTAACAGAAGCAGTGACCCAGAGGAAAACGTGTCAACAGCTGAAATATCTAACTACAAACCAGGAAAATTGGAAGAGATTCGTTGCCGCCCTATGCCCCGCACGGGGTTTAAGAAACTTAATGATGAAGCCTCAACGGAGCTCTCATCTGATGACACTAAGGAGATCTTCTAAGAGTAACTAGACATCGTCTGCAACACAATACCAAACGGAGACATCGTAGTATTAATGGGGGAATTGAATACCAAAGTAAGCAATGACAACGCTGGGCAATATCATGTTTGAGCACAAGACCTACCACAAAGTCAGCTGGGTTTGAGCTGACGGGTAAGCAACCTCCAAGCAAATTGAACATTCTGCCTACAGTTGCCGTTTTAGAAATTAACTACTGGACGTCCGAAACAGATGTGGAGACGATATGAGGGTGGCACGAGATCACTGGGTACTGCTCCAGTTCGTAGATCCCACGACAACACCTGAATGCCCAGATTTCACATCGATAGACTAAAGGAACCCTCAGCGCGTCAAGCATTAAAGAATCGCCTTCGGCAGGGAGTGGAAACAATCAGCAGCTCAATGCCCGTCACCGTTTAAGGCTTTGCAATGAAAAATGTTTTCATTTCTGAAGCTGAACGAATTGTCGGTCGTTCGCAGGGAAGACATAGCACGTGACTTTCTAAGAATATCTTGAGAAAGCGACGCCACATGACAATGGTAACATTAGCGACTAAAGCAGAGTAGACAACAGGCAAGTGCGATAGTAGAACCGTCAACAGAATCACTTAAGAGCTAACAGGTGGTCAAAGCTTCAGGTGAAAGGATAAGACGATTCTCTACTTATTTCAGATGAGGATAGGAGGTGGATTTTGCTGCAATTGGAACATACACTTGATGTCCCACCAGCAGGTTTCCGATCTGGGTCTCCCTTTGTCGATCACGTTAACACCTTGCAGATCATCATTGAACACTGCATTGAGTACCGATCGTCACTTCATCTGCTGTCAGAAGAATTCCTGGTCCAAAGTGGGGATCGAGAAAGCTGTATCCTGCTTCCAATTTTATTTTGGTCGGTGATCAAGCGATGTGCTTCATGCTGCTTAGTCGATAGGAAACGGAGAAATTCGATGGACCCTTACATCTTCACTCAAACTTCTAGACTACAGCGGACTATCACGAAGGATTATGGACCTCCGCTAAATGGCAACGTGTGTTGAGGAAGAAGCAAACCTCGCGTTGTGGATGTAGTTAATCACTTCCAAATCTAGTACCATCATCCTTGGCACAAACTCATCATCAGCTCAAGTAAGCATTGCCGGTCAACCGATAGAAAGAGTAGAAAGCGTTCAATATCTTGGGAATATTGCCTCGATTGATGGTGGAACCGAACAAGATTTTGCTAGCCGAATCGGCGAAGCAGAGTCAGCGAAGCAATGCAATCAGCCTTAACATCAAACTTAGAGTGTTGGAAGGCGACCTCTACTTGCACGAGAAAGCTACAAATGTTCGTTGACAAGTACCTACAAAACCTCTTAAGGATTTTCGAGCCGAACCTTATCCCTATTGAACACTTTTACTAGAGAACTGGTCAGGAACCAATAGGTACAACCATCCAAGAACAGAAGTGGCAGTGGATTCCAAAACCACGGAATTCCCTAGCCCAAGATGACAAAAGAGTGACTAAAAAGTGAATGTATCCAGAAAAACCTTGAAGAGGAATCACCGCAGTTAGGGTAGAGCGTAGACATATTGCCAGAAACCGTAAATAATTTCGCGTATAGGTGTAGTAGGCGTATAGGTTACACAAGGAAAAATCGGACGTTAGTGAAGCAGCGGAATCTTGATCGAATCCGGAATCATTTTAGTGAAAACCCTGGAGTTCCACGTCATGTACCAATGCGCCAGCCCGGATAGCCTTTTAATCCTGTTTGGTTGAGGCCAAAGTTCACCTTGGACTGTAGCACCACCTTAAGTAAGAAAACCCTGGTCTTTATGGAAAGAATTTTCTCTCATTGTTCCATGACTATCGGTGCCTCTATACATGCATACGAGTACTCGTATGTTCTACAAGCACATTGTAATTATGAGCGACGTAGCTCTATCAGATTGAATATAATTTGTCACATCCATCCTTGACAGTTTGTGCTTAACACTCATCAAAATCACATATACAACTTCGTCTCACGCTGTATTACCATTAAATTTCAATTTAGCGTGTGTATCTCTACCCACAAAGAGACAACAGCCATCTGTCGGTGGAAAACTTTATGTCATTGTTGACAAAATAATATCCCCATGCTTATACGTATGACATCTGTCAACTGTGTACAGTTAGGAATACAAAACTTTGTTCAAAAATAAATACCCCAACTGAAACAGCACTCCTTGCCACGTCGCGTCGGACGATGGCATGAGATATGATGTTGGCTGAGGTGCGCCAACATCAGAGACTTATTGTTCTCTTTTGTTGTTTCTCATGCAAGCCATGATTAGCATGTTAATTTCAATCCATAAAAATTCAAATAACTACAAGTACAATGTCAGAACGCGATCGAAATCGGATTTAATGATTTACGGTCTCGCAAAGAGCGTTGACTCTTCTTCGAATGCATACGAGTACATAAATGGTCGATGGCCAATCGACGATGAACCATTCGTTTGGTTGGGAAAATGGATATACTTTGATGAAATATTGATGAAGTCTTCCTTGGAAAAGTGATTTTCCAATGTTTTCTCCACTGACTTAGCCACAGATCTCGGTGACTTGTAAGCCGAGATGCATCGTTTGCATAATTTATTCGCCACCCAAAGATATGCAACTTTCTTTTCAATGCAACTCCATCTAGGGGCAAACACCTTTCTTTGATTTATTTGTTTTTCATTAGAGACTGGTTTAATGAACTAATTTGGTCATTAAGACGTTTGGTTTCTTACTCCTTGGGGTTGTCGAACTGTGAAGAATCATTGCCCTTCAAACCGAGCTTCTTTAAAATCACGGAAAGAATATCAGATGTGTGTAAGGGACGCACACATCCTCCTCGAAGCTGCTTGAACTCTACAATCAGCTTGGATATATTTGCAGTTCAAGTTACGACCTCTTGAAGGCAGATATAAATGATCGTGAACCTTAACATACGAAGCTTGGATTTTTAAAATAGGGTTGCAGAATACTCTTAACGTTATCATTTAAAAATTGTAAACTAACAACTTGTAGCTCTAGTCTATCTTAAAGTGGAAGAAGAAATACCCGACATTTCCGAAGCTCTGTAGAAAAAGGAACGTCCTACGTCTAAAGAAATAGCGCCTTCCCGTCAAGCGATATACACACGCTTCTACGAACCATAATGCGCGTCCTACGTCTTAAGAAATAGCGCCTTACAGTCAAATGATTTACACACGATTCTGCGAAACATACTGCGCGTCCAACGTCTGCCTTGAATTTGAATCGGCTCAGCCTAGTGTAGATTAGGCTCGGTTAGAGGGTACAGATAAAGACTTACTTAGACCAGAAGTAGGTAAATTGTGATACCACAGAAATCAAGGTTTTTCCCATAGACTACTCACAGAGACAGTTGGAGCCCTATATGAAGTTTTGAAGTCACCTGACATCCGAAGACCGCTGGACAAGTTCAGAGAAGATGAAGAGTTGTCTCTCTTTCCCATAGACTACCCACAGAGACAGTTGAAACCCTATATGAAGTTTTGAAGTTGCATGACATCCATATTTGCCAAAGCCCGCCAAGTAACCGAAGAGCGCTTGACAAGTTCAGAGAAGATGAAGAGTTGTCTCTCCCTTTTCTTCATTTGTACTTTTGGCATGCCTTCCGATGAGGTTGTGTCCAAATAAGACGCCATTTGTGGTGCTGATAAGCGATCTTTTCATCGAAACCAGACTTCTAGAGCATTTCTGATCGAGATTTGAGCCTTATGGTTGGTTTTGCTGATAGATTCTAGCTCAAGTTACAATTTACATGATTCTCCTTCCCCGAAGCAAATAAAAAAAAGTGTGTCACGGCTGACCATACAAATATCCGGAATGCCCTGGCACCCCGATCAAATCAATGTTGAACTACTCAGCCATCTCGTCGAGGGACAGGCAGTCTTAGGGTTAAAACAGACCGATTCCGGGGCTTAAATTCCGGCTTGGGTGGAAAGAAGGTAGAAGTAGAAGTGGTTGTCTGGTAAAGTCCTACCAAGACACAAGTAGCGCGGTTGCGCGGTTTTGGAAAGAATAGTCTGTTGTAGAAAAAGTGAATGAACCCTTAAAGGAAGGAATCGACAAATACATTTATCATATTCTAATCGAAGTGTTTTCAAGCGAAAACGATACCACAGTCACAGCAAGCAAGGTCTAACCATCCTAAAATGAATGACACTGGCAGCACTAATTAAGTCTCAAATGAACTGTACGATATTGTCTCCGTTCGATGCCAACTCTCGATGACACCTTCATATATGGATTACATCCCAAAAATTAATGGGTTCCACTTGCAAAGCTTATTGAATCCGTAAGTCTTACAAATATCATATTATTTACCTTCCAATGATACAGCTTTCAAAGTTCGCAACTGATAGTTACATACCTGAAAGAAAAATTAAGAAAAAATAAATAAATAATCGTACACTATCCACTTGAATCTATCAAAAGAATAAACTAAAAGTTTATCGCCACTAATGCGTATTTAATTTCATTCAAGTCGACCATAATGATAAAAATCGCTCATGTCAAAGTATCAATAAAACGTTCACTATATCTCCTTGAGATATCGTACGATTTGCCCTAAATAACGAGCCCACACAATACGCACTTAAGACATGCGAAAAAAAAAAAAACCGTTCAGAGGTCTTAACCTTGAAAATGCTAAGTAAATATTTTTTCTTTTTAACGCACCGATGACAGTCACTTGAACATTAAAGAAAATATCTTATGGTGTCAATGAGTTTTGACTTTTAATGTAAATAGTTTTGTTTGGAATACCCTTTTTGAAATAGGGTATAACGACTGGAATCGACCAACTTATAACACAGAGAAAGGCCTTTGAAATGTTAGTCTGTGAATTCGAGAATAAGTCTTACAAAGCTGCTGGAGCAGACGGCCTGACTGCTGAGCTCTTCAAAGTGACAGACGATGACTTGGTTAGGAGCATTCACCAACTCGTCTGTAGAATATGGTCGAACGGAAGTATGCCCGATGAATGGAACCTCAGCATTGTTTGTCCGATCGTTAAGAACAGAGACCCTTTGAACTGCGACAACTACAGAGGTATTAGTCTTCTTAACATTGCCTACAAGATCCTATCTGCCGTATTGTGTGAACGCCTGAAGCCGTTCGTCAACAACCTTGTCAGTGTGGCTTTAGGCCAGAAAAGTCCACCATCGACCCAATATTCACACTACGGCAGATCTTAGAAAACAAAAACCGGAGCTTCAATGCCGCGTATGACAGCATCTATAGAGACGAGCCATGAAGAGCAATGTCTAGTTTTAACATCCCTGCCAAACTCGTCCGTTTGTGTAGGATGACGATAGAAAGCGCACGCTGCTCCATCAAGGTCGGTAAAGAACTCACGGAAAATTTTGATGTCAAAAAAGGATTTAGACGAGGCGATGCGCTGTCATGCGACTAAGTAGATATATATGCTTTCAATAAAGGACACCAGCAACCAAAGTCTCGGGCAGAACGTCACCCTCGACAAATATAACTTTGAGATAGTTAAGGACTTTGTTTATCTAGGCTCCCCTATCAATTCAGACAACGATGCGACGCCAGCGCTGAGGTCAAAAAAAGAATAACTCTTGCCAATCACTGCTTCTTTGGCAATTGACTAGCAAAGCCCTCTCTCGAACACCAAAAGTGTCTTGCTGTATGACGCAAAGGCATGGACTTTATCAAAAATGTTTGACGATGCTTTTGGCTGCTTTGAGAGGAAAATTCTTTGGATGATTTTCGGTCTCGTTATACAACGACGAACTTTACGGACTGTACAGCGACATCGACTTAGCCAGAAGAGTGACAGTCCAACGACTGAGGTGGCTGGAACATGACACCGATGCACCGGTCCCAAAAATCTTCGAAGACCACGACTCAAGTGGCGCACGCAAGTGAAAGGGGACCACAACCAACTTAGCGCGCGAAACTGGGGGCAGCTATCGAGCTGGCTGGAGACGCTTGTTGGTTGAGGCCCAGGTCCACCCCGGACTGTAGCGCCACCTTTAGTAGTAGTAGAATTCGAAACGATTGATTGGAAGCGAGTTAAGTTGAGTAAAATCAAAACGAGTCGCTAAAAATACGTTTGTCGTTTCGAGATACTATTGTCTAACCGTATAGAGTCCTGACTTAAAGGAAGTTCTGTAAGTTCCTCATAACAAATGGAGAAGGGTATTTCTAGACTCTTTCTGGACAGATTCTAGCCTTACCCGCTGTTTTTCTTCTCTTTCTTGTGTTTTAATAGTTTTCGGCAATAGATACAAATCTTTAGAGTTATTCTTTTCCCTATAAACCAGTTAGGAGGAGGTAAGTAACCTGTTTTGTAAAATGAAGGCTGGTTGCTCTACAAATATCGGAGACTGGAATCTTTATTTATCGTACCAATTTGTTTGAAATGAACATACCACCGCTCTTCCCAGCTTTGTTCAAAGCTAACATGAAGCAGATTCAAGTTGTAGCCAAAAATACTTCTTAGGCAGTGAAATCGCAGAACATTTTCGAGAATGCGAATCGGCTCTAAATCTACTCTAACTCGTCAACAAAAATGACACTGAAAACCACTCAAAAGATACAAAAGAGATTTTTTATTTTATTTTATAATTCACGTGCTCAAAGGATTATGCATACCCTTATGAGGCTTTCAAACAGCGCTAGTGTTGGTGTAGTGGTTTTTGAAACTCATTAGTATTAGGATTCAATCGTTGCTCCGAGGATGGTGTCCAGAATAACTAAAGAAAATTATTGGTTATTGTTGTCATTGCTTATAATTCACAGTATTTCTTTTTAACTTCCATTATCACTACTCGTTACGACCAACACTTCAAGCCATTGGAAGAAAGGATGTGTTTCCAACTCATATACAGAACAGAACTCACTTTGAAAGAAAAAGTAGTCAGGAAGAGTGTTTGTTAGTTTGATCTCTCTTCCCCTTTGTTAAACCTCATGACGACACCCTTCGCTGCATTGCATATCATGTTTCGTTTGATCCCCCTCGATATTTTTTGGCAGCTAGTGTAGCCATTAGACTAAAAGTCATCTCACAATGGTCTGGAATCCAAATTGGATACCAAAAATTCAGATTACACCCTACCCCTGCTCAACTTCCAGGTAACCATCTCTCACGGATCGTTTTGGAATGATGACTTCGACGAAGGAACTTTTAGCTATCTGCGGGGGCTCCAAGATCTAAGGATGAGGCGGAAGGGGATGTTTCTGCCGTTCTAACCACTCCAGCGTATTTCAGGTGGAAATAATGGCAATTAAAGAAGGATGCCTTGTCTTGAGAGGTAATATTCACTAAGGAAATTAGTATTTTTACGGACACCCAAGCAGCTCTAAAATCTCCGAAAAACGCTGAATGATATCGAAAAAAGCTGTGGGGACAGTATACAACCCTGTGGTACCACATTATTTGTCGTTTTAAGATATTTGTACTAGTTCCTCAGTTATTCATGTTTATTAAGATGCTCAGGACTATTGGTAAGTTCTTCCAAACCCGCAATCTGGAGGTAAATGTGAAGCAGTTTTATTGGAAAAAGGCTACGGAAAAAATCTAACTTCAAATACAAGACTTAATGAATCCATGGGGTCTATACAACGCAATTGGTTGATTAGTTTGGAGTGGCATTTGACGATGTAGATTTAGACTAAAAAGGAAGCTTATGGCGTTGCCACAAAGACGGTATGACTCACTCCAATAAATGTTCGAACCATCTTTATCATCATACAGCTTTTGATGGAGAAACGTTAGGCCGCTACTGAGATCTTTGTCATTTTTGAAGAGGTGTTCGTTAAGTGAAGCATTACTGATGATGGCATGCACAGGACAGAGACTATGACAGGTCTCCTGTTTCAAATCGATTGGCCAATTGAAACATTGAAGGCTTAAAAGATGATAACGCTCCAACTCTGCAATAGTCCAGTTGACCTCTGTTATTCAAATGAAAGCCATAGTTTCCTAGAGGTGATCTTATTCTCAAAACATTGCGGGCAATATATAGGACTTGTTAGGTTCGTCCGAAAAGATTTCGACACTTACATGGTCTTTTACAGATCTTAAATCGTTTCTTCCTATCTGAGACCTATTTCTGAGGATTCGTGTTTTTGAGAAGATGACGTTGCATTTATAAGATCCAATACATAGCCTTCGAACTGAATCAATGATCAGTTATATGGATTAGAGGGTTCAGTTTGACTTAAACACCAAAGGTTCCAAAATAATCATGGGGAAGAGCGTTCAGAGGCCTCAGATTTGGATGAATTTCGGACCCTGGTGATGTCCAATGAGCAATTGCATCCTCTTAACTAACAAAATCACCACTCCACATGCAAGGTATCGGCGGTTGTTCATCGATTTTTAATAATTACCTCAAGTACTTTATGATAGACCGACCGTCTCACGAACTGTGTACACAAAAACCTTATACAGGCATTGATTGGGTAATGACACTCATTGAAGTCAAAATAGATTACCTAACCTAGGTGGGTCACTGTGCAAGCAAGCACCACACCTCCAATACTTGGAATAAATCTCTTAACTGTTTTATTGAAACAATTAAGTAATGACCCGTCGTCGCACACGTTCCAATTTTGAAGAAATAAAAATTGGCACAAGCAATTCCAATTTCATCTTCTCTGCTAGCTACAGCCATTTATATTTCCTTTCCAACCCCCACACCGACCGGTTGGGTTATTCCAATGTCTTCGACTTATTGAACCGACAAGAGAGCAATAAGCAAAATATAAATCATTTCAACGCCAAACAAAAAAAAAAAGAACGCTACGAATGGATGGACAGACCTGGAGGAGTGGCTCTCAAATTCCTGTATCTATGGCACCGAAAATAATTCACAAATCGGATTTCAACGCCCGAATATTGTTGAGTGGTACTCATCGATTGCTGACTGCGTAAGCAGGCCAATACTCAATCTGAATCTGAAAATGTATCTGGGTGAATGAACTCACCATCATCAACTCCCTGTTGTGGTGAGTTTTACGGTGGCAATTTGCCGAAGAAATACAATAAGACGCTCGAAGTTTCATAGTTTTTGACGAAAATTAATTTTAATTTATTTCCGGTTACATTCACACAGCTGGCGATGGTGGCGGAAACAATGGCATCGTTGCTGGGAAAACTCATCTTTTGTTACGGATGCGGAACAATGAGAATAAGTTTTGCACTCCACCAAGGCGGGAGATTGAAGATACTAATTTGCATTTGCAAATGCACATACATTTTCTTGGTATTTGCTGGTGAAGTGTTGTAATGGTAGCACTCGTTGTCAAGGCTTTTGGGAATTCAATATTGAAGACACTTGGAGGTGGAATCGCATCGCGTGAGGAGTTTCAAGAGGCACGTCAAACTAAGAGAAATGTGGTTTAGTGACGTCTTGAAGTGATGTGGATGGAGGATTGCATAATGGAAGCTTTTTGCAAGAGGTTTGTGCATTGAACTATAGAAAATTCTTATAATGAATTGTGTACATATGAATGTGTTTTACTCTGTTTATAACTTCTGCTAAGGGCATTGGTAACGCCAGTATCATGTTAAAAAGGATCTGGTTCGTCATTTAGTTGGAAAAGAATTGATCTCACAACGCACGTGCGGTTTTTATGGTTGCAACTATATTCACAGTTTTATTCAATCAGTCTTCCAGATTGACTTGTAATTATTCTTCGAACTTCGTAATTCGTAGAAGCTAACGAGCCGATGTAAGGCTAAGATTTCACTTGTCCAAAGAAGGCACGTATACCTGCATACAGAAGTAATCAAGAAAAACTTGAGTCTTCTGCTTAAAATATGCAGAAACAAGCACAAGTCTTGAAGTCGTTGCAAACAAGACAAAATTGCACTTACGATGACAAGTGGGAGCTCCAGGAGTTATAGGGCAAATCGAAAGAGTTTGGGAATAAGAGGAATGTGGAAGATATGGACGCTACAGCTTGTAGTCCCTAATGCCTGAAGAAGCCACCGTCTAAGAAGTGCTTCTTTGAAGTAAAATTTAAAATACCACGTTAAAAGAAAAATAGTGTAGGCTTGAACCACAATGTAACCCTCAACTGGGTACGACGAACCAGTAAAAAAAGGTTTGGAGACTGCCTCCATTGGACCGGAACTTTTCTGTAGAAAATAAAGGAACTTTTAAGAAGGGAAGAGGAATACAAAAGGACCAAACTCTGGGTTAATCTCCCCAAAATAAAACAGGCGTCAGTGATTTTCGGGAACTGTAGCCGGAGAAGGGGAACGGAACTGTAGGCTCAGAGAGCATTTTAGGAAATTGAAAATGGAAGAGAACAATGGCTGCAGATTTTGCGGAGATGCTGACGAAGCCTCAACGCACCTCGAAGAATGTGGAGCATTAATCTACAAAAGAGGGAAACATCTGGAAGATCTGCCAATGCTACATCAGGGGAGTTGGACTGTGGGGAAAGTTCTCAGTATCCCTTCAAGCATCTAGTAAGGTCGCAGAGTAATTACACCCCTACAATCGATCTACAATCTATACCACGGCTTATTTGGACAAGAGCGTAACGAAAAGTGAAACATTTATTTTTTGTCACATATCCTTAGGCGTAAACTAAATTTAGAGTTTTCATAAAGCACAACAATGGGGTTTCAACGCATGTGTGTTGTGTTGAAGTAAAGGAGAGAATGTGTAGCGAGAGGGGTGAATAGAGAGAGAGGGGGCGGAAGATGACGAACTGAAACAGACAATCATAGTTCTATACGGATGTACAGGTTGCATTCAGGACAGGGAATTAGAATGAGAAACGATACTCCTCTTCGTCTTTTTTTTAAAGTGAAATTTTGTTTTCCGTTGGGAGTAACGAAAGAGTGCAGCGGTTTACCAACAAGCCAAAACGCCCAGAAAATTCAACGAAGAATACATCGAAGAGTTGAACTTAATTAGAAAGCCTGCACTGGAGAAAACGGTATCGAGCGCCCTACATCGCACCACAGCTTCTGGACATTTTTGCACAGCGACCTACCAGATATCTAGGCTTAGTGGTTTAGGGCAACAGGGCGCCACAGACGCCGATGTAAGGAACGTTAAGTACGGGACTTATTTCAAGCGTACGGATGATACATTTCGCGCTGTTAGTCAACAACCCGATCGTCATGACCTATTGGTTACTTAGTACGTTGAACTGCTAAGCCAGAGGACGCAGGTTTGAGCTTCAGCAAAATGTTTTTTTCGCCGCAACAGATCTCGTAAGATATCAAACCTCCAAGAGTATAATCTGCCATAAAAAAGCTTCTTAATCCGCCCTTCGGAGTCAGCAATAATTCCTTACATTTGTAGGAAGAATATAACAAGCACATGATGAATGGTTTTGAGAAGCTGTGCCCTCCTTCTATGAGCTGTTGCGCCAAATATCTGCGATGTTTGCGACGGACTCAAGTTCAATCTATACGTGAGCTTCATCATTGCATCGCAAGTGGCCATGATGCTGAAAGTTTTCGCAAACGAGTGAGATTGGTTGCGTTCCACTTGTCGCCAGGTGCTCATCACCTAGACATAGTTCTACAAACAACGTCACTTGTATAATTTTTCGGCGACTCCATCTCCTTGTTGATTCGATCGCACATGCCACTTTTACGGAACTTGTCCAGGGCCAGGGATTTTTTGCAGGAACCCAGAGAGGCATTAAATGTGACATTGTCAGACTTCTGAGCCTACTGACTCAGGATCGAATTTCAGCAGAAAAACTTGTTTCTCGGCACCATATTACAGGGTGCAACAAAAAACCCAAAAGGCTTTAATTCGTCATTAAAAAAAACTCTCAATCTACCTTTCACAGCTGCCAATTAAAAATTAAAGGTCGCATAAAAGAATTTAATAGGGCTTACTCTCAGAATAGCCACTTAAACACATAACCATGGCTGCATTGATTCCATAGTGTTTCACTGCTTCCATACTTAAGCTCCAATCAAGTAGTGATTTGAGTCGATTTTTACAGCTCTAAAGTGTACAATCTGTTTGAAACAATCTCTGATGACTTCATCTTTCTCCTCATGGGAGTCATGTCTCGCTTAACCTTGAAATTTAAGTGTCTACTCACATGTGAAAGCTTGCTTCTGGCAACAAATCCTCATCTCAATAAAGATCTAAAAAAAAAATCCCCCTCCTCTGTAACTGTAAATTGTATCTTATCTTGACTCGTTTTAACATAAAACTAATTTTCAAAAAAAAACCAACAACTTGCCAGTAATATATGCAAAATCATCCTACCAGACCGCTATTGTTATGAAAATTTTTCAAAAACTTTGTATGGTTTTACAAAAACTTTATCCTCCGCTCACACTATACAAACAAAATTTACTCTCTTTGTGTACAACTTTCAGTTTATCTTCGTGTAAAGTTTAAGTAAAATCCGCCGAAGGCACCTTTTTCCTTCCTTCCGAACTTGTTATTGATTAAACTTTCTTAAAGCGGCGGCGACGAGAACCTTTCATTTTCCAAAGTGACCCTCTGATAATCGCTTCACGTTAATTGGGATTCATTTATAAGATGCAATCGCATAATTGGTTGAAACTCAATTTTTCTGAATGCAATCATTCATTATCCGGGCGATTGCAGTTGCAATTATGCTATCCCCAGCGGGAAGGCGATTAATGGCGAATCCTTAAATTCAATTGCATGCCAAGCAGAAATTATACGGTATGCGAAAGAAAAGAATTGCAATTGCTTGCAGTATCTAAAAAAAACCCTTCGTGTTTTGACTTTATTGGTTATATTGGGGCGAAAGAAAACGAAAGGGTAGTCCTGGCCTGGAAAGTGGAACAAAAGTCGTGCAATTTATTTGAATATAAACGAATTTCATTAGGCAAAGTGCTCTTGCCTTCACTAGTTGAATGCAATATTCTTGCGATTGAGACCGGAAAAAATGTAAAAGCGCGAAATTAGGACTGAAAATACCTTTTTTTGGACAAAAGACTGACCTTAATATAAATTTATTGAGAAAGGCCAATGGGGAGAAATATGAAAAGTAATGAAGTGAATTGGTAACCTCCACAAAGAACATTCATTTCCTTCAATTTTATGGAACACGCTTTGGTTAAAAAGGATTAGAATAGGGTTGGCATTAAGAGGGAGCTTGGCCTTTTGAACTGAATCTAACTGGTGTAGTTTTGAATCCTGTTCATGTGACTACAGAGTACATACCTACGTGGACTTTTATAAACCATTTTCTGACTCTTTTTCCAAGTAAAATAGACTGATAGCTCTAAGATTGGATACATAAACTGGTTATGCAGGTTGAAAATAAAACGTTTTGACACAATTTCGAAACACTTATTGGACGTATGCCGCAAAGTCAAAACGAGTTACCGAGTTCTCGATTACGCATTGAGATGAGATGATGGACGCCATTTAAGCACGACGAGATTGGCGAAACACGTTTTGCATTCACTTATAGAAAAAGGCTTGACAATTGTCAAAATAAGACCTTAAATCACTCTCGAGGGCATTCGGAACGTGCTATATATAAAAGAATTGTTATCTTTTTGGTTTGAGCCCGAAGATCTGATGATTTAGGCTCTAAAAGGTGTCCTTCCTAAACTGCGACCTAAAAGATCTTGGACTGGAAAATGTTGTGATCCCATGCAAGATCGGGAACCCCAGGATACTGCTGGGATGAATCATCAGGCGAAGTGTGTGTGTGTGTTTTTTTTTTTTTTTTGTTTATTTACGTCGAGCTCTGGTGTAGAAGTTGTGCTCAGAGTCGGACTTGTTGAGATAGTAGTTAACGCTTGCTTAATACGAAAGTTTCTGGACTTCTGAGGCTTAAATGAACACTCTAGGTTCTCGACGTTCTGCAGTTGAGTTTCAAGTTGAGACCCCTTCTCGCAATTTCGTGAGTATTGAGGCAGAAGCAACCAAAATTGGAACAGTGCTCCCATGATAGCTGCCTTGTGAGTTTTTCTGATTTATTTAGGCATTTAAGAGGGGAAGTTACCTATCCATACCCGCTTACATTCCTGACAAGTTTTGAAGCCTCAACTTTTTGGTTAGCAATGCGGGTAACGCAGCTAGGCGACGGAGGACGTATCCGGGTATTACTACTTGCTGTCAACAACAAGGGACATCCGCCATTGATGAATCGACCAGCACGTCATAGAAGACAGCTATAGCTTCAAGCCAGTAAGGAACTCTGTCTACATTGGATCTGCTATCACTTTTGAAAACATCACTCTTGCCAATCGCTGTTTCTTTGAAAAGTGAAGGCAACTGAGTAATGACTGACGAGACTTTCTATAAGGCCCTTATCATCCCAGTTCTACTCTATGTCCATGGAATTTTCTTCGTAATAAATTCAATCCTGTTTAAGTTGACGGGATTTGGAGGAAAAAATTCAACGACGAACTGCTGGGGGGTTACGTATACGACATCGAAATCATTCGGCGGTCGTCAAGATATTCACAGCAATTGAAAAAAGAAAACAAAATCAGGTTGCTGAAGTTGCAATTAACGAAAGTCTTATAGACTGACCGCCTACGACGACTCTATTGATAGCAATAACTTGGGAGTTCATGGCTTATCTACCTCGATGTAAGCACAAACTCTACTAATGGGTTAGCAAAACATCTGAATTCAAAGCTACTAAGGCGATGGACGGAAGTTGTACTCTACAGATTGATAAGAATGAAAGCAGAGCAGAGACTACGCGCTTTGTGGCGAAAAATACTTCATCAGATAGTTGATAGATGCATTAAGATCTATCTATCTATAGATGTACGAGAAGTTGAGAAGTTTTTTTTCTGTCGAAGTGTTAGAACACCAAACTATTGCACTCAGACACAAAAAAAATGTCCATTATACTCCCAGCAGGTACCTACAACATTTTTACTGTGTTTTCATTGTCTTTCTAAGAAAGTCCAGTAAGAGCTGCAATTGAAAGGAGCTTAAGTCACCAACACTCATCACACCAGCTGCTACAAAACAAAATCTGCCACCTGATACTAACAAAAGCAGGACAATCACATAGGAAGTGTTCTACAGTTCCTTCGCCCTCTTCACAAGCGTCACAGATAGTGGTATCACTTAGGCTTAACTTGAGATGTTTGGCAAACGCGTAATGTCCCGCCATAAAGCCAAAAGTTGTCTGCAGTCTATTCAGCTAAAAGGCGACTTACAAACGTCGGAAAATTTCCGTTTAGTCTTCCTGCATCCTGGAGAGTGATGCCACCTACAGTTGTGTTTACAAGAAACCCAACCACCGATGGATCGTAGATACGGGCAACACCAACGTGGGTTCAAGGCCAGAAAAGCTCTCCGCTAAATCTTGCCTAGTTAACTCATCGGAGAGAGAATTCCTAACACCGGAGGACATTCGTAATGCCTCGACTGGAAATATCCTCAACTTCATTAGGAAGATAGAGGACCTCCATATCTAACTTGCTCCAGGCACAATAGATCTTTCAGGTCGCAGTGCCATATGCAATATGTCGCAGAGCCTTACCAATAATAATAATCATTGGAGACCTCATTTGCGGTAAGCCCACAGTGTCCAGGGGTCCGTACAAGCCTTAACAGATTCAGTCTTCCAAATTAGTCCTCGACTAGGTTGATCCAAATACATACATATGTACATACATCGAACAACAATGCTCCAACTAACTGAGTGCCCGTGTCATATCATTCATCTACTGTCACTTTCTCAGACATTTCGCTCCCGTCAGTGTTAAAGTCATGAATCTTCGTCAAACTGACTTGGATATCGAATTTTTGACCCACTTTTTGGGCCCTGATTACCATTCTATCCCAACACCTTTGTTTGAAGTAATTTACCATAAGGACGTATTGAAAATTGCGTTCTTATTAGGCACACCTACTCGTATGAAGTACTCACACACATATCCCCCTATCGATTCGTTTCAAATCACATGCAAGGGACGGTGCAAAATGAAAGCAGCAAAAATGGAATTTAGGTCATAATTCTTGAAAATCAGCGGAAAATCACTTTTTCTCCTCTCTTCTCTCATAAATAAGTTGGAAAAATCTACTTAAACGCATATTTTACGAAGCAAAAATAAAAAAGCGGAAAAGAAACTAAAACGAAATGGAAAATATATGTAGGTAGTACAAATACTTGCGCAACTGCACGTGCGTATGACACCACTCGATATACTGATGGATTGGTTTTTTTTTTTGCCATTTTTGCTATAAGTACTCAACTCAATAAGCACAAGCAAAAGTTGTTTTGTTGCAGAGAAAAAACAACCACAACTTGTCTATCAAAACATAAGTGTGGCGGCATTGGCCAAGGTCTTCGATTGATTTCGATTCGATACCTTCCACTTTATTTTTTCCCTCTTTCATGGATAAGATACATTTGCTTGTTTTGTATCTTCAAGCCATTATCACATGTGCCACACAATGAATGATGATCGGAGGTTCAGGGGGTATGCGATAGGTAGTGTAAAATATAATTCGATTGTAGATTTGTTGTTCTTTCCTGTTAGCGTCTGTTACGCACCTTCTTTGGCAGATACTTTCAGTTTTCAGATTAAAAAGCCATATGTTGCCAATTTGGATTCAACGTTGAAATTGTTTATAAGATAATGAGGAAGTTACTCACAAGTACATATGTGCGTATACAAATCTTCTTATGGGCATTTTTTAAGGTTAGAAATAAAAAATGTACTTTGCTTGTGTTTGAATAGATTCATTAGTGAATTGGAAGGTTAGAAGGAAGTATGATGATGCCTATTTAAGTTCTGATGAGTCTGAAGTAAATAAAAAATAATATGTCGATGTTTTTTTCACTTTTTTGACATAAAAGCGAACGAAACCAGATACTTTAGGAGACAAAAGTCAATAACATCGACCATCTTGTTACTTAGATCATCAAACACTCATTTGTCTCCCTTTATGTCGACGATGCAAAATTTTTCAAAACCATTTCCTCACCCCAAGACTCCATCCTTCTTCAACAAGACGTCGATAGTTTTTCGATCTGGTGCCTCAAAAATTGTATGGAATCCAGCGCTTTTTCACATAAGCGACACCAATCTCCTCTCCAACTTTACTTTCTGCAAAACCAACCTCCAATCTCGTCGCGACCACGGCATTTTGCGTGATAGGGATCCATTGACATATGGATGAGATAATCTTTAAGACCAACTCTGTATTAGGTTTTGTGAAACGGTGTTCCAGAGAATTCACCAACCCATACGTGACCGGGTCTCACTTCATAACCTTTGCTCGCCCCCTTCTAGAGTACCTACGCTAGTCTAGTGTGGTCCCCATATCTGGTGGTGTACATATTTCGAGAATCGAAAGCATCCAGCGCCGTTTGCTTCGATTTGCACTTCGAAGTCTGCCCTGGAACGACTCTTTTATTCTGCCTCCCTGCTATCAAAACCGCCTCAACCTCATTAAATTAAACACCCTTGAGGAACGCAAAGATGCAGTCGGGATTCTCTTCATTCGTCGCATCCTTTCAGGTCACGTTGAAAGTGCGTTACTTTTCAACTCGTCATCAGCTGTTGATTATCTAGTTAGAAAAGAGTCCACAGAATACGTCCAGATTTTGGTTGGATGTCTAAAACCGACAGACAGGGCTGCGACATACCAAAGTCCAATAAGATGGGGGAACTTCCTGTCGAACCATCAGATGATTTGATAGAGTGCGTCCACCAACCCATTACGAAAGTAAAGTCAGACTTGCTTACCTAAACTGAATATAAATTGACTAGGTGCCTTGAAAACGAAGCAATCGTTTTAACCGAGAATGATATTTTACGGTTTAAAATCTCAGTCGGATTGCCAAGTAAGCAACTTAAACTGAAGCGAGTCACTTGCTACAAAACTCTGCCGAAATATACGAAGTGACTGCCTTATGTTAGCGACTTGCTTCGAGAATGATATCCTGCGATTGAGAGTCGATTGCAGAAATGAATGAAGTGAGGGACCTCAGTCAAAATGTTCGAAGTCCAAAGCATTCAATTTATGGTGTGTTCTGGAAACAATTGCGTTTAAAGCAAAGCGAGCGTCCTGCGCTTACATCGATACTTTGGACTTCAAAAATGTCTGCCGGAAACTGCGAAGTAAGCGATTTAAAAACAGAAAGGAAATTCTCTGTCGAAATATAAAACGTGAGCCTATTTTAACTGAATCAACTTGAAAAAGAAGCAAGTGATCTGACTTAAGACTGACATTTTAGGCGTTAAAAATCGTTTCTGACCTTGCTACCTGAACTGAAAGTTACTTGGCCTGTGTCTCGAGAACCACTGCGTGGGACTTACAATTTGCGGGATCAAAATCTCTGCCGAAATAAGCAAAGCGACTATTTCTGGGGAGATGGATCCCCTGCCGAAGTGTCATTGCCGGTACAAGTTATGGCGGAACTTTCTCCAGTTTCTTAATCTTCCAAGCAAGGACGGCACATGTCGGTATCTAAGTTAGCAATGTCCAGTGGGGGAGTCCGTCAGGAACTTAGCCTAAAGAGTGATGCTTTGTGTAAGAATTTCTTGACTTCTCTTACTGATTAACTCTTCAGATTAACGATGTCCGGTAGTCCGACAGAGACATGGACTTTATCAAAAAAGAATGAGGTTGCTCTTGTCTGTTTTGAGAGGAAAATTCTTCGGTTGATTTTCGGTTCCGTCTTGACTGTGAGTGAAGGAGAAGATACAACAACGAACTGTACGGGCTGCATACCGACATCTACTTATCCAGAAGCGAAAAGATCCAACGACTGAGTTGGATGGGTCATGTATTGTAGAGCAGATGGACCCCAATGCTCCGGTTCGAAAAATCGCCGAATCCACCCCAAGGGACGGTGCAGTGGAGAAAGACCGCGACTGTGGTGGCGCACGCCAGTGAAAGGGGACCTCAACCAACTAAGCGTGCGAAACTGGAGGCAGCTAGCTAAAGCTCGAGCTATCTGGAGACGCTTGTTGGTTGAGGCCCAGGTCCACCCCGGACTGTAGCGCCACCTTAAGATGTTCGGTAGTTGGGTACCACTTTGAGCTTCTCTTGGTACTTTCCATGAGTTGAGGTTTGAACTTAATGTTGTTGGTGGATAGAGGAGTGGACCTGCATATAAACGCTGATTAAACACCTTGTTTTGTGACCTTATCGGCAATCTTGTTGCCTCTTGTTGTAAATTACTACCTGCTTGAGGATCTTTAGAAAGCTCCATCCTAGCCTTAAATCGCAAAGCTGTCAGTCTATTTTCTATGGAGGTTAAGTCCAATCCCTTCTCGGGCACGTAACTCATTTGTATATACATATCTCTGCCTGTTAAGTAGACATTTAGCTGCCAAAAAGGACTGCTGATTTGAAGTTAGGAACATAGACACCCGCCCCAGCTCAATTTTCGGGTTCAGATCCGTCACTGAACCATCCTGACTTGGAATAACTGATGATAGGGCCATCGTTATCCCATTTAGTGCTTATGTATGACATTAAGTCCGTAAGGCTTTTAGAATCTTGACATGTTCCACCAGATATCCCGCTTTAAAATTGCATGAAAGATACATTTTTTATAGCCATAGTGTCTCAGGTTAAGACATCAATTTGGAGATTTTCGTTTCTTTGGGTCAAGTCAAGGTGAAAGGAATCGATCTGCGCTCGTTGAACTTTTAAAGCTAAACATCCTGTAGATCTCCTATTTCTTTTCCCTTTTTCCGTGCCAGACTTGTTCACCTGTTATTTCCGACTTTGATGCGATGACTATCGTATTATTCCCAGTGCACAATATTCAACAAGCCGTAAAACAACATATCCTTTCTTAACATCGAAAGTCTTGTTTAAATTGTAATTAACCTTGACAAGTCATTCCATTCCCCATTACCAGTGTCATGTCAGTCAATTCCGTTTAACAAAACTCTTACAATTTCATGGTTGAAAAAATCCGTTGACTACGCTGAATTAACCTTTTCACCAGGTTAGCCTAAACCGATTACCTTCGGTTATTCCCCAAACAAGACTCTGAAAAGCATACGCACATCCCAAAACAAAATATCTACTTTAGATAAACGAGATAACCAAACGATAAGATAAATCAAAAAGAACAAAATTTTAAACGAAACATTACCTTACCCAGTTATTGTTATAGACCTCAGAACGTGTATCTCAAGCCATTTTAGTGAACTCATTCAACATTATAACGATGACGACTTGTCCTTATCTTTACGCACAACGGCTTAACGACTTAAAGCAAAACAAAAACGATGTTAAGTACTCTCGCCGATTTGATTATCAGAAACTTTTACTTAACGACCTGCAAGGTAAAGAACCGTGTGTTTCTGGAAAAGATACGAGTAAGTGAAAGTCACTCGGGCGGTCAGTAAAACCTAAAGATATTCAGTTTGCGAATGCAAACTACTTTGCGATCACGAGACGATGGAAAAAGTGAATTCGGGTAGTAATTCCAGAAAACCCGAAGAAAATCATGTCTGACGTGATCATAAAGAAATAATTACGGATCGGTTTGTGTGAGAATTTTCAGGTTTGTTGATCGAAAATACTTAAGCATCCTCTTTCGAAAGATGTCTGCTGCCAGCAAGTCTGTTCGGCGCAAGAGAAAATCTTGCTTGACTGAGTTTCATTAAACATTAATCAGTCTAGTGGTTGTGTAGCAAACAATAAATATGTACAGGTATATCCAAACCGCAAGAGAGAGCTTCGTTTTATGTCAAAACTGAACCATAAAAAGTCACATCAACGTTACATCCTTTGGCCACCAGCGACTGAATTCATTTACAAAACGATGCGTAGTAGCGATCATTAACATTTGTAAGACACTTTCAAACAAGTGAAACTGTTAACTGATACAAGAATCCACCATTTTGTTTGACATCGAATATAGCCATTTTGTTTGAATTCAAAATGCCAAAAATATTGACAGATGAGTGACATATAAATCCAAAAGTCACCAATGTCAGTTTTAACGAACATAATGATAAGCGAAGACGATCAAGGCAACAGCGGGCTATAGACGAAGTCTTGAAGCCGAAAGGCATAACTTTTACCACACTACAGAAGACAAGGGATGCCTACTCTGAATCCGTGATGAGTTCCACAAAATATAATGGAATCCACAGAGCAACGTTTCACAACAGAAAAATATAAATTAAGTGCGCAATTTTTAGCTTGAACTTCCAGACCACAGTAGCCTTTTCTAAGCTAGAGTCCAAGCAAAAATAATAGACGATATCACGAGAAAATTGAACCTTAACCTTAATCAACAGGCTGCGATAAAAGCTCAAAAACTTAAATCGAAGCTTGTTAAGTGTTTTCAAGAAGAGCCTGGGTACACGGCTGATATATCTGTGATCACAAGGGAAAGCAACATAAGTCGACTTGTTTTGTGTGTGACTTATGCCGTTTTTCCTTGTGACCACAAATATATACATACCGGGGAATGAGAAGGCTGACGAATAAGCAAAGAAAGGCATGCCTCTGAACTCTGTAAGCTGACCACTCGGTCAACATTCTAAGGCACGAAGTAGGGAAAAAAGTCTACGAGAGATAAACAGAAGATAGCGTTCAATGAATACTTGTGCTTCAGCTAGGAAATTATGGCCTCGATTCAGCAAAAGACGAACCGATAGACTCATACAAAAAGACATGGAACCTTATTCAAGAAGGTTACGGTTACGAAAGAGCACTTAAAGATACAACCCACCCCTTTGCTATTGCCAAAGCTTAAGATATCAAATTCTTTAGAAGGCAGTACTTCCACGATATTGAAGAACTGTCAGACAAGTTCGGTAAATGACATCTGAAGCTACATTAAATCCTGAGAATGGTTTGTAGAGCTGTAGTAGACACCACTCTCTTTTGAGAGGAGTACGCCTTTCCCATTACCAATCCCTTATCTATTCCTAAGATTTCATGCTTCAGATGGTCAAATAGTCTTCACAATAAATTTGACTTGGACTTAATTCTCGACTGTCCAATAATGAGGAAGTGTACAGAGCCTTGAATTAGAAACTGAACCTCCAATGACAAGGCAATCTAAGACAGATCCTGTGGAATTTCAACTTTAAGGTAGCGCGGCTTCAGTTGGCGTCACATCCAAACTTGACAAGATAAGGGCCTTATGATGGGATCCTTAGAAAATTTATCAAATTGAAGAGTTTCCCTCCTCGCTTTGTATCGTCAAGCTCGATAATAGACTTGCTTTCAGACTAAGGCAGAAGGCATTTATCCTATAGATACCGACAAAAGGTCTGTCTGGCGAGCTTCGTAAATTTTCCGATAAACACCAAAAAACCACTGCCACCTAAAACATCTCTTGTGTCATGCATAAATTGATCTAGATTTGAAGAATTTAGTGATCTCCAGTAAGATCGAGTTCATGGAGGACCACTCTTTTGGGTGCGTGGTTGCCTATGACTAACGAAACAAACCCCCCTGTCCAAGGAATTTGTTTCCCCTTCAAGCTATGATGGAATATTCGGATAAAATATGCCGAGCAGTGTCGAAACAAAGTCTAAATATTTATGTTTATGCCCATTTAAGAGCTTCTCTTGGTACTTCCAGGTGTTGAGCTCCATTTTTAAATCGTTGATGTGTAGGCTTCGGAGGGAAATCGGGTTTGTAAATGTAGTTTTTTCGTCTCGTCTAGCGATCTCATTGCCAATCAAGTTTCCCACAATTCCATCTGACTCGGGAACAGCTAGCAACTAAAAGGTGATCTTACAACTCCGGACAAGCTGAGATTCAAAACAATAAAATGTCTATCAATTACACAAACTTCTGCCTGAAAGGCTCCAGCTAGGACCCACATGTAACTCGGAGAACGATATTAATACATTCCACTTATTTTTTTTTCTGTCGGGATATTGGAAGGAACATTACGTTGGAGCACTCAGGCACAAAACCAGGTCCATTATACTACCAGCAGGTACAACCCTTTTACTATCTTTTCATAGGTTATCGAAGAAAGTCGTGTAAGAGCTTAAGTGATAAGGAGCTTAGGTCACCAGCACTCATCACATCAGCCCCAAAGAACCGTCACCTGATATGAGCAAATGCAGGACAATCACATTTAAAGTGTTCCGCAGTGTCTTCGCACTCTTACGAAAAGCGTCAATGAAGCCTAACACGTGGAGATGTTTGGCAAAGGCATAGTGTCCCATAATAACACCAATAAGTTTGCAGTCTTTTCTGCTGAGTGGCAGCAAGAATCCAGCGGACTTCTTACAGACATTGTTCAGTCAGCCTTCATCCTACCAGTTTAGCTAGGACACACAGAAAGACCTTTAAATGCTTTGATTGAATCCCAGTCCCAAGATTCGAGACACAACAATAAATACTGAAAGTCTTAAAAACAAAATAATGGCTCACATCGAAAGCCTGCTCGACATGTACGAAGATGGGAGGCAGAGGTGTGTCTGTATATTTTCAGCAAAACAACTTGGCGGTTTTTGATAGTTTAAGTCGTATTTTACGACACTCCTTCGTAAGCTTACACATAGAGCCTCTATAGACTTTAGTTAATAGAAATGAGGAAATGAAACATCCTTTGGCTCATCAGAAGCCAACGAGCCAAGTTCAACGAGTAGGTATGAAGATCTCTCAAGATCTATGTGGTATCACAATAGGCCTATCACTGGTCTAAGTTTGCTGACAAGAGCTGGCAGCCAGTTCACCCTAACCTAACCTAATAGAAATCAGTTTACCCTCTTATTCTTTAGTTTTAAAGTTCTCTTTAGTGTCAGTCGCAAGTGGCATATCTTGCAGTACTTCAACAACGGAGATTCTGTTCAAAGGCTCAAGCATCTCCTGTCAAAAACTTTTGTCTAGAATTTGAGAACGAGGCGCTCTTTTGTTTTTCAATTTTAAGTTTGGTTAGAGCATTTCTAAAAATTCTGAGCCTTAGAGAGCTCTAAATAGGATTAAACCGAGCGAAAACAAAACATTTATGTTGTTCCGTTGTTGACAGGAACAACCTCAGATCCAGCCGTATGAACTTCTTGCCTTGAAAGCAACAAAAAAAATTCCAAATTTAAATAGAATCAGCAGCCCTTTTCAGTCTTAACAAACGAACCTTTGCTGTCATTTACCCAAAGGAGCTTCTTCAACTTCTTACACGTTTTGGTTTAACAAAATTGTCTAGACCTCATCAAAGGATGGCATCGTAGACTTTTTAATGAAACTACAAAACTTCAAATTCCTAAAGGACTTTGTTTCATCTTTCGTGTACAACAGGACTTAAAACAGAATTTGAAAACAGATACCTATACCATCGCGTGCAATTCTCCTAACGAAGGATTTCCATTGAGACTAAAACAAAACATTTGACATTAACTCGAGCGCGTGTGGCAAATAAAACCACATCTTGAAACCATCCTATGTTGACGTGGTCATAAATCATTCTCACACAAGGAATTCATTTCGTAGAACCAACTGAGGTTTTTGGGTTTTGCGTGAGTTGGCATAAAATTACAATCCAAACTCCGAATCCTTCCAACCGTCATCATCATCCAAACTAAAAGCGTTATTTCCTTGAACGTGATACAAAATGAAACATGTTTCATGCAATTAAAACCGGTAAAACTGCCAAAAAATTATATTTACGCTGGATTTACCCCGAGGAAATGCATGATTTACGCTCGAAAGCATAATTTTCTTAAGTTCTCACAGTGAAACCGCTCTATTTTCTACCCAAAAGCATGCGAATATACACACACACACAAACGTATAGTTGCTTTCATTAGCATCAAAGTTACATCGAATGTTTGCACAACTATGACGGCGGCGGGTTTATAGAATCCACAAGATACTAGGTGAGTATCTAATTATGCAAATTTTTCACTTAACCGATGAGAAAGATAACAAAAAACTATTTTTAATATGTACACAGCCCCTCTCCATGTGTGAGTGTGTGAAGATATATTAGAATTTCAAAATACCCAATGAAATTGTTTTAACCTTAACCGAATTTTTCTTTTTTCTTTTTGTTTATGGCTTGGATAGGGAAGTCGATAATAGAGCAAATGAGGGTATGGATTTGATGGATTTTTTGTATAATTAAGACGGAGATGGTACAGCAAGATTGTTGACACATGCCAAGAGTTGGGGGCGTATTGGGTGTAACACTTTAAATTTGAAAGACAGAAAAAGAGATTTTATTAGCAATAAAAGCGAGATGCCTTTCATCCCGAAAACTGTTTAAGCAAGCTCTGTTCTTAGCAAGATCAAGTGTCCCTCAAGGATGTGACTTGAGACCGATTCTATTCAACGAAATCACTAGAAAAGTGATACACTAAGCGTTGAAAACCCCCAATCTACTCCTAAAAACATAAAGATTTTCTAAAGTAATACTTTGGACCGCCCATATTGGCAGTATTTAGATCATTTGGGTCGTTGAAGAGGTGGTTTACCCGGTGGCGGGACATGTGCAGATTTAATGAACGATGGATTTTTCTTTTTTCGTTACAAGACAATGCCCAAACGCTGAACATGTCTAACTAGGATACATTGCTCTGCCAGGACCTACTTTTTTTGATCTCTTAGGATCAAGAGGGGGTAAAAAAACGACTCGTTGTGTTGCAAAATAATCAAGATGTTGTCATTTATGATGAGCTTTCAACAGAACATCGGTGTGATGTCACGTATCACGTATTTACCAAAGGATATAAGCGGTTTGATACGGTCAAGATTCTTCTTCGGGCTAGGACGTGATGACCATGGAAATGTTGACGAATGTTGCTTTTGACTTTTACTCCTTAGATTCGTGAAAAGATGATCAAGATGGGCTGATTGTCCGTACCATGTAATTTTCTTTTTTGAGTCTACGAAGACATCAATGACCAACCAAACCATCTGAACTTGTCATCAAAACTGATTCTGAGGCTCTATAAGACGACATTAAGACTATTCTATGCGTCGATCGTCTGGTGGAACAAGCTTTCACTTAAAAATATGTCTGCTATTTTCACAAGACTCGACAGACCGCTTTACCTCAATTGCATCGGGGCTTACCTAGCACGCCTGACTCTGAAATTGTTGAACGAATCTGCAGCTTTTGACACAACAAACACTGGAGTTTTATAGAACTTCGCAGATCTTCGACCTTTTATAGATCTTTGCATGCAAGAATCCAGAGAAGTCTGACTCAAAACACCGGGACAAGCATGTTCAAAGCTGCTGTCCCTGTACCGTCACAAAGAAAATCGAATTTCATTGTGAACCTCGATAGGAGCAACCTTAGAGCACTTATTGGATTCCTCAGCGGACACTGCCGTCTGAAAAAACACCAACACAGCATGATTCTTGTAACAGATTCAAGCTGTAGACTATGCCTTGAAAGTGAAGAGACCTCTCTACACATCTTAACGGAGTGCCCAGCTTTCTTTCAACTTAGAAAGAGAATTCTCGGCAATGAAGTCATCCCTACGGAACAACTCGCTGCCATTCACCCAGCGAAGTTCCTTAATTGCCTGATATCCTCTGGGGTGAAACAATTCATCTAAGAACACCAGGGAAGGCACAATAGGATTCGCTAGAAACCGCAGTGCCAAGGGCTGTGAACAACCCTCCCGATACCATAGTAATAATAATAATAGACCTTGAGCGAGGAATATTCTATGTACGACTCCAATCTAATGGATGTACCGTCGGGTGCGATGGCCCCAGAAGTAAAAGAACTATGTAACCCTACGGTTATATTTGCCTATGTCCAGTTTGAGTTCGGTACGAATTCTAGCAGGTATGTAGAGGCGGCAGAACCCAAGTAGCACTAGGATGTACCTTTTTGTTACCACGACTCGTATGACCTGGTTGATGATGTGTGTGATTGTTGAAAGGATGTGTGACAGTCGAAGACTGAACTTGCTAAACCTTTTTTGGATCCTAAGAGACTATCATAAATGAAATCTCTGATAAGTTTACAAGTCAAGGTTTAGAGGAGATCTTCGCCACCTCCAAGCCTTCATACGTTCGGTTTGTCTACATATCCATTAAGGGATTCCATTAACGATTAGGTTTCCATAATTCTCCAGGAAGCTAACTAACCAAACAAAATACTTCGCGACATCTTTAAGAAGTCTGAAGCATTTTTGCTGCCTCACTGCAGAAAAGACTACAAATACGTTGTTGACGTTTAATCGAGCCAATTTGGATTTGATCAACCATCTCAACGTGGTAGAATTAAGCGACACCACTGTCAATGACGTTTATAAAAAGTAGGACGACACTGTGGGTATCAGATGATAAATTTTTGGAGCTGATGTGTTATGTACCTACTGATAACCTAAACTTCTAATCATTGATCTTTTAATCATCTCCCTACTCGAAAACACAGTAAAAGGATTATTTAGTGTGGTGGCCAACAGAAGCCTTTTTAAACATCATACCGAACATGGAATGATTCAACGAGGAGCTCTTACAAGAACCAAAGACTATACCTTCTTTCTTGTTCTTCCATCCTTCAACCTAGGTCCAGGAAAATCCAACAAATATTCCGAATTGTTCTATTCCTGCGAAGAATATAACACGCACAACATGAATGGTTGTGAGAAGCTAGGCCTTGGCTCTCTATGAGCTGTCGTGCCAAATATATATATATACATACGCCGGATTGTTACAAGCTCAAGGCTGCTGCACTTTAAGGTCTATAAATCTCAAATTTAACTTTTGGTATTAAAGGCAGAATCGGATAGTTTGAGTACACTTCTCATTGTATTGCATTGGGCCCATAAAAGCAAAGGTACATCACTTCAAATCAATACGCCACAGTACCTCGTATAAGATGTTTGCTCAGTAGTTCGAAAGACCCTACCGGTGGTTCCCTCAGCTACCACCGAGATCCAAAAAGGACTGCCCCTCTCTTGTTTAAACTCAGTGAGCTGTCCCCAGTGCATTCGCAGCCAAAACGCGTTAAGCAGTAAACGAGAAGGAGAGGATCTTACATCGGCGAACTCGAGAGATCGTCACAGTAGACAGCAATGTACATCTTCGATGCAGTAAGGGACGTTATCTTCCTTGGCTCTGCTATCATTTTTGACAACATCTCACCAGAAATCAAACGAATAATAACACTAGCCAATCACTGTTGGGCTGCGAAGGCCATTGAATAGTACGACTCTATCCCAAACAACTAAGGAGACTCTCTATAAGGCTCTAATCAACGCTCCGGTAGGAAAATCCCTCCTTAGGCAATGAACACAACTAAAAGTGATCGTCAACCAATTTGAACTACGCAGCTGAAGACAGTGAGCTAGGAATCTCAATATGCCTCTCGCCACTTGCAGGTTGCTACTCAAAGGAAATGCAATCGGCATCATGGGTGGTTTCACATGCCTCATCACGAAGCAGATTTGACCTAAACTAGATCAGAAAAGCTTTTACTGTCTAATCAGATAGCAAAGGCTGCTTATTAGTACCATAGTGAGTGTCATGTGTCCCGATTTGACATCATTGGCAGGCACGCCAATAGGCTGGACCTCCTCTATAATGATTTTTGTAGAAGGAAGAAACGATCATCCACCTTCTCTGTACTTGTCTAAGTCTCTCAGCTCGAAGAAGAGCCTACTTAGGAACCAGATTCTTCCAGCACAGGCAGCCTTCAGCGGTTCATAGTAGGTTGGGTTCCAGTGATTGTCAGCTAATGACAGCACACTTAGACCAGTGATATGTCCATCGTCATGAGTAGTAGGCACCAGTTGGTTCTTCGGATAGTTTTCTTAAGGAAACTACAGATCCATGTGGTATTTCATAGGACCTTCTCTGGTTTAGACCATTGTATGCCGCTCTAACCTAACCTAGCCAAGGATAGGGATAAGTAGAGTGGCTTATTGGTTGAGGCCCAGCAGTATGTAAAGTCTATAAGGGCTGTAGGTCCGTTGTACTAAAATAAGCATAAACCCCTGAAACAGTTATTGACGCAGTAAATCAATGCGCTTACTAAATTTCATGTTATGTTCCTTAGAAGTGATCTCATTGCACCACTATCGCAGTAGATACCCCTTAAAGTTAAGATAACCACATAAAACAAAAAAAAGATAACAGTATTGCTCATGACTGACAAACACGAAAAGAGAGAGATAGAGAGGGAGAGAGAGGAGAATTGAGTATTTTTCTTTCGCAAACAACAACCTTCACCTTGTAAGCGTCACAAAAACCGATTTTACATCCAATTTAGCGTGGAAAATCAATTAATCCAATCAATGTCATGTGTTGGGGTTGTGTGCGGCGTAAGCACACCTAAGCCTTACATAAGCTTTCCGTATAAGATTGGATATGAATAGAAAATCAGTAGAATTAATCAACAAACTAATGAACTGGTCAAAGATACTTTTGAAAGTTCATTGATCCGAACGTCGACATCGATTGTCAATTTGTCTTAGCAGCGAATTCTCTTCGAACTGAGGCACGTAAAGCTGCGCTTAACAACAGCAGCGCGATATAAATCAAAGATACGTGGATACTTTGTCTCGTTTTTTGTTGTTTGCTCCTTGGAGAGTTTTATTTACTTGAGCCTTGGAAGAGGGAGGATGGGAGGATGAGAGGATGCTCAAAAGTGCACTATAGACGTTATGGATTTCCTGTAGAGACAAGAGACGACATCCATCTCGAATCACAACACAAACAGTGGATACCATATGCGACATATTGTAAGGTTGTGGTTCCAACTTGATAGGATGTAGCTACACATACATAGATCTACAGACGTATGTCAGTTTTTTTTTTTTTTGCGTTCAAAGGAAAGCAGTTTTGTCGCATCAATTTGCATATTCTAGAATTGGGGATAACAATTGGAACACAAGTTGGCAGAGGCCCAATGTTCTCGTTTTTCGGTTTTTCTGGTACGCGAGAGGTGACAGTGCTTAGCTAGACGTGTGGTTGTTGTTGTACTTTTCTTTTTTTTTTTAGTTAGAATTGGTTTTATTTTCTGGTTAAACAATGAAAACAAACAAATAAAACTTTGATTGGTTTGGTTTGGTTTCCGTTTTATCTTGGGGCATTTATATTTGTAAAAGAAAAAGAGGACAACACAAGTTGGTGGTGCGATTAAATGGAAGCATGGGTTAATGATTTTGTAAATAACTTTTGCAATTCCTTACGGAATGACCGCTTTGTACAAGATTGAGTGTTGAAACATAGGAAACGCAGGAATCTCTATAGACTTCGAGAGCACTTCAATTACCAATCCCTAAAGGCAAGACTGACACCAGCGGTGGGACTTTTCCGAAACTTTGGTACAGACTGCTGTTTCCGCTCTGTAGCATACTTTCCTAAAAAAAAAAGTCACGGTTAAGTGGTATCCCAAACGACATTTGGAAAAAGAAAAAGACGACACCAAGCTCAACAACAACAACATGACACCCAAACAACGCACAGGACATTTTCTGATGGTATACAGATACAGAATGTATCCTAGTTCCTCTTTGGAGATTGACGTCTTAGAAAGATGTTCATAGATTTGTAAACACTTTGCCTATCCTGAACTTGCTTTGTAGTCTACCAGCAATAGGTTCAGGAGGGTCCAGGACGAGGAGCTGGAATCGGCAACAGCCAGATTTCCTTTATTTACTTTTGCTGAGGCTACATTCCGGAGTTTCAATATCTCTCTGGATACGACCATCCATAACTATCGCATTAGATAATTTCTGATCCAAAAAAGGCCTTTGAGCTGGCTAGAGACAGTGATTGGTTGAGGCCTAAGTCCACCCCGGACTGCAGAGCCATCATAAGCTTTCTGTTTAGATTCTCGTTTGCGCCCTGTTTAAAAATATTTTTACCCAAGAGGTATACCCGAATTCGGTCGTTCCCGCACCATATTTAGGGAAGCGTCGAGTCTTTCAAACTCGTCAGCCTTGTAGTTTTATGAAATATCTCTGTGGCCTGGTACACAACATGGGTAAACGTTAAAATCGAGAACAACCTTTGATGTGAAGTGAAGTTATCAGTCTTGCAGAGTAAGCATAACTGCATAACTCCTCAAGAAAATAGACGTTTCGATACCTGGGAAGTATTTTCTCAGTCACTCGCCCTCTTCAGTTTTAAGTCCGTAGTAATCCATGAGAGTGGCGATCTCTTCAGATCTATGTGGTATCACAATAGACCTATCTCTGGTCTAAGTGGGCTGGTTATAGCTGGCAGCCACTTCAACCTAACCTAATACATGAGAATGGGTCTGAAACCAAGAGACGCCACAGTTTAACGACGGAAGTGCCAGTGAATTCGTCATACCTATCGAAAGTGAGACAGCCTCATAACTCATAATGTCAAGTCTCCTAGTCAGTGCATAACTTTTGAAGCTGTTGCTTAGCTCAGGTAGGACCACATTTATCATGAACTTCCTTTCTTTCTAAAACAAGAAGCAAAGAAACGTCGTATCTGTCAGCGATCTTAGTTATAGACCTGTGGCATTACTTTATGAAGCGATTCCAAGGCTTAAATCGCTGCTTGTCTATCTGTATATAGCGCGTTGATTGAAAGCTAAGGCAAGCCACGCCGAAGACTGCCTTTAAACCCACTGCAGTGATCCTGCAATCGTCTGATGATCTTTACATCACATGCACCGGAAAAGACTCTCGCTTTCGTATCATACATAGTTTCAGATCCATCTATGTACATCTCTATCGCAGATTCATTCAAGGCCCTCCTGGTGTTATATGAAAGTGAAGGCGATGACCCTAAAGTGGGCCATATTAACATCACCCAATTGTGAGGGTTCCTTAAGGCTGCCTTTAAATTGTTAACTCTCCATTTCCTAGTTTCTTCCTCAACGCGAATTATGCAAAAATTTCCTTAGAAAATGTTTACATTACGCCTGAGAGGTTTTTTTTACACTTGAATTCTCCTGTTCCCTCCGTACCTGCATTAAGTCGTTGGAAGTCCAATAGACAGAAAATCCTCTGCGATTCTACCAGAAAGCTCACGAGAGTCCAAATTAAATAACAACGTTAGGTAGATACCTAGATTTTGAGCTGCTTACTTACTTTTCAAAATTCAGAAATGTTCCCAGAATTACATAACCTAGTCCTCCTAACCCAACCAACGCACACAAAACTAATCACTAACAGGAATTCCCTTTTCAATTCCATAGCGAAGCATATCTTCAAAATCCTTGTTAGAGTATACAAAGCAAGTGCTCTGGGCACTCCACTTAACATAATATTTCATCTTTCAACAATTTTCCGTATGAAATGTGTAGTAGTTCTCGTCAAGATATCCGCGTACCGTCTCTAGATCCCAAACCTCCCCTTTCAAGTAGATACTTGTCACCCTTCAAACTTACGTCGTCTACCTTACATGTCTGCTGTCTGCTGAGTTGCAAAATGATAAACGTAAATGTATCTGACACTCGTCTTAGGTGCATCATTTATCTTTCATCATAGGAAAAGAAGACTTTCTCACGAAAAGTGCTTATCAATGAGTTTTAGGTTTTTTTATCGCCTTGCCGGGCGTTGTTTTCAACTTGAGGAATCGGTGTTTTGAAAAAGAAAAAGTTTCCAATAACACGAAACGTATACACACGCAAGGCGACAGCGATTAGAGGAACTATAGACACACGTAAACGCAGTTTTGGTAAAGCAATCATAATTTAATTAAAGGGAATCGGTTTTGGTGCCGTTAATGGTTCCATAAAACTCGCGTTATAAGATAATTTAGCCGATTAAGTGACGTAGTCAAGGTTTCCTGTTTGTGTATTGTTTTCTTTGGGACTTTGCGGAGCTGGGATGTTGATGGAGACTTCACAGACTTTGTAGAAACAATTGAAAGATTTCAAGTCGTATCCGTGTTTTCGAGTCCCAGTCTCATGGCATGCTTTTGCAGAAGACAAGGATATCTATTCCTTTTCTGAGGCGCGACCTGCGATCTAGAACTGGCCAAAGGACCTGTGACATACAATGTTCCAGCCGTGAGCATCGTCGAATCCCTACAACCAAGTTAGAGACGACAAACAAGACCGAACCTTCGTTACAAAGACCATGTGATCGTGGAAAGCAGAAGGTGTGGTCTGGAAAACTGAAATCAGCGCAGTTGGAGGTAATTCTCAATCTTGAACTGAGAGCCAAATGCAGGACTGCCAGAATTGAGTGTTCCACCTCGAGGCAAACTACTGCAAAGAACCAAAGTCGCTATTGGCTTTCTATTCAATTAACTCCAAAGTCCTCCAAGAGTTTCTGGACAAACTCAATGGGTATTCTAGCCAAGATCAGCAAAATTGACAAACTGCTGAACTCCCAGGAAGAGTTAAGAAAAGAGGAAGAAACCAACAGAATTCAACTCATCAAAACACTGTAATAGCTAAGGCAGATCGATGCACTCCTCAGAGCTCTCTAGATCCTCTTCAGATTTTTAAATTTCTAAAGGAAACTGGTAGCCTGGTGGGCTACTTTTGCCTAAGCAAAGTTGCCACGCACTAAAATTTGCACATTTTCATACGTTTTCATCTAAACACTGAGCTGGGGATCAACTGCTCCAACGGAAGCTGGAATTATTGTTGAAAATGTATTCAAAATCACTAACGTGGTTACAATGAGCTCCAGCTATGATTTCACTTATGCTACGAGTTGTTATGAATTCAATTCAGTAATCACCCAAAGTACATAACTTTTTTTTGGGTCTTGACGAGCGATCTCACTGGTTCTCTCTTAATGATCCAATTGCATGAAGTATCACTTGTTAATTCAATTTGAGGGGCGGATGACATATGTACCTACATATATACTACTCCGACGAGTATCGCTTTTTGGTCTGCCTCAAGGTTCCATAAATCATGTCCAAACAAATGCCCAAGAGTATTGACACCAGTGTTCGTTCAGATTTAACTGCATATCGTGCCCTTTTCAGTGTTAAGTTCAAACCTAATACCGGTGCAGACAATTCCCAGAAAGAAACCCAAAATTACAGTCAAAGCCATACGCATGATGATGGTCATCCTCATCCTCATCATCATCATCATCATCATCATCGTCAACTCGTCATCATCTTCAACGAAACAAGAACAAGAACCAAACAAAATTCGAAAAACGGAGTATAATTGTACGATTCACCTGTCATTGCGTGTAGAACCACTATTTATCACTTGTTCTCTTGCCACATGATCTTCGTTTGTAAGGCCAACATGAGCAGGCCAGTGAATTTGTGAGAATAAAAAACCACATAATGTGTTACGAGACTTGTTTGTGGATAAATATAATTTCGTCCATGTGGACTGTGTTCTGTTCCTCTATTTATTTGGGGTTCTCCTCCACTTACCTTTTTTGTAAACGTTTTAGCTGTCCGTGGAGAAATGGTAATAATACAGACCGCTTGGGATGGGATTGTTGGGAATTCTTGTCTTCCAATGCAAATAAATCCGGGAAGCAACGAAAGATATGACAGCAGGAGAAGGGTTTTTCTTCTTTTTTTTATGTCGCTGGAGTTTCCTTGTAACAATAGAACACTCCTCAGCTCACTATCTTATCACACATCAAGCTTTATTGCTCTTTCCTTTTCTTCTCATTTCTCTTTCATTTAATTTTCATTTTTTTGTTTGAAGAACACTTTTTTTTTTTTGATTAATTTTCGCGCAAATATCCGTCAACCGTCACACGCACACACCGCGAGAGGGGAGCCAAGAATAGAGCAAGTGGTTGCGAAAGAGACAAAACGAAAAAAAAAAAAAAACTTTTCACAGACGAACGAACGACAACGAAGGTGGAGATTGGAGAAAACCCTTTTTTTAAAACTTTTTTCCACTTGCACACGTCTTTTACACGTCACACACGGTAACCGAAGGGGTTTTCGTGTAAAATTGGATTTTCCTTTGTTCCAGCCGAGGTTCCCTGGGATTTATTTGGCAATTTTTATTCAGGATTTTTCCCACTGTTACACGAAGTTACAGTTTACACAGCTGGACCGAGAGAGAAAGAGAGAGAGAGAAAAAATGCGAAAAATAATTGAATTAAGCCGCGACCGTTCGACACTTGCTTCGATCCACATCACAAAGTTGACTTGCTACCAATTCGTTTGGATTTTTCTTGGTAGGCTGCCCGCCGCTACTGCTGCTCAGCACGACAGTTGAAGGGGAGAAAATCCAATAAACAAAAAAAATCCAAATGGGATTTTATATCGGGATGGTTGGCAGCTCTGGAATTGATGTTCGTTGAGTTTGCCCAGTGGTTGCTGGTGGTTGTGATATGGGATGACACCTGTGTTAGTGGCATCTGTTGGTGCTGTTCGTAGCTAAACAAATGAATTGCGTACAACTTCAGAGTGGTTGAGGCAGTTAAATTTAAATTGGCTTACAAATTTGAAATTGTGGAAGTCATGTTCAGATGTCAGAAATGCTTCCCTTGCACAATTTGGTACACGAGATCAATGGTTTTGTTGGGGAAAATGTCATGTTGTGCTTGTCATTTGCCTTGTTTTGACCAAAGACACATAACCCTGTCAAAATAATAGGTACGATTGAGTTAAAGTTGCAGCCAGCATCCACCAGCACACTTAGACCAAAAGAGGTCCATTGTGATACCAAGATCTTGGGGTTAATTCTTCAAAATTACTCGTCGAACCTCAAATGAAGACAATCGCAGAGAGTATTGAAGAAGAATGTTTTCAGATTGAGTTTCCTTTGTGCATATGAGGTCTCTGCAACTCCTACAAAAGAAAATAAGAGGTCAAGCCCTGTTTACGTATACGTCTAAAAGGTAGTGTCCAGTGTTGACACTCCGCAGCGTGCCCCTGAAAAAGAATCTTTTTATAGAAGTCCAACCAAGCTTTGTGGATATTATAGTGCTTGTGAGCAATAAATTAAAAAATCTTTGCCTTCAGATTTGACAGTGCGTTCGCATTTGATATCATTGACAGCGCCTTCGATGCCGAGAAAAGCCAGCTTAGTGTTCCTCCCTGTAGCACAGAGATATGAATTTGTTCCAGACAGCTGACATATCTGACTTTTGTTGGAATTTTGCTGGTTTTTTCCACCTGGATTGGCAGACTTAGGTATAAAGTTTGAAGCTATTTAGTGCCCATAGAAGTTTGTCTCTGATGATCAGGCTAATGAAGCTGCTAATCGTGAAAGGCTTGTAGTGTTCTGCTCCTCGCGCTATAAGGGAAGAGCTACCGTGGAAATGAGTTTAAGTAGCTACTTCACAAGAGGATAGTCCATGAGCCAACTAATTTTTTTCAAAAAGCTGGAACTCTTTTTACAGGTGGAGAGAATTTTACGCAACTTAGACCCTTCGGAGTATTCTTTAGAGCCTCCTGGAGTTTTGTCTGGCCTTAAAAGAAATCTCAAACTGATGCATGCAATCCAAGCCCTCTTTCAACTGAATTTTGGTTGCAAAAAAGTGTGTGGAAGCAAAAGGAAATGACAACAAATCCCAATGCTGGAAAGTCTTACGGCGCGTAGTTTCCATGGTTTTACATTCAAGATCATTTCCTATGAATATTCATTACAAAAGTGTTGCGGCTATTGTCCTACATTTCGAAACACATGTGTTCACATCCTGATATTGTCGCAATGAATTTGCAAAATCTGAGTGTTTCAATACTCTGGGTCTATCTAGGCCTCAACCAACAAGCTCAATCGTTAACAAGCTGCTTCGTTGAGATCCTTTTCCACTTCCAAACACCACCTAAGTTGCAGTCCTTCTTGAATAGAGGAGGAGATGCAACGATGAACTGCAAGAACTTTCAGTGGCATCAACCTAGTCAGAAGAGCCCAAATACAACGACTGGAGGGTCTTCGAAACCACCCCGTATGGACGGCGGAGTAAACAAACACTGCGTCTCAGGTGGCACGCGGAAAAAGCAACTGATCCCAACCAACTTGGTGTGAAAAACTAGAGGCATCTAGCTGAAGATTGAGCTGGCTATTGGTTGAGGCATAGGTCCACCCACACTGTGGTAAGCAAATCAATTCCAAGTGGACAGCAACCAGTATCTTGGAGGTAAAGAAAGCACAATTGATGTGTAGTCACAGTAACAGCACCGGCCATCGACAGTCATCTAACCATATCATAACTTAAATACAAACAAGTAAAACCAATGTGGTTCCTAAAAGGTTGCCTGTAAAAAACGAGCTAATAATCCATAGCTTGAGCCTCTTAAACCCTCTGACGTTGTTCCTAAGACAAATTCACTTCACATCATCATCAAATATCCACCCATAGTTTCAATAAGTAACTACGTCACATAGAATCTTTTTCAAACACAATCTGTGTACCTGGTCTACCTGCTTTCACCCAAAGCATCCCAATCGATGTCCTTTGTGCATAATGTGTGCAGAAACTGTTCAACTCACAATTATAATTCACATCCGACTCAAGCAGGAATTTCTGCAAAAACTGGAATTTAAAGAGTTTCGAATTAGTCTACATCCGTAGCTCACTGTACATACTCAGGTAGTATTCTGTCATGCAGAATATTACCTGAAGATAATTGACTTGAAACTGGACTATATTAAACTCAAAGGCCGAGGTTAAACTTATAAACAAATACTATCCGATGTACATAGAAATATTTGTTTTCCTTTAATATCGGCCTAAACCTACCACGACTGCGCGTTGACATGTGATGGCCGTTTGACGGATGGGATGGCAATAAATGCTGTCCCAAATAAAAATTTCCATAAATTAACTTTTTAAATATAAAAAAAATAGGACTGTAGGACTAGGACTATGCTCTGTAAAAGAGGGTTAAGGGAGAAAGATTGTATCTTAGTTTGAGATTGATCAACCAATCCTCACACAATCTACGACTAAGTGCGACCGACCGTTGCAGAGGCGATAGCGACATAACGTGGAAAAGGACACGCCACACTTCCTCTACGACAGTTCCAACCCCTAGCAGAATCAGAAAAATTACCCTAGACGCATATTTCTTTACCGATCCGGACAAACTGTCTACTATGCCCCGGAAGGCCGTTCCAAAATTCATACTGGATTCAGGGTGGTTAAGCGAGATGACCAATAGATAACAAACTATGCATATAGGATCTCACAAGGGGGAACACAATGGATCCATGAAGAATCGAGGAAAACGCCTTTCATAAGGCCGCCACCCCGCCAACCTAACCTAACCTAACCTCAGTTTGAAGGATGTGACCAAGCATCTTGGTCTAGCAAACCGGAAGCAGTGGTGTCAGACCATCCCGAAATCATTAGTTTAAGTTGCTCTTCACGCGCTTCAGAGTTGTGTGATCCAAGGAAAGAAGATGAGCTATGCGGCTATCGTCCTGGTAGAAGCAATACCGACCAGTTGTTAACTCTCAGAATGGTGTGTGAGAGGGGCCGAGAGTATGCCAAACATGTCTACAGCTTCTTTGTGAATTTAGAGAAGACATACGATCAGGAGTCTTGAGCCAAACACTGGCATTTTATGCAAGGGATTGATGGAATTTATGGTTCCCTTTCAAGGGCAACTCAGTTTATATATAAGAACTGCAGAAGCTATGTTCGGGTGCACGACGCTTAACCTTTTGTTTTATTGTGAGCGTTGGACTCCGCTAGATATTACGGCGCAGCTGTGACGAAAAATATCTCATACTCGGCGACTTAAGATCCACGGTCTTCCGAGACTGAATTCCATTGGAAGGTTTGTAGCAGTCTGCGATGATGCTAGAATGAAGGTAAACGTGAATAAATCGGAAGATAGAACTACAAGAAGGGCGATCGCCATGTCTTGCAACAGCTCTCGAGGCATATCCTTGCTAAATGTCGCATATAAGCTCCTATCGAACGTGTTGTGCAAAGTCAGCATACTAATCGGTGTGCCCACCAGATCGGCGATAGACCAAGTCTTCACTCTAAGGCAAATCTTGGAGAAGACTAACGAATTTCAAGGTGAGACTTTCCACCTTTTATCGACTTCAAGGCTGATTTTGATTGCTTTCGTCGCCTTGGTCTCTGCAGGACGATCACTGAACTGCATATTCTGATAAAACTGATCAAACTGTTCCGCGTGATGTTGGAAAATCCGCAGTGCAATGTCCAATTTAGAAACCGCTCTTCTGATTTCTAACAAACATGCACCGGATCTCGGCAAGAAACTGTGCTGTCGTGTGATTTCTTCAAAATCGGGCTGGAACAGCACGTAAGGCACTTTCTTCAACAAATCTGTCGAGCTGATGGGATATGTAGACGACATCGACATCCTCGATCGCTCCTAGCGTGCCGTCATAAAAACATTTACGACAATGAAGGTACAAGCCTTGAAGTAAAGATTGAACGATGTACCTACATAGTGGCAACAAACAAAGAAGCATCTGTCCATCATCTTGGACAAAACGTCATTGTAGACAAGAGTAACTTCGAAGTAGTTAAGGAGTTTACCTACCTCGGAGTAAACACCAGTTCTATGAATGTAGGGTATCAGTGGAGATTCGACGAACACTTACCCTTGGAAGCTGTTGTTACTTCGGTTTGGCGACACAAATGGGATCGTAACATGCTCTGGAAAGCAGTGATCCTATTAGCTCTGCAATATGGTGCCGAATGCTAGATGATCAGCAGAAAAACAGAGCAGATAATGAATACGTTCGAGGGAGTGAAGAAGATACAACCGTGAACTCTATGAGCTGTAACAAGGTGTGTATATAGTCCAATAAACCAAAATACATGGGGCACATCAAGATCCAGGAAAGAGGACCTTCGAATCATAGTCTCCAAAGCCTTGTTCGAGACAACAAGAAAAACCGAACCTCCATCTTAAGGACCAAGCTATCGCGTATGCCAAAGCACTTCGTCTAGGGAAACTGCCAACTGGTTGCTGTTACGTATGAACTTAGACTTACCCAAAGCTGCCGACACATCATATAACAAAAACACTCTCCATTAGTTCTTCTTAGAACGTCATAATTTATTTACAAAATTTTACATAAATAAAATTGTTCGTGTATAAATAACCGTTAAATATTAAAATCTAACACACAAATGTTTCTAAACTTAACAACAGTTTTACAATTTACAGGAAAGTCAAGATTTATTCTACCTAATTCACAGAGTGGACCGCCCGCCCACCCGTTCCCCCCCAAAATATTGGTATTTACAACCCAAGTGTCAAATTTTCCTAACGCTGTTCATTTTTGTTTACTCCAGTTCGACATCCATAAGTTCCTCGGTGATTTCTCCTTTAGTCTTCCGTACCTTTGGAGCAATTCGAGGACTTATAATGCTCATCACATCAACTGTCGCCCCTGTAGTGTCGTAATCCACTACGATCGGCTTTCTCTCGGTTGTAGCCATTTTGTAGAGTTGCTGTAGTTGCTTTAAGGATGATTCCGGAATCATTGAAACCGTTCTTATGTAACCGTTTTGTGTTGTTTCATTTTCTTTAGTTTGTTGATGTTTTTGATTCGAGGTGGACTTTCTCCTCTTGGCACGCATATCATTGGACCAGTTCTGGAGCCAATTTGCACCGGTAGTCGTTTCTTCTTCAACAGGTGGTCGACTTTTTTTGTACTCATTTTGGTTCACTTGACGTTTGCTACTACTTGAGTCGGACATACCAATGGGACGGGTGTCCTTTTGGGGACCCAATTCGACGACAACTTGAAAGTCAGCATGTTCTCCCAATCGAAAACCGAATCCAAGACGAGAATCCGTGCCTGTGAAGGGGAGTACACAGTTAGTAGTTACACATGATTCAAATACTAGAACACTCACCTTTTCTGATTGGAGGAATATTTGAGTAGACCAGGGACAAAATGGACGGTAGTTCCTGTGGGACGATCAACGCTTGAGTAACTAAAAGAGAAGTAAACGAAGAGTTTTTGTGAATTAAAAAGATGTGTTGGGGAAATTTTAAATTTAAAGAGACCATTGTCGCCGTTAACAAGGATTTTGATGGCTTCCATGCTCTAGGACTCTAGGTTATGAAGCCTTTCCAGAATAAGCCCAGCACAGACATTTTTCATAACAGATACCAAACCCCAACCTGGCTAGCTTCAAAAAGTGGGAACAAACTATGTGCCAAGACAAAGTACAGCCTTTGACTTACAACATCCGCTTAACATCAAGCCGCCACCCCTCTAACTTAACCTAACCTATGACGTCGATAAGTTTCTAAAGAAATTTTGAAGATGAAGATTGAAAGTTGAGAAGTAGTTCTTCAATCAAGCGTTCCTTGGTTTGTATAGACAGATGTAGAATGCCATGGACTGCTCTGTGACAAACGCCGAAAGAGTGACTTGAAATGAAGCTCTTTTTTTTTTTTTAATAAAAATGCGTAACGAAAAGTGAAACACTCATTAAATGCAGTGGGCAGAAGGTATGGTGGTTGGAATAAGAATGCTTGACAACTCATTGCGTCAGTCAGTCTAATTACTCAGTACGACCCGGAGCCTTGGTGTCCATTTACACTCTAGATAGCCTAGTCATCGCAAACATCTAAAACGCATTTGAGCTCGTATAGTTCGTCCTGGAATCTACATACATCTCCAAACCCCGTTGAACCAAACGGGACCGAAGATCTTACGTATGTAGAACCATTTTCTCGGGTCGTCTTAGGATATTTACGATAAAGTTCATGCTTCAGCGCCATAGAGTAGGACTGCGATGAAAAGTTGATTGGGATAGGGCCTTACTGGAGCTCAAAGAAGCGATTGGCGAGAGTTCTTCATCGCCAGATACCAGGAGTGATAGCAGAACTAAAGTAGACAAAGTCCTTTGCTACGTCAAAGTTATAGCTTTCTTCAATGAGATTCTGTCCTATTAGTCGGTGTTGAGTGTCCTTTCTTGTTGACATCAAATAGTTGGTTTTGTTTCCTTTCACCTTCTTCGCTGGCGTGTTTTGTACCTCTTCTACCTCAGTACTCGCGAACGCGCCGGTTAGAGCTCGATGAACTATCCCACAATGTCAGTATCGTCATTGTATGCAAGTCCGTAGGCTTTTGACAGACTGTGTATGTGCTGCTTGCTTGTGAGTCATATGACAGCGCATCACCTTGTCTAAATCCTTGTTTTCATCTCGGTGAAGTCGTTACCAAGCTTGATATAGATGAGAGCATGAAAGCATGGGCAAGTTTGATAGGAAGGTATTGCTCCGTGTAAAGGTTGTCATACGCTGCTTCAAAATCGATAAAGAGATAGTAGGTACCGATTTGGACTCCATAGGTATGGAAATTCAATCGATTGTGGACTTTCCTGAGCTAGAACTGTACAGATAGGGACCAATCCGGTTGTCGACAAAAGGTTTCAGGTCGATAAGATGTTGTCCAAGATACTGACTAGACTGTAGTTAGCGCAGTAGACGTCATCTCCTTTCTCTTGGATCAAGCAAACGGGATTCCCATTTAAAGTGCAAAAATCTTCGGAGCTCCATCTTAAGAAAAACTTGAACCACCCTGTATAAAATAAAAGCGGACTCATCATCACAAATTGCCCAAATTAGGGTTCAAAATAAAGTTCGCATTATTAAACACCTGATCTTATGGCCTAAAGCTAACGACTCTAACGTGTATACTTGTGTTGAATTACTTAATGGCTTTGTTCTTAATAGGTCTGCTAATCTAATTTAATTAATTACATACATGTACGTATGATAAAGACGTTATAAAAAAGTATCTTATGACATAACATCGACCCAATTGCAAGCTACAACATTGGTATTCGTATTCATTGCTCTGAAAGGTATGGCTAATGTGTGGCCACAGAAGGTGAATGAGTTTAAATGTTTTGCGGTCCACACAGTTTAAACAAAAGTGTTTTTTTTCATTTATAAAAGTGAAGGTTTGTGTAATTGTGATTTGACCTTTGTACATGTGGTTGCTGCTGTGGTTTTAAGATGAAGGTATGACTTCCACTGCAACTAGTTTAGTTGTTAATTGTAAGGCATTCGTAAATAGATCAAGTAAATAGATTAACGTCGGCATGTCCCTTTGTCGTTCTTCTGTGTTTCTTATTGGGCTTCCCAACTATGCAAAGCCTCTGCTTGACATAATAAAGGTTTCCATCGCCTTTCATTCCAGACGCTGCTTCCAAACGTTCTTGCATTCTGGATCACTTGATCTTTGTCACAGACATTTGGTCTTCCTTGTCGCGTTGAAGCAAAGATCCTCTTGGCTGGAGAATTGTTGTGCATTTTGGACAACATCTACATCGTGATACAGCTCATTGACTTCGCAAATCTTCTCCTCCATTTATACTCCTCATACTAGGGACCTAGCACTCGACCAAGGACATTTTTTTTTGGAAGGAGTTCAATTGCTTTTATTTATAACTAATCATCTAGTTCTCGAGGTCATATATAGGACTTGTTAGATCAGCGTTCTCTAGAGCATCAATTTTATCAATCGTGTTAGGAGTTGCGAACTCTATTGGTTCAAACCAAAGAGCTGTTTCTAGAGCTGTTCTTCATTTAATCACCACAAGACTGTCATGTGTGGAGTTGATGTCTACTTCGAGGTAGGTGAGCTCCCTAACATTCTGACATTCTGCTGGATGCTGCTTCGTAACTGGCTTTTGTCCTCATTCACTTCAAGGCTGGGAGCATGCAATCATGTCGATATTGTCTGGGCATCCCAGCAGCTGGATGGATTTGTGAAAGATAGTGCATTCCATATTTCCCCTGTCCTGCGCACTATCTTCTCCACCAAAAGATTGAAGATGAATAAAATCAAAGCTTGTGAAGTGCTGCCGTGAAGAGCTCAAGGTTCTTGGAACACAGCACAAGCTCTGTTGGGTCCCTGAACATAAGGGCATACCAGGGAACGAGAATGCTGACGAATTGGCTAGATGAGGTTCTGTATTAAGTCCAAAAAAACCCGACTCTTCGAGGAATATCCCACCTTGCTTATTTAAGCTCCAAGCAGGGAGCCTCTAACTACAAATGGTCCTATCTAGACGCTTGCGTAATCACAAGGAAGTTATAGCCTTTATTTGATAAAGCTTGGACTGACAGATTTATGCAAAAAGATAGAAAATCCCTTTCTACCCTTATAGGTGTGATTACAGGGGGTAACACAATGCGGTACCACACAAGCTCCGTGGTACAGAAGAAGACCTGTGTAGAGGTTGCGACGACGAAGAAGTTCATGAGGATACAACCAACTTCTTCTGTCACTCCTGCGCCTTTACCACCTAAGACATAAATTCTTCGGACGCCACTTCTTCTGGGATCTCGAGAAACTATTCAACAGACCGGTAACGACTTGAACAACTTCATCAAATCTACAGGATGGCTTGTATCAGGTAAGGGTAAGATTTTCCCCTATGGATATCACAATGTATCTATAGAGACCCGAGTGTGGTGCAAAGGCAGCTTCTCTTCACCAGCCTTCGTACTGAACCTAACCTATGGTCGATCTGCCAGACCAGAAGCCCCTCTTGTTCTGTAAAAAGGCTTGAGACGTTCACACAATACGCGAATATGGGTCGGTAGTTCTTACGAAAAAGGAATATATAGAGCTGATAGTCCATATTTCGGGCATGTTTTGTCGACTCCTACCTTCCAGGTCCTACCAGAACAACATTTCCGTATGTGGAAAGCTCCGTTGAGTTATCTCTTTCCCTCTTGATGCCGATTAAGATGCTTCTGGAAATGCTCCCTAAGCACATTCCAGATTCCCTGCGTTTGGATTATTAGATTTGTTTCGAAGAGTCTGCATTCCTGGATTGAAGCCAACTCCCACTTGCGAATATCGTCGCGCTCGCGGGACTCTTTGACTCCCCTGAACTGGAAAACCGCGTGACTCCCTCTTTTCTATCCTGGATTCCTTTGCTTCCCTTCTCCTGTCGCGATACGCATCTTTAGCTTAAAAACTTTTTGTGCGCATCTTCTTTTTTTCCGCTCAACACAATCTTCATCGTTCCACTGGCTTTCTTTCGTTGGTTGTTGGTAGCCCGAAGTGATTTTGGCCACTAGTTGTTGGTATTTGTGGTTGGTAAATGTTGTATGGAGAGTTTTTTTTTTCTCAAATGCTCCTTGTAACCTGTCTCGACCTCTTACTCGTATGGCATGGGGTTGTAACAGCGAAAGTACCAAGGATTGCTTGGAAATGAAATTGCCTACGAACATCCCACGAGAAATGTTACAACAGTTCCTGATTGGATTCATCGAAACTAGGGCCTATCCTATCTCTTCAGACCCATTTTGTTATTGTCCAAGTCACATACCACCCTGAATCCATAACCGACTTACAGCGCTAAGCCATTGACCTAAATCTGTTTCTTCCCAAAAAAAACCACAAAGATATTCGTTTGCTTTCTTTATCCATTCGGTGTGGTATTTATGACGCCATGACTCACGCTAAAAGCCTCTTCCACGGCTCACATCTTTCATAATAACTTAAGCTGACTCAAAAAAATAAAAACAAATTTGGCGAAGAATTCCCATCAACTTCGAAGAGATTGAAGATTGAAACGGGTTACATAATACCCTGCGGGTGCTCAGAATGTTAATAGCATTAAGCTCGGCTTCTACCGATCGGACATAAAGACTGTAAAAACCTGATTTATACGCGTATGAATCCAAAGATGCAAAGCAATAACGCACGTTGATGCAACTGTGATCCAGTATCCAGTGAGAGTCATCTGAAAGAAACTTGAGGGTTGGGCTAGGCTCTATCTTGGTTGGATTTGAGTTACATTTACACATAACTGTTTGTTTTGTTCCGCTTGTCATTTAGCGCTCTTATACGAGTTATGTATGTGCGTGCCTTGCCCATGTGCTTTTTTGTTATTTAAGATTAAACGCTAATATTTTTTTGCATGTGTGCCCAGATTTACTTTCTATTTGGATGACGAGGGCATTAACATGTCTGTGATGTGCTTCGAAACTAACTGTTGTTACAACATTTTGTTTACAACTGGTACACGATTTAAGTCAGACTATGTAATTATTGGATGAAAGCAAAAGTCAATGAAAACAAAACAAAAAAATGTCTGCCCATCATCTATCATCCAACTAGCGCCAGTCTTACGTCATTAACTTGTGAGCTATCGATCGCGGATGTTAAAAAGGCGTTGCTGTCTTGTTTGGTTCATGGACCAAACTTACAAGTTTCCAACTTCAAATGATTTGTCTGTCATTATGGGCTATTTGGACATATAAATTCCTCACGATGTCAAAACGAGAGTCTGTCAGTTAAGGGTTATGTGACGTTTTCACGAGACCAAAATTCAACAGTTTCCAATAACACACGTGAAGGTGTTTTCTCTAGATTTATCTCACTTGTTTTGACAGCTAAAGAGGAGAGAAAAGGAAACAAAACAAATGTCACATTTTCGTCAGCTTGACAGTTAAATTTAGAGGTTTTGACAAAGTTCGCTTTGATTTAGCCCATTTCCGATCCGATTAAGTCGTAATAAAATAATGTTTAACTATTTCATTGGGCTTAAGTGAGAACGTACCATTAGTCTTTACCATTCAGCTTGCTTAATTCAAAAATGTGCATCCTGAAAGGAGTAAATTGGTGAGAAGACTTCAGCGACACTTCGCATTGACTTAGCCATTAGAAAACAAATGTTTTTAAAATCATAAATCGCATAGGTTCGTGTTTTGAAAAACTCGAGATGTTTCCGGAAATGGACAAACGATTCGAAGAGTCCAGTTGGACTACAGACTTAAACAAGTATCACGGCTGGGAACAGATCTACATGCCTATCAGAGTGACAGATCCTGTGAATTCTTCTCTCACGACCTTACTTCTAAAGTCGAAAAACGTTACACAATTGGGGCGTTTGTCGACAAAGATGTTATAACCTCGCTAGAAGGGATGGTGTCGATGTAACCGTAGTCAGAAAGTAAATGGGGCGATAACGTTACAGTTTAGGTTGAAGGAGGCTGTCGCCAAGGTGCAGTCCTATCACATGCATAATTTGAGGGTTACACATCCAAGCGTATGCTGACTATGTTTGCACATTGGTATCGGGAATATCTTTGGGAGTGGTTCGCAGTAAAATGCAAACTACCTTGGATAGGATCGATGACAGATGCAAGAGAGAAAATGACTCTAGCCTGATGGCCTGGTGGTAACTAGCCACTGTGGATAAATATCGAGGTGTAATCTTGGATGGTAAATTGGCGAGGGAAACACTACTCAAGCTCCCCAAAACCTTTTGGAAGTGTCGACTAGCTTTTGACAAAACCTCGGGTGCTCTGGCGGTACACAGCAATCATCACACTAATTTTCACATATGCATCTGTAGTATGGTGGCAAAGGACGACAGTCATCGGATTGCAAAAAAAAACTCTCTTTGAGTGACCGGAGTCTTTCCCATCACTCCTGACGATGCTCTGAATGCTTTGTTTAATTTGCTACCGCTCTGGACTGAACCGTTCAGAAGGAGGCAATGAAAGTGATCTATCGTAGGAGAGTCTGGTACGAAGGACATGACTTTCGGCATGGAGTCTTTTCTTCATAATGCCTATCGACAGTGTGAGCGCTGTCGTCGTGTTTGGTAGACCCTGATAGGTTCAATTGAAGGAATCCAGATGATCTTCTTTAAGTTTTTTACTTAAGTCTTCCACAAACACACCTCTAAAGCCGCACATGATACAGGACCTGATTGATATTTGGATGACGAAACCAACTACTTTAAGGTTTCTGACAGTCTGTGCCATACTCGGAGTAGCTGACTCGAAGTGAAATGTTGTGGTACAAGTATCAGCATCTTCTGTGGCATCCAGACTGGACTGAGGCAAATCACTCGAAGATAACTAAATACGGTTCTGGGTTTCACAGGCAATGAAATCTCGGACGCTTAAGCAAACGAGGGCTCGACCATTACCACTGTAAGTCCGGAACCAGAATTGGCATTAACTCAGGAAAATGTATGCAGATTGACTCTCACATGGTCTTACTTCATAAAAAGAGATGGTTGAGCGTAACTGACTTAGGAACCACCAAGCGTTTTGTGATACGACGGAATGCTTCCTTTATAAATGTTTCTGTTTGGAGGATGAGGAATTCGAATCTATGACTTTCTTTGCAGCTTTACTGTCACTGAAGATAGCTTTCCTTGGTTTGGGTGTAGTATTACATCTAATGGTTCATCTCCGCTTGGAAGACGCTGGAAAAATTTAGAAGTCAGTACAATTTAGTGCTTCTCACAAGATTCACACATCTACCCCGTGAAGATCGCTGAATATGAGTCTTTTAAAACTTCCTTATACCTATGAAGAAACTAGACCACAGGGCACTCATAATGCAAACGTCAACTGATTGCTAAACTCTGCTCAAAGTGGGTCACCCAACCAGACGCCCACAAGAGAGAATAGGACAAACCAGAGCAGTGTTAAAAGCAGGCGTTGTAAGCTGGAATCTAACTTGCGTCTGCCAAGGACTATCAATCGTTTGCTGCGAGTTTTCTAACAAGATCATTATTCTAGAATCCAAAGAACTTTCCAATTGTATCCGTTTAATAACTCCTTAAGTTCTTCGCTCCTAATATCTCGACAGATTCCCAAGAAATACACAATACTCTCCCTGTGTGCTAGGTTACAGATTGAACACAGAACTGGAAGATCCTTCCTCTCATGTAGCACGGAAAACTAAGGCCATACATGGTTTGTAGAAAAGTTTTTGTCGTTTAAAGGGTATGCTTTCTGCTAGTGAAAATATATGTATGTGCCTCTGCATAGCAAAGAGACCCGCAATGACACTTCAAAAAACGAAGCAACAAATTTCGGAATGATTTTGCAATTTTATTACACACGCGGTCACGACGCGACGACGTCTTACTAACTCTCTTTGACACGCTAATTGATAATTCAATATCAACTATCGAAATTAATATGCAACAATCTACACAAACTACCGAACTCAAGGTAATGAGTGGTAGCTATGATTCCGAGATACGAAGTTGGTGGATTTATCGACCAAGGACTGATTTTTAAAAATGCCAACAACTTCTATTCAACTGAAGTAAACAGATAGTTGGGCAATAGAAGACTCTCATAACGTGGAGCTAATGGAGGTGTGTCTTTGCTGCCCAAGAATGGTGCCGTAAAAATGCTTTTTTGGGGGATTTTCTGAATTTGCATGTTCAGCTGTCCAAAGCATAAACCACTTGAACAAATGCGACAAAGATCTCTAGAAATCTCTGCCTCTTAAAGTTGACCGGGAATTAGGAAAGAAAAATGCTTATGATAGACTACATCGGTAGTAGACCTTTTTAGAAACCTACTTTCTTGGCTTGAAAAAATGAAAAGACTGATTGTGCCCTCGACAGAATGCTCTGTTTCAACAAATCGACTCTTTCGTTCTAAACCGAGCACAATCACCACCGATAAAGGATTCATTCTAATCGACTTTGTGTCAAGAAGTCCTACGGCACCAGGATTAATTACTGAATACTGACATTGAATGTATACAGAGTGGCACTGCTTATGAGTACCTGAGCTGTGTGGGAGCTCTACCAGCAGAAGAAAAAGGACAAAGAAGAAAAAACGAGCATGAGAAGCGCAGGAGGAAATAGGAATAGGGAAATGCTACTGCAGGAATAAGTCTAAAGCTTTAGGTCTCCACAACATCACTTACAAGTAATGTGTGAACAACAAACCTCTGTCTACTAACTCTACTCTCACTTTCACGTGGTGAACCAATCTCAACTAGAGATTAAATTCCAATCCAACCCTTTGGATGATTCTTAAGGGCAGGCAACAAAAGAGGGGGGAAGAGTGTTTCCACTAAGGCACACTTCCTTGGATCTAGACAGCATCAGAGGAATTATGTATTGTATACTGAATCAACGGTCCGAACTACTTAGCGAACACTTTATAAGGCTTACTACGACTTATTCGGGACTCAGGCCTAAAAGCATGGATCTATCCAACTCCTCATCTATATTCTTCATAAAAAGAAGAACCAGAGCTGTCCGGGAACATACGAAGCGTGAAGTGGAGGAAAAGATAGATGCTTCTGCTGAAATAAGGTTCGGAAGAAGAAGTCCATAATTCCCGACTTGGACGAAGTTAAAGTAGCTATATCAGAAGTTAAGTCCAATAAAGCTGCTGATTCTTAACTTCTTCGTAAAAAATAAACACCAACTTATCTACGAAATATGGTCGGAAGAAAGAATGCCATATTAATGGAACCCCAGCATTCTGTGCCCGATCTTCAAGAAAGGAGACCCTGCAAACTCCGCCATCTACCTGCATATCGCTTTCATGATCGTTTCTGGTGTCTTGTGTGAGCTTTTTTGTCAGCAGGCCGATTGGTCCCTATTACCTTTAGGCTAAGGAAATCAACCAACGTGCAAATATCCACACTGCGTCATTTCTAAGAGAAATCCCATAAATTTCAAATACGTTTAGACGCGGGCTATAGAAAGCAGCGTCCAGTCTGTTTGTATAGAATGACGATGGAGAATGCTCGTCTCCCTCCAAAGGTCGGTAATGACCTCATCGGAATCAAAAAGGGATTTAGACTATCATGTGACTTACAAGCCAATACCAACCAGAGACATAGTCTTTCACAAGTCTTTGCAACTACATACATACGCCGACGATATTGTCATCATAGGCAGGACATAGCGAGCTGTAACTGGTGCGTTTGTGAATACTGAAGCAAAATTAACCAAAATGGGTGAAGAGGGTAATAAGGGCATAACCAAGTATTTGCTATCAAAAAGAAGTCGAAGTCTAGGACAAAGCATCACACTATACAGATATTTCTTTGAGGTAAATCAGGACTTTGTCTACCTTGTCTGTGCTCTTAACACAGACAACGATGCCAGCGTTGCTGAGATCAAACGCTGTTTTTTTGGGGCGAAGAAGGGAACTGAATAGTAATGTCCTCTCTCGAACAACACAGATCCTGATCATCACAGTCTTTGTCAAGAGTGAATGGGGTTGCTTTCGGTTGGTTAAAAAAAAAAAAAAACATCCTTCGGGTGATTTACAGTCCCGCCTGCATAGACGGTGAGTCGAGGAGGAAATGGGCTGTTCAACGACATCGACCGATGCTGAAACATGTAATGCGGATGAACACCAACGCTTCGGCCCAAAGAGTCTTCGAATGCACTCTGGACCGATGATGAAGTAGTAAGGAATCTCAACCAACTAGGGAAAGATAGAGCTGGCTGAAGATGTTTGTTGATTGAGGCCAAGGTCCACCAGGGGTAAGTTAGTAAGAATATCGACTCTAAGCTACTTGATTTCATTCAAGACACGATTGGAAGACACAGATTTCAGACAATCTACTACGAACTAATCGAATTTGCCAAAACAAAAAATATTAGTAAATACCTCCCGCCAATCGCACTTATGACTTTCTGGTAGGCTTTCCACAAGGAATCCACTTAGGACCACTGTTTTTTTCGGGATTTTTTTTCTTTAGTTTCAAAAAGAGTCATTAGTTTCAAAATGTTTTAAATTTGACTGTGAACTTGTATTGCTCTGAAACTACATTCAAAAATGTCCTGAGCTGATGAAGTATTCCCTATTTCCTTAATTTGCTCATCATAAAGTCATTAAGATCCTTGAAAATCGAAAAACCCCTAATTATCGCTACGAAAAAGAATGTCATCGCATCTAAATAGTTTTCTTTCTACCTAACGAAGGGATATCATCATCGTGCTTAAAATCTACCTGTTCGAGAACTCATTTCCTCTACGATCCTTTTTTTTGCAATTTGCATCCTTAATTTTGCACTTCAATATAATTCACACTCAATTATTGCAAACAATTTGCTTAAATATTGCAAGTTAATGTAGTGGAAGGTTAGTCTATACCTGTTATAGTACTCACTGTATATATCCAGTAACCCTCCACATGAAGTTGAGTTATCGGCGGTTAAGTAAAGAAATCTTTTTCAAACGCACAATCAGCTGATCAATAAAAACGAATTCTTAAACTTGTACATAGGAAAATTTGTTTTTGATCACTGACAAGTAAACATGGCATCGGTATAAATATTGTGATTGACCGTCTGACGGGCGGGACGGCGTTTAAACGCTGTCCCAAATTAATTTACAACACGTATTCAATTTGTAGACTAGATTAAGTAAACTTGAAGCAAAGAATAGGTTGTTCTATCTGGATGGAGCCCTTTTTGCTACTTCTAAGTTGGCGATCTTGTATCATGCATTGCCGACTTGTAGTTGCAGCCGAGGTTCTGTGTCGAAGTCTTATTTTGAGAAATAAAAAGGGAAAATTCCACTAGTGAAGGACACTTAGTGTGGAGTCTATTTGAAGGATAATGTCCAAGTCCAAATTGTGCTAGAGGACTTTTGCACGGAAAGTTGCGAAGCAGTGAATTGTTTCGTTCATAAGTTGTTCCATTTGTCCAGTCCAATGGCCAATCATGTCGACTAGCTTCCAATTCCATGTGTCAGTATTTCCATGGTGTAGTGGGTAGTTTCTTCGCTTGCGACCTAACCTGTGCAGGTTCGAGCCTGGTGGGGAACAGCAACAACCACCGAAAATAAAAAGGGAAACGAACAAATTGTAAATTTCACCGAAAAGGGTGGGAGTACAATGGGCTGAGTGCTCCTTCCAACATTCAAAAATTGTCCACGACTGTAAACTACATAAAAGTTATTGTAGTCTCACAAGAGGTGGTGTCGCCTTATTTGCCGGGATTCGAACCGGCAGGCAAATGAACTAACCACTAAGTCACGGCAAACACTATCTATTTTGGTCAAGCCATGTGAAAGGCTTGAGTTTAATCTAATTGTGTGTGATTCTGCCCGATGGTCGGACTCAAACGTTTTTTGGGCAGATTCTGGCTGTTGTACGACCAATTTCAACGTGGTGACATGTCTTCGAACATCGTAATGATAATGGCAAATAGAGAGGACAGTCGGACACTCAAAGTTAGACAGACAAATCGAATCATGTATTGTTCCCTCTCTTGGTACTTATTGAGACTTCTCTTCATCGAATCATCTGATCTAGCTGAGTTTTCATAAGAGAATTAAGAAAGTAAAGCGGCTCTAGATAAGGTAGATCATAGGGGTGACTGCACTTATGTACAGCCACACTCGAATCTCAAAAGAGAAATCTACAAAGCAACTTATTCTGTCGCAAGTCAGTACCTCAAGGCGGCAGAAAATAGTAGGGTATATGCCTCATCTCATCTGTAAGATACGGTCCGACGAAATCATGCCAGATGATTAGAAACCTAACCCCATTTGCGTGGTCCATAAAAGGGAGACCGCTTATTACCTACTTATGATGCCGCTTCAGTTCAGGGTGAACCTAGACCTCAACCAATAAGTGTCTTCAGCCAGCTCTATCTTTTGTTAGCTGCCTCCAGTTTTGCAAGCAGATAAACACCGGTGCTCCAGCCCAAAGAGTCATCGACTTCACTCCATATGGACTGCACAGAAGAGGACGAACTCATTTTGGATGATCAAGTGGCTTATGCAACTGGAGACAGCTGATTGAGAATCGCGCTAGTTAGAGAGGTTTGGTAGTTGAGGGCCCAGTTCATCCCGAACTGTAGCTCGATCTACATAAATAACTAACAAGACAATAGTATCTCCCAGAATATATGTATTTTGAAACTTTCTTCGGCCTGTCTATCCCATCGTTTTCTAGGACTGTCTTTCTGAATTGATAATAGAATGCGAACTGGCTACGTCAGTGTGTCACGAATCCAACGCCATGTTTCTCGAGACTTTCCAGGTTTCACGGGCATACAATAGCACAGATTTCACGTTAGATTTGAAGAGTCTCAACTAAGTGTGTAAGGAGATTTGACTGGATTTCCAAACTGGAGTCAGGATACCAAAGGTAGCGCAAGCTTTACTTATTCTGGTTTTAACGTCCAGATCCGTTCCGCCATTAGATGCTGTAAAACTTCCTATGTAAGTAAACTGTTCCACCTCCTCAATCAGTGAAGCGACCTGTAGGCATTATTTTTATCTTTTTGCCGTTGATCCTTAGATACATCTCGTCTAGCCCGCTGATGGTACTTTCCAGGAAACAGATATCATCGGCTTAGTCCAAATGACTTAGCCTTTCAAACAGTCTCCATTGGATGCCATGTCTCTCAGCTGTACCTACGGTGACAGTAAGTACATCGTCTATCGGAAGTAAAAATAGGATTGGCGACAGAATGTCCCCTTATCCCACTCCCTGTTGGACTTTGAAAGAGTCTGAGAGCTATCTACGTATGAATAAGAGAATAAAAGTCGTTTATCTCTCCGTCTGCCCGTCTATTTAGTTTGTTTGTTTCGAGTTAACTCAACAACTAATTGGCTGATTTACTTCAAATAAAGTTTGTTCAAATCATAAACCATTCGATTGTATTCCGCACTTCATAAAATTACAGTCTGACGTCATCTTTGTATATAATTTTCAGACAGAAAACTTTTTCTATCGAAAATTTCACTTGTTTCATTCAAGGCAGACAATATGTCCGACATACCCTACTTTTTCAAAGTCCAATCGTAAAACTCCAAGTTCAATATACCAATTGATATGCATTGTAGCATTGCCCAATCGGGTATACCGCTCAAAGCCGGATTAAGCCGTTCGTCAAAATTTAAACACAAAAAAAAAAAAAAATAATAATTAATTTGTTTATTTTATATTCCATCTTCATTCATTCATTTAATTTCATAACTCTTTGCCAGGTAACTCTAGGAAATGACCTGCACCCAATTGTCGACTTAAAATTAAATGAATATCTTCAAACTAACTGTGGAAGAATATTGTATCTATACAATGAGCCATAAAAAGAAAATGTTATCGAGGAAACCCACCGGAGCAAGGTTACTAATAAATTAAACAGATGTATATGTATGAATAATTAAAACACATAGTTTACATATCCGACTGAAGGGTATCGAAAACATTCAGCCTTGACCCAAACATCAGAGCATTTGGCCCACCTACGGAACCGGCACATCAACTTCATGACAAGTCGTACGCGGGTATTACTTTACATTTTTTTGGGGGAAAAACTTTCATTAGAAAGCCCACCATTTGATGGTTTGAAAAAAATTTGCTCTAATTACCAAACTAATCTTTTAGATACTTACAACAACTCAAGGTCATCAAGAAAACCGCAACAAAAGCGCTGCAGTGAAACATGTTTGCTTTGAACTGATTTCTGCTCGCTCTTTGTATCTATTAATCCGTGAGGTATTAAGATTGTTTTTAAACAATGCGAGGCGCGAAGTAGCTAAATCCGTTAAAATACTTTTGTTCAACTTTGAATTTATTACAGGTATCTGATGGATACGTTTTATTGATTTTTTTTGTATCTTTTCGATCGGTTTTTTCATTCAAAATTTTAACACACACACATAGAGAAGAGTGGCTTAAGTGCGTGGTATATCTTTTTTTAACTGAAAAATCACTCTCACTTTTCGATCATAGGCGGTTGCGGTGGCGGTTGGGTTGACGATGGTTTCAGGTGCTCAGCTTGGACTAGCCTTGTACATTACTTAGGCACACACTTTGGAATTCTCATCGAGTTGTGACTGACTGACAGATTAGTCGTTCACGAAACTCATTTTATTCAAGTTTGGTAGAATTTATTGGTTTTACACTTTTTTTCTTAAAAAAATTTAATCACAGTACGGGTATTCTGTACGAGGAAGGTGAAACGAAAGCGAAATCGTTTTTTGGAGCGCAAAGTTTGAAAACTTAAAGAGTGTTGGTACTCCACTCAGATTATTTCATTACAAGTCGCGGCGGCGGCGGTGGCGTCAATCGTCACAACAAACGACGAACGACGACGAAGAAGTGTTTGGGCCAACTGACGTTACGATGTCGGGGATTGGACTGTGTGTGGTGTTATGGCAGCTACCGCCGCGCAACATGCAAGAGCTTTACTTTTTTTTTTTTGTTGTATTTCGATGCTGTTTTGTTGTTGTTTTGCTGACTGTATGGTGGTAGGGTTCGGTCACTCTCTCTTTTTTCAGTTTGCACACATTTTTATGGTGGTTTTGTGGGGGAAGGTGGGGAGACAGGTGCTTGCAAGTCTTGCTAACCAGCAGAAACAAAAATATGGTTCAATCGAAGAGGCCAAATATTTGAGTTGCACACTATATACACGGTGTTGTGGACAGATTTGGGGGTAGAAGCTGAAGCAGATTTGACACAACTACCTATATAGACATGATTTGCGTGACAGAGTGCATGACAAGAGAGCATTCACACATGTTTAGTTGCAAAGTTATGTAATAAATTTTCTGCATGAGTATCTCTGGTGTGCGTTTTTACTCTTGGAAATCTGAAGCACTTTTGGAGCCAGCACCGAATGGTATCTTTACTTTGGAAGTTTACAGATAAAACCATTATGCCAAAGTAGGAGAAACTTCACACACAGTTTTCAAGATGAATAACTTGAGCTTTGGTTTTTGGGAAAAAATCTTCAGCGATGTAGCAGTGTACATGATCCCTTCTTCAAGACAAAGCCAGAAACCTTCAGAGGTACGTAGAGGTGGCGGCTTGAAATGAATTCGGCGCTAGGATGCGTCATTTTGAAAACCTTCAGAGGATAACTTAGATACGAAAATCCTGAAACCCTGGTACCCCAAGAAAGAACTATCAGAAAATTTAACTGGGACGTTTTTTTGATTGTCTGCCTCTTGATTCCTGAAGAACTCCAATGCCACCAGCATTAAGTAGAGAAGACCAGAGACAGCAATACCTATACGCTGAGTTTCTCTAAATATCACAAAAAGTCACCCTTAGTTAAATCAAGAGTTCCGGCAAGTACATACATATACTAGGTTAGGTAGATTAGGTAGGAGTGGCAGACTGCAGGTTGTTGTACTAGAGACTTACAAAACTGCGCTGCACCGATGGACGAAGCCTGCTCAGAAGCTCTTGCAGCTAAAGACAAACAAGTAATATTGACTTCTTCGAAATAAAACCAAACTATGGATCACGGCCAATCAAAGCTCAAATTAAATGTGACTGCAGAACTGAAAGACTTATTTTTTTTTAATAGGAACCTGTCTAGGCTTCAAATAATTTATTAGCTGCCCTACATATCGATAATTAGATCGATTCTTTTATATCGGGTGCCAGACTGATGGAACTCTACCGCCAGTCAACTTTGGCATAAACTTACCCAACACCATCACAAGCAGATCCTCATGGACATCACTCCGAAGAAAGAACTGCGATTAAAGCTTGAATCCAATAGAGATGTGTATTGGCGACAGCACTAAGATCTTTACAGTGAATCAGGTTAACTTATGCTGGGTGCCAAGGCATAGAGAGAGAAAACGAAGCTAACGAGCTCCTATCTAGGTATGTCCCTTGTTGTATTCAAGCTTCTGCTTAAACTAGATGCAGCAGGAAGGACCCTAAGAAGCCACCACGTCTCAGGCAAAGCAGATTTGGCCTAAACTGAGTCCCAAATTTTTACACTACCTCTTCCGCAAGCATACAACAAGGCTAGGCTTCCTCTTAAATGATTTCTTTTAGATGGGAGTGTCGTTGTATATGGGTCCTACGTGCCCCGTGGAGGCAACCTTTAGCATTGCATTTCTGACTAAAGTTGTTGCATAACCCTTAAAGTTTATCGTTGAATCTTCTAGCCTAGGCAGATAAAGACTATAGTTATATTCTTTCTTGTACATATTTCGTTTTGTCTCCATACTTACAAACGGTATACATACATGTCATCGGCGCATAGCCCTAAACCTTATCGGAACGAGACAGTTGTGCAGTTTAACTTTCGTACTTTTCTCGAGATTTTTAGCTAAACAGTCCTCGATGAAATCTCTTAATACATTGTTGCCTATAGCCCTCGTCTATTGTAAAGACGTTCCTTCCAATTCGTTAGATCTACCTTTCCTGGGTTTTGAACTTGACAACTGAGGTTCAGAAACTGCGTTCTCTAAAGCATTGACGTCAATTCTCTCGATAAGTCTGAATGCCATCTTGGAACAGCTGTCTAACTTTTCGAAAACAGAAAAGTTCGTATATGTCGGGAATGATTTTTTTTATCAACATCTGCTTTCTTATTGTCTGGTACACAACGTCGCCTAGAAGACTTTAGAGATCGATTTAAAGAGCATCAATTTTGATGGCAAGAAAACAAGACTGAGAAGCATTGCAAGACTTCTTGGTGCCATGGTGCTATCATAAATGAATCCAAGAAATTGAACCACGATAAAATGAAACTATAAAAGTTGTAATATGCTCCATTAAATGTTCCCAACCACCTAGAATGTCTTTTGCAATCTACAATTATTTTTACCAATTGAGTTCGTTCGTTTTGTGTCTATGCAGACTTCAAGTTATTATATAAGACACCAATTTAGAAACAACTTTCAAGAAAAGCGTTTTACTTTCGTGACCAATGAAGTGTGTTAGCCGCCATTAGATCTAGTTTCAAGAAACCATTTAATTTTGCCAACTTGTGTACCATGAACACGTTTCCATTATCGCATACACATTACATGACAATCACCCAGTGTAACGCTCCATTGGTTAAAAAGTCTCAGACTGAGACTCTAACGTATCGGTTCATTGATACATTTAGATTGCAGCTTCTATGGCGCAGCTATACGGATAGATTCAGATACAGATTGCAATTAAAGATTGATGAAGTAATTACACGGTGATGTGCAATCTAAGAAACCGGTGTTGCACTTTGATTTTCAGTTTTGTTACATCTCTTGGCAAGAGGCACATGATATCCGCTTATAATTGCAACATTTACGGTGCAAAATATGCAATAAAATAATATTTTATCCGTGTGCATGATGAAGTATCTTATGGTCCTTTTGAATGTACTGAAGACTTCCTATCGGCGCTTTTAAAATTTTTTTACGACTTCAATTTATTGTATCTGTGTGCCTTTCTACCCAAGCAATTGGAACTTAATTACCCAATAATTGGAAACCCAGGGGCTTCCCGATAGACTAAAACAAGTAAAGGATCATTAAACTTCAAAGAAGGAAGTAAGGAAAGTATTTGCCTTCAGAATAATTTTGAAACAAGTTTGGAAAGACCTGGAAGTTTACACATCGCATCCTGCTAATTGCATCCAACGTAATCAGTAGTTTGCTTGAAACCAGTACTGAACTTTTCGAGCTCATCAACCCTACAGTTCTCTGAATTTGTTTCTCCTATTTCTGTCCTTTTCCTGCTGGTTAGGTGGACTGCTTTCGTTTTAAAATCAAGCCAGCCGAAGTAAGCCACTACCGGGCAATCGTTGCACTACCAATACGTTCCACCTTCTTCAATGTGGACACCTTGGTTCAGTTGTTAAAGTTTTAGACTTTTAGGTGAGACCCACCAAGGTGGTCTGTTTCGATATCTCTCTGAATACGTCCATACAACACTTGAGTAATAACGATATCATCAGCAGAACCTTCAAGCAGTGGTCCCAGCACGGATCACTGTGGCTTACTTCTCATATTTCATCGAGTCACCATCAATTTTTTGTGCAGTCTTAACCACCAATTTTCGTGTGTCTACATTGGTAATTTTACGTTTTTAGCCCACTGCAGCTCTGATTTCTAAGTGGATGGCATTGTATCTACCTCAAGGCTAGTATAGGTATGTATAGGTACGTTAGGGTACACTCTTCGTTAAAGTTTTACATCAAAACTCACTTCCCACTTCAATTTAAATTGTGCACCCTGAAAGCGCATGTGTTTTCAATTTCAAATGCCTAAAAGTATGCAATTTATTATAGCATATCTAAAATAAAAAGTGACGCAGAAAAAAGCAGACAAAATACAGACCGAAGCTGATTCAGAGGCGGTCGAAGCCCCTGAAATTGTATCAAAATGCTGATTTCCACCCATTAAACTGCACAACAGTCTGTGGTATAGGGAAGACTTCGACTTAGAGAATAGAAATGGAAAAAGAGATAGTAAGGTGACAACGTGCGCAGATTATAAGTTTCAAGAAATATTGAATTCACATTCGTGTTGAATGATTCGAAAACAATCCTTTATTTTCCACTGTTCGCTTACAGGCAGGACACCACTAACAATTGTGATAGTAACACCTGTACAAGAGAACTAAGCATCCAACGTTCCGGTGATGTTCAAGAGATAGAATTTAGGTGCAAATGGACTGATCACCGATCGTTCTGAATGCTTGTCTCTGAACACGATCGGATAAACTGAAGATATGTGTTGAAGTTTCCGACGAATGCATGCTTCATAGATCATAGCCAAGTCTGTGGGAATAAAAAAAATCAGTGGAATCCAGCGCCACCTTAAGCAGCATCTGTTAAACGTTGGAATGCTAAGAGAGAGGACACAGGTTCGAGCCTCAAAACCACTAAACAATTTTTCGAGGCATCATCTCGTCGTAGGCATGACGAACCTGCAAGAGTATAATCCATCATGAAAAAGTTTCTCAATCCGCCGTTTGGAGTCGGCAATAAAGCTCTAGGTCCATTCCATTCGTTGTTGTACGAAGCTAGACCTTGATTTTCGATAGGCTATCGAGCCAAAGATTTATATATATTTTTTTTGTTTCACTTCCATTACAGGAGGCAGCCCTGGTCTATTCGGTTTTTTTTTTGAGGATTGCATCAATGTCAGACTTAAGTTCCAGTGATATTCGCTGTCCCTGGGACACAACGACTTGGAGATCCTATCACGGAGTCATTTAAGAACAAACAAAGTCAAGGGTACTATCATCCAGGAAAAAATTGATTTGAATGAGAAAGAAAAGAGAGAGACCATTAATAAAAAAAATTAGAAAAAGGACTGGTAGAATAACTGAGCCTTGAGGGACACCACCATTACTTGAGAAGGAGGTAGAAGTACATCCATCTAATACAACATTTTTTGGTCGAATAAGTATTGCAAATGGAAACACGCAATTTACAGCGATGGTGAATGCATTAGTTCCATTTTAAAACAGGAATACCATTAGGTCTCCTATAGAACTTTGATGCATTTTAAACCATGCTAATCGCCATTAAGATAGCTTCCTTTATCTGGAAGAAAGTTTAAAAATAGGTTTAGTGTGTTGGCCGTGACTGACAACATCAGAAATGGATGTCGCCTTGTCTAAGGGCTTAGTCAGTTGTTCATCTCAGCAAAGATCTCTTTGCTGTTGATCCAGAATGACGAGGTTAAATAGGTTACTCTAATGTAACTCTTGATTCTTAACAAAAACGTAGACGATCCTCTCATCCTCTCAACTACTCATCCACTCATACTCTTATCCTCTCATCCTCTCATCCTCTCATCCTCTCATCGTCTCATCTTCTCATCCTCTCATCCTCTCATCCTCACATCCCCTCATCCACTCATCCTCTCATCCTCTCATCCACTCATCCTCTCATCCTCTCATCCTCTCATCCATTCATCTTCACATCCTCTCATCCACTCATTCTCTCATCCTCTTATCCTCTCATCCTCTCATCCATTCATCTTCACATAGTCTCATCCACTCATCCTCTCATCCACTGATCCTCTCATCCTCTCATCCTCTCATTCTCTCATCTTCTCATCCTCTCATCCTCTCATCCACTCATCTTCCCATTCTCTCATCCACTCATCCTCTCATCCACTCATCTTCATATCCTCTCATCCTCTCATCCTTCCATCCTCTCATTCTCTCATCCTCTCATCCTCTCATCCTCTCATGCACTCATCTTCACATCCTCTCATTCACTCATCCACTCATCCTCTCATCCTCTCATCCTCTCATCCTCTCATCCTCTCATCCTCTCATTCTCTCATCTTCTCATCTTCTCATCCTCTCATCCTCTCATCCACTCATCTTCCCATTCTCTCATCCAATCATCCTCTCATCCACTCATCTTCACATCCTCTCATCCACTCATCCACTCATCCTCTCATCCTCTCATCTTCTCATCCTCTCATCCACTCATCCACTCATCCTCTCATCCTCTCATCGTCTCATCCTCTCATCCTCTCATCTTCTCATCCTTTCATCCTCTCATCCACTCATCTTCTCATTCTCTCATTGACTCATCCTCTCATCCACTCATCTTCACATCCTCTCATCCTCTCATCCTCTCATCTACTCATCCACTCATCCTCTCATCCTCTCATTCGCTCATCCATTCATCTTCACATCCTCTCATCCTCTCATTATCTCATCCTCTCATCCTCTCATCCACTCATCCTCTCATCCACTCATCCTCTCATCCTCTCATCCACTCATCCTCTCATCATCTCATCCTCTCATCCTCTCATCCTCTCATCCTCTCATCCTCTCATCCTCTCATCCACTCATCCTCATATCCTCTCATCCACTCATCCTCTCATCCTCTCATCCACTCATCCACTCATTTTCTCATCCACTCATCCTCTCATCCCCTCATCGTCTCCTCCACCCATCCTCTCATCCTCTCATTGACTCATCCTCTCATCCACTCATCCACTCATCCTCTCATAGTCTCATCCTCTCATCCTCTCATCCCCTCATCGTCTCATCCACCCATCCTCTCATCCACCCATCTTCTTATCCTCTCATCCTCTCATTGACTCATCCTCTCATTGACTCATCCTCTCATCCACTCATCCACTCATCCTCTCATCCTCCCATCCTCTCATCCTCTCATCCTCTCATCCTCTCATCCTCTCATCTTCTCATCCTCTCATCCTCTCATCCTCTCATCCACTCATCCTCTCATCCTCTCATCCTCTCATCCACTCACCCTCTCATTCTCTCATCCTCTCATCCTCTCATCCTCTCATCCTCTCCTCCGCTCTTCCTCTCATCCTCTCATCCTCTTATCCTCTCAGCCTCTCATACTCTCATCCTCTCATCCACTCAGCCTCTCATCCACTCACCCTCTCATCCTCTCATCCTCTCATCCTCTCATCCTCTCATCCTCTCATCCTCTCATCCTCTCATCCTCTCATCCTCTCAGCCTCTCATCCTCTCATCCTCTCATTAACTCATCCTCTCATCCTCTCATCCTCTCATCCTCTCATCCACACATCTTCTCATCCTCTCATCCTCTCATCCACTCTTCCTCTCATCCTCTCATATTCTCATCCTCTCATGCACTCTTCCTCTCATCCTCTCATCCTCTCATCCTCTCATCCTCTCATCCACTCATCCTCTCATCCACTCATCCACTCATCCACTCATCCTCTCATCCTCCCATCCTTTCATCTTCTCATGCACTCATCCTCTCATCCACTCATCTTCTCATCCTCTCATCCTCTCATCCTCTCATCCACTCTTCCTCTCATCCTCTCATCTTCTCATCCTCTCATCCACTCATCTTCTCATCCTCTCATCCACTCATCCTCTCATCCTCTCATCCTCTCATCCTCTCATCCACTCAACCTCTCATCCTCTCATCCACTCATCTTCTCATCCTCTTATCCTCACATCCTCTCAACCACTCTTCCTCTCATCCTCTCATCTTCTCATCCTCTCATCCACTCATCCTCTCATCCTCTCATCCTCTCATCCTCTCATCCTCTCATCCGCTCTTCCTCTCATCCTCTCATCTTCTCATCCTCTCATGCACTCATACTCTCATCCTCTCATCCTCTCATCCACTCATCCTCTCATCCTCTCATCCTCTCATCCTCTCATCCACTCTTCCTCTCATTCTCGCATCTTCTCATTTTCTCATCCTCTCATCCTCTCATCCACTTATCCTCTCATCCACTCATCCTCTCATCCTCTCATCCACTTATCCTCTCATCCACTCATCCTCTCATCCTCTCATCCACTCATCTTCTCATCCTCTCATCCTCTCATCCTCTCATCCACTCTTCCTCTCATCCTCTCATCTTCTCATCCTCTCATGCACTCATCCTCTCATCTTCTCATCCACTCATCCTCTCATCCTCTCATCCTCTCATCCACTCATCTTCTCATCCTCTCATCCTCTCATCCTCTCATCCTCTCATCCTCTCATCCTCTCATCCTCTCATCCTCTCATCCTCTCATCCTCTCATCCTCTCATCCTCTCATTCACTCTTCCTCTCATCCTCTCATCCTCTCATCCACTCTTCCTCTCATCCTCTCAACTTCTCATCCTCTCATGCACTCATCCTCTCATCCACTTATCCTCTCATCCACTCATCCTCTCATCCTCTCATCCACTTATCCTCTCATCCACTCATCCTCTCATCCTCTCATCCACTCATCTTCTCATCCTCTCATCCTCTCATCCACTCATCCTCTCATCCTCTCATCCTCTCATTCACTCTTCCTCTCATCCTCTCATCCTCTCATCCACTCTTCCTCTCATCCTCTCAACTTCTCATCCTCTCATGCACTCATCCTCTCATCCTCTCATCCTCCCATCCTCTCATCCACTCATCCTCTCATCCACTCATCCACTCATCCTCTCATCCTCTCATCCTCTCATCCTCTCATCCTCTCATCCACTCATCCTCTCATCCACTCATCCACTCATCCTCTCATCCACTCATCCTCTCATCCCCTCATCGTCTCCTCCACCCATCCTCTCATCCTCTCATTGACTCATCCTCTCATCCACTCATCCACTCATCCTCTCATAGTCTCATCCTCTCATCCACTCATCTTCTCATCCTCTCATCCTCTCATCCTCTCATCCTCTCATCCGCTCTTCCTCTCATCCTCTCATCTTCTCATCCTCTCATGCACTCATCCTCTCATCCTCTCATCCTCTCATCCACTCATCCTCTCATCCTCTCATCCTCTCATCCTCTCATCCACTCTTCCTCTCATTCTCGCATCTTCTCATTTTCTCATCCTCTCATCCTCTCATCCACTCATCCTCTCATCCACTCATCCTCTCATCCTCTCATCCACTTATCCTCTCATCCACTCATCCTCTCATCCTCTCATCCACTCATCTTCTCATCCTCTCATCCTCTCATCCTCTCATCCACTCTTCCTCTCTTCCTCTCATCTTCTCATCCTCTCATGCACTCATCCTCTCATCTTCTCATCCTCTCATCCACTCATCCTCTCATCCTCTCATCCTCTCATCCTCTCATCCACTCATCTTCTCATCCTCTCATCCTCTCATCCTCTCATCTTCTCATCCTCTCATCCACTCATCCACTCATCCTCTCATCCACTCATCCTCTCATCCTCTCATCCTCTCATTCACTCTTCCTCTCATCCTCTCATCCTCTCATCCACTCTTCCTCTCATCCTCTCAACTTCTCATCCTCTCATGCACTCATCCTCTCATCCTCTCATCCTCCCATCCTCTCATCCACTCATCCTCTCATCCACTCATCCACTCATCCTCTCATCCTCTCATCTTCTCATCCTCTCATCCACTCATCCTCTCATCCTCTCATCCTCTCATCCTCTCATCCTCTCATCCTCTCATCCACTCATCCTCTCATCCACTCATCCACTCATCCTCTCATCCTCTCATCCTCTCATCCTCTCATCCACTCTTCCTCTCATTCTCTCATCTTCTCATCCGCTCATCCTCTCATCCACTCATCCTCTCATCCACTCATCCTCTCATCCCCTTATCCTCTCATCCTTTCGTCCTCTCATCCTCTCATCCTCTCATCTTCTCATCCTCTCATCCTGTCATCCACTCATCCTCTCATCGTCTCATCCTCTCATCCTCTCATCCTCTCATCCACTCATCCACTCATCCTCTCATCCTCTCATCCTCTCATCCTCTCATCCACTCATCCACTCTTCCTCTCATCTACTCATCCTCTCATCCACTCACCCTCTCATCCTCTCATCCTCTCATCCACTCATCTTCACATCCTCTCATCCTGTCATCCTCTCATCCTCTCATCCACTCATCCTCTCATCCTCTCATGCACTCTTCCTCTCATCCTCTCATCGTCTCATCCATTCATCCTCTCAACTACTCATCCACTTATCCTCTCATCCTCTCATCCACTCATCCTCTCATCCACTCATCCGCTCATCCACTTATCCTCTCATCCACTCATCCTCTCATCCACTCATCCACTCATCCTCTCATCCACTCATCCTCTCATCTTCTCATCCACTCTTCCTCTCATTCTCGCATCTTCTCATCCTCTCATCCTCTCATCCTCTCATCCTCTCATCCACTCATCCTCTCATCCACTTATCCTCTCATCCACTCATCCTCTCATCCTCTCATCCTTTCATCCTCTCATCCTCTCGTCCTCTCATCCTCTCATCCTCTCATCTTCTCATCCTCTCATCCTGTCATCCACTCATCCTCTCATCCTCTCAACTACTCATCCACTCATCCACTTATCCTCTCATACTCTCACCCTCTCATTAACTCATCTTCTCATCCTCTCATCCACTCATCCACTCATCCACTCATCCTCTCATCCTCCCACCCTCTCATCTTCTCATGCACTCATCCTCTCATCCACTCATCCTCTCATCCTCTCATCCTCTCATCCACTCAGCCTCTCATCCTCTCATCCTCTCATCCACTCATCTTCTCATCCTCTCATCCTCTCATCCTCTCATCCACTCTTCCTCTCATCCTCTCATCTTCTCATGCTCTCATCCACTCATCCTCTCATCCTCTCATCCTCTCATCCACTCATCCTCTCATCCACTTTTCCTCTCATCCACTCATCCTCTCATCTACTCACCCTCTCATCCTCTCATCCACTCATCCACTCATCCACTCATCCTCTCATCCTCTCATTCGCTCATCCATTCATCTTCACATCCTCTCATCCTCTCATCCTCTCATCCACTCATCCACTCATGCTCTCATCCTCTCATCCTCTCATCTTCTCATCCTCTCATCCACTCATCTTCTCATCCTCTCATCCTCTCATCCTCTCATCCACTCTTCCTCTCATCCTCTCATCTTCTCATCCTCTCATTAACTCATCTTCTCATCCTCTCATCCTCTCATCCACTCATCCTCTCATCCACTCATCCGCTCATCCACTTATCCTCTCATCCACTCATCCTCTCATCCACTCTTCCTCTCATCCTCTCATCTTCTCATCCTCTCATGCACTCATCCTCTCATCCTCTCATCCTCTCATCCACTCATCCTCTCAACATGGCGTTCAACGACGTAAAAACCCCAATCGTAATACCGGTTTCGCAGTGTTGTATTTTATTTTGTCGTAAACGCCTTACGGAATAGGGGTGAATGCATTCGCAGTTTGTAGCAATTCGACGGGGAACGGGAGTTATGTATACGTCACCTTCTTCCCTAAAGCCACTTGACATCCGATTAGCGGAGTCATTTAGTTACCTCAACGGTTGTTCCGCATAAATATTTCCCACACATAATTGTTGACGTTTGCACATTCCTTCACGAAGCAGACGGAAACATGATCGGACGTACTCGGATTCGGGTACACTCTTGGTGACACGTTTTGCTGAAGATGCACTTAATGCACTTCGGAAGGTAAGAAAAACAGATTTGGAAAATTTCTCGAGGAGTCTTTGGTGAGTCGTCAGTCGGGCCGGATGTAAGCGTTAAAAAGTTAAGCGAATAACAAAAACGTAATTGTGAACAGAAAAGAGGTGTAAAGCAAAAATTGTAACGAATAAAGAAAAAAAGAATAAATAAAATAAAGAGTTAAATAAAGAAAAAAAAGAGAAAGAAAAAGAAATACAATTTTTTTTTATTTTTTCCAAGATAAAGAAACTTAAGTCGGGTGTGTGTATGATTTGTTGGATTGATCTTTAAGTATCTATGTGTAAATTCAGTAACGCATCATTGGCATCATGATGCTCATGATGCTTTGCAAAATGTTCATTAATGCAAACTATTGGCATCACTTTCAACGTCAAGTGTTCATTTTTGCAAATTTGATCAAACTGATGCGCAAACATAACGAAAAAAAGCATCACAGAAATACCTGATGCGCAGCTGATTCGACGGCCAAAAAGGAAGAAAAATATGCATGTGCTTTTGAAAGAAAAATTTATAAATTTTTGTTGAATTCTTATTTTTTCACAATACTTTTAATTTTCTTGACATAAGAATGTTTGATGTAAACAATGCGTTTTAAAACGCAATCGTCATATTTAATCAGCAACGCATCAGCATAAACTGAGACCCCTGAACCAATTTCAAAAATTCAATACTGAAATGGTGACACTTTTTGCTATCTTTTACCTTTGAAAGTTCAATAGGAACAGACGATTTCTAACGACTAAGTATAAACTTTAGTATGTATGCTGCGCGTGCGAAGCCGCGGGAGGATTGCTAATACAGAAAGATTGCATACAGAAAGTTCGTCGAGGTTGTGATTCGAAGGCTATTTTCCTGAATTAGACCTTCAGTTCAGCAGACAGGTAAAATCCAATTTTTCGTCGCTATTACATTTTGTTTCTATGATACAACCCTCATGTCGAATGTGGTATATAAGTCGTAAAACTGCAGGTTGTTCCCAGAATAAGACGAGGTACATATATTTTTGATTTAATTAGCATTTTGAAACAGATACAAGTTTTCTAAATTAAAAAATACCAACGCAATAGTTTTTACTTAAAACAATAGTATTTCCTTTAACACACATAAGTTTAAACAAAGTTAAGTTTGACTTTCAATCATTTTCCAACAAAAACTTATGACTAGTCGATTCGTCGTCGGCCACAGAAAACTCAGCAAATTGAAAATTTCTAGACGAATCCGTTTGGTTATCATTGTTAGAACGCTGTTTCAATTGATGTCGGAGGAACTGCATTGCTTGTATTCTAAAATCGAATTTCTCAATTGTATTCAATTTTCTCACAGTTGGCAACAGTGAAACAAAGAAGGCCATATCTTCGTCTTCAGATGTTTTCGGCGCATCACACTTCTGGGCTTCATCAGCTGGTGTCGGAGATTGAGCTTCTTTTTTAATCGGTTTTTGAAGATCAGATGTTGATGGCATCCTATGATCCAAAATTAGTTCACTTGTATTGTTGGAATTTTGAGAATTCTGGTCCAGTGTACTACTATCTTGTCCCTGATTGCTATTGTCCTGTTGTAGATTGCTATTATCTTGTTGTAAATTGCTGTAGTCCTGTTCCAAATTGCTGTAGTCCCCTCCTAGATTGCTATAGTCCTCTTCCAAAATCCTATTACTCGGTTTTACCTTTTTCTGTTGGCGTGATGTTCTAAAAACCGTTTGTAAAAAGGAGAGTTGTTCATCAAAGCGGTATTTTTTAATTTTGTCTCCGGAATAACCTAACTTTTGATGTTCATTGATTTTTTTACGTTTACGAACATAATTATCTCTTAACGTTCTCCATCTTGATGTGACTTCACGAACTGGTTGAAAAGGATTAAAAAAAAAAAGATTATTTTCAACAAATTTTCAAAAATTATTCGAGATAAACTAGGAAGAGTCGAACGGTCAGCTTGTCTGTACATAACTGGAGCACTTAAGACGACACTCTATTACCCTTAATATTTTTTTCAAGTTAATGGCAGCTAGTGCAGCCGGTCAACTGAAAGCCATCTCTCGATGGTTTGATATACAAACTTCATTACTCCAGTCATTCCCTTTCGAAAAACAGAGATTAGATACTACCCCTACGATACTACGATGGCATCACTGATGAGGCTACATCTTCCATCTTTCTAACGACTGGCGCGTATTTCAAGTGGAAATAATGGCGATTAAAGGACCCTTATTCTGGCTAAAATTTTAGAGGGAGCCTCGTTCAAAATTAGCTCAACTCTTGGCGAGATGGCAGAGCAGTTCAATATTCTTATACATATGTACATGTACTGGGTGTCAGAGCACAGAAACTTTAAGGCTGATGAGGTCTATCAAGCAAATTTCAGCAGAACTGCGAAATCTAGGTATGCCCCTCTGAGCTACTGATTAAGCAGTCAGCAGGACGAACCTTAGATGGTCAAATAGTATTGCGTGCCGGAATACTAAACAGATTTGGCTCTCACTTAGCACGTTAGTACAACAAAAGGTGACATCACTGGACAATGCCTTTTAGGCAAGCACACTACAAGGAGCAATAGACACACCGAAAAGGCACATATCTTGTCATCTTCTTTTGGAAGCATTCTTTTTCAACACCCTTTGCGATCTGACACAAATGAGTATGCTGGACAATTCTCCACGAGATCATGGTATCACAATTGGTCAGTGTACTGGCAAATGGAGGGTGCCACTATATCCAATGATTCATCTATACCTTGTTCTTTAGCCAAGTTGCCCACACTTTCAATATCGCCGAAAACGTCCAGAATTCATCCTATTTGGTTAAGCGTTCAGAAGTTTACTACGTTTTTGAAACCCAGCATGTAAACAACGTTTGCTTCTGCTTTCGATTTTGACCTTTAAAATGGACTAACTCTTTATTTGTAATCGACTCTTCAACAACTTTCCTTTTTTTAACGGAACGCAACAAATTGACTGCAATTTCAATAAAAGTGGCAGCACTGCTCACAATTAACCTCAGAGAATAGTCACACAAGGGTGACTTCATGCTCGTGCGGCAAAATAAACAAACGTACGCTTGTTTTCAGCGTAATTCAGTAGCAATGAACATTGATAGTGGTGGTGGTGTGTATTCTCTCTTTCGTGCTGAAGAGCGCGAGTTTAAGTGTTTAGCAACATGTATCCAAATACAGACAAAAAGAAAACCATATACAGCTGTTGCTTTGCTACAAAAAAAAAATTTGACAGAAGAAATGTCCAAAGAGGAAATCAAATATAAAATCATGACGCCGCCGCTTAGCGGAGAAGAGATAACAATTATACTGACAATACGTAAACGTATAAATTATAAAAAACAAATTAAAAAGCACTTACGTTTAGTTTTCCTTTTAGCATCGTCCTTTCGTGGAAAGTCTTTAAATAAAATGCCACAGACTTCATACCAAGCCACTTGCTTTCTTGACCTATTGCCATATTGTTCGCCAGAATACAAGTTCCACAGGATCGGCCTTTTTTCCACTTCGCGTATTAGAATTTCCGTTTCTTTTCTATTAAAAACCATCGGATGCGATATAAATAAAAAAAAATTATTGATTTTGTACAAAAATGTTGGAGACGCGCGTATCTTTTTCCTTCCGTCTGACGTCTTGCGTATTTATTCGACCACAATTTATTGCAAACTGACGTAGAGTTGTATTTTGCGCTGAAAAATTTCAGCGCACGTCATATAACACCGCACACATGCATACAAAAATTTACGTGCGATGAAAAAATTGACAATTTATCTGTGTTGGGTTGATTGCGGTTTAATGTACAACGAAATGTGAATGAGTGTGTGTGTGTGTGTAGTAATGGTATGCATTTCCCCAAGTGCATCAGATATTTTGGTGTGTTCTGTTTTTTTTTTTTTTATTGTTTGTCATTTGTTAATTTGCAGTACAGTGTGTCCAAAAAGTTATGAAATAGAAAAAAATATTTTTGAATGAAATACTTTTACGGAACTCTTTTATTTTTAAAATCTTTTCTATTCTGTTTGAACACATTTTCAATGCGATTTAAATCGTTGCCATCTTATTCATCGACGTTGGTCCATAAAATTGAATCTGGCCCATTAAATTCAAGGAAAGACCGGTGCCAATAGGTAGCACCCGATTTCTAAGTCATTTGACAAAAAAGATGCTTTATTTCGCGTCTTCTGACTCGGTAGAGCTCTCAATCGATAGTCAATCATGAAGATCTATCAATCTCATGTAAGTATAAAACATAAGAGTGTAGTGGTAATGGTAAAAGTTACGTGGGGTTGAATTTGAAAATTAACAAAAGTCAAGTCAAAGTCGTTGGCAATAACACGTGCAAAAGTCAAAATTAATTATAAAAACCGAGAACATTGGAAAGAGCATCGCACTATCAACCCAATGATACGCATGAAACCCCATAGGAGTCAGTTGAGCGGTGTAGGGAGGGCAAGAAAATCGCCACAAGTTAACGGCGTGAGAATAAATTAAAGTGATGGACGAATGATAGGTCCTGTTCTGATTCCTGAATGGTTTTTGGTGGCTCCTTAGACAGGTCGCCCAGATCGTTGAAATAGTATTCACGGAAGGCCGTCTTTCTTGTTCTGTGTAGGCTGAGGCATTCGCACGTCACGCCTGTATTCTCACAGCCTCAGCATAAGTCATCTATGCTTAACGCATTCTTCTAAGGTGGGCCGTTAGTAGGTTCTGGGCGATGGTAATACCTATGAAGAGTCTTAAGTTTGATCTGTTTAGTGCAAGAATGTGTCCTGTTTTTATTTTTTTGATGTTTGTCCAGTGTTTCATAGAGATGCGGCATGAGGAGAGTGCGCTCTATCTCTCCTTAGTTTGTCTTTGAAAGTCGAGTGCAATGCTTGATTTGACGAATGCTAGGGGGGCGGCAGTACTGAATGATCGACCAGTGATAGGTCCTGTTCCGAGCCCTTCCTGGCTAACTCATCTGCCGTTTAATTCCCGTGGATACCTTTGTGTTCTGGGATACCCTAGGGTGCTACGCTGTGGTTCGCGGTGAGGGTTTGGAGCTGGTCACGACGGCGTTTTACAAGTTTTGACTTTACTACTGTGGCTGAAATGGATTAAATAGTGGCTTGACTGTCTATGTAAATATCAATGGTTTTCCTAGAGATAAGCTTCATTAATAGTTCACGGGCTGTCTCAGCGGCGGCTTGGACTTTCGCTTAGAATACACTGCCGTGGTTCGGAAGTCTTTTTGACCGGGTAATGCTGGGTTCTAGTAAGTAGATCCAAGAGCCCACTGCTTCTTCCGCTTTTGACTCGTCTCTAAAAATAGAAACTTACGTCGAGATGATGTCCTTTCCACTGCCCCACTCGTTTCTTCAGCGGATGATTGTTCTCATGCTTAGGCTTTTATTTTTGATTGAATCTTCAAAAGCTACTAGTAGCCTGGACTACTTACATGCACGATTCGCAAACCTGAGTACTCGATTACAGGAGTACAAACCCGTGCTGTCTGGGCTTGGCTTTCACTTCTACTCTCTCTTACTTTTTCCAACCGTCGAAGTTCCTTCATGATAGTCGATACAACCTGCTTCATCGCATCTCATATTGCGCTTGACTTTGCCATGAGATTCGTGATGTTTTTGGGAGTTGAAACTTTCCTCTTGTTCTCTGCGCTCCGTATGAAATTGAGGGCACTAAAAAAATACGTGCAGTTAGGAGAATCTTTGAGCCCAAATTTATGCAAGTGAGCTCGAAAGCGTCCGGTAAGGAGCTTGCTGAGGTAGAAATCAACTTCTCCGTGGTACCGGTCTTTCCATTTGTTAACATCCGGTACAAGTCGGTGGGTCCATCTTTCCTTTGAAGATTGGTTCCATCTCTCGTGCCATGCTCTCATGCTTCGCTGTTTTTCTCCTAGCTTGATACCTTGGGGGTTCCCGAATTTTAGCTTCGTAGGTCCTCTGTTATTCGCTAGCCAAAATATCTGCTGGTAGCATTCCTGCTATCTGACTTTGTCCGATATGCACAGCACACATAGTCGGTTGACGGTGTTAATCTTTCTTGCGTAGGACTTAACCTTCACTGCTTTGACTCACATTGGTGCCGAATACCACCTTTGAAAGTATTAGTCTCCTTTGCTGTCTGAATCCTCCAAAGTTCATCATTATTCAGGATAAGGCACCACTCGTCTGAGCAGCTTTTTCGCACGTTCTTTCAAGGTTTTCCTTGTATGTTAGTCTAGCATCGATCATCACACTTAGGTGTCTGATAACCAGTTTTGATGTTATATTACGCCCGCTTACCCTGATGGCGATTGTTTCTCCTTTTTTACGACTACTTACTAGTATGCTCCTGTTCTGTGTTCTGCGAGCTCCAACCCAACTGCTGCCATTCATAGCCAATGTCATCTATTTTGTCTAGATGTTTCGCTACTACCTCGGCAAAGCCTATGATTTTTGCCTCATTTGGGATTCCGATATCCTAGGGTCCAAGTACCGATCCTTGTGGAACTCCGTCGGTTATGTCGTACTGCCTTACTCATGATTAGGCTGAAATCAATAGATGGTGTGAGGTAGTCCGAGTCAGTTTCTAGTTGTGAAATAAGTGAAATTCGTTTTTTTTTAAATCGTATTTCTTTATTTATTCATTTGCTACTCTACAATATAACCTAAAAGTCAACTAAAACTAGGTAAACAGTAAATATGGTGATTTATGTATTTTTCTTTGCCCTTTTTTCTTTATAGATATCTAAAAACAAGAAACAACAAATATCATCATCTTTCAAAAGGAAGAAACAAAAAATAAAATTTAAAATAATAAACTATATAAAGTGTGGTGTAACTGTAACGTATTTAACAAAATATATGTATGTATGTTTAAACTGCAAACAGCAAATATAATTACTATTAACAACAAAAGAACTTACATTTTTAGAATTTATTTAAATATAATATATATTATTGTGTAACAATTAACTAAACTATATTTATATAATATTGTTGATTTAAATGAATCGTATCGCATAACATTTTTATTTGTTATAATAAACATTTCGTGTAAAAATAAATGTTCATCTCTTTGAAAAATATATATTTATTTTTTTTTTTATTTATATTTTTTCTTTCTATTAAATTTATACAATAAATTTGTTTCATTTTTTGTTCTTTGATATTGATTGTTATTGTTTTTTCAAAGTTTACATATCTCTCTATTTGATAGAAGAGATGTGGCTTATTTGTTGGGACCAAGGACCAATTTTTTGTTGACTTTTTTTCTTTATCTATTTTCTATTTAATACTTCTCATCCTGATAGGAGGGACAAGGTGGATATTATAACTAATAAATAGGATAGCATTAGGATGCGCAATGTTCTTTTTTTTATGTTGGTGATGATGTGTGTCCGTGTGTGATATTTAGTACTTAATATTATGCATTGGTTTTGTTGGATCCATCGTTTTTATCAATGCCAGTGGAACAACACATGCGCTATCATAAGATAAACAGTGGCAACAATTATACTGCCTATCATCACTGGGAAGCCGACTCTGTAAGGAAACAATGTGTATCGTTAAAATATTTGGAGACAAAAATGTACTCTGGTATCTTGCAACTTAGCCGCCTACAGTCTCTTCTTAGGAAATATTTGCAAGGGCTTATAGGGCTATACCATGTTAGAGGACTTTGAAGTCCAAAACAGGGTGCTACAGGACTGCTATTCCTGGTGTTTATCAGTGAAATTATCCGTGCAATGAACAATGTCATTTTCTTGGAAACATGTGAACTGCTACACTGAGGATATCTGCCTGCTTTCATACAGAATTATGGACCTACATGGCCATAGTTCTCAACCTGGGATGCACGCAGAGTAGGTTAAATTAGGTTATAGTGGCAGCTAGCATGTGGCAGCACACTTAGATCAAAAGTGGTCCATTGGGTGAGGATTCCCTAACCTACTTGTCGAACCAATTGAAGCTTCGGATAAAGCGTACGAGACTATTGACATTTTAATGTGTCAGATTGCAAAGAGCGTTGAAGAATAATGCTCCCAAGTGGAGCATTTGAAGGCGAGGGCAGGGCGCCTCTTATTCTCTTCTTTGAGTCTACAGGTTCTACAGAAATCATTAAAGAAGATGCTTAGTTTTGTCCTTGGATGACACCTAATGATCGGCAAATGTACAGTCTGCTAAGCGTGATCAAGCTCTTAGACCATTTCCGATCCTCCTTTGGCCAAATTTGCTTCGTAGTCTGGTATGTGTATCCAGCGTAGTTACTTACTTGTATGTTGCGAGAATCATACCTAGACTTCGCATTTGGCGAGCTCATCAGCCTTAAAATTCCATGATATGTCGCTATGCCCTGAAACCCAGGACTTTAAGAAGAGATGAGTGCTAATTTAGAGCTACTTTTGACGGTAACGAAGGTTCTATAAATTGCGTTACACGGTTTAGCGTTTTATTTAAAAGGCGCGAGGCAGCACTTCACTGATTCCCGCCTTTAACCATACGGCGGTGGCCTTATTAGCAAATCAAACTTGATTTGAAGCGCAGCTATTGGTCAGCGGACCCGCAATGTCATATAAGATCACTCGTTGGGCTTGCTCGAGTACCCCTAAGCCTTTTCTATTTCCTAAAGCCGTTTAACAAACCACTATAAGGATCGATGAATCGATGGCAGTTTACCACCAGTGTACAGCTGTAAGCCCCATTTTGGACCTACGACTCTTTTAAAGACTACCTGCACATTCGGCAATATTTTCTCTCCACAAAAGCTTTCTGTTTATAATCTTCCAACAAACCTTTAAGGTTAGGTGGACACCTATCTTCACAAACGATATCTGCAGTGTTACGACCGATGCCACAGTAGGGTATGCATCTTAACTGGAGGAACTCCACGAACTCCACACACATATATTCACCGACAGCCAAACCTTAAGATGTTAAGTTTCTACGAAAGAAGGCTAGGTGTTGTTACCATACCTTACAAGGTCCGTCTATTGACAATCAAATTCCGCTGTGGTCAGTATCAGGAAACAAAGTTATTAAAGACAATGGATTAGCTAATGAACTAGCAGAAAGGGAACGATGACAACGCCCCGAAGCACTTTAGCGGAAGACGCTTAGAACCTTGACTGGAGATTTTCTTTAACCCTCTTGCAATCTAGTTGGCAGCAGCTGCAAGATCAAATCGATGACTACGTTGAATGCTGGAAGTACATATGCACATACGAGTATGTTGGACAGATTCTTTTTCGAATAATGAATCGGGACGTGTAGGTAAAGCTTCTAAATGTAAAAGATAGATTCTATTCGAAACTAGGAAACACGAGTCTTAGATTATCTTGCGAGGCTTCTACAAATCTAGAACTTTTCACTCCAAAAAGGCCACACAATTTGCACTAGCAAAAAACCTTAAAGAGTTTGCAGGACACAGAACAAGTCGTTGAGTCCTAGGTTCGAACTTCACTAAGCTGTACTAAAACCTTTAGACTTCAAGCCTAGCTTATGTAGTTTTGAATGATTGCTATGAACCAGGATTGACCCTTCAAACTTACTTGAAATATTCTAAAAATGTGAATCGATATCCATGTTGCTCTGCTACACCGGCACAAACAACATTCGCTGAGGCACCAATCAGCGTTCCATTTCCTAAAACAAAAACAAAAACTGTTAATTCAGATCAACATTTTCCAAACTTAAATTCGATTTAACCTCCTAGACAGGCTCCGAATGCCAAAGCCCACACCAGCGGCTGTAATGGCAAGTTCAAATCTTTGTTTTGTGCTAATGAAATGGCAATCTTAACCATCATCGTCGTTAGCGGTATATTGTCGACAAAGGCCGATGCTATCGCAGATACCTAAGGACAAACCGAACATTTGAAATTGCATGCATGGAAAACAAAAATCAATAGAATTTACCCAAAGAATAAGGAGAACAGCTACTGCTAGCCTGGAGTCTTCGCCGACAGAAAGAATCACATTCACTGTCATCTTACCGATCCAGTCAATCAAACCGAGCTCCGATAGAGATTCCATCAAGATGAACAGCGCGGCGAAGAACAGTAGAGTTGACCACTCTACACGGGCCAACACAGACTCCATATCTTCACGATCGGCTAAGATCAGCAGGAGAATTGCTCCCAGCAATGCGGTCCATCCTAACGAGAGTCTCTGAAGTTCTGGCACCGAATGCAAGAAGAACAAGCTAATGACAAACGCCAGTGCTACACCAGACTTGTACAGAAGTGACTTGCTTCGAATGGGATACTGAAAGGATGAAAAAGGTTTGAGGGTAAATCTTAAAGATCTTAGGCTTTCAAACTAACCTTAGCTTGGAGTTGTCCAAGAGTCTGTTCATAGTTCTCAACCGGAACCGATCCTGATGAAACTTTCTTCTTAAGCGTTCGCTTCAATCGGTTCACCTTCTTTATCAAAGTCTCACGCACCAAATCCTCGTCCTTGGAGTATGATGAAAGAGAAGCAGCAGCCCTTTGCCAAACAGCGATCTCATGACGCAATTCCTGGACGTCTTGAGCCTCGTTAAATCGAAGATCGTTGATATTACGGAACTTGAATCTTAGTTGTATGTACGTTTGAACCATCACCACAAGGACACCAAGTAGCATGTGTACCGTAAAGACTGTAAAGTTGACACCCTAAAACGAGAATGCAATCAGAATTTATAAACTCCCAGACTTGAAGTCTTGTACTTACATTTTTGGAAATAAAACTGTTCGAAGCGATGATCACATTTGGTGGATCTCCAACTGGAGTCAAAGCTCCGCCGATATTCGAATAGATGATCATGCACATAAGAATCGGCACCGGATTCAGGCCCATCACTTCGCAAAGACGTATCGTAACCGGTGTCATAAGAAGGACTGTTGTCACATTATCCAGGAACGATGACATCACAGCCGTAAACAGACAAAGGCAGTTGATCAACGGCCAAACTCTTCCATTAGTGATCTGTCAAAGTAAAAAAATCGGTTAAACCCGGTCCTTCCAACAAATGTCACTTCCCCATACCTTATAAGCAAATACCGCTAGATAATCAAAAATTCCCGTTTCTGACAAGATCGCGACCAATATCATCATTCCGAAGAGCAACAGCAGTGTTTCCACGTCAATCCATCCCATAATCTCGGCCATAGGCGGACGTTCATCCAGTGCTGCCAAAATACCAATGGCCATGGTCGATGCAATAATTGCGGCAAAAGTTCGATTCACAACCTCCCAAATGATCATGATGTACAAACCGCAGAGCACCACCGCCGCATAGATAACTCCCATGTCCTTGTCGATCGGTGACTCATCATAACTAAATTGCAGCGGAATACTTCGGTCCGCATCTGTTTTCATACGCAGCCGAAGCGCTGAACTTCTTCCACTGATCTTTGACGATCGTGCCTCATCGAACTTGAAAACCATTGTCTTTTTCACTTCCGTCACGAGATCCAGCAATTCTTCATCCACCAAAGGGATCCGCCATATTTCGGACAAATTCTGCGTATGGGTTATCTGGAGTCCTTCGCGTGGAATTAAACTATCATTGTCGGTTGTCAGTTCTTCCTTGTCCAGGTACAGTAGCTGAACATAAACATATAGGTAGTTGGTTGTTTGATTGTTAGCGGCATGCTCTTGAGCAAAGGCACCTTCTAGCGTAACTCCTAGGCGTAAACTTGATGGTATATTGCTAATAATAAAGTCTGAAAAGATAAAAGGGAGGGGGGAAATGATTAATAAGATGAATCTTGAGGAACTAACGAAGCTTGTCTGGAGTCGGTTGCCAGAAACTACAGAGATCATCGGAGAGAGAGAGAAATTCCAGTCAAATACGAAAGATCAAAGAGATATTAATCCTAAGACCTATCCATTGGGAAAAATCCGTATATCTGTGTCTTCAGCGTATATCTGTGGTCTCAGGTCATACTCCTATGAGATTACTAGGTAAGGCTCAGAGGAAGACTTCTCAGGACCGGTCTTCTTTCATCGCCGGTTAGGACTTCCATTGACGATTGGGTCTTTTACGAATACTATTGTATGTGGTATGAATCTCCCTGATGCAGGCTACAGGACGCCTTGAAGAAGCTTATTGGCATCCTAGCAGGGACATTTTACTTTTGCTAAGCTCAAGTAACACTACACTCTGCAATGCTTGTACGTATAGGGAATGTGACAACACTGCGGTGCTAACCGTACGAAATTTGGAGTCTGACTTTTAAGGTTACTTATTGGAATTACCCGATGATGGTTAGACCTTTTTTAACATCAAGACCAAGCTAAGGGATAAAAAAAACCATCATCAAGCTACAACGACGAACACAATGAATCCTTTGATATCCGAATGAGGCTGTCATAAGTGCAGCCACCTTTATGACCTAACCTAAGCTACAACGACGATGCGTCTGTTATAAAACCAAAGCTTACTTTCAAAGCCCATGCGGTACTCTATTTACTAACAAGGAATACTCTTGTCATCCTTTATTGGATTCCAGCCAATAGTGGACTTGCAAGGAACGACAGAGATGATACACTGTAGAGAAAGATGGTTAACCAACACCTTCTAAACCCTTTTGCAGAGTCAGTAGAGCACAATAGGAAGGTCTTCATAGACTCCTAAATTGGTGACAATTGTCTTCTTAAAACAAACTTACTTCTTACTCATGCCTTGATAGTGAAGAAACCTCTCTTCACGATTTAATAGAACGCCCAGGTCTCTTTTACTTTAGAAAGGATATTTTTGGTGACGAAGTTGTTCTACTAAAGAACCTCGCTGTCATCCACCCAGGGAATATCCTTGATGTTTAGAAGCCTCTCTAGTGAAAAAACCGTTCTAGATCTAATCTTCTTTTGAGCTCTTTGAACACCCTCCAACAGCTGCTTATTAGAAAGGTCAGACATAAAGAAAAAATCCGAGAGTTCTTTGCAAGATTGCAAGCCTGCATTATACGCCCAAGGAAGGTAGAGTTGGTGGTTTTACAGAACCCAAATAGCACTAGGATGTACCTTTTTGTTACCACGACTCGTGTGACCTGGTTGATGAAATGTTAAAATGATGTGTGACAGTCGGTGCCTAGATCTTAACTGTGGAGTTTAGAGCTTAGAAAACGGATCAAATCTCGTTTTCCTTTACCCGAGATGTTGCTGAGGACATCGAAGAATGGTTGGTTTAGTGCACCCAGTCTGGCTCTTGCTTGTGCCGGACATTTGCAGAGGAAATGGTAGAGAGTTTCCTTCTCACTTTCGTTCCACAACTACGGCAGTGGGAATTGTATGGAATACCTAGTTTGGCCGCATGGTCTCGAATTGGCCAATGCCTCTTGGTTATCATTGTTATTCTGGCGATTTCTGGAAGGGTTCTGTTGGTCTGTAGGTCTTTTCTTCTATTCTTATTCTAGGTCGGCCATATCTTCCTTGATATGGTGCAGTTGGTGAACACCCTACATTGGAGGTTGGCCTTCTGCAGGAAATGTGAGTGGATTTGTCCTTTAACCGCTCCTAGCGGGATGTGGACAATTGCCGCGACTATGCTGTGTAGAACCTTGTCTGGCCAAAATTAGTTGCTTTTCCAATAGCCCTTTACAGGCTTACTTACTTATCAGGCCAGCGACCCTTGGATGGTCTGAGCCTAAACTAATGCCGCATTCCGTCCTTCACGGTTCCGGATGCGCTGCTTCCAGTTTACTAGACCAAGGTTTCTGGCGTCCGTAAACCGGGATGTTCAGACAAAAGCCTTAGGTGACTTTAAAAACATTGTCTGAAAAATTTGTCAAGTGCATCCCCTCACTAAATTACTACGACTTTCGTTAAGCTTCATTTTAGAGAGCCCTATTCCTATTTTTTTTTTTTTTTTCTAAATTTTGTTACAGTGGCAAAAGCTACAAAAAAGAATACAGAAATACCATCAAAAGTCACTTAATCCTTAAAGGCTTCATTGTCGTAAGAATATAGATTCAAAATTGATGTCCTTCCCAAGAAAATGAGACATAAAAACTGCGTAAAGTTCTTATTTTAGGATCATAACCTTTATTTACGACTGATTTTTGCATGCAATCTTCAAACAGCGTCATTGCTGACGTCAAAAAGTCCATCAACATCAATTAAATCTAAATTAAGCTGCTCCATCAACAGACAATGATGTCACACATCCTTCTATATCCCTTAGGATTAAGAACACAAACCTATTTCCATAGAGTGTAAATCATTTGATAGAAAAACAGGACTACAGACAGTGGGACATAAAAAAAAAAACAAATCAAGTCCAAATTAAAATTTGAATAATTCATTCATTCCCACAAGGATATCATGTTTTCGTGAAGATAAATGGAATGATATCCTCGAGAGGTTACCAGGTCTTCCCGATACGGTGTGCTTAACAAATTATATGTCACTTTCATTGGGATTTTGTAGACTTTGATGACGAGTTATCGTCTGAATAACATTGAAAATCGAACGAATAAGGTTTGGTATGGCAAGCCTGATAGCTTGGTATCACGTAAGGGTATTGCCTATCAATTCAAATGTCATGTAGACACTATTTTACGTGCTTAGTTTCTTTGCCCATAATTTTCACAACTTAACAGACACATGTCTTCTTGGTGTGCGAGTGTTTAGAGATAGGGTGTGTTCACAGACAAATAATTGACGAGCCTTCTGCTAACATTGAGGTTATATATTTGCTGATTTTATAATCGCTGAGAGAGAAACAAATCAAATGCTGTCTGTGAGCTATAAGTAGAGTCTTGATCCTTTTCAGCTCGTGACCAAGAGATTCGGGGAAAAATGTTGATAGGGCTCTTCGATGTTTCGTTAGAAGTCGCAATGCGGAATTTATTAAACGTTATCCGTGGCAAAGTTACCATGTAATATCTATCTTCACAAGATGAAATTTAAACTAAACACAAACTATGAAGAAGGAAGGCTTGAGCTACCTGTGAGAGGAGATTGTCTTATGAAATCTAAAGTCCAATCCTGTGTGAATGATGACCTTTAGAAGGAAATATAACCCTAAAGTGAAAAACAAATGTGTGTCGCTAGAGCTCATAGTGAACCAAAGACTGGCTTTTTGGAATCATTCATGTTTTGGGCGTCATATTGTCGCAGAAAAGGAAGCGACCTACAGCTTTTACTTCCAACTTCGACAGACGGATTAAGAAGATTTTTCATGACGGATTATACCCTCGGAAATTTGACTTTGCCTGACGACGGACAGCACCGCCAAAGACGTCGGATTTCTTGTTGAGGCTCGAACCAATGCACTTACCACTAAGCCTTCGTGACCACTATTGCACTATCCTTCCTTTTTAAGATAGAATTACAGCTCGGGATCGATAAGGTTCTTAACCAACAATCATCTTAAGCTAGCTTGATCCAAAGCTTGCTTCATTAAGTTTTGCACACAAAGTTACTTCAAGCCCCTGTCCAGCTGTTAGCCCGATGCAAAATGGGGTCTTTCTCTACTGGTCAAAGACTCTATAGGCTACAAATGTCCTAGCTAACGTATGGACTGGATTGACATGCAAAAGTGAGATAACATTTTAAAAGTTTGATGATAGAACACTAAGACTTCCCAATAGAGACCAACGGAACTGGCCATTTCGACAATTAAACTTACTAGAGCAGATTTAGTAAATTCAGCGACGTATTCGATATGGACTTCCAAATTGGCGTATTCCAAATAGAATGTGGGATCGGTACAAACATTTTCCCTGATCAATTTATTGGCCTTTTTTGATAAGCCATTGAATTTTGTACAAGGGCCTGCCGGGAGCTTAAGATTAATCGGGTCCAGAAAATTAAGCTATCGTTAGAGATAGACGAGCGATATTGGGTTCCAACTCCTTGGAGAGGTCGTTAGAGGAAAGGTGTTGTCACTAAATAGGAAAGTAGTTTGAAATGGTGACTGCACCTTATTCGATATAGCCTTCACTGGGATTCATTGTGTTCCCGTAGTGTAGAATGTCCTGTCTTTCCCGTCGAGCTACTCTCAGGACGGAGTCCACTTATCAAATTACTCTCGAGAGTAGCTTGAGACACGCACCTTAATAGGAGGCCCCATCCTGTCATGGCCATACCATACAAAAGGGAAAGGTTAAGGGTTGTCATACGGAAAGTAGGTTGACGATAAGACCAGAGGCTTGTAATTGGTCCGCTTAAGGCGTGTTGATATATGATCTTCGCTGTATTCATTTAGTGATTCTTGAAGCTTAATTTGTAATCTTTGCAGTTTAGTCCATGGATCTTGTCGCCACTGTTCTTGAACTCCTAAACTAAAGCAATGCCAAGATCTTTGCATTTTTGTGAAGGTTAGGAGATTTGTGTAAGCAAGGCCAGCTTGCTGTGGTGAAGGTTAATCTGTCTTCTCAATATGAGTCGGAAACCCATGATAGTCTTTTGTTGTCCGAAGAATGGTATCGAGCAGGGAGAGCCGCTGGTTGGCACAACCATGCTGTCGATCAGTGACGCTTTCACTGCCGCACACTGTTCCTCAGTTAACCGTTTAGTATTTCCACTAAGGCACCCTTCCTTGGATCCAGGATATAAAAAAGAAATCTACGGTGGAATCCAAGTTTCAGTCAGGCCGAACTACTAAGTGCATATTCGGGGCTTAAGCCTACAAGAAGTGATTTATCCGGCTTTGCGTCCTAGGAATGCACACTTAGGATCTTCCCTTCCAAACTGGGCGTTGTGCCCTCGGTCTAAGTGACCAGTCATAGAAAATTGTTACGAAGCATCAACAAGTCGTAGATACAGAGAGATTTACTGTTGACGACCTTCGCAAACGAGCGAGCATTGCAAATGATAGCAAAGTCTCGAAGAGTTGAAAACTTTTAAAGTCGTTCGAAGAATCATCAGATCTAACACCGTCTTCTGCGAAGAGAGTAATGTTATTGATTCTAACAATTGATTGTTCTAATGCAAGACATTAACAAACCATTAGCTTCCTTTATGTCTACTGCTTCAGGGGAAGCACTGTATAAATTAAAACATTAACATGACAATTCAGTTCCGTTGACGTTTGCTGCCGTTAGGCTTTGGAAAGCCCTAGGGCCTTGTCATTAATAAATATACAGTCATCTGCATAAATATTGTTTGATGTAAGAAAAAGTTGCGGAGAGTCGACTGAGCCCTGCGGCATTGTGATTACTCATAAAGCCCACCCAACTGTTTCCAGATGTTAGAAACCACATGCTTTTAAATAATTGCCTTCGCCAAATCGTTTATCAAACCAAATACATAACAATCCCATTTATCGATTGTGGAAATCGTAATCGAAAAATTTTGAAACAGCAGGGATGGGAATGAAATACGTTTACGATTACATGGGCACGGATTGATTGGAACCAATCTTTGAACAGAAAATTAGGTCAAGGATAAGGGAAGTTGAAATATGGTATTTCTATGATTGTGGTTCCTGCAAACAATGGAAAGTAGTTTGGATAGTGTAAGCCATCAGAATGGAGTAGAAAGCAAAAAAAAAAACAAATTTTTCGGAGACATGCACTCACTTTGTTATTTTTAGCTTCGAAGTTGGAGTTTTGAATCATTTTGCCAAAGAATGTAGCCAGCCAAAAAACTGAAAAACCGAATCTCTGTTGAAAGGACTAAACTATCGCAGATGTTTGGCTTAAAAAAACTGACAAAAACATGTCCTGGATCGAAGAGGATCAGCAAGAGACTTTGCACGACTCCCTAAGTAAGTAGGGTTTGATCAACTCAAATTCGAAAAGGATTTCTGGAAAATTTGTTGAACCTCCTTTTGGATTATTTTCGGTTTTTTGTAACCAGCACATATTCTCTTGAATACTAATTGATGAATCTTCTTCTTCTATTGAACCGAACGTGTTCTGGGAGCACAATCTCAAGACCAGGTTAGGTTAAGTTAGGATGGGCGGCTGTCCACAATAAGCAGAGATAATCTCAAGACCAAGTCCGAAGACCTTTTTTTTTATACAATTGCTATCTTCTCTTGGGGATAACAGAATACGGCTTTGTGGGGCTTCCTACATATCCTGATGGAGACCAGAAAAGCACTGGGACCTAGAAGTACATTTTTTTTGCCTAGCAAAGTTTTGCCACAACATGTTTTAATTCGGAGCTAGATCGCGGTCATGGAAGAACCTTAAGATAGTGCTTAGTGGTTACCAAGGTTTTTTTTGTATTTACTCTAAGCTATGGCAGGACAATTCAACATAATGTGCTCAGCAATCTTTTGATCTTCCAAACAAAGTCGAGATATGACTAATGTCTAGCTTGTTGAGATGTAAGTTAAGTATCGAGTGAAGAAGTCTATAAGAAGCTTAGCAACACTTCTCTTGACTTCCCTTTTGTTTAAGAGGTGGGTAAACTTTTTAGCTTGTCGAAGTTCTATCGTTAAGATGCAAAGCTTCTCTTGTGGCTACCTAGAGTTGCCTTCCAACTTTTTGTGGCTGGTGGATAAGCGATGAAAAAGAAATACTTGGGTGAACTTGAAAGGCTTGTATCTGTCTGTGATGATGGAATGAAGCTACACGTAAACAAATCGAAAGTTGTGACTGTTTTCAAGGGACATATTAAATGCACTCTGTATCTCAGTGGAGTCCTATTTAAGCAGCTGGAAATGCTCGAGTATTACGGAGTCTTATTTGCGTGTGATAGAAAGATTAATGCAGAGCTTGGTCTATTTGTTATAAGAGAAGGAAGGACTTAATATCAAAACAAAGTTCTTGGTCTTTAGCCCCCTGTTTTAATGAAATCTGGGTAGATACCGAAGAAATAAGATAACGGATAGGATAATAGCTGCCGAAATGAGATTCCTTCGTGGTGTTCTTGAATTAACTGACAGGGATCGAATGAGAAACACCAGAATATACTAGAAAGTCAATACTTTTCGGAAAGGAAAAATCAAAAGGTATTACGACGTGGTTGCCGTGGCTAGGTAGTTAGTGCTACGCAAGGGACACAGGTTCGATCCTCAAAAACCACCAAAGGTTTTTCCGCAGCACCGCCTTTTTGCAGGCATTAAAAACCTGCATTCCTACGAAAAATAAAACACGCAGAACATGAAGGGTTATGAGAAGCTAGGCCCTGGTGCTCTATGAGCTGTGGCGCCAAATATTTGTATAGGTACTCTGATCTTTTGGTCACGTAGTGCGCATGCCTCCAAACTGCCATGAATTTCATGCCATTATGTAATCTATTTCCTGGCAGGCCTATGTTGGGATGGTTGAATCAAACCCCAAATCTGGACCAGTCGATTCTTCCTGATGAAATGGAGTCAGTGGCAATTTACCCTGTGTATCCTACCACCACTACCCTCATGAATGGTAAGTGGGTTATTCAAAATGTATTCCTGAGTCTGTGTTTATACATGGTGAATTAAATAAAGCCAAACGAAGTGTTTCGGTCAGCAAATTTCAAGCTCAGAGTCACCACCTTTTCGTCGACTTAAAGCAACATATGATTTTATTGTTGGTTAGACTCTGCGACCTGAAAGATCTATTGTGCCTGCAACATATGATACTATTAATCGTTTTGAGGTCTACAGGCCGATGGCTGAGTTCTGGATCCCAGCAAAACTGATCCAACAGCGTCGCGTGAGTAAACCAAGTGCATGTTGTAAATAATGAAAGAAGCATCGGTCCACCGTATAAAGCAAACAGTGCTTGACAATAAGAGTAACTTCAAAGTTGTTCAGGAGTTAACCTACTTCAGAGCAAACATTAACTCCACAAGTAGATATTCGACGAAGACTTACCCTGGGAAACCGCTGCTACTTCAGTTCGAGGAAATAAATAGGTTCAAAACTGTGAAGATGGAAGATAAGCAGGAAAGCAGAGCACTTTAGAGAAAAAAATTCGAAGTCGAATGTTTGATGCTGTATGCCAGGAGGGCGAAGAGCATCTCTGATCCAAAGCCCTCAGTTTCGAGACGACAACGAAGACCGAACATCAGTTGTAAAGAGCAAGCTATTGTGGATGCCAGAGCACTTAATCTGGAGAACTAAAAACAGCTAGCCCAGGGTCGAAGGAGATGGAGGGCTTGTAGGACCTCCACAGGTCAGAAGCCCTTTAAAATAAATTCGTCAGTAGAAGTGTTTCTGGAAGTGGAATACAATATTTTATGATCGACTCGGTGATGAACAATAGAAGAAGTAGGTAGCTATGAATATGTAGTAAAATGAAACAAAAATATCCTTTGCAACACAACTCTGTCGGCAGGATTAAGCATACTTTCTATCTTCAATTTTACAGTGTTGCAATTCATTTCTTAAAAATTGGAGGTAATAGCTTTTTTAATTCGTTTTGTTTAAACAAAAAAGTGGCAACCCTCGTCTAATCCAATTTAAAATTACACACCTTTCGAAAGGCAAAACAAAGCTTAAGAATAAAAAAAAGCTAAAACTCACCTTTGGGTATTTGTGCAGAAGGAATGGATAATAATTTCTTATCGACGACTTTTTCATTTGTTGTCATAAGGAAGCCGGTGAACAGCCCCCATACCACTAGTAGAATTGATATTTTGATCCATTTTGGCCAATTTTTCAACTAAAAATTTAAAACGGAATACAAAAATTAGATCCTTATGGAACTCCATTTAAATGGGAAAACTTACCCTATGATCGTTGGTAGCTTCTGTATCATCAATGTGATGTGGATGTTCGTTGTTAGTATCGGACTCCCTTAAGAGAAAAAAAAAAATCACATCACTTTGCAAAATCCCAAACAACTTGTGTGAGTAAATAAAATTACCTGCCCTCCATACTGTGCACCTGACCCAATTCATTTGTTATATTAATTGCAATCGGTGCGGTGTTATTTGTTGAATTATTATGATGTATTGTGCCCTCATCCAATGCGGTTAGATCCTCTGTTGGTAGAGGATCCTCATCTGGAATCGGTTCACCCGCTGCAAATAGAAAAAAAAAACCCCAAAACAATTTAGCGAATAAAATTTCTCAGAAACACTTAATTAAAAGTTTGACTTAACGATTTCTCGTGGGTAAATGTAAATATTTGTACAACATCCGCTTCATCATCAAGGACAGAAGAGGATTCAATTTCCCTTTTACAAAACACAAACAAGTAACTTCTCCGACAACAATAGACTGCAAGGATAACAACTACTTTCGCTGTTCATTCACTTCAAATTCCATTAGGAGCATATCGATTCAATTGACCATCCCGTCGTCGTCCTCTTATCCACTTTAATTTGCGAATGGCATGTTACTCTTTTAAGGACTAAATATGTCCATTTTCACTTGAGCACTCTAAATAACTGACAGACAAAAGGAAACTATTCGAATAGTTGCCGGATAGAGCTCTATTGTCCCTTGGGTGAATAAAAAAGCAAAAAAAAAAAAATGTCGAGAAAAAAAAATTCAGAGTTCACTGTCCATCCGCACGCACGCACTTCGTCCTGGATGAGTGAGCTCTTGTGCGTGTTGTTCCTTTCCGCAGAGAGTCAAAGGCAATACTGACGCCTTATCACCTTGAATATTGGGTTCTCCTGTGTGCAGATTCAAAGGAACCACAAACTTCAGCCATTTTTCGGAACATGGAGAACGAACTTAACATTTTTTCGGGGGAGAAAATAAGTAATCAAACAGAAATTGAATTTACCTCGTCTCAGGAAACTGGCTATTTAGGGTGAACATACATACGTGCCATAGTCATAGTCACCACCCCCTTAAAGCAACTGTGCGTGGTGTGAAATCAAAGGGAGGACGATGGAGATATGGAGTCTTTTTGGCGCTTGCGCCTATTAAGGGGAATTCTACAGGTTTCGGCGGGAAGAGAACAACAGTCTGTTTGAAGAGATAATTATGCAAGGATGTGTTGAATTGAAGTTTAATGAGGAACCAATTGTCTCGTTTGATGGAATTAAGGTCGTTGGAGATGCATTGGATAATTAAAACGGGAATAATCGAATGCAAACGTTATATACATTTGGAATCCAAATGTAATGTTTTATTACTTTTAAACGCTCAGTTAAATGAACTTTTAACGAAAAGTTTCGCTACGCCATCTATTGGTGAATGCTCAATTTAAATAAACAGAAATAGCCAGATGTAAACTTTAAGAGACTTTTCGAATTTTACTCGTGATTGGTTTCGAAAATCGTTTTAAAAATAATGGAAGTCCAAGACTTGAATTAAGGTGAGAAGGCGAGGGATGTAAGGAATTCCGGCGATATCCAGTAGAAGGACAAAAAAGCAGAAGAAGCTGCTTAGTTCAAGTTAATTCAAATCTAAACCGATATAAGGTAATGTAGGTGGTGGCTTTGTAACATCAATTACTGCTTACGTAGACTTCATTTGGGTTCATTGTGCCCATTAAGCGGAACCACCCAGCTAACGATATGAATCTCAGGAGGTCTATCAGCTCAATATTACATAAGTCTTTTGTGAAGAAAATAATTGCCAAGAGTCCTTATTCAACGAGGTCAGAATTGGAGATGAAGCACAGCTTCTACAAGAGTCACTGTGATGTATATCCGCATGAATAGCAATGGCAAAGTGTCCCGTCATCAGGCTCAAGCATCATGGGCACTAAACTGAACCAAAGAAAGGAATTTCATCTTGTTTTAGGCCGGCCATTGAGTCCTAGCTGTGGCGCATGTGTCTAGCTTAACCTTGTATATATTGGCTCAACTAAACGCTTAATTTTTAATGTGCCTTACAGCTTGTTAAGCTTATAGAAATCTTTACAAGGGGAGGGGCTTTGAATTATGCAACGTCGACTCCTTCCTTATAAGTTAATCAGCCCTTTCGTTAACTGGAATATCTATATGATATGCCTTGGTACCCAGCACAGGGTAACCACACTGGCCTTTTACAAACTCCTACAAGTCTCGATCTAATTATTTCAGAGCCCAGAGCCTTAGTGGCCCGCCTGGCTGTCTTTATAGACAATACAAATTTCCTTTCAACTATATCGTTCTCAGGAATACATTTTAAAACCTGGATATTGCCCCTGATTTAAGCTTGGAAGACACTACAATCAAGGTTTATTCTAAGAGAACAATTAGCAAGTAGCGCTTTGTAGAAAAAGTATACCCTGGCTTCCATCCCAACAACTATCTTAAAACCGTCAGTTTATAAGAGCAATTCCTTTTTACTGGTTCCAGATGCAATAATGAAGGTCTCTCTGTAAACCCTTCAACAAGGAAAAGACTAAAATTGGATGCTAGACTTAGTTTACACAGGTTGGTGATTCAGAAGATTAGAGTTAATCAGGGTTTTGAATAGTTTGCAAGTCAACCGATGCAAACTCAGCCTTTGTACTCCAATACCCGTGGCAAGACTACCTACCACTTATCTCATAGTAATATAGATCGTCCTTAAAAGGTTTGGTTCCACTAAAGTGAAATCAAAGGTAATGCTCGAAGCAGTCCCAGAACTCTTTGGAAAAATCTTTATCAGTCTATGCTAGATGGGAGCTGACTCAGTCATCCAAACCGATGCCGTAAAATCTATCTCCGATACTGAAATTTGCTGTGAAGCTACATCATGGACCTACCTTGGCTTTTAGAAATTGCATCAAACTAATACTCTCTGTTCTCCTTCAACTTCGCTCTCGAATTCCAAGTTCCTTATGAACTTGCATAGGAAAGCCCTTCAAATCATCATCAGCACATGTAAACTGTCATTAGTCTTAAGGAAACATCTACAAAAACTCTTGACGGACCCTATACGAAGGCTAGCCTTGAAAACCTATTTATGTGGGACCGGAGCGAGCAAGTTCCTTTTAAAATACCGACTACCAGGCCTAAATAGCAGACGAAAAAAATATGAAATTCAATATCTACATCGATATGAATTTACATCTTGCAAACAGATGGCGTTTGGCACGACAACAGTTTCATCCGAGAAAAGATAGATGGCGATGAACATATGTGATATTGTAAACGAACTACAGCCTTATATTTTCCGATTTAGTATCCATAAGTTCAAATGAATAAAACTTAGTTGTAGCCTTGATCAGTCAACAAAAACTCATACATCCCTTGTGCAGAATACAAAGTAGTCAGGTCTTCAGATCAAGTGAAGCTCACCTACCTTCACTTCTTACTCCACGTATTTGTTTTTACAACAATAAGTGGAAATGTGCGTGCAGACAATTATCAAAGACGGTTAATAAACTTTATCAAAAAACAAACTTCGAACTCATGCCCACACCATTAGCCTAAGTGCTTTGCCATAGAAAGCATTACCCTTTACCACTTTATGTCCAGCAATTAGGTAGGTGTCAAGCAAAAAAAAAAGTATCTCCCAGGGGTTTAATTGAAACATGTTCATTAAGGGTACAAAGTAGTTAGACTAAGGACAACTACTAATGTGCGATGGTATGGAATGGGCAAGAGGTTGAGTGCTATATCCGGAACAGAATCAACGTTTAATTTGAAGTGAAGTTGCGGCAAAAATAAGATAACAATCATAATTTTAGTGTGTTTGTGGGAATTAATTTATAAATTTGATATTGATAGTCTCATGCTTCATGGGAAAAACAAGAAGGTACCTTACCACTGAGTAAGGTCGACTAAGAATGTCATAGTCCTGATGTCAAAATGATGTTTACCTAACTCAAAATCAATATTCATATGCATAAGCTGCATGTTACGATGGCTGCAACGACACCACCCGAGTGCCTCACTCAAAAACTTAAAAATACAGAGACCGGCGATTTTTTCAAATATTCCAGTGATTGTAGGAGCCTCAACAACTTGACTTTAAAATCAAGAGCTTACTACTTTCTAAAAAAAAAAAAAAACAGTTAATCCTTTGAACCATTTAACAGAGGATCTACCTTGAAAGTGACGAGCAAAACCTCTTTCTGAATTCGAACAGAACATGCCGCCTGCTCCGACTTAAAAGCATCTTCTCAGTCAACTTTCTTGATTTCCTGACAACCTCTAGCTATAAAGAATACTCTTCACATCACCATAGTGTCTGACCTTTATTTAAAAACTTTCCCGTCACCGAATCTATTCTATATGTTGGAAGGCAAGAAGATACGTCATCGGTTCATCAAGACCAACTAAGGTATCCTAGCTCGATAAAAAAACAACTGCCAACAGTTTGGAGTGTTTTTTTTTTTTTGTCCATGACGGACGGATTCAACTTCTACCTCGTCCTTATAATTTTTGTAGCAGGCAATAGGCTTAAAGATTCTGTAATGTATCTGTTCCCAAGTGTCTCCCACCAGACAATTTAGTTAGAATAGCGGAGTTTTTGAATTCCGTCGACGAAAATAATTCTTTCTGAAAGCTACGGCTTCTTAACCAGCACAAAGAATACGCCCAAAGGTTTCTTCTAGTTCATCCATAGATTCGTTGGTTACAATTCCTTGATGATCAGGAGCCCAACCAAGTCTGACCTTTTTGTTGTATCTGGCAAGTGATTGTTACCCATTCAAACAGTTTCCAGTGAGTGGGACGTAAGTGCCCTTGGCCTTGAACACACTGGAGCACGTTTCCATTGGTACTCCAGATTCCATCTTTGATTCGTCGGTAAACTGTTTTTAATGATTGGCTGCTTCGAAAAGAGAGCAGCTCTGATTTCGCCATCGCATATTGGGTTCTTGAAGCACCTTCTCCCAACAAATGTTAATCTTATGAATCGACTATGTTAGTTCTGTAGCTTACCTAACTTCTTTTTGAATGAAGAGCATCCCGATCGCTCTAACGTGACGCTGTAAGTGTCAACAATAGTGGCTGAGTCTGAATCAGAAATGGTGGACATTGCTTCTACTTCTCCGGTTATGGCACAATCGAGAACTACGAGTAATGGCCACTTTATAGCACCGCCTTTCTGCACGACAGCAGGCTGTAGTGTGTGAAACAGCAATACCTACTGGCAATAACTGCAGTTAAGAGCTCAACAGTATCTCGAACTGTTTGGATATCTGGTTGCTTAACAGCTGCACCGGATGTTGATGCGATGTGAGAGGCATCTGTCTCTAAAATTTGTTGATAGAACTGAAATGTTCATTAGAATGTCAAAAGTGTCTTCGTGTAGTTAAGTCCACTATTCATCAAACAAAAAATCTCCTTAGTGGCTTCCAAATATCCGCCAAAGTTTCTCTTGGCAACCCTTATTTCCTTCTTAAGAAGCATTAAATGAAGACCCTCAAACAGTTCTAGGACAGGTTCCGTAGCTATCTAAGGATTCGAATGGGCTCTTCGATCTTTCAGTGTTTGTTTTTTTTTTCTTTTCTTCTTTCATAAAAGATGGGTGGGTGCTTTAGTGATGAAGAAGTTAGATTGTCAGCACTCCACAGGATCCAAGCAAAGAGAGGATTATCACCTAGCAAATGTTCTGCAGTGCCATTGCTCTCTCAGCAGGCACCGTAGACAGTGGTGTCTCTTACTTCTAACAAAGTTCGGTAAAGTGACCCGTTAGAACGACCTTAAGTTGTTCGCAATCTATTCTGCTAAGAGATGGTGGGGAATTTAATTGATTTCTCCGCATCCTTCGATTGTGTTCTCTAGGAACTCAACAGTCAATGGAAGCTCTAACCAAAGACGCTGACAAACCTGAGAAATCCTCTTTCGAGCGAAGAGTATCCAGCAATAGTCAGATAGGAATTGACCTAAAATGCTCTAGCGATTGCAAATGAGCACCTTCATGGGTATCCTTATCAGACACTGACCAATTGGCTAACAGAAGACTAGAAAGTAAGGACCCTTCTTAAGGGATTTTTGCATAAGAGGAAGACACAGTCTTCTAGTTCTGTTCCACAGAAGGTGGATACACTTAGAAATATAATTCAAAGACGTGTAAGCCAGCTTATGCAAGTAGTTGAACAGACTCTTCAAAGCTTTTTTACTTTCTTGTTGACGTGCTTGCCGTTGTCTTGTGTTAAACCTTTTCTGTAATTTTTACAGACCCCACCACCTTCAAAAGGATTAGTTTGACTCAACTTATATCAACAAGTGTATCCCTTATTGCAAGACACACTATCGTATCCAATGATAACCAAAATGGTGTGATAAAAAGAATCCAGCACAAATAGTTTAGTAAAATCCTCCGCATGGTTACTGATGGGGTTTCGCACTGTCTCCCCATTAAAGGTTCAAGGCGAGGCATTGACAAACACTGAAATCGTTCAATTTCGGTCAATTTTCATCCTTCGAATGTCCTGTGTGCATATTTATGCTCCAATACTTGGCCAAACGATATATAAAAATGCCTTCTGTTCTCATAAATAGCTGACCAAAGCATTGTTTGCCATAAATACACTAGATACTATGTATCCCCCCATGCTCTACGGACAATGTTAAAGTATTTATAGAAGTTCTCTCATCGCCTTCCTTACCCTTAAGCTGGGGTCATTATGCAGGTGTACATTTGTCTATAAAAAATTAATTTATTAGACAAGAGTGTCAGAGTCAAGTTGCACTACACAGTACTGAGTGCAGTTCCATTGGGACGATTTTAATTGATCCATCAGTACGTGGATATAAATTGTATTCGCATCTAGCAACCATGAGATTTAAATAGAATTTTCTGTTTTAATGAATGAATGTGAAGTTAAATCTAATTAATGGGCCATTACAAAGTGTGTGCATAGTCTGGACGGTGCCTATAGCCTATCTGATGCTGTAATCAAGTATGGCGGGGAAAAAAAAATTTAGTTTTTCACAGGGTGAATAGTGTTTTGGTTTCCAGCGAGTTGTGGGGGCGACGGTATAAAGCTTTCCACTTCTACTTATATGAATGGGAAATGTATCTCACGCAAGTATAAGGCGAAGTGTGTATCGCATGAACTTGAAAGGGTGTTGAACTTGAAAAATTAATTAAACATTTATTTTTAAAAACAAGACGGGACTAGGTGGGTATTGACATAGCACAAGGGGCTAGGGAGTGGTAATTATAAGAAACAAGCCCAAAGGGGAGTTACACTCTTTTTAGGTGTTTTTCGACATAGAAACCAACAGATGTTGTCCTGAAGACTACCAGTGAACGGAGTGATACAAGTACGAGTGAGGTAGAGAAAAGCTGTCAGGAAAGTGAAGTCCTTTCACCTTTACTGCGGTGCTGCACTAAAAGATGCATAATTTGCAACTACACATCTAGATGTATGCAAACGATGTCTGCAAATTGGTATCGGGAAAATCTTTAAGAGTGGTTTCCAGTAAAATGCAAACTGCTTTGGATAGGATCTATGTTTTGTAGCTCGTCAACCCAACTAACACGCCCTTGTGCTAAGAAAAGAAGAGCGCGATAGCCTGGTGCTCCCCAAGTTTAGAGGGGGAGTCTTGTAACGAGCCACTTAGGACTCAGAACCTTTTGGCAGTATCAAAACGTTTTGGCAAAACCTGGGGCCTGAGGCCTGCTGTAGTACACTGGCTGTATACAGCGATCAATTTTCACGTCTGTAGTATGGTGGACAAAGGTGACAGTCGCTAGATTGCAAAGCGAGGTCTGTCTTCAAATAAAAGGAGCTATGCACACCACTTCTGGAGACGCCCTAAAGTTAAGAGTCTAAACGATTTGGTTAATTTGCTAGAGAAGGCAATGAAAGCGAATCGTCGACGGAGAGTCTGCCACGAAGGACATGACTTTCGGCATGAAGTACTTTGTCCTTTGTTCTTGTTGCCTATTAATTGCATGAGTCCTATCGTCATATTCAGCAGAAGATATGAAGTAAACTTCAGATGAAGCCTTCTACACAAACGGCTCTAGCACCGGAAGTCGTACTGAAACTGATTGGTGTCTGGATGACAAAATCAAATAATCTAGATCTTTGGATAAATTGGTGACTGCCTTCCAAACAAAATGTTTGCCATACTCGGAGAAGGTAAGTGGACAGTTGAGGGGAGATGACGAGATGACCATCTTCAGTGACAGCCACGTTGTACTATTGTCACTTGAGGCTCCTCCAAACCGCTCAAAGATTGTTCTAGAATTTTTGAGCAAAGGCCTTCCAAATGGATTTGGGTTTGTCTTATGTGGGTTCCGGATTCCACCAGCGACGAAATCTCTGATGCTCTGGAATAACAAGGCTTGGCGACTATCACTGAATTTAGCTTTGCCAAGTGTGAGATGCCTGATTCTGGCAAGTGTCGGACAGTCACAAAGAAAGTGAAAGTTGAACTTGACAGCTTTTGAGCCAATTGGCCAGACGAAGTTTTCATCAATAAGCTTGTAATAGTATGGTCCAAAAGATCGGAAGCCGGCCAACTTCATCACCGAAAAAAGGAGCAATTGCCAATTTGCATGCTGAATTCTAACCCATGTAAGCTGTAACCACAAGTGTCCCTACCACAACCACTCGTTATCTTCGATCTTTTTGAACACACCCAACAACTGACTACATGAATTCTTTACTTCCGCAATCCATCCTGTTCCCACATCTATGCATACAAGTTCATCTGGTATGCAAATCTTGTTGGAACTGACTGCACCCATTAGTCCGGAGAAAAATAAAAACTGCAAACGATAGAAAGAAGTTCCAAAGGAAAACTAGGAAAAAAAAAGTTAGAAAACCCGTCACGATAATCTAAACACGAATGTTGTTGTCCACTGTCCCAGAAACGATGATGACAGAAATGCAATTAGTTTGAGTGGTTGTTCTTGCTTGCAAACTGGTCACAGGAGGATGTTACTTGAGGGCAGACTCTGTTCGCAGGTGAAGGAAACACTTATCGATGGATGTCATGGTGAGCGTGAAATTTATAAAGTGTCTGGAGCACTGTGTTTAACCAATTGACATTATGTACATATTTTTCCATTTCAAGGCTTTATTGGGTTAGACTTGGTCAACAGAAAGTCACATGCAAGAAGATGGATAGGGTGTAATAGATGTCCATGGATTTTTTTTCTTTTTTACAGGTTTTTTCAGCTCTTCCTCTGTCTTCCATCTCCTTCTCTCTAAATATGTGGTTCCAATTCATTTGGAAGTTTGTTGGCGGCAGCTAATGAGACACGTGAGGAAGAGTACTCCAACTAAGACCTTCTTCCTCGGATTCAGGCGGTTACCAAAAAACTCCCGAAATGAAATTATTGGTGGAATTTCTTTTTACAATCATCCAGATCACCTTCTATGGACTTCTCAAACAAAATCATACTCAGCGACTTCAATCGATGAGAAGAACACCTTCGACAGATAAGTCGGAAACCATAGCCGCCACAACATGACATCAGAAAACAGCAATTTTGCAACATCGCATAAAAAGGTGCTAAGTAGCACTAAATCTCCCAACAAAAGGATCCACACCAGAGCAACCTGGCATTCTCCAGATCCACATTTTCGACTTTCAGATATACAAACATCGGCTCTGTACATGACCACCGAAGCACGTTTGGAGTAGCCAGAGAAAAAGAGTGATTGGACAGGAAAAAAGTCTAAATCCAGACGATGAACAAGTCTCATATCCGTAGTGACTACATCGAGACTACAAGTACAATCTTACATCCTTCGGTGTACGACAAGAAGGACCAACATATCTCTACTGATTTTTCAGGTAGGTAATAGGAGCCGGATCTGACTGGCTTCACTGTCGAGGCGGAGTTTCATCAAGTCGATAAAGGCAGATAGAGCCTCGCTATTTTCAGTAGCTCATTCGCCTTGAAGTTGTCAGAAATCATTCTACAGCTTGGTCCCTATTTCTTACGGACAAGTTTTATCTATCTGCAATCTCATTTAGAGGGCATCGTCTTGTTGAACAAAAGCTGGCCATCAGACCTTTGCATTAGAATAGGTGGACTTATGATGCATTGTTGAAGGGTCCTTCAATGTCTAGGAAGGCATTCGAAAGAGATGGAGTTTTCAACTTTGGTAACGTGGAATGGTAGGTAAGGTTAGGTAAAATGGCTGCCAGCTGTTACCAGAACGCAAAGACCAGTTATAAGTCCATTGTGACACCACATGGATCTGGAGAGATCTCCTTAGCTACCAGTTGAACCAGTTGGAGCTTCTGTGTTTATCAGATTGCCTAAGTCGTTAAAGTAGAATTCTCCTATGGGAAGCCTTCATATGCGAGAGAGAGATGGGCAGCTACAGAGAAGGTGGGGAATGGTTTCTTCCTCTTTTTCCTCCACGCAACTTCTATAAAAATCATTTGAATGTATGCCAAGCATTATTGGGATGGTCAAGATACTGAGTTTTACGTAGAGGAAACACGTGCCTGTCAATAATTTTGTCAATACTTTTGAGTACGAAAGACATAAGTCTTCGAAAGACTCAGCTAAAGAGCTAAGACGGAATGGAAGCTTTTGTATCAGCTCTCTCTTGTAGCAGTGATGGAAAGATGAAAGAAGATGAAGGCTTGAAGGAAGATATTGCCAATTTAATGGCTGTACGATGGCAGATAGTTCTCTTTGTCAGATGATCAAAATAATATCCGAACCTGGAAAAACTGTTTGTAGAAGGACTTTTCGAGTCTCTTTCTTATTCCTTTAGAGATTTATGACCCGAAAAGTGAGTGTTTGGACAATATATTAGATTCTGCAAACCACTACCTTTCAGAGCCCTCTTTTAAGGCATTCTCCCCAAGATATGCATCTAATTCCAGATGTTATCTCATTAGCAACCAAATTGATCCCATAAACCTCTTAAAATTTATCGTCTTACCACAAAGCTTTAAATAGCATGCAATCACTTACTAAACAATAAAATTTAATTTTAAATTTAATCAAGTTCAATTTGTTTAATTTGTTCAACTCACCATGAAGACGTTCGTGTTCTTGACGAAATGACGCAAGGCTGGGGTCATGTCGGATCTTTTCTGGTAGTGTCCGCCATATTTGTAGAGCACCTTCGGTCACTTCACTGCAATAAACAAAAAAAAAGCAAAAACACATCAATTAATTGCAACCACAAAGTTTCACTCGCAGTGAAAAGGTATTGTTGACATATTTTCCTTGGCTTGATCAAAGGCTCGATATTCATTACAAAATCCGCGCGTCTAAACATAGAAACGTTTCTTGGAACACTCAAGTCACACACTCAGTTTTGAATATTTTAAAATTAATTAAATCGCACTCGATGGGGAATCAATATTGAACAATCCAAAGGGAATTCTTATTAAGTCTTGTGAGACACTGAAAGCCTCGAGGGTGATGTGTTCTCGATGGGGCTCGCTTAACCACAATGTAATCCTATTCACGAGCGTTGGACAACATTTAAATAGATTAAGCGCTAGAAAGAACATAGCGCTTTAACAAGAATGCATCAATTACGGACCGATTACAGGCGGATTGCATTTCAATGCAAAATTAGCACGTAGTTTGGTTTTGGTTGTAACTCATCTCAAAAGTGAGGTGTCAGTTATCCCCGATTGCAGAGATAATGACCGGGGAATAATTTACCTTGTTGTAGTTGACAGCTGCGGGGTATTTGCATGGATATTCAATGGGACTGGCAGCAACCAATGGAAATGAAAGGTGTTTTAAGAATGCGAAAGGTGACATGTAACCAAGTACTTTCAATTGGTATGCAGATTATTCCTAATGTCCACCTGTCAAAGATTATCTCATACAAATATGTGCCAACGTCAGACTTAAATTGCATTCTGTCTAGACAACAAATGTCATTCAACACAGTACCTGTTCCGAAAGACGATTTATCGATCTTTATGGTTAAAACAACTTTAAAATACTAGCATTCGTAAGCTTGAACGGCTACAAAAAGTGACATTCACTGGCTCTCAACAGCAGATCATTTGTCATATGACAATGGACATGGCTAAGACTTCCACTTTGGTTAGTGTGTTGGATTGCTAAGTATGCTGACACGAGCCTCAACAAACAAACGCTTTTCGAGTGTTAAGTTTTGAAGCGGAAATTGCGAAGATAAGAGTATGTGCTGACGATATTTTGGAGAGAACGTAACCCTAGACCAATATAACTTTGAGGTAGTTAGGGACGACAACGACACAAGCACTAAGATCCAACCCAAAATATCTCATGCCAATCAGTGTTTCTTTGAGCTAAGAAGGCAATTGAGTAGCAAAGGCCTCTTTCGAACAGGTACAGTGATTCTATATAAGACCTCTATCATTCAAGTGCTGCTTTATGGCACGGAAGCTTGCATTTTGTCAAGAAAGGAAGAGGTTTTCTTCCGTTCTTTAGCGACCGCTCTCGTCTGGTGTTCAGCGACATCGACCTAGCTAGAAACGTCTAGGTATAATGACAACGATGGCTGAAATATATAGACCGGAGTCACAGAAGCGTTCTTCAAATCCACCCCAGAAGGAAGACGTAGTAGCAAAAAATACATCTACTCAGGGGGGGCAAGCAGGCGGAAAGGGATCTCACCCAACTTGGCGTGTGAAACTGAAGGAGGCTAGCTGAAAATCGATCAGGCTGGAGGCGCTTTTTGTTTGAAAACCGAGTCCACCCCGAACTGTAACACCATCACCCTTGTGGCAAAAGACTGAAACCAAATACGACTTGAGTTTCAAAAATTACTACACCAACACTAGCGCTGTGCGAATAGCATCATTAAGGTATTCATAACCCCTTTAGCACTAGTGAATTATAAAAAAAAAAAAAAGATCCACAATAATCCAAAACACACATATATATAACATTCACTCCTTGAGGGTGTGTTACCGCAAGAGATGCCGCACTGAGTTTAAAGTCTTAATCTACAAGAACAAGGTCTAGGTATGTTGGTTCGCACGACATAGAGGTATCGATGACATGAAAAGCCCTACAAACCATTCAAGCGTCAGAACTGAACCAAACAATCTAGACGATCACTCAGTTGTGTCCCCAAACAAAAGGGACAAAAGTGCAGCAAAAGTATGGATTCTCGGTAGATTACCGATAAAAGATTAAGATTTCACCTATCATGTCGCAACTCCGGAATTATGATAGGAAAACTTAACACGTACTTACCCTCAACAGATCTTACTTGAACCCTTGTGATACCTTCCTAGAAGAGCTCAATCTCCTGGTAGTTCATTTTAAAAGAAGACCTGTCTTCAGTAGTAGCTGTATGTAGCGAAGGAAACGGAACAAGGCACATGGCGATCCATCAAAGATCATTCCAAAATGCATGCTGAACTCGGAATGGAGTAAGCAAAGTCAATAGTACAGTCCACAGCACACTTTGAACCTGACCTAAGCTGAAGATTTAAGATTCCGAAATGTAGGCAAAAGAGTGACTGATCCTCGACAGAATGGTGTGCTGTAATAGTAATTCGCAAATAGATGGAGTTCAGGATTCGAAGCCATGACGTTGATTATGAGGCGATCAAAAACTTAAGTACAAGTTGAGACTTATAACTGTCAACACCCAGTTTAAAAGTACGATCATTGCTGAAATGTCTTTCCTTCGCTTAAGGTATGAGAGAATTCTTCTTCCTTCTATTAACTAGCTCAATTCGCTCAAGATATTGTGTGCCAAGCAGGTGGTGCAAAATAGGGTTAATAAGAACCACCCCCGTCCGCCGAGTTGAACCAAACAACCAAAAACGTCCCGCGGTCCTCCTTACCTGCATCGACGTTGCCTCTGTATCTCTACCCTAGCTCCCTTCGGTTCGAACCTTCACTGACTAGTTGGATACCCACTCTTCTCTTACCACCTGTCATATGTCAACTCTGAAGGAAAAAAAAAATATTCACACACAACAAATTAACAAATGAAAATCATTGCCACTTGAAACGGAAGTCACTTGTTGATTCCACGAGGCACTATCCCACAATCCATGTCTATATTTGCATTTGCACATTGAAAACAACTGATAATCTAAGACACGACAGATGTCGTTAGTTCCATTATCTAAGGCAAATTATCCTACGAGACATATATCAGCTCTTCTTTATCCGTACACGGCATTTTTTCTATTCGATTCGAGGTAATTAAGTTGAACTTCTCTCGTTTAACGTCAACACAACGACGATGTTAGATACTCGTACTTTTATGTTGCAGCACATTTCGCAGCCTCGTACACACACACACACACACACACGTTGTGTATTCAAATTATATTTATGGGGTCTCGGTCACTTATTCAATTGACAGAGAGAGGGGTAATACATGATGGCCCATCATCATAGTGTGACCAGCACACGGACAAGTGCTTTTTGACAAGACCGTCTGCAATATCAACTGACCCAATGATCTAATAACTGTTTTTATGAGGAAAGGAAGCGATCACTTTTGCTTTATAATTGCGTGAGATGACGGAAAGGTACAAAGCAAACTTGGGATGGAAAATGAGAACCAATTACTAAAGCTTAAGTGTACTTTGTCTCATTTGTGGTTATAAATAGAGCCCCCGTTCAATTTTGAAATGTGGAACACAAGACGAGATCTAATTTGAGTTCCAAATTGTTTTAAGGTTCTCTACACACACACGACTGACATGTAAAAATGATGTATTGCCTGGCATTAAGCGTTTTGACAAATTTGAGCGTTGACATTTGGATATGAAACGGGGAATGGGATAGAAACGTCAAAAGTCGATAGATTGAGACTAATTTGGAGATGGTTTGTGTCACGACTTATTGACACGTGTCAGTTATAATTTTAAATAATGGCAAGAGTAATGAGTATGGTCTTGTGTAGTTCTTCGAGGACTGTTCTTAGGGGGGAAGGTGTTAGGTCTTTCTTTAAAGGAAAGTTCCCTTGCACAACTGTCACGTTTTGTTGTTTTTCCTTGTGGCCACAGAACTGTTTCAACAAGAAAATATCGAAAGATCGAGTTTCAAAGGAGAAATCTGTTCTTGGCAACAAGGGGTCACAATTCCAAATAAGAGTCTTGTCAGTCTTGCCAGTTTTCCTACCTTAATTTGAAAAGTCAACCCCTCAACCGATAGAGCTGTTGCTTATCCAACCCAGGGAAAGCTAATGGGAAAACAAGCCAGATCCAATCAATGAATCCCACCTAATATAGAGAAGGCCGAAGCAGCTTTTAGTCTTGAAACAAAGATACTTAGATCCTTGCAAATACCATTGGATTTCAAGTGGAAACCAGAAGATCCTTTCTTTGACTTTAAGACTGTAGTTTGGACATTATTCCATGCAAGTTCGCAATGAGCTATTGTGACAGCTTTCACATGAATTGGATTTCTAACGAAGGTCCTAACCCCAAGGAATAAGTTGTTACTCTGAATGAAAAACAGATATGTGCGAAGAGAAGACTCTACAAGATGAGGTTCCTCACGCTGTTTGTTCACCAACTATAGCCGAACTTTGGATTACTCGACAGATTGCAACCACTTCTTCAAGATTTCGGGTAAAAAAGTCCTAGAAATGGGGACTTAATTAATTAGTTTGGAGGAAACAGGTTCACTTAGACCAAAAGTAGGTCCATTGCTATCCCAATCTACTCCTGAAACAATATAGATTGTCTAACGTGACAGTTTAGACTGCCCGTACTGGCAGTGTTCAGATCAATTAGATCGTCGAAGAGGTATTCGGTATTGATAAGGACGAGACGCATGAGAGAATGTCGAGTCTGGCTAGGTCGTTTAGGTCATTGAAGAAGTACTCTCCTAGTGTTTCCCCCCTCAACCTTGACAGAGCAGGGCACGTACAGAGAAAGTGTGCAGTCGTTTCCTTTTTATCCTCGTCTCTGCAGCTTCTACAGAAATCGTTAAAAGGTACACCGATTCTGATGGCATGATTGCCAATAAGACAATGCCCCGTAAGGGCTTTGAACAGGTTTCCTGTTCATGGACAAAAGTCTTCCTGCGCGTTGGAAGTAATGGAAGTTTTTATTGCCGACTCCGAACGAAAGATTAAGAATGTTTTTCATGTCAAATTACACTTTCAGAGGTTTGCCATTCCCTGCCGAGGGGTGATGCCGCGAAAAAATGTGGTTGTCTTGCTGAAGCTCGAACCTGTGTCCGCTCGCTTAGTAGTTCAACACGTTAGGTGTGTAAAAACATGGACTCGTGAGGAGCTAAAACTAATTTGTGATATTTTCAATATTTTCTAGTGTAAGAAAGAATGACGATATCGAGCGTTGGAACTACATATGTATACCAGAACAAAAGAAGTACGTGACCATGATTAAATGCTTGGACTTCTTTCGTTTCCCCATGGGCCAAGTGTATCTTATTATTTTTCAAATGAAAATGTCACGCTATCTACCATACGCCTGTTAAAATGCGTAAAGGTCAAGATTGTGTTTCATTGCGTTGTTTAGCTTCGATTGTCGGTCTAAATTACCGACGTCACAGGACAATTTAAGATCAATTAACCAGCTTAAGAAGGAATTATAACCAGTAAATGGGAATTCAACAAAGATCAACCATAAGCACCCGCCATTTATCCAATACAAAGATACGTAGATACTTTCGTGCATGCCAATAACTTTAAATTGTATGTGAATTTCAGACTGCGCATAATAGTTTTCCGCTGACAACGTCACTCTCAAATAATAACGATGAAATTACTTAAATTATTTCTTAATCGGTATTTTCCACCGATTAACGGCCAACAATGTGTTGAGATATTTTTAGCTAAAAATATTCGTACACCAGACAACAAAAAAATTAAAATAATTTTTTTTTTTGTTTATTATCGATGACAATACTTAAATTTAAGTGATGGTAATGACCGACCTATTTAACGAAACATTTGCTAAATAGGACAAGTCACACTGTTTTTGTTGGTTATGATCTGGTATTAGTAGGAAATGTTTCTTTTGTTGGGACGGTAGCAATTACCATTGTGATGATGAGTCAACAAGGTATTTTTAAATATCATTTGAACGGTAAAGTCGCACGCGTTACAGTTTAATCTTATCATAACGAGTGACAGATGGCCAGACAGTAGAAATCACGCATAGTTTTCGTTACGCGGAAACTACACAACTTCAACTTATAGATCGTCACAACTTTTAAAGTGGATTCCTGTTAAGCTTCAAAGATCGTTAAAAATGAAATTCAATCCTTAAAAGGAAATAAGAAGCCGGTATCCTGGTACTGGTTTCAATTATCAGACGAAGTGGAGATTTGAAGGCAAGAACGGTTAGGTTAGGTTAGGTAAGAGTGGCAGACCGCAGGTTGCAACCAGATAAGGTCCTTTGTGTTACCACATGGATCTGTATTTCACCGGAAAATACTACCCGCAGAACCAGCCGGAGCTTGTTATGAAGCGCTGGAGGCTACCTATGTTTATGTGAGCCAGCTCACTTAGGTTGTGGAGGAAGCTGGCTCCTCCATGGAAGTGGACATGTACAAAGAAGGTAGAGAATCGACTTCTCCTCCTCTTCGTCCATGCAGCTTCTGCAGAAGTCGTTGTAGAGGAGGCTCAGCCCATAGGCGTGCTTGCCAATGGTGCAGTGTCCCGTTATGACACCGACTAGGGTGCTTATTGGCAGTCTTTTCCGTCTCATGAGAAGGCAAGAATCTATCTATGCATTTATTCGAGAGGTGATATCAGACCTTCTTCGTCCTGATGAATGGTGGAATACAAGAATACAATCGTTTGTCATGACCTATCTCAAGCAACACGATTATGGCAAAAACCTTGATGGAACCAATTAAGAAATCTGCGCTGTTGAAGCAAGCACTGTAGACGATCAGCATTATTAAGAACGTAGGTAGTAATCGCCCGAGTTGATCGCTGCGATATCTAAGCCCCTTCTTGGCAGTTAAATAAGGCTTAACATTATCGTGGGTTAAAAGTTGAATTCAAACGCAAGGAAAAGGCGGCAATTGTCTCAACAAAGACGGAGAGACTGGTAAAAGAGATCTCTTAACTCATTCACTCTGTAAAAGACTAGATGGAGGTTTTAGGAAATGTCTACAACCAAGGCAGCATTGTGATATACTTACATACAAGTTCATGCTTCGTTTCGCATTTTTATCAGAAAGATACACTCTAGACAAGTCTGATTGTGATCACTTAAGTGACAAAGGTCCTTGGTTGTCAATACACCCAAGAGAAGCCTAGCTTAACACACCATGACCAGCATGCTAAAAGCTGCTTTTCCTAAAATCTATTTTCATTGTGAATCTCGATAATTGCAATTTTTAGCAGACACTGCCGCCCGAAAAAACAAACACGTACATCATATGAATCTTGCAACAGATTCAAGCTGTAGACTCTGTCGTAAGAGTGAAGAAACCAACGCAATGCCAAGCCCTCTTTCAACTCAAGCTGCCTCAATGAATCATTTGTTGACCCAACACTCCAAAGAAGTTATTTTACTTCCTGACATCCTCTGGGGTCAAACAATTCTTCCAAAATATATAAGGAAAGGCACAAACAGATTCTAAAGTAAACAACGCTCCTGAACACACATAACAACACTCACGACGTAAGTACCAAACGTCTGCTAGTTATTGCGAGCATAAGACGGAAAGTCGCAATGATAATGCTCTACATCGAAACTCCCGCAAGAAGCATGAAAGGTGTTATGCGCAGCCCTTTGAAGGGGTTAAAAACGGTGTCAAAGATGTCACGAACTATTCTTTTGGTTTGTCTGCATCCTGTTCACTCTTCACGCAATTTTCGACAACGCTCACAAAAAAACTTAATTGGCGATGGATTCCTCCTCTCAACGATGTCTTTGAACAAGTGTCGCTCCGCCTTATTTGCTTACAGAAGAGGTTTCACCTTATAAACTTAATCTTCATCCAGCTAACACTCCTGAAGTTGCAGTGTTAACGAATCAATCACTGAATTTGGCATGATCCGCGTCCCTTAAAACCAAAGGACGACTGTATTTTTTTGGAATCAGTGAGACTGGCCACTGAAAGTTAGATAGCCCTCCCAGGTTTAACAGGCGCATTGGATGTGAAAGTTAAGAAATTAACTGTTCAAGGGTAAACATGCCATAAACCTATTCGAAAAAACTTAAGACAGGGAATGCACCTCGTTACCTCAAGAACTTCTGAGTTCGTATTACTTATCTTTGTCGAAGATGGCTCCATATTCTGGTAAGATTTGGGTAACGAGGTGCATTTCCTATCTAAAGATCGTTTGATTAAGGCATCTGCACTAAGAACTTCTGGTGCAGAGGGCTGAGTCAAAAGATCTGAGTTGATCACCAGGAGAAAAAAGCATTTATGTTCCACAACAACGAGCGAAGTAATCCATGTACAGGATGTGCATCGGGAGTGGTGGAAGATTCGACAACCACGACAGGAAAACTATCGTAAGCAAAACATTGCGAAAATACCAGATGGACAACCTCTCAAAAAAGCACTTTATCATTATTGGCTCAATAATCTGGACAAATCGGCGTCCCACACTGTATGCCAGGCCAATTTGGAGTGGAAGGAAATGAGGTAGCTTATGGTATGAGGTCTTCTTTGGATCTAAATCTTGCCTCCTATAGAAAGATCTATGAACAAAGAGAGCAAGTAACACTTCGAAAACTGCCACAAGCTCCTCGGGAACCTTGACCAGTTAAGTTCTAGGAGTGAAACGAAGTTAAGAATGTAAGCAAGCTTCCTTAAGGAGCACTACAAACTCCTGAAACACCTTAAAAATATTTGTAAGACTAGAAAGAGACAGATTCTGTAAAAAAAAGCAAAGGAAACTCCGAATTTCTTTAAGACTGGCGGAAACACTGACACACGTAAAACTGAACTGTCTAGTCTAGAGTCTGGAGGGTTATGAGATGACCAATTGAAATTTCCCACTTTCAAAGAAATAAAATTAGAGAACCTGCGTGATCAGAAGGTGACACTGTGGTTCGTAGCTATAAACGCTAAAAAAACACATTTTCCATCACAACTATTCTATACGTCTCCCATTACACTGAAAGACAATGTGAACCCGAAACCAAATATGTGACCGAAATGTAAGAATCCAATCGATTTGAGACTTTCAATATTCGTTACACAATTTTCACAGAAAAATAAATATTATTTACAAGTTCATTAACAAGGCCCCGCAACTGATGGAATTATCCGACCCAAATAACAAAATGTATCTCTGTTGATTGGACAGTTTTCATCCGCGCTGGGATTCACAATTGAATTGTTTGTTGAGGCTAATCACGATCGCGATCACTTTGGAACGATTTAATCCTATTTTAGCTGGAAACGTTTCCATTGTTGGCAGGGGGCCTATCAATGTTATGGTAAACATTTACAATTGCAATTTTAATTTTACTCATACTTTTCACTAAATCTCCGATTCTCTGGACTAGAATCGTTTTTATCACTCATGCTGGCGTTGTTGACGATGTTGGACTTGGCCCAAGGCTAAGGTGTGTCTTATCAGGACGTTAGTGTTGTCGATGAGTTCAATACAACACAAAACACTTGTTTAAACAAAAATTACTAAAATTAATAAATAAATAAACAAACTGTATCTCAAAGATTCGCGATCATTTTCAATTGAAAGAGAGTTTTCAAAATTATTCGTTTGACATTTCGTTTTGACGTTCGCGATGGTTATCCTCGAAAATATAAACAAGAGAACACTACTACGGTACGACGACGACGGCGGCGGCGACCTCCGGACAGACGGAGAGAATAATGTAAAAAGACCGTGTCTCAATTGTCACTGTCAGGCCAGAGCAGAAGCAGAGCTTTATTCAGGGCGAACTGAATTATCAGAGTCTTTTGAGAGATTCACTATTGCAACTGCGATAGCGGCAGCGGCAGCTATACAGCGCAAGTCGGCCTCAACGATGACCGCAGAGCGAATTTGATTCAACGCGATATATTGTAGTAGATATACTTAATACGGGATTAAAACTACCGTCCAGTTGTTTGCGTCGACCCCGACCATGCTTCCATTCTATGGCGCGCTCCGATTACTGTAATACTAGTGCGCTTAGGTTTTGATTAAACTTTGGCATGGCTACAATGATCATGATGATGACGATGATGATCATAATTTCTCGGTCACACGTTTGTGTGTGCTCTTCATTTAATTTTCACACATGGACAGATAAATTGTATTTGATTCTTGGATTGAGATCGATGGTTAGGTTAAGTGTCTCCCCTAATCCACTCCCTCCCCTTGCCCCATTGGAAGTAACTTTTGTTTGTTTAATTAAAATTGGCATACTGGAGGGCAAAAGTCGGGAATTTTTATTTTCTTTTCAATTTAGGGGAAGGAAATGAACTGGCAGCTTCTTATATCTAGTTTTTGGAATCAAGGAAGTTTTAATTGAAAGAGGCTTGTCACTGTTTAACTGGGCTTCTTGACAATTAAAACTTATAACAAATATTTGTGTAATTAGAAGCGCAATTAGTTCTTGGAAATGTCTTCTGTTGTAGGCATACACTAAGAATTAGCGGGTAAAGAAATCTATGACGTAGATCAATGAAAATATTTTTTAGAGATCGTTTTTGGGGCTCCAGCATGAAAAGAAAGATTCATTTATGATCTGTTTCTGTCATGAAACTTTGAAACTCCGACGTAAAACACTCTTCCAAGGGTGCTCACCCAATCAAAGTAGTCATAACACTAACACAGAGTTTGTAACACTGGTCGCATTGATCAGATAAGGGAGGGTGAAGAACTCAGTTAACTCAATCTCTTCCTATAAATCTCAAGACATGGATGACATCTTCCCAAACTTGGAGCAACTAACTAAGCACGGAACGTAACTAGCACCCGTGTTTGCCAGACCACATCGGCTCATGCTTTGGAAATAGAAATTCTTAGTCAAGAAGTAAATGATTTTGAAGCGCCAAAAAGTATGCAACAATTCTTGGAATTCAGCGTGCAAAGTTTAACCAGAGTGCTTGGAAGACAGAAACAGATCGGTTTACAGAAGGAGACTCCTGTTAGCTAAAATGCGAAAATGTTAACTCTTCCTTTGGAGAACATTTTAAGTTATCTGTCGACTATATACGGAGCCGATGAAGAGTACTCCTAGATATCACATCAGTACTGAATCAGCAATGCATAAGTAGTGAAGCAAAAACTGAGCTGCTCTTAGGCTTAGAAAGACGGGACCATGGTCATTTAAGATGATTAGTCCTTCCTCTGTTCTTGGCAAGTGAAAAAGTTTCGAACAGGCTAGTAAAGGAGACAAAGTAACTAGTCTTCTAAACTGTTGAATCCGAAACGGAGATCGTCACAAGATGTGGATATTGCCAGTTTCACTCCTATAACCCAAGCGACAGCCAGTGCGATGACACTTTTTGTTGGCTACGAAGACACAATGAGTATAAGTGTCGAGATGAACATCGCTCCAATGTTTTTCCTCGTATATGAGCTCCGTTCAGGCGAACCTATGGTGGATGCCAATATATACATGCGCAACTGCCAGAATCTCTTGAGATTCTTGTTTTTGAAAATACAAATTCGTAGTGAAGAATGGCCTTTCTCAAGCATCCAAACGAGATAGTGTGTCATGAACATCCTCGAGAAGAGATTCGATTTCCTTACATGAAGAGACATTAGTTTGTCAATCATCTGCTCTGTAAATGTCTCGCTCTTGTCAACTAAAACCTATGGACTCTTGTCAGTTCTTTTCTTTAACGAGTTGAGGGACCTTGGTTGATGAGCTTTCTGAGGTTCATATCTCTATCTAGGTTTAAGCCAACCAACCTTCAACATTCAAAATTTGGGAATTATTGGGACTTTGGACCAAACCACTGGTGTACGTGACGTTCATATGTCACAAAGCACCCTAACCTAGCACAGCTTACTACATAAATAACTCATTGGCTATTGTAGTCCAAAACGAGATCAAGTCGACGGAAGCACCTTGAAAAATAAAGGCAAGACAGTCTACTAAGACAAGAACAAAGTTTCATCGATTTCTTCTCGTTGTTCCGTCTTTAAAGGCAGTTTCGGAACTCTATGTCGGATGATCCTGGGACAAACTTATAGGTGCGCAATATTAACTCACATTCGATGTGATGTGCATACACCGGACATACAAGTGGCGCCGTTTTGGTCCACTCACGTGACCTGGATGTTGATGGGTGTGGCTAACAGCATAGTTTTCCAATCCATCCTGTGGAGTTCAACATGTTGCAGAATTTGATGTCAGAAATCTCTGATGATTCCCGTGTCAAGTGTGCGATGCCTTGTTCTAGGTAGTTCCAGACAGTCACGGAGAAAATGCAATAGGATCTCCTTTTCGTGTGAGTTTTTCCAAATAGAGCAGTGGGGGTTGAACGGAAAACCTAACTTAGCAGCGTGTGAGCCAATTGGCCAGTGGCTCGTGCTAATTGTTGTGATTCTTGCTGTTTCAGTGCAAGTTCTATTGATTAAGTCATTCGTCCTATTTTTATTGTAGGCGGACTATATCCATCTGGATATGGTACAGGCTTCTAGACTGGCAATAGAGTTGGCAATAGAGAGAAAGTTTTGGAGAATTCTACTCTTGATGAGTCGAACCGGGTAGCAAACTGACTCCGCAAGAGAGACACCAAAAATTGAGCCACATCTGGCGCGTCGGCTCTCTCATTTCCCTCTATGTCAGTGTTGGTGGAAACCAAGAGAAGAGTGATATTAAACCGAGCGCTTACCTGGGTCATAATTTCCGTGCACTATTCTTCCAAGTTGGAGGACGAAATGTGTGAAGGGAGGGCTTTGATGGCAGCCTGGCTGTCACTATAAAGATGTCTATGTTGTTTTTGGTAATGGAGCTGAGGCTAAGTATCTTGCAAGCCTCTCTAATGGCTGAAAAATGTCAGGAAGGCGGTACGATTTGAATGCGTTCAGTTCCGCTGTGAAGACACCTGCTCCAACGCCGCATTTCATCTTGAAGCTGTCGGTAAAGATCGATACTTGGTACTTCGAAACGGGAGAGTTATTGTTCCACTCCACACTTAAGTGCATCATGACCAAGAATCCGAGTTATTTTTAACCGCATGATTACAAGCCTAATGCTTCCACATCCCACCGCTCCTAGTAAATATAATCGACAACTAAGTGATGAATGAGTGCGGCTAAGCAAAGCAAATAGATTGTCTGAGTCTTGGTATTTTAATGTTTAAAAGTCAAACAGGCTACACCGTAAAAAATTATTCGCCACACAAGTGACGATGCCGACACAGCGGCAAGATCCTATCAATTAATCTTCACACGAGTTTTCCTCGAAATTAATTGAAGACTGCCTTCAGTGCATCAATTGCTATTTTATTCTTTTTTTTTGCAATTATATCATCATCGTTGTCGTTATCGTTAACATCGTCATCATGAACTTCACCAACCATCGATGTAATTATTGTCACGGTCAGGTTCACAACAAGTGCAACACATTTGCCAATTCGTCTGGGGCTTGGTGTTTTGTTTTAGCTGCCAAGCTATAAGATTCAATTAACATAATTTCAATTGAATTATAAGAATAGGATACACTTCTCGGTAATAAGAAACATGGAATGACGCAGCAATAGCTGCTACAGGGGGTATCATCATCAATCACCTAGTAATCCAAACATATCACAATGGCGACGGGAAATGTGGCCATTTTTACACGTTTTTTTTTCCGCTACGACACGCATCGATTGGAAATAAAGGAAACGTGTGGTTAAATTCTTGGAACACCAATACGAGTATTAAAGCTTTAAGGACCTTTTGGTGGAAAGAAAATGGTTCATGTGGACGTGGAGGAACCATGAGTTACAGAAATAGACAACAAGTTTGATAGTGTGACAAGTGCTGGGAGTCATGTACGGAAATACGATTAGATTACACACGTACATATCTCCAGATTGAGGGATTTAGGATGTACATTCTGAAAAGGATGTATCAGTTGAAAGCTTGATAATAATGTAAGAAGTCCTGGAAATAACTAAACCCCAGACAACAATAACTTCTGAAGCCATCGTGAATATTTTCGTCTTTTTTCTGTGTCATCATCCGGCACCATCTTGGTCTTCATTTCCTTTTGTAAATAATATGGCTTCCACAATGATTCAACGCTTTGCTTCCTATTACATGGGCATCTTGCAATGAATAGTTAAATTTTGTAAACAGATGGGGAAAGGAACTTACAAAAAAGCAAAGAAATAGCGTCCTTAAATGGGTCACTTTAGTTGAACATCTTGTATCTCGTTTGAAAAGATACACAGACGTTACTTTGGATTCCTTTTAAGCGAGGAACGATGTGTTGAAAATGAAGTCAACATTTATTATAGAAGATTCTGCAACGTTATTTAAGACCCATTTAGTTCATGCAAAGCTGAGACAGCTCACTTACTTTAATTAGAGAAACCCCATGAGTCTTCGACGTTGATCTGGCATTCGATCCAATAACAGACAAAAGCCTTGAATCCAAAGTAATCTTGTTAAGTTCCATCAGACTCCATAATTTGGAAAGAAAAATTGGGTATGTCGTGTCCAGGATACGCCAAGAGAACGTTTTCTTGTCACCGGGATCCGAAAGAAAATCGTTCGATTGTGACAAAGCGGGCACTTTTTTCCGATCAATACGGGCGGGATTTTATAACTTAACAGCTTTCGGTGCTTCGGCTTTGGTTACTTTAGCGAGTGCAACAACAATAGACGGTGGATTGCTGACAAATGTACTTTTGAAACATGCACCAGCTGCTGTCTTATGTGTCCACGGAGTAGTTTATGTACACGTAGAAGCGATTTTATCATCAACATACATAAGCATTGATGCGCGGCTCCGCGATGACTTTCTTGCACTCCCCACACTGCTTAACTCGCGCATATGAGGTTTCATCGGTATTGCTGGATTGGCGACAAGGAGCTCTTTCCAACTATATACGAGTACATGCCGACAATGTTGTTTGTTAATTTTCAACTGCTGCTCCCTACAACTTTACCATAACCACTCAATACTACTGTTTTATACATCGATAGATAAATCTCCACGAGAGCTGTCGATTGAGATCACAACGAGCTTCCCCGAGTCAGAAGTTCTACGGATGCGTCGAAATAAACCTGAAATGGACACTTTCTTCATTCCAACAAAGAGTGCTTGAAAGTTAAAGTCGAAGTCATGGTACGGCTTTATGAAGTCAGTTGTTGTTTCTAACTTCACCCATCTAGCGCTACCAGTGTGACCAACTTGGTTCTTCTTCTAAAAGTAAGATGCTTCGCTGCTTTTAGTCTATACATAGGTCAAGCAGTATGAGTGAAGGTATTGCTTCAAAGGCTACTATCGGGATCGTTCTTTTTACGCTGATTGTGCCGAGGATGCTAATTGCTAGATTTATGTGAGCGCTTTAAGTTTGTGGCTTTTTCCACGCCTGCCTAGATTAAGAGCCCATTGTGAAGACACTTTTGTGGCCTAAAGGTGGCCGTAGATTATGGCGGGTCTTGGCCCCAATTTACTCCAAAAGATTCTATAGCATGCAGGAAAGATGATGGCTGCTTTCCTTGTACGTTCTAAAGTGTTTGCCGGCTGCCAAGACTTTTGGCGTTTTTCCAGATTTGGAGCGGGTTAACAATGGTATCACCCTCTTCTTGTCGAAGAAGTAACAACGTATCACCCTCAATGAACAATGTACCTCCTATCAGGAAAGAATACAAATCGTGCTTATGTTGAGCCTCCCTCCCATGAAGAAGCTTATAGGTGGTTAAGGGTCCAAGAATAGTACTCAACGATAAATATAAATTGCAACGCTCATTTTTTATTACGATGAGTTCCGAAGGAGGATACATCTTTCCACTGTCTCAAGCCTATTCAAAGGAAGAAATTCAATCTTTTCTAAATATTCTGGCAAAACTATGACTTTGACTGAGAAACATGGTGATAGCGTTCGATGATATTCCTGCCGTGGTAGTCAGCGTCATCAGTTGACCTTCTACACTCATTTAGTAAGAAGGCTTAAGTTAAAACTTCTCACAAGGGATAGCCATAAAAAGAATAGAAGAGTAGTTTCCCTTAGTACCAGTGGTCGAAGATAGTTTGAGCTCGAATTTGTATTTCTAAAACCTTTGAACTTATCAACGACAAAGCCACTAATAATCAGGCATGGCATGTACCGAGTCCCAAATATTCCAAAAGTCCAAGTCACTATCACAACCTTCGAATTGGTACAGCAATGTAGGTATAACTTTGCTGCCTAGGTCTCCAGCTCCCCTTACATAAAGGTTAATGAAATGGCTTACGTATTTTACACTACGTAGTACTTACTCCATATAAACTCCACAAATGACACCCTAATGGCGATTCGATGAAGGATAACCTTAGGCAACCGCTGCTACTTTGTCCAAACAACTAGGATCCAAACTCCTAACTCGAAGGTCCAAAATCATGCTCTACAAATCCCTGATCTTGCCAATCTCGCTTTATGGAGCTGAATGGTGGACGATGAGTAAGACAGCGGAGCAGAATTTGGGATCCTTCGATCGAATATTTGGTCCTGTCTGCGAGGAGGGCGAATGGAGGAGAAGATATAACCGCGAACTCTACGAGCTGTACAAAGATGTGGATGTAGTCCGGAAGGCGAAAATCCGTCGACTGCAATGGCTCGGCCACATCGAGCGAATGAACGAGAATGCTCCAGCTAAGAGGATCTTTGAATCCCAGCCACCTGGTTCACGAAGAAAAGGAAGACCGAACCTCCAATTTAAAGATCAGGCAATCGCGGACGCCAGAAACATTGGTCTAGTAAACTGGAAGCAGCGTGCCCGGGACCATGAAGGATGGAAAGCGGCATTAGTTCAGGCTCAGGGTCGCTGGCCTGATAAGTAAGTAAATAAGTACTTACTTCACTCTTCAAATAAGGACAACGAACTTCGGATCTGTACGTGGAATGTTAGGTCCCTTAATAGGCCACGTGCAGCCGAACAACTAGCGGAGGCCCTAGACTGCTGCAAAGCAGACGTTACCGCCATTCAAGAAATGCGATGGGATGGGCCGGACAAAAAGAGGATGAAAAACTGCGACATCTACTACGGCGATTGCTATCGACGGCAAAAGCAGCGCTTATTTGGATGCGGATTTGTTATTAGAGGCAGACTTAGGCAAGAAGTCTTGAGTTTTCGGCATGTTAACGAACGCCTCGTAACAATCCGTATCAAGGCTAAATTTGCCAACATTAGCCTCATATGCGCGCACGCCCCCACAGAGGAGAAAGATGACGACACCAAAGATAGCTTCTACGAGCTCTTGGACAAGACTTACGAGCAGTGCCCTAGTTATGACATTAAAATTGTCCTTGGCGATTTTAATGCCAAGCTAGGAAGGGAGGGCATCTTTGGTAGTACTGTCGGAAAGTATAGCCTGCACGACACCACCTCCGATAACGGATTCAGGCTAATCGACTTTGCGGCGGGGCGTAACGTTGTCGTTGCTAGCACGCGATTCCCGCATCTCGATATTCATAAGGGGACTTGGAGATCTCCTGATCAATCAACCGTCAACCAGATTGACCACATTGCGATCGACGCAAGGCACTCCTCCAGTATTATGGATGTCCGAACGTTCCGAGGGGCCAACATCGACTCGGATCATTACCTTGTTGTAGCCAAGGTACGGGTGCGGATATCCCGAGCACCGCAAAGACAAGCTAATACTGCGAGGAAGTTTGACGTCGGACGGCTACAATCGCAAGAGATCGCCAAATCCTTTTCCGATCGAGTCTCCCTCAATCTCTTAAGAGGTCCTATGCTGCCAGCATCAAGTATTGAAGACCAGTGGCAACACTGCCAAAAAGCCATCAGAGATGCCGCCTCTGATGTACTGGGTTTCACTCGGCCACCAAAACGAAACCCCTGGTTTGACGACGAGTGCAGGCAAGCACATGCAGCCAAGCAAGATGCATACAAAGCGGCGCTGCATAGAAGGACCAGAGCTGCTCACGAGCTCTATGAGCAGAAGAGGAGAGACGAGCACCGGCTTCTCAGGAGAAAAAAGAAGGAGCATGAGAAGCGCGCGGTCGAGGAAATTGAGAGATGCTACTCCAGGAATGAAATTCGGAAGTTTTACCAAAAGGTAAAAAATACATGCCAACGACACAAACCCCGAACCGAAGCCTGTAGAGACGAGCAAGGGAACATAGTAGTAGAATCGCAGTCGATGCTGAGGATTTGGAAGGAATATTTCTGTAGACTGTATAACGGCGACGACGAACCAAATACCGCTGTCAGGCAGAATGAACCTTTCAATTTGGACGATGGAGACCAACAATTCCGTCCACCCACCCATATCTAAGCTGAAATCCAACAAAGCTGCTGGAGCAAATGGCCTGACTGCCGAGCTCTTCAAAGCAGCAGGCGAGGACTTGGTAAGGAGCATACACCAACTCATCTGTAAAATATGGTCGGAAGAAAGTATGCCCGATGAATGGAACCTCAGCATTGTTTGTCCGATCCTCAAGAAAGGAGACCCTCTAAACTGCGCCAACTACAGAGGTATTAGTCTAATTAACATCGCCTACAAGATCTTATCTGCCGTATTGTGTGAACGTCTGAAGCCGTTCGCCAGCAACCTGATTGGTCCATATCAGTGTGGCTTTAGGCCAGGAAAGTCCACCATCGACCAAATATTCACACTACGGCAGATCTTGGAAAAAACCCATGAGCTCCAAATCGATACACACCATCTATTCATCGATTTTAAGGCCGCGTATGACAGCATTTATAGAGACGAGCTATACAGAGCTATGTCTAGTTTTGGCATCCCTGCAAAACTCGTCCGTTTGTGCAGGATGACGATGGAGAATGCACGCTGCTCCATCAAGGTCGGTAAGGAACTCACCGAGACCTTTGATGTCAAAAAAGGATTTAGACAAGGCGATGCGCTGTCATGCGACTTTTTTAATATCATTCTTGAAAGAATTGTGCAAAACTCGCGCGTCAACACAAGAGGCACAATCTTTCAAAAGTCCGTCCAATTACTCGCATACGCCGATGATATTGACATAATCGGAAGAAAGCAGCGTGATGTCAGTGGCGCTTTCGCGAGTATTGAGACGGAAGCGGCAAAGATGGGTTTAACGGTAAATGAGGGCAAGACCAAGTATATGCTGTCAACAAGAAAGGACACTCAACACCGACGTCTCGGACAGAACGTCTCCCTCGACAGATATAACTTTGAGGTAGTTAAGGACTTTGTCTACCTAGGATCCGCTATCAATTCAGACAATGACACCAGCGCTGAGATCAGACGAAGAATAACCCTTGCCAATCGCTGCTTCTTTGGGCTAAGAAGGCAATTGACTAGCAAAGCCCTCTCTCGAACAACAAAAGTGACCCTATATAAGACCTTAATAATCCCAGTCCTCCTCTACGGCGCAGAGGCATGGACTTTATCAAAAGTGGATGAGGGTGCTCTTGGCTGTTTCGAGAGGAAAATTCTTCGGGTGATTTTCGGTCCCGTCTGCATAGACGGCGAGTGGAGGAGGAGATACAACGACGAACTGTACGGGCTGTACAGCGACATCGACTTAGCCAGAAGAGTGAAGGTCCAACGACTGAGGTGGCTGGGTCATGTAGAGCGGATGGACACCAATGCTCCGGCCCGAAAAATCTTCGAATCCGCCCCCGAGGGACAGCGCAGTAGAGGAAGACCGCGACTCAGGTGGCGCGCGCAAGTTGAAGGGGACTTCAACCAACTTAGCGTGCGAAACTGGAGGCAGCTAGCTAAAGATCGAACTGGCTGGAGACGCTTGTTGGTTGAGGCCCAGGTCCACCCCGGACTGTAGCGCCGCCTAAAGTAAGTAACTTCACTCTTCTTCAATTTTCAAGACCAACCAGAGGTGGTATTCTCTAGGTGGTATAACTCCACGCAAACCAAGTCCTGAAAACTCCAAGAATTAAATGATACCACTGTCAGCAACATGGTAGTATTTCGAACATATCAGAGTTGATGCGCTATGCCTCACGAACGGTGACAGGACTTTATTCACCACTTTATTCGTATACAGCTCAATCTTATCAACAAAAAAGTTTGAGGCTTTCAATCTTTTTCTTATTACTCTCTTCCCTTCTTAATTTTGTAAACACATTTAACAAACCAAAAAAAAATAATCTTTTCTCTTTTATTTTATTATTTTTTAAATGGCCAACAAAATGTTTATAAATAAATTTTAAATATATTTTAGTCAATGATTTTGAGTGATGGTCATTAAATTTAGAAATAAATTTAGTTTATCATTTTTTTTTTGCTCTCGATATATGAAAAATTATTTCTTATGCGTTGGCTTATAATAAAACATCCGTCACGCGATTTCAAAAAAATGAAGCAGGAGAATTTAAAAAAAAAAATGTTTTTGTGCACAATTAAGATACGATTTGATTGTTCATTAAATTTTTATGTAGTCCTTGCCTTGTATAAGAAAATTTACTTTTGACATTTTAAAGAATATGTTTCTTAATATAGACTTGAGACTTGTAATTTAACAGATTTAATAATACGAAAGGTATACTATTTAAAGGAAAGTAGGTGTCTCGTGGGGTTATTTTCCAGATGTTCTGGCCTATTAAATGAATTATTCTACAAGACGTCCTTCGGCGCATTTAAAGTTGACAGAGCTGAATCGACTAGATTGATTGTAGGTAACACTAATTCTAGTCTTTTGGCTTTTATATGCTATTATGTAACGTCACACTCATTTGGGCACCGGGACATAAGGACATACATGGAAATGCAAAGCCGAATGAGCTCGCAAGATAGGGATCTGAGATGGACCACATAATGGCCAGTGGCTCAATCCTGTCACAACTAGAACTTCAAAAGCAAGTGAGAGATGAGATCATCGCATTCAACAGAAGTGACCTATCGGTTCTTATAACCATTTTAAGGGGCCACAACATACTGAGGTCCCACTTACATAGAATGCGTTTGAGTAGAACGCACCTACTCTAGAATACCAGAATTATACTCCGTGGTGACCTCCTAACTATCCTGGTGTAGAACAAAAAAGCACTGCGACCTTAGGAATATTTTGTGTTAGACAAACTTCTCCTACAAGTAAAGAACATTGTGATCCCGAGCGAGATCGAGGTTAGGATCGTACTTGCAAATTTATGTTTGACTTTTGGCTGGAGAAATGAACCTTCTTTCGAAGTGTTTTTGTAAGCTTGTATGGCACGACAGCAGCCAGCAGTTGCTTGGTCTTTCAAGCAATATCGGCACACATTCGAGCGACTTAATGTTGTCAACTGAGCATATCCGCAAGACACAACTTCATTTCTCTTATTGTTTGAAGAGTTGATGAAGCTCATCTTAGCTTGTCTAAATTCTGTTGTTAAGTTTCATTTTTAGAGCTTCTCCTGGTGCTCCCAATATTCATTGACATCTTTGTCAGATGAGCTCAACGGCAATTTCTTTACCCTAACTGCGGGAATTTTTGTCTGTGGGAACCCAATAAATCGTGTTTTGGAAGTATGCAGCTGCTTGATGGTATTTAAGAAGCTCCAGCCAAGCTGTGAATCAAAACGATTCGAAAAAGAAATGACAAACTGATTCCTACCGAGATTTCGTCTATGCATACCTTTGGCAAACAAATTTCCTGGAAAGTCTTGATCTCGGGAACTGGCAACAATACACCTTAGATTCTCGAAAAATGTGAGGGTGTTTTGAGAATTCTTATGAAAAGAACTCATTGCTCTTTTAGCTTCTCTGAGTACGTGAATGTTTTCCCAATTGTTTGAATGCAAAATCAGTAATTCCACAGAACAATTCGGGCTCCTAAGAACCCCTTCTTATTTTTTGATGGGCAATTTCGTTACATTCAATGCCTTCAATGTCTCTTCTAGCCGACCCTGAACGGCGAATTGAAACGCTTCCTTTGACTAATTATATTCTTGAAGGTTTGTCATTGCCTATTTCAAAAGATGGTGCAATGAAAAAACATTGCTTAGACCGGAAGCTATGTCAGCTCACTTACCACTGAGTCACGGTGTCCACAATGCGAGTAGATATGGTTAAAATTGTCCTCCAAGAGTCGCCTTTTTGCCGAGAACGCAAAATATCTTGGTTTCACATCAGTCAGGTCCTCACTTACCCACTTATGATGGCGCTATAGTTCGGAGTGAACAACAACAAGTCTATCCAGCCACCACGATCTTTAGCCAGCTACCTTCAGTTGACACGACGGGTTTGCTGAGGTCACCCTCTACTACTCTACTTTTGTAGTTCCTCAATGTTGGAATTGAAGATTCTTCGAACTGGAGGATTGCTCTTCAAGATCATTTTAGAGATCGACTAGTTCTTCTCCTCTATGAGCCCTCAACACAGGTGGGACCATAAACCGAACATAGAACGAAAATTCAAAGTGCACTTTCATCTGATTTTGACAACAGGACGAGGCGGTTGAGGGTATTATATAGCATCTCCTTGGTTGTTTTGGATAGAACCTTGCCAAATAGTTGTCTCCTAAGGCCACTACGCGATGGATCTCTGCCCTAAAAAGGTTGACAGAATTGATAGCAGAGCCTAGATAGATAGACGAATTCCTTAACTGCCTCGAAGCTATAGTTATCTACTGTAACATTCTGACTGAGATGTCGGTGTTGAGTTTCGATATTCGTAAACACCGTACCGTTTATAACTATGCCCATTTTAGCAGCTTCTGATTCGATGTTAGCGGAAGCCCCAGTGACTGTTCGCTTAAGTCAGATCCAGTCAAATATAATTTTGTTGACACTGCAAGTGAAAATCAAAAATCTGTTCGAATTTGTAAGCCCCTTGCCTCAAGTTTCAAGTCCTTTTACTTCTTGATGAACTGCAAAGGTACATAATAATTTCCTCATTTTTTTCAAACTGCGGTTTGTATCGCAGCTTTTGCACCTGTTTTTCCCACGCAGGATGTTTGTGGTCATTTCTATCATTACCAACAAAATACGCCATAAAGAGTTGACCACGCCTACAATTTTGTGTTAAGGCATGTCTTTTAAATAATTCAAAAAGCCATATGTTCAGTCGGTGCGTGCAGAATAACTGACATAAGTTAATTTAAGAAATAATTACACAAGAAGTCTCTTTCCAAGTTCTCGTCTCCTTAGTTACCACACAAAACCATCAACAAATCATTCCAACAAAATGCGTAGCACTCCTTAAAATAGAAATCATTTACGCTCTCATTCCGTATGTATTGCGTTCCTCTCTGCAATCAGATACTATCTAAAGTTTGTGATTTTACGCAACCAGTAAACTCGCTGCATCTACACTTTTATGCATAAAGTTTTCAATTAATTTAATGGCCATATGGCACAATATATATTGCATTTAACTGATTGTGTTCAATTGAAACAATACACCACCATATTGACGACGGAAGCAATATGTCTTTGTTTCCTTTGTGACTTCATTTGTAGTGTATGTAGTGTCACTTGCGAGCACTCTCGTCGCAATCGCAAGTGATCAAATTGCATTGGCAAATAGATTTTCATTTCAAATTCAATTACAATGTACGTTCCATTGGATGCAAGTTATCAGAAATATTTTATTCATTGAAATTGGTAACAGCAAGGGAGAAGCCCCAAGGTATACCAAAGGAAATTACAACTGATTTGGGAGTTTATAAAGGAGGCCTCATACAAGTTTTCAAAGGTCAGATTGAGGTAACCGGTAATGGTGGAAGGATACTTTGTATTTCCTTTCTGTAAAAAGGGAAGGTCGATGGAATATATTGAATAGGGCACTTAGCTCTTAAGAAGGGCGGTCCGGTTGCCATTTTGAAAACATTTTCAAAAGAGGGCATTTGACTTGGCAAATGTGTCTCACAGCTCCATTTACAAACTTATGTCCTTTTTCTCATGGAACAATATTTCTAAGCTTCCTTCTACTCTTTCCCAATTGCTGTGATTCCTTCTCAACTTATCTGCGTCATGTATTTTTCGGTCTATTTACTGTTCTACCATCTTCTGTTTATAGACTCCATCCTATTGCGTGATTTACAAAAGAAATGGTGCTCTTTTGAAATGTATGACCAATCCACTGCCACTTTCGTTCTTTGGTTCGCGAAACAAGGATAAAGAATGGTGGATACCAAGCAACAGAGGCATTGAAAACGACGAAACCACTTTCAGGAAAGGTTCTTCTGAAAGGTACATAGGTGGCGAACCCTTCTGCGGTATACCCAATTCCCCATTTATATGAGATACCTGCCCTACTGGGAAAACATTCCGGGACTCCCACAAACCCCTGAACAAAACCACAAAAAACATCCTTAATCACAAAAGGGACGATATCAGAAGGCTTCCCAGCATTCGGACACTGACATTGTTCAGAAAACTGAATGGTGACTTTGTTTAGGCGAATCAGTGGAACAAGTGCTGTGTGAGACTGCGGCTTTCTGCTGTATCAAAAGGCCCTTTTCCTCAATGAAATCGTGCCACCTGAAGGCATTAGAAACAAATCGACAAATCCTGGCACAGTTGATCTTATAAGTCGTAGAGTGCCTCTTGCGTCAGTAATAATTGTTCATTAAAGATACGGTTAGGATAGCAAATTCTTAAAATATTTCGTATGGTCCTGTTAGCGAACGTTTGTCACTTTCTCGGGATGAAAATGGACACTTTTAAAGGGCTGGATCCACAGCGTAGGAGGCCCAAATGCTTCGTGCAAGTACACATCTAGATTGTTGACATAAGATGTAAGAGTCCATCGAATTATTCTGTATCCAATCGACGAAGTAGAGCGAAGCACATCGGTAGTAAAAAAAACATATTGACGACAGGATGCAGCCTTGTCGAGCCGCACGGCTTGGATCACGAATTCCACTAACAGCCTTCATCAATGCAGATCGTGATATTTATTTAACTTTGAAGCTTTGATAAATCAGTTTATCAAGGATATCTCTCCTACACAAGGCAACCCAAATAAATTCTCTGTTGGCACTGGCGAACGCCTTTCCAAAATCAATGAAGAGCAGGTGAAATAGCGATCGTTATTCAACGGACAATGTAATGAAGGTCGGCCCATCGTTCGAAGCTTTTTCTACAAATGAATGTAGGAGCTTAGATGATGCGGCTCGTAAGAGTTCTTCGCCTATACCATCAAGTCCTACCACCATTTTGATTTTCCGTGTTTAAATCACTAGAAGTAGCGGTGCGTATTCGGGAAATTGTTACTTCGATCTTCTCAACCTGATTAAAGTAAACTGATTAACACACGCTTTAAAATCATTGCATCATGTTCCTTCTATCCTTTCTGTTAGTCCTCATCCGAAATATGTTGAGAACTATAAGCCTTTCACTAAGGAAACTCTGTATGAGGTCCTAAACATCTTTATCGGACTTAATGGCGCTGAAACATGGATTATATCGAAAACGAATGAGCATCTTTTCGAGCGAAAAATTCTTCGTAAGGTTTACAGTTCCGATTTCGTTTTCAAGTTTTGGTGGAGAAAATCTAACGACCAACTAATACGATATGCGCATTGAAAACTGCATGTCGGATATTTGAGATGGCTAGGATACGCTTCGGTCCCCATAGGGACAAAAAAGTAAAGTAAGACTTCGCCTTAGATGGCGATGACATGCACAAATAAAAGGGGCCTCAACCAACGTGTGAGCCACCGAGGCTTAGTGGTTAGTGCATTGGACTGCTAAGCGAGAGACACAGGTTCGATTTTCAAAAACCACCAACCATTTTTTCGCGGCACCACCTCTTCGCAGGCATGATAAAACTGGAAGAGATCTGCCATGAAAAACTTCTCAATTCCGCCGTTCGGAGTCGGTATTAAAACTGGGACCCGCAGTTCCAATCATGCGAAGAATATAAGACGCACAACATGGTTGTGAGAAGCTAGGCCGTGGCTCTCTATGAGCTGTAGTGGCAAATCTACAATACAACCAACTTGAAATGTGCAATTGGAAGCTACTGAAAAGGCTTTTTGGTGAATGCTCAGGCTGACCCTGAATCAGCATCATCTTACTATTGAAATGGCAGTCGAAAATTTAGAGTTTTCCTCATAACTTCTAAGGAAGTTTGAAAATGTAAAAACTGCTCCAGCAATGCTCTGATCACCAGCAACCCTATATAACATCGCCTTTTCGATCTTGTCCAACTTAATACTTTGTACTCGTGATGATTCAAATTTCACATGCTCACATGCCAATTCTCACATGTGTTTACCACTAACAAACATCAAACAGGTGTTCCTATTTTCTCTTCATTAAAACACACCCCGCTGATAAAATCCATATAAAAAAAATTATAGCGTGGAAAATCAAAATGTTTAAGTGCCTGGAATCCCATTCTGGGCTACAACCACTTTCCTTATAAATCTGACACCCACTGGCCGACGAATTTGTAGACACCCGCACCAAGTATCTCGTACAAAGTTTAATCGAAAGATCAAGAGTGTGAGTTAATAAATGTTTGTTTTGAAGGAAACCGGCTGAACTAACATGGTCATCGATGACGTTGATTGTTGGGCAAAATATTAAAAAAAAAATATCAATGAAGTCTCGGATGCCCCTTCTTCTTGATGGAACTCATGCAATGAATTAGTGCGTGAGTATCTCAAATAAATTGGCGCCTTTCACATTGAATCGACGAACAAATCGATAGTGATTTGCATTTTAGTCGCACTCTACGGCATGTGCCACGAGCCAAGACAATTTGATTTTTTTGTCCGTACAGTGGGGGTGAATAGTTTTTTCTATTTTTTTTTTTTTATTAATTCAAAGTCTTATGAGGAAACTGGGAAACGAATTTTAATAATAGAACCGTAAATTGCATTGTCTTGTAAAATTTTACAATTCTTGTAAAATATTACCACACTTACATTTTCTATGAATTTAAAACAATTAGCTTTCAGTTTTTTGTTAAGAACTAGTCGATATCATTTACTCTCACACTGTCCACTTTGCCCACATGATCGAGCCAGTAACAGGGTTAACACTTAGAATACAAAATGTTTTTTTTTTTTTCTAATTACAATACAAATCACGTAGATTGTTCGGATGGGATCGTGTCTTGCGTTTTTTATTGTGCGAACATATTGTTCAATGCCCTTTTATAGCAACAAGGAATTGAATAAATGAATTGATTGAACATTGATTCCTTTTAGGAATCATAATTTTACTAAATGGATGAACGTGTTAGATGAAGATAAGATAGTTTGGCATGACGTCAAGATTAGTTTATTTATTGTCAGACATCATGAATGGGCATGGTTGCAAAATTGTTTCTACAAATAAGAGGATGTAGTTATTTAGATCGAATATAGATTGAAAGTACTGAGGTATGGGACTACGTTGGGCCCAAGAAAACAGGTGACATCCCTTCGCGTATCATAGCATGTCTTCCCATTTCACTTTTTTTTTTTATTAAATTTGGGCACGGACTACTTCTTTCTCCGCACTACGCATGGGACATTAGTTTAAGAAATGAATGAATGTCACGAAAAAAACAAGCAAATGGAATAAAGCATCCTTTCTCAAGGATCGGGCAAACAATGCTGAGGTTCCATTTATCAGGCATTCTTTCGTCCGACCAGATACAGATGACTTGGTACTTGCTCCTTATCATGGAACTAACTCTTCAGCACCAGCAGCTTTATTGGACTTGGGTTTGAATAAGTCTGTGTTTACTTCGTCCAGATCGGGTGGACGGAATTTTTAGCTTCATTCTGCCTAAAAGTGGTAGACTGCAGGAGAAGCCTGCCATTATGCCACTGTATTCCCTTATTCATCTTTGCAGACTTTTCGTTTGCTGCAAATCTTGTGATTTTTCTAGAGTTTTACACAAGCATTATTCTCTTAAACTCTTGATGGTTTACGACTTCTTTGGTTCCACCCGAATAACAGTTGATATAAATAGAATGTATTAAAAGAAATTTACTCATCTTCAAATTTAAACTCAAACGGATTTAATGGTATAGAAAAGTTCACGTTGTGAATGTACATAATGAAGCCATTAACAATAGCTTCCCACTTTTGCAATTTTCATTTCCACTTTTCCACCCCAAACCCACCCCCAAATAACACACCCGAAAATGCTCCAGTTCATCTTGTCATTCTTGACGTAAATTCAAATACTCGTACCAACATTCTGTTTCAATTGGTTCTTGTAAGGAACAACGAAAGCGGCACAAACGGCAAGACCTCGACAACCTCGAAACATTTAATTAGATTCCCATGGTGAAGAATGCTTGTACATACTTTACAACAACCCACACACACACGAGAGTCCTTTTATTCCTTATAAGCCAACAAAAAAAGGAAATATCTTTATAAATTGTTACAAATTAATGTCCTCGATTTTAGCAGTGATAATAAGCACATGAGTTGAATGAACTTTGAAGGTTTAACAACGCCTGACAATAGAAAAGCTTTATAAATGTCACGACTGTTGTGTATTGTTGTGACATAATTAACACTTAATAAAACATTCCAAGTTCATTAAAGGTTGTTATAGAAAAAAAAAGGATTAATAATTGAAGCGTGGCAGTGATTAGGGAACAGAAGTTTGTCCTGACGTGTTGTCTGTAGTCATTTTAAGACATACTTGTCATACGCGTTATAAGTGAGGATTCCAAGTTCATTGAGATCTACAATTGCAATGACTAACAAGGTTTCCTGTAAACTTTGCCAAGCAAATTTATGGAACTGATAAATCTGTCTCTAATAACTTGTTTGAATAGTTGATACGACCTAAAGACGCCTCTATTCACTGAAACTAATGAAAGGTCAGAGCAATTATCAATTACATCAAGTGACGTAAGATTTTGACAATGAAAAAGCTGAAGATGACTTTTTAAATGTCACGTTCCATCGTGATTTAGTTGGACAAATGACACAACGTGTCTAGCGACAAGATTTGTGTGGTATCACAATGAAACTCTATCACTGGTCTTAGCCTGCAGGCTTAAGCTAAAAGCCACAATTGTTTACAAAACAAATCATTTTAAACGCTTTCAAGTTTGCAATTCACTATTCCTCGAGGCTCTGTCGGATCTCTCGATCTCTTGTGATTAAAACCATTCTAAAGCTTATGAAACCCACGTTCCAGCTCATAGGATGCAAACACAAATGATTGGCGCGACAGCCTGTAGAGGGCTAAGGCCTAGGCTTCTCGAAACCATTTATGTATTTTGTGCATGTTATTTAATTCGCACGAATGGAAGGAACCTATTCTTTTTTATTGCCGAACGGCGGATTGAGAACCTTTTTCATGACAAATCAATCTCGGAGGTTTGTCATTGCCTGTTTTGCTTGTTTTGCTGAGGCTCGAACCAGTTTCAGCTCGCTTAGCATACAAACGCACTATCCACTAAGGCTAAACGTATTTTCTCAAAATAAGGTTCAAGATGTTCTGTAGCGATTGAAAACGTGGTTTTTTCAGTTTTAGATGGATCAGACACCACTCATAGGTTTCGACGGTACTTTCTGGAGATGCAATTAACTTGATCGTGCAGTACAGATTGTGCAACTATCATAAAACACAGCCAACATTAACAGAATCTTCATTAACAAATGTACATATACAGTGTCACTCACCTTGAGATATAGAACCAGATTCACAATGAACTTGATAACCACTTGAACTTGATGAAAGTTTCATCAGCTTGCTGATTGAAATTGACCTCGTTTCCTTATCTCAAAACTTAAGTGTGATGTTTTACCTTTTTGCCCGCAGCGATAAGGTGGTAGATACATTTTGCAATGCGACTATTGACCCGGTAGAATATCTGCTGCGAACTGAATTTGCTAATAATTTTCACAAAAGATCTCAGTGTCAACCCCTGTCCTCATCCTCATCTTTCTTCAAGCCATCAGTTATGATAGAATTTCCTCTTCATTAATCCTCACAAGCCTGTTCGACTTCGAATGCATCGTCCTCGAATGCATTGAATGCAAATGAGTGGTGTTCTGATGGATAAACAGTCGCAAATACGCGAGTAAATGCTTTTTACGAAATCTCCGCTAAAGACAGACGGATATATTTCCCGACAGCGAGACTAAAACCTCTGAGCTACTATCTTTTCGACTGAAGGCTTGCCAGGAGTTGCCTTCACACGCTCAAGCAGCTAGCTATTCACAACAAAGTCTCCTCGGTGGCGTATACGAGTTATATTTCCATTACTGATTTGTCTAAGAACCTAACCTAAAGCCTTTAAACAGTCAAGCAGCGATCAGATCCCTAGAATCAGTCTCTTCAAATTTATTAGTAGCTCTAGACTGCCGATCATCTCTTAGAGAGATGAAGGAGCAGTTCAATATTCACCTTTGTTGGGTGCCGGGGCATAGAGATATTCCAGGGAACTGTAAGGCTGATGAACTCGCCAGGTATGAAACAACCTTACCCGTGCTCACAGAAAGAGAAACCCTGGGTATACTTATCACTGCATGTAAACTCAAGCTCAAGCTGGATGCTATCGAGAAAATAAATTCTAGGAGGACAAATAGTATAGCGTGTGTAGCGACAAAGTGGATTTGGCCACGGCTGGATCTGAAACGCTCTAAGAATTTAATTTCTCTCAACAGATCGCATATCAGTTCCATAATGGGTGTCATCACGGGACACTGTCTAATAGGCAAGCATGCAACAAGGCTTGGCGTCCATTCAAACGATTTCTGTAGAAGATGCATGGACGAAGAGGAGGAGAAAACTATTCCCCACCTTCTTTGTAGCTGCCCAGCTCTCTCCCGTAAAAGAAGCATCCATTTAGAGGAATTCTACCTTAACGACATAGGCGATCTGATAAACACGGATATCAGAAGTCTTCTTTGCTTCATAAAAAGCTCCAATTGGTTTAACGAGTAGGTATGGAGATCTCTTCAGATCCATGTGGTACCACAATGGACCTATCACTGGTCTAAGTGTGCTGGTAAAAGCTGGCAGCCACTTCAACCTTACCTAACCTAATGCCTTTTAAATTGTCTTCACTGAAGCATTGATAAGAAGAATCCCTTGGGAATAAAATTATAGTCAGTGAGCCATTAGCAGGTTACTTAGGTAACGATCGCTGGCTGATTTATAGGCTTGTGTGCTTTGTTGACAACACAACGTTCACGATGTAAGAAAGTCTGAACTTTGTTCCATAGAGCCCTTTCCGTGACTAATCCCTGATCATTCAGGGGAACATCCATACCTGAGACTATAATAACCACGTCGTTTGTATTTACGGTTATCTTCTTAAGTTAAGTTGTTATGCAGACTTTTACGAACCAACCCCAAGGTAAGGAAAAAGCTTTTATAGAAATCGACTTGCTTCACTTGAACACTGTAGAAAACGAGTGCCCAACACTTTACCGGTCAATTACACCTCTAATGACTGAGAGAACTAAAATCTCAAAACAATCACCCATTTCAAGGAAGTAATTAAAAAATTGTGTTAATGGTTCGAAAAAAAAAAAAACCTGCGGCGCTATGCTCGCTCCTCAATTAGTTCCAAAGTCTCACTATATCCCATTGAGTGACAACCCTCCAAATTTTATTTATTTACTCCACATCTCTGCAATACATTCCAAGGATATTCATCCAACAGTTGAGCCTCTTCCAGCGTGCTTCGCTCTCTTCATGCAATTAGGGTCGTTAAGTTAAATATTCGCAATACCATGATGACCCCCCTCAATTACGAGTTCATATTCCAGAGGCTTGAAATTCAAGTGCGAAGTTGAATTTTTTTTTTTTTTAGACAAGACTACGCAGAGTACTCGACCATCAATTTGTGTCAGTTGTTCGGAGATAAAAAGATACTTTCGCTGATCTTTTAAGTAAATTTCTTCAACACAATGTATATTGCGGGGGTATTTTTAGACTCATTGTCTGATCGAGCGAATAAAACTCGTGTTTGAGTTTGGTTTGCTTAAAGTTGTATTTTGGACGGGGCTGCAGAAGATTCGTACCGGTGTGGGGATGGCTTAAGCATGTTTCGCTATTACCTTCGTTAAAACTTAAGTGAATAACTGCTTGAGATGCTTTTGTTTTTTTTGGGGAGGGAAAATAAATCGTGTGTTATGATTGCAAAATTAGTTTTGCGTTTAAGATACACATAAGGGAAATTGGTATTTAGGCAATTTTATTAAAATATACGTATACTCACAGCGAAAAGTTGTCCTCGCCGGGGGAAGTCATTGTTTGCGTGTGTTATAGCACACGCATTTGTCTATCGAACAGATGCCACGTGTTTGAATTGTACAAGTCGTGGTAGAGAATATAAGTATGTATCTGGTGGTTGCTTTTGGGATAAAGTTTGCAAAAAGAGATGGAAGGGTGTCGAAAAAATCATTTCCGCTTCCTGCGACATAGAAAATACTTAACGATCCTTGTCACATTTTCAAATAAGGGATAAGTGAAAGTGTGGAATGAGATTAACACTTTCTAGGAACCTTTCAATCCTAATTAGTGACGACCAAAAGTTCTCGAGTAATCTTCAAATTTATTCATTTCTGTGTCTTGCACCTAGGCATATCCCTGCTTAAAGTAACCAACAAGATCCGATTCAGTGTACTGTGTGAACGACTAAAGTCGTTTTGCACCACACTCATCGACACCTATCAGACCAAATCGTCACACTGCGGCAAATCCTAGAAAAGACCAACGAGTTCCAAGTCGATACTCATCAACTTCAAAGCCCTATACGAACTATTTAACGCGATGGCCGAATTCGGGATCCCGAGAAAACTGATCTGGTTGTGTCATGCCACGCTAGATTAGGCTAGGTTGTATTTATGTACAGCCTCACTCGGATCTCAATGGATCCATTGTGTTCCCCGATGTGGTGTGGGATACCTAAAATAAATGGAACAGATTGTTAAATTTTTATCAGTTGGCCTCACTGAACCATCCCGAGTTCCGAAGGAATTGTAGGATGGTTCTTGGTGGCTTGCTTGACACTTCGCCCAGATCACTGAGGAAATGTTCTCTGAGGGTTATCTTTCTGTTTTTTCTAAGGCTTAGGCACTCGCATAGGAGGTGGAATGTGCCCGCCTCAGCGTCTGTGTCGCCACATCCTCTGCATAGTCCAAAGAACGTGCCACGCTAAAGAACTCGCAATGCACTGCGCAGCTTGGAAACAGAACACCGTGAACTCTACGAACTGGTTAAAGATGTGGATATAGTCCGGAAAGGAAAAATCCAACGACTGTAATGGATCGAATTGACGAGAATGCTCCAACTAAGAAAATCTTCGAATCCCGGCCACCTGGTTCGTGAAGTAAAAGAAGACCGAACCTTCGGCTTAAAGATCAGGTAATCACGGACGCTGGAAACCTTGGTTTACTAAACTGGAAGCGCGAGTGCCAAGGACTGTGAAGGATGGAAAGCGAAAGTAAGTAGTCTTCAAAACAAAGGCGATTTTTTTCATAGATGGCCGATGAGAACGTCTTTTTAGAAGTTTACGTAACGCTTGCTTCACTTGAAAAGGTTTTTGTTTTTTATTCTCATACTCAGCATGGCTGTGACATACGTTTTTTTCGCTTCTTTTCTCAACTCTATGGTCAATGGAAACACTTAAAATATAAGATTGGTTTGCAAAAGTTTGCTACCTACCCATCAACTGATTATCTATTTGGTGGCTCACCGTCCGTGTTTAAAGAAGATAAATGAAGATTAAATGACCCCACTGTCACCATAGTTGTTGTGATGAAAACATAACTGGTCAAGCATAAAATGTACTTCACGCACCAAGGATTGCATAACAATGATCAGATGTTAATGAACCCAATTAAGAAATTGCAAAATCATATGGTGAAGGTAAGATTAAGGCGTGATTTGTTTTTAAAAAAAAGTTGCCAAAGTGTCAACAGACAACACGTATTACTTTGGAAAGACGGCATGGACTGCATGACTATAAGTTCGGTATGTCTCACCACATTAACATTTCAAAAACGATGTTAGTTCAAAATTCAGCTCTTTGTAGGAGTTCTTTCAAAGTGTGACGATGCTTTCCCCAGACGCACAGCCATAGTGCGTTCAATTCTCACCTACGGGTCACTTATATAGTGGCTCGCGTTAAGTAAAGGCTGCAACCTCACGAAATTACGGGCACATTGAGATCGATCCCAACGGATGTCCTCACTGAACTCCTGCAGCTTTTGCCTCTCTACCTTCACACAAAAAAAATCTGGGTGCTGGACTGCACGGCCCTACAGCCACAGTAACATCCTCGACTCGTTGCCAAACGGCATGATCACGTTTCCAAACGACAACATCACACCCAAACTAAACGTCCACGTAGGTTCTCCCACCAGAACTCAGTGGAAGAAAGGCAAAATAGTGAAGGACTTCGACACGGTCATTTACACCGACGGATCAAAGATGGACTGTGGTGTGGGGCCGGCGTCTACTCGGAGCCACTGAAAATATAATATCATACCGCTAGCCGGACTTCGCCAAGGTCTTCGAAACGAAACTACTGGCAATTGGAGAGTATAAACAAAACATTGCCATCCTTACAGATAGCCATGCTTATGACTCGGCTACCATATCCTCCAAACTGGTGCAGCAGCGCCCGAATTAACTTGGTCTCTCGAGGGAACACTTCAGAGTCACATCGCTCTGGATTCCAGGGCACAGTGACAAAAAAGAAAACGAGCTTGCAGATGAACTAGCCAGACAGGGTTCAGCTCTACATGGCTCACTCGCGGACAAATCCATTCACACTTCCTGCGGAAGGCAAACCTCCAATGGAGGGGGTTAACCAATTGCGCCATATCAATGAAGATATGGCCGACCTACGATAAGAACATAATAAAAGACCATACAAACAGAACCTGCTCGCCAGAATCACGGAGATAATCAAGGGGTATTGGCCGATTGGAGAACATGGGGGCAAACTAGGTATCCCATACAACCCTCACTGGCCAAGTCACACAAGTCATAGAAACAAAAAGACACATCTAGTGCTACTTGGATTCATATCGAACCGCCACCTCTACCCTTCCCGAGACTGTTAAAGCCGTGTCATCTGCATAAGAAATCACCATGTATCCATCAGATTCTAGGGCTATCAGCCATATTGTGGGGTATTTCTACTGACAGCTCTTTAAGCAAATTGTGATCAAGCTCCTAGAAATAAAATACAGTGTTCGGCAAAAGTCTCTGGTAGCACAAATGAACCATTACATCAGAAAGAGAATTCTTGGCGGAGCAGTTGTCCCGCTCAGAGAAGTGATTGGTGACAAATCATCACCTCTGAGATCTATCATGCAAGGTGTACCGCAGGGATCAATTCTTGGTCCTATTTTGTTTTGTGTATTCATCAACGACTTGTCCTTAGTGTGCCAACATGCTTCAGTCCACCTATACGCTGATGACGTCCAGCTATATTTGTCCCGTCCTATGAACTCTATTGCTGAACTGACGTGTAAGCTAAATGAAGACTTGTCGGCAATACATAACTGGTCGGTGTTAAATGGACTGTTACTTAACTCAGCTAAGTCACAAGTAATACCCATCTCTAATAAGACATTTAATACTTCTCTTGTACCTGATTTATGGCTTTCGGACCAAAAATTAAAACTGGTAGAATCCTTGACAAGCCTCGGTTTTGTCATTAACAGAAACCTTTCTGGGTACAGCCATACAAATGTTGTCATAGGTCGTATCTACGGATGCCTTCGGAAGCTTTGGCTTACTGCAAGCTTTACCCCTATTGAGACTCGACGGAAACTTGTAAGAACTCTTGTCGTACCCATAATTATATATGCCGAGGCTGTGTACAGTGATCTTGATTCGCTCTCCCAGCGAAAACTCCAAGTAGCCTTCAACGATACAATCCGGTACGTTCATGGGCTCCGTAGATATGACCATATTTCCACCTATTCTAGAAGTTTATTAGGTTGTACCCTCAAACAATAAATGAATGCGCGCAACTGTATCTACCTTCACCGCATAATCAAAACTTAATCTCCACCATACCTCTTTAACAAAATTCAACTTGCAAGGTCACAAAGATCACTAATTGTAATTATGCCCCAATTTAACTATTTAAACTCGTCACGTTTGTTTTTCGTTCACGCTACAAGGCTATGGAATTCTTTGCCCCAGTCCATCAGGGGTATCTCAAATGCCACAAGCTTTAAAAATGCAGTCCTACTACACTTCTCTCTTCAACCCTAAACTCTTCCTTCTCTCATCTCATCTTATCTTCTTGTTGTTACTTTCTTCTCTTACTTTCTTTCCTGTCCTTTTCTTTCTTCCTTCTCACTTTCTTTCTCTTTATTTTTAATTAGGTATTTAATTTAAATTAATGTAATTAAATGTTAACTTCTGAATAATGTTATGCTCAGTACTATAAAATAATTTTTCTTAATGTACACCCGAATGTTAGAAATAAATGAATTGAATTGAATTGAAGTTTCTTAATCTCCTGACATCTTCTGGAGTGAAACAACTCATCTAGAAAACATAAGGTAAGATAAACCACTGTGCCAAGGATTGTGAACAACCCTCCTGAGCACAAGGCTCTAATGTTTGTAATGGACGGTGGTGATGTAGAGGAGGAGAGGGGTGAGAAGCCTGGAACAAAAAAAAAAAAATGTTTGGAGTTATGGGACTGAGGATAGGGATTGAGGGAAAGGACGGTAAAAGGAACTTCGAGAAACTTGGAAGCGGGGTGCATGCCTTGCAGGTCAAAGGCCTAGCTCGCCGGAGGGTGGATTCTTGCTTGAAAGATTCCCGAAAATCACCATTACATAAAAAAAAATTGCATGCACATAACGAAAACGAAATAAACCGAAAAGAAAACTCAAAAGGTTAAACAACGATATCAATTAAACCGGGATTTGAAAGGAGCCTTGCATTACCGTGGGAGGAACTGATGTTCGTCCTCCTAGCGGGGCTATACCCACCCTACCATGTGCCAGTAGCCGCTGATTTTTTTTCTGGCACCCTAAAGAAAGCCCTTTTGCTTTCAATCTACGGCCCACCGATGCTTCGCCATCGAAATGAAACACTGTTTTTATTTCTTAAACCGTCATTTTATAATTTTATTTCATGGCAAATGTAAGTTGTAAACAAGGTACAATAAAAAAACTTAAAACTTAACAAGTCCAAACTCGACTTCAAAAAAATATAGAAGGGAAAGTAGGAAAAAAAAGAAAAATAGAGGGGAAGTGTGCGATTCGGGGATGTTTATGAATCACTCGCGAAAACTTCAACTCGTACATACCTGCATACCTATGCGATGAACAAAAATAAAAAAAGTTGTCAAATTCTTACCTGAATCTCCTCTCGACAGGCCTGTAGATGCGGATCCGGATGAGGTGTAGAAGCTGGTTTAAACAAAATTTCTTTCTCTAATTTTTTTTTTTATTTTTTTTTTATTTTTTTATTTTTTCCACACGCACACACACGCAGGCACGCCTATTTTATTAACCGCTGAATTTCAACCAAATGGCACACTTGTACTCTGTACAATTTTTCGACAAAAACAAATGAAAACAGGTTAGGGGAGGGAAAAGACTAAACTATATTTAAGGTAGAAAGAAAAGAAATAAAAAGGTGCCCGATGCACGGGACCGAAATAACGGAGGTTCGCTTCTGGAGCACGCTGTCTCGCCTGGATCTCTTCGTACGGTCGCTGGTCCGAATGTGGGTGGTGGATCAGAGGAACGCCAAATCTACCACCGCATCGGCTGGTTCGTCGTCTCGAGGTTGGGATGGTGCGGCACTGGAGGCTCGCCACAGGTCCTTGCGACAGGGGTTTCCCCTTTAGTTTTGTTTAAAATGTCTACAATTTTTTATTTTATTTTTTTTTTATTTTTTTATTTTTGGACAGTCTATTGGGGTGGGTCAATGCACGCGGGTGATTTTTAATGTGGGGGGGGAGGAGGGGGGGTGCACTTTCGGCCGCTCACTGAACTCGCGGTTTAGGGTTATTTTACCGGGCAGGTGCACGTGGGGGATTTCTGGAAAGGCCGATTGTGGGCTTAAATTTTTTTATTTTTTTTTTGTTTTGTTTTGCCGTCGGCAGTTTCACGTCGCACTTGGGTTTTTTTTTTTTTTCTTTTTTTTTGAAATTAGCGCACTCGGCACAAAACTTTTTTTTTTAAAAAGGAACTTTTGTTTGTTAGAGTCTCCCGCAATGACCCGACTTAGGATCGACCCCTCTTTCCTTTTTTTTTTTTTTTTTGACCGAACTAGTCCGTTTCTCTCGATAGACTGACTGTCCTCCCTTCTTTGCTTCGGCTTTACGCCTTCCTCCCAACGTTATACTCTCGTGTCCCAAAATCGGTTCGGAACCATCACCCGATTCGTGATCGTGCGAGAAAAAAAAAATTCTCTTAGCGGGATTCTCGCACGACCACCATGGGTGTACATTGGTTTGCGGACCCCTCTCGGACCCTTCGTATGATCGCCCCTCCCGAGGCCGCCCACACAAGATCTGTCACACCATCGATCGTCCGCAAGATCGGTTGCGGGTCAATCGCCTGATGATGCGTATGTACCTTCTTTATGTAATATGCTAAGAAAACATAAACAGCCGGATCTTGTGTGTGTGTCCCCTGGTGGTACGATTATATGCCAAGCCAATGGGTGAACCGGTTTCGGGAACACGATAGCACTTAGCCAAGTGTAGAGCCGGACAAAAAAAAATCAATAGCCGAATTTGATCGGACGGATGATCAAATTGTAGGATCTACACTTGGCAGTTCCGCTTAGGAAGAGGACGAAAAGTGGAAGCATCGAATCCTGCCATTACATGTTGAGGTTGTGGTTTTTAGAAACGCAAGTGATATTAGGTTTCAGTCTTTGCTCCGAAAGTGGTGTCCAGAATAACTAAGGAGAATTTACTGGTGTTGTTGTCACTGCTTAAAGTTCACAGTATTTCTTTCCAACTTCCTGGTGTCACTTTTGTTACTAAGTACGATCGACTCTTCAAACCACGTGACCACTCTGCTGCCAGTGTTATGCATATGCAGTAGAGTTTGGCATTAACTTTTCGTAGTTGATCAACTCTCTTGACACCTGGGACCTAGAACTTTCAGCTCGACGCATATTCCACTATCAACTTTCTTTGTAACCTCAAAAAGATGTGACATATTTGTGTCCAAAAAAACCCCAATTAAACACTATCATCATTATGTATTCATCCAATTTGCAAGCTATCCCTCTAAACGGCCAGCCATAGTCAATTTAGCGTCTCTAATTTTGTGAATCATCCGTATGATTATCATCACTTTACCAAAACTGTTCAGCTACCGCCACCTACTGTGGGGATGTCAATACTATCTATTTGCACTTCCATTCCAATTAATTATCGATATGTATTTTATGGTGACCATAAAATAATCAAACTCGACGCTAAATAGGCAAACGTAAACATTACCAGCGTCCACATGGACGAATGGATTGCACTTAATATCTAATTGAATTTGTCACCGTGTATAATACATCTATCCCAGTGGATATAGATACTTTTTTGAATTGCTTTATGATTAATTTAAACTCTTTTTGAAGAGAGCGTGCGAGATTGTTTGTTTAAAACTTTTCTCCCTCTCGCACTATAGTGTCGGGTAGATCAACATAATTATGGAAAAGCGGAAACACTTTCCCGGTATTGTTATGGTTTTTTCCTATTTTATTGTTAAAACAAAAATAACATTAACTGATATGCAAATTAGCAAACAATGGCAATGATTTGAACTATTAATTCGATCGAATTACAGGTGAATTAGCTTAAAACCAATCGGCACATCCGCACACATTTGTTAAATCGAACAGAACATTCGAGTTCCTGTGTCTCCATCTGTTTTGTGTTGGAAATTTATAGCCGTGTTCTGTAATTGGCAAAACTGTTGGAATTCTCTTTTATAATTGAGTTCTAATTATATCAATGCCAGACTGGGTGTAATGGGCTACTTAAAAATGCAACGAGAACCACGATACTCAGTGAGATGAAACAAATTCCATGTTTCGATTTAATTTTCAAATCGAAAGTGTATAGGTGTGGTGGGAGGTTTTAAATTAAAGGCTTTTTGCACGTAGATGTGGAGTAGAATACAAAGTAATTTAAGAGTTTTCCTTAAGGACTAATCTTAGGGGTAAGTATTGCTTCTGGGAGAACTTTCAAACGTCACTTTTTTTGCTGAACAACATATTTTTAAGAAGCCATAAGATGTGACACTAATAGGCTGGTCATTTCCGAGTTTGTAAGGCCTAGTCAACGACCTGAACCAATCGCTGCTTAGATAGAGAAATGGTGAAGGACATCATCGATAAATGGGCTACGTATGTCTGCCAGTTGTACCAAGAGTCGCGAGGAACCCTTAAGTAGGTAGGCATTGTCCACAGGACATGGAAACTTTAGGTACCATCTGATGGAGATTGGTCTTCTTGAAGATAATTCCCGCAGGCTATGTCTAGAGGAAGAGGAGATAACTCCACATACACATACTGTGTGAGTGCCCAGCACTGGCAAACTCAGATGATTACCCAAATATCTTTCAGACAAATGCTAGCATTGACACAAAAGATTGCGGTTAGGGAAGAATTGCGAAGAAATCCGGACGTTATCACCGACTGAGATGACTAGTGGAGGACCGACAAGGGTAGTCCATTTCGATATGTGCATCACTCTGTGCAATATTTATGTAAGCACAGTACACCGTAAAGCCTCAATTCATATAGAATGGTAGGAAGCTTCTTTTCAAAGACATACCTAAGCATAAACGTGTTAAAACGAAGAAGAACGATTCCACCAGCAAGGATGGAAGAACTAGTTTGATGACAGTCTAAGCTGAACCTTACATGTGTGAAAAATACACATGTAATAAGGAGAACATTTAAGGAACACAGAAAGGATTACGAATCATGCTTCTCAAGGTGCATCAAGTGGATGATCTAGCAGAGATAACAGCCTCCAATCTATGTGGTGTCCTTTCCATATTCATTGACAGCTTAGTGACTGTAAAAACAGTTTCTGTCATAGAAACTTGCCAATTGCTAACAACTTAAGACGCTAAGCTGTTAAAGTTCACTTTTGCTGAACTTTTGATCATAAACGTGTAAACTCTGATGAAAGGATCTGCTTTCAACTAAGAACAAGCTGACGGGTTCCGTAAGCCTAAATATGATAAGGAGAAGCTGTTAATCCGTTTTCCTAAACTTGGACTAGATAATTGAATGCAGTTCAGCCACCGGATGCCCCCTCCAATCCATTCCATTCCAGAGTTAATGAGCACTTAAAAGGTACCCTTGCCTTTGATAAAGCTTTCAACTTTGCAAGGGTAGTTCTTCCTCTACCGACATGGACTTATCTTGTGGCAATGGCTGTGATGGGACGCAGTTTATTTTGTCATTTGTCCTGGAATTTTGCATTGTGGTCGCCGTGACTTAGTAGTTAACGCGTTGAACTACTTAACAAGCTGATTTAGGTTCGAGATTAAGCTAAACCAATCGTTTTTCACTACATCTCCTCACAGCAAGTAATGACCTAATCTGTCATGAAAAAAGTAGGCCTTGACTCTCTATGAGCTGTTGCGCCTCTCAGGCAAAGAAGGTCTTTAAAACACCAGATTCCATGAGAATGACTTCATGTATAAACTGGGGCTCAAGTGAGTAACCAATAAGGTGCTTGATGCTCAAAAAACATCCTAAAGTGTCCCGTCAATTCGTGTAGCCCCTTTTATTAGCAAAAGCCTAATTTTACTAAATTTATGACGAGAGTATTACTAAATTGGTACTGCGACTGTTTGGTAAGCTGACACAGGTTTAAGTCCCAGAAAAATCTAATAAGTTTCACACGGTACCACTGTGGTAAAAGAGACGAAAAGGAACCCCACAAAGTGGTGGCTGGTCTGTTTCAATATCCCTCAAGATACGTACATTCATTACATACAAGTGCCTTCCTATGACGATGATAAACTCACCGTCAGTTAACCCAACCGACATACACCGTAACTCCTGTTCAAAAGGATCAAACAACATCTACTACCTTTGATGAGCATGTACATGTAACTCTGTTGCATGCTTTATTTTCACACGGAGGAAGTTATTTTGGAAGACCACCCACTGGCAGAGAATGCTTGTACCTTTGTTGATAAAAAAGAAAAAAACTTCAAAGAAGGGGATGCGTATGAGGGTGTGAGTTCAATATAAGACGGTTTTCCCTTAGGGTAGAGAGTTGGTTTTTTCTTTTTTGTGCCTTCATTCTAATACAATTTTTCATGGAACACAAGTAAACCCATAAATTGTTGCAAAAATATGTGTGTATCTGTAAATGTATCTGTAAGTTGTCGTATCCTCTCTTGTGCTTCAATTTTGTATCTGAAAAGTTTTTTTTTTTTTACTAATGATGTAATGGGATCACTTTGAGTTGAGATGTGTTTTTTTTTTGCGTAAATTGTGACGTGATGACATTGAAGTATTGTGAAACCACAAATGTTTGGTTTTTGGATAGACATGTACATCAAATTAAGGGAAAGATGAAATAATCCTCCATCATATGTTTCATCTTGAAAAAAAAAAAACAAAATATAATAAATGACTTGAATCACAAATCATTTAGTACATGGAGATTATACTCAAGGGCAGGAAATGAGCTTGCTAAGATGAAGGGAAGGAAAGCCACAGCAAGATGTAAAGGGTGGAGATTTAATCTACATCTGTGTATAGAAATTGGCAATCATTAATCAAGACATCACCCACACACATTATGTGAATGTCAGAGAGTAGCTATCATTCGTTTGAAATGCTTAGGTAATTATTTGTGCACAAACCTGTAGGAAGATTACAAACAGAAGTTGTTAAGTTTTCAAAGGGAATTTGCTTCGCTAGATTGAGTTTTTTAATGTTTGTAAGGAAATTGATTTTTTAACGATCGCCCACTACAGATATGCACACCGACTCCATAACACATCACGCTGACGCTGTCAAATAGCTCAATTGCGAACGATATACTATAGACATCGAGCTACTTTTGGTTTAACATTGTTTCAGATAGATACATCCTCTGATCTTGATATGACTTGCACTTATGTCCTAACGCAACCATCAATATATTTACGAACAGTCAAGAAGCGCTCAAAGCACTGAGTTCCGATGACTGCAACTAAAAGGCCGTTTTAGTCTGCTTCAATGCTCTCTAGGACCTCTCAAAGCAGAATAAAGTCAAGCTCTGGTGGGTACAAGGGCACAGAGGCATTGAAAGTAATGAAATCGCAGACTAACTTGTCAGGAAAGGTATATAGGTGCCGAACCCTTCTGCGGCATCTCTACTTCTGCGTTCAACATGAGTCTGGACAGCTGGGAAAAATGGAACCTCCTATCCTACTGGCACAACATTCAGGGACTTAGGCTAAAAAAAGCGATCCGACCCGTGAACAAAACCATTAAGAATATTCTCGCTTGCTGGCTTACTCATCGGTCACTGCTGTCTCAGATATGACTTACACAAGCTTAATATAGTTCAGGAATCTAAATGCCGACTTTGCTTAGAGGAAGACGAATCAGCAGAACACGTACTATGTGAGTGCGTGGCTGTCTGCAGAGTCAGGAAGCGCTTTCTCCATAAGGAATTCCTAACACCGTAACGCCCCGACTGGAGATATTCTCAATTTCATTAGGAAGATAGAGGATCTCCTTGTCTTACTGGCTCCAGGCACAATAGATCTTTCGGATCGCAGAGCCTCAATAATAATAATATATGTCCTAACTCCATTCTATCTATATTCGCTCGAACAAGAATTTATCATTGAAGCTAGTTCGTTTAACACAAGACTTTTTTGACGTTTAAAACCCGATTTCCATAGCTAAAGACGTTTTACTTTGAAAAATTGACAAACACAGTGGCTCATGATACTCACAGCATCTAAAAGCTCCTCGTCCTTCTTCCCCATCTTCAAGTCAACGTCCATCCAAAAACTGCCGCTTTTTTTTTCAGTTACTCACTTATCAGCCATTCTCCCTCTCCAACTCTCTGTCCATTTCTCCTTACCCACCCCTTCCACCACAACACTGCTTCCTTTTCTTGAACAGCATGCGCATCAGGACCATCTTGCATGCTTTTGCGATCAACTTAGGAGGTCTCTATCCCTCCAGTTCAAATCGTTACAACTAATGGTAATTTTTTCATCTTCGCCTCGGAAGACTCCCAGCGTAGCCTTGCTTTAGTAACTCTGTACTATAATTGACAACGGAAATTTAAACAAGCCAGTCCGCGATTTACTTCTTAAAAAGTTGGGGGATCGATACGTTCCTTCTACCTGCCTTAAACTGAAGTACAAAATGTCAAGTATAAGTGTTTCAATTTTCGTTACGCTTTCAGGCCTTCTTCCTCTCATTGCGCCAATCAAATTATTAATGGACGCAATTCCTGACGGACCATGGTGGGTTTTATCAATACCTCCATCACTTTGGACTCTTTAGACTCTTTATAATGTGCAGTATGTCCTGGATTCGAATAGATTCCGAAGCATATGGTGTTTAACTGTTCACAGTTCTCTGAATAAAACTTAACACTGGAGAAATAAATAGTTCAGGAAGCCCCGAAACCATAGTCGAAGAGATGCTGAGTAACAAGTGTGCGATAAACACATCATTTACCCGCATCTAAGTCGAGCTCAGATGGGCAGAAAACGAGAAAAAAGTCCTTTGTACACAGATGAGAGAACGCTTGGAAAACGAAAAAGTTCCTTTCGGGGGTTCCACGAAGCGAGCATCAGAGCTGGCAGAGATTTTGTTTAGTGAGTAAGAATCTCACACAACCATTCAACCTGGAGCATAAAGCCTATGTAAGGTTTCTCTTACTTACTTTTCTTAAGATGACACTCCAGGGTGGACCATGGCCTCAACCAACATTCCCCTCCAGCCAATTCGGTCTCTTGCTAGCAGGTTCCTCCTACACTTACAAAAAAAAAAAAAAACCCTACGTCATGTAGCACAACTTTTCCACAGCGACCTTGATAGTTATAAAACAGAAATAGTCCATAATGACTGACAATTATGACATAAAAGTCATGAACGACGTGGAACATGATACGTTCCATCCCATACATAAACTTCACACATTCAAAGGACACACAGTATACTCGTACAGTGTAGCTAACTCAGACAAATTGTATTTGATTTCCAAGAAGTTAATTAGGTCCTATTTGCTGTTTACGCAGTCTAGATACCTATTTTAATTATGTATCCATGTTCAAGCTCATTGTCATATGAGTTACGACCTGTCACTCCGATGACTACTTATCGGACGGTCTTTCCTTTCAAATTTGACCCCTAGTCTATATTTAGGCAATCAAAGGATCACAATCTGAAAGGTTACCATTTGTATCACATTTCCTTCGTAATGAGAATCTATATATAAAAGTTAAACTCAATCCATTACCCTGATAATGACCATTCTGTAAAGTGCAAACTGAAAAGTCATTACACCCTCGTCGGGCATATGCTATCATTTCTAATGCGCATATGGTCAACCCCTAAGTGTCCCCTTTGGCCGATTTTATTATTGTTCTTATTCTACAATAAAAAACAAAAAAGTTCGGCGCATTTCACCACTTAATTTGATAATCTGCGACCAAAAATAGTGTGTGTGTGTCCATGTCCACTAGCGGGCACTGAGCCCACGCAGCAAATTATTCAATTAAATCGAAAAAAAACGACCACGACCAAGAGAGTGAATGAAAGATCTAAGCTCAAGTTCTACAAGAGTCTTTCTTTATTCTCTTCTATTTCCTCACTGACATAGACACATTCAGTCAATCAAATTTATAGTTTAGACATGTACTTTCAATAAAAAGAAAATGAAAATAGAAAATAAAAGTTGTAAACTCTGGCAATTCCTTTTTTTTTGTATCACGCTTTTGAAACGTTCAAAGTTTGTTTACACAACAAGCGAGCAAAGCATGTGTCAGTGTGTGAGTGGTGGGTGGAGGGTGGTACATTTTGGACACTGCTCCACGATGCCAAGCACTTAGCAACGGCAATAGCTCCTACAAAAGGTTGGCAATAACTTCACCAGTATTTCTTACAAGCATCCTGGAAAAAATCAAGAACTCCTACTGATCTACGATACTGATGAAGGCCCAAGGGAACAGTAGGAGTACCGCAAGGAGGATCCGTTAAAACAAAATGTATAGTCCAGTACAGAAGACGTTACACCAGTGAGAAAAGGCCTATTGCCGTCATGCAAACATGGCTAGAACTCGTGGACATACAAGTAGCTGAACCCGAAACAGAGTTGATACTCATCAACAGAGAAGATCACACTCAAAACTTGATCACCGCCAAGCAAGCAAGCTATAAAGTATCTACGAGACATGATCGATACAAGACCCTCCTTCGAAGAACATCTCACATATGCAAGTGGAAGAGCTGCAAAAATAGGAATAAGGGTGACAAGAATGATTCCAAATGTTGGTAGACCAAGGCTACTTTTCATGGTCTTCCATGGAACTTCCGATATGGAAACTAATAGACTCTGTGCGTTGAGGGCAATCTACTCCTTTTGCACTATATCTGACGAGAAAAACACATATACTACAGAGAAGCACCGCTAGATGAGTATAGTTACATTTGTTCTAGTAAAACGGAGAGAACACTGCAAATGTGGCAAGAAAAATGGAGCAATTAAAAAAAGACCCAAGGTTCCACCCACGAAGAAATGATAGACAGTGGTCCGGTGGGATCAGAGACTCGAAACAGACTTTCCTTTAAAAAAAAAAAACAAAAAGAAGACAAATTCACCAGCTCGAGTTACAACTTCAGTGATAATGAGCTTAAGTTATCAGTACTCATCATCACAATGAGCTAACAGCCTAAGTGAGTCCCATGGGACACCTATTCACCTACCAGTACTCATCACATCAACCCCAAAAATCTGCCACCTGATCAGAGCAAAGGCAAGACAATCACATAGGAAATGTTCCGCAGTGTCGACAAAGAAGAACTGTCTCGTAACAACACCAATAAGTTGTCTGCAGTCTTTTCTGCTGACAGACAGCAAGAATGCCGCAGACTTCTTACAGACGTAGGGAAGGATCTGTTTAGACTGCCTGCATCCTGGAGTGTCATGCCACCTACACTTGTGTTTGCTATAAACCCAACCAATGATAGAAGCCCTAACCGAAGATATTGGCAAACCTAACGTCGGCGAAGTTCAGATCTAGACTAAACACTGCTCATTCCACATACATACGTATTAGTTCACACTTCTAACAATTAGTTCGTCAATCGCAGCTTATCTGGTTTGACTTCCACTCACGATTCTAACAATTAGGTGGAGTTCCCTTTCTTTCTGGTGACAGCTCTTCAGAAGTCTAGAACCAACATTTGTATGCCAAGAGCTCATCGTGTTGCTATCTATGGATGACGCTTCAGAAAAAGTGAAAGAGAAAAAAAAAACCATTTCCAAGTTCAAAAGCATCAAGAAGTGGAGACTATTCTCAACCTACATGTCATCGAAACTCTGCATCTCTATGCACTACCATGGTCAGGGAACAGTTTTACTGGAGGTAACATTATACAGGACATAATTACACTCGCCTTCTGAGATCGTGCCAGCTGAACGTTTCACAGTCCAGGAAAGTCTGAGATCGCTCATCCACATGATGATTTCACAAAGACTGCCGAAGATAGCTTAGCATACAAACGTGTCTCAGAAGGTGTTGTGGTCGGAGATTTTGAATTCCATGGTAGATTTAGACGTTATTCTAGGCAAAGATTAGTAGAACAGAAGTCCTTCTCAACATCCAAAATCTATTCTTGGAATCTTTAAATTCAACTTTAAAACAACTAAGACTCCTATAACATGACGCGAACCTGTAATAGATTTCGTTAAAGATGACAGAAGTCACAACCGCTTCATTATAAAGATGAAGGAACCCATAGTCGTAATTCCATTTTAAGAAAGCTCCAAGCTCAGTTTTGTTTCGATACCAGACAAAAAAATGTCAGACAAACTAAGACTTGTCTTCATAAAGACGCATTTCCACTTTTACAAGAAAAGCAATCTGGCGGAATTGTTATGCCAGTCAATGAAAACAATCCGCCAATCTAACAGGCAACCCGTGGACAAAATGAACAACCATTAGTGGCACCAATATCCTTGACGTAGCACACACAAGGGAAATTAGAGAAAGTCCAGATGTCAATGGACCAATGGACACCGAAATATTCTCATCCTACTACTGGGAGTAGATGCCAACTTTCGCCGCTTAAGGTCTAAAATATAAGGTCTCATCGAAGCAAAAACTAACATATGCCATCTCTGTCCTAAAATTCCAACAAACTTTAGTAAACTACAGTGAGTCACTACGCATTAACAGAAAATGAATTCAATAAAAAAAACAAACTCTTGAAACCTCACAAAGGACGAAAACTCATATTCAATTTTTTCACTCGAAAGGATTCTTTTTATTTTGTTTTACAATAATTTCCAAGAATTCCATGTCAGTTAAATCCCATGTGAAGAAAGTAAACACAAAAAGGACACATGACAATTGAAGAAATGTCCTTTTTTTTTCATTTTATTCTCTACACGTATAATTGGAATTGAAGTGGAGCATGAAAATAAATATAGACACAACAATTTAGGTGTTTCGATTTATTTTAGGACACACACATGGTTTATGAGAAATCCTTCCCAAGGAAAGTTAATTACAAGTCTAATTATATTACTTGTGGCTTAGTATATGTTTTTATTATTGTAAGGAGCAGCTATGAAAGTCGTTACATATAAGTTTCGTTCTTAATTAGAAATTGTGCATAATACATTTAACTTGGCATATGTTCATATGTATATGTAGGAACAAGAGAATGTCCTTACGTATGGCACGTAATGCGACGTGTAATAACCTATGAAATTGATTCTATACGCAATATGGTACACTGGGTGGTCACTGCAATAATAAGACCCCCCATTTTCATATATGGACCGAGCTGGTGGCCTGATAAAATAACCTTTAAATGAAAAAGGATCTTTCAAGTTTTAGCAAATTTTAAGGAGAAGACTATGAGCTAAAGATCTTAAGGAAAAAAGTTACGATGGTGTTCCTTTAAACATCTACTGAAGCGGCAATGCGGAAAAATTGCACGCAGATTATAAGAAGCCGAAATTTAATGTATTGAAGGACTACTAGTTCCCTAATTTCTTTTCCGGACTGCAACACAGGGTTTGATATACAATTTGCTAGGAGAAATGACAGGCAAACAGCTCGATGGCATCAGTAATGAACTCACTTTCTATGTACACAAATAGCTCAAAAAAAAAAAAACATTGGAATAGGAGCTGGCATCCACAAGTATTCATTCAAAATCGAAAAAAAGTTGCAGCATCTTTCAAACAACTAGTCGACAATGCAGGACAAGTTTAAATTCGGTTGGAAGACTGAATTTACTAAGTCTGATCTGGGTCCCAGGACACAACGAAGATTTTCTCCAACACAAGTCTTTGGTAAGGGCTTCTATTGACAGTTTAGTTTTTAGCAAACACAACTGTAAGTGGCATGACCCTCCAGGCTGCAGGCAGTAAAAAATCTACGGCATTCTTGCTGGCTCTTGCTGGCACAAAAGACTTCAGACGGTTGAGATGTTTAGAAAAAGGCATCTCAACTGTTTAAAATTTTCAATAGATGTAGTGCCAATGGGCCTGTCTGTGATGCTTGTAAAAAGGACAACGATACTGCGGAACACTTCCTATACAATTGCCCTATCTTTTCTCGTATCAAGTGACCTATTTTTGGAGCTGATGTGGTGAATGCTGGTAAACTAAGCTTCTTATCATTGAAGCACCTACTCGCCTTTCTCTGAATGACAAAATAATATAAAAGGGTTGCACCTGTTGATAGTACAATAAGGCTTATTTATATTTATAAAGAAACCCTCTATAGATGTCTTGGGAAACAAACAAGTCGATGAGCTAGTAAAGATTAACTCAGACACTCCTTCATTCATCAAGACCCCGATCTATACCTCAAACAGGAACATGTGGTCTCAAAACGGCTCACCCGCGCTACTTGCGACTTGGTAGACAACCACTTCCACCTACCTGCAAGTATAAACAGATCTCATATGTATCTCATAAAGAGTCACTTAGAAATATACTTAACAGCAAGGACACTAAGGCATGTCATAAACAGAAACGGCACCCTTATTCTGGTAAAATTTGTCCAAAGAGAGGTACGAGCCATGCAAAATATTACTAAAACTTTGAAGACTATTGATAAATGGAGCTTCTTCTGTATGACTGTCCTGCGTTAGCTAACAGAAGATTGAAGACAATTGCTTCGTTTTGAAGCTCGACGCTGAACCAGCAAACGTACTGAAAGTCGTATCATCTTTCGAGTGGTTACCCGTTTCAAATTCCTTAGGATGTGGACAATTTTCAGAGAGGATTATGTGTGAATCTATCAATTGGTCTTTAATCACTCTTACATACGAGTTTACGATAAGCTAGGTCTAGGTCTTACACTTCCATGAAAATTGATGAACGACAAATGATGTAATTGATGACTCCGTCCCTTATAAACTGAATTTCATCTGCCCAGCGATTGAAATTCCGGAGATGAAATTCCAGTCTCGACAAAGGTAATAACAAGAATAGGGTGGCTTAAGTCGGGCTAAGACTAGGGAAAATGGACTGAAACCGATTACAGCTCGTAGAAAGTTCAAATGGATTAAGAATTTTCGGCAGTTCAGAAGTTCGTTGCTAGTATGTCACGTAGAGTTCTTGGAGTAATAAAGCCCACATTGCCTGACATCCTACTAATATTATAAAAGTGAAACGTTGTCCGCTTGTTTGTTTGTTCCTCCTTAACTCAAAAACTACGGAACCAATCAACTCCAAATTTTGCACACAGAGTAGCTGTACCTCGGGTCACGGTATAGGCTACTTTTAGTTATTAAAGTGTTACTTCGCAAATGATAGGTGGGCGAAGCCGCGGATAAAAGCTAGTTTTATATATTTGTGGAAGATCGTTTCCATAAGCAATACAAGACCTCAGAAATGTTATCTTTCAAAAAAAATTCTGTTTAAAGCAAATTGAAAATAACCAAAAACAAAAATAGGTAAACTACAAGAATTTGTATTAAGTTGTTCCAAAATGACTTCAAAAGACATGCAACTTGTCAAGCTTGTGCAACATCTATTCTCATTTGATTCTAAATGAATAAAAAAAAATTAAACAATAGGTACCACTGTCGCTTAAAATAATTTTTATACAATTAATTAATTTTATTTGTTTTGTATTATATCTAAACATCTGTCAATGATTTACATAAGTAATGGAACTAATTTTCTAAGTGTATTCAAAAATTTTAACTCAAAAATGTTGCGTTGAATACTTGATATTGTATATTTTAAGCTACAACACGAATTAACTTATTAAAAAATCGGTCTGCAAATAATAGAGAAAAAACAGATTGTATTCTTCATAAATGCATACTTACAGCGTGAAATTTTATTTTCATTACAAACATTCCATGACGAAATCTCAAATGCAAAACAAAAAATAATAATTTATATTGCGAAATATAATTTCACAGATTTCAAGATCGTTTACAGCGTAACTAAATCTCTTCACAGTAATGCAATTGTCGACTTTAAACAACGTCAATTCATAAACTATATAAACGGCATTGTAACAGAGGTCCATCCATGCATTTTTGAAACGAAAACTTAATTTTAAAGAAAGTGTTACCAACACCTTAAGGGCAAGTCAGTAGAAACAGCACTACACAAGGTAGTCGATTAAATTGAAAAAAAAACGTCGACTCTGTAAGGAGTTCGTCTAAGTTGCCTTTTTAGGTGAACATGACGAAACTTACGAAAACTGACTAGGACATGACGACTAACGAACTCTCCACTACGTGACGAGTAGGGTCGTGACCGGAAGATTTTCAAGGGGCTTTCTCCTGCAACATCGGCCATGGGAGATAGCACAGCTTGTGTTGCAAGGCATATAGCTTGGGCTGGACAACCTTTGCCAACAACATCTGGCATGTCTCGGGTTCTTGACGAACCTTATCCGGGAGGGATACGGAAAAAGAGAATGCGTTTAGGGTTAAGTTAAGGATAGTCTTAAGATAGTTAGTTTTAAGTGTTAGTATAGTTTAGGTTAAGTTAAGGCTGGTTAGGGTAATATCGCGAAGATCTTTTCCTGTCTTTCTCCAGGATATTGGCACAGGTCCTTGGACAAAGGTTCTTTCCTTTTATCTTTAGCTTCTTTGTCCGTCTGCTGTCTGTTTAGGGTATTAGGGAACTTCCTCTTCCTTCGCTTGTTACAATGGCACGAGATTTTGTGTGCTGAGCAGGTCCAACCACAAGCGTGCCACCGTTTACCTTACCTACGCCAAAGTTGTCTCCATGGCTCTACCCTGGCTCACAACAAAGTCTTCAACTCAAAGAATATACAAGTCAACAATGATTCAAGGGAATTTCTGATCGCCATATGTGATTTTATGAGAATAGTTTGCATGAACGAAACTCGTCCTCTTCGCCAGCACCCTTCAAAGTGTCCAAACGCAAAGGTGTGAAGGTACTTTGGTGTTGGATGTCCATTGGTACCCCTTTGTTGCTCAGAATTTTTAAAACGTACCGTTTAGTGACTTTTCTCCGTCGTCTTCTTTTTATGGATAAGGAAGCGGCACTAAACAGTGCATTCTAAGAACGATAAGCCGTCACACCGCCGGACGTTTAAAACGCGTTCAATTCTGCGAACTAAAATTACTATCTAAGAGCATTGAACACCATGGGGATATCATGGGGAGCGGCTTTCTTCGCCAGTGAGTCCAACTATACCATAGGGTTCAGTCCTGAATCCAGTGCTATGAAACGCAATGTATGATGGCATGGCGAAGACAACATCGCCATAATTGTAACCGCAAAATTATTGAAAGACGTTGTGCAAATAAGTAACGACACCACATCGATTATTCGATGGCGGTGGCTTAAATCAATTGGCCTTGCACTGGCTGAGTATAAAGCGGAAGTGGTGCTTATAAGCAGCAAAAAACACGTGAAGAAACTACTACACAGACCGTAAACGGACACAAGACAGTGTCCAAAATGGCCATTATTGATTCGAGACTTGCATTTGAAGAACACCAGAAGTAGATAAATAATAATGACTCACGAATTAGTTCCTCGTTTTCGGGAAACTAAAAGTCATCACATCAATAGTTCTCTATGGGACATATGTACCTGATAAGAGATTTAGCAATAAAAAGTCAACTGCGAACTACTGTTGGAAGCGAAATAACCTCATTTGACACTGTTTTATGTGAAAAATTTAATTTCACGCTTACAGCGTCAACAGTACATACAACGTGCTTAACTGAAGAAACTGGGCTCTAGTGAAACTAATTTTTAAGTTTTTATAAAGTGGATACATTTTACAGACTTTTGACACTGATAGGATAGTCTAGTCATCAACCTAAATAACCGATCAGTTGGGAGCAGCATCTGTGATTGAAAAACCATTGATTTCCTCAATATGAATCACGTTTAGTTTTAGTGTGGATCCTGTTGGTGTCCCGCTTCAGAGACTGAGCTTTCGTCACATTGAACTCAAGCCTTATTGATAATTGTATCAATGTCAGTTTTTAGCTTGGTTGACATTCACTGCTGCTAAAACTCAACGACATGGTGGCCTTATTGTGGAATCATTACAGAATAGGTTAAGACAAGAGTGTTATTGCTCGCGATGAATTGGATTGAATTGAGAGTGACAATGTCGGTGAAAAATATATGAAAAAGGATCAGAGAGAGAACTGAACACTGAGGGACTACAGGGATTAGAAATACACCCGCCTAATACTACCGATCGAGTACTTAAAAAGCTTGCAATCCATTTTGAGAAGACATTACCAACAAGGTCGCTATGCTACAGCCTTTGAGATATCTAGCGCAACTTTTTGAAATAATCTCACTTTTCAGCCAGAAAAACCAATGAACCTTCTGTAAAACGTTAGTACTTGAACCAACATTGACAGTCATTGACTTCATGACCTTAGAAAGAACTGACGTTAAAACTATTGGTCAGTAGTTAGAAGAGCAGATTTGGAATATTGGCTGAATGTGAGCAAGTTTCCACACAGTGGTCCTCAAGCAGTGTCAGGTATTATTAAAATGTAGCCAAGTGCAATCTTCAGGAAGTCGTTCCAAATCACTCCCAGATTTCAAATTTTCAAAGTGGATCCACTTATCCAGAAAGGAAAACTTGAAAACAAATTAGGAAACGTCAAAGAGCTTACGCAAAGGTTGTGACAAGGTAGAATAACGCCTCTTAAATCAGAAAGGACGAAATTCCATTTGGATCTAAAGATTCGTTGCAATTAAAATCTTTAAGTACCTCAGCTACTGAACCGGTTCGGAAACATATTTGTCCCAAACAATATTGAACTCTGTGTACGATAGGTGGATTGAGAGAGCTATCAGGCAAAGTGGAATAAATTGGTCGGTTTTCTCCTTGGAGTCCTTAAAATTCTCATCATTATAGGCAAGAGCTAGAATGCTCGGTGAGGTAGAGCCTTTGCTTTGAATATATTAAACGAAAGACTAGAAAATTCTACTGTGTTTCGGATATTATTCTTTGCTCTTCCCTCTGATTTTACAGAAATTTAGCATACTTAAGGGTGAGTTTAGAAAATCATTTTGTAGATACTTCTGTTTTCCTTAAAAGGTGTTTGGCGCCATTAGGCAACATAATATTACGTCTGCTACAATTTATAAGCTTCAAACGTCCACCGATGTCATGTAACTTTTTTTGATTCATTTTCGAGCAGATAACGCTGACGACAAGGAAGAAGGAAGCCTCATTAAAAGGTCCAAATGGTCAATGATGCCAGTAATGTTAGTCTAGCATTGTACCTGTGTTCAACGACAATTTAGAGCGGCAGTCAGGTCAAGATTCTTCAAATAAAAAGTCTTGGCTTCCTGGGAAATCAAACCTACTCAGTGAAGCTCAAATTGGTGAATGCCTCTGCAACTTGAGGAATAGCCGTCTTTAATCCAACTTAATGGTATTATTGCACACAAAAATTAGTCTACAAAATTTGAGTGTGACAAGTATGTGACATCACATCTCACTGACAAAGTGGTAACACTTTCTAAGCCCTCAAAGCTAATCAAAACTCTCTTCAAGTACTTCTTGCTTCAACTTATTTCTTCCCATCTACAGTCAAATAGTGACGAAACTTTTGCAATAACACAAAAGTCTCATAAAATTTCATCGTTTTCTCGAGAGCTCACCACTCAAGGTACTATACTCTCACATGTATCTTATGTAAATTTGTTTGAGAAAAAAAAATAAATTTGATAGACTTACTGTGGCTGTATGAAAATTTCCTTTTGTTTCGATCGCTTCCTTCTCATCAGAATTCGTTTACCGACCTTCACACGCATTGTGTTGGTGTGTCTGTTATTGGTACTATTACTAGTGTTGTTATTCGTTTTGTGGCAGATGCCTAATGCAAAGCTTTAAACCACCTGCGGACTTTTACAGCAACGCTTCACGTGGTATTGGTGGGTGGGGGATGTTGCCTCTCAAGATGTTTACGATGAATCAACAGAAATTTTCACAGAAAAAAAAAACAAAACCCTTCTCCTTGTGACAACTTAGTCCCGTTGCTGTTTTTTGGTTCCAGATGTCACCGGGTTAAAGTCGTAACAAAGTACAAAATACGCCGACAACGACCTTTAGGATGTATAACCGAGTCAACTCGTTGTTGGGTTTGTTTGGTCTCGGGTGGTTTGATTGGTTAGACCTTCGCCTCACCCTTTGCTATATGTTACGTATATTTTTAGATAATATGAGCCAGGTTAAGCCTTTTTTTTGTCACTTTGACACACTATGCACACTGCACTCGCACTCTATATCACACAAATGGCACCAAGTATGGGGCGTACGTAAAACTAACAAAAATAAACGCGGAAAACTACACAAACACTGGCGTTACGAATCAATACCATCGATTCTTGGAATCGTTATAATTATTTCATTCGTTTGATTACGGAATGTGTCGACGAAGATGGTGAATAAATTAAATTGAAATTCAAAATCAAAGTCAAGGACGAAAGTGTATCACAAGAAATGAAAACAAAAAAAAAGATAAAAATGCGAAGAAAAACTTAAAAAATCGTTAGAATCGCGATTCGGTTTGTATCCAGGGACACAGCATTCTCGGTACTCTCAGCTGGTGGTGACAGTGTTGATATTTCCTAACTACGGTTCTTAGATACTTAATTGACCTTTGCATAATTTTTGTCTTCTCTCGCTAGGATACCACTCACGGTCCGGCTGCTTCGAAGGCACTTTATCACTGTGGTCACTCGAACTATTGGTCTGTCCATGTACGAGTATATCTCGTTGGCGATTCCTTTGGGGAGATATGCGTGAAACCGTCAACAAAACTCATTTAATTCTGCACAGATACTTTGAGAATATTCCACTTTGGATTTCAATTTAATGAATTGCCTGTTCTGGAGAAATTCGAATTTATTTATTTATTTTTTTTATTTATTTTTTCTCTGCTTCTCCTTCTCAAATCACAAAACAACCGGCAACAATGTAGAGAAAGGGAATGTAGAAAGAAGAGAAAAAAAAAATATGTATATCGCAAAGCAAGTACGAGTTACACACGATGAGTAGCAAAGCAAAGCAGCTCCTCGAAGAACGACTTGTATCCACGTCCACGAGTAGAGAAGTAATGTATCTCTAAGCAGCCACAACGATTCCACGACGCTTTAAACGACGACGACCGTTTGGATCGAAGGCTGGAGACTAAATAATGAAACAACAAAATACAAAAAAAAAAATCTTTTCAACTTGTTCGCCTGGCTTGTGTAGGTACTCTTTGGCCCGCCAACCAACAAGCCACCACATCCATCGTCCCATTCATTTCTATTCAGTTACGAGTGTTTTGGAGTGTATCTATGTGGATACACTTGTCGTAGAGTAGGAGAATAACGAGGGAAAATTATGGCGCAGCTATTGGTTTTGATCATAGATACTGTGCATGGCCATAGAATGTATACGTGGTTGTTGCTTTTGCTGTTTTTAGGTTTGCCGGCCGGTGGGTCGGTCCGCAGCTGATGACAGTGGCTCTATGTCATCCGGGAAAAGCAGTGTGTATTAAGGCAAATTGTTAATCGATGCAAACCGAGACCGATTTCTGCATACATAATTTCAATTTCCATCTCTTCTCGACATTTTTTTTTTTTTCAGCTTGTATCTGTATCTTAAAGTTACTTTACCCAAGTGTTGGATATTTCAAGTGGAATTTTGCAAATTAATATGTGTATCTTTGTACGGTTAAGTGGAGTAGGGGTTTGGTATGTTGGGTTAACGTGTTTTCTTGTTCGATGGAAATTTGTGTGGTCAAGTGACCAGGAACAGATTAGATGGTGTTATTAGCTTGTTTTAGCACAAATAGGATGTTCTGGTTAAATTGGATTCACACACATACTTGTTGATTAAACATTTTCCACCTGAGGTGTTGAGGTGGGGTGAAGATATGCAGAGAGTGGAACAAATGCAATTTAGTGAACAGTTTGTGGGACGAATTGTGCTGCTGTTTCAGGGTCAATTCCTGTCAATTTTTCAGTGTTTTTCAACTATTGACTGACAGTTTCTTATATTCAAGTGGACCACGTTGTAAGTGGTCGTTCCTTTTAAACATTTGAACCATTGGAACCATTGAAATCGTTCTTTTTCTTCGCATTTTCCATGAACGTTTTTACAACTTCCGAGCTGATATTCAGTATTTCATGGCGAATTTCTTAGATTTTTGGGGCTTGTGCAGTAAGACGTAGACCTACACTCTAAAGAAAACATCGGAAAATAGGAAACTCGACGAATATACCACTTAACGAGATTTGATTGAACTTGCTTTTGAATGCGATTGAAGCCTTTCCTTCTTTCCTACCTCATAGTAGTGGTTCTTGTCGGGACGTACTTGAATCTTCGCATCCATACCTTCGCTGCAACTTGGTAGTTTCCAGAGTCGATGTTTGCACTTCGTAACGTTCGAACCTTAGATACACTGAAAGAAAGTCTTCTTTCGATGGCAATGTAGTCAACGACGTTTTTGCACCGCAGCAAAGTCGATGGACATGAATCCATTTCCGGGGGTCATGTGTCTTCCATTGGTTCTACCAAAGATATCCTTCTTTCCAATTTTTGCTAGAATGGTCTTAACATCATATCTTGGACATGATCACGAGATTGTATTGTCTTTCTCTTCCTTTTGAAACCGAACCTTGATGCGGATCTTGTTTCGTAGTAGGCTGTACTTTTTTATTCAATTCAAATAGAATGTACCCATGTCGTGTAGCGTCATTTGAATTTTAATTTGTTGCATTACGATGCGCAAGTGGAAAATCAAGTTTCTCCAAAGTTTAAGTGGTTCTTAAATGAAGTCATCTTTACACGTTAGTTTTATAGCTTCAATTAAAGCCATTTTGAACGTTCAGTGGAGTCAACAACTGACGTAAATCGAATTATTCCTTAGTTTTCTCCAACAAAAATGCAAAGATTGAATCGAAATAAAAATGAAAAGCCACGAAATTAAGTTCCATCGTTGTTCCATCTCTATGAAGCAAGTTCTGACTTTCTTTAAGAGAATACCGTCAATGGCGGGCTTTTCAAAACAACCACAGGTAAAAATATGTTCGGTTGGGTGCTAATCGTCGAACAGACAGGGACACACTTAGACCAAAATGTGGGTCCAAAGCGATACCAAATAGACTGAAAGAAATACACAGCAGAGGTTCGGCAGTCGTCTAGTATCCTTTACATCTGGTGCCCTGCAGAAGGCTCCAGCCCCCGTATCTTACGCAGTTTTAGATCCATCTACACATATCTCTATGGCAAATTTATCTCAAAATTCTCCTAGATTCCCAAATGTTCGTTTTGGGTACGTTTTTCCTGTCAGCTTTCCAGTGTGAGCATTTGGTTGACCATTCAAACATACATATGTATGGTCAGTACAGCTTATCGCCTACAATTTAGCGCTGGAGTGCGGAACTGATTCTCCACCAAGCAGAGAATTTCTATATGCACCATCTGTCAATCTGTACACTGAATCGGTCGCAAAGTCGCTAAATATCTTCACAAAAATTTGACAAGCCTCCGAGCGGATTATATATACCGCACCCACTGCCTTCTTACATTCCTCACTATGATCATTTTCTGTCCACATACCATCAATTCCAAAGATGAGAGTAAGTCATAAAAATTCTTGAATACACTATCACCTTCATGATTGGCCCTGACCTCCTACACAATGAATGCGGAATCCTGAATTGTTCAACAAATTGCTCCCCAATTTGTGTTGGAATTGTAATAAATAAATTCCAGACTTTCCCGAATTCATTACCCTTTCTCAAGGTCAAGACCAGTCCACCCATTCCAACCACCGTTTAATAAATCATTAAATACTTTTCCCTAGACAAAAGCATTCCAAACCAACAACGCGTGTGTCCTACCTGTGTCGCCGCAATGACGGTAATTAAATGCATTGAAATAATATAGCAAACAATTTTTTTTATTTTTTTTATTTATTCCTTACATAAAAGACAAATACAACCTCGAGTCCCTGCTATCCTCGATTCCGCAATGTTCACGTTCCAATTCTTTTATAGAGCTTACCAAAGCGCGCATGTCGTACACTGCTATGACAACCATTTAACATAAAACAGCAAAAAAAAAAAATAGAAATAGAAATGAAGAGAGTTCACTTCAGTTAAGGACATCAAAGGGTATTCTAGATGAATAGGTAGATTCACCTATACCAACCGCTTTTGCATGCAATATTATGAGTCTCATCCCCTTTGAATGACCTTTACTTAAAAAAAAAGGTTTGGTCAGCGTATGTACATACCTATAGGTGGTCATGGCATGCAAGGCTAGCATGCTAAATCATCGTTGCGATGGAACGAGGTTATTGACATTCCGTTCCTTGGTGTTCCTGACCCAAAAAATAATAAATTCTCTTTGAAATTACAAAGCGTACATAATATTAGGGAGAACAAGGTGACCTAGCAAAAGGAGGAGATGGGAATACGCTTTCAGGCGAACTTAATGAAAGGCTTGGCAAACAAGATGCAAACAAAAGATGGTTACTAGTTCCACTTCGAAACCTTGATCTCAATGCACAAAGTGTTGTTCTATAGACTCAACTTTAAGAAGCATCGTGCTTCCATTTTCTTCGAATCTGTTTTGACTCGACCAAAAGTCGTACAACTGCAAGAGCGTAGTAAAGTTAGTATAAGACTTCCCTAAACAATTTAACCTTGCAAGAAACTTATTTGCCCACCGAAGCCTTACTGTGAAATAGGTCAAAAGTGGAAGAGATATCTTTCGATATCCAGGAGGTACTGAAGGTGTAACCGAACAAGACGTTAGAAGACCTTTTCGGCAAGTTGCGAGTAATACAACGGGATTACGTTCAATAGCAGGTTGCGACCGCAATCAAAAGAACGGCTCTGGGACAATGACGTTCATCTGTTCTCTGTCCCCAAGTCAATACAGCAAATGGAACAAAAGAAGAAAGGAATGCAGAGAGATCTAAATTTTAGGCCGTTGTCCTGATCTGGAGGCACCAGGTAGGATACGTAGGTAAATGTGGATACTTCGTGAGAGAAACCTAATTAGCTCAAAGGCGCCGTTTTGAATCCAGATCTAACGTGATCTCCCAGCATATCTCCTGAAGATTCTCGAGGAACGGTTTGGCTAAAGAATGTAATCTAGTTTTTTCTCATTCGCATCTCCACAGCTGAAACAGTGCGTATTGTGAAGGAAAGCAAGCTTCACGGCATATCGGCTCCAATTGGCCAGTGACTTCAACTGATCACTACAAGTCTGGCAAAATTTAAGCAAGTCCTGCTAAGAAGCTCGTCGGTTCTGTTCTTGTTGTAGGTTGGCCATATCGTTCTGGATATTACACATTTCTTTAGTATACTCCACCTGAGGTTGGCCAGTGAAACCCCCTGCAACGCGTTGCCGTTGGTATAAATAGCCGTGTCATAGCTTTCTACCACTGCTGCATCCTTCCATTCAGCTGTGAAGAGAAGCCTTACAGAGAACTTACAAATTCTCTTGGCCCAATTCCGATTCCCTGAGTCTGACCGCTGGGACCACCAAGAAAGACGCTCCTTTAAGCAAAAACTTCAATAAGAATTTAGAAGATCTAGGCAAGACAGGAACACGTTTAGTGCCGTCATCAGAGTTGTACATATCTTTCTAGATCGGATCGAACCAGGAATCATCCCAAAAAACCGTCCATCAACCAGTCTTACAGACTAACTGCCAACTGTAGTGTATGTCAAGCTGTGATTGATGCGATTAAAAGTGCAGAATGGACAGTTCTTGCATTGGAACTACCAGCGATGGAAATCATGATATATGTGGACATCACTTAAAGGTCTAGCCTCCGGTCTCACTAAAATGTAAGAATATCTCATAGCATTAGAATCTCTAAAACACCAAAAGGTTTCACTGTGTACCTAGGGACCGAAAAAGCTGATGAAATGGCTAGGAAAATCTATCCCCCTTCAAGTGCTTCATAGACCTAGTCATTGTGAAAACACAGCATATGAAAAGAACAACAACCCTACTCTCCCTCGGAAGAAGCAACATCCGAACGTTTGTCGTTCTGAAGAAGAGGAAATAGAGTCTTTAAAACAGCCCTTATGCTACCGTTTAGCTCTAGACGACACAAACAGACTTAAAATGATTCGTCCAGAGAACTAGATTGTTTAGTTCGATACGTGTCCTTCTTTGTGTCAAACCATGTACTTTATGGCCTCCGATTGAAATTGCACATTACTACAAACAGCCAACCTAACCTAATATTTGGGTAAAGGTCCTTCACGGAATCACATGTGTTGCCGTTTTTGCCTAAAGTAACGTAGCCTGTAAACAAAAGGGAAATAAAATGTTTAATGTAAGTCAAACTTTTAAGACGTATCCTAGAAGACACGCTTTCATTTAAGCTTCACAATCAAGCTTAACCTATAAATTTCTTATGATTTTCCATACTGAAAGCATGTGCTTATGCCTCATTGATTCTGGGCCATTGCCATTCGCTCAACATTTGACAACATAATCTGGAACATCTGTCAGATTTGCTAGATACTTTACTGACTTTTGCAGACATCTATGTGACTACGTTTTCTGTATCTTTTTTTACAAGATGATTGATTGCTTCTGTCGAGGCTTTTGTAAGACTAACACCAGTGTTTTGCGAATGAAATACTTTTCGTTTTTGTTTAACAAAAGTATGAACACATGCAAGTTTTTTCGAAAGTTATGTAGCTTTTCCAAGTAGGACGCCCCTGAATATTCAAAACTATTAAGACTTCACAACATATGTCTGAGCTTGAAATAAACTGCCAAGTTCTCCTGACATTGTTCACAAACCTGACATCTCGTGAACCTATCTTCGCTGAGATTGATTTCCATTGAGAAGATATTTATTTGCGACCTCATAGTTTGAGTGGTTTATAGCAAAAAGCCTAGATGACCGTTCTTGACCAAGTTTTGACAGTGCAGTGATCAGCATTTTCAAATGAAAAGTTAAGGCTAAATGCACTGTATCTGAAAATAAATTCGTCTGCTTCAAAATGAACGCATCGAATTCCATTGTCAACCAAAGCTTATACATCGCACCATATACCCTGTAGAGTATCAACACGTCTTCTTCGAAAAGTAAACCACATAAAATAGCTAATCCTTCGGAAGTAAGACCTCGTCAATTCAATAGGTCAAGGCTCTCTTGTCCATTTTTTAAATGTGTTGGATCAGAAAAGCCCATCATCTCTCTATTGATATTAAGGTCGATTAGGACAGCATTAATAGAGGAGAGCTCTTCAGAACTATGTCTGATTTCGACAGCTTAAACTGCAGAATGACGATAGTGAATGCTCATTGTTATATCAAAGTCGGTAACAACCTCGCCAAAGGTCAACCCCATCTTGCACCACCTACTCAGCACACAAAATATCGTGCCTTTTATGCTTACGCATACACCGAGATGCCTCCGTGGCCCTGCCCTGGATCATAACAGTATGAGCTGTATCAAAATGTGGATGTAGCTCAAAAATCTAAGTCACGACGACTACATTGGTAGATGGACAATAACGATCCAGCCAAGAGGATCTTTGAATTCCAGTCCCAGCCCGGTTCGAGACGAGAAAGCGGACCGGCCCTCCGTTACAAAGACCAAATGATCGCGCTCAGGATTGAGGAAGATAGAAGTCTGCGTTATCTCAGGCAGAGACTTTTCACAGGTCGAAAGAAAGTCGAATGTCTCCCCACAAGTCTCCAATTTCGCTTTCACTGCACTTTTTCGAGACGTGAAAAGGTTTTACCTTAAATGTCAAATGGAAAGCAAACACCGAAAACTTAAGAATCTCCTTTTCTCAGGACAATTCATTTTGATTCTCATCCAAAACTACCAAGGAATCACCCAATTCGCATAAGTCACCACGTTGACAAAATTTTGCGTTCCTAAATCACTCTTAACGTCACTCACTCTTATCGTCCCATAGCTAAACTTTCTTGCACACCCAAGCTCTTCGAAAGCATTGTCTATGATACAATATTTTTTCACTGCAAATCTATCTTTTCTCCCAATCAACACGGCTTTCTTAAGGGTAGATCAACAACCACTAATCTCACAGAATTCGTGTCTCGAACCCTATGTGCACTGGAGGATGGCAAAGAAGTTGATGTTGTTACCACCGACTTCAGTAAAGCGTTCGACAAAATTTCGCACAGCATAATTCTCCTAAAACTCAAGGCTCTTGGTTTTCCTCCGTGGTTCATTATGTGGATCAAATCCTACATGATAAATCGCCAGTACAAAGTCCTTTTTCGATCTTCCATGTCCGATCCTATAAAAGCAACCTCAGGAGTCCCCCAAGGCAGCCATCTGGGACCATTGATATTTATCCTATCAATCAATGATGTTGACCGTATCATCAAAGATTCTTTCATATCGATCTACGCTGACGATATGAAAATCTCTAAGCACATATCATGCCTCGCTGACTCTCGCCTACTCCAAGATGACTTAAATAGATTCTCAATGTGGTGCCATAAAAATTTCTTGCAGCTTAACGTGACTAAATGCCAAGCAATCACATTCGCAAGCGCCTCCCTTCACCTCCCAGACCCTACTTTATATGTAACGAACCTGTTCCCATCGTCGCATCTTTACGCGATCTAGGCGTTATCTGTGATAGGAAACTCAATTTCCGTGCCCACATAGATAACATCATAAGTAGAGCCAACTCTGCACTTGGCTTTGTAAAACGTTGGGCTAAGGAATTCTCTGATCCATACGTCACTAAATCCCTTTACATCACCTTTGTTAGGCCTCTACTTGAATATGCCAGCCAAGTATGGTGCCCGTATTACGAAATCCACACTCTACGAATCGAAGCTGTCCAGCGCAGGTTCATTCGGTTTGCCTTACGCGGCCTTCCTTGGATCGACAATTTCAACTTACCACCCTATGTAGATCGTCTGAGGCTGATCAACTTACAGTCCCTCGAAAAACGTCGTGATGTTGCTGATATACTCTTTATCCATCAGTTATTATCTGGTAACATCGACTGCCCCGCATTACTTCAATTGATCTCGTTCAACACGAATCCACGTAACCTCAGGTTCGTACCCCTCTTTCATCTTGTTTCCCACCGTACCAACTATGGTTTTCACTAACCAATGTCTAGAATGCTACGTAAGGCTAACGGCATGCATTACAATTTTAATTTTCACTTTAGTAGATCCTCTCTGAGAAACGCCCTCCACAATCCCTCTTCCCCCTCTTAACCATATTTCGACCCGCTCACTCCCTCTACCTTCTCTCCATAGTTTTAGTTTTTAACTGTTACTTTATAAGACCAAATAAAGAAATAATCAAATCAGTTAGTTACCTGCTCCCCACTATCTTATCATTATTATATTACTTTAAGTTTTTAGAATTAAGTGCCATGTAGCTAGTATTAAGCTAATCAAATAAATAAATAAATTAACGAAAGTCCTTTCGTTCTTGTAAAGTCTGTAATATTTTATGAAAACAAAATGGAAAATCCTGTTGAATTTTTGGACAGAGTACCACTCCATAAATTTACCTCCTTTCCTCAAAAAAATAAGTGTAATTACAGAAAAACTCCCCCCAAAAACATGGTCCACTTCATATTTCATATCAACTCTCCCTCCATAATCCAAAATCCTTTTTTCGAATAACAATGACTCATACCACCTAGCTAGAGAAATCTCCTCACGATCCCAAGAGTTATTCCATCTTTTTCTGAAGCTATTTAACAATGGCGCTTGAAACAATTTCCACTCGTGACTCGTACATATTTCTTGTGAATTTAAATTGCAAAGCTATCGAATTGCCAAACACCCCAGGACAATTATATCGGTCAAGGATAAAAAGCTTTACACACCCAAGCCATTACCCTCTGGCACAATCTTTCGATTGTGACCACCACCAACCCGCGTGCTGTTCCGCATTTGTTTTCCATTGCTGTATTATAGTCCGAATCTCTATGAATATTTTATAGCACATATTTTTGTTTATTTTTATTTTTTAATTTAACAAGAAGCCTGTAATACAACTTCTTGTGGACGGGAACTCAATTTGTAGCTTTGATTTATGCAGAAATTGTCACTACGTAGCTCTTGAAATGTTGTGTGTGCGTTAGAAACATGTTTTAAGCTACAAGCACGTATAAACAGCGTTTTGGTGTACAAACACACACTCAATTATGTGTCGCATTGCGGACCTTGACTTCTTTCAAGGCTTTCACCATACCGATACCGATTCGATTTAGCCTCGGAAGGAATTAAAAGCCTCGTTTGACAGTTAAGTGGATTAAGTTCGCGTACTCATATCATTTATTTTTTAGAAAACGCAACTTTATGTGGTGTAGTCAAACAAATAGTTATATTATGCTGATTCCAAGCGAGTTTGACTGCTCCGGAGTAAACAAGAGTGTCAATGTCTATTGTGCATGGATATCTTGAAGCATTGGAAGGTGGAGTTGTTTTGGGTCATTATTAAGAAGTTGATTTGATACAGCAAAAGGCCGGATTTATAATTGCAATCACGAGTAACAATGTTGGCAAGGGACCTCGATAAGTGTACTCGTATGTGCATCAATTAATAATGGTGTCCAGGAAGGTCCAACGTGCTTATAATATTTATAATTTATTTGAATTGTTTAAACGAAAACAATGGTAGGAGTCCAACAAATCCCCGGATAGGTAATACTTTTTCCCCAAACCAAACCGAGTTTTTGTACGAAAATCGTTTCAGATGTGGCGACTTCATCAACCCATCTCTTCACTTCGGCATCCGTCATCGATGGATTGTATCATTAAAGGACAGCTAAGCTAAGACAGTGCTTTTATACTTACTTCACTTATCGAGCTCTTGATACACTGCAACCTTCCATACTTTCCGATCCGATTCTTTAGACCAAACCTTCTTTGACTCTTGGTCTTAAGAATGGTGGTCGTGCCTTCCTTATCGTTTCAAACCTGGGTGCTGAAACTCAAATATCCTCCTGGCTCGAGAACTATTGTCCATTTATGCAATTAGGCTGGCTGATGAGAATGGTTACATCCTCATCACACTGAGGTCCATGTGGACCCATTGTGATACCCATGGTTTTGTTTCCTACAGTGGTATTATAGTCTTTTTTTCTAGCCATCCGGACGTTCTGACGAATTTGAGTAGTTTAGACGGTGATCCATCTGACAGCTCATCGATATGGTGGAAGAAAAATTTGCCCAGGGTTCTGTTTCTGAGTTGGCAAAGGAAATGGACCGTGTCCTCATGGGCCTCTTCATCACCGCATCCTCTGCAGATGTCATCGTCGCTCAGACGTAGTTTTTTCATGTGATATTTCAGCATATTATGGCCATTTAGCATTCCTACCAGCATTGGCAGAGATTTCCAGTCCTTTTTCAGGATTCTGCTTGTTTTCATCTTATCGAACTCTGGCCAAAGCCTTCTTGATATTTCACAGGTGGTTAGTGATCTCCATCTGTTGTTTGCTTCTATTATTGACCTTTGTTCGATTTTGGCCTTAAGGTTGCAGAGTGGAGGTTTGACCATGCCATCCGCATGTTCCCGGTCTAGGGCTGAGTCCTTCTGGCCATTTCATCAGCTGCTTCATTACCTAGTATTCCGCTGTGACTAGGGACCCAGCAGAGTTTTACATTGTGCTGCATGACAAGAACCTTAAACTCTTCACGATAGCAAGCTTCGATGCTATCGGTGTAGCAGCTATTGCTTTTATGGCCACCTGGCTGTCAGCACTGACGCCAGTTGGGCGGCCTTTGTCACTGCTAGAACCTCCGTTTGGAAAACACTGCTGTGATCTGGGAATCGTATGGGGCTGCTTAGATTAAGTTCATCCGAGAAGAGACCAGCTCCTGTATGCTGTACCTATGTCCATCTTTGACCCATCGGTATATTGACGCACTTACTTACACATAACTGGGCTTTTACCCTATCCAAGGTTCTGCCTGAAACACTGCAGCCTTCCGTTTTCTTCGTTCCGGGGAACTCTGTTTCCAGTTCGCCAGACCAAGCCTTCTGGCATTGGTGATAGGTTGGTCTTTAAAATCGAGGTTCATTCCTTCTCGTTGTCTCGAACGAATCTGTGATTCGAAGATCCTCTTCACTGGAGCATTATTGCACATTCGGTAGATGTAGCCAGGCAGATGTTGTCGACGTGTTTTGGCTCTTTCGATTGCATAAACATCTTCATACAGCTCATTCGCCCTCCCCGCATAAGGGACCAAATATTCGATAAAGAATTTTCCACTTTAAAGTGTTCAGTATCTGCTCTGTTTGTGTGGCTAATCGTCCAGCACTTGGCACATAGCATGACCAGTATTTACGACCAGTGCTTTTTATAACAAGTCTTAAGTAGGCTTGCTCCAAATGAGATCGTCTGGCGACAACAAAACCGATTAAACTTTGATGTTAAAGGCTAAAATATGGTTAGTACCAGGAATTTCGACCCATCCAACTCAAAGCAATATAGCCTCAAAAACGTTACGATCCAGCCCTACAAAAGCCCTTAATGTGCTCCTTCATATCATGCCCCTGGACTTGCACATCAAATACATAATCTCGTGTAGTGCTATCAGACCCAGACAATCTGGGTTCTAGTCCCCGAAACCCTATGGTCACAGTAAAGCTCTTGATTTGCTGCCCAGGGATCTGCACTCGACCATAACTTGAATAATAATATTCAAGTCCTCTTTGCGAATAGGAGGGAATGGAAAAATAACCCACCCCTAGCGAAGTACCAAGTATCGATCTTCACCGACGGCGCCAAGATGGAGTGTAGCATTGAAGCAGGTCTTCTCAGCGGAACTAAACGTATCCAAATCGTACCACCTTCCAGACTCTTGCGGTGGTTTCCAGGCGGAGGTAATAGCGATTAGAGAGGCCTGCAAGATCATTAGCCTAAGCCCTACAACCATAAACAACATAGCCAGGCTGCCATTAAAGCGGTCCACTCTCTCACTTCGTCCGCCAAATTAGTGGAACAGTGTAAGAGAACTCTTACGCCGGCTAACGCTCGGTTCAATATCACCCTCATCTGGGTTCCCGACCATAGTAACATAGAGGGGAATGAGAGAGCCGATGCCCCAGCCATCTCTTGTGGAGTCAGTCTGCTTCCCAATGGGACTCATCAAAGCTAAGATTTTCCAACACTTCCTCTTCATTGCCAACTTTGGGTGGAAAAGTCTAGAAATCTGTGCCCCAGGACGAATAACTTAATCCATAGAACCCGTACTGAGACCCTATACTCCTTTCTTTGTGACTGCTCGGCACTAGCTAGAGCCAAGCACCGCACACCTGGCAAGCCCTTTTTTAAGGAATTATCAGAGATTTTTGAAATGAAATTCAGCAACATTATTAACTTTCTGAACTCCACAGGATAGACATGAAAAACATGGTCTTTCACAAATGATTAGTTGGATTAAGGATCACCATCATTTATGCAACACTCATCAATACGAGAAGTTTTCGTAAAGTGCTGCTCAACTTTAAAATTCAGTTTAAGTATCTTTACCGGAAGTTTCATTAAATAATTGAAGTCATACTCACATTTATCACTTGAGATATCTTCACCGATCTTTTGAAGCACCTTGTTGAAATGTGACAAACTTTTCAGAGCCTCAAATTGCTTAAGCGCCAGGTAAATTGTTTTACGGAAGCGAATTTCTAATGCATCGCTCGCACTTTGAATCGAATTCTAAGTGCCTTCAATTCATTTGAAGTATTTGCATCGCCTAACAACATTAAATATTTAAAAAATCTCTAAGTACTGTTTACATCAAATAAATTTTTATTTTTTGGTTAAAGCAATTCATTTGTATATAGAGTTGCTACATTGCATATTGGAAAGGGCACCTATGTACTCATAGTTCCCCAGGAGTAAGCAACTGAACCGAGAAATGAAAACCGTAATATTCAGTGAAGCATAAACAGCCACTTTTGTTGCGATACTTACTTCGTCGATAGTTTTGTTGTGGTAAACTTTCGATTACTTAAAACGATACGACATTAGGGTGCGTGTATTCGCTTGAAATAATAAAAAATTAATGCCCTGCATCTGCGTCAACAATCGTTTTGGAGAATTTTGGATATGTGAAAGGGGGAAACTGGTACGCCAACATTTAAATGTTAACACTATCCAAAGCATGAGGTTGTTTAAGTACAAATAGACCAAGCTTACTAACGAGTATCCACTGTGACAAGAGCACTGTCAATTTTAAGAACATCTCAGAAAGATGGCTCTAGGAAGCCATGAAGTATACAGAGATTAAACTGAAACTACGAGTCGTCTCAGTCCGTCCTGATTTCCCTGACAGCGATTGCTCCTGTCAACACCATCCATTGTTTGAAAGATATTTGTCTTATCCATATAATATTTGTTTAAATACATTTGCAGACCAAAATATTACTCGTTCTGCTATCTTCGGCTTTTATAAAGGGTCGTTCATTAAGGGCTTCCTATTTTTAAATTTAAATAAAACAAAGTGTGTGTAAGATATCATCGACATTTTTAATTCGTTTAAAAGGCCAATCGATGCCATTATGTATGGAATACAACATCGTTCAAATGTCCGCCGCGGCTTCTCTGGGTGGCGCGCATCCGAAATGTCCAATTTTCCATGACTCTGGCGCATAAATCAGGCTAAATTTGACCGTCGGCATGGGTTATGTTGGCTTTGAGGGCCGCTGTAGTTTGTGGCTTATTCGCATAGACCTGTGACCCCCACAAGCAAAAGTCTAACGGGGTTAAATAGCACGATGTCGGTGGCCAGTTTACATCACCTCCACGTGAGATGACCATGCCCCCGAATCGCTCATACAGAATTTCCAATGTGGCGTGAGCTGTGTGGCACGTAGCGCCGTCCTGTTGAAACCACATGTCGTTGGTGTCCATATCATCCAATTCATCGACCTATAGCGCTCGCCGTTGACGGTGATGGCCTGGCCAACGTCGTTCTCAAAGAAATGTTGACCGATGACGCCGCCAGCCCAAAATCCACGCCAAACAGTGACTTTTTCGGGATGCATTGAACGCTTTTGGATCTCATGTGGATTGGTATCGTCCCGAATTCGACAATTTTGTTTGTTGACGTACCCATTCATCCAGAAATGGGCCTCATCGCTGAAGATGATTTTTCGATGAAAATCAGGGTCAGTTTCCAACTGCTCCAGAGCCCATTCAGCGAACACATGTCGCTGTCTATGGTCATTTACCTTCAGCTCCTAGGTCAGTTGAATTTTGTTCGGGTGCAGGCCCAAGTCACGACGCAAAATTCGTCCAGTTGTGGTCTGCGAAAGGCCGAGTTCTTGTCAGCGACGCGAAATCGACTGGGCGACGAAATGGGGGAAGCGCACGGAACGTTGCCCGAACAGAACACCCATTTTGATAAAACAATTTCATTATTTTCACGTGTTGTTGAACGCTATACCCATTCATGGTAATTTGGCGAAACAGACTAAATAAATGGCAGCCAATTTGACAGATGTAGCTTCAACAGTATGGCCGCTATCAACTGTCAAAGTTCGGAAGTCCCTATTGGAAGACGCTTTACAAAGGAGGTAGCCACGAATAGTGCCCTTGAACAAGAGAAATCTGGAACTAATGCGATGTCATAAACCACAATCTATAGCCTCGTATTCATATTCACCGATGCGTCGAAATGGATGTTGATGTAGATAGTTGCAGGCTCTGAGATCTATATATTAGAACCAGCTTTAGCTCGGTCGAAAAAACTTGCAGATTACAGCATCCAAGTATAGGTTATAGCAATCAGCTAAACTTCCCGAGAACTATCACAGCGGATGCTCCTAATAAAATGAATCGACATCTTCATAGATAGGCTACCAGCCATCAAAGCCGTCAGATCCAGAATTGTAAAACGCTACCATGACGAGCTTAAGTCTCTTACTCATTTGCCAGATGGGGAACCAAAATGAACCAGATAATAGCCAATAACTCAATCTTGCCATCACTAGAACTTCAAAAGACCGGTATCGCTTTAAAATTCCAAAAACTTGGGAATGAGAACATGCTCGAGGATACTCTGCTGGACAAAACTAAGCAAGAAGAAAACATGGAAATCATAGCACATAATACGAGTTACCTATCACTTCTTAAACGCATTATGACATGCCACAACTTCTTGGCCCCACCTAAAAGGAATACACTTGAATACAATGAACCTATGCAGAGAGTCCGGCAACGTAGGTGTAGAGGAGGACACATTCAACCTTCTATGCGAATGCCCAAGCCTGAGCAGGAAAAGAAAGAAAGCCCTCGGAAAATACTTCTTTTTCAATGATCTTGCCTCGAAACCCCTTAAACTGGACTACATACATAAACATAGATACAAATACCGCTTGACATGGCATGACAGCTCGTCACCTAGTCTACATCCTTTTTTGACATCAAAGGTCTTGGTGAGATAGGATTATGTTCGCGATGCTGAAAAGACTGATGCCTCTGCACCTGGCACAGATGATGGGGTATCCTTTCTCGTGGATTGGGCAAATGATATTGAGGCTCCATTCGCCAGGCATATACTCATCAGACGAAATCTTTGAAATGATTTTGTGTGTACTTTCTACCAAATCATCTCCAGCTGCTCTGAAAAGCTCCACCGGAATGATGTTCGAAAGGTTGGTACATGCATTCAAGATCAAGATGAAATCAACCTCTAGCTCCTAACTTCTACTCTCACCTCCACGTCCTATTACTATTACTCCGGGTGCCTAGCCTATTACCTAGGAGTACCGGAGATAGTTGGTTGGTTATGGAGGGTGAAAGAGCTATTTACTTAGGCCTCGGTTGAGCCCGTTGTAATTCCCCTCAAACGACTGTGGGAGAAAATTTTGTATGTCGTGAGGAAGGTGTGTACGGGGTTGAGTGAGCTGATCTTTCGTGATTTTTCAACCATTATGGGAAGACTGGCGTTGAAAAATTGCAGCTAATTCGTGAGGAGTGAGAGAAAAGTTTCCACTAAGGCACTCTCACTTGGATGCAGGTAGCAGTGGAAGAACTCCTAAGAACTCCCAACAGTGGAATCTAAAGTTTCCCTGAACTAATTAGTGGACACCTTACACGATCGATTCTAATGTGTTAGGAATTACGATCAGTAAGGACCGGCTCCTCGCCTAAGGAGTTTTACAAAGGATCTAGTTCTTCAAGTTGAAGGGTGTGCTAATCACGTAAGAAATATTAGTGTAACGTACCAGCGACATGCGTCGGATAAGGAAGGATAAGAAAAATGTAAAACCTGTTGAAACACTGAGGTTAACCTCATCTACAAAAAGCTATACAACAGCTGGTACTTGAATATACAATTTATATCTCCCACAAGCCTTTCTTTAACTCCTACAAGTGGCAAACAACAGGCTATAGAATTATGTTTTCTTTTCAATTCTTTTGTTTATACATTTTAAATTTTAAGACCCAACTAAACAAATATACAACGTGATTAATTTTTTTTTAATTTTTTCTTTCCTTGAACTAACACACAAAACCGTGTAAGAAAACAAAAAATAATTGGTAAGCAGGTCTTAAAGTCTATACAACACGCAACTTTTTAATTGAAAAAAACGAATAAATTCGACTGAAAATTAAAATCAACAAACTTTGCCACTTGTACAACAACTGATTGAAAATTGAGTACACGAATTGTACAGCATTACATGTCACGTAAATGCTTCATTTTCGGCTAAAAAACAAAGTTCAAGATACGAAATATGTAGTGCCTTCCTACTTCCAGCAATCTGTGACAATCAATCATTTAGAATGATGCTAGTTCCTGTTCGGTGACAGCTAGAGACTTCAAGAGATTAATGAAATCTTTAAACAAAAAAAAAAAAACGCTAATCGTCTTTGACGGACGAAACACTATAAACACGACTGAGACTACATTACTGACTGATGTTCCGCATTATTAATTATGACATCTTGTTTGTTTCCTCTTTTTTTTATCATTATTAATGATCAATTGGTAATGACATTTCATTAGTTTTTTCAATAGAAATTAGTCATGTAGAGTGTGTAATACAAGTGCAACCTTCTAAAACCTGAGAACGCATCATCATGCAGAAAGTAACAGAGACTGCACACTACAAACAATAGAAGTGACATCCTTAGAAGATCTGCATTGCAAAACAAGGACAGCATGGGAAAAGCATCAAGCCAGAAGATTTGAAAAAAAGAAAGCCTACACAATCTTCCAGATCAAAGACTCCCGCGATCACAGCTGGATCCGATGATTTCGTAAGGAAACCAACCAAATGGCAGCTGGCTTCAAGAGCGACAAACAAATTCTTCGAAGTTATGAAGGAAACTTAGTCACCAATCTGCAGGAAGTTAAGGAGTTCTCACCTCCAACTATTCACCATTCAGTTGTCTGCCAACTTTTCAAATAAGGAGATAATGACTGGGATCTCAGCTCTATAAGTCCTTTCTGCAATAAAAGGCAATTTAACATCTTGTATCAACTAACGGACATATAAAATCTGAATATCGATTGCGAAACTCTGTCCAGTGTACTGGGTGATCGTCATAAGCCATTTTGGACCACACTAATCGAAACGTCACTCTTCGGTGGGTTGGTGGATTCAATTCCTCCAATGGCACGGAAATGCGCATACAGGGTAAAGTTTCTGAACACGCTCAACTAGGTGAGATGCCAGGTACGATCCCTGTCACTGTGCAGTTCAAGTTGACATACAGCCTCGATGTGGCGCCCATGGATAGCTATCTTAGCATCCGCTGAATAGTGAACTAATGTATGTCGCCGTGTTCTAGGCAAGAGGACACGTTCTTCTACCCCGACCGGTTTTGGCTATTGTGCGTGGGGTCAACGGCCCAACCACGTAAAAAACAGATTGTTACGAGAGAACTAACTGCCTCGGAAGAAAACAGACCTTGCCAGTCATGCTTTATGGAGCTGAAAGCTGGACGATAAGTAAGACAGCGAAGCAGATCTTGGGATCCTTCGAAAGAAAAATTTAAAGTCGAATATTTGGTCCAGTCTGCAAGAAGGGCGAATGGAGGAGAAGGTATAACCGCGAACTCTACGAGCTTTACAAAGATGTGCATGTAGTCCGGAAGGTCAAAATCCGTCGACTGCAATGGCTCGGCCACATCGAGCGATTGGACGAGAATGCTCCAGCTGAGAGGATCTTTGAATCCCAGCTACCTGGTTCACGAAGAAAAGGAAGACCGAACCTCCGGTTTAAAGATCAGGCAATGGCAGACGCCAAAAACGTTCTAGTATACTGTACCGTGCCCGGGACGATGAAGGATGGAAAGCGGCATTAGTTCAAGCTCAGACCCTCCAAGGGTCACTGGCCTGATAAGTAAGAAAGTAATCGAAACGTACTTCATGCTTTGATTCCTAATAATTTGCCCGGTATTTTTATATTACGGTGTGCCTCCAGGATGGATTCGAAGTCCTTAGGGGCTAAAGAACACCACCCTTGAATTTCAAGCCAAAACAAATCCTCTTTTTGTCGACTTTAAAGTATGATAGCCTTCGTCGATTGCAGCTCAACTAAATTTAGAATTCCGACAAAATTGTTTCCTCAGATAGGGATAGACAGTGGGCAAACGTAATGTAGATTCAGGACTGCAAGAGCTCTCCTCTGAATCTTAAACAGCAAGCTTATCGGAGATCTTATGTTCTGGGACCCATACAAGACTAATCAGATTCAGTCTTTCAACCCAATTTCATATTAAGAGAATTAACCAAGGCCTTACGCTCAGCCTGGCTGTTTCCTCCACTTGTCACAATATACATAGTCTTTGAAGGTGGACTCTTCAATAAATACCTACGAAGCGCAGTCTAATGTTGTCGCTTTCCACAAAGACCGCAGCACTTGAGTCATTCCCGGCAAAAACCGATCCTCTGCGTATAGAAATTCTACCACAAATCTACACAGTAGAGCCTTGATTCCAAGACCATTGTGTCAAATCCATAAATTTTGACTCAAAGGATTTTTCTGGTGTAAGGTCTTCAAAACTCTTGTGTGTGTTATATCAAAAACCACTTATTTTTAAATGGAAGACAGCTTTGATAGTTTCACCCATGATCTAAACATTAAGGGAACTCAGAAGACACTATCTGTAAGAGATCCGTTCCACTGCAAAATGTAGGGAACCGCTTCGTTTTGGCAAAGCAATTTGATGCAAAGCTTCCCAAAAGACGAAACTTATGCTCTTACTTATGGTGGTGCTACAATCCGGGTGGACCTGGGCCTCAACTGACAAGCGTCTCCAGCCAGCTCGATCTTTAGCTAGATGCCTCCAGCTTCGCACGCTAAGTTGATTGAGGTCCCTTCAACTTGCGTACGCCACCTTAATCGCGGTCTTGCCCTACTGCGTCGTCCCTCGGAAGTGGATTCGAAGATTCGGAAAGGCACATTGGTATCCATCCACTCTACATGACCCAGCCACCTCAGTCGTTGGACCTTCACTCTACTGGCTAAGCCGATGTCGCTGTATAGCCCGTACAGTTCGTCGTTGTATCTCTTCCTCCACTCACCGCCTATGCAGACGGGACCGAAAATCACCCGAAGAACTTTCCTTGCGAAGCAGCCAAGAGCACCCTCATCCATTTTCGATAAAGTCCATGCCTCTGCGCCGTAGAGCAGGACTTTGCGAGAGAGGGCTTTGCTAGTCAATTGTCTTCTAACCCCAAAGAAGCAGCGATTGGCAAGAGTTATTCTTCGTTTGATCTCAGCACTGGTGTCGTTGTCTGAATTGATAGCGGAGCCGAGGTTGACAAGGCCCTTAACTACCTCAAAGTTATATCTGTCGAGGGAGAGACGTCCGAGACGTCGGTGTTGAGTGTCCTTTCTTGTGGACAGCTTCCGTCTCAATACTCGCGAAAGCGCCACTGACATCACGCTGCTTTCTTCCGATTATGTCAATATCATCGGCGTTTGCGAGTAATTGGGCGGACTTTTGAAAGATTGTGCCTCTTGTGTTGGCGCGTGAGTTTTGCACTATTCTTTCAAGAATGATGTTAAAAAAGTCGCATGACAGCACATCGCCTTGTCTTAATCCTTTTTTGACATCAAAGTGAGGTGAGTTCTTTATCGACCTTGATGGAGCAGCGTGCATTCTCCATCGTCATCCTGCGAATGTCGATGGTGGACATTCTTTAGGAAACTTATGCTCCACTGAAAAATAATCGTGCCAGTGCTGGTGTAAGGTGCCGAGTTTTAAAAGTCAAGCAGGAGAGGAGAGTGGACCTTTTCCAGCGAATACTCCTTGTTTGATATTTGGTAATATACGATGAATACAACTGCGAACTCTAGGACCTATATCCAGATGTAGATACAGTTCTTTCGTGCTCCTGCTAAGACAGGCTTTAATTCCCAGGCATCAAGTTCGATAAAGCAAGGAAGATTGAATGTTCTTTCTAAAGATAAAAGTGTTTCGGATGCTTAGTCGTAGGAACTACATACAACGTGTCATGATGCAGACAGAATTAGTGTCGGACAGAGACCCTTCATGAATCCGAAACACATTACAGGAAGTAAGTGATCAATTTTCTCATTCGTTTGGGACTACTCGACCTATACTGGTGTTTTAAACGCAACAAAATCTGGTCAAACTTGTCCTACTATTGCGACTTATATCTTTTCGCAAAAAGTAAAAATAATTTTCTGTTCGTGGTTATCCACTTTTTTCAAAGAGTTGCGAGAGCGAAAAGCTCTTCCACAATAAAAGTGACTGCTATTTTCTCTAGACTCCAAACAAATTTTGCACCTACCTTCATCAAGCTCTAAGTCGAGTCAAAAATGTAGTCGACTTTTCACAGATGGCGCCAAAATGAGCGAAGGTTTAGATGATGGAGTCTTTTCGGAAACTCAGCTTGAAAACTGAATGTGCTAAGTCTTATCGGAATCTCAGGAGAGGATGGAACTATCGGAAATGAGATTTCCGTTCAGAGGAGTACTTCTTCGCCCTTGAACCAAAGTTGAATTTGTACAGACAGACCAAATGGATACTTCCCGATGACTGTAAGAAGTCCACACCATTCTTGCTGTTTCTCAGCAGAAAAGATTGTAGAAAACTTATTGGCTTATTGGACATTCTTAAGGGCCACTTTTGCCCAACAATTCAATGTGTCAGACTTAAATGCTACCACTTTAATTGTAGATATCATGTGGGACTGACATGGTGAGCACTGCTCCATGCGACTTAAGACGAAGAAACCCCAGTAAAAGAGATATCTGCTGGTAGTACAATGGGCTTGGTTTTGTTTCTGAGTGCTCCAACAACTCCAACTTGCCAAGTAATATGCAAACAAACAGCCAAACAGAGAAGAAAAAAGATTAACTTCTGAAACAGGTAATGCTTGTGTTGTCCAAAAAAGGCTCACGTGCTCCAAACAGTACAATCGTATACATGTCTATATGTTACTTATATTCAGGAACTTAACACATCAAGGTGTTCTTTCCCAAGTCAAACCTGTTCCCAAAAACAACGCAAAAAGTGTAGGACGACTTAAAAAAACTCACTTTCTTTCTTCGTATCATTCAAAACGTCAAACATATCCTCAAGCTAAATCTTGCGGTCATCTAAGACCACAAATAACAAGACAGATATTTATTTTTTTTTAAATTTCCAAAACAAAACTGAAACTGGATATAAAATGTACAAAAAAGAATTAAAAAATAATAAAATAATATTTCAAAGAGAAATCAATCGAAATCTTTTCAAATTCAATGACTCACTTACCGCTACTTAGCATTTTAGATTATCTACTCGGGGATATACCGTGATTATGATAAGTTTTTTGTTTATTTATTTTTAAGTGTCAAACTTGAGTTAAAGTTAAAAAAAAATATGCATTCGCATACAATAAATTTACGTAATATTATCTCGTTACCTGTTTTGTAGCTTAAATGTTTTATTTAAGCATTTCAATAAACCATTGACAAAACGGTGGTTCAGCACCTAATTAGAGAAACTCTTGAACAACCCCTACAGACCTACTTTTAAGATTGAATGTCAGTCAAGATGGTATTATGTCTTAACCTTCTCAAGGTTTTATTACCAAATTTTTTGGACTTACGAGTAAAATGAGTGCGATGATATAATTTGATGGGGAACCATAAATGTTTGTTATTTTACGACGACGACGGTTACACCGATGAATCGAAAACCAATGAAGGTGTAGGTGGTGGTATTTCCTCTGAAAGGTTTAATCTCAGGTTCTCTCTGCAGCGTGTTCCAGGCAGAAAAGTTGACTTAAGAATAACATGCTATCTTCCACAGATTTCTCTTCAGACAGTCAAGCAGCAACAGCTTCAGGGCATAGAGATATTCCATGGAACTTTGAGGCAGACGAACTTGCCACATATGAAACAACTATACCCATGCTTCTAGATAAAGGCACCTTGGGAATACCAATCGCTACATGTAAACTGAAAGTCAAGCTGGATGCTATCAGGAGAACAAATTCTAGGTCGCCAAGTGGTACAACGTGTCTAGCGACAAGGCAGATTTGTCCGCGGCTGGATTTGAAACGCTCAAACAGTTTAATTTCTCTCAACAAATCGCATATCGGAACCATAATAGGCTTGGCGATCGTTCAAACAATTTGTTTAGAAGCTACATGGACGAAGGGAAGGAGGAAACCATTACCAACCTTCTCTAGGAGAATTCAACTTTAACGACTAAGGCGATCTGATAAACAAAGATGTCAGAGACCTACTTCTCTTCATCAGAAACTCCAATTGGTTCAACGAGTCAGTTAGGTATCACAATGGACCCATTAGTGGTCTAAGTTTGCTGGCTTTAGCTGGCGGCCACTTTAACCTAACCGCGCCAAGTATTTGTTTTGTTTTGCTTACAGTCGCTCTTTAGTCTTTTTAACTCAAAAAGGAAGTAAGGGTATTAAGGATATACATGGTATCAACACTGACTCCCGTCCGACAGATCTGGCCAACATTGTAGCTTCGTTAATATTACTTTTTAAAGTTTTACTTGCAGTCTAGTACAATTGCAAAAAAATCACTGGAGCATCCACTCTCAAAACAAACTGGAAAGACCCGGTTGTTTGAGCTAAGCAATTTAACTAGAAAGTGTACAGCTTTATCTACACTTACTAACTAGTAAATTGATTTGTAAATATTTCATTTCAGTCAGACCCTTCAAACGACTTTAGAAAAATGTTATTGATGGCGGTAGCTTGGTTGTTTTTAAAGTGTCAAAACGCTGTCTAATAGAGTTCATCAAACAAAATGTGACTTTCTTCGAGGTGTTTCCTTTGTTAAGTTACACAAGTTGACACTTTTACTATGCAACATGGACAGATATATCATTGTAACCTAACAGTTTATCCAGAGTTTTACCCAACTCCGCTCTGATGATATTGAACTCTTAAGGCTCGAATACCTTACATATAATCTGACATTCCAATGGCTTGCCCTATATGATTCCAATATTATCCTCAAGCGGTGGCAGTTCCAATTATATTTAACTTGAGATTCAGTTTGACTTGCTTTTGTACAGACCGCAGCGAAGGAGTTCTTCAAATAAAATCAATGGTAACGGCCGACGATACTAAATTTTGTAAGCCCATTTCCTCACCCCAAGACTCCATTCTCCCAACAAGACCTCGATAGTTTTTCATTCTGGTGCGTCAAAAATTGTTTGGAACTTGATATAGCCAAATGCCAATCCATCACCTTTTCACATAAACGGCACCAATCCCCTCCCCGAGTTTACCTTTTGCACAATCAACCTGTCTCTCCTGTTTAATCAATAGATGAGCTCCCTATTTTCATTTACATATAGATGGAGTATCCTTAAGGCCAACTTTGTATAAGGCTTTGTAAAACGCTGGTCCAAAGAATACGTAACTAGATCTCTCTACATTACCTTTGGTCGTCCCCTCCAAAACTACGCCAATCAAATGTGGTCCCCATTTCTTCGTGTGCATATCTCGAGAATCGAAAGCATCCAGCGCTATTTTCTTCGATTTGCTCTTCGAGGTCCACCCTGGAACGATCCTTTTATTCTCCCTCCCTATAAAACCCGACTTAACCTCATTAGCTTAAACACCCTTGACAAACGCAGAGATGCAGTCGACATCCATTCATCGACTCCTTTCAGGACACGTTTTGAATTTGCGTCACTTCACAACTCTATTTACCTCAACACTAACCCTCGTAATCTACGAACCCCTTGTCTCTTCTATTAACCAACCCAGCACAGCTCGAACGAACCGATCTCCCATATGCTACGAAGGATTAACTCGAACCTTACCCTTTTTGACTTCAACCGCACCACTCCTTGCCTTAAATGCAATCTCCTTCACCAACCCAACTAATTTTAGTTTTAAGTTTAAGTCTCATTTTAAGCTAGTTTAAGATTGATTAGCTTGTATTAAGCCTAATAAATGGATGCTTTCGTCCCCACCAAATGAAATCTTATTACATTCTCAGTTAAGCGCAGAAATTCTGAAATCCTTGCTAAGACTCTATTTTCCAAAGAACGGGTTTCCAGGAAAGTTTCAACTAAAGGGAGTAAGATGCATATGTCTCCTTACCAAATTACCTTTGGAGCATCCACTGACACACCGACAACTTGTAGCTTATGTGCATTTGCTTCCGAAAGTTATAAGTTGAATCAGATACTTTTTACATGTTGTCTACAAGCTACGAATGGAATTCGCACGTGCATACATATTTCTACCTGCGTCATGTGATAACATTTTTTTTTTAACAGTTCTTCTTCAAGGACTAATAAAATCAGCAGACGTACATACATTAGTGATCTTATGGTAGTGACGATAGTTTTTTAGGAAACTTTTAACCAACAGGTTTCCTCTTCACAAATTGGTTTATGGAATTTTTTGAAATGTATTTCTTGTATCAAAACGGGCAATAAAGTCTTTTGGAATTGCTTAGTGCGTCATGAAATTTGTTAAGAATTTTTTTAGCCGTCTACACACGCAATAAATGTTATCCAATAAACAGAAATGACGAAAGTGAAGTTTACAACTGCGAAAAACAAATTAAATAGTTCGGCGAAGTCGTCAAACAAACTTTATATGTCAAGATTTTTTTTCAAAATGGCACAAGATGGCCACACATTCCTTGCTACTTTGAGTAGCCTCGTAAAAGCTGCATTGCCTTGTTCTAAATTCCAAACAATGTAATTTGTTTAAATTTATCGTGTAAATACCCGTCTGCTTCCACCTGATATTTGTGCAATTGTCATAGAAATTATTGGTAATTTTCCAAAAACAAAAAAATTATTATAATTGTTTACTCTTAGCTCTTACAACAAAAGTTTTAAAAATGCGTGTCAATTTTATTTCCATCCTCCATTCTGTCTACAAAATGTTTATTCCTTTGTCAAAATAATAAATCTTAACTGGGTCATTTCGACGCCATTGCCGGATCCAATTTATTGCCTATTCGTTGTGTTTTAGAAAAATCAATTCCATTGTTTACACATTTTCTTTCAATGCCATTGCCTAGAATCCAAAAATTCAAGTTCAAAATTAGATCGAAAAAACATATCTCGAACGACCACTTGTAGTTTGCGAATAGCATCCAAGATGTCACACCACACCGTCATCAATAATTTTTGACGTCATCAAACCATGACCATAAAAAAAAAAAACCCAAAAAAAAAATGTTCAAAAAATCAAAAAAATTCATAAATACTCACGGACATTGTTCGTAGTTCACTGAATTATTAGCTTGATGCAACCAACGTATTATATCCTGTACCTTTAGGTTTCCAAGATCAGCCATGTTTATTGCTTGTTGCTAAGACTATTAACTGCCAATTTTTTTGAAATTCCAAAACAAACAAACGGCAATGAGCCAAATAATTAACACAAAAACCAAAACCTCACATCCACAAACAAATCAACGAGCACATAGAACCTTAACACCATCAGACTTAATTCATATTTCGGTCTTTGACACTAGCCGAAATAGATTTTTGTTTGACACTTTTATTTACTGTTTTTCGATTTTCTATTTCCGATCGAAAAACATTTACACTAACCACACGATCACTCCTTAAAACTCCACGAGGATGGCCTTCCTGTCACACTATCAAATAACAGTACTCATTTGAAGTGATTTCTGTCTTCTGATCGCACTCGAATTTTTAACAGAAAACGAGGTTAAGGTCATCCAAAACGAAACACAACGACGAGACAAAAGTAATCGTCTTAACCTACAATGATCGCGACAATAATGATGGCTTTTGGCTGGGAAAACGTTTTTCCAACTGACCCGTCCAAAGGAAAATATGAAAAATAAAAATCAAGACAATCAACGTCCGTGGAAAAAAGCACAAAAATATAAATTTAGATTTACTTTTCTGAAATACTTTTCCAACTTTTCTCTTTTTGTTTTGGAAAGAAGAAGAGTTTTGGGTCTATAAAACGATCGTGCTCATGTTTTGTGTACATATCTGTATTTCCATAAATAATTTTTCTTTTCTTTTTCCCAAATGATTTTTTGTTATTTTTAGTGAAAATTATCGGAGACACCTCGGAGATGGAATGATGGAAAGAGGCGGGAAAATGCTGCTTGTCATGTTGGAAAAATTTTCTAAATTTAATGGACGACTATAACAACGTGTTGTCATGTCGTCCATTAGAAATAGTCTGGCCAATATCAATTATCTGGCCAAGAGACAGACTATTTGTTTATTGGCCGGGGATGTTAACCGAGTGAAATTACATAATAAAATCTTAAAATAAAGTGATAATTACGCGGTTTTTCTTTAGCAAATTTATTCGATCTTGAACTTAACATTAAGACTAAATTTATCTTCATGCTTGACATCAACTTAAAAGTGTCAAAAAGTATTAACCAAACTTTGGATGCCAAAGATAGGAGGAGAATTTTAACATTTTCCTTTCGTCAGGTTTAAAAACAAGTGTCTTACTTAACTTACTTACTTAAGGTGGCGCTACAGTCCGGGTGGACCTAGGCCTCAACCAACAAGCATCTCCAGCCAGCTCGATCTTTAGCTAACTGCCTCCAGTTTCGCACGCTAAGTTGGTTGAGGTCCCCTTCAACTTGGGTGTACCACCTAAGTCACGGTCTTCCTCTACTGCGCTGTCCCTCGGGAGTGGATTCGAAGATTTTTAGAACTCAAACATTGGTGTCCATCCGCTCTACATGACCCAGCCATCTCAGTGGTTGGACCTTCACTCTTCTGACTAAGTCGATGTCGCTGTACAGCCCGTACAGTTCGTCGTTGTATCTCCACCTCCACTCACCGTCTATGCAGACGGGACCGAAAATCACCCGAAGAATTTTCCTCTCGAAGTAGCCAAGAGCACCCTCATCCATTTTATCTAAATCCTTTTTTAAATCAAAGGTCTCAGTGAGTTCTTTACCGACCTTGATGGGGCAGCGTGCATTCTCCATCGTCATGCTGCACAAACGGACGAGTTTGGCAGGGATGCCAAAACTAGACATAGCTCTATATAGCTCGTCTCTATAGATGCTGTCATACGCGGCCTTAAAATGGATGAATAGATGGTGTGTATTGATTTGGAGCACCTAGGTTTTTTCAAAGATCTGCCGGCCTAAAGCCACACTGATATGGACCAATCAGGTTGTGACGAACACAATACGGCATATAGGATCTTGTAGGTGATGTTAAGAACACTTTGTTTCCAAAACTCTTTAACTGAACGACTTAAGAAAATGTGCAAAGCTTATAAATTGTAACAAATTCACAGGGTTTTTGTCAAAAAGTTATCAAACCGAAAGCAGAATGCAGATACCTCTTTAAGGTATCAAATGTTCTTGTAAGCAACAACTTGAAAGCTTCAATTCTTTTCAATTTATAATCAGAATCAGGGTCCAGAATATATCTGCAGACTTCTTGAAAAACGTCTTCAGTTTCTGGTATGTAAACAAGATAAAGTCGAAAACACAATCCTCATTTGCTTTTTACATTTCCACAGAGGAGAAAGACCACAAGCTTCTACGAGTTGGTAAACAAAACACGCGATCAATGCTCGAGACATAACATTCTGGGCACTGTCTGACGCAAAGCTAAGAAACAAAACTATGGGCTTAATAATAAAGAAAGAATATTCGAGAAAACCGGGTCCCCAGGTCCAAAATTACCCCGTGCAATTGTCAGACTAATACTAACGTAAAGCTATTCAGTTTGGTGGCAAGTTGTAAACCAAGTGACCTACCTTAAAGTCACTACGAAGTTACAAAGATAAGCGTACACTTTTACAACCAGTGCAGTGAGAACCGTGGTCGCCGTGGCTTAATGGTTCTTGCGTTGGACTGCTAAACGAGAGGACGCAGGTTCAATCCTCAAAACCACCAAACGTTTCATTGTGGCACCACCTCTTCGCAGGCATGACAAACCTGCAAGAGTATAATCTGTTTCTCGATCCGCCGTTCGGAGTAGGCAATAAAACTATAGGTCCCTTTCAATCCTTCCAAAAATTATAATACACACATGAGAAGCAAGCTCTTTATGAGCGGCCATTCAAAATATTTGGTTCTTGCAGTCCAACAGCGGAGCTTAACATTAAACCTATTTATACAAGAATCTGAAGGTAAAAGTCAACTCATGGATGTCTTAGATCTTGAAATTAAATATATAGACGATGAAGTGAATACAGACTTAAGCCAGGCGTGCTGTGAAAAGCCCCGATGCAGCCGAGACGAATCGTTATTTGGAGTTTAATTTAGCAGTCACGTTTTTGCGTCAAATCTTATTCCGCCAGACAACCGACGGATATGCTAAGGAAGGTTTTACGATCGCCTTATTGAGCCACAGAACTCTTTTTGGTGATAATCCCCATGTTTTGCCAAAAGTGCCCTTCACTGCCAGAAAGCTAATAAGCCGCTCAGACTCGATGCATTTCGACCATAATCAAAACCGTAACTAGACTTAAATAGACGGTTTGGTAAACCAAAGAGACAGTAATCGCCAGTTCTATCTCCATTTGTACTGATGGTTCCAAAATGATTGTAGAAGTAGTTGCAGGCGTATTCTCTACACCACTTAATCTTTTTCAAAGCATAGCACAGTGTATTCCAGGCGCCGATGCTGGTTGCGACAATCTGCCGCCCAGGGAGCCACAATGTAGGCAGTAGCAATTGATCATATAACCCTTCCCATTATTTCTACCATGGAGATAAAATCGAAGCTTGTCCGTTACTGCCCCAAAATGCTAAAAAAATCTAAGTGCGAAGGACAATGTAAGACTCTCACAAAGCTATATCCGGTATCGAGAAGGCTGATGAACAGGCAAGTATTTGAACCAGATCTGTTTGATATATCAATTCAAACTCCACGGTCATCAAAGCCATCACAACGACAACAATCCGATCCAGAACTGTGAAACGCTGCAACGACGAGCTTAAAGCACTCAGCGCTAATCATAACGTTACGCTCATCTGGGTCCCGGGACATAAGGGCATCCACAGGAACGAAAAGGCGGACGAGCTCGCAAGAACAGGCTCGGAGATGGATTTGATAATAGCCGATGACTCAGTCCTGCCCCCATTAGAACTTCAAAAGTCCAGGATCACCGTGAAATCCATAAAACTCGCGAACGAGAGATGGACCTCACTCATAACATGCCGCACCTCAAGAACACTCTGGACAGAACTAAATAAGAAAAAAACAAAGGAAATCATCGCACTCAACAGAAGTCAAGTATCACTTCTTATAGGTATCATGACAGGTCACAACCTGCTAGCGGCCCACCTAAAGAGAATGCGTTTGAACACAACAGAACTATGCAGAGGATGTGGCGACACAGACGCCGAGGAGGGCACATTCCACCTCCTATGCGAGTGCCCTAGCCTTAGCAAAAACCGAAAGATAATCCTCGGAGAGCATTTCTTCGGTGATCTGGGCGAACTATCAAGCCAGCCACCGAGAACCATCCTACAATTCCTTCGGAACTCGGGATGGTTCAGGGAGGCCAACTGAAAATAATCTAACATTTATTTAGTTTATTTTTGGTATCCCACACCAGACCGGGGAACACAATGGATCCATTGAGATCCGAGTGAGGTTGTACACAATGCAACCACCCCTACAACCTAACCTACCTAACCCCACGGTGCAATCTCAAGCAAGGAAAATAATCCTGAGGCAGCTAACATCAGATGGAGTTACTCAACTCTTATATAATTACAAGGAATCCCTAGTCGCTCTATAACAAAATTAGAACCAAAAGAATCCTACAAGAGATGCTGTGAAGAAGTTTGAAACTTAATGAGTGTTATCTCAAAGGATCGCCGAAGCCTTTGATGATTGGTTATCCCTTAAACTTGTAAGGAGTTCTATTTTGGCAGCATCAAGTATTAAAGATGCCATCTCTTGATGTCTTGGGTTTCTCGCTGGCAAACACATACAGCAAAATAAAGGGGTGTTCATGCGTCCAAAAAACAAGGATCAGAGCTGCTTGTAAACTTCAGGAACAGATGACTGACTGTTCGGAAACAAATAAAAAATCATCGGAAATAAGGAAATATAAAAGGTTTAACGAAAGATAAAAATAAGGCTAAAAGGTCGAAATTAAAGACGATCAAGTAAATCAACGTCGCTGAGGATGGCGGCGAAGACGACTAATATTTCTCCAGTGGGCAAATTAAACCACTCTACCTTAAGGATAATATCCTCGTCCACTCAATAGCGATGAAGTGATTAAGGCGACATGTGCTCTGGGGACCTGCCTGCCAAACTATTTAGATTAAAGATAGATGATTTGGTAAGGAGCAAATAATATTCATCGAATGAAGATATTGGTCCTTACAACTTGGATTTTAGTTAAGAAAAGTTTACAATAGAAATAGGAGGAAACCACTCCAAATCACTAATCACCGCTTACTTCTTTGTCAATTGTAAAGTCGCCTATGATGGTCTTTATAGACACGAACAATGCAAGTCATTCCCATTGACCCTTTCAAAGGCAGTACAGTCTAATTGGTATGTCATTGTAAAAAATGCACTAAGACAAGCCTTATCATTCTTGAGAATATTGTAAGAAACTCGTTACTCAACACCACCCTCTTCCCAAAAAGAACGAAATAACTTCTTCAACTAACAAGAAGTCAGATTCGAATCGTCACAGCCTTTCTAACCGGGCACTACCGGGTTAAAAAAAACCTCTCATGACTATGGGAATAGCATAACATAACACGTGTAGGATGCGCAACGAGAACGAAGAATCAGCAGAACACATACTATGTCACTGTGACTGCCTCATAAGAACACGTCATCGTTTTCTAGGTAAACACTACCTCGTGGCGGAAGATATAACCACCAGCTCACCCAAATACATCGCCGATTTCATCGCGCACTCCGGCATCATGGAGGAGCTCTAAAGAAGAAGATATCACAAAAGGCCCACTTGCGGCCCCAGTAATAAGGGACTAAGGACCACATCAATTTCTAATCTTATCAAAGTCAACACCAAGGGCACAATCAAAAATGTATTCAACGACTTGAGTAGGTTCGATGAAAATATTGACGTAAATGGAAGAACAGAGCGAGCTATCAGAGGTGACTAGGTTGGTATCGAAGTTGTCAATGCCTGCTTCTCTCTCTCTCTCTCTGAGGAAACTTTTTATAAGAACCTTTGCTCCGAGTTCAGCTCATACTTTCTTTAAAGAATTGATCAGATGTGTCTATGATTCCACCGTAGAGGAACGATGCTGGAGGAATTAGCTGTGAATTAATCTGATCAAAAAGGCTTTTAAGTTGAAGTCAAATCCTGAGTCATTTTAAGATTGATCTTATTTGAACTTGAATACTGTCCTTAAAACACTGACTTCATTCTTATTCGACTTCCAGATGCCTTTAAAAATATAACCGCACTTACAACAGTCAATGATCCTTACAATTTAAAATAAAAAATTCATTTTTCTCTTAAATCTATTGCCTTAGATATATTTTTGGTTAACAAATTCTAATTAAAATTTAAAAACAAAATATACAAAGTGTGTGTCGTAAGGCAACGTTCGGTTAATGCCATTCATACAGTATATGTGCTACCATCAAGTAAGCTGTGATTATTGTAACCTGTCCTACCATCATGGGAAATACAATTCTGTAAATGAAGGGATTCTTTTACAAAAACGAAATCAAGACACAAATTGCAAAACCTACTTCAAATATCTTGTAAAAGATATCTTGTATCCATGCTGTTCAGCAATGCCAGCCGATAAAACATTCGCAGAAGCTCCATAAAGGGTTCCATTACCTAAAAAATAAACAAACAAAGCATATCTTTAGCCTTGGAAAGCCAATCATATGAAGTATGTGTGTACCTCCTAAACAAGATCCAAATACTAAGGCCCACACTAATGGCTGAAGTGGGAGTCCAAGTGATTCTTTCGCAACTAACGACACCACTACTTTCACCATCATAGCCGTCACTGGAATACTGTCAAGAATCGTCGACGCCATTGCGGAAATCCAAAGAATTATAAAAATCGCGGTCGCCAATCGATTTTCCTTGCTGACGAAGAGAATGATGTTTTCCGTTTGGGTCCCAATCCAGTGGAAAAGTCCCAATCTCTCTACGCACTCCATGATGACAAACATCGCTGCAAAGAACAACAGTGTCGTCCATTCGATTCTGCACATCATCGCGTCCATGTCGTTGCGATTGGAAATTATCATCAATCCAATAACGCCCAACAATGCCACCCATCCAAGGGGCAGAGTCCGTAAAGTGGGCACTGACTGTACGAAAAACATGGCTATAACCAAGACCAATGTTAAGGCCGATTGAATGAGAAGCTTCTTGTGTTTGATTGGGTACTAATAATTGAAAAGTTTTTTTTTAAAAAGTCTTCTCCGAACAAACTCTTCTATTCTTACCGCGGCTTTAAGTTCTTCCAATGTATGCTTGTAGGCATCCGTAGATCCAACACCGGTTTGTTTCTTTTTCAACTTATGCTTAAGAATTTTCACCTTTTTCAACAAAGTCTCACGCACTAAGTCGACGTCTTTCGAATACGATGACAGAGAGTAGGCTGCCCTCTGCCATACTTTTATTTCTCGTCGTAGTTCTTTTAGAGCCTTTGGTTCATTGAGGCGCAAGGCGTTAATGTCCCAAAAGATAAGCCTCATATAGAGGCAACTTTGTATGACCGTAAGAACTACACCTGGCAAGGTGTGTGCTACGAATTTAAAGAATGTTACCCCATTGTGAGCGATGAAGTGATTGGAGCAAACAATAATGCTAATTGGGTCGCCGATTGGAGTGATGGCACCACCAATGTTTGAATGGACGATGATACCCATAATAACTGGCACTGGATCAAGTTCCATCACTTCGCATAGCCTAAGAATAGAGACACAATTTTAAAGAGTGACTTCAAAAGAGGTTATGATGACTTACCTTATGGCCACAGGAGTCATTAGCAGGACAGTGGTCATATTATCCAATACAGATGATACAAAGCAAGTTATTATACAGAGGCTGTAGATTAAGGGCCATATTTTGCCACCGGATATCTGAAAGTGGAAAATGTTATAGTTTGGCAATTGTGGTTGTTAAAACTATTGGCAGCACAGGTCTGGGGCCCAGTCATTGACAATTTTTCAAGTTTAGGTCCACGCAGTTTAATTATGCGTAGATGGATGTCTACAAAGAAGAGTTCAAGGAACCTTTATATAATTATCTTTTCAGACAGTCCGACAGCACTAAGAATCTCTCAGGACTTACACTTGAAGATCGAAGCTTCAATCTGCTCAACGATTTTGCTTCAACACATATAGTAACAGTGTCCTGTATCTAGAATCTAGGAAATGAGCGAGCGGACTTTCTAGCTAAAAGAGTGGCTTGTTTTTCGCTCGTTGGTCCTGAGCATTATTTTTGAGTACTAAATGCAAGGAAAGTCGATATTCAAGTGGAGCGATGCATCTAGAGCAGGAGCAGGTTCCCGTGCAGCCGAAACAGGCTGTTCTCTAAAGTTTGGCGCAACGAGCAGTCGCATATCTACGAGAAATGACAGTTCAACGGCTGAGGTGGTTGGGTGAAGCGGATGGACATCAATGCTCCGGCTCGAAAAACCTCGAAATCCACCCCAAAGAAAAGGCGCACTAGAGAAAACCCGCGACTTAGGTGGAGCACTCAAGTGGAAGGAGACCTCAACCAACTTGGCATGCGAAACTGGAAGCAGCTAGCTGAAGATCGCACTGGCTGGAGACGCTTCTTGGTTGAGACCCACGTCCTACCCAGATTGTAGCGCCACCTTAAGTAAGTATAAGTCCAAATGACTTTTTGGCGGTGATAAGACCCTCTTGTGGTCGCCGTGGCTTCGTGGTTAGTGCGTTGGACTGCAAAGCGAGAGACACCGGTTCGATTCTCAAAAACCACCAAACATTTTTTTCGTGGCACCACCTCTTCGCAGGCATGACAAACCTGCAAGAGTACAATCTGTCATGAAAAGCTTCTCAATTCGCCGTTCGGAGTCGGCACTAAACTGTAGGTCCCTTCCATTCGTGAGAAGAATATAACACGCACAAAATGAATGGTTGTGAGAAGCTAGGCCTTGGCTCTCCATGAGCTGTCGTGCCAAATATACATGCATACATACAAGCCCCCCTTCGCTGAAACCGAACGAAGTCCATAAAATACTTTTTTTCTAAGTCAGCCCCACAGTACCACAACTTTGCAACCAAAACCTTACCTCAAAAGTGAGCACAGCGATATAATCAAAAACTCCAGTCTCAGTGAGAATGGCCACAAGGATCATCATCGAGAAGAGCAAAGTTAACATTTCCATATCCATCCAAACGACAATTTCCTCCATGGTCGGCCGATCACCCAGAACGGCTAGAATTGCTATAGATGCTGTTGAGCATATTATTGCTACAAATGTCCTATGGAAGACCTGCAAAAAGGAGCACACGAGTGAGCCACAGAAGTCATTTGAAATATTCCTTAAATTTTACCTCCCACACCAACAGAGCATAGAATGCTGACAGTATGATTGCGGCAAATACAATACCCTGCTGGACATTGACCACCAAAGGATCATAGACGATCTTTATTGGAAAACTTGTTAGCGATTCATTTGTGAACATTCTCAATCTCATTCGTGTATCGTTTGCATCCTCCAACTGAGAAAGTATCTCAGAGCTTAGAACGAAAGTTCTATTCTTTGAAATCATCATTGCATTATCGTACTCATCTTCCGTGACTGTGGGCACGATCCATGGATCAAACATGTCCTGAAAGAGAGAATGTGTCATGAATAGTCTGTCTAATGGATCTCGAATTTCTACCCACCGTGACAACTTCGCTATCATTCCAACTCAAGTATTGCACCAATTGCAACTGCACAGTCAGAAAGTCTCCAGTGAAATTATTCGTTTCCATGAAGGCACCGAGCAGAGTGATCTTGAAGTTTCCCTCAGGATTCTTTGGAAGAAAATAAACTGAAAGAGAACACACACACACACATTGATTATCCCCGAGAAGCTTATATAGAATCCAGATTTGTATTACGCTTATCCTCGTTTTCAGGTACAACTAGTTGTTTCTTAATAAGATGCTTTTCGTGTGTAGATACTAAAATTAATGTAGACAGGATCCAGAAGACCATAAGACTGATCTTTTTGATAAACTTTTCATTTCTCAATTGTTTTTTACATCTCTTAGCTGTAGTGGAAGGCTGGTCTTCGGAACGATGATCATCACAATCGGAGCTAAAGTCAAGTAAAATAAATGGTTCTTTAGACTTTTTTAGATGGCTTTGACTAATTTACCTCTTGTTTAAGTCGTAGGAACAGTTTGCAACTTCTACTTTTGGTTTAAAGATTTTCATATTGATGAATTCTGAGCCCTCATTGCTGTCCTCTGGTGTGGACTCGATTTCATCTGAGTTTGAGTAATTATCACCGTTTGGAGCGGTGCCTAAAGTAAAGAGGGAATAATTGAAATGCTTTTCGATTTAAAAAATGAGTTCTAAAATCCCGACGAAGTGAGTGGAAGTGAGCCAAAGAAACCAAGTCAAAACCTTATAAGGAACCTACACATGTAAATTCTTTTGTCCTAGTACCCCTTTTAGGGCGTCAACAACACCTGCACACCATTGTACTCGGAGTTCTGCAACGCATTTCAGCTGCCTCTAATTATTCATCTCCAATGATCTTCAACTATTCTGCGCCGGGTTTGTCCAGGGTGACCCACTCTTCTGCCTGACTGGATGAGTGGATTCCATCGCATGACATATGTATTTCGCAAACGGAATTGTCTCCGTGCCTAAAGGCATGACCGACCTATTATTTCTACCTCTCAACATATGGTGGTTCCTATAAGTTCCTGACCCGTTCTTACATGGAGTTCTTCATTCGAAATGCGATTTGGCCTGCAAATCCACAACCTGTTTACGAAGGTGTGTAGCTTACGACTGACAGCAGAAGTGTACTATATCCGGTTAGAAGTACTGACTTCACGTTGGAGCGGAACAGTCACAGCTTGGTTTTTCTATTATTAGCTTTACCCTTCCGGATTTTGGATAGCATCCCGAACGCAGCATTTTCTTTCTCCGATTCTACAGCTTAAACTAAGTTATTCCCGACCTCCTGTTCTCCAATGTTCAGTTCAGATTTCAGCTGATTTGCTTACCGCGGATTGGAATAATTCAGCAGCAATGTCATTAACGACAACCGATTTATTTCTTTTGATGACTCTGAAAGTGGTTAGGTTAGGTTAGATAGGAGTGGCAGGCTGCAGATTGCAGCCTCACTTAGACCAGATAAGGTCCTTTGTGTTACCACATGAATGTACACTTCAACCAGAAATACTACCCGCAAAACCAGCCAGAGCTTGTTATGAAGCGCTGGAGGCTACCTATGTTTATGTCAGCCAGTTCACTTAGATTCTGAAAGAAGCTGGCTCCTAAGTATACTCTTCTTTGAGCTCAAAGGGTCGGACATGTAGAAAGAAGGTGGAGAATCGTCTCCTCCTCCTCTTCGTCCATGCAGCTTCTGCAGAAGTCGTTGTAAAAGAGGCCCAGCCTATAGGCGTGTTTGCCAATGGTGCAGTGTCTCGTTATGACACCGACTAGGGTGCTTATTTATTAGCAATCTTTTCCATCTGATGAGACAATGGAAACGTTCGAGATCCAGCTTTGGCCAGATCTGCGTGGTGATAAAACTGCCTGCTGTCCATCTATGATTGGCGATGTTGATCGCGTTTCTATTAAGAAGCAGTTTGCAGGTGGCGAGAGGCAGGCTTAAATTCCCCTATTCCGGAAGAATTGGTAGAGTTGTGCCCTCTCTGGCGAGTTCATCAGCCATGCAGTTGCCTTAAATGTCTCTGTACCCCGGCACCCATAGTGGTGAAAGCGGTTGCAATCTATGTGTTGATGGAACGCCCTGTGCGAATGTTATGTTATCCTAAGCTAATTCTCATCCATAATAAGAGGTGAGCCGCGTTAATTTCCTACTGAGTATTGTTTGGAACTTCAACCTCATAGTAACTCTTTGCTTTATAGACGATCCTACTATCGCACTTCTCTCTATTGCAGAGGCTGCTGTAATCCGAGTTGATGTATCCTCGAAAGTTTGTGTTGGTTTGAAATTAAGCGACTAGAAGGCATTCTGAATTGGGTTTCCATCTATCCATGAGCTTTTTTCTTGTAGTTATAGGAGGATTCGAACCCTGTTTTAATGATAGTTTTCATTTCCACAGTAGATTAGCTTATAACCATTTATTGTAGTGAGGTCCCCGCTGTGTTTTCGTCGTACTTTGTGAAGGCCCAGCGTGCATTTCATCTGCTTCAGCTTCGTCCAGCTTCTAGAACTTATGTTCCATGTTCCATGTGTCCATTTTCATTTGCTATGTGTCGTTGCCTTAATAGTTTAACGGAGAATATACTTGTACCATTATCTCAAAGCCTACCTACTGCTTTATCTGGGCTTTGGATCGGCAAACAACTGTTCTGAAAGATGGCGGGCTCTTTTACGCGTTCCTTGATCCATTACAGATCCTGTTTCTTCAAATTTCCCTGCCGTCCAATATGGTGTTTCTTTTTACTTCCCACCTTCATAGGGGAAGTATTGCAATCGCCCGAAAAAAAAGTTTCGAGATTTTAATGGAGCTTCACATTACGATACCCTAGAAATCTTTTCCACCCATTTTCGAAGTGATGTCTGTGTGTGCGTGTGTGTGTGCGTGTGTATGTGACAATTTTTTTCTCCTTCGATATCTGGAGAACGAAACAACGTAAGATCATGCGGTTTTTTTTTTATTTTATTTGTCAGCATGGAACTTAGATCTGATTAGATTTTGAACAAAATCGGTCCAGCGGATGCTGAGATATTTGAAGAAATGTTTTAAAAAAGGTGTGCTGGACAACAAGCACGTTGTGGTGTTATTGGAAATAGTTTTCGCTTTTACATAACGCAATACCAGGTGGGAAGTACAGGACTGGCCCCCCAGTCAAATTTTTTGAAATGCTTCCACAATAATGAAGCGTTGCTTCTTTATGTAGCATTCCATGACTAATGATCTCAACACCAACAGATGACAAATGTTATAGCTTAAGGAGCGCCAACATTCTGCACTGCTAATGGGGGATACCCTTTAAATTTACCCCCTCCCCCAATCGACATGTTTATCAATCCTCTTTCGTGGAAAAGCTGCTTACAACCCCGTAGTAGTCAAATCAATTTCATTTATGGTTCGTACAACAGTTTTCTAAGAAGTAATCTTCTTCTGTAACTCAATCATTTACTCAAAGATGGCAAGAACTTGGCATGGGCTGTGTCCTTGGCTTCCATTTGTTTGATTAAGTGAACTCGTATGGAACACATTCGAACAAATGAGCAAGTAGTCCACATGTCAAATATAGGAAATTGATTTTCTTTTGTCATTCAATTGTTCAAGAATAAATTCAAAAGAAAAACATTTTGTAGTTTCCAAGGGCATCAACGAGGCACAACTCCTATTTTTAGAAAAAAATAAATAAAAAACTAAGTACGTGTGAACATTATTTTTAACACAATTAACTGCGTGTGCAAAGAAATCATCGCGTTTCATTGTTGTAATTCTATTTATAAGACCATTGTCCATTTGACACGATCAAATAGCCCTTAAATTAAAAACACCACATTTAGCCCATTTAGAGCTTTTGTAATGTGTGGACAATAGTCCCGATATATGTACGTACTTACTTCATTTGTTGGTCATTTTAATGTACGTGCACATGTTATGAGGGGGCGTGTTTTTGTTGACAGTTTTCTGCGACACATCCATTGGATTGTGTCGACAGTTGAGGAATTTTATAATTTGTCTACAGGGGATGTTGAAAATTAAACTAGACGCGGAAATTTTCGCCCACACTATGAATTAATGGCGCGTCTTTGGTGAACTGCAATTTTATCGTACAGCAATATCTTTATTTTATGGAACGTCATTAAGTTGAGTCTTAATCAATTTGTTTCAGTTATGTTGACAGTCTGGCATCAGTGAATAACGATGAAAACTTGGATGACAAATGACTTGTAAGCATCTCTTGACAGATGTTGACTTGCAAAATGATGAAAACTAACAACTGAAGCTAAGTAAGTATTAGTGCGACTCCTATTGCCCATCAGTCCCTACCGAGGTGACTAGTAGCACTCATTAAAGGCTACACCACACCCAAACTGTCTTTAGAAAGTACTTCTAAGGAGGAGTGGAAAAATGAAAAGAAGTGATGAAATTTTCACGCGACAGTTCAAAAATATTCTGTGGGTATCTTTCCGACTTTCAGATTTACCTAGCGTTTTCCAGGCGAATCCGTGAGGCATGCCGGACCATTGGACCCAACGTCATCCATAGCTACATATGGTACAAGAATGAACTCGCTCAGTTGAGCCGTTAGTTTGAGGTCCATCTCCTCTGAGTTCTCATTCACGTAAGTCGTGGTTGAAAAATTGGCACTACTGCACTAATTAGGTTCCTTGCCGGGTAGTCCCGCATCGTACTAACCCTTGCCGAGGCTAGACATTTGCACTAAAAGTGGGACAGAGTTTCCTGTTCGCTGTTGTCCTTGCAGCTACGACAGAAGGTATGGTCAGTGATGCCTAGCTTGGCCTGAACTAACGGCTATGATTTTTGAAATATCAGGTCTTAATCAGCTTAGTTCGTTTGTTTTTGTTTTATTGTAATCGGACCAAGACTTTCTTGATATGACCCAGTTATCTAGCCTATTCGACCCTTGGTTAGCGAACTTTAAAAAGTGATGGTGAATATTGACCCTTTCTGCTGACACGTTAAGAGACGATGCTCGCTTAGCCAGTTTGTCAGTGCGTTGCTGTGCACCCCGCAGTCTATCATTAAAAGGTGTTGCAACTTGCCAGACTTCTCAGTAGTACTAAATGTTTACATCATCACTACAAATAATAGTTGAAATGTACAGAGATAATGTGTTTAAACGCAATTACATCACGGATAGAGGCGCCCATTTGATAAAAATTTTAAACGCCCTCCTCTCATGTCTAACAACTAAAATATGCAATTCTGACTTCAAACTTGCATTAGGAAGGAAATAATTAAAAACACATCTATGGCAATAACAATTAACCGACATATAAGTAGACACTAATTAATAACTATAAGATATCTAGTAACAGTATCGCCGCCACTTTATCATTAGTATTCCAATGACAATGCTGAGAACCAAAATCCGATCGTATGCTGTTCGCATTCATGCAGTAGGAAAATATTAAATAAAATTTTGTGACGTTAAGATGCTTATCTACAAAACATTAGACAAAAATAACCAGTTGATCAATTAATTAATATTCAAATCACAGATTGTTTAATTATCAAAAAATCACAAATGTAGTCATCGAATGGGGTGGAAGCCTATAAAATTTCCAGTCTTTTTGCCACACTTCAGGTATAGATCTCGTGATCATATTATAAACTGTCTTACTGTCTCTGGGTTTGAAATATTTATTTTTTATTTTTTAATCTTTTATACAGAGCCATGTCTAGTTTTGTTGTCAAACTTGAACAGATTATGCAGAAGCATAATCAGAGTAAAAGACTGTCTGACGTTGAAACAGGGGCTCTCTTGAATGTCAATGAAGATATCCTTGGGAATAATTTGTCATGCAACAGCTTCTCACTCTCCCATTTGGAGTCAACAATAAGAACCGTAGTTTCCTTCCATTCGTGCAAAAAGTATAGCTAGCTATTTTTGTTTGCATTGACGGGATTTGAAGACAAAAACTCAACGATGAGCTGTACAGAGATATCGATGTTCTCAAAACACCGCGTGGCCATTTAAGATAGCTAGGATAGGACATGTAGAATGAGTGGAAACCAAAACTTCGGCCTGCAAAATCTTCCTATGTAACCGAGAGGTGAAAAGCACTAGGTTGCACGCACAAATAGAAAAGAACTTCACCCAAATTTAAGTGCGCAACTGGAAGCAGCTAGTTGTTGGTTGAGGTTCAGGTTTACATGTGAGTTACCACCTATTCACCAAATCTTAGGACTACAAAGCCATAGATGAACTCACGATCGCGAGAAAGAGAACGTCAAAGTAGTAACGGAGGGAAAGCATCAATGTCATCTGGTAAACGTATCCTCCTTATACACATTCGACGTGTAATATTATCAATTTCGTAAGGCATCATTATAGCCTATCAGCTATCAAAGAACAAAGCATAATTTTCAAAGGAACAATAGGTAGCAACAGCTGTTGAAGTAAACCACCTGTTCCAAAGCTTCGACCAATAGTAATCAAATTTCACAGCTCATTTTCCAGTTTTCCAATTACATTGTTATCGAATGGATTAAATTCGTGGAAATCTGATACACGAATAATAACAAATGTATCTTTAATTGCATTGCAAAAAAAAAACATGTTTGGGAAAATGAGAACACAACCTGTGCGTGACATTGTTTGAAGTTGGAAATGTTTTTCTACCACTTTACGATCATTTTATTGTTACATCATCGTAAAGTATGAATTCATGCATGAAAATACATTGAATTATGAGGAAAAAAATCGTTTGTTAACTATTCCAATGTCATTGCCATCAAAACTACTTATTTATTAAATGCCGGTGGGCGGAAACGCATTGGTAGATTTTTAAAACAAAAGAAAATAAATCAACAAAGTGTCAACACTGTTAAGTAAAAATAGAAAATATTTATACTTTGTGTGTGGCGTCATTACGATTTTTTTTAGGGAATTCCTGGTGGTTTTAGTCATCCCTGAAGGTATGGGTTGGAATTCTTATTCCACACAAATCCCTCAACCAACATGCAAGATCCTGAGCTAACCGCCCCCAAAGGATGTAAATGAAAATGACCTTCACAACAATATGTATTCGCTGTATTGGAGGACTCATTCAGCCGAAATTTTACCAATAAATTCCATCTTATCGTTCATTCTTGCACTAAAGGCCGGTCTAAATTTTTCCTCATCTTTTGGTGGAACAATTTTACATTTACCTTCGCTAAGTCCCAAGTGGTGGTGACATTCCGATGATGAACTCGCAGTCAAAGCACCACCCTTACGATTCAACCGGAAAGGCAAAACTTGAATATGCCTCTTGCTAAAAGCTTACCTCTAAGTTCTAAGAATGGCATAACGTGTCAAGTTTTGACGTGGAATCATGGCTTTTTCCAGAATGAGTATGAGGAGCTAAATTTGAGAAATGAATGTCAGCTAGATGATCTATAAAGCATAAGACAGCGGAAGAAACTCCGAATCTAAAGCTCAGATTAGCGGCTGAATCTAAGCGAACTGGCAACATCGCAAAACTAACGAGATTTGATTGGTTGTTGAGGCGTCGTGAGTTGCTTTAAATATTATTGCGTTTGAATGGATTGCGACAGCTTTGAGTTCAATGCCTTAGTACCTTTGTTACAGGACTTGTAGGCGGATCATTAGTGCAAAAATGTCAAAAATGCTACGAAATACTCCAGAGACTGGTAAGCTAAACTTAAGGAGAAAGCGTAGGCTTCCGAGAAATCAAAAAGACCAGCGAAGAACAGTATACCATCTACTTTTTCAGCACCCGACAACGCAGCGATTGATAAGATATTTTGGCTTATAGTGCAGCAGACGTCTAAATAAGGGACGTTGGCTTATTACAAGCCCATTGACGCACGCTATTCGTCATTAATCCGTTCGAACAAGTCTATAACGTATGTGCCAGACCCTGATTCAATCTATACTTGAGCCTGATTACCGCATCACAAGCAGCCCAAGATTTATTCACTAATGAGTGAGATTGACTGCCAATCCGCAATGAAAACTGTAGAATCTACCCCTTGGTTTTCTATAAGCTATGGCGCCTAACATTGGTATTCTTTTACCTCATTAGATGCTGTCTAATAGTGCTCCTTTCCAATACCTAGAAACCCCAATACCCTGAAAACATTGTATAACTTGAAAACTTGACGACAACATACTTAAGTGGTAACACTGCTCCAGAGTCCTATTTATAGACTTTAATAATGAGTATGATAACAGCTTGATGTCTTCATACTGTCTGGCGAATTTGGACAAATTAATCACATATGACCCCATTTCGGTGAAAATTGTAATTGCTTGTGGGTGAAATATTAGTCAACGAACTCTTAACAGGGTGTCGTGACTCATTAGTTCCAGACGAAGGACATTATTATGTAATTTGAGTGTCTGTAGCATTAGTATCATTCAAAACCTACTCAATCTTTCATAAAAATGTTACTCTTTGGTCTTAACAAAATAAGTCAGAAAAATCTTATTGATTTTATTATTAAATGCAATTAGTCGTCTTAGGTTAATGAGGTATATGTCACTTATTTAGTGACCAAACTAATGGAGAAGTAAATGAACAACAAAAAAGAGAGAAAATGTCAATAGCACCCCCTAAAAGTTCAGATTTAATCAATATGATAGATTTGTGTTTACCTACATATCAAAGCTTGAATGTTGACCCTATAGACTTGATGCTATCAATGGCAATGGTGTCGCACCTAAATAATTATATATAGTACTACTTATCGACTTGTGAAGGTCAAAAGATATTTCCAAAGAATATCCATTAAGGAAAAAACATAAAAATTAACAAATGACAGCAAGAAGTCTTTTACTACTGAAGCCACAACGAGAACTATTAACCTGTCAACCTTTCGTAAACTTATCGTTGAATAAGATCTTTCATATAACGTAGTTGGTTCGTAACTTTGCTTATCCTGTTCCATCTTAAGACCCATAGCAGTCACCTGTTCCTAATTCTTAGTTGTTGTTGCAGTGTAATTCCACTTCTCACTTTGTTTTGCTGGCGCAACAGTTTGGGGTGAACCAAGTTCTCAAACGAAATGCCTCTCGAACCAGCTCGATCCTAAACCAGAGGGTTTTGAGTTGGTATGCCTAGTTGGTTACAGTCACCTTCCCTTTGCGAACGCCTTGTCTTTCTCTTTTACGTGGTACCTCAGGGATGAAGTTTAAAATTCGTCAAACTGGAGCATTAAGTCGCTCAATATGACCTAGCTAGTTTAATCGTTGTGACGTGAGCGACCCAATGCTCCAGTTTAAAATTAAAGGTACACATATTTTCTTGATAAATATGATGTCATGATACAGATTGTATAGCTTGTGGTTGAATCTTTTTCTCCATATAGCGTCAACGAAGATATAATTATAAATCGAACGTTGGACTTCAAGGGCACTTTCATCTGCTTTTAATAAAGTCCATATATCTGTGTCATACACCAGGATATGAATGATAAGGGTCTTACATAGAGTTTCCTTAGTTCTTCCTAATATACATATTACACGACTGCCTTCTAAGGACACAGATACAGCAATTGGCGTTTTTCTACGTCTGATCTTTGCGCTGATGTCGTTGGCAGAATGAAAAGAAGAACTTAGATAGAAGAACTCCTTCACCACCTTAAAGTTGTATTTATCCTTTGTGATGTCCTGCCAAGATATCGACGTTGTGTCTTTGTGTTCGTGGAGACAATGTCCTTCGTCTTACTCTCGTTCACAACTAGACCCATTTTAGCAAGATGTTTGCGAAGGCGCAAGTGACTGCTCTCTTCGTTCTACCGATGATTTCAATATCATCTATTTGACCCAGTTGAAGAAGATGACACAGCGTCGCCTTATCTAAAACCTTTTGTGGAATTAAAGGTTTCGGTGGTTCCTTTTTCCGACTTTGTCGGCACAGCCTTCGTTCTTCTTCATCATCTTCAATAAGCAAATGAGTTTTGCAGGAATATGAAAACTAAGCATGGTGCCAACTACCGCATCCCTGTTCACACAATGATATGTGGCTTTGATGATGAATAAATAGTGGAGATCAACTGGGAATACTAAGGTCTTCTCCAGGATTGCTTATTATCTGTGAAACTTACAAACGACATGTGGAGCACTTCATATACTAGTCTCTTGTTGCGAGCTTAAGTCAAATGACAGACTAAACTGTCGCAATAGGTCACTTATGTCGAATTGATTTTGACAGTTGTAGGTACATCGGAATACCAAGAAATGCGTGAAGCATAGGACTAGTGAACGCCTATTAGTCGCAGATTTTGAAGACCTTCTCATTATGATTTTGAAGCCAAATTTACTTCCCGACATTTTTTAAGGCACATACATAGGTAGTTTATATGTAGTTTTAGTTTAAACAAGTTGATTGGAACTTGAAAACAAATTCGAAATTGTTATTCTCATAACCTTATGTATTCTTGAACTACGAAAAAAACACCGCTGAATGTTTACGTATCCTCCCACGATTCTAGAAATTCGCGTATTTCCAAAAGCTTTACATAAAATTCCCAACAGATACATGCCAAAAATATCTTAATGTCAAATTATTCCTGGCATTGAATGGAAATAAACGGTAAATATGTTTTCCCACAAAGTCAAAAGCTTAGTAAATATTTATTTTTTATGTTTTAAATAAAAAAGAGAACAAACCTACCATGCAAACGTTCATTTTCAATTTGAAATGATGCCAATGATGGATCCTGTCGTATCTGTGCTGGTAAAGCTCGCCACACCTGCAATGATTGCTCTGTAACTTGGTTTGGAGCAACCAAATTAAATAGAGATTTCCTTCGACGGGACTCCCTCGACCGAGTTCGGCGAAACATTTTCATTTGGTCGCGTATACCCATTTTCTTTTAAAAAAAAAAAAAACTGTCTTTTGTTTAACTTCTTTTGATTGAGTGTAACACTAAAACATCACAAATATCTTCAACCCTCGGTGAGAATGTTATTCCAAGTGCACAACGCAAAAAAAGATAAACTTGTCGTCACAACAACGTTTGGTTTTATTAAAAATTTCTGAATAGAATATATACAAGCACTTAATCGTACAGAAACGCGCGCGCCACAACACACAATTGACTCCTCCGAAACCAGGTCATACAATTATTTAACTAAACATAGCACATAATGAGAAGACACACAGGAGATACAAAGAGATACAGACAAATGCGGCAATGAAACTGATGATACTCCTCCTGGCCAATGCTCGTCGTTAGATATAAATTCCGACCGAAATATCCATCCGAACACTTTGCCGTTCAATGAAAAACGAAAACAATCGCATAGATACTCATCTATGTGTTGGGCTCTGGAAACGGACTGCTTCGTGCCTAGGCTCCGTTCTCTCTACACTGGCATACTGATAGACAGGCCGACCGTCACCAACTTCCACCACCAACCAACCAAAACCCACCCGTGAGAAAAACGAATGAAAACTTATTTTCGGCAAACAGAGAGCTTTTGAGTTTTTTTTTTTTTGTTTTTCTATTTTTTCTTTCATTTCTTTCTTCCTTTTTTGTTTTCTTCTACTTGTTGGTGGATGGAAATTAGAATAAGGAGGAAAAAAGAAATGAAAATTCCACACGTGTTTGCGAAAAATCTTTCGAATACCTTCAGGTGGGGGTGGTATAGTTTGTACGAGGTAATCCAAACGAGGAGTTCCGTCCTACAGTGCGTATACGTAACATTTTTTTTTTTTATTTGAAAAGCACTTTGCTTTGTATTCGAGAAGCAAAGTGGTATGTGCACCATGTGGAACTTCTAATTATGGACTGACCATTCGATTGGAATGAACAGAACACAAGGCAGAAGTGGTCGTTGCTTCTGTTTATACTTTCAACCCCTAATTTGCGATATGATGGTGCTATTTGTTTTTTTTTTTTTTAACGAATCATCACTTAAATTGGGTATGCATGTCACGATATTGTCTACACGTTCTTATGGAATGATATTTAATTTTTCATAAACTAATTGAAATAGAACTTTGGATTTCTGTATTCGATTCCGTCTGGAAAAAAAATTGCATTTTTAGAAAGCCCGTGGTCTTTGATTTGAAAAAGAGAGAAAAGCCTTTAACAAGACTCTGTAAGAAGTTGTTGACTCTCAATGGTTTAAGTAGTTTGCACGTTGAACTGCTTAACACAGTGACTCAAGTTCGAATTCCAACAAAAAAGAGCATCTAAGAACTTACTTACTTACTCTGACCGCGCTACAGTCCGGGGTAGCCTAAGCTTCATTCAACAAGCATTTCAAGCTAACTCGATCATTAGCTAGCTGCCCCCAGTTTTGCATGCCAAGTTGGTTGAGATCACTTTACAATTTCGCGCACCATTTGAATAGCGATCTTCCTGACTGGGTTCATGTCGCTGAATAGCCTCCTCTCTCCTAACACCGTTTATACACGTGAGATTAAAGATCTCTCAAAGATAGATGAATTTTGCTCTCAAACTAACCGAAGGGCAACCTTAATTCTTGAAAAAGTCCATACCTTTCCGCCATAGAGCAGGACTCCATAAAATCACTTTAGTTGTTCGAGAGAGGGCTTGGCTAATTAAATTTCTTCTTAGCCCAAAAAAGCAGCGATTTTGATCTCAGCGGTGGTGTCATTGTAGACAACGTTCTGTCCACGACGTCGGTACTAGATGTAGTTTTCTGTTTACAGCATAAAGTACAAGTTTTGCCTTCGTTGACTTGGGCCTCTTCGCCGCTTGCTTCTCAATATTCACACACGTGCTGCTGACATCTCACTACGTTCTCTCGAGTCAATATCGTGAACTTATATCAGGTATTGGAAGGACTTTTGAAAGATTGTGCCTTTTGGTGTTAGCGTAAGAGTTCTGCGCACCTCTTTTAAGACAGGGCGTGTCACCTTCTTTAAATCTTTTTTTGACATCAAGGTTCTAACTGAGCTCTTTACCGATCTTGGTGGAGCAGTACATATTCTCTATTGTCACTCTGTACAATCGGATGAGTTTGGCAGACATGTAGGAAGCAGATGGGGCTTACAACCACGAATAATCTACTACCAATATTGACGTATGACGCAATAGTCTGGTGGAACGCCATCCATCGAAATCGAAACTATCTCGGCAGAATACAAAAATCGGCCCAGATACATGACAGTGGAGCCCTCAGAATCACCCCAGAGAAGAAGGCTGCGGACATACTGTTCCATCTGATATATACGAGTATTACTTTCGAGTGAAGGTGTCTTCTCCAAGGATGTTAACATGAGAATCTTCTTTCGTTCGACTGACCATTGTAGCGTCTTCCTAGCAAACATAATGGCAATCATGGAGGCCCTTTCTTGGCTGAGATATAATGTGTTATCTACACGGAATATTTCCATTTTTACTGAAAATCAGGCCACGATCAAATCCCTGGAATCTGTCACCTTTAAATCAAAAACGGCTCTAAATTGTCACTTGTCTCTTAACGAGATGGCTGGACAATTCAAAATTTGCCTTATCTGTGTGCGGAGGCATAAGGACATTCCGGGCTACCATGGCCGATGAACTTGCCAGAAGGGGTACATCTTTTTCGATGATGATGAAGGATGATTCCACCTAAGTGTGCCTCTCACTCTAACCTAACCTAACCAGCAGAAATAACAGACTACAGACTTATACACTTTGTCATTATGAAGAGTGTGAAATTTTTTAATCTTTATTTGGCTAGCATAGCTAAGTACCAAAACCATTGGTTGCTGTGCTCGCACCTAAATATAAGAACGTAGGAGATCTTTAAATGTGTTCAAGTTCTTCAAAAGGTTTACCTAAAGCCTTTTTTACCTTATAAAAGAAACCGTATAGAGGATTCACGCTTTATTTCTAGGTCATAGTTCCTAATATCAACTAGCACGTGTCAACAAAATCTAGATGAAATTTTGAGCTGCTTTGGAATTCGATTCAATTAAAAGCACTCACGCAATCATCCGCTTGCGGAGGGTATTGTGTATCGTATCAACCACATGTCAAAGCACTTGAGTATACCATCCCACATTTCCTTTTTTGTTTATTAGATTTCTAAGCCGACTTAACCAAGGCCAATGTCGGGGTTGAAATGGAAAAGGGTGTGTGAGGCAAAAACTATGAAAAAATACGAAATCAACTTTTGATGATGATGTCACAACTTTTTTTTAATAAGTGCACGATGGATCAATGAACCTAACAGCAGGCGATACAAGTTACAATCTTCTAAATGGGGGGTTGCTATTACTATCGATACAGCGAAAGGTGTATAAAATGCATCGATAGTTTTTCTTCATTTTTTCTGTTTTCTAATTGACAATTAGTATTTATTATTCACTAACAACACCATCGTTATTGATTGAGGGCACACTTGGAAGGATGGGAGTGTTGTTTGTCAACTAAAGTTCTGCAAATTGAATTATTGACCTTAATTGGTGTGCACTACAAAATTAGTTGAGTACTACTTCCTAACAAGTTTTAGTTAAAACCCTAAGGGATGTCTGCTCGAGGTGTGGCATTGGCAATGCATTTAACACTAGTGAAAACCAATTTGAAGGACACTCTCTAAGTACGTACAATATGTACGTGCAGTGGGTGAGTAATTTTGCTCCTATTAGCAAATGATGATACTACTAGCAATCAACGACATGTGCGATGGTACATTGGTGAAGGGTATAGTTTCACATGACATGAAATGCCAAACGTTGACACCCTCTCTCGGGGTGAATTAATGGGTTTTAGGGGTTGGAAATGATGAGTTGATGGGCCGTAATTACAAAATGGTAAAATACTTCTAAATTATATGCTTGTGGACGGAGACTCACGTTGTTTCTGTGCTTACACTATTAATTGGATCACGTCGGATTAATTAAACTTGTTTCTCGTTAGATGAACTTGTGTAATAATAGTAAGTATTGCAAAGTTAATTTAAGACCGCATGAGATTTTATAGAGACTTTTTGACATTGGTGATGTTGTGTCCTCAACCTTTGCCATAATCGTGTTCACGATTTTTCAGAAAATAGCACATCAGAATAAGCATAAACTATCAGGATATCTCTCAAGACATGCTGTGACACTTTTAACAGTGATCGCCGCAGCAAAAAGTCACATTTATACCCAACCAACTTATGGTATCAACACAATGGAGAGATAATGCAAAGATCCTGCTCCTAATTCCGCAAGTGAAGGCTTGCCTGGAGATGCCTGAACACCCTCAAGTAGCTAGCTGTTTATAGCAATATTTCCATTCGTTGAATTCTCGCTCGCCAGACATTGAACTCCATTAATATTTATCGGACCGCTTCCCTTGTGTGACTTATCTATCAGCCAGGTCTTGTGAGTACCAAGAGAAGCTTTTAAAATGTAACTCAACCGCAGGATTTTGTCAATTCAAAAAGTTTATTAGCCCCTCAAACAGTAAGAAAGGTCAAGAAATTCTCTTACTAAGCTAAAGTGATGCTTATCTCAACAAGCTGAACATAAATTTCAAGGAAATACGTCGCCTTTACTTGGAAGATCAAGAACCTGCGGAGCACATCTTCTGCGAATATCCGACAAAAGCTCGAAACAGGCAAAAACACTTTGCTAGCGGATACATCTCCCCAGCACTAGTCAACCACTAATCCGCAAGCAAGATCCTGAAGATCCACCAAGACCTCAATCAGGCTTAAGATCACAACATTTTTCCTGTTGTAGGAGTACAAATTATCTTTTAGGTCGCAGTGCGTTTCTGTTTCTGCTGAGTAGGCGAGTGGCTCCTCAAAACCTAATTGTTTCCGCGAATCACGGGTGCCAACATGATTGGCCAAGATCGAAGAGGATAAAAGGTTGTGGAAGCCTATTTTATCAAGGGTGGAGTACCCGTTTAGTGAAATGAATAAGAAGCAAGAGTTGAAACATTTATTTTATAACCAAACTTTTTCAGCTTTAGGCTTAATTCTCCAATATTTGGCTAATACACGCTCGTTAACTTTTGAAGACTTCTCTATGGGAGATAACTTGTACTGAAAATTCCTGTCGGCATGAACTTCTGAGACGGATTAAGCTTAAGAGTATTATAAAAGAATGCACCTAGAATCTTAAGAATTGAGAATGGGGGGATATCCTTTTAACTTGACTTTAGCCACCCGATGAAATTTTCTTTATCCCTAAAGAGATTTCGACCCCCCTTTGAGGGTTGGATTTTCCTTCAATGCACAACAACGTTCCTCGATTACAAATAGCTCTGTCGGAGTGTACGAAATCTCTCCTTAAAGACGACGAGCCAGCAGTGAAATTGCTTCTCCAGTTCAGTTTAGGGGTTGGCGAGATTTGGTCAGTAATGAGTCCAGAATGATTTACCAATCCATGTTCATTGAGTGTGACTGCGCAATACAGGGTGCCTATAGAGTACCACCACCTAAAGCATGTACTGGAAACGATTGCAGATCGTCAAGCACATGAAAATAATAATAAAAGTTGATGTGACTGAATGGTAAAGGTTAATGGAAATTTCAATACAATCTTCGCGTCGTCAATAATGAGCCAGCAATTCGGAATACTCTCCAAATGAGCGTCCTAATAACCCATCTTGATGGCAGACAATCAAGAAGCAATTTGTAAAATCGAAAAGTACAATCGAACTTCCTCGTGCAGAGGAATATATTACGCCTTGTTTTCAATATTTGACTGACCTCTACTCCATGTTTCCATCGAACCACCACCACCCAGCCGTTCACCTCGTCAACCCATCAAACGAAAATATGTTCAAACAAATGACAATTTGTAATTATTATGACAGTCCTCCCCGGCAATGGTCAGTTGGATATTTCTTTTGTTATGGCCCAACTTGCAGCTGGGGTTGCCTAGGATTCACCAACGACCAAATGAGTGGCGTTCGTAGACAATTCACGCGACCAACCTGCAATATGCATTCAACATTGGACACCATACCAGACCGTTGCGAGAAACGTGACACACTCTACTCCTGTCGAATTGAGTTAGTTTCCAAGAAGTTAAATGCCCTTACACACCAGTGAGAGGCAGTTAACAATGTAACACGAAAAATGGGCTGTGGCACAACAAAATTATTGGATACCCCGCAAAAGAACTCGGCATCTGTTGCGCGAAAACGTATGGTAGGTAACTTCCATTTCTTGAGATAACTGTGTGTGTACTTTGTATTCAAATAATTTTCCCCGTGCATCTTGTGAAATCAGAGAAATAAAAATTCCGTCGAGGAGTTCGTGCGGTTGGATGAGGAGATTAGTGAAATGGAAGGACTCTGCCCCGGACCCAGGCTGGCGACTGCCGAAGCATGGATTGAACATTTACAAGAGAAACGTGACGCATTGCTGATAACTGCAGACGCAGTTCAGTACAATTTAGCCACGGAACAACCCATTGAGCCTACGATAGTTACGATTAGTCAGGAATATATGACCGACTCGCCAAGCAAGGATCTAGCGAGGGTAAGTCATTCAAATAGAAGCCCTACATACATATTTTGAATATGTGTCCGTTTAGTTGGTGCTAAGTTTGGGAGTTCTATTGGATAAACAGAAAGCCTCAGCGCAGGAGGATTTCTTTGCGAACCTCAGCAAATCTGCGATACAAATGATGTCGATGCGGTACTACAATGAGATACTGGAACACACAAAGTCACGAACGAAAACGCTCACAGAAAATTTCACCACACTAAGTGACCTGTATGTACAGCAGGACGGCTATATTGGTAAATACGTAACTAAACCTTGAACTGAATTCATAAGCTGATGACATTTTGTTTACTTTTCACAGCGCTAATCAGTGGCGGAACTTACATGACCAACTTTGAGGAGAATTTAGATTCACAGCTTGAAACCGCCCGAGATGTTCGAGACAAACTGGGGAGTACACTCGAACAGTGGCGCATTTGCGGTTTACTCCTGAAAGCATGTGCCAAATCGGCGTCACAAAGTTTAAAGTTTTGGAGGGATTTAAGGACTTTAAGGTAAATCTTGATTATAAATTTACATTTCATTTAAAAAGCAACAAAATGGATTCTCAATCCATTAGTAATATTATGCGTATAATGAGGAAGCAACAAAGGTTTTAAAGGACACAGTGAAATGTATTTTTATCACGCAACTTGAAGTTAAATGAAGGCGTGGGCTTATAGGATACTGACCAAGAAATCAACTCAACAGCTGGGTAAACTTCTCATGGGACTAGACTATTAAATAATAACATTGACCTTGTTAACTTCGGTCGTTTGATTCGTGACCTATACTACATATTTATTTTTTCGGGTGGGAGGACTATATTGTTGTTGGCTCTGGGGTTAGTACACTTTGAATGAAATTGGGTTAGTCATCGGTTAAACAACCTACAAAGGGAATACCCGTGAGTCGCATGAATGAAGATTGTTGTTTAATCCTATCTGCAGAGGTAGCTCTATAAGATAATTGTTTTTGAAGTCTGAAATTGACAAAAGTATGCCAACACATTGATTGCATCTTGTTAAGTCTTCTTGATGTCGAAAACTTTTTACTTTTTTGATCGGTTATCCTGTTAAGTAGCTTAAAAAACGCAAAGTCTTTTTCCTCCCAGGTTCACGTTCCTGAAAAAGATAGGTACAATTTTTAAACCGCTGTACCAAAGTACCTTTAATCCATCAAAGAAAAATTTAACTAGTGCACTATGGTTCAGTCTCGCTGTTACCGGACATAGCCAAAGAAAGCGATTAAGTGAGTGTTTGATTGATTCTCATCTTTACAACCTCTACAATATTGTCCACAAGTAGTCAATGATCCATTCTATTCGCAAAAGTCTTGTTTATGAGTTCATTTTCCTTTGGAGATTGACATCTTTAAGTCATCGGTGAATGAAGATGGGTTCTCCTATCATCCTATCGAATGATCATAAAGCCTAATCGACCGTGAATGCCAAGAAGATTGGCATGGAATTACAGAAGTAATGTGCTTATTAATACTTATAAAATCGATTATCAAAAGCTAAAATACTTCTCACGCCACAAAGAAATTCTCAATAAGATTATAGTTATTCTCCCATCTGATCTCACTCCAATTCTCTACTTTGCAGAACACCAAGAGACGTAATACATCTCGCAATGGAATGCCGAAACAATATCCAAGCATCACTTATCTCACTCGAATGTGCCCAACTATCACTGCCAAATGTAGAAATCAAATTCGTCAGTAATCGGCAGGTTCTGGCTGTTCAACATCTAAACACATACATGATAACCGACATAGCAGATGAATCACGGTAAGTTTTTAAGACACCATAGCAGCATCAGAAAACTGAATTACTCCCTTCTAGGTACAATCATGCGGCAAAAGTCCTTGAGAATTATGATGAAAACATGCTAAAAGCTTCCAATTGGCTGTACGAGACGTACAACAAAACGCTGCGCAAAGACTTCGACAAAGCAGAGGAGACCGTAAAAGGACTAGCAAAGAAGTTGCGCAATCACAGACACGAGTTATTCACGAAAGAAACAATGAAAAAATAGAATTTTTTTGTTTTTTTTTTTTATTTTTTACTGTTATTTTCTATGACAAATACATACAGCGAATATTTTACATTAGTACCAATATGACTTCTTTGGAACACCCTCCTCCACGATGTTCATCTTCTCCATGATATCCATCTCGAAAGTACATAGTTTGGGTTCGAATGTGATTTCAGCGACAACGGCAGCTGCAATATGAAGAAATCAGTAACAAAATTGAGACGAAATTTCACTTTTCACCTACCCCGTGTGTCCTTTTCTCTTTCAAGGTACGCCGCCTTTGTTTTGTAGTCATACGTCTCATTATTCGCATCAGGAACTGGGATTATTCTGCCAGTTCGCATGGATACACGCACTTTTTCACCATCTTCAGTGAACCGCCATTCGAATTCGGTTCCCTGCAAATCGGATGGATCCACCAAACGAATGTCTCGGTCAACACGCAGCGGTGCTTCGGATTTAATATAAACTCCTGGGAAATCCTTCTCAGCACCCACTATACGATAGTGCCAATTGATTCCCTCCGCCATTACCCAATTTCTTTCGGGTATAACTTGTGTAACAATACCCTGTTTGCCTTTATCCTTGCCGGTGAGAACTTCAATACGATCGCCACGGAAGTAACTCCATTCCTCTGAAATTTGAAAATCATAAATACGCCATTTAAAGTAGAATAGAAATCCTTACCAATCGGTTCGATGAAGACCTTCTTGCGGATTGTGCCAGGCATGTTTTGTTGACGGAATTGTCCTGTCCATGATCTGTTTGTTGTATAGCGGAATTTCTTACGTTCAATTGTTTTTGGAAGATAGTTCGGTAAGCCCCTAGGTGTTTTCCAATAGACCTACGACGGATGTAAACGTGTATTACACAATATTCACATTGACAGTTGATTTTATAAATGAAACTCACTTGTCGCTTGCTTCTTTCGATATATTGCTCGGGGAAATTAGAGAAATTCTTTAATTTACTAACAAGAAATTGTGTTAATCTCATTTTGCTGATGTTTTTCTTGTGGAAAATTTAACCAAAAATAAAATTCGCCGAGGAAAATACCAATTGTCAGATGAAAGTTGGATGTCAGATGACGGTTGTCAAACAAATGTCAGATCAAAGGGTGTGTTCAAATATCATGATCGCGCTCGAAGTCCAGTAAAATAATAATTTTTTAATGTCTACATATGAAGCGACAGCTCGTAGAGAGCTAGCTTCTCGCTACCTATCATGTTGTGCGTGTTATAATATTGCCAACTCTAATCTGCCGATTAAGAAGATTTTTCTTAATAGGTTTGTCATTGCCTGCCTCAGAAAACATTGTGTTCATTTGCTTTGACATTGTGTATTCTAATGCTTTTTTAGATTTCGCCTTGAAGCTTCATAGATCTATGCAACATCTTGCGAATGCACACTTTTTACCATGAATTACTTTATATATTCTCAAAACAAACAAATCTGTACACTAATAAGCAAAAAAAACAACTAAACAAGCTGTTGCCCTGAGATATGACACCTGACGTAATCTATTGACAGCTGTTCGCTTCAGATATTTGTAAACATTTGCTACAAGAAATCTTTTTATGTCTTTTGTACGAACAAAAATGTGAATTAAGATTTAAAAATGTCTTCAGATGATAATAACAGCGAGTCATTTACGCTTTCACTCTTCGACATCAGTTGGGAAGATGTTTTGTTCCCTAAACTCACAGTACATCTCTCGCTAAAAGATTTATTCAACTTACGCTGCTGTTCGAGAACCAGTAAAAAATTTGTCGATTCCTCATTTAGGCTTACGAAAGAAATCAATTTCTCGGGAAACAATTCATCTAACATTCAACTGGCATTCGCTGTGCTTGCAAAAAAATGCCATAAACTTGAAAGACTCTATCTGGCCAAGTGTTTATGGTTAGTCGACGATCTAATGCTGTGTATTTTATCAAGAAACAAACGTCTTAGAGTGGTGAACCTCAACGAATGTGCAAACGTAACACCACAATCGCTACAACCGATAATAATCGATTGCAAAGACTTGCAAGTATTAAAGTTATCCAAATGTCACTGGTTGACCACTGGAACTGTAGACGCTCTAACTCTGCACCAAAGCAATATTGAAGAATTCGATATATCACATTGTGCGACAATCGGTGAACGTTGCTTGATCATTTTTTTTCGTAAATTGAACAAACTGACTATACTTTCATTGGCTTTCACACAGAGTGTCACCGACAATGTACTGATTCAGATTGCAAACTACTGCAAGTCACTGGAGCACATTAACTTGGTTGGTTGCACCGCCATTTCAGACTATGGAGTTTAGTAAGTATTGTTGAAAGATGTCCATATCGATGGATAATTTGTACGCTTTTACAGCGCCATAACCGAGGGATGTGGTAACCTTAAATCGCTGATGGTTCAACGATGCCCCAGTGTGACCGAACGCGTTCTGGCACCTCTGCGAGGCCGAGTTCACATCGACCGACCGACGCAAACCTATAATCTACCAAATTTCATGCAACGTCTGTACCTTCAAGTTTAGACACTTCAAATTAACCACCCCGACAAGAGATAATAAAGCAACATTGTTAATATCACTGTTCAATTTTGTTCATTTTCGTTTGATCGTTTATATCTAAGTGTTTCTCTTATCCTTAATGCATACAAAACAAATTCAAAATCAAGTACATGTTGGGTTTCAGTTAATACAAAAATATTTCATCACTTTCTAAGTGCGCGCCTGGTCTTCCTAACGACGTGAGTTAGGCTAGATCAGTGTGAGGTAGTAAGGCTGTCGACATTCTCGGTTCGCCACTTCTCGTGAAGGTCTTTTAGGCGCTTGTAAACTCGCATTGATATGTTTAGACTGGGCATCACTTCGCATAAACCAGGTTCATGAATGAAGGACAATCCACAGAGACCGAAGTACGTGTGAAACGGATCTGTAAACGAGCTGGGCCACTTTGCAAAGCCACCAACTATTGAGTCTTGTGTGGACATTATATATCTGAAAGGGATTAACGGATTAAAGCGATCGGATAGATATGGGAAAGAAGTAACACCTACTTTCGATTAATATCGAAATCTGTTAAGTGAAATGCGTCGAGGATTTGCAATGATGCGCCTATCCAGAAGGAGTAACAAGTGTCCACAGGCTTATTTGGTCGACCCTGGAATCCGTCCATCTGAAACGAAAGAGATGCTTTGTGATATGGAAATTGGTAAAGAATTTTTTTATATTTACCTGACGGAATATAAGCCAGCGTTTGATACCCTCGATTGTGCTGCCACTCAGCTTGTTCAATTGGCCACTAAGATGAAGTGCTGCTACAGCGCAAAATGTTGTTCCTCCGTGTGATTCCGCTTCAAAGTGTTGGCTCACGCCGTAGTCATATCGCTGGAAAGAGGTTCTTTGTCAATTGGTGTACTACGAAAGCAATCAGTCTGTAGCAAGGTCGAAGACCTTGAGGAAATTTATGTAAGACAAGAAACCAAGAACTAAAATGGACTTGTGCATGGTTCAAAGGTTGTCAGAAGTTTTCTGCACAATTGTAAACCGACTCAGCGCAACAAGTAGTAAAGACTGAATACCGCCAACCGTTCCAGGAACTGTCCACAAATATGTATACATATCCACAAAGCTGGAAACGAAATGCCTTTCGCGTTAAACTACATATGCGAATGAATTACTACGAAATCAAAATTCATCGGAAGAAAAACTGGCTAACGAATTGCAATTGACAGCACACTTGTCATAACTCGATTGGAAATGGCAAGTTTGTGTAACTAGACAAATTGCTGTGGTGATTACCGATTGCAACCTGTTGGCAGGTCATAAGTTTCAATTAGAAAACGATTACAAGACACAAAAACGCATAAAAATCTCTCCATGCTCAAACAATAACTTATCATATCTACTTACGATACTTTGAATGATATATTCGGCCATTTTCTCCTTATCAACATTTCCCCAATAATCGAGCATCGAACATATTGCGGCGGCACAATAAACAAATCGCATATCATGCTCGTTCCCTTCAACTGAAGCGCTGAAGCTTCCATCCGGTCTCTGTACAGCAGCAACACCTATAATTTCCAATTTACTTGAATCTCGGCACGCAGTTCCTGATAAAAAATTATATATCTCTATTTACCATCAACTATGGCCTTCCGATCCACCCGACTCAAGTCATCACCGAGAGTTGCTAATGTCGCAATGCCAGTGTATGTCATTGCGAGATGTCCCCATTGATAGCACTTTGCGTTTGTTTGCAGTATTTCATCGTCAGATTGAATCTTCAGTGCCCTCGAGCCCTATATAAGAAAACCAAGCATTAAGTATACCCAATCTTGCGATTCACGCGGCACGTAATTTGATATGTCCATCATTGGTAAAGCCAATGTAAAACAATTCTGAGACGTGGTTGTAAATCATGTCGCCGTGCACAAATAATACAATCTTTTTTGCTCACCTGAAATCCGCCGCATTGTATACCTAATTTGTCTGGGATTACTTGACATCCATAGATCCAGTCAATGATGCCATCCCTTGTATGATCCTTAATCATATTTAAGGAATCCAATATATCAAGGCCGCATACTGCAAAGAACGCAATTGATCCTCTAGAAAAACACATGCAAAATGCAATGAAGAATTATTTAAAGGAAATAAAATCAAGTTTACCTTGTCGAGTCATGCGAGGCCAAACGCGCTGGTAGCAAATTCAAGAAACGTAGACAATATTTTGCATGTTTTGTGTGCAACAGCGGCTCTTGTTTATCGTTGTCGACGGTAAGTACATTATACATGATGTTCGTCAGGAATTCAAGTTAGAAAAAGACAGTCAGTAGTGGGATTTAAAATGTATCAAGAAAGGAATGGGTAAAGTATTTCGAAGGAGCTTAATTACTTTCTGAATTGCTCGTGCGTCGATGACTAAATTAAAACTGTCTTATAAACACGAAATTAACCCTCTGCCCGTTCAAAGAACCCCTCGTTAAAAAACATTTCTTATCAAAAATTGCAAAGTGTCAAAACAGCGAAAAGTGAATCATTTGACGTTTCGTGAGTTGACAGTTTCTGTGCAGGGTGGCGGACAGTAGCGGCATAGGAAATGGAAATTTGGAAATAGTGTTTGGTCTCGTTTAGCCTTGCCTTTAAAGTTTGACTGCATAACTACTAATAGTTGAGCATGTTCTGTGCTCTATGTGCCTGATCACATTGGCGCAGGAATGAAAGGCCTTCTCATGAACGTCGGGTTCACACACTCGTCATGCCAATATCGGTTTTAAATGGATAAATTTGCATCAAAACCATTGTTCCATGGTAAACAAATGCTTAACCGTTTGTCACTTTCGATTAACAATTGAAAGGATCGTTACAGAAGAGTGTATTGCAGGACTTTGTTGTTAATTTCAAGAAAAACGTCGATGCATAGCTGTTGTAAATTTGTAATTTGAATATCATGCACTGCAGTTTTACTTTTCAACTCAGCTACTAAATTCCTTTTAAAGCCGCTACATAAACTTAAGCTAAATAGATTGCGCAATCACTATAATCTATTCAACCCGCTACTGTTAATTTCTCAACATCTTTACTCGTACTGTACTTCTTACTAAAATAACGTCAAAATCTTTCCCGCTAAAGTGCCTAAAACTTCAAGAATACAAATTTTATGTTGAACATTTGAATGTTTTATTTTTATAAATAAACTTTTGGAAATGTCCACATGTAGTGCTGCTGAAATTGCTGAGAAAAAGCGTGCTGCCATAGAAAAATTAAGAGCAAAACAAAGTCAATTCAACAATAAGATTACAACCGCCAAGACTACAGAACTCGTCTCTTCATCTGTAGCACCTTCCTCAACAGGTCAGTGCTCAGCATCTTCAGGTCATGCTTCGACAACTGCTTCATTACTTGTTTCCGCACCACTTCCAACGAAAACAGTAACAAGTCCTGTCCAAAAATTCTATAAATCGAGTTCAGAAAACAAAGCTGCCGATTTCCTTAAAGCTATTAAACAAAGCAACACATTTGCCAATCGTAAGGAAACACGAAACTTAACTCATCCCTATCAAAGACCGCCGGACAAATTTCAACAAATCGCACCTGGAAATAGTGTATTCAAAAATGCCCTTAGTCCAGAAAATAAGAGTAAGCTTGCGCCTGTTTTTGTTCAGACTACGACATGTACATGTTACTTGGTGAGTAACATTAGATTCGCTGTACAACCATCTGGATATCAAGCACAGTTGATTGATGTTTTTAAGTCAATCCCATCAAAGGCTTATGGTAGAAACGAATCTCTGAAATCTAAACAAACAAAAAATCTAAATTAACTACTATTCTATTCCAGACAATAGCACAAAGATATGGAGTTTCGCATTAAAGGATTACCAGATGGTTCAAGAGCGAGTAGCTGGGCTAAAACCTCATGTGGTTATTGGAGTTATTCCAAAGAATGTTCTCAATCTTTGTCTGACAGGTCCTAAGGAACTAGATCCCTCGTGTTTAGCATCGATCGAACCAAAACTTGTAAACAGTTTACTGCCATTTCAAAAAGAGGGTGTGATGTAAGTAATTTTACAGCCTTTCCAATATCATTCGATCCATTCAAATATTTTTATGTAATTTTAGATTTGGAATATCAAAGCATGGTCGTGTAATGATCTGTGATGAAATGGGATTGGGGAAAACATATCAAGCTCTTGCTATAGCCGACTTTTATAAAGAGGACTGGCCACTGTTTATTTGCACGACAGCATCTACGAGGTAAATTCAAATTTTTACTTCAAAATAGAATTAACACTGTAACTCCATTTAGAGATTCTTGGTCTACGCATGTGCTTGAACTCTTACCAACAGTCATGGTCCATCACTTAAGCGTGTTAAGTGCTAAACAACAATACACTGGCGATGCTAAGGTACTCATAACAAGCTATAATCTGATGGAAAAGAGCGCTGAGATGTTACTAGAAAAGAAGTTCGGTGTCCTAATACTTGATGAATCACACACCTTGAAAAATAGCAAAGCAAAATGCACCGTTGTGGCTGAGAGACTGTCACAACAGGCGAGAAGAGTGATTCTTTTGTCCGGTACACCTGCTTTGTCACGGCCATTGGAGCTATTTAGTCAGCTGCAAATGATTGATAAAAAGTTTTTGAATTTCATAGAATACAGTTAGTAGCCACTCTTTCCAAGAAGCGTTCTCATCCTAAATTAACCATGTTTATTTTTTAGCATCCCGGTATTGTGCTGGAAAACAAACTAATTTCGGTTGGGATGCAACTGGTCAGTCGAATCTTCAAGAACTAAATGTGGTTCTCAAAAAGAAGTTCATGGTGCGGCGTGTCAAAGCTGATGTTCTTCCCGAGCTGGCTGAGAAGCTAAGGTACATATGTATGAGTTAATATCTTAACTTGATAATGCAAGGTAGTGAAAAACACACATCGCAGTCTACCCTGCTTCCTCACATAGTTCGGTCTCTTGTGACCTATAAGAACTTTATCTCAAGTTTTCTCTGTCTGTGATTGACCACAAGTTTGAATCAGATAAACATTGAGGGTTCGCCTGTCACCAATGCTCTCCCAAAAACTTGAAACCACGAAAGATTATCTGTATTTACTAACTCTTTCACTTATTTATGCCTCAGAGAAACAGTTATTCTTGATCCAGCGCTAATTTGGGATGGTGCCAGTGTGGAAAAGACTTTAGGAACTTATGCTGAAAACCTAGCCCGGTGTAAAGGTAGAGAAAAGGAAGAAATGCTGCTGCGATTCTATGCGGAAACAGCAGCTGTAAAGGCACGTGCAGTGTGGTAAGACCACAACTATACCCTTTTGCAACCACAAGTTACTAACACCCATATTCGAATTCACAGTGAATACCTCAAAACTCTGATTAAGGAGAAAATCAAATTCATTGTGTTTGCTCACCACAAGATCATGATCGAAGCAATTTGTGATTCTCTGGACAAACAAAAAGTGAAGTATATTAAAATCGATGGATCAACGAGAAGCGATTTACGAAGCGTAAGTTAGATCACTAACTACAATATTATCTTCTGATTTGATGATTCGCTGTAGGAGTACGTTAATATATTCCAAAACAAAGCGTCGTGTAAAGTTGCAGTGTTATCGCTGAAAGCATGCAACTCAGGCATTACCTTAACAGCAGCGCAAACAATTGTCTTTGCTGAATTAGACTGGAATCCAAGTGTAAGTTTGCCAAAACTCAATCATTCGGGTGCATAAATGGTGTTCTTGTTTTTCAGACCTTAGCACAAGCTGAGAGTAGAGCTCATAGAATTGGCCAGAAGAGCACGGTCACATGTAGATATTTAATGGCAAGTAGAACAGCAGACGACACAATTTGGAATATGCTGAAAGCCAAACAGGATGTTCTCAACAAAGCTGGCCTTTTTTCTGACGATTTGGCAGATGCGACGCATACATCAGCGCCTGTTTCTGTAAGTTGAAAGCATAGGAATTAGAATTTGAAGCTGTAGATGATGTCTTTTTTCTTTCAGTCAAAGTCCATCAAAAGTTATATGACACCAGTTAAAAAGGGACCGAATCTCCAAACAGACTCCAGTAAAAAAGTCTCCACCGAAACATCACAGATCCAGTCAAAGGATCAATCAAAAAATGACACGATTAGACATGATGAAATTTCGAATGGATGTGAGGAGAATTTCAAAAAACTTTTCGATGAGGATGATGACGCTTTTAATGATTTGATTTATTAAATAAAATGTTTGTTTATTGTTTAATAGGTTGTAATAAATTTATTTTGTAAATAGAGAAGCCTTACCGTTCCAGGGATGTTGTCATGAAAAAGAATGATCTGTCTATACCAGTCGAGAAGTTGTATTTCAAGAAGTTCCAGTTGTCCACATACTTTTATCTCTAATCATCATCGTCAAACGAATTGAATGGAACAACGTTGGTCTAATCACCAGTAACTCCCAGCTAGTGTGATTCACTGATAAATTTAAAACCACAAACGGAGCGGACGTAGGTACTTACGGCCCTAATTGGCTGCTCTAACTCTGTTTCTCAGATCAGCCTCAAATAACAGGAATTCATACGAGTGAATAGGATATCAAAGAGGTGATGGGCGGCGTCATCTCTAACCAAAGTGAACTTGGATGAAGAATCGCCAACAGTTTTCTACGAGTACGATGTCAATTCAATTTCATTTGATAAGTAAAAAGTGTTAAAGGATCTCACTCAGAGTAAATAGTTGCATTTTTTACGAAAAAAAAAAAAAAACTACAGCTCCATCCACAAGATAGAATAAAATACCCTCCTACCTGCAATCACCGCGGGATCAATAAATCAAAAACAATAGATATTCGTGCAATAGCAACGAAACTGGTAAAGTAAAACGCTAATTTTTTTTAAATCTAACATTACATTGTATTAAAAATTCAAACGAAAATAAAATCAACAACAATTAAACCAAACTCAACCAAATTCCTGTGTTGACGTCACTTGCATATCCTGATAAAATGTTACGTAGGCGTCTTCTTGGGATGAAGCACCTTCCGATTCTTGTAATAATGGTAGAATGAGTCTTTTATGTTGCTTAGCTAATGGAACTTTCTGGCCACTGACAATTGGTTTCAATGGTTTTGCTTCATTTGCATTCGGTATAATAGCACCTTCTAAGCACAATGAAGGTAGTTCCCCACTGCTGCTACTTAAAGTACTTCTTGATACGTTTCTAAAATTAATTAAAGGTGAAGCATCTGGACTTAGAGATGAATCTTGTGTATTCCTTGGCTGTGAGGCAATCACCGTTTGCATACTCTCCGATGATGTGTTGCCTGCTGTAGAACAACTCGAAGTTTCATGATTATTATTGTTGTTAAATGCAAACTGTACACGTTCTTGGCTATGACGACTCAATCGCCTCTCCGATGCCAATAAAAGTGAGTGTGAACAACATGGTTCTTCAGAATGATACACTAGTGTTTCATTATTAAAATGGTCTAAGGCTAGCAGTTTTCTTTTGATCCAATTGATTCTTTTGTTTTTGTTGTGTTTTTGCTGCCATTTTAGGAATTTTTCTTCGGGATGCGGAATGATAGAATTCAAATTAACCTTTAGCCATTTGAGGCGTTTCGATTTTTTGTAATTTTTCAATTTCTCTTTGTACTTTTCCTCAACAGCGTAGACAACGTTTCCTGTTTTAAGATTAACTTTACAACTGAACGCTAAGCAAAGCTGGATTACTTGATCTGATGATACGTCTATGGCAGCAATGTCATCAAAAATCTAGAAGGAAAAAAAAAGAAACGATTATTTGACTATTGAAATTTTTTTTAAGTTAAAGGAAAGGAAAAACCATCCTGAAGGATCGAATAATAACTCAGGATTTAAAGAAAATACGAGCTACCTTTCCAGTATTAGTTTTGTATTTTTTTTTTTTTAGAAGCCTAGCTGTTCTTCTGAGTAGACCAGACTCTCATCTCAGTCCTCTCTACTTGATATTTTAATATTAAATCTCATATCGAAGTCATTCCCTTGATGATGTAGTCGGTATCCGTACGCTCCTCCTTGGTGGGCTATAAGTTCAGAATATAGACGTGACCGAAGGTCCATAAACCTATACTCTCTCAATCTAAGCGCTGTATTTGTTGCTATGTTGCTCTATCTTTGAAGCATATCCATCTACAAACAAAAAATCCAATCATTTGCATAGTGCAACGAGTAGTTATCACCAACAAGTCTGAACGAAGAGCCAACATTTACTCCAACTAAGTACCACACATTTTAATGAGGACTCAAAATTCGTTAGTGGAAATGCACAATCTTACCAAACTCTGTAAGAGGCAGTAGCTTAAAACGTGGAAGACCAGCAGTCAAGCAACAAAATTCTGTCTTCAGAATGAGGAATGTTATCTCTATATTCTTACAAATTTATTTCATCCTTTTCGCTTTCATTCACTCAGTTGAGTTTCCTTCCTGTGCCCTCACGTGTGGACAATAGCTTTGATTGCTTTAAAAGAAAAGTTTGCACCACGACCAAGGTAAGGTTTCCGAATTACTATTTGACATGATTATTCACTCAAAATGCAACTTTAAGGTAGAATTAAAGACTGTTTATCGAATCTTTTGCTTAAAACAAATTAAAGAAGCGACACTTCTTAAAGGAAATACAATTGGATTTTGTATGGACTATGTCAGACTACACTCATCAATGCTAACTCACATCTATTAGATCCACTTTGTGTAACTTATTTTCAAAACTTTCTTCCATAACAATTTTAAATAAGTTAATTGGACTATTTATTGCAACTCGGCTTAGATTTTAAAAACAAATCTTGCTTGTCGTTGACGCCTAATCATACACAGCTGTCAATATGAGCAATTGCTTTTTCATACAGTGGTTGCGTTCAGTATGGATCGTATTTACGAATAGATTCTACATTTCGGGCATTATTTTCAGGATCATCCACTCGGATTTAATTTTGTTTATAGCTTTGACTACTTTATTTATGTAATTAAAAGTAGAAATAGGTAAACTCACTAGAGACCGGCAGTTCATTTCAAAGAAATTGAATGGCTTTTGCTAAAAAATTATCCAAAAATCCTAAATTTGTCAATTGAATCCTTCCCTTCACATCTACAGTAGTTCAAACAATTTTTTTCTCCATATTGACATTTGACATTTGCTTGAGATCGTGTGCATGTGCAATATATGCATGCGAAATACTTTGTTATTCGTTGACTTAAATATTTAAAATTGTGCAAAAAATGGATGCAAAATCCACTGTGATCCACTGGTTCCGTAAAGGATTGCGAATCCATGACAATCCTACATTGCTCAAGGCATGTGAAATCGCAAATCAACAAGCCAATCATTCGTTACGTCCAATTTTCATACTTGATCCAGGAATTCGCGAGTGGATGAAAGTCGGTCCAAATCGCTTGCGATTTCTACAAGAATCACTCCAACAATTGCACGAGAATCTTCTTAGAGTTAATTCACGATTATATGTCATCCGAGGTACTCCCGATAAGGTATTCCCAAGAATATTTAAGTCATGGAATGTGACAACATTAACATTTGAATCTGATATAGAACCATATGCTCTAAAACGTGATACAGCTGTGGTAAGGTTAGCCAAAGAGTATGATGTTAAAGTGTTTCAGGAGTGTTCGCACACCATTTACAATCCAGAAGTTGTATTGCGTCGAAATCTTGGTAAACCTCCAGTGCAATATCAGAAATTTCTCTCATTGATTGAGAAACTCATTGTGCCTGAACCATTACCTGAGCCTGAAAAGTTGCCCGATAGTATTAGACCACAATCAGATGAAGAAGAAGTAACTAATTCCGAATGTTACGATCCACCGCTATTAGACCAACTAATTGCTCGTATCGAAGACTTGGGTGTTAATAAATTTCCAGGTGGAGAATCTGAAGGTCTACGGCGGTTAGAAGAAAGTCTGAAAGACAGCCAGTGGGTTTGTAATTTCGAAAAACCCAACACCGCACCAAATTCATTAGAACCCAGTACAACAGTTTTGAGTCCATATCTCAAGTTTGGATGTCTAAGTTCACGACTGTTCTACAAGAAACTCAAGGAAATCCTTGACAAAAATTCAAAACACTCCAAACCTCCAGTCTCACTGATGGGACAACTGATGTGGAGAGAATTCTATTACACTGCCGGCGCTGGAGAACCAAATTTGGATCGTATGATTGGAAATTCAATTTGTTTACAAATTCCCTGGCAAACAAACGATGAACATTTGGAGGCTTGGACGCATGGGCGAACCGGTTATCCATTTATCGATGCGATTATGCGCCAGTTACGTCAAGAAGGTTGGATTCATCATTTAGCACGTCATGCCGTTGCATGTTTCCTAACTCGTGGTGATTTATGGATTTCATGGGAGGAAGGACAAAAAGTTTTTGAAGAGCTATTACTTGATGCCGATTGGGCGCTAAATGCCGGCAATTGGATGTGGCTATCGGCATCGGCGTTCTTTCATCAATACTTTCGAGTGTATAGTCCGGTCGCATTTGGAAAGAAAACTGATCCTGATGGTAACTTTATCAGAAAATATGTACCTGAATTAAAAAAATATCCTCGAAAAATCATCTATGAGCCATGGCTGGCTTCACCAATTGCACAGAGAGAATACGGTTGTATTATCGGTCAAGATTACCCCAAACGGATTGTTATACATGAAACCATTCACAAGGAGAATATTCGAAAAATGAGCGATGCCTACAAAATGAATAAAGAGGCTAAAACTGGAGTGTCCACTGTCGATAGTATCCCTAAAAAACGTACAGCGAAAAAGGAGGCGACAAAAAATCAAGTTGTGAAGAGGGTAAAACGCTAAGTCGTTTAATTGAAAATTGTTATAGATTTGTTGGCTATTAATAAAGTGAAATGTTTTCTTTTTTTGAAAACAGTTGGTTATAATCAAATGGTTTTTTTTTAGAGATTATTTCGTAATAGAAGTTGACTCCTATGTATTTATAAGTATCTGTCGTACTACATCATATGTCGTAGTGAATTCTTCATCAACCTTGATAGAGCAGCGTGCATTCTCCATGCGCAATCGGACGAGTTTGCCAGAGATTCCAAAACTAGACATTGGCCTGTGCAACTGCTTTATGCTATATGCGTCCTGCATTTCCTCCTAAATCTATTAGTAGTTCCCTAGTCAAACTCTTCTTTGCTGATATAAGTAATCGTTAGATAAATTGTGTAGGCACATCGAAGCCATACATTTATGTATGTATTTTGAAATATAGAAACCTTATTCAAAACTGTATGTATTTATGTATGTAAAATATGCCATACGAGGTCAAAATTATAATTAGTAAACGATAAATAACAAAATGTATTGTATAGCAACATTTCCAGCCTTAGGATATCGTTTGGTCAGATAGCCGGCCAACAGGTGCCACAAAACCCAAACGAACATTTGGCAAAGGGACTCCAGCTCGGACTGCTTTAAAAACCATCAAAGTGCCAAAGTACACATGTTGTATGACTGGAAATTTTGACAAAATCTAAAAGAAATAAATAAATAATTATTTGTCAACTTTCTAAATTAAGACAAAGGTGGAATTAACTTGCCACCTTTAAAAATATATGATCATACCTCATTCTGGTACATCTTGACTAAGCCAGCATTAATTTTTGGCCAAGCCGGCACAGCAGAAATACTCCATAATTGATTAGAATGCTCGGCAAAATGTCCAGTTTTTACCTTAGAGCATAGTAGTGTTTATAAAATCCTTTTTTGTTTAAATTTTTTATCGATGCTTACCTGACAAATATAGTCAATACAACTGATGAACATGTAAGCATCCTTGTAGTCATCTATGATGTTTTGGTCAAGGAATTTCGATGGATCAAAAGGGCTATGAACTAGAAGTGATAAGTAAATAATTTATTGTTCTATAAGCTAGATGAACTTACGTGACAATTGAGCACTGCCCCAAATAAATGGTATAAATTGATAATCGTCCAAGCTCCATACGCCCTGACTTCCAGCTGGTTCCATACGATACGTTTTTTGTAATCGTCTTACAAATATCAAATATGTATTGAACAGTCGAAGAGCACATGCAACATTGTCCTCTTCGACAAGAACATGGGTTTTAAATAAGCAGCAGAGGAACATAATGAAAGCCAATTCATGACCTGTGCCATAATCTATACGTGTTGAGTTGCCAAACGAATCGATGAAGTAAGTATACAACTCTTTGACTGCTGAGCATTGTTCAGTAGCTAGAATTTCTCCAAGATATGCCATTGCATTCTGAAAATAGGGGAAAACAAAATACAAATTTTACAATTATTTATATACTCTTTGACTTCTTTAAGTATGGTTAAATAAACTTGGTCATTTATTAGGGTGGTACTACAGTCTTGGTTAATCTGCACCAATAAGTATTTTCTTTCAATCAATGAAAAGGCGAAACAAGTTGGTCTTTAAATCAACGAGCACAAAACTGAATATATTATGCTGCCGACAAACAAGGATTTTCTGTCAACTGCTTGGGACCAAAGTACAACAGCTATTACATCCTAGTAGGATATGAGTTAGCCTACCTCGAGGTGCACATAAACTCCAAAAATGACACCTTAGTGGAGATCCGACGAAGCATAACCTCGCGAAACTACTGTTGGTCAAGAAAAACAACTGAAATTAAAGCTTCTAACAGAAAGGACAAAGATGATGCCATATAGAACACTGATCCTGCCAGTTCTGTTGTATAGCGTCGAGTGCTGGACAATAAGCAGGAAAGCATTGCAGATATGTAGTTCGAAAAGCTAAATCAGACTCACTGCATTGACTCGGACACATTGAGCGAATAGAAAACGTTCTTCAAATCGCAATCTTCAGGTTCGAGACGACCAATCTATCGCGGATGCCAGGATACTTGGATGACATACTGGCAGCATCATCCCTGGGATCAAAGAGACGAAGGCGACATAGTAACAGCGACTAATACATAGAAATTAAATCTTCCTTGCGTGGAGATATGCTGAAATAGACTGTTTTTCAATCCCCGTTAAATTAATTTGCCCTTACAACCAAAAGTTATAGGTTACAGCTTCACTATGGCAAAGGAGGAATCCGATATGCCGGGTAAACAAACCAACAGATATATATGTATATAGATGACATAATTGCTTGATTACTAATTCTAAGGATGCATCATCATAAACTGTAACACACATGCTTCTGAATCTGAACATCTGCGCATGAACTAGTAATAATTCGAATATTACAAAGCCTACTCCCAGAGTTGCAATAACATTCAATTTAAAATTTTGTTTTCATTAATTGTAAATTATATTATGTATATTTACCTGTTCCATTTTGCTATACCACCCACGAAAAGCTTGATTTCCGAATCGTTGCGGCTGGTCAATGGGTGGTGTATCATCAATCATTTTATTCAATTTATCAAAAATTCCGATAAGTTTCAACATATTTTTGGAAATGTGCATTTCGTCGGTGATTTTCTTTCCCTGGATAGCTATGCTTATGCCATTAATAAAACCAATTAAATCGTAATACGCTTCCGATTTTTGCCAAGTAACCATATCAGCCGTAGTCTTAACACTTTTTATTGGTTCCGAAACAAACTCTGGATGAGGGGAATTTACAAAAAGTAAATGTTAATTAATTATGCGGCAACATTGTATACTTTTTAAATAATATTTTCCTTACCTTCACCGGGTTTTGATTCTTGTTCCATTTTGATTTTATCTAATTGCAAAACGTAAACAAGGATTTGCAAATAAAAAAAAAATGTGTAGACACGACAGACAGCGACCTTGAAATGTCAAATATTTTGAAAGAAATGGCTGAAATTATTTGGTGTCCTTAACTATTAGCTTAAACAGATGTTGGTTAATTAAAATTAGTTCAATTTTATTGATGACAACGATAGTTTTAAGTTATATATTCTAAAATATATGTTTTACCATAAACACTGCATATATGAGTGCGGTTTTTGAATCGTCATATAAACAAGGTGAGGAAGTGTAACAGCACAGCGACCTTCCCCGATCTCGAATTAGTCCATGAATAAAGGGGGAAGCACTTAATATATTCACCGACAGTCAAACAGCGCTCAAAGCACTGAGTTCCCATTACTGTAACTCAAAGGCCGTTCTTGGCTGCTTCAATACTCTCGAGGACCTATCAAAGCGAAATAAAGTCAAGCTCTGGTGGTTACTGGACACAGAGGCATTGAAGGCAACGAAATTGCAGATCAACCAGAAAAGGCTCTTTAGAAAGGTATATGGGTGCAGAACCCTTCTGCGGCAGCCCTACCTCCGCATCCAGAATTAGTCTGCACAACTAGGACCTCTTATTCTACTGGAACAACACTCAGGGACTCAGACAGGCTAAAAGGACCATCCGACCCCTGAACAAATCCACAAAAAACATTCTCAATCGTAAAAGGGAAGATATCAGAAGACTTGCCGGCTTCCACTGCAGTCTCAGATATCACTTACATAAACTAAATATAGTCCAGGAATCTGAATGCAGACTCTGCTTGCTATGTGAGTGCGTGGCTGTCTGCAGAGTCAGAAAACGCTCACTGCACAAAGAACTCCTAACACCAGAGGACATTTGTAATGCCTCGACTGGGGACATCCTCAACTGGTTCCAGGCGCAATAGATCTTTCAGGACGCAGTGCCATATGCGTTATGCCGCAGAGCCTTACTAATAATTATAATAGTCCATGAATCTCTGGAACCTTGACACTACATGCTGTTTTGAGAAATCGGAAATATATGACCAATCAGCTCTCACTTAACAATATTGGCGACCCAAGACAGCCTTGTTGAATCCCACTTTAGATCTCGACTTCCTCTTTCTCACAGCTTTCCTCTATGCAGAACGTGACACGTCATAAGTTGTCTTTATAACAGCTATAATAATAGCAAGGCAACCCAAATAAACAGAATAGCAGGTGAAATGGCGATCTATATTCAACGTATTGTTAGCACAGAAGGATCCAGAGCGGAAACCTGCTTGTTCGGCATGCAACCGTTTTAGCTATGACAACCAGTTTTCGCACTTCATAAGTTTTCCTTTTTAAGATAACTTGACGATCATTTCCTCTCACTTGTTAATCGGGAAAACTCTCGGCCTTCATTTGTGGTTTCAGAAGCTTAGTAGATGTTGTTGGCGTTGCTCATAAAAGCTCTGCGGGTATATCGTTAAGTCCTACCGACTTGTTGTTTCTCAATACTTTGATCGCTATGGGGACGGGTCTGCGAGTTGCAGTGCATATTCGGGTGATTGTTACCTCAGACAGCTCAACGAAATTTGGATGCATGTTACTGGTAATACATGGTTCAAAATCATCCTTTAAACTGGATAAGTAAGCCTTTTCTGGGTATTGGCTGGAGCTTTTACCACCTGTTAGCACGTTAGGGATTCTGCAGACGGTTCTACTATCGTATCTGCCAGCGGCTTCTTTTGTTTCGGTAGCCATTAGTACATCTCACGTCTTTATGCGAGTTAAGGATTTTAACTCGCTTCTCTTCTGTGGTGAAGCGGAATCACCATCCTACGATGCCTATTATAAATTATCGTAAGACGTATAAAAACAAAATCGATTTTATTTGTTTCAAAGGTTAAATTTGTTAAATTTGTCTGTAAACCCAAAGGAGTTTTCTTTTTCCTGTTTTTTTAGTTGCAATGTGTTCACTTTATAATTTTTAATCTTTTTAATTCATCAAGGCACATTTGACCTTGATTTTTTGCCAATTCGTTTCCTTCGTGTGACGCTAAAGAAAGTCCCGTTTGACACCAAAATGCAGCGCCATCATAAACTCCTTTTTGAAGGTAAATCAATCCAACTTGAACTACATAGATGGGTAGGTCTGGATTATTTGGATCTTCAGCAAGACAAGTTTCCATTGCATCAAAGAGGTACTGAAGGGCACCATCAAAATCCTAAAATAAATCACCATTAATATTTGCTACAAGACAACCATGTATAGGCCGCCTACTTTTAAAATTGCAGAGACTACTGCAAGATTATGCAAAACGACCATTTTCTGCGATGGAAGTACATTCGCGGATTTTTTAATTCTATCCAAACATTTTTTGTATTGCACTCTTGCACGATTATAGTCTTTCTGATCCGCCAATAGTTTTCCGTACCAAAACAATGCAGTCAAGTAGATTCCATTGGACTCTTCATCAAGTAATTTAGTCTTGCTAATTTTTTTTTCTTGTACACTGATGCAATCCCGGAAACCATACTCTGCCATTTCTTCACTACCCATCAATTGATATAGTCTTGCTAATTTCAACTTGAATTTCACTATGGTATTGTGAGTTTCCGAATAGCCGAGCTGAAGAAGCTTCTCAATAAATTTAACCAAAATATTTTCAGCTTCCAAAAGATCACCTTCACTTAACACTATCGATGACAGCAAATCGCATAGGTAGGACAAACTTCCGTAAGCCTGATTTTCATCGGCTATTTTAAGCGCATTATTCAAAATTTGCTTTGCATCGGAAAGTCTGTCACCTAAAATGTGTTCCTCCGCTTGCGCTATCATATGTGATATTTGTTTCTCGGCATCGAAATGGTTAGGGAATGCATCTGAGTTTGATGCTAGTAGTGAAGTAAATCCTACTGATGCAAATTGACTAAACCTACGCACAACATTGCGCTGACGGTAGATTAATAGACATGAGTGATAAAAGAAGTAGTTGCGTAGTAATTTTGAAATAATTGGCCTGAAGAAACTGCGAAATTTTGACATATTATAAACAAACTGAATGAAAAAGAAAAAAATAAACGTACGGAAAATTTTAAGTTACTTGATTATTTAAAAATGTGATTTGTTAGGGCCATAGTTTTATTGAATCCTCGATGCGATCCTAAGCTTCGAATGTGCAGACAAATATTCCACGACTCAGGCAAGATTATTCAAGCCGTGCTTCTATCATAAGGAACTTTTTAAATCCAATAAGAACGATATCAAGAGGCTTGTAGGCCTAACAATTATCAAATTGGGTAGTAAGGCACTATCAAGAGGAACTAAAATTTGCACCCTGTATGGAGCAGAAGCATGGACTATGTCAAAAGTGAATGAAATTCGACGTGTTTTATTTATGGTCCTCCAAGCTATACAGTGGCATCAACTTGGTCAAAACAAAAATACGTTAACAGCAATTAAGGTGGATAGGTTATGTATAACGGATGAATACTGACGCTCCCGAAGGTTCATCGACCTGAGAGACTGTGGAGAAGTCGGCGACATACGCTCTGGAGACTGCGGACTAAAACATTTGCTGGAGAATCCTGTTGGTCGAGGTTCTGGCTCAACCCAAACTGTAGCGTCACCTTAGCAAGCAAGTAAGTAAGTAGTGCTTTTGCTGATGAATGGTAATGGCGCCTTTAATTTTAAAATCAACTAGAAGTGAACGCTTTCTGTCATAGTAAGTGATATTTTGAAAAATGTTTCTTTCTTCTTCGCTTTTTTTGAAAGCAGTTACATATTTGAAAACTCGTTATTGACCGTTACAGTGTGGATTTTGAAATGGTCTGAGAACATAAAGCTCTTTCACGAATAATTTTAAAGTTTTCTTTAAAAATAGTTCCACGCTGTATCCACCACAGTTCGCCGCCGTGATCGAGTACAATCAGACGTTTTCTTGTGGCGCTCCGTAGTGCAGAAGCTGACAAAAAAACCACAACACTAAAGATTTTATTTTTTTTTTCCCCCCAAAACAATAGAATTCTATATGTGCTCCAAGAGCTCGTAAACCATCCGTGATCTTTAATTTTTCAACTAAAAATAAAATTCTTTTGCAAAATTTGTGAATTTTTTTGCGCAGTTTATTACTGATGCGAAATATTTTCATTTGAAATGTTAGAATATGTATTTGTATTTGTATCGCAAATGAAAATAAAACGGCTAAAAGTGATGTAACACTTGGAAGGCTGCTGCATTTTTCGGCAAGTCGTGGTGAAAGTGATCGTGTCTATAATAATTTTACCATTCTCGATGCTTTACTACAGCTGATGTTTTTGCTTTATTCCAAAAATAAATAAATATAAGTGTTAAAAGTTCAGTTGCGGAGTAGAGTATAGACGCAAACCTATAGAGTATGGCAAAAAAGTGCGCGATCCGATCCCTCAGCGACAGTTCGTTGGCCGAATTGGCAAACCTGATCGTGTCAACAATTGGATACTCTATGCATATTGACCTTGATATAAGTATAACAATGGTTGAGATAAATTCATATCTAGAAGCTGTAGGCGCCACTAGTAACATTTACCAGGACTTGTTGAGGGTTATCCTCGGATCTGATTATCTGGAAGCATCTATGAGGTTCACTTGCCTGCAGATGCTGCTGAACGGTGGAGTACACTTCTTAGTGACGGAGGTATTTCCGTTTTCGTACTATGAGAAAATTCTGCAAGTAATTGCGGCACAAGGGACCGGCTTGCGAACGCTGAACTTGAAGGGTATTTGGGTGAAGGAGGAACACATGCACTATATGTTTAATATCGTGAAAAAGTGTCCACATCTCACGAAACTCTATATCCCGTACATTGCTAATGACGATTTGCTTGAAGTAATCGGTAGGACATGCACCAAGCTACAGTTGATCGATATCTCTGGAGAGACTGATATCACAGAAATTGGGGTGGAGTTTCTAAGCAAAGGTGTTTCGTGTCATCAACTGACTGTGGTAGACGTAGGAATGCCGGGAGAGGAAAACATTTGCTATTCAGACATTGCAATGATTTTGGAACATTGCCCAAACGTCGAGACCTTGTCGACGTATTCGTATGTTGGGCCAGCGCTGAAATTTATCCACGATAACATCGATGAGGAGTTTAAGTGCAAATTAAAGTACCTACATGACACTGCTACAGACGAGGAGACACTTGGTGTGATTGTAAAAACGTGTCCCCAGTTAGAATCAATCTATTTAGATACTCCAAACACGGGTATTCTACACATTCTCAAAGATACGTTTTTACGAAAGATAAAGATTTACAAATTCTCATGCAAAGAGTTGATGAATTCATTGCAAACAATTGGACGCAACTTAAGTCATCTTACAATGATCAAGGGAGATGGGAATCTTGACATAGGCAAGTTGACAAGGATATGTCCCATGCTAATCGATTTGGATTGTTATATGATGGACATGATGTCATACAGTTGCATTCGTCAGTTTGATAACTTGGAAGGTCTTGAGATGTTGAGCAGTCCAATGAATACCAGTTCATTGAAGAGTTTTATCTGTAATTCTACGAGTTTGAAAAGACTGGCTGTCGATACGGTTTCTTTTGATGATGAGGATATTACGAGGTGTGTTTGTAATTTCGATTTGAAATGGAAATAAGTGTTTTAGTTTATTGATTCGTTGCAGCATTTTTGTCGAGCACGACTTTTTGGAACTCGAAGACGTATGGTTTACACTAGCACCAAATTTGACAGTAACTTCTATTGAGGTTAGTAACTTAGAGTATCAAGAAAATATTTTTGCTCCATCTATGTTTGGCCAACAAGGTATTCTAACCGAAAACATGTCAGAAATGACTGGAATGTCCATATTCGATGAGTCAATTTGCCCACCTGAACACAAGTGCCTCGAATTTACCACGGGACAAATCCACTTTCGCACTTGTACAATTGCATGAATATTTAGAGGTCCCATTACTCAGAAATCGGCTGGTCAAGATAATGTTCCAATCGAAGTTCTGATGAGGTGATTTTGTTTTGAATTTCTTCTCCGATCTCTTCCCAATGCCGGAAAAAAAGAATTTAAAACTTATGTACAGCGGTATCTCCTTCGTGTCCCCTTCAATTTCCCTTGCAATTACTTAATTTTCAATTCTAAACCTATACAACTTATTTCTTTTGCAGATTTTAATGGAACGATGTCCTGAACTTCAAAGTGTTGGTCAACTGAGTGGTTGGTCTCTGACACCAGACGATCTCGCCCTGATCCGTGGATTGCTGAAAAGTGGAAACTCCTGCCTTGTACTTTCTCCCACCAATTTTTTCCCTTAAAAAAATAATAATAACCAAGTGTGTAGACTAACGCATCTTATACTCGTGTATATGTATACGTATATGTGTATTGCTATACGAGAAATAACTAACCTATGGAATAGATATCTGCGAATTATAAGAAACTGACTAACTTATTCATTGTTGGTAAAATTTGTTGACAAAAAACTATGAGCACGTTAATATCACCAGTAATGCTGTGTAAACATTTAGACTTCAGATTGTAAGTTTTGCAGCCCAGCAGGCTACCCCTTACTCAACTCAAGCCAATCTTTTTCTTAAAAGGGCTTCTACAAATTTTGTGCGAAAAGCCAAAGTATGCAGTTGAGTGAGTTACCCCGTTGTATTTATCAGCCCCTTTCACAAAACTCTTGGCGATTCTGCAGGAAGTTACGCCGCTAGGCCATCTCACTTTATAGAGCAACCCCATGTGAGAGTCGACTTTTAAGGGACTTTCAGCGGTTACTGTCAATAACTCTTTCACTAAAGCGTCAGAGGTTTCATTGTCCCTAATTTCTCTGCGACCCCCGAGGGTCACCCACCCTCACGTAAGACAAACCGGGTTGCATTTAGAAATCCTATTTAGTTTCCTCTAGAATCTGGAACATTCTTGGAGTGATTTGTGGCTTTAAATATCACCAGTGCAGCCTAATTATCACTGCAGATGCTGATTCTTCTACCACGCCACCTGTATCCAATAAGGCAGAGACCTTTTTCCAATGTTCATAAGCCATTTAAAAACTTTTAAGTTAATTTATTTACACGGCTAGCACATTGGCTTAGCAATTCATCATTCTTAGCAATTAGCCCTCTTTTTAAGGTAGTGATTGATGCTTCTACGAAGCATCAAGTTTTGCGGTTGCATTTGAATATCCTGTCCCTTTTGAATATACTTTATTTGTTTTTAATTAATTAAAACTACACACTAACTTTCCATCATCGAAAATTTGTATTTATCCTCTAGCTGTATAAAATAATTTTCATTTAATACTACTATTTGTTTATTTATAGAAAGTTACTTATGGTCATATTTAATGTTTTTATTTTTACAGAAACTGCAGTAATCACCAAAAGGTGGAACTAATTAAATTTTCATGTGATCAACAGTTTAAAAAAAATGCTAGTGAAAAGATTATAATTGAATGGTAATTGCTATAAGTATTTGTGATCAATAAAATGTTAAAGACATGCATATTTTTATGTTTATTGTTTTTATTTTATTGAATGCAATAGGTACGTACTTACTTACTAACTTATGCTGGTGCTACAGTCAAGGGGATATTTTAATGTCAACCAACCAGCGTGTCCAGCCAACTTGATCATTAGCTAGTGGCCATGGTAACTTAACGCAATATCGATCTTTCAAGAGATGATTGGAAATTATCATTAAGGGATCCATAGCAATGAAAAGGACTCGCAAGACTAGGGTCAAAACCGAATCAATCAATAGTTGATCACTCAGTCCTGACCTCCATAGAAATACTAAAACACAATATACACTGAGACTTCTAGAAGCTTACTGATGAGAGATGTAGCGCACTCACATAAAAAAAAAGTGTGGCCACAACACAGCAATAGACCACACTTAGTACTAGTGATCAGCATTCTTACAGGCCACAACCGTTCGTTTAAAAATACGGTCGACATCTGCAATGGCTGTAGAGACGCCGAATATAACACGAAACACTTCCTCTGTGACTGTCCAAACCTTAAAGTGAAGGAAGGATGAAACACTAAGATGATAGTGATCTTGTACAGAGTCAATTTAGTTATAAGAGAAATTTCTTTGCTCCTCAATTCCCTTTATAGCCCAACAGCGATTGGAAAGAGTTATTTTTGATCTCAACACTGGGGTTGGTGTCTGAATTAATAGTTTAGCCTATTTCAACAAAATTCAAAATGACCTCAAAGTTATATACGTTATGAAGTGAGATAGTAATTTAAAAAGCGGCACCATCTGGAGCGAAACGGATCCAGTCTTTTTCTGGTGTTACAATGGAGTATTTGTTCCTCGTTGGCGGTGTATGGTAGTCGTCTACCCAAAACACTGTTGGGATGGTGGTTCAGAATGGCCTACTTGTATGGTTGTATTTAATGAGGTAATTGGTGTTCACATGGTATATAACTCGTGACCACACGTCACGTACTTTTAACGATTACTAAAACTACAACCACTTGGCAGGCAATGACAAAAAAAAACTCCAAAATACATTTTGTCGTGAAAGGCTTTTCCATTCGCCACTTTGATTCGCTTATAAAAACTGCAGTTACCTTCCTTTCGTTGGAACAAAACAACACACATAATAAGAATGGTTAAAGCTTAACCCGTTATGGGCCGTATCATGCCGAATACTTATGTTTATTTACAACATTTCCACAATATTACTTAAACTACAAATGTTTTAAAATTTGAATTTAAATAAACCATGTTAGAAAATCAGTCGTACCAACTCTAGTCGGCATATTCATAAGCACATCCAACTTCATCCATATGACTCAACCAGCCGTTGAAAAATGCATCGCACTGTCAAAGTGTTACGTCGCATTGTTGGTTGCAATGAAGTATTTTTCACCACCAATAAACAGTAAATAAATTACAGCAACCCTAAAATAAATCAAATTTCTCCTAGTCAAGTGAAATTATTTTACTCAATCCGGCATTTTCATCAAATTATTACTTGTTTGAGTTCCAAAATCTTTGAATAATTTCGTGTGTAAAATTCATTTGCAAAATCACCGCAGTATTGGAATTCGCATATTTTTGCGTTCATAAGCGTTATTCAGCCGTCAATCGTTTCTACCCAGTCCAGTCATCAGTTCGTAACACCATCGCAGTCGTCAACCATCGCAGTCAATCGCCTCAACAGTGCAAAGATAATCGCCCAGCACTCGGCTACGGCACAAATTTATTGCTGAAGAAGAATTTGTAATTTTTTTTATTTTATTTTTAACACCCGTCTATACGAAACTATTAATTTTAACGCGGCCAAACAAAGTGCTGAAATATGATCTTACTAGAAATAAATAATCGGATTGTTGAAGAAACGCTCTTAGTCAAATTTAAGAATGCAATTGCTGGGTAAGTTGAAAAGGAAAAAAAAAAAAATAAATGAAGATCGGAGGTGAATGAAAAATTCAATAACTTGCACGCGGTCCTCGCAGAGGTTGTGAACCGAAATTGTCTATTAATTCGTGTCAAAGTTTGCAAATATTATATGTATGTACATATTTTTTTTTAGCAGTTGAGTGTTAAGTATTTCGGGCGTTCAATTGTACAACAATTGGATAGATTTGTGATAATTCGGCATTTCCTACGTCGGCGTTTTGTCTGTTTCTCTCGTTATGAATGGGAGCCCCTTTCGTCGTCAGCAGCAGCACCCGGGATTATTCATTTATGTATAAAATGTGAAACTGTTGGCGGGGGGTATTAAGGAATCAATTGGTGCTACTGGCGGCGGCTGATGAGGTCACTTGCACTTTATAAATTCTATAATGCATAATTTTCCTTTTAAAATGAAATGTATTTTTGTGCTCTCCTCTGTGATTACGTATGGAACAATCAATTTTAGATAAGCAATTATTTGAGGAGAAAGCTTGTGATAAGAGTTGAGTAAATATTTCAGGCACTATATATCAATGTTCGTCTTTTTTTTATTTTTTGGTGACTAATCTTTAACAAGTTTTCGATAAAGAACCTTTCTTGTTGTTATTGTTGCTTCATAGGTGTGGCTGCTTTAGATTTGTAACATTAATGTTCCAATATGTTGTTGATAGAAGAATATGGTTTAGCTTTACGCAATGTTATCGTGGCAAAACAAAACTACTATTCATCGCTTTAATAAGAAGAGGGCTTTACCTTTTTCGTGGAAATCAGCCAAACGTGAACAATGCACTTAAACTGAATCATGTCAACAGAAGTTACAATGTGGTAGGGAGCATATGGGGAAGCCAGCTACCGAATAAGGAATGTTTTGTATTTTTTGTTTCTTTGGACTGGAGGCGTAGCATTTTAAAACACGTTAGAGAAGAACGCTTCTGTTTTTGGCGCCAGTCAGTCACTAGCCAGTTGTACCCATAGTAGTCAAATTTATCGCAGCATTTGTGTCTAGAATCGCAAAAACAAATCTCCAAATACGTACGGGTTGATTGACATTTTCTTATTTCTCGTTAAACATTTCCCAATGTTTTAGGAGTAAAATGGTTTATTTCGTATATGATAGTGAACCGCTTTGAAAGCATTTTGAATGAGCTTTCGTTCTCACATTATCAACAGAGATATTTTTAATTTTGGGTATTTGAAACGGTGGTCTTAAAAGTTTTCCTTGGGTAGATTCTTACAACCTAACTCCCCATTTGGACTGTCTTAAACTGATTGACCAACGAATACCAACAAATGTTTCTCGCGACAACTCAAAGACACCCAAGGCAGGTGTTATATATTTCGCACGAATGGAAAGGACCTATTGCCGATTCCGAATGGCAGATTCAGAAGTTTTTTCATTGCAGATTATACTCTTAGAAGTTTTTCATTTGTGTCGCGAAAAACTTGAATGTTACTAAAACTTGAACTTGTGACCACTTACTTAGCAGGTCCAACGCACTAATCACCAAGCCACGGCGACAATGTAGTTGAACATGCAACTAAAGACATTTATACATCGACCCAGGGAAACACATGTGATGTGAGGTACTCCATTGCTTTGAGGTAAACAGATCTTGTTTCTAAAAAATACTTTCCGTCTCTTCACGGCTTAACAAATGGGTTGTCTAAAACAGAAACGTTTACGACCTTGAGACAAAGTTAGTGCAGAAACATTTTTAACTCGAACCTCAGCACAGAAAATTACATAATTCTTGTATTTTGGAGCCAAGATTGGTTTATATCGCCCCCCATGCTAATCATCAGCCTTGTTATGAGCATTGTCCTCCGTAACTCCACTAATAGAAACCAAAAAGCACTTCATAAGCAGTCGACTTAACCTATAAGACATAGAACCTTCTATTCTGAACTCAAGTTTGATTCTCCACTTGATTTTGTTCTGCACGAAGTCTTTACTTCGTCATGTTTATACAGAAGAGCATATTCTGCGATTAAATTAGAACATATGTACATCTTTCGTATGTAGATACGCACATTTACGGAGCTTCTGTGTCAATCCTGACAATATACTACGATCACCATGGTATTAAGGCTTTTATTTCCCATCCTCAAAGTGTTCTTTTAATTTTCCAAGTACAGAAACGATAAAAAAAACTTAAGTTCTTCTTCAATAAGTTCATGTTATAAAAATAATAAAAACATATTCTATTTCATTCTAGCTTAAAAGCTGAGTCAATTGATGTTCAAGTAGCAGATTTCGATGGTGTTTTATTTCATATATCAAATGTGAACGGCGATAAAACAAAAGTTAGAGTGAGTTTAAAAAAAACTTTAAATCAATTCAATTGCAACTACTTGTGTTCCTTATTTACTTTTCAGACTAGCATAGCTTTAAAGTTCTATAAACAACTGCAAGAGCATGGAGCCGATGAACTCTTGAAGAGAGAATATGATAGTTTGCTCACAGAAACTGAGGAAGGTAATTAAGCGGTTTTCCCCATGAATCAACACTTCATTAAAGTAAATTGATTACTTTTCCACCCTTTTTAGGTTACAACGTCTCAGTACTTATTAATTTAGATAATATACCATCAGACTGGGAGGCGATTGCTCACAAGATTGGACTTTTGAAAAGGAACTGTTTCGCGTCGGTTTTCGAGAAATACTTTGATTTCCAAGAGCAAGGCGAAGAAGGTCAGAAACGGGCTGTCATCAATTATCGCAATGATGAAACATTGTAAGTGAAGATTAAAAAAACATTTTATTTTACCTCAGTTAAAATTATCATAATTTAAATTAGATATGTTGAGGCAAAGGCGGATCGAGTCACAGTTGTTTTTAGTACTATATTCCGCGACGAGGATGATGTAGTTATAGGTAAAGTATTTATGCAGGAATTGAGAGAAGGTCGTCGAGCATCGCATACAGCGCCGCAAGTATTATTCTCTCATCGAGAACCGCCATTAGAGCTGGCTAATACGGATGCTAAAGTTGGCGACAATATTGGTTATGTTACGTTTGGTAAGTAGTTTACAAATTTATTAGATTTATATTCGTGTCTTTTTTGAAAGGGTCACTTCAAGTTGCATACATTTTGTAGTATTTTGTTGTCCATTCTTTTGTCAGTTTTAGCCAATGTAGTTTAAAGTGGGATATTTCCGTATTATTTATTGGACTTGTCTCTCAAATACTCCAAGAGTAAATGATTGCGAACGGCATCCTGGATAGACAATCATTTTATACCAGATGACTTGTGTTTGTGCACAGAAAAACTCTTCCTGTAGGCAATATGGAGCTAAAAGTGGTATATTTTTGTAATTATTCGTTGGACTTGTCTCTCAAATACTCCTAGAGTAAATGATTACAAACGGCATCCTGGATAGACCATAATTTTATACCAGATGACTTGTGTTTGTGCACAGAAAAACTCTTCCTGTAGGCAATATGGAGCTAAAAGTGGGATATTTTTGTAATTATTCGTTGGACTTGTCTCTCAAATACTCCTAGAGTAAATGATTACAAACGGCATCCTGGATAGACCATCATTTTATACCAGATGACTTGTGTTTGTGCACAGAAAAACTCTTCCTGTAGGCAATACGGAGCTAAAAGTGGGATATTTCTGTACAATTCATTGGACTTGTCTCTCAAATACTCCTAGAGTAAATGATTGCGAACGGCATCCTGGATAGACCATCATTTTATACCAGATGACTTGTGTTTGTGCACAGAAAAACTCTTCCTGTAGGCAATACGGAGCTTAAAGTGAGATATTTCTGTACAATTCATTGGACTTGTCTCTCAAATACTCCAAGAGTAGATGATTACGAACGGCATCCTGGATAGACAATCATTTTATACCAGATGACTTGTGTTTGTGCACAGAAAAACTCTTCCTGTAGGCAATATGGAGCTAAAAGTGGGATATTTCTGTACAATTCATTGGACTTGTCTCTCAAATACTCCACCAGTAAATGATTGCGAACGGCATCCTGGATAGACCATCATTTTATACCAGATGACTTGTGTTTGTGCACAGAAAAACTCTTCCTATAGGCAATACGGAGCTAAAAGTGGGATATTTCTGTACAATTCATTGGACTTGTCTCTCAAATACTCCTAGAGTAAATGATTGCGAACGGCATCCTGGATAGACCATCATTTTATACCAGATGACTTGTGTTTGTGCACAGAAAAACTTCCTGTAGGCAATACGGAGCTAAAAGTGGGATATTTCTGTACAATTCATTGGATTTGTCTCTCAAATACTCCTAGAGTAAATGATTGCGAACGGCATCCTGGATAGACAATCATTTTATACCAGATGACTTGTGTTTGTGCACAGAAAAACTGCTCCTGTAGGCAATATGGAGCTAAAAGTGGGATATTTCTGTACAATTCATTGGACTTGTCTCTCAAATACTCCACCAGTAAATGATTGCGAACGGCATCCTGGATAGACCATCATTTTATACCAGATGACTTGTGTTTGTGCACAGAAAAACTCTTCCTGTAGGCAATATGGAGCTAAAAGTGGGATATTTTTGTAATTATTCGTTGGACTTGTCTCTCAAATACTCCTAGAGTAAATGATTACAAACGGCATCCTGGATAGACCATAATTTTATACCAGATGACTTGTGTTTGTGCACAGAAAAACTCTTCCTGTAGGCAATACGGAGCTAAAAGTGGGATATTTCTGTACAATTCATTGGACTTGTCTCTCAAATACTCCTAGAGTAAATGATTGCGAACGGCATCCTGGATAGACAATCATTTTATACCAGATGACTTGTGTTTGTGCACAGAAAAACTCTTCCTGTAGGCAATACGGAGCTAAAAGTGAGATATTTCTGTACAATTCATTGGACTTGTCTCTCAAATACTCCAAGAGTAGATGATTACGAACGGCATCCTGGATAGACAATCATTTTATACCAGATGACTTGTGTTTGTGCACAGAAAAACTCTTCCTGTAGGCAATATGGAGCTAAAAGTGGGATATTTCTGTACAATTCATTGGACTTGTCTCTCAAATACTCCACCAGTAAATGATTGCGAACGGCATCCTGGATAGACCATCATTTTATACCAGATGACTTGTGTTTGTGCACAGAAAAACTCTTCCTATAGGCAATACGGAGCTTTAAGTGGGATATTGCTGTACAATTCATTGGACTTGTCTCTCAAATACTCCTAGAGTAAATGATTGCGAACGGCATCCTAGATAGACCATCATTTTATACCAGATGACTTGTGTTTGTGCACAGAAAAACTTCCTGTAGGCAATCCGGAGCTAAAAGTGGGATATTTCTGTACAATTCATTGGATTTGTCTCTCAAATACTCCTAGAGTAAATGATTGCGAACGGCATCCTGGATAGACAATCATTTTATACCAGATGACTTGTGTTTGTGCACAGAAAAACTGCTCCTGTAGGCAATATGGAGCTAAAAGTGGGATATTTCTGTACAATTCATTGGACTTGTCTCTCAAATACTCCAAGAGTAAATGATTGCGAACGGCATCCTGGATAGACAATCATTTTATACCAGATGACTTGTGTTTGTGCACAGAAAAACTGCTCCTGTAGGCAATATGGAGCTAAAAGTGGGATATTTCTGTACAATTCATTGGACTTGTCTCTCAAATACTCCAAGAGTAAATGATTGCGAACGGCATCCTGGATAGACCATCATTTTATACCAGATGACTTGTGTTTGTGCACAGAAAAACTCTTCCTATAGGCAATACGGAGCTAAAAGTGGGATATTTCTGTACAATTCATTGGACTTGTCTCTCAAATACTCCAAGAGAAAATGATTGCGAACGGCATCCTGGATAGACAATCATTTTATACCAGATGACTTGTGTTTGTGCACAGAAAAACTGCTCCTGTAGGCAATATGGAGCTATAAGTGGGATATTTCTGTACAATTCATTGGACTTGTCTCTCAAATACTCCACCAGTAAATGATTGCGAACAGCATCCTGGATAGACCATCATTTTATACCAGATGACTTGTGTTTGTGCACAGAAAAACTCTTCCTGTAGGCAATACGGAGCTTAAAGTGAGATATTTCTGTACAATTCATTGGACTTGTCTCTCAAATACTCCTAGAGTAAATGATTGCGAACGGCATCCTGGATAGACCATCATTTTATACCAGATGACTTGTGTTTGTGCACAGAAAAACTTCCTGTAGGCAATCCGGAGCTAAAAGTGGGATATTTCTGTACAATTCATTGGATTTGTCTCTCAAATACTCCTAGAGTAAATGATTGCGAACGGCATCCTGGATAGACAATCATTTTATACCAGATGACTTGTGTTTGTGCACAGAAAAACTGCTCCTGTAGGCAATATGGAGCTAAAAGTGGGATATTTCTGTACAATTCATTGGACTTGTCTCTCAAATACTCCACCAGTAAATGATTGCGAACGGCATCCTGGATAGACCATCATTTTATACCAGATGACTTGTGTTTGTGCACAGAAAAACTCTTCCTATAGGCAATACGGAGCTAAAAGTGGGATATTTCTGTACAATTCATTGGACTTGTCTCTCAAATACTCCTAGAGTAAATGATTGCGAACGGCATCCTGGATAGACCATCATTTTATACCAGATGACTTTTGTTTGTGCACAGAAAAACTCTTCCTGTAGGCAAAACGGAGCTAAAAGTGGGATATTTCTGTACAATTCATTGGACTTGTCTCTCAAATACTCCTAGAGTAAATGATTGCGAACGGCATCCTGGATAGACCATCATTTTATACCAGATGACTTGTGTTTGTGCACAGAAAAACTGCTCCTGTAGGCAATATGGACTAAAAGTGAGATATTTCTGTACAATTCATTGGACTTGTCTCTCAAATACTCCAAGAGTAAATGATTGCGAACGGCATCCTGGATAGACAATCATTTTATACCAGATGACTTGTGTTTGTGCACAGAAAAACTGCTCCTGTAGGCAATATGGAGCTAAAACTGGGATATATCTGTAATAATTCGTTGGATTTATCTTTCGAATACTCCAAGAGTAAATGATTGCGAACGGCATCCTGGATAGACAATCATTTTATACCAGATGACTTGTGTTTGTGAACATTTTAATTTATTATAACCTGTGTTTGTTCTGACATTAAAACTGAAGTGACCTTTTTGTGTAGTGTTCTGTTAAATTTTCTGGATTCATTACAAACTAATCCCTTTCGTTATTTTCAGTTTTATTTCCCCGCCACACAAACAAGGAAACCAGAGATAATACTATTAATTTAATCCATATGTTCCGTGACTACTTGCATTATCACATTAAGGTACCATCTTAATGTTCCTGTATGTAGTTACCTGTTTAACTTTTTCAATTTTAGTGTTCAAAAGCTTACATCCACTCGAGGATGCGAGCAAAAACTTCAGATTTCCTCAAAGTGCTGAATCGTGCTCGACCGGAGACGAAACCCACAGAAAAGAAAACTATAACGTACGTTTATTTTTTTAGATTTTCTTTATTTCTCTTAAGTAAACCTTTAAAATATTCATTTGCAGGGGGAGGACATTCATTCGGAAAGAATGATTTATGGACATTGTCTAGTTGTTTTGTATTAAATATTAATGTATTAATAATTATTAAATAATTAAAAACAGAAAAGAAACGAAAATTTAATAGAAAAACCAAGAGAAACAGAAATAACATTTAAACTAATATATAAGTATTTCAAGAACGTTGTAACTCCATTCAAGTAAAATCGGTATAAAACATTTATAGATATATTAAAGATAAAGATACAAAAAAAGTTTCTGAACAAAATGTTACGGGTTGGACTTAATATCGGCCAAATATGCATACAAAAGAGGACAACCGAGAATGAGAAGAGGAAAAAACAAAAGAACAATGCTGCCCACAAATCATCCAATTAATAAAATGAAATTATTCAAACTGAAATTTTACGTAATGTGTTTCAATTGTTTACTTATTTAATACACTATACTCCTTTCATACATTCATTTGTAATGTTTGTTTTGTAAATTTTGTGATATACATTATTTTTTGTTTTTAACTTTTATTTCTACCTATATGTTTTCCTTTTGTATATTTTCATTTTCTTTTTTTTTACATTAAAAATAATTAATTAATTACTTCTTGCTATGATTTCTAATTTAAACTGGATTCTGTATTGTGTTTATAAATTTGAAATCATCTCGCATTAGATTCTCCTTGCTATTGTGATGGGAAAGGTAATCCGACTGGATTCTGGCAAGTGCTGTTGGAGGGAAAATTTGGAACATTAGTCTTGAGTTATATTTATTTAATTACTTCAAACTGCTAAGAGCGTAAAATCGCCAGCCTTCTTTTATAATTAGTTAGAGTATAAGGATAGTAAAAATTAGAGGAGAGACGACGAAAATAGCGATGCACATTGGTTTTAAATGCTTGCGTGTTGTTTTGAAAAGAAAAAAGCTATGAAAATCATTTTAAATTCATGTTGTACGGCTTAAGACAGAATCGGAAGATTGGAAGTCTGAAAGTAGACAATTAGGAAGTATTCGAAACATGACGACTATTTCGGGTGATACTATAAAGAAGTGGAATGAAGAAACTATAAAAAACTGAATGTCTTCAATGTTCAAGTGAGTCGATGGACTTTACAATATCTCCCTTGGTGGCATAAGTGTTTTTGTAAAGAAGGCAAGCAAGTTTAGTTTAACAAGATCATCGAGCAATGATAGACAGGGGTAATATTTGATCAAATAGTCGTCCCCTTAATACGCCTTGTCTATTTGGCGTATGATTTGCCCTACTATTATCATTGGCGAATTCAATTAAGATTCTGGTGAACGTGACATTAAATCAGTTTGCGATTCAATGGAATTTAATTTGCATTGAATGTAGAGCAGACACCGTATACATTGAGATCCACATACATATTTAAATAAACAAATAGGAATCCAAGCAATACAGAAAAAACAAATGCAAACAGAAAAACGTCGAAGAGTAAAGTTATTCCGGAATTCCTCAAATACAAATAGTTGGCGCGATAGCTCATAGAGGGCCAGAGCCTAGCTTATCGCAACGATTCATGTTGTCAAGGTTATATTTCTCACACGAATGGAAGGGACATTCAGTTTTATTGCCGATTCCGAAAGGTGGATAGAACAGGTCTTTCATGACAGATTACACTCTTGGAGGTTTGCCATTTCCTGCTGAGTGGTAGTGCCCCGAAAAACTGCTTGTTTGTTTTGCTACGGCTCGAAACTTTTGTAAATCCAATCGCTCAGCACTAACTATGGGCCATAGCGACCAATTGAGTTAAAAGCTAATGTGATGAATAGGAAGAGTAGATTGACCATTAATATTCAAAACAACTTTAATTAAAGTGCTCTTCTTAAAATATTCACTGAATTAGAAATATTTTTAAGATATAACCAATTGGCAGCCAGTTATTTTGTCATCTTAATTTATCTAAGTTTGGCAGCACTATTGACGAATGACTTGCAAATGAACTCAATATATCTATCTCATTTGCACTTGTGGTATTTCTCAGAAAACAAACAACCGGGGCCACTACACTACAAATGTCACTTTTGCCAGAATTCAGTTTACAGATTTGATTTTACTTTGTTGACGAGTTTATATTATTCAAATATTATAAATTCTATAATTTAATTTCTAAAATAATACAAAGAAATGTCTGCTGAAAAGAATAAGCCAAAAGGTGATTTGGGACTCCTTGAAGAGGATGACGATTTCGAAGAGTTTCCTGCTGAGGGTTAGATATTCCAGATTTTTCGAAAGGCATCGCATTTATATTTTACATGTTACTTCTAGATTTCAATTTAGCAGACGAAGACGATGGTGCAAATAATGTTTGGGAAGATAATTGGGATGACGATAATGTTGAAGAAGATTTCAATCAACAGTTAAAGGTTCATCAAATCAACAAAGCAATGGAGACATAGAATATAATGCTATTCTTATTTGATTTTTAAATTTTTATAATATACATATAGAAATCTTGACCAACACGTAACTTGAAAGTTTTGTATAACACAGAGTAGCAACAAAGGTATTCCAAATTGGGAAACGTCCAACATTGAAGCATAATTATTTTTTATTTTTAGAGACGTGACTATTATCTTTGTTTTCAGAGGGGTTTTCCAGGTGCTGTATTTTGTAGTGATAACTGAAACAGCACATGGTTGTACCTGAAACCAGCCAAAAGTAATCTAATCGAGGCTTGGAACATATGCCTATGTTATACATATATGCAAGTGTGTTTTTTTTAAAGCTAATATTCAAAGCGCAATTACGTATGGAGATGTCTTTATGTCTCCATGAAATTAACGCAAAAGAATCCGAATAGTTGCAAAAAAAAAAACTCGACACAACGTTGTTTACGACGACACTAAGCTCAACAATAAAGTTAATTCAGGTCGGCAAGTAAATGGATAATTACATATTCTCCAGTCTGCAGGGTTTTTCGAATCCCCTTGATAAGCAAAACCAAAGTAAAGCCTTGGTTGAACAAAACCATCTCAGCGAATACCAGAAAGTTTGATTCAAAAAGTTTCCTACCACACAATCGACAAGAAGAAAAGATGGTAATATTTCATGCAAGAGATTCATGGGTCGGGAAATGGTAAGAAAGCACCTATAATAGGCTATTTATCATGAAGGCTTTTCCAAGGACACAGTAAAAATGTTAAAGCCTATCCTAGCTCAGACAATATTCGAAAGAACCAGGCAGCTCGGGAGTTAGTCTAGTAAAATCAGATGTGGCTCACGAATAAGACTGAATTGAATTTTGAATACAAACACTTTCGTTAGGTACAGTTACCTTTAATATTCGCTTTTTCTAAAGCACCCAGAGAAGTCTCAAATCGAATAATGAAAACGAAAGAAGGTCTTCAGAGCAGTCTGTTTAGAAAACTGCTCGTCCTGTAATAAAAATAGAAGGTAACATGCTACAGATAGTTCTATACCAAATCAATTCCACTAGATATAGGTAGGTTCACACCATCATTGAAGGAAACTCAAATCGAAGGAGCTTTTTAGAGCATTGTTGTCCGTTCATCTCCAGATCGTGCTGCTTACGCTAGCATCAGAAGTCACCTTTTCAATAATCTAAACCGACTAAATTCACATATAGTGAAAAAAAAGCAACACCCTCTTTAAAATAATTTAGAGCAAAAGTACAAAAGTGTTAAGTGTTGTTCTTCAGTTTAAGGAATCAATAGAGTGTGAAGCTGCTCTATTACCTATCTATGTCACTTCACATGTTAACAACTCATAAAATAAATCATACCTAGTCGCGTAATTAAATTATTAGAGGGCCGATTCCTTCATAAACGCGAGAGCCTCCTTATAATTTTCAAAATCGCAGCTTTCAAGGTTACCCTTTTGGAGTGGTCAACAGAAAGCAATAGGTCGCTCCTTTAAGCCATAACAGCTGTCATTTGTTGATCAAATTGATTTGTGAAAACGACACCGATTGCACTTCTTTTCTTTTTAAGATACGTATTCTAATTTTTTACGAGCGCCGATAAAAATCTGTATTAACACGAAAACACATTATACGACAAGAAACACGCTAAACATCCTTTCATTCATTCGTTTTATGAACATGGGCTTGGCCCTCCTGCACATAAACGAGTACAGAATAAAGGCTATTGCCTTGGAACCTGTTTATACCTTTCTGCAAGTCCATGTCGTCCATTTCGGAATTTTTAATTTGCGCCAACTTCTCTCGGAATTTTTTCGTTAATTGCTTTCGTTGATAGTCAGCTTCGATTTCCTGCTTTGTCCGTGGAATTCGAAACCGTATGCAACAGCAGACCATGATAACTAATGATGAAAGAAAGCAAAAAAATAAAAATCCACATTAGAACTTAGAACGATCCAAGAAGCGCCTTGAAAAAAAAAACCTACTAATACTCAATAGAATTGCTAGGCAAATCGCCATTATATGCCAGACACGAAATCCACCAATAGTCTCTTCTTCCAGCCAGGCTGTTTCAGGATCTACCTTGAAAATGTCCTCATCGTCGCTGGACATTCTGTTTTCTCTTTTCTTTCTCCTTGTGTCTCTTAAAAAAAAAAAAAACTATTTCTAACCGATGACGAAATCGTTCACAAAACCGAAATCAACAAGTATCAACGGACAAATCGCAAATATCCTTGCGAGCGGATCCAGACGAGACTAGGACCGAACGAATACTGAAAGTGAAGGAATTTCCCAAAACATTTTTTAACAGGACGAAGAACTTGGACTTTTGAGTGAGTGTCTAGCAGCATCTACTAAGTGGCAAGGAATGGGTCGATTAATAAAGGAGTGCCATACATCCGACACACGTTAGTTCTAAGGATTGTTAGGACGTTGGTGGCTTTGACTGTTCACATGCTCGACCTGCGACAGTGGGTGGTGGTGAGTCTCTATTTGTATTCATGCCCCTTAGTCCACGTGTCCTTCCTATCCCCTGTCTGACAAACGGAAAAGGCATGCACACAGGGCTTGTGCTGTTGACGATGGTGATGATGATGAACGGCGGCACTCCCTGCTGTGATACGAGTTCGTTTCTTTCTTTTTTTTCTTGTTTTTTTTTGTCCTTTTTGAAAAATGAATCCATCCATAACTATGTGCTAAGAGTTGACTGAAGGAAGACCGCATTTGATATATGATAATGGTAGTTGGAAGTTATGCTGGAGTAAGGCTACTACGCCACAGAATGTTGTTACTCCTGCAGGTAGGGCTCGACCTCTGTTTACATACACTTTAATGGATTCCCTGAGTAAGTACTGTGTGGTTAAACGTTTTGAGAATAATTTTCAATTTGTATTCATTTGGTGGCGACGGTAAATGGCCACGGGAATTGCCAGGGTGATACAGTATCATATCCCCGATTTTTTATTTTTTTTTGCTTTCTTTTTTTACAAAAGTGTCCAACAGGGAATTAATGAACTTAATTTCATGTAAAGAGTTATAGAAACATTGATTTAAGATTAGAACACAAAGTGATGAAATTCCGCTCGATGTCATGAACTTGTTTGTTCAAAATAGTCGGAGCTCATTTAATTTGCATAAAACAGAAAACTTCAGTTTTTAAAAAGATCGTCTATTCTCGAATTAATCGGAATAATCAGATGCTTTTTGCTTCTGATTTGTAGGAATTGCGAGGAGGAGTAAGGAGGATTGATTCATTTCACTATGTAAACTAGGCTTCAGGTTATTCGCGAACATTGAAAATATTAAATGATTAGATGACGGACGGGCATACAAACAGCGCTAAAAGGAACTTTTTCAATTTGACATCGGAAGTTATTAAATTATTGTTCTATGCCTAAAAAATATGTCTCAGAAGTCCACATCGAGAAGCCCTCAGAAGAAGGGCTTGTCGAGAGTCAAACAAAATATCAAGAATATGAATTTGCAAAAAACGGGTCGGAACCAGATTACCAACTACGGGCGCAAAAAGAATAATCAAGGCAAACATGCGACAGTGTCATCTACACACATGTCTAAAGCAAAATCCCTGTGGCCAACCTTCAACAAGAAGGGATCCAAAAATATAATGAAACGAGGTCGAAATTATTTCAGGTCCTAACACGGCACTGCGCGATAGAAATAGAAACTCACGCAGAATGACATGGGCTATAACAACTACTCTAGAAGCTGCAGGGACGAAGATAAATTAGAATCCATACGACTACACACTAAAAGGTTGAGTTTATTCTTGTAACTTCTTCTATGGGCTGGAGGACTTCCATAGTGCTGATTTCAGATAACTTTTGAGATAATTACTCTTATGAATTCAAAAGATTCGCTAGCGATCCAAGGCACGATGACTTATTAGCAGCCCCCTCTTCTCGATATGTAATATCAACCTGTCAGGAACAGTTTGTCATGAGAAGCTTCTCATTTCGTCAGCATTTTGGATTCGGAAATAAAAACTCTTAAGTCATCTCTGTTCATTCGAAACATACAACACCTCTTATAAGCATGGTTACGAAAAGCTAGAGACTATCTAGTCGAATACTTACTTTCCATGGCGCTACAGACGGGGGTGAATCTAAGCATAACTTTCTACTGGTCTTCCTTTACAGCGCTGTTTCTTTTAATCTCCTTGTATAGTTTGTCATTTAATCTTCTTCATATTCGTTCAAAACCCAGAGAATTTTTCTCTCGAAACGGTCAAACATATCTTCATCCGCCTTCGATAATGCACGTGTTTTGCTGGGATACCATAACTGGAGATGGCGACCTTTTAATCTATAAATTATATCATAAGGATCAATTTAAATTTCTATGGCATTTTCCAGGATCTGCCAAAGTGTGCGGATTTGTTTGATAGTGAACTTTCTTGGTCTAGAATTGCATTAATAAGTTATAATGATGAGTTGACACACTATCAAACCATCCCATCGACTTAAGCCGCGTTTTCGGACTTTAGTTTGTATGTAGCTGCCTTTACATCATTATAGTTGGATAGACAAAAGACTTGTCTGTCCCTATCTTATGTGAATCGTACATTGTGCCTGACAACGGTTGATCGTCGTCGTCATTTATTTTTCCAAATACTCAGCTTGTCAATTCGCCGTTCGGAGTCGGCATTAAAACTGTAGGTCCTTTCCATTCGTGTGAAGAATATAACACGCACAACTTGAATGTTTGTGAGAAGCTAGACCTTGGCTCTCTATGAGCTGTCGTGTCAAATATACATACTCAGCACCGACTACTACGGTGTTTCCATCTCTATCCTTGCAAACTTCTATTCGGGCTTTATAACGTTGGCATGGCATGTTATAAAGTCAAATGTCAAAAAGTCTTTCTTTCTCAACATGTCCCTAAAATCCTTGGTTTGTGTATTAACTACAAGCATAATCTTCGCCGAATGTACCTCACCCAAAATGTCATACATTTGTATTCACCTCAATTGACCAAGGCGAATTGCAAAACCAGAACAATCGTGGTGTAAAACAAAGTACGAGTGCAGAAATCGAGTAAAAATTTATCCGCATCATTTTTCATAAAAATTTCCTATTTCTAAAACACATAACACCACAAAACAGCCACCAACATACAGGTGAACCTGTGTACAAGTGAATAAACACTTTAGTGACGCGAAATCCAAACACCCAGTCACAGCAATGCACAAGTGTAATTTTCCAAATAGTGGAAAAACAAAAAGGGAAGGAACAATTTTATAATCGTTAGGAGTAGGACACTCTTGTTTGCGGGCCACAGGAGCGAAAGCGAAGTGTGTGGTGGAGCACCGGTGGGGTATATTAACAGAGGTGAGGTGAGCGAACTCACCTCAGAGCTAGAACGGAACCGAACACAGATTTCTGCAACGATGATCACTGCCAAGGATAATCGTGTGCAGATATAAACTGCATAGTGTTTGTGATCAAAAAAAGAGAACCTATGAATGGGCGAGTTTCCGCCACCTCCTGCTGCTCCTCCACCAGCAATAACAACAGAATTCCACTCCGTCACCCCTTCAGTTTTCGTCACATTTTCTCCACTGTTTCAACCACCCCCACGATTGGTTGGTCGTTTGGTTTTGGTGTGTCGCTGTCGCTGTCGCATAGAGTTTCCGTGGTGAAAAGTTTGTTTGCCGTCGTCGTCGTTTGAAAAACATTTACCCGTACCCGTTCCCAACCCACCCTACATGTGTGTGAGTGCATTTGCAAGACGATATACGTTCGGTGTACGGCAAATTCGCATCGACTCGTGAAAAACAACCCAAACTCAACTTACTTGAGGTCTTTTCTGTGTTCTGTGGTTCCGTCGTCGTTTTGATTTTGACATTTCTCTTTTGAATGAATTTTTATTGGAAGAAAAAAATCGTCGGAAGGACATCCGTCGTCGAGGTTCGGTGAAAATTACGAAAGAAAAAGAAAAAGTCCTAACGCAACCAATCGAAGTGAACTTATCTTATAAATCGACTCGAATATAACGAAACGAAAAAATAAATAATAATAAAATATCCTTGGTGCCTTATGAACGAAGAAAATTGTACCACAGTCAAAGTTGATCGTGGTGTAGTAAGTCTGTTGAAGTAAATGAAGACACCCCTTCCCCATTTTGCCCTATCGTTATACTATCTTTCGTTTTCGTCCTTTTACGTGAGCAATGGAATCGTGTAATAGTGCAGTAGTTTTCTTAAATTTCGTCCTGCTTCAGTGTTCACCAATAGCAATAGCAGTAAACATGAATAAATGGTGAAACGTTTTGTGTGAAAATTTAATTCATAAGAAAATATTCATCGTGTTACATACATACTACCTACATATACGTATGCATATGTATATCCGGAGCAAGCGGTAGAGATATAAAATTCCCAATCCCAATCCCAAGTGGGAAAAGAAATTCAATGTGTCGAGCACAGTGTGAGTAGTGTATGTGTGCGTGTGTGTGCCAAAAAGGAGGAAATAGTTATTTTCCTACGTTAAGTTGTTGTCCTTGTCCCTCTCTTTCTCTGCTTTCTTTTTCTTATTTTCGCTTGTTAACTGTCAAAATGTGTCTCTCTTCGCTTCAATATTTATTATTTTTTTTCTTTTTGTTTTCCTTTTTTTTTTGTTCTCGTTCTGTTTGCCACTATTGCTTTGAATGTGTGACAGTGTGAGTGTAGTGCTGTGGTGAAATCAGAAACGAAGAAAGAGCAGAGAATAGAGAATAGATGATGGAGAACAAAGAGCAAAAGGAAAAGAAAAAAAGCAATAAAGTGAATGGGCATCTGTCAAATATTTTATATGTCAGTCGGTCGAATTTACGGATAATCGGTTTTTTTGGTTCCTTTTTGCACGAAATTTTCTTTTTCTTGGGTAGAAAAGTAGAAAAAGAAAAAAACAATTTTGTAACGTTTGTTTATTTGTATTTTATTGCGTGATTTTAGAGATTTGATGGAATTTTAAAATGTACAGTAGTGCTCTGGAGTGTGTCATGTCATGTGGATTGTGGATAGAGTGTGCGTTTTACCCCTAAACAGGTGCAGCCACACTGAAATGTGTTTTTTTTCTTCCTTCTTTCCTTCAGCAAATGTTTATGAAATATAATAAATTAAATTCCCGTCATTTGTGTACAAGAAAACTATTCCAAACGTAGATAATGATGGTATTACTTTGAGAAACGATTGCCTGCAGTTATGTTGTGAGAAGCGAACTCGGTTGTATATGTACACATCGATAGTTACGTAGGTCACGTAAAAAAAAGAAGCATTTTTTGCAAATTATTCAATTTTAATGTTTCCTCTTCGCAGATGAAAACACAAAAAATTCAACAAAAAACAATAGAAACAAAATATTCTCGCAATGATTATTAGATACTACATGGAGTTTTTGAAAAGAAAGCTAAAAAAATACAAAAAAAAAAACGATAACCTGACGTTTATAGGTCAGTGCGGTCATAACAAGAATTAGAAGGATTTTACATTTATTTTTTTACATATGTAAAAAACATACAGTGATGCTCGACACGATACCAGTGTGAATTTGAACAGTGTTTTCGTACTTTTTATCAAGGGGTCATCGAACTTTAATTTGCATATGATTGTTTTCTGATGGAGACAGAATTCACCTTTCCAATTGATCAACAACAAATCTGGCTCCGATATTACAAATACAATTACTTATATTTACCGGAGCGCTTGATTGCTTTTGAATTAAAACAAATCTGTTAGATCTGTTAGCTTCTCTTGTTAGTGAACAGCAGCAACAGAGATAGCACCTTTGGTTCAATCCTTGAAATGTTACATTACGAGGAGTGCTGCTTAAACAATTTAATCTGAAATAAATTTGGATTGGACAGATCTTTCTAAAACAGCTGGGGGGTTAAATGTATTTAAAAATAAGATACGTATGACTTTTTGTGGATATGTCCAAACAAAATCTGATCACCAACTCTAGTCGCAGTGGTTGAAAGCCTTAAATTGGTGTAATTTCCAAAAACGATGGATCATGGGACATCAATTTAAGGATATACTGAGTAGCAATTCTTTGTTTACCTAGTTTCAATTAGCCAGCTAGACGTTATTCACGTCGGTTTTTGTGAACTTGTGCAAATAGTTGGCGCCACAGCTCGTAGAGAACCTAATCCTTTCATGTTTCTCGCACCTTCATTTTTATACCCAATTCCGAACGACATATTGAGAAGTTTTTACATGACAGAGGTTTATCATTGCTTGTTATGAGGTGTTTGGTTGTTTGGCTGAGATTCGAACCTGTGTCAGCTCGCTTACCAGTTCAACGCAGTTGGCACTAAGCCACGACGACCATATATTTTGTCGTCTAATATTGTAGAAACCATATCGCGTAAGGAAATATTTGTAAGCACTGTGTGAGAAGTTGGGCTAAAAGATGTGAAATATCTGATAATTCAAATTTGAGATTTTACGGTCCCCGATCGTAAAGTAGTCCCGCATTTCAAGGTATTTTGCCTCATTTTACGATTCTAGGTGGTTTTTCCATGTTTATTAGTACCTAATGTTCTATCAAATCGTAGCTTCTATCTTTTGACTGTATAACCTTAGCTCTTCTAGGCGTTGCTTGTAGATACATAAGTTAAATCTTACTCACTCATATTTTTTTCTTACATTATTTCATAATCAAAATAAATTTCAAACCCTATGTTGTATAGGTACTGACTTTTATCATCTTGTTGCTCGTCCATGTAAAGAACTTCTCTCTTGAAAGAGTTCAGCAAACATTTCTTTACAATCACCTTCCGTTTCAAGTGGTTACTTGTGAACTATTTTCGCTAGCATATCGTTTACAATTTAATTTTTTTTTTTTTAATGGAAAGAAGGCTTGCTCTTACATAAATCAGAGTTGATTCATTTAAAATTGGATTGTCGTAGACTTGCCCAAGCATTTCATCAATACCAGTGATCGGTTGCAAAAATACGCCTTCACAGCAATATCGTTTCCTTTCCTCAACCTTATGGTTGTATGTGTTGTGATGCTTCATGATATAAACAAATTTTTATCGTGCTGAGTAATATTTTTGGAGGGAGTAAGAAATTAAAAGCGGATGCCACAAAGAAAAGTAAAATACATTTCAGTTCTCAGATTGTGAAGATGTATTTCGAGTCTTACATAGATAATTTTAGTTAAATTTTATTTAAATCATAACATGAGCTTGTTTCTCAAAGTAATATAACCTGTTTGAAGTATATAACGTATTCCACGTGTGCACCTAAATATAAATAAGTGTTACTACTACTCGAACATGTGTACATAATTACCTAAAACTTATGTATATACCTACTAACTTCCAAAATATGTATCTAAAATAAATTAAATCTTTTACAGAATAATAATTTTTGAACGAAGAGAAGAGATTACAAACAGATAAAGTGAAAAGACGTGTTTTTAAGATCAAAAAGTGCAAATAACTATCAAGACGGCAAATTCAAATAAAACACCATCATTGCCATCATCATTACCATTAAATACAAGAATAGAAACAGCAATAACAGCAACAACACCAGGAAAATCAAAGAAAAAATCCCTCACGACGGCGTGTGGCATTTATGATCCAGCGGCGATCACGGAAACGACGGCGACGACGAATACGAAAACGGAGGCGAAATCCACCAATAAGAGCAATAAAAGGCCTTCAGGCAGCAAAATATCAACTTCAACAGTAGCAACAGGGCAAAAAATATCCACTACCACCACGAAGACGAAGAAGATTCCAACTAGCACCACCCTCAGTAGCTGTCACAATAGTAGTTCGACAAGTACAATGGCTTCGTCGAATCATCGTGGCGGTGGAGGCGGCGGTATTCAACTTGGATCGGCTTGGTTTCAACGTAAAATCAATTTGCGTCCTCAGCATCGTGGTGTTCATTTAGTAACTGAGGAAATTCTAAGACAGATGCCAGAATTAGGTCAATTTTCAGTTGGATTGTGTCATGTGCAAAGTGAGTATATCAAACATTTTTCTATAAATTATTGTTTTTCTTTTATTTATTGATCTTAAAGGTGGATGGTAACTTATAATGTTTAAGTGCACAGTTTACCCCTATTGATCATTAACTAGTGAAACCATTTTTATTCAGTATCGGTGATAGCCAATGCTGTATGCGGCTGTCTCCGATGCACAACTAAATTCGGTTGGAAAATTGAATTTAATAAGTCTTGTCTAGATGCCTAAGCACAATGGGGATTACTAAAAAATCGATCTCCGATGAACTTGCAAGTCAGGGTTCAGAGGAGTTATTTTTTAGGCTGTGAATAAATGTGGGGTTCGTCTAAATCTTCGGGTAGAGCTTCCTTTGACGGTTGAGTTTTCAACTAATGTTGCTGCAGGTAGCATGATTCTTCAGGATGTGGGCAGAACAAATGAAGCGTGCTTGCGCATTAACCGCTTTGGCCTAGCGCCTCAATGTGTTGAGCTAAAATGACACATTTGTCTGCGACGCTTGTAGAGAGTTTAACGACACGGCGAAACGCTTCGGATTGAAATTGGCAACAGCTGACTACCCGTATCAGGTGCAATTTATTTTATTTTTTTTGATTGATGTGGTGAGTACTTAAAATGTTAGCTCCTTATCATTGCTGCTCCTACTCGTCTTTCTGTTAATATTATAGTACAAAGGACTTCTTATATATGTAAGTGTGAGTGCTCAAGCATTATGTCCTTACACTGCCACTCCAATCAAATGTTTGTTTAAGAGGATGTTTTTTCATTGGATTAAACCTATCATCCCTTCGTCTAGTTTTTCCTTATTAAAAGTTGTTATAGCTTCCTTCAACCATATGGACACTTTGGAATTATATTTCGAAATCATAAATTGGACATCTTACCATGTCACTTGCCACCCCTTCTGCGCCGGTTTACAAAATCTCGCTTTAAGCGATGAGCACACTTACCCAATGCTCTAGAAACCTTTCATCAAACGGGATGAGGTGGAGCTTTTAATTCTCAACACTTTACGTGCCTTTCGCACTTTTGTTGCAAGAAATGCGTTATTTTTTTTTTTTCAAATAGTCCGCAATGCAATTAGCTCAAGTATCTAGTATATATACGTTAGCAAACTCAAATTACCATAAAGCACAATGAAAATTATCATTTACTCAAAAAAAAATTACAGTCATGCACACTAGCACGTGTTTTCCAAATATCACTCTACTACTCGTCGTCGTTGTTGCCTGCAGCAAATCCGTTTCCCACCCTGCCACCAGTGAAGCAGCTTTCTAAGTTAGGTATCCTACCCATTCTCCGGATCAATGTATATGTAAGCAAACTATCTGCAGTTGCAATCAACCACCAGTGGGGAACAATTGCAAATAAAAGTTAACTTCTCACAATTCTCCACACTCTTACTAGTAGAACTGAGGAGTTCGGGGTACATTTCCTCTTCTGGTTCGGTATGTCTATCTTTTCGTTTGTTATTTACAACAAATTGCGGTTTATTTTGGTTTTTTATAGAGAAATTAAGGAAATTCGGAAGAAAAAAAAGGAACAAACTAAGTACTTGTACAACCGAACAGAACCTTATTTTCAGTGAAAGTTCCGTTCGGGTAAAACTAAGCTGCCGCTCCAGGTCCTTCTGAAATTTATTTATTTTTTCTCATTGATATTGCGCTGTATATTTTATTTTATACACAGTATAGGTGGTGCCTAGTTTTCTTCTTGCTAGGTAGATAAGTATAAATATCCTAGTGTCTTTTTTAACCTGAACCTCATGTGGCTATGGTTTTACTTTGCCTATTGCCACCCTACTGCTGCTCTGTGGCAAATTTAAAATGCACGATACAATTGGGGCAAAACTGACTCGAAAAAAAAAAGAAGAAAACATGCAATCATAGGGACATAGTAGCACCAAGCAACTGGGTTCCAACTTGGTTATGTCTATATCTGACGCTGTAAGTAGGTATATTGTTCTTTGGTTTTTTTTCTTTTTTTTTTCGATCTTTGGAGGTAGAACTACTCGTGGTAGTGCATTATTGGTTTGTTTTGTGCCTTCTAGATCTAAATCCAGGGTACAGTCGATGAGGAAATTGTTCATGGATGAACTGGCTAAACAAACCGATTTTTGTTAGTAAGAGATGGCTTTGGTTTCCAATTTGATTTTTCTGTTTTAGTGGATTCAGTGGGTAATGCATTCAATTGTAAACTGAGCGGTTTCTAAAGCTCTCTATACATGGAAAGGATCTACCTAATACACTGCCTCTCATTTTCGGCGATTTTGAGCACACAAGCTTCGTTCCATTAACTGTCGACTTACTTAGGTGGCGCTACAGTTCGGGATGAATCTGAAATTTAAAAAAAAAACGTTGTGGCTGCGAGCTATTTCTCAAACGTCCAATACACAGTCGTCTGCACAAACGGAATCGAAACGACCAAGGCTATCTTCATCCGCCTTCGATAAAGCTCGTGTCTCAGCTCTATAAAGTAGGACTGCGACGATTAGTGTCTTATATATAGTTTCCTTAGTTGTTTGAGATAGGACCTTGCTGCTCAGGGCAAAGAAATCAAATGTGATTGTCAGAAGTGATAGCAGAGTCAATGTAGACAAAATTCAAGACAAATAGTTGTCTATCATCATGTTCTGTCCGATTCGTCGGTGTTGGGTGTTCCTTTTTGTTGACAGCAACCATTTTTTGGCCGCTAATGCCTCGCAAAAGCATTGGTGAAAACTCACTAAGTTCTGCCGATGATATCAATACCGCCAGCGTCTGCAAATAGTTGCACAGGCTTTTGAAATATGCCCCTGGTACTGGCTTAAGCAGTAAACATCCTTCATCGCCACATACACGAATAGTGTTTCTTATCTTGTGACATTCCTTTTGTTTATTTGGTCAATCTGTTGATTTGTTAAAGCTCTCTAAGTCTCAACGAACCGGAACTTTCAATTTATTTGTGCTGCCTTTTGAAATTTATCGTTTGATGTAAACATAATGTAACTCGGGGAAGTACCGAAAAAATTTTGTTCAAGGGCAAACTTTTGTTTGAAAATATTGGTACAGCTATGTATACAGTTCTCGGGGAAGTCCCGATAAATTGGGGAAATCTGATTGACAATGTAAAGTGGGACATTTTTGGTTCGTTATAATCGAACATTTCGTTCATTTAACGCGCAACAAAGGTTCGTTATATGCGAAAGTTCGTTTTAAGCAGAACCCACTGTATATAATCATATACAAACACTTAACATTTTGTTAGAATTTTTGACTTTTTTTTTTATGCACGAGTACAAAATGTTTTATCTTTCTCTTTGAACCGAATGTCGCGGTAGTTATGCTTATGATGCAAAAGCATACTACAAGCACATAAAAAATAGGTAATACTGGAGGAAATGGAAATCAGGGTTCGATGGCAGGAAGTAAAATGTTCAAATTGTTGACACCCTAACCTATCCCACATGGAAACACAGTAAGACTAGTTTTCGCTTTTATTCCTTTTCTGTCTATGACATCAGTTTCCTTTTAGTTCATCATAATCCTTTTCTGGTGCTAGGTAAAGAAGGATATCGTCCTTTTTGTTATTGTTGTTGTTGTTGTTTGAGTACACAAACATATTTCCTTTTTATTTTGGTAAAAAAAATGTCCATTCGTCTGTTGTGTGCTACTTCTGCAAAAGGATATCGGTTGCACGTGTCAAAAGTCTTCACTGTTGTCATTTTGAATGAGCGAATGAGTGACTGGCTAACTGACTGGCTTACTATTTCTGTGCTATCCTTTGTCGTCCTTTGCCATCATCCCACAGGAAGGGTCGGTCGGTTGTAATTGAATGACTGCAATGGGAGAGTTTAGTTTGAATATATACATATATCTATAAATTTTAAATTGTTGTGATGACGAGTTTGAATTTTTATAATTGAAATGAACGTTTCGTTTTGATGCACTCACGATGTAAATAACAAATGTTGGGGGATAGATCGGGGAAAGAGACCCATAGCTCTAAGGAGTCTATCTTCTACCACTGCATCGAGTTTTCTTCACGCTTTTGAACTCTTCTCTAGAATTTGCTATTAACCACATCTCTATTGCTTCCCACTTATAGGGTCTACATTTCGGTAATCAGACTGATTCTTTTATGTGGAGTGTAAGTATGGTAAAATGCCATAGAAACATACATTCAACGATGCAAACTGGGAAAAGTTAAAAGATCAACCTGACTATGAATAATGTGACCTCAAGCAACTCTGTTCACATACAGGCGAAAGAGTTTCAGCATTAATTGCCTTTCAAGAAAGTTTGCGTAAACTACCATAATCTGTGTTCGAAAAATGGAAGTTCTTGTTATGTGTGTTCAGGAGAGATGTTCACAGTGCTTGACCCTGCGGTTTTATTTCAGAATCTTATTTTGCCATAGGAACATTCACAGATCCAAGATTTATTTTCAACTATACGACTATGTATTGTTATTTGTTGGGCTGACGACCTGTGGAGAGTTTCTGGCTGATACATAGCAGCCTTCCATCCATCTAAAGAAGGTTCGGTATTTTTTATCGTCTCGAACCTGGGGGCTGAGACTCAAAGATTCTCTTAGTTGGAGCATTGTCCATTCAGTCGATGTGGGTTTTTGGACTATATCCTCATCTTTATACAGCTCATAAGGGTTCTCGGTTAAATTTTCTCTTCCATTCGCTCTCCGTATTTTTGTTTTTTGTTTAGTTCCTTTATAGGTGTGCCTACCTCTTCTGTATAAGGAGTGGGTATTACTCCTTCGACTATGTAAGCTTTAACACACCAAAGTTTAGTTACTCTGTGTACTAAGCTAGCAGACCCGCATATTTGCTTAAATAATGAATTTCTTATTGAAAATACATTATTAATTCAATTGCAGATGTTATATACATTCCTTACAAGCATAATACGAGCCACATTTACTATGACGAACAATTTACATAATGCGAATAGACACCTTGTTTATTATTTTACATGACCCAAATCCGATGGTGAATGTATTTGAATTCCGTGTTTTTTTTGTCTAGCATTCTGGTGTACCCTGCCCGCTCTCGTTTTCGTCCTAGTCGTGCAGCAGTACACGGTAAAGGACATTGAAGGAACTCACGTTAGTGGCATACTGAGAATGGGAAGGAAACGCATTCTCTTTAACGTGTAGCTAGTATGTTCATACATTTAAACAAGTAGGACAAAACAAACACATGAGTTGGTGGACCTCCGTCTCAGTGTGTTGTATGTGGTGTATAGTGGTATAGTACACAGGAGCACTCCACTCCTTGGTCGTCGGTTTTTTCTGTCCTCTTTCTCTTCGTTGTACCAGAAGCTCCTCACTTCTTTGAGGCAGTAGCATGGCAAAAAATAAAATGTGAATGAACAAGGTACAACAGAGGCAACGACAGGATACACGTACAGTACGTGAAATGATTTCGTCATACTTGCTATGATACTTTTGTAAAAAATAGAAAAAAACAAAAAACAATACAACGACGACAACAAACTCACCTACATTTGTAGACGTAATTATTGTTCCGGGGGTTTATTAGCGTATGTACAAGGGCTGTTGTGAGATTTCACACCACACCGAAGAGAGGCACCTACACAATGTGGATCGATGGGGGTAAGTGGCAATTGACGGCCTTTGAGGATAAGTCCAAGATGTAAAAACATCGAAGAGCCTCGTCGTTGTCCTGCTGTTTGTTGAGAAAGTGATTTCTTTGGGTGCAGTCATCTTCTCTTCGTGGGTAATGCGATAGTTGCATTTTTTTCTATTCACAATTTTACTAAGTGAATATGGCCGTTCAAGTATTTAGTAGAGCACATCGGAGCAAATATTTAAGAATTACTTGATTGCCGGGATTAACAAGTGTAGCAAAAAATAAGTTTGAATAGCCTAGACAAAGTAATGCAAACGATAGACAAAAATCTAAACGATACTGCGGAAAATGGACTTTAAACCGAAAAAACTAGTTTATATCCTTACATCCAGAAGGATGTAAATTAATAAATTAACAAAACTCATAAAGCACCGGGATAACAAGAAACGTTTTAACATTGATAGGGAAATTCAATCCATGTCAGATTATATTTGTGGACAAAAATACAGGGAAGACCTTCTATCCTCGTCGATCCCGGACACGACATCTATCTAACTATCTACTCTGACATCCGCAACTGCTTAGTCATTAAACAGGAGGTTCGGTCTACCTCTTCGTTGGGGACTGAGACTCGAAAATACTCTTGGCTAGAGCATTATTGTTCATTCGCTTAATGTGGCTGTATTTTCGTCGTCTACATCTTGGTGAAGCTCGTAGAGTCCTTCTTCTCTGTTTGGCTTTCTAGGTATAAATAGTAGACAAATTGACAATGTCGTATGCTGAACACCTGATCCACATCGAGATGCTCTGTCGAAAACTATTATAAATGGTTACATCGAGACCATTGTAGCAATGCCTAGTAATTTGGCTTGTCCTCGATCCTAAAAGACTAAAAGGGTTAATTCAACTAAAAGGGCACTGCATCGTTGGTAGACATACTCACAATAGTCTTCATTACGGGACACTACGTCTTTGCCAAATGTGATAGGTTTAAGCGACATCATTTTCTTCGACGCTTGTGGAGAGGGCGACGAAACTGCGGAACACTTGATATGTAATATTGTCTTGGCTTTGTTCGTATCAGGTAACATACTTTTTGAGGCTTATGTGATGAGCACTGGTAACCTAAGCTCCTTATCAGCTTATGAAGCTTTCACTCGACTTTCTCAAAAAGATAATGAAAATACACTGCTGGTAGTACAATGGACCTTTTTTTGTTTCTGAGTGCTCCAGCGTGGTGTTCCAACACCCCAACAGAAAAAAAAAAAGTCTTCAAAAGCTGTAGAGATGAGAAAAAAGAAAAAAAAGCCCCCTAAGGGGAATACCTTCTGAACGAATTAAATGGTGTGAACACTGCCGATCTAAACAATCGTGTCACAATCGTCCCACCTTCATTCTATCTACAAAGTATACTCACTGCAGGTAACTAACGAGACACAGAACTGAATACTAGTAAAATCAGTTTCGTGAAAGGATTTATTTTAAAGTGGATTTTCGGTGTTAGTAGTGGTTGTAGAAACTCAGATTTTGTAAGTCTCTCTTTTTATTTTAGGTGGCTACTGCTGTTCCCCCGGTTCGTAAGGGAAAACACCACATCGCCAAAAGCTTCGTAAAAGGATAATTTGTTAAATAAGTGATAGAAACAATAGAAATTAGTTGATCTTGACACTGTTAAAAACTTCTGCACGTCAAGGTAAGTTATCGGCTAAATCTCAATGGATGCCGATGTGAGGCCTCCTCCCAACAAGACTTACTAACTCGCTGTCTTTGAATACCTTGATCGTGGGCAGTGATCTTGTTTTTATGTATCACATTGATGTCTTTGAGACCCCTGTTCGGGGGAAAGTTCCCATTTTTACTAAGAGGTGTGCAAATTTGGGAAACTTGAGGGATCATTTTTTTTTCTTTTTAATCTACCATTGTGCTAATGTGCTTCTTTTCGGGGAGTTAATTTTTCTATCAGAAAGTTCTCCTTCCAAGTATCATACAGTCCCTGGTTGTCCTCGGCTATTTCCACAGTCATTGATCCAAATATACGAATAAAATTTTCTCTTTTTCTAAAGATGCCATTTATTTGGTAACAAAATAACATACAAAACATCCAAGCAATGCATTGTGAGCACCGACAAAATTGGGTTGAAGTCAATTTCATTAATTAAAAGAAACGTTATTTTCTCCAGAAAATACATTTCCTTATTGCAGGGAACTTGCCAATGACTTGACAATATTTTTTTTTAATCAAGAAAATCAATTGGCTTTTGGTTAATTCTTCATTTTCCATGATGCATCATACAATCTTCGACGGTGAATACCTTCAACAACAAAACAAATTTCATACAAATCGTTTAAAGTTTTCTGTAGTTATCATGAAATTTCTTAGTCAACCTTGTGTATAAAATAAATTGTTCCCAGAAAAGTCCAATAGAAGGTATTATTATTCAGCCGCTTTCGAGCTGTTTCATTTGTTAAGGTGTTTGAGCACGTAAAATTTATCAGCATGAATGACAATGACTAAGTGACTTAGTGATGTTTCATTAGCTGACAATCTGACTTGATATATAGGCTGCTATTTAACACACATTTCTCAAGCCCTCGGGGTAAAGAAATTCTTTGTGAAGAATACGCCGCCAGCTTCAAATAAGGTGCGAGCTTCGAACATACTTGGCAGTTTCTCCTCTTCTTAAAAGCGGCACCCCACTGTTAATTTTATCAATTTTAAAGACCTTATAATAGGGGTACGTCTTGATTAATTTTTTGGAAATGTGCCTGAGCCGTGGCACATTTTCCAAGTGTGTTAGGCGCTGTTTATGCTTCCATTTATTAATCGAAGAAATGCTAGTTTAACTTTGTTGTGTGTGGCTATTGCTTGGGACTTCTGTTAAATTGTCGAAGAATAGCATGCCTAATCTGCAAAGTCTGGCTCTTGCTATTGCCTTCATAACAACTTCGACAATGTTGGTTGGAGGGTATACCGAGTTTGGCCGCATGAGTCCCTGTTGGTCAGTGGCCTATCGCAACAGTACGAATCTTGTTTTGACGCAAATGTAGGAGGGCCACATATTCCTGGATATGGCACAATTTTGTAAACAGCTCCACTAAGCATTGACTTTTGATAGTTAGTGTGAGAATGTGAACTTTTCGCAGAAGATCTGTAAAGACCCTTGATTGATTAGTCTGTGAGCTTAGTCTCTATAGAGAAAGAGTTTAATGCCTACATATTTGAAAAGCTGCTGATGATCGCTTTTTTAAAAGACCGACGCCTCTATATTTCCCCAAACACTCCACGTTTCCTGCAAGCAAATATGAATCACAAACTTTTCTAAAAATCCTAAAAAGCAAAATAGGACCACTTACAACCAGAAACGAAGCAAAGACACGATTACTTAGACCAAATCGTTAATGGTAATCCCCTTGTATGTCATTCTTTATTACGAACCTAATAACGCAAATTCCTAAAAGGATAAAACCCAGCTAACACACATCAAAGGATTCAGCCTACATTGAGTTGCATTTCGGTTACAATAGGGCGTGCTTACCTTCTTTTTTTCTGTCAGCTGCTTGTGTTCCTAGATACGCTGCGTAGGAATATGACTCTGGAATTGAGTCAAGTGTCAACCTCCTTCCCGCCCACCTTTTACGTTATAAAAATTGAATCGAAATGAACCATCGTTGTCGGTGTTGTTTTTATTCGTATTTTCCTGGCAACATCTCAAAATTTTGTTCACTCTCGCATGCATGCACTACGAATGCATAAAGTGACTTGTACATTATTTTTATCATCATCATCATTATTATTCTATCTATGCTCATATGTATCCTTTTTGTTCTCCCACTCTTCCTCTTTCTTTCTCTCTCTCATCTCGTTTTGTCGATGTTCCTTTTTTGCTGCCGATGTCGATGGTCCTTGCGGCCGGGCGGCGGCAGTTGCCTTTTGTCGTCGTCGTCGCTCCCGTACCACAAATCCACCACAACCCCTCCGATTACTGTCAATATATTTATGAATTTTGTAAATCTTTCATTTGATGAGCAATAAAATTATGTAATCATGTTCACATGCTTGCATACGAAGAAGATGACAAAGAAAACTAAGGAAAGGAGGCAAAAATTTGCGAGGTGATGATACAAGAAAACCCAATAAGTGTGCAATATGTGTCTTTAACGACCCGATACGATACACAATACCCACTCGAAGAGGAGGTTTCTTTCATTCGCACAAAGCCTGGTGGCGAAGGACATTGTGCTAATTACAATATTCGCCGGTTCTTTCTTTCTTTCTTTCATTTTTTCCTCCTTAGTTTCATTTCCCCTTTCCGCAGTTCGAGGGCTGGCCGTTTTTTGCTTTTTAAGAACTTACTTAAAACGGGGCAAACTTATGCATCTAGTCTGTAGATTATATTGCACATACGCCCAAGAGTCCAGTGCTCTAAGGAAGTGGGCTGTGCACGATAATAAAACAGCCAACAAGCAATGTGTAGTTGGTCCATAATAAATATACAAATACATGGAAGGGTGAGTGTCCTTTTTTCTGTCTTCAAATGTGGTGGGTTTATTTTTTTTATTTCACTTAAACGTGGGACGAAGGATGGAGGAATGTGGTGTGACAGTAGCCTGCAACCAGACTCCAATGAGGTTATTCATTGGTCTATTTACCTCTTAATTAAGCCAATGGTGACTTTTTTTTTAATAAAAAGTTCTTGAAGTTTTATTTTTTGTTGTTTCTCTGTCTCTGTCGTAGTAAGTTAAACAAAGGATTTTGTTCTTAATTTTTTTTAACGAAAAAACGACGCTTTAGCTATAGCAAATGTTATTTGACACTCATGAGTCATGACACTGTGTTTTGCCTTTAAAGCGAAATCCTCCACTCGTAGTCTTTATGAGTGGAACTCCGTTCATCGAAAGCATTTCATACACTCTTTGGTGTTAATGACATAAGCTCTTAAAAAGATCGCATATTTAAATTCTTTAAGTCTCTCAGCGGAACTGAATGTATCGAAATCGTACCGTTTTCTAAACTCTTGGAGTGTATTTTATGCGGAGGAGGAACTAGCGATTAGAGAGGCCTTCAAGTTACTAAATCTCAGCTCCACAATCAAAACAACAAAGCAAATCTTTATTGACAGGCAGGCCCTCTAAGTCACACACGTCAACTAGTTATGGCATTGTCTGAAAAACTTTGGGTTTATCGTTGAGCTTGAGTAAGATAATGATTGGAAATGTTTAGGACAGACTCTAGGTAAGGTTAAGTTTGCGGGCTGAGGAGAACGGTTACATCCTCATCACACTTAGATCCATGATATGTGATATCCACAACGGTATTAGCGTCTTGGTGCCAACCATCCGAACGCCGTGGCAAATTTAAGCAGGTTTGACGGTGATCCATCCGACAGCTTGTCGATGTGATCGAAGAAGAATTTGGTCAGGGTTCTTTGTGACAAAGAAGTGAGCCTTGTCCTCATGAGCCGCTTCATCACCGCATCATCGTTCAGGGGTAGTTTTTTCATGTGATATCTTAACATGTGGGCGTGTAGCACTCCTATCAGCATTGACAGCGATTTCCTGTTCTTTTACAGGGGTTTTCTGGTTTTTGTTTTGTCGTATTCTCGCCACAGCCGTTTAGATACTTCACAGGTGGTAAGTGATTTCCACTTGTTATTTGCTTCCATTAAAGACTCTTGTTCAATTTTGGCCTTAAGATTACAGAGTGGAGGTTTTTTCTTTAATATTTGTCACTTAAGCGCATATTGCGCTGTATTACCACCGGCGTTTCGTAATTGGTGAAATCGGTTCTTTTCGATTTTTTTGTTTTGCTAGTGTCCTGGCGACACATAATGGCTATACCATCTGCTTGTCCTCGGTGTAGGGCTGAGCCCTTTCTGGTCAATTCATCTGCTGCTTTCAGGTGCCGCTGTGACCAGGAACCAAGCAGAGTTTTACATTGAGCTACGTGCCAAGAACCTTAAGTTCTTCGCGGCAGAACTTTATAAGCTTCGATGATATCTGCGTAGCAGCTTAGGACATACTCTAAGAAGATAACTTGGATAACGCCGTACTAAATCCCATCTTGAGCATTCTTACTCTAGATAAAAGTTAAATTGACTTATTTATACGAGCCTGGTTGAATAATGGATTACACGTAGATGATTAACAATTACAAGTGTGTCATATAAAGAAGACTAGCTTCTACATTTCTGTGTTTATAACTTAACTAATGCATACTAATTTGGAAAAAGGACCTCCTCTCTTGCCACTTGAAGAGAATACTACGACCATACCTATTTCAGAACTGTTTCAAAGAGTTATGAAGGCAGAAATCTGTAATTTCAATGAATTCCCGTGTGGTTTCATACTTACTCCTGCTTCCAGCTGAGCAAAGCGTGTTATTTCATTGTGCTCAACTAAGTGTAATTACCAGCAAATCGTTTCGACCACCACTGCTTGCTCTTTCGCCTCAAATTAATGTAAAACAAATCACGCAGCCATTCCACCTATCGACCGAAACGCAAAGCGTGCTTTGTTGCACTTTACCACTCGTTGGATATTTATTTTTTATTTTTTAACCTCTCTATAGTATTAATTGGAAGGCAAGGTAAATCCAACACAAATTATGAATTCCCTGGCTAATTTCTGGCATAATAATTGTGCATAACATACACTACCTACAGACTTGTCGAATTGAATGAGAGCCGAGCCATTTGAATGAAGTTTGGTGGGTACCTAGTCCTTATGTACAATAGGGTACAATATGTAATGTAAACTTTGTCTATGTTTTGAAAAGTTGACGTAGGAAGTTAGTCGAATGGATGTTCTGGATTTGAGAAACCTCTAAAATCACCGCTTTGGATCCATGTAAGGTTAAACTTTTGTATAGGTGTAAACAACTTAGGTGGTTTTATTGCCAACTTCATCCTTGCATGTTATGTCATTGTAACAGAGAGATATGTACCTCGTCCAAGTACCATTTGCAGAGTTTCCACACCTTCAGCGTAATTTTTTCTTTTATTAGCGCCTGAGATTGTTTCCATGGCTGAATATGGACTGCACTAGCGTTCTTAGCAAAAGTCTTGGTAGAGTTTCATTCCAGGAGTCTTTTACCAGTCAAGCAGGCACCTAAAGCGTGTATACATATGTCAGACTGTGTGATACAAGTTCGGCATACTTTTTTAACTTTGAATGGAGGATTCTTAAACCATGACTATAAGAGAGTATAATTTATCAAACCGCCGTTCGGTGCCTGTAGTTTAAACAACTTAATAACGTTGAACACAAACTTGAAAAATACGGAGGCCTGTTCTAAACTGCATCCAATTTTACCTTTATTTAAGAATGATGCAGCTGACTACATATTTTCTATTGTTTCTAAGTTGTCTTTCTTTTGAACTCAACGACACGGTAGCTCTCTGTCAATGCGGAGTTGCGCTCCAGCCTAAAAAAAGAAGAAGAAGGAAGTTGCCTTCCACATCTCACAAATCCCTGTGTTTCTGCTGTCAATGGTCTTCAGATAGCAAGGAATCACATAACGAGTCTTACAACGATCCTCAAGTACAGGTATTCCCGCATGGCCAGGAACCCAGATAGTGCCAGAGCATTACATCGCCTAAGCCGGTTCAACTTACCGATAACCCCTATTACGATTCTGAAGGTCGAGCAAGCTTTGATTGTAGTTTGGCTATCGGATCAAAAGTACATAAATGGATTTGCTTTTCGATTTAATTTTTAACGCAATGTGCAGCTGCCTGGAAGACAGTTGGAAAGCTACAGAGTGGAATAAACTGCTTTAGATGGTTCATCTATCATATACAGATACATCTGTATTCAAGGCCGTGCTTGTTGGTGTGAAATTAGTCCATCTGCTGCTTATTTACTTATTAAAGTGGGGCTACGGTTCGGGTTCAACCTGGGTCTCAACCAAAACACCTTTCCAGTTAGCTAGCCTAACATAGCTCTAGCTGCTGCTGCTTCATTTACTTTCCATTCTTTTAGGAAGTTTAGACAATTTCGTACAAGCTTAAATTTAAAACAAAGGGAGTGGGTTCTGGTCCACATTGATTGCCAGTTCCTGAAGTTAGGACCTCTATTTGTTCGTACATGTGGTCTTACAAACTTAAGTCGGTTTTGTTTTCCGTCAAATTCATCTTTAACCGTGTGTACAAAATCCTAAGATTCGAATAGGGTGATGGCTAAACGATCCTAATACAATCGTTGTTCCCTCTGTGCATGTATGTTTCCTTTTTGGAGCACAACCTAGTCACGAGAAGAGTGAGAATTAATAAACACGAGCATTGTGCAGTGCAGTCAAGGGAAAACACCAATTGCCCACCTAATTGGGGTAAATGCTATTATTACAGTGATTAAAAATAAAAAATAAAAGAAATTCAACTCTGGAACATGTGAGCAAATGAATTATTACTTTTTCTTTTATGGTTCCTTCTTTGTTAAGATCGTCTTAGACGATTATGGTTTTTGAAAAGACGTACATAGAAGTGCATTGTTGCATTCTTTGGCATGATGTTTAAGATTTTGTGCGCTGACGGTGTAAGTGGGCTTAGCTACCTAAGAAATGTCACATACATACCGTATATGTATTTTGTTGGTGATTAAAATTTCGTAACATACAAATTAAAATGTTTCAACAGAGGATTTTCTTAAGCTTCCTGGCTTCAACGATATCTTGATCTAACTAGGGTGCTGTCTTTACTGTCGCCTGGAATGTGTGTCTTGGTTTGAAAAAATGTCTTGTCTAAAGCATTGATGTTCATTTCCCATGTCTATGTTGCCATAGTCTCTAAATATTCGAAAAATTAAAACAAAATCCATTATATAGCGCTTGCTTTATCAAAATCCCGAAACATTTTATTTTTAAGTTATATCCTGTATCTTATAGATTCAACGGCCTCTACTACGCCGTGGTACCATCTCGTGCAGTTTTTGGTTATGTGTTGGCTGACGATGACTATTTTGGTTCCACCCTCCCTCGAGACAATACTTCCAGGGTATTGGAAACTCTCCACTCTCTCTACCGGTTGTTTTTTAAGTCGATGGAAGTGCTTATCATAAGCCTTGTGGGGCGTTTGTGGACTATGATTCTGTGAATAGTCCAGATGTTTCAGATGAGATGTAAAAGCTTCTCTGTTTTCCGTCGACAACGAGGCCGGTATGAACGAATAGAAATAATATTAGCAAAACTTTCTCGGACCCCACTTTGGACCTCGAACTCTTCTCGCAGCCTTTCTGAATGCAGAATGTTTATCAGACACATACTCTAATTTCGCACTGCATTGGATTTCATTTTTCAAAAAGGATGTTGACAATCATTTCCTTCTTAAACTCATCAGATAAACTTTGTGACTCCAAACTCTCTTTTTAAGTCCTCTGCGGATGATGTTGTGATCTTAAATTTACAGAGAATTGTGCGTACAACTTAACGTGTTTTGGTTGCATATGACAGGCGAAGTTCTCCTTCCATCGTTTGAGTAAGTGTTCTTTGGAAATACGGTGAAAACGGTCTAAGATTTTCACCGGGTGTTGGCTGGAACTGTGTCTTCCTCTCAGATTTGTGGGTATTGTACGTTTGTGCTAATAACATCTGGTCCCTGCTCCTGCTTTTGTGGCCAACACGTTGATGCTATTGCTTTTGTAATGTCGCTGGAATTCGAACCTGGAAACGAATTCATCAGCAACGACATAAAAATGAAATGCATATAAGCTTATTCAGAGGTTACCAGTGACTGGTTTTAAACTATCAGTTTGAAATTGCTACTACTAAGCAGGGTTTACTTAACGAATTAATGGAGTGTTGCACATGGCTAACGTCTTACAGAAGCTTAGATATGTTTCGCTTTGGCAATGAAACTAATATTTCTGTCTAATTCAGCAAAAAGTATATTTTGACTTGCATTTACGAGTATTGAAAGACTTTTTTTTTTATAATACTCCATTCCATCCATTAACTAACTGATGCACATTGCAAATTCAAATGAAAAATTTTTTTTTTTTTTTTGTATAACGACTGCGAGAAAACTTTGTATTAATATATTTATTTCAATCTTTTTCTTTCAGTTCTTCACACATCAGCGAGTTTAGCGTTAAACGAAAGTTGGGATCCAGACGTGAGGTAAAATTTGAACAACCAAATGTGTTGCAAAATATTTTTTTTTGTGCATTGCAAATGTTATACATATATATCTAGCTTGATCCTTTCGGATGAACTGATTTCTTTTCATTTTATATTTTTCTTTCTGCCTTTATAGGGACGACATGGAAATGATGTTAAATAAAATAGTTCCAGAAGGCTTACCGTACAGGCACTCGTGTGAGGGACCTGATGATATGGTAAATATATATACATTTCTTTCTTATTTCTATGTAATTTAAACATAACATCGCAACCCTTTAAATTTATTATTTATGTTCAAGTTTTGCTAGACAACGTTATCTGCTGAAGGGTTTATAAATTTGCTACCCGCACCAAGTAAATTAAACTGTCTGCCAGATGTTTTCATATTTAATGGCAAACAAAAAACTGAACGACCTACAATGCTCATGCCAGAGTACAATAGCCAGGTGAAATTGCGTCACTCTTTTTAAAGCAAATGTACATTAACGTGTTCGAATCTGTTCCGTATTGCTGTCGTACTCCGGCCTAAATTGACCTTAAACCAACTTGGGTTATCAAACTGACTGGCTGAAAAGATTTGGTGTTTTAGATTCAGTCGGAATTAACTGAAACAATAAATAAAAGGCTTTTGGGGGTTTTACCATTCAACGTGCACACGTTTAGTACAAGATTGCAGTTTCGGTTAAACCGTGGTAGTTGGTAGCTCTATACATGGTTTCCTATTTACTTTTATGTTGGATTGGATGAATATTCATTTCGTTTCACTGTGAAATGTGATCTATTCATTGCCATTACATTTGTGAAATTGTTATATATCTATACTCCCCTAGCCTGATCTCATCCTTTTAAGCGTCCGAGTCTCACCCTGTCGTGGTGGTAAAGCAATAGTATCATTTTGTTGTTGTCTTTAATTGAATTTATTATACCTTCTCTTAATATATGTATATTTATTAACGATTACACATTTTCTCATTTTAGCCTGCTCATGTGAAAGCATGCTTTCTCGGTAGTTCACTGACAATCCCCATCACCGATGGAAAACTCTCGTTAGGCACATGGCAAGGTGTATGGCTATGCGAACATCGTGATCAGGCTGGCTCCCGTAAATTAGTTATAACATTATCTGGTTGCCCTAGGGAATCGGCACGTAGCCCTTTGTCTCCAGTATCACCAATTGCATCTACATCCAGTTAGGGAAGGCCTCGCTCCGCCCGCGACAGCCGGTAATCGCGGGGGAGCGACAATAATGACATCATTTCGTCGAAATTAATTTTTACAAAAAATTTAGCTAATACGAAATTATTAATGACAGCAACGCAGCTGCCATCATCGACGGTAACAACAACAGTAACAACTTCGAATGTTTCTACAATAAGTCCTAGTAATATATATTTACCTACAACTACTACAACATGTGATACAACAATAAAACCACAGACAACCGTAGTAGTGTCATCGTCGTCGTCATTATTGTCCTCAACATCCGCATTAGCTAAATTTAATAGAATTATCGATAATACAGTGCCCGCAACAAATTATTACTCTAGAAAACAATCTAGCGATGGATCTCGTACTAGTAATAATCAAAAACACCAATTCCAACAACAACAGCAACAGGCAAATGTATTTAATAATACTAGAAAAGAAATTAATTCCACAATAACAACAACAACCGCAGATAATAACTATTATACGAGTAACAATTGGTATAATAATTATTATTCTACAACAAACGATAATCAAACAAAACGAAATGATGTGCATTATTTGTTGAAACAATTAAATAGTTTTAGTGATATAGAAGAGATAGAAATTGTTGATTTGCATCGTAATAGTAATCATTATCAATCGCAAGCGCAAGCGCAGCCACAGCATCAAAGAAGAAAATTAATGAAAGCGTCAACGGCGACAGCGGCGTCGTCAGCAACACCAACATCGTCATTGTCAAATAAATCATCGCCAACATCGGTATCACATAAGATTCGTCACTCCGATTGGGGCGAGGGCGTCGAAGTGAGTGTGGGCGAAATCGACGGAGATGGAGAAACAAGTGGCGACGATCATCCACATGCGCATCTGCTCCTGCCACAACAGTACGATGATTATATATTTCAATCCTGCCATTATTTGGAAACCAGTTGTTTTGCAACAACCATAACCACTGCCATTGCTGGGAGCAGTAGTCATGAGTTTCGGCCTTCAACGTCAACCACATCGGCGGCCTCATCGAATTATAGTAGTGCTAATAATAAACTTAGGAGTCCTATAACTACAACTGCTAAAACTGAAGTAGTTACCATGCCACCACCTTCATCGATCACCACACTATCGCCGTCGGCCATTGCAGCAGCAACAGCAACAGCAGCCGCGGAAGTGACGGCAACAACCTATTGTACCACCAGTCGTCTAACTGGTAGCGAAGTTATACACACCGAACTCTCTACATCGTCACGATCGTCATCGTCTTTGGCTAAAAATGGTGGCTGTAGCAGTAGTAGCAATGGCAGCGATGAACGTCGGACGCCATTTTTCAAATGTTGTTACACTCCGCTCGATCGTTGGCGAGAAAAACGTCATGCGGCCGGTAGTAGTAGTGGTACAGCAAGTGGCGCTGCAGCCAGCAGGAGTAGTAATCGTACGACACACAATGGTGCTGGCAAAGCTCCTACCAGTCATCACCATCAACATCATAGAACTGGTCTTGGCGATCCTGTTTGACATACGACGATAAAACAATAACACTTTAGCGAAATAATTTTCAAATTGATAAAATGGTTAATAGAAAATAAAAACAAAAACAAAACTAATTATAAACGAAACAAAACACAACGTCGTGTTATGTTTAAAATAGAATTTATCATTTCCTTACCTTTTATGTTTTCTTAACGATTTAATTTCAACAAAAAGAGAAAAAAAAAATTAGTGATGAAATTGAGAGTTTGAAAAAATTAGGTAAACTTTTGTAATTAGTTTTTAACATTTGTAGGAAAGAACTATTAGTTCAAAACTATTTGTAAGCAAAAGGAATGCAATTTCATAATTTTCCAAAAACTAAAAACAAAAACCCAATGTTATATAGAGAGCTTGTAAGTTTTAAAATAAAAACAAAGAAAAAAAAAAATTCGAAACACAAATCAGCTTATAAGGCTTTTCGACAAGAATTTATCGTTTTAGTTTTTTTGGAACATTTGTTTTGTTTTTTTTTTTTCGGTTTTCTATCATTTTTCTAATATGTACACGCAGCACATGCAATAAAAACAAAAGAAAAATAATATCAAAAACAAAACAGAAAACTTCTTATAACATTGTTACCTTTTAAAGTTTGTTTATGAAGGATATATATTCATATACACATACATACATATATTGTTCCGTTGAATTATACGAGCATTTTAATTAAGTGCTAAATAATAAGTACTGAAACCGTTTTGTGGTGGAGAATTTTTCATAGTTCTTATTTTCTTTTTAAGTTGCATTTTATTTGTTCATTTATTTTTGGTTTTGGTTTTATAATTTTTTTTTTTTTTGGCAAAATAAAAGGGTTTACGCACAGTTACATGTTTGCTTTGTTATTTTACTATTCTTTTTTGAAATTGCACACACTGAGATGACAGCCAAACTGCACAGGGCGCTCATACAAAAAGATGCGTCGGCATGTCTTTTCAAAGCAGATACATGAATATTACTTCGTCAAAGTGGTCCACCTTACGTATGGTTTTTAATTTTATTTTAGTTTCTAATGACGGCAGGAGGTTTCCCCTAGACCCTAGAGTAATGGCTATGAGCGAAATATCTTGCTCCCAACTGGCAAGTATTCTTAGATCTGAGGTCATGAAATGAACTAGAGACGTAACACTGAAGTACTTAGGCAGTTGTAAATAATATCAATAGGACTTCCAAAAAATATTTAAATTACAAGATGAAACTAAAATCTCCACCTTTTGCTTTCTTGTTTGCTAGTTTTATACGTTCTAGGTTGTACCATAAGAAAAATGTTTGCTTATTACTTCAAAAATGCAATTTTTCTCCGGCAATAAAAATCGTGGACGTGGCGGAAGTTTCAAAAGTTGTACTTTCATTATGGTACATCCTAGGAAGCTACCTTAACTTCTCTGAACTATCCCCCTCTCTATTAAGCTCACATAGACCCAAAACAAAAGCAAGGTTGTTCAATCCTTGATAATCGCTCGTTGAGAATTTGATGTCAATACCTTCTATAGGGCACTCATGTTAAATCTTCTGTTAAAGATAGTTTTCTAAAAACATAATACATAAGTACTCGCATATTCTTTGTAAAAATTCTGTCTGAATTGTTTTATTTCTATTAATTTATTCCCAGTTGGTTTGATGATTCCCAGTGGCATAAGTAGTCCTTTTTCTTGAAATATTACAAATCGAACATGGTTTTGTTAATCAAAACTCTACCCAAGGCACTGCATAAGTACATCAAATACTCTTCATGATTGCCTTCACTCTTGCATGTCACATAATGTACGTAGCTCACAAGGCTAGGTGCCAGTTGTGATGTTTATACTGATACACGGTATAATTTGCATACAATCTGCCACATAATGTGCGATTTCGCACTAACAATCACTAGTTGTTCCAACGACTAGTATGAAATTTACTGTCTTAGATGGTTCATCTGAGTTCAGAGCGGATTTGGGCTACATGTTAAAAGTCTCCGATATGAGCCTTATCTTAAGCGAACAGCCTTTTGGGTTTGCCACCTAAGGTGAGGCTCTTATTCTTTCTGCGTCACATCACTAGGTGCTCCTAGCCATCTCAGTTCCTAGGTTAGACTATGGCACATTTTAACTAAAAGAAATCGATTGTGATATGATCTAGGAGGGGATTCTCCAACTTACTCGTCAAACCGATGGAAACTTTCACATCCTATAATTTTTATTACACTTTGTATTCTTCAAAGAGAATGTAACAAATTGGAAATTAGTTCTAAATATTAAAAAATCCATTCGTTGTAGAATGAAAAAAGAAAGAAATAAACTATGATCACCTAATAATCATAGTTAAACTGCCGGCGGTAATAAAAGGATTAAATTAAGCGCGTAATATTCCTCATGAATTTTAAAAGGGTTGGGTACGAAAACTCCAAAATTAAAAACCCCAAACTAAAATCCCCAAACCAAAATCTCCAAAACCAAAATCCCCATATTGGGAATCTGTATTGTACCGCTTCGCTACTCTGGTCCTTTTATGTCCAAAATCATTTAGAAGCACAGGTTTTTGTTATATTCCGAGTTATGGCCTTATATCGCCTTCGCCAAGCAAGTAATAGAGCATAAAAGCGGAGCGGTAGAGATTTTTGGAGATTTTCTTTGGGGATTTTGGGGTTTGGGGATTTTGCACTTGTGTATTATGTAGGTATCCCTTTTAAAATTTTGAGTACTCCTAGTTTTTCTTATTTCAACAAATGTGAGCTACTGTCGAAAATGGAAGTATGAAATAATCTGGAAATTGGCAGAGCATGAGTTTCGGAGTTTTATCTTTTTCCAAATAAAGTCTACACGCTATTTAAACTGAAAAGTTTCAAGCTAGAGAATATCACTGTTGTCAGGACATGTCCTCAATTGATCAGTCATAAGTGCATACTACACATTTGTAAATTATTTTTAAGCCCTGTATTACAAAATTTCATACATTTTTAATGATCCGCCACCTTGCAAACCGCATTGGGGACATGCGCACTAAGTGACCAAGACCAACCACTGGAGTATAGATTGTTCCATTTGAAAAATGTTATTCCAGCTTTAGTACGAATGAATCACATTTCGGCAGCTTGTATCCACTATCTTATTCTTTCGGTCCCTGTCCAGATTCCATGACTGTAGGCGAGAGTTGCAATAAATACCGCGTTAAAGAAAAATAACTTAGCTTTCACACTAAGTTTGGTCTTCCTTATAATAGCTCGACGACGCTCCCTGAAAAATTAGACAAGCTACAATGGGACTCTACTGACACGCAGAGTGCACTGCACAGAGCTAATGGAAACAACCATCACTTCCGATTTGTTTAAGTTTACCAGCATTCTCACAGATGACAACGAAACTCGAGTGCGCTCTGGAGTTCGGTCTAGGAAGAACTAAGGATGACCAAGATATCCACGAAAAGTAGATGACTGATCTTCAAGTCCCCCAGTATCACCGATTCTAGTCCATATATATGATGAAAAGCAAAGGTGACAAAATCGAATGCCGAATACCCGAACACTGTTTCTGCAGTTCGTATATAAAGGCAGAATTCCCTTAATAAGGAACTACCCATTCAGTACTCCTGCGAAACATTCCAGAGTGGACCCGATTGCCTTCTCCAAATCCACAAATCAGCTGTAGACAGGTTTGGCATACCCGCAACCCTCCATAAACACCATTCTCAGAGTTAATAACAGATCGATAGTGCTAAAATCAAAGCCGTTTTGCTATCACGTAACTTATGCTCAACTACAGCTCTGGAATGCATTGCTAACACCTTTGCAAAGATTTTTCCATGGAGGGGGAGATTGAAGAAAGATGTTTTTTTCTTTTTTTCTTTTAATTTCAAATCATTTTTTTGTTTAATAGCTAATTTATCTCCACCACAATATATACGACTACATAATTGTTTTACTATAAGCAAATAATTTGTTCTCACAGTCTAATAATTGTTACGTGTTATACATATATTTTGTTATTTATATAAATCCACGTACACAATTCTTAACCACGAAATCGATAACAGCAATATTTTTCACCTCAATAATTGTTATTTATTTACAGTTAGCAATGAAAAAAAAAAAAAACTTCGCTAAACTGAAATAAAAATAAAAATAGAATAAGAACATTTGTACACATTTAGAATGCTACTTTTTTAATAAAACAAAGAAAAAGAAAAAAACAACAAAAAAATAAACAATGAAATGTTTTTCTAATATAATTGAATATAGAAACGATTTGATACCCCAAAATAAAAATATATTAACATTACGATAAAAAAAAAACGAGAAAACATTTTTTGATATGTGATGATTTGTTACAGTAACATGTATAATTCTAGTTATTTAATTATTACATAGAAAATAAATTCAAAACAAAACTCATAGATAACAAAACCTAGTGAAATTCATTAAACAAAATATAAAAGTCAGAAAAAAAATAAAAAATATATTATAAATAATGCAAAAATATATACACGCCGTCGTATGTATATATGATATATTTATTTTTAAGAATTAGCAAGAAACGATATTGAATTTTAAAAACAATACAAAACAATTTCATAAATAATATAAGAGAAAAAAAAAATTGTCAACTTTGCACAAATCCGAAAAGAATGAACAAACAAATATACAAATATGAATGACTAAAATAATATAAACAATTTTCTTGCCGGAATAGTAAATATATATATATATACATTATGTATATAAATAATATACACAAACAAATGATAAACTTATTTCGAGAAAATAGTATAAATTTACATACATATAACCATACTCGTACCATATGATACATGAACATAAACACATGCCTACATTATACACTCACATTCGAAGCCAAGTAAAATAGATTAGAACATAAAACTACAAATTTATATAAGAGTACGTTCTTATATAAATATAATCATAAAAAATAAAAATCATTTATTGAATATAATGTATATTTACACCCGCCTTGTTGAACATTTAAGCAGAATAGTATCATAAACAAAGTTATTATACAAAATTCAAAATCAAAAGCAATAATGAACGAATGAAAAAGAAAAAAACCCAAAAGATTGGATTTTTAGAACTAGCTTTAGTAGAACTGCGACCAGTTTCGATTTAAGTTTAGCTTATGAGATACACAAGCTGGGTCTCTTTGCCTCGAAATGCAAACCCAGTTATCCTGATTAAAAGACACAGCTATTTTCAACGCAATCCTGGTAATCTTGATTCTTTCTTAATCGCTCTTTGACAAGTCTTGTTTCAGCATGGCCTACTCATCTTGGATTAGGTAAGAAACTTCAATCGTAAGTGCATGCGGCATGACCAATCCTTTGCTACTTTCTAGGTTGTATCAAGACGTTCGTTTTTTTTTTGTGTTACACCACTTAGGGCAAAATGGTATAGCAAAAAGTAATAGACAAAAAATGAAGGAAATGGAGTGAGGTGATGATGCGTATTAATTTTGAATCTTTTTATGTACATATAGGTGTCAGGAAATTTCTGCAAAAAAAAACCGAGTTCATACCATTTCGACAGAACACCCTCAAACAGCCAGCTGCTCAACAGAATCACCATTTATTGGCTTCCAGGACATAAGGGCAACGAAAATTCCGATAAGGTCGCCAAACAAGGCGCTCAATCAACATTTATACGTTTACTTTCCTTCTGTGGTTTATTCACCAGTCACATAAAGCTCAACTGATGGGCGTACCAGGAAAATTTCCCAAAATGAAACGCAACTTCAGAACTTCGACCCTACAAACACGAAATGTACACACATTGCTAATTCAACTACCTTCTTAATAAACTGGGAATAAGTCCCACGGACATGTGCCGAATCTGCACGGAAGATCGAAATACTGTGGAGCACATCCTCTGCGAATGTTCGACCATAGCTCGAAGCAGGCAAAAATACCTCGACAACGAGTTTTTATCCCTTTATCATTTCGATCTAACTCGGGATCACAACATCCTCCAGTCGTAGGACAACCTTGCTTGGTACAAAAGATCTTTTCGGTCGTAGCACCTAGGAGGCCCCACAGAGCTTAATTCCAAAATAGGTGATTTTCGAGACATTTAAGAAAAAAAATGGTTACAGGAAACACCAAAGTAAGTACTAGTTTGCCGGAAATAGGGTGGTAAGGTTTGTAAAAGTTACTTTGGAGTGGTCCTTTAGAAAAGAGGTACACTTATTCCAAAGGTCGTTGTGATACCACTGCGAGTGCTGAGGTTAATAGTCGTAATCTACTCCTGAAACCATTTCGATTTCCTAACGTAACAATTTAGATCGGCGGTCGTACTGGCAGTGTTCAGATCATGAAACTCGTTCAAAAGGTATTCACTTAAGGCGATTTTTCTTAAATAGGAAAGGGCAGTAGAAGTACAAGCGAAAGGTCCAATCGCTAAGTTGTAGTGTTGATAAGTTTCGAGAGTTTTTTTAAAGTCGATTTAACGTTTTCTTAGGTTCGGGGATAGGCCAAATAAACCTAGACTATGCAACAGTTGCAAAAGTTAAAATGTTGTCAAATATGATTAACACTGATTCCTACTGTACCTAGAGAACCTTATCCTGCTGGATCGTCAACCATACAGTTCCCTAGAATGTCTTAATGACTTGTTAGGCACCCAACAGATTGTGGCGTTATGTTGTTTAGCGATCTTGGTCAGAGACATGTGTAGTTCTGCCTGTAAGAGTGAAAAAGCTCTCAAAAACATCGTTTAAGGAAACAGAGCTTCTGTGATTTATTAGTTGCAACAAGGATATAATAACCAATCATGAGTAAACTATTCCAGTTATTTTTTCCCTTAATAACTTTAATCTGATTAGAGCTCAAAAACTGCCATTATTAGCGTGTAATAAATAATGATATTTTTGTTGGTTATTGAACTGTGAATGGCATTTAGTTGAACAAAATATTATAAAATATATCACATCGTCTGCACAATTATTTATCTTATGTCTTATAGTACTACAATGAGAACGAAATGAAGAAATAAACTGAATTTATCCAATATTACCAATTCAAGTAACGAACCTTATTATTTTAAGCTATAGTCATTTTCTAAATGCAGACACTAAACTATACACCAAGATTTCGATTTGCTTCGCTTCGAAGTTGCATCGTTAAATTGCCTGAAGGTCTTAAATCCATCAGATCGCACGATTAGAAAGGGACCAGCGATCTTCTTCGGTCGGGACAGTCGTCATGTATCGCCGGACATATTTCAATTACCATGTCTGATCTCTCGGTGTAAATGTTTATTTTTTTTTTTGTAATTTGATCGGAAGACCTGTGTGCGAGATTTCTGTCGGTTCCCGGATCGGATCGAACCAAATTATATACCACGCTTAATATATTAATCGATATTTCGAAAACTTTTAAGTAAATTATTGTGTAAAATAAATCAGATTCTTTAAAGTTATTAGTGTAGATCGTATCGATTTCGTAGGATTTCTGAGAAAAAGTTTTGATATCGAATAGCTTGGACTAATTTATTCAGATGTTCCCGAAATGTATATAGAGATCTTCTATTGTAATTCCCATTTTCAGCACAGTAGCTCACTTTCTTATAAAATCAAAAACGGACGAATGTTTACAATTTCAACATGTTGTGCTTGTGATTTTCAAAAATAAAAAATAAAAATGTTAGGCAATTTTGATTTTGACGGTGGAAAACACACTTATTTAATAACACCCATGTTTTTCTTAAGTGCTTCTTTATCTCTCAAACATACAAGTTCAATTCACCCGTTGATCTAATTTTATAAAATAAAAAAATAAAATTATTTTTTTCCTTTTCATTTCTTAACAATAAAACATTAAACCATCACAATCGATTTTTCTTCTATGTAAAAAAAAAACAAAAAACAAAATAAATTAATAAAGAAAATGCCTTTTTGTATATAGTCAAACATTAATCATAGATGCTTCACATTTTATCACGTATTTAAAAATTCGCAATAAAAAGAAAACGAAAAAAACTTAACTTATAGTAGCTTATTATTACTCTTAAAACAAAAAAGGAATTGATTAAGGCACCTTTTCCCCTTTTAATTAATACACATTTCCAACTTATCTACAATATTCTTTATAAATTCCAATTATTTGATTTTTTCCTTAAAAAAAATTTTCAAATTTCTTTTCTTTTACTCATTTTAAATTTGTGACTACATTTGTCCATAGAAACAAAAAAAAAAACACTTATACCACCAAACAAAAAAGTCGCCAACAACTAAAAAAAAAAAAAGAAAACTTCAAATAACACAATACAAATTAATTTTATAAAACAAAAACGCAACCAAAAAAAAATAAAAAGAAATACAAATATTAATTAACGCTAACATAATATTTTCGTCCACTAAAATAAGCTTAGAACGTATTTTTAATATAACTTTTAATATCTTTTAGAAAATATGAAACCAAAAGAAAAAAAAATTAAAATAAATAGCTTGTCGCAGATAACAAATTAAAAAAGAAAATGCAAATATTTTTTCATACAAAAACACGAAGAAAAATGTATTAAAAAAAAAGTTTATTTTTCAGCATAAGAATGTATATTAATGATTTGAAACAAATTTGTTAAATTTATAAGCACACCACGCATTATTTATACGAAAAACAGAAAATTGTGCAACTTGAATTCAAATCCAAAACAAACAAAATGTCTTTTCGTTTTATTTTTTGTTTTAGAATATCATTTCCTTTGTATATTTGTAGATACAAAAATTAGTTAAAAATATATCCTAAGAGCAAACGATTAGTTTTAATATTTTAAACAAAAAACAATGTAATTTTAAGTGAAATTAAAATTAATTTTTTTTAACAATGAAAAACAAAGAAAGAAAAATATTGAAAACTAAAAAAAAAACATGAAATTCGCACATATGAAAGAATGCACTACACAATACGAACGCCACTGATAATAAAGCTTTAAATAAATTAAAAGACAAAAAAACAAAAACCAAAACATATTAAACAAATCAATTAATAACTAAATCATTATATAGGTCATTCCATTAAAGTAATATTATGTATTAGATTTGAGAGCATTATAAATGCAAAATTTTTGTTTTAACTTTTATTTTGTGTTGTTGATATTTTTTGATATAAAAAATGAAGAAGAAGAAAAAAAAAAACAAATTTGAATTTTATACGTATATTTGTTTAAAAAACAAACAAAAAGGTGCTAAATTATTTTCATGTGTGTAATAATAATAGAAGGTTTGTAATTATTTTTTAATTGTATAAATTATAAAACTGCAATTCCAATTTACGATTCGATTAAAGTAGTTTTCTTTTTTTTTTCTTTAACAAAAAATAAAAAATAAAATTTAAATTTTAATATTATTATTATTATTAATCACATTTGAAATGAAAATGAGAATATAAATGAAGACGTGGCGATTCAAAAGCATTTAATCTGCTGTTTTTAGACCTAATATTCATTAAGTTGCTAAACAATTAATATACACAATCCTGCCAGTAGTTAATAGATATGCCTCGATTTGCAAATGATACTTATAAACATACATATATATTTATAATTTCTTGATGACAGCTGTATATAGTACCTACATATTTAAAGATGTATACAAAGTACGTTAGCTTATTATTTAATACATGCGTTTGACCAGGATGCTCAATCATAGTCAGTTTTAAAATCATTGGTAGATTTATACATTTCATTCCGAAAAGTGATGTTCATTAACTTATTCTTAAACTTATGCTCGAATGTACTGTGTATAAGTGTACATATGTATGTGAATTCTTTTCTGAGCCATGCAACTTTCATGTAAATTGATTAACTATGTGTACATGGTGGTTTAGTGGTTATTGTCTTGGGCTACTACAAAGGTTCGAACCTCAGCAAAACAGCCAAACGTTTTTTTTTCACGACACCACCTCTCGGCCGGCAATTTCAAATTTCGAAGAGTACAACTTGTCTTGAGAGAACTTATTAATCTGCCGTTTGGAGTCGCATTCATTCGTGCAGGAACAAAACATGAATGCCTGCGAGAAGCTTAATGGACTTTCGCCCCAAATATTTGTATTAAATACAAATTTTGTTGGTGGTCGCCTTGCCCTACTTTTATGTACAGGCATCCGAAATAACCATAAGAATCTGCCTTCTAAATGTTCCTTTCACCCAAACTATGTATGTAAGTAAAAGTTAATTGTAGCTTGATTACGTGTGCATTAAAAAAAGAAGTCCACCATCTTATAGAATTTGTACAGAATAATCTGGTCTAATAACTCTGCATCTCTTAGTCATTGCCTTCGGAACTCTACAACGTTTATAACCTCGCCCTAACACATTCATCGATTTCCATGATCTTGTGATAGCCATAACATCGGCCTGGAAAACACTAAAATGATTTGGTCGTCTTAAAGACTGCTTTCTATTAAGGTAGATCGAGAAGATACAGGCTCCTACGTTATCAGATGCGTTGACTCCGTCAGTGTATATTTCTACTACTGCCTTTTCAATAGGAGTAGTATTCCCCATCCAATCTTGTCGGCAGGGAATATGTGTCTTCTATTTAATATGAAGTCTAGAAACGGCGTTAAGTAGTTCGTAACTTCTTTTTGAGTGCAATTTAAACTTAGTGTTTCGGAGCGCACTTAATCATAACTTTTCCATTGCGATGACTTTCATGACCAGGCGCCGATTTCATTGCCGTGTTCCTGTAAAAGAGTTAAGCAGTAAAATCGAATGGCAAAATCTGCTTTCAGATCGGCTGCGGAAATACATGCTGTCCTTTGAATTTTCTATAAGAATTAGATGGGTGGGTTGGATGAAAGGGTGCCTGCATTTCGTAAAATGCACCCTTCACTTAGACCTTCGCAGATCTATTATCTATTGTGTTTCCCTAGTGTGGAATGTTCAGTCTGAAAGAGAAGACAAAGAAGGAAGGTCGGTGTTAGTTTGTTGGTGCTCGGTCGACCGCCCTGAACCATTCTGAATTCGTAATGAATTTTAGAATGATTTTTAGTGACAGGTTGTTGAAGTTGTATTCACCAAGGTCTTTCTGTTTCTGCATAAGCTGGGGTATTCGCATGGGAAATAAGCTGTGCCCTCTTCTAAGTCCATATCGCCGCATCCTCTTCATTAATCGTCTGTACTACTAAATGGTGTAAGATAGTCCGTGTCAGGGCAGCATAAGAAAATAGCAAAGACAATTCGGATGAAAACTGTAAATTTATGTTTTTTTTTATTGAAAATTGTTCAATAGACAATCAAAATCATAAATTTGTCTGCGGAAGGAAGTAACCATTTTTCTAGGAAACTTCCGTTTGCTCTAAAATCTCGTTTAATCTTAAATGTCATTTAAAATAAAACAAAAAAACTAAATTCCTGCCATTGAAACAAAACTTTGAAAATCTGCACAAATTTTCTACGCTAGTTACATCCAGTTTTTCAACAGAAAAACAGCTTTTTTGTAACAAATTCTTTGATATCTATGTATCTACATAATTTCTCTTAAACTTACATACAAAACTATACATAAATATGTATTTTCATGAAAAATTTCCATAAAGAAAAAAACAAAACAACATTGTTAATAATATGCACATAATTTAAAAGAAAATAAATAAATATAATTTTTGTTCCATTTATCCTACCCTTTTACCATAAACCTTAAACTTATTCTAAATTTTATTTAATTTTTAATTAATTTAAAAGAAAAAAATAAACTAAAAGCAAATATAGGAAATAAAATAAACAAATTCATTTGACAGAGTTTCATACAATAAATAAATAAGTAAACTTAACTATGCTTGGTAATGCGCTTGGGATAGTGTATATTAATAATGTAGTGGCGGACAAAACAAAAATAAAATAATAATTTCAATATAAATACTTATATATACATAAAAATGTTATAGACAGACGGTTAGGACTTAACAAACAAATTTAATTAAAATATAAATCTTCGAGATACTGAAAATAAAATCTATATGAATGAAAAAAAACATGTTTTAACAATTGACAATATGTAAATAAACGCAAAAAATATGTTCACGTACACGTATAACAAAAAAAAAAAACAATTACAATCTAATGAAAAGCTAAATATTTAACAAATTGAAAAACAAATGCAAATATTTGTAACCTATAAAAGAAAATTGATTAATACGAATATTAATACAAAAAAGAAGAAAAACATTGACTGCTCTACGGCTAAATTTTTATTTTTTTTTGTAAAAATAAATAATAGTATTCATTTACTATTTGAGTGAAACGTTGCCCGAATATATAAATAAACATTTTCTTTTGAATACGATTAACTAATTACAGCAACACAATCTAGGCAAAATAAAAGTGTAACGTTATCATCATGAAACAAATTATAAAAATAAAAACGAACTTAAACCGAAAACAAAAAAAGAAATTACACAAAACAAAAATAAAAATAAAACTTAAACACTTACTCTTAAATGCATTAAAATATCATAGAGGCGTGGATCAATAAGAAGAAATTGTTATAAACAAAATTTAGAAAAAAACAAAAAGAAATCTAAATCCTTATTTTGTAAATAATTATTCATTACATAAATAGTACATTATATATACAAATGGAAGAGAGAAAACAAAATGAAATACTATCATAAAAGTTTAGTAATACATTATATACATTAATAAATTCTTAATGTAAAATAAATAATAAAATAATTTTAAAAACAAAAACGACAAAAACAAGAAAAAAAAATGAAGACACGTGATTCGAATATCCAAAATATATAATAGAATTATCTTGAAAATAAAATTATTTAAATAATATAAACGAATGATTGTTCTCATTTATTTGATCGGAAACCAAAATCGACCACTTTAGCTCCTAAATATTGCTTTAAGCTTTTTTTTTTTAAATTTTTGTGTCTACCCAGATCAGAAGAGAGTTGTAGGTGGTCGGAATTGCAGTCCAAACGAATGGCAAGTATGTATTTATGCAGAGGGTCCCTGATTGATAGTTGCGAAGTAAGACTGGTTATTGCATCTAAGACTGAGCTTTTGCGGCATCGCTAGATTAACCAATTATTTATGAGGTCATAACGTTCGACGTAACTCTGAATTACACCCGGTCATGACCTTAAACGGATAATGATCAGCTTAGAAGAAGGAGGCAGCATTGTGCATTTCTACCACTTCGTGATGATTTCAAACTCGAATAAACCTTCCGAAGCAACAAATTCCCGGTTACGCACTGTACCTCGTAGGAAGACAGCACAATAGCGATCAGAGCGATAAACATTTCTGTTATCCTTGCTAAGGTTTTCCTAGCGACCCCAAAAAAAAAACCGCCGAAACTGCTATATGCACTGATAAGGAGTGCATTGGGAACTAAACGCTTCATAGAAGATAGGAATCATTAAGCTACCTAAGAAGGGAAATCTGAGGAAATATGGAAACTGGCGTCGTATTTGTGTTAACCCGGCAGTAACCAAACTAATAGCTAAGATAATTTTGGATAGGATCAGGCTAAATTTAGATTATTCTGCTCAGTTTCTTCCTATGTCGATCATAATACCTTACGAATTATTATAGAGCAATGCGTTAAGAATAGCTCTCCTCTTCATCTGCTTTTTATCGGCTTCGAAAAGCCATTCAAAAGCAGGAAACGTGATACAAAACTCCGCGCTTGAGGGGGGAAGGACTTAAGAAAAATAAGAAAATTCGAAATAAAACATGAGGAAGGGCTTTGCTTGCTTTGGTAAACTGTTACTTTCAACACTTCCTTGATACATTTTTTTTAATATCAATTTTTCTTTAGCTCAATGACGTATCAATTCTAATCTTGGACACACCAGTAATATTTACAAAAGCGACTCGTCCAATCTGCGTCCCACAAGTGACAGCACTTGCCAACACCTGCTCCAGCAATTAGTCAATGGAAACGAGTAGCTCCCATTCGTCCGCCTGATCTCCATGAAGTCGTTACTTTTGTCTTCAATCATCAGCTTCACAAAAAAGGGTAACCAAAGAACCGACCTCAACTCAACTGCAGTTTGGCAGTCTACCAAATAACAGCTAACATCTTATAAATTACTCCGAACATCAACTAGTCGTACTAATCAGCGTTGTTAACTGTTGACAGCAGCGTAAAACTCCTCATCATTCAGTAACGTTTTCTCATTATGCTACCTGCTTGGCATGGCATTTTCATTACAAAGTTCCAGCTTTATTCTCCAAATCAATTCCGGGATACATTTCAAAAACTATACCTTACTAAATATCGAGTATTCTATTATGATAAATAAAAATACCCATATTACATATTCAAAATTACAGTGTTTTAATACTTTTTTTCATAAACTAGGTGCTCCGCCTACTCATCCAACGTTTATTTCAAGTCTATACCTGCTCTAGGAGCCAAGATATCGAGCTCTGAAAAATACCACCCCATCACCTATAGAATTTTTGCGTATGCAATTTTCCAATGTTCATTAAAAAAATTTTCTGACACACTAGTCGCCCAGAAATTTTAGTAGGTATCCCTACCAGTTTTTGACGTCATACTTTTTTGTTTCTTCATTAAATGGGGTAAGGGATGGAGGGAGGGAAAATAATTTTATGTAGATATGTTCTCTCGAGGTTGTTCTACAAAATAGCGTCCGCAAAAATTTAGTAACGTTTACGGTTATGCGTTGACATGTCAAAATATGAAGAAATTCATGACAAATGTCTCCCAGATTTTCGACGCCATATTTTTTGATTCTTCTTTAAGGAGTGTAAGGGTTATCGGAAGGGAAGCAATTTGTATGTCGTCTTGTGCTCTCAAGGTTGCTCTACAAGATGGCATCCAACAACATTCTGTAACATGTAAAAATATAAAATTTATCGAGCTCTTAAAATGTTAACCAGTTCCAACTGAATTTTACTTTTTATACAAATTTTGTTCTGAAGTACCAGTCGCCCAGAAATTTTAGTAGGTATTCCTATAAATTTTTTGGCGTCGTACTTTTTTGTTTGTTTCCTCTCTAAAGATTGTAAGGGATGACGGGAGGGAAAATAATTTTATGTAGCTATGTGCTCTCGAGGTTGCTCTTCAAAATGGCGTCCTCTAAAATTTTGTAACACGTATCGTTATGCGCAGAAATGTCAAAACATGAACTAAATTAGGAAAAATGTTAAACCTTCGCAAATGAAAAGACGGTGGTTTAAAGTATTCATGAATATTTTATGTCTCATCACTCTGGAGATAGTTTTTTGCAATTTTTCGTTAATTTAGTACTGCAGGAGCATGGAGTAAGGAATGTGAAAAGGTCTTCAAACGTCAGTGGGTGATTTGGTGGGATGCAACTTGTAATCCATTGTTTGAAGGTTTGACTCGATGTCTTCCTTTTAGCAACTAAAATGCTAATGCAATGTTGAGGGCAGACTTGATGACATTAGGCAGTATTTTCAGACCTGTAAAATAATTTAGACGGCAACATGTGATGAAAGTTGAAATGAAAATGGAACTCACCCCAATTCTTCAACTCGGATACGACAGTCGGATGCGACCATAGTCGCATTTAGTTATTACGAAGTCGTATTTTACGAATACACTCGTATGTAAATTTTGACAGGAGTCGTATGCACCGCAACGCATACGAGTCTCGAATTTTTCGCTATTACGATGTATTCAATTGGTCGTATTTGTCTCGTATTTCACGCGCATACAAAGTTGGCTACGACTCAGATTGAAAGTGGAGGAAAATGGAAGAAAAAAATATGTAAATAGATGTATTTTTGCTAAAAATATATAAATTTTTATTTTTGTGTGCTTTAATCGTAGGAAAATAACGAATCGTAGTCAATTTGAAAGGCTGGTTTCTGCTAGAGAACAAAACATCGATGTCTATTGAAGATGAGCAAACAAAAATACAGTCACTACTTTTGAAAGAACAGCAAGAAATAAACATATATTTAAGAAAATCTATTTAATTCATTTTTGATTTATTTTATTCACCAAAAACTTCACTCTGCTTCAAAAATCACCCCCGAACTTAATGTTTATTTTTCCGTTTTATTAGTTTGACATTTGCATAACTGCGATGATATACGTTGGTTTTTTTTAAGAAGTCGTATGCATCGCATCGAGTCGAAGAATAGGAATTTAATTTTTTTTTTTTATAATTCACTAGCGCTAAAGGGGTTATGAATACCCTTATGATGCTATTCGCACAGCGCTAGTGTTGGTGTAGTGATTTTGAAACTCAGGTGATATTAGGTTTCAGTCTTTTTGCTCCGAGGGTAGTTTATCCAGAATGACTGGGGAGAATTATTGCCATTGCTTATAATTCGCAGTATTTCTTTCGAATATCCCGATGTCATTAGTAACGATCAACACTTTCAAGCCATTGCCTACCCTACTGCCAGTGTTATGCCTAGTTGACGTCAGCTTTTTTCGCAATTGACCGACTTTTTTTTCTGTGACATCGGGATTCGAACCTGGAACCTTCAGCGTGACAAGCGATGATGCAACCACTACACCATGACCACCCTCATTTCGATACGACTCTTAATACGAAAGAAAATACGACTCGGCATTCGAGTTGAAGAATAGGGGTGACTGTTTCCAAGGCAACGTCGGTTCCTTGATAATCCACTGGAGCTGTTATGAAAATGTTGCGCTGGGCTGGTTAGAAAGCTCACATGCTCAAAGCATGTGAGTGAGTTATCTCAAAGCAATCAAGACGTAAACAGATCATATCGATAATTTCTCAAGGAAAGTGGAGTGATGCGAATCAAACATTCGCAACCATATCAATATCATCACAAAAATTATACACAACAATGGGACATTTTTTTAAAATATAATTCTTTATTTTCTCATCGATTTGTTTTGCTTTTTTTTTGTTTCCCTTTTTAAATATTATCATTTAAATAAATTTATAATTAATTGTTTAACGAAGTGGAAAATGAAAACTGTGAAATGTTGTTTTAATTTTATTTTTTGTTTAAAATGCAGCACATAAGTATAATTTTTTTGTTTAACAATTATATTCACTCTTCCATGCTCGTATTTGCATTATAAATTATAATCATTATCATTATAATTAGCGCGATTCTTTCGGTAACAAATAATAATATTTTCATTTACAAAAAGAAGGAAGTGTTTTGTTTGTTTTTTTTTTTTATTGTTTATACGTATAAAAATTAACAGAAACGACTTATTTATGTGTTTTTTTTTTATTTATTTATATAGAATCACTTGTAAACATTCCTTTTTTTGAAAACAGAGAGAAAAAAAAAAAACAAACAGAAAGAAAAAGGAAAAACCATTACAATATATGTCTCACAGAATTTAATTTCTGGTTTCTCCATTTTGTTTTAAGATTTTATTTATAACAGTTATATGGATTTTCTTTATTTATATCTCTTTTTTTAATCCGATGTATTTTTTCTTTTTGTTTTAACACAGTAACATATTATAGACTTTTTTTTTGTATTTTTTACATAAGTGTTGTTCGTTCGTCTTAGACAATTTTGCTTTTATTTCATAATGTTTTGGTTGTTGTATCATCATTGGGTTTCAGTGAAGGGTTTCAGCAGGTGATCAACTTGTTGATCCATGAAACTGAACCGATCGTGTTTTTGAATTTATAATTGTTTTTGACTTTTTAAGAGTGAAGTTGGGGTTTGTTTTTTGTTTTTTTGTTTTATTAATTAATTATTAAATTTATTATATTAATTTTCCTTTGCTTGTTTAACTCCTAGTGTTATATATTCCTTAATTTAGCTGTATTTGACTTGTTCAACGAAGAATCCTATACCCAGCAGGTGAATAGAACAAACTTCAGAAAAAAGAGTTTGAAAGTAATTTTCTGCTGCAATGGAAGTGTGTTAAATCATTCCCATTCTGTGGTACCGGGCGGTTTTGATGTCAGGTCATAGAGAACCCTAGAGATACCATCCAATTTCGAAATTTCACGCACAATATTTTCGAGTACCTGTTAATGATAAATGTAAATTCTTATTATTTGTTGAAAAGTTATGATAGAGAGATGTTACTGCAGATGCGACGTTCGAGGGTCAAGGTTTCAAGGGCCGAACAAAAGCTTGTCGATACGAACAGGGAAATCTTGTAGTAACTGCATTTACGATCAACACTTAGCTGTCGCATAGAATAAACCGTTCAATTTAGCCAAACTCGTCTAACTTGACCAACAAGAACTGAGAATAGGGATATGTAAACTCAAAACTAACAACGATGTTGAAGCTAATGGTCTACTAACCAATCTACTTAAGGCAGCGGGATATAATTTAGCCTAGAGCATTGGTAAGATATTTTCGGAATAGATGCAAGTTTTCTTTGGGCGAATCTGTCATAGCCGACCCTTGTTTCACAATTTTTCCGTCGGGTACCAGGGGAACTACTGGTTATGTTGGAACTAGAGTAAAGATCGCAACGAGCAGTCCATACAATAATAAGTCAACGGTGCCTACACTCTGTACAGAGTTGTACATTCAAATTGTTGATATGAACAGAGTTTCCAACAATTACAATAATTTTCGACTTGAGCTAGAGGCGTCTAGTCGACAAAGCGCGTGCAATGGCTATTAAAGCTAATCAAGTCTCCTTATAATAAGTTTCTGTGAAATAAAACAAGCCAATTCAGTCCACACCCTAATGAAAACCAGTTGTACTCTTATGGCAGTTGCATGTGGTTCAAAAATAATTCTTAACTCCTTTGAAAGATTCGGTGAACAGTAGGAGAAATTGACATCAAGTCGTCAAAAGAAAGACACTTCGAGAATATGGGAGTTAGTAAAGAAAACATCTGTCCTTGATGGTGTTCATTTTTGCAACGGTGTACAAAAATGTTTACAAACGAATATTGCCTACTAATCTCATGCCTATTACAAAACCCACTGCTATTCCAATCTATTTTTCTCAAATCAAAATCTAAAAGCTGAAGCTTCCCAAAGAGAATTAAAAGTCCTTTTTAACATTTAACTTACATTAATTGGCAGTTGAACAGAGCCTGGAACGGCCGGCACACCAGTCATAAAGTCATTTGTTATGAAAGGCCGTAATACGATCGATCGACAACACGACGGTGTTCGATTTGCTGGATCTCTATCAAAATGGAGCGGAATTAACACAACAGGCATCTGTGAGATTTTTCTATTCAATCCAGCTTGTTGGATAATCTGAAAAAATCATAAAAAAACCAAATTATCAAACGATCTTTAATCGTTTAAAATACAACTTACCTCAGTGGCAATCGCATCGGCCTGTCGCAGTTGCTTTAGCACATAACGATTTAGATTCGTATGCGTTATATCTGTGAATTGATACTGAACTTGTCCACCGAATACGTAGCAAACTCGATTGATATTATGTAATATGCGTGGGATAAGTTTGGCCAAAAACATTATGTCGTTCCAATTTGGATCGGTGTCACTAGAAAGGCCTAACACGTAGCTATAACTCCTTTTGTCGCCTTCAAAAAATAACGCATACCATTAAAATTTAAATCTATTTTGTTACATGGATTTCAAATTAATTACCTTGCACTCCAACTGATCGGATCGGCAAAACTGTCGCTTGTATTTGGGAATTTGATGAAATTCGTAAAAGTTCTCTTCGTTCATCCTCTGACGTTGAGCCGGTTACCCGATTTATTAAAGCGTGATTTTTTTCTAATTTATTTTTGTAGTCTACTATCACTCGTGCTATAACCTAATAAGAAAAGAAATTCGATCAGAATTTATGGAATGTTTACACTTTACAAGTGTTCAAAGTTTACCTGCGTTTCGGAGAAATCCTTTTCAATGTACGGTTCGTCAGCACATAAAATTCTTATGGCTAATCCTGGGCCAGGGAATGGATGTCTTTCAACCATAGGTGCTGGCAGTCCTAGATTAAAGCCCAAGGTTCTCACTTCATCCTTATGGAAATCACTAAGTGGTTCAACTACTCGACCAGCACTTCTTAGTTCTCTATAAAAAGAGAACATCTTCAATATAATACCTTTAAAAAAAAAAATGGGCGAATCTCATTGGAAGTAGAAGGCGAAAGTCTGGAGACCGAAATTCAAATTAAATAAAATCCAAAGTCACGATGAAAAATCAAACAATCATGGACCACTGGGCCACTTTTTCATTGACTGAGTTGTCATTTTTCTTTGAGCTAACCGACTTGTTATCTGCGTAGGTGTCAAAAAAAGCTGATGAAGATAAACACTAAACGTTCGGGTCAACAGGTGTCAACAAAGTGTACAGGAAAAGTCTTAATAACTAAACAACCTATACGGGGACATTCGGTTAGGTTTCATTGGCAGCCAACATACGCCAGTACACTTATGCCAACTAAAGTGCATTGAGATACCATAATGTTGGGGAGAACGAAGGGGCTTTTAAGGAAACGCAAGAGATAAAAATGGATTTTTCTATTAAGGTAGACGGAGAGACATGTGTATAGAAGATGGAGGACACTCTCCTGAATCTCTTCGTCTCTACAACTCCTATAGGAATTATTTGAAAAGCTAAGCTGCGTACTTATTTGGAAATGTCTGGTGATTACACGTATTTTTATGCTGTGTAGCCTGGTAAACAAGATCAAGCTCTTGGTCAAATTTGCCATCATTCGACTAAGGTTTGTCTTGCTGATTGCATGCAGCACAATCAGTAGCTGTATGTAGTGATGTACATTCCTAATTTTTGGATTTTGCTCAGCGACATTACAATTTCCTGGTACATGTCAATATGCTCTGGCAACCAGCATAGACAAATCGGCAACTACTTTTGAAAAGTGCTAATATTCTTACTGGATATCAGATTTCTCTGGATTGAAATAGTGGTAAGAGTATTACTTGCAGCACAAAGATCTACAAGAATGTGTTGAGCCGTTTCTATGGACTTGCGTTTACAGAACGCATGTTGTGATGTAGACAGCACTTTCGTGTCGATGCTGATTCGGATATGAATATCAATCAGGGTCTTTCTAAGATCTCTAAAATATCATGGAAAAACGAGAGTCAAAAAATCCTTCGAGCCTGTCAAAGGCTTAATTAAAAAAAAAAAAAAAAAGAGTACAAACTGAGTTTTCATGACAACTAAATCAAACATACCTTATCAAATCGGTATCGTTATGATGTGTCTTAATTGTGTCCGCATTCATGCTGACCGAATTGGATGCTGATTCAATAAGGTCTGGCCGTAGTGTCCCTTGTGCTAGCAGTACTTCTTCCGGTTTTAATTTCATTTCACTGACTATGTCATTTGTCACCTTAACAAAAACATCGCCGATAATCTTACGCTTCTCTTCCGGATTAAATGTTTGACAAAGCATTGGGGTCTCCACGATGTACAATTGTCCCGGTCGCTTCACAGAAGTCGTTCCTTTCAGAAATTGAAAAAGTTCCTTTCTTACTATTAGGTCGATGCCGATTTCTCTAAGTGATTTTTCTACTTTCTCACTTTCGTCCTTTCGCATAAATCCTAAAAAAGAAAAAAAAAAAAAAAAACAAACCAAAAAAATATATATATATAATCCCACACGCAAAGAAATATATATGTATGTGTGTATTAATATTTCTATTCCTTACCGTTGTCTACATGTACGGCGATAATTTGACTTGGATCCAATGCATGTCTCAGTAAAGCTGCACAAACAGTCGAATCTACACCACCACTTACAAGTAACTGGAAATTTATTTTATTGAGAACATATAAAATCTTAATTTTCGAAAAAAAGAAAATTGCTTCTGATGATCTATTTTGTACGATTGAATTTAATTTCTGTGCTCTCTCGTGAAAGATTTATTTTCTTTACAAAGTGAGTGAACTATATACATATGTATGTACTTACCAACACTTTATTGTTTCCAACTTTTTCCTTAATATATTTAATACACTCTTCCTTTCGATTGCCGATCGTGAAATTCGGTGTGAGACCACATATATCGTAGAGGAAGTTAGAGAGCATTTGTTTGCCATTTGTTGTTAAGTCGACCTGAATGGAAGAATATGATTTAATTGTAAACAAGTGGAGTTTTGTGTGAAGTGATTATTACCTCGGGATGAAACTGCACTCCGTATATTCGCAATGTTTCATTGTATATGGCAGTTATTATGCGACTTGTTGAATATCCACCGACTTTAAGTTTGTCTCCCAATCGATCGACACTGTCACCGTGTGTTAAAAGTACGGATTGTGTTCGGCTAAGGCGACTGTAAGTAATTGGGTTAGTAAGTACGAATTCAAATGCTTTACGTAATTATTTTCTTTAAACAGAAGGAAACGAACAATCGCTTATCCATGTGCTGTAAAGTACGACTCATGGACAAACTCTTTATATAACAGCAGATGGGTTTTGGGATTTTACGTCTTAAGAAGCAGCGACTTTACGGACTTATCACCTCAACACTCTGCGCAAAGGCCAGGTCCACTTCGGATTGTAACGCCATTAAAAGTGTGCACTTTTCGCATTATTTCAGTTGAGTGGTGTATCAACCAGCCGCATTGGAGTTTAACTCATGGAAGCACTATGAGAAGCTCTCAAAATGGAACTCAATCACTGGACTTTGACAACCTGAAATGTTCTTTAACCGCTTGAACAATAACACAAGTTAAGAAATGTTCGTTCTAAGCAAGCGGGATGATAGGGTCCTAAAGGACTTCTTTACCAAATGTTGCTCACACAACTACCATGTCAAAAAGCTGGGTATAAGTTCTGCAGATATGTGCCGACTCTGCTTTAAAGATCAAGGCAAATCTTATGCGAATGTCTTGACATAGCTCGAAGCAAAAGAAAAAAAAAAAAACATTCATCGGCAAACATGATCTGGACGTTCCTTCTTCGACCCAGAAGTGTACTTTATGCTCATTAACTTCGAAAAGTCATACTTAATCGTTTGCTTTCTTGTACCAATAATAGACTGAAGGAAATTTGTTCATTACTTTATAAAGCCTGGAAAATTACTTTAATCTTCACAACAGATCACAGCCGTACAAACCTAAACTGCCGTCTACATTACCTTTTACCGACTCAGTAGCCAAACACAATAAGGGTATTCACTTAAACTCGTAAAACCCTCGTAAACCACGTAAACCGTAAATATTTGCCATCGCGTAAATGATCTGTCAAATTTTATATGAAAATTATTTACGCGAGCCTCGTAAATTTCTGCGACGATCTAGGCTCGGAAATCACCCTCGTAAAACTACACTGCTGTCAAAAATTGTTCTGCTGTCAAACTACATTACCATTTGAATGAAATTACAACTGTTACCTTCGCCAAATATCTCCAATATTAATAAATCTTGTATCGCAGTATCTTTACACAATCTAATGTTTTTTCTTTTCACTAATTTTCGGCATTTTCATATGTTTGGATGACAGTTGCAGAACAGCAGATTCAATTACGCAACTTGTTTCCGAGGGTTGCTCATTTAAAGCACCTCGTAAATTTACAGAATTACGACATGCGTAAATTTATCAGTTTAAGTGAAAACCCTTAATATTAAACAAGCAACTGTGGTGTATAAAAGCCAAACATTTGCAGATGTCGAAATCAAAAAGATGAAAAGGCGCTAAATTTGTAATGCCATGTGTAGCCCAATATTTGAAACTTAACAATATTGGAATGTTCAAAGCATTTGAAGTTTAATCTAGAAGGGTTGTATCGGAGATTACCTGGATTCATTCGTAAATCTCTTTCTTCTCCTTCAGAACAAACAATCACCCCGATTCACGTTGGTTGTTGTTGTTAACGACTAGGCTCTCTGGTTGTTCGACCACAATCGGCCAACACAAACGTTGTTTCGTAGTCGTTATTCCATACAACAAAACGACAACGGGAATCAAGTTGAATATATACATAATTACACGAGGATTTACCAAAATGTAAAGGTGCTTTTCGTTTAATGATGTAACGGGGCAGTTGTACTGCTTACGAACTAATTCCGAGTTTTCGACCAAACTGACAGCTAAAGCACATTCGGTATAGCACACACCTTTATATTTATTGATATACCCTCGCGCGTATAAAACTACAATAAATATATATTTTACTTACTTAAAAAGTGGACACGATGTTTCTATTTCAATATTCTGTTGACCATCCTCTCGGACGTCCTTTTTGTGCACTGTCCCACCAAATTCTTTATTCAATAACTGCATACCATAGCAAATACCTAAGATGGGAATTTTTGCTTTGAATATATCTGGATCATATCGTGGTGCTTCATCGCAATAAACAGAACATGGTCCACCCGATATGATGATACCCCGATAGCCACTGCCTTTAAGCTGTTCAGCAGATGTGTCCAGTGGCAGAATATCGGATTCTATTTGCAATTCACGTACTTTTCTATCGATAACCTATAACAGACAAATAAGAGCGTGTTGGTGACAATATTTGAATAATTTATAATCATTTTGTTGTACCTTTCCATATTGAGATCCAGCATCTAATATTGCTACTTTATCGTGATGTAGACCGTTTTCCGTTGATGGCAGACATTTATTTGAAGCAGAATTCATTTCTTTTTCGTTGCAGCACTAGAATGAGATATTCAAATGTTTTGTATAAACATATGTTTAATGAAAAACTGAAGAAATGTAAAAATATTAGCCTGTTGCACATATTTATATTGCTCTGAGAAGAGAGCAAAAACTCTGCGATGCTAGGAAGCTTTAAACTAATCGAATCCCGAAAGCACTATGCACCGATTCGAAGAGATTCAAAAGCATTGAGTTGGGAACTTATATAGTAATAAAAATTAAAAATAAAAATGTCACCACAAGAACTAACTTTATCATTGATTTGAGATAAACCAATTGAGGAAGCCTTGCGATGTGCTGCTTTTAACAACAATTTACTCTAGGAGAGATTTCTTCAAACATTATTTACATTAATCAACAATGTTTGCTGTTTCAACTCCAAAGAAACACTAAAACACATGAGTCTTGCATACTTACACTACTCGCGACTCTGGTTGGGATTTGAACCTACACTTGCGAAAGGAATGGCGCACATGCGTAAGAGTTTTTACCAATTGAGCTAAGTCAGTGCTTGTAATTTAATGACATTTTTTCGATCCAATGATCCTGAGAAAGAATGTGGATTAAAGGTAGTGTTGTTGGATAACTGATATTTGAATGGTGACAACAAAAATATACATATGTAACTTCGTACATAAGGTACGGTTAAATAAGACAACAATCTGTAGTCCCCCATTAATTGCTCTCTTTCCTTAGTTGCATTAAGCTGTTGCACTGTCACAAGGTACAACCCTTTCGATGTGTTTTTGTCAGGACGGAGCACTTAGATTCAAAGACTAGTTCAGACGGCACATCTATAGGAAAGGGTTTGTAGGATAACGGCCGCGTAATCTTATCAAATCTCCAGTGCGAGTTGTCACAGAAACCACTTTTTTAAAACGGAAGATAGCTTTGAATGCATACAACATGATTTCAGGTTGCAGGTTGAGGCGGAGGTTCATAAAAATAACCGTACTGGGGAAATCTCCTAAGCAGCCGAGACAGATTGTTTTTTGGACTTTTGGTGAACGCAGGAACAACGTACATATTTACAAGAAAGCTCATTTCACCAAATTGCCATTGCGTTGTATAGGGTTTCATCATTAACGTGTACCTAGATCCAAACGACTTTCTTCGCCGACAAGCCCCATGTTTATGCCAAAAACACCTTTGCATCACCAGAAAACGTATAGTTCTCTAGATATCTTCAGCTTTACGTGTTTCGTCGATAGAAGTTTACTATTTAGGATTACTTCTAAATATTAAGCTTCCTTGATGATCTGGAAAGGGGCACATTTTTGCACTGACTGAGTCAAACGTGTTAATTTCTTTCTATTCGATCGCGTTTCACGCAATGTGCGTCTTAGAGTCGATAGTCTTTAGACCCGATCCGGCAAACAGAATGTCATGTCATTGTACACATTGAGCATAAGGAAAGCCATACGATCAGCTGAGCCTCATCTATTGATAGCCCTTACATTGCACCCAGGTACAATACCCATAGTTCGCCAACAACTTAGGGTATTGTACCTGGGTGCCTTTTTTAAACCAAACAACTGTGGTTGACCCTTGAAACGCAGTGAAAAAGGTTTTTGTAATCGGGACGCAGAGATTTGTCGATTAAAGACAGCACATGTTTATCGATAGAGACGAAGAGAAGTCTGAACTCGAAGCCCAGTACCGAGTTAAAACGAAGAAAGCAAGGATATTTCAAGCAGACCAACACTTCGATTCACTAAATCTAATTGCGCTTTACGATGCAAGGGAGTATATGTACATATGTTTCCCTCTACCTTTCTGCAGTGAAATTTGGTATCTTTCGCGTTTATGACTTAAATTGATGGACGACTCCTTGGTTTCTCCGCTCCGCATTGTCATTTCCCACCTTGACTTTGTAACAATGTTATCTAAATCTGATGCAATTATAGATAGTACTGCTTATTCTTCACCTCCGTGCAATTGACCTTCCATGGGAAAAAATAATAAACATTCTCTCCTATCACCTAACTCATCTTTCAAAACCACATCATCAAGAGCACAAAAAATGACACAAGCAAATTCGCTAACCGAAGGACACCACTTGAATAACTTGAATAAATGAATATCAAATCAAATCATTCCAATGCTTCATGATGAATATATTAGTCCACAACTACTGCTGCATAAAGGGTGCATCACAGAAAACCCCACAGAACAATTCATCAAATATATTAAGTTTTTGTTTTTCCTGGTTGATGCTGTTCTTCCCTGCCGTCGTCCTATGCAGTATTTTCTCGACAAAAAAAAAAAAAACCATGCCAACAGGCCAACTGTCAAACGAACAGTCGATAAGGCGCCTCTCTTTTTTGCTTCCTGCTTCCTAAGTCAATAACTCGAGGTTGAGTATAGTTCTTTCTTTTTTTTTTCTACACTAATTCAATAAAAACCTAAATAAATAAACACCGCATTGGAAATGGAATACTCAGAACGATGGGCAGTAGGGGGAAAAAAAAGTAATTACGTCGGTGCAGCAAAACAAATCCACCCAGTGGGAGTGAAAATAAATGATAATTTATTTAAAAAAAAAAAAGTCTTTCTTGCAATCTATTTTACCAACCGGCAGTATACGGAAGAACGCTCGAAGGAACATCCAAGATATTAGCAACAATTGGAGAGAATCTTTAGTGTATATTTTAATTTTCTTATTTATAGGTAATATAGTTTAATAATTGCACTTATAGGGATTGACTAGAGTTGCGGTGTAGTGTGGATTGGTGGTGGTTGAATCTTACACTCTGCGGTGTGGTAAACAAAACACCATCAGAAAACGGCAACAATACGACCGAAAAAAAAATCACAATCGAGTGAAGAGTACGAGAATTAGAACTAGAGAAGAGAGAGCAATACTCTGCAAAACAGCAAAAGCCAATGTCAATGGTTTTGCATATAGTGTTTAATAAATGTTAATCAGGGGGAATTTAATTTACGGAGTGAGAGAATCTACGTGTGATATTCTGTTGTTCTTCTTGTTTTGATTGCTCTTGGTTCTCGGTCTTTGTCTATTTTGGCACACTCTTTGTCGAATAATTTATGTTACTCTCTAGTTTTCTTTTTTTAATTAATTTCTTAATTACAGAGAGGGAGATATGATCATCAAGCAGCAATGTCGGACACACATAGCAACGAATTGAAAGGAAAAGTCGTCGATAGATTTTGATAATAAATGTAAAACTGGGAAAATTAATTAACCAAAATTTGAAGGGGGAAAAAAAAATTCGGAAAATTCACATCACCACCACCACCGCACAGGAAGACGACGAGGAAAAAAATAAACTAAAACTAAAATAAAATACTACAACGGCGACCAGGCGACGACGTTGACTACGACGACTACACAACCAAGACGGAGAGCAAGATGACAATGATTTGTTGATGATGGTGAGATGATGATGAGAAATCGCTTTTTGGTATTTTCTGTTGCTGCGGCGGGCGGCTACTGTACGGATTTTCATCGAAAATGACAAGTGTAAAAATGAGAGAGCCAACGAAAGGGGTAGTAGGAAAATTCGTATTTTCCGTTTTGTTCTCATTCGACATTCGCATAGGTGTAGTGTATGACGTTGCCCCATTCCTGTTCTCGGAGTTCTTATGAATTAAATTTGCAAAAACAAATTTTCATTTAAACACCATAGATCAGAGGGCAGAGTAGTGATGTGACGAAAGAGGATTATTTCTCCTCTTTTGCTACAATGTTTGGGAGTAGGAATAAAAATAAAAAAAAAAGATTTCCCTAAGGACAACGACCATTCATTTGTGCAGTGCCAAATAAATCTGCTTTTTCTTTGACCTACTAGGTGGGGTATTTGCCTTTTATTTGATATATGTATAGGTGTGGAGGAAAGGTAATTAAACTATGCAGGGAAAGGAAATTTAAAAATTGCGACCGACCGACCGACCGACCGACCTGGAAAATAATGTGCAGAGAAGAACTGCGCAACAACTACATACATATTTGACTGTATGCACATTGGTTTTTTTTTTTTTTTTTTTCTAGATGGTATTTGTTATGCACATGCTATTGCATAGGGTTGCCATAATCTGGCAATAAAAAGGGATCAGGGATGCATTCACAACACATAGCTAGCTGGTGCAAGGGTTTACGTTTTTATATCACAAATTGCGTGGTTTTTGGTCTAGACTCTAGAGTTATGAAAAAATTGGATCGATACTCATTTAAAAAAACTACAACCAAAATTTAGACAGACTTACATCATAGATTTCACTGATAATTCACACAGAGAAGCTCATTTCATACAAGACAAGTATCCATAAGTCTGTTGCCTGATATGTAGTCATTCTTACAACTTTCGACAGAACTAAACGCCTGCTGTCCTGTTTCTCAGCAGAGATAGGAGCACCGGGAGATAGATTTCACTGTTGAACAAAATTGTGCCCGACTTGAAAAGATTCTCCAAAAAATGTAAAGCTCTGAAATCAGAAAGTCTTCTTGACTCGCACTGCCTACATTGAAGAATATCATAAAGGCTGTGCACAGTTCAACAAAATACAAATATTTGGTGCGGACAAGTCTAGCTTATCGCAACTACTTCGCAACCCTACAGTCGCTTGTCAACACAATAACAACTGAAAGACTTAGCATCATACAAATCAAACGATCTTTGAAGCTTTTGAATGCAATTGTTTGCTCAAACCAAAGTAGTTGCTCAATTTATGACGAACATCGAATCGAAAAAAGGAGTCTAGTTTGCTGCGCTTGCATCAAACTCTTTTAGGAAGTAGGAAGTAGGAAGTTACAGCGTCAATCACTCAGCACCATAAAAATCTACTCTTGCTTGTAAGTTTGTAAAGTCTATCATAACTTGGGATCAATTGAGCTTGCCTAATTTGAGTTAGGGAGTAATCATAAAGCTTAACAGAATACGGGAATAAGCTGCATAACATGTGCATCACGCAAGTATGCGAATTGTCGTTCTAGTGGATATGATCGATTTTGCATTCATCTTATCTTGTGATGAATAGTGTCATGTCCATGCATTCTCATTAAAATCTTTATGTTCCATTATTTACGACTAAATAGTCACTAACTGGTGTCAGTACGGCCTTAGGAGACAACTAAGTAAGACTCTATTAAACAGAACCAAGGAAACGCTATATAAGACCTTCATCATACCCCTCCGTCTGTCTGGTGCAGAAGCATGGACTGTGCCAAAAATCGAATGAAAGCGGACTTGAATTTGTAAGACAAAAGTTCTATGTTCAACTTTTGGTTTTACCTGTGTTGATAGTTTATGGTGGACAAGATTTAACCACGAACTATATAAGCTGTACGACGACACCGACCTGGTCAAAGGTGTGCAACGATTAAGATGGCTACGTCAAATAGAACGGATGAACACTAATGCTCCAGTCCAAAGAATCTGCGATTCCACCTCTGAGGGTAGCGTGTGCAACTGGAGGCAGCTGGCTGGAGAGGCTTGTTATTTGAGGCCGGGATTCACTGCGACCTGTAGCGCCATCATAAGTAAGTTTGGAGAAGCTTTGATTATATTTGTTTCTCGTTATATTTTCGGTGGCTGTTAGTTGCTGTTACTCGATCGGGCTTGAACCTGCACAGATCGCCTCATAAGCAACAAAATACCCACTGCACCATCGCCTCCTTAGGTAAACGACATCCTGATAGGATACAATTGTTAGAAAATGCCATACATGTCATGGACCACTCTCGGGATTCCTCCTAAAGAAATGTTGTCAGTAGCAGAGGATCGAGAAGAATGGCATGGGTGTGAGCATCCTACCCCCAGGACTCTCATGAAGGATAAACATTGACAAAACCATGTAGATAATTTTTTCCAATAGGATTCGAACTGACAGTTGACTATTCTGATTAGACGCATTGTGGTTAATGGGATTGAATGCGAAGAAAAGCACGGAAGTGCATTTTTTATTTTAACTTTTGGTAGTTCTTCATTATTTGGCAGCACCTACATAGGTACATATCAAATGCCCTCATAAAAAGAATGAACATGATAATTGACATGTTTTACCAAAAAACCGGGGCGTACTGAAGCCTCTATCTTGGTTTGAGTTCGGTACTGTACAAATAAAAATTTGATTTGATTTCGCTGGCACTTTGTATAAAATGTCAAAAAAAACCTGGTAACCCTAAACTCAGAATTGAAATTGCAATGTGAACTGGATTCGAATAAACGCAAAGCAAAGACCAAATGTTTGTTCAAATTTCATTTAACCATTATGCCTGACAAAAAAGATAAACAAAACGCAAACCAAGATAAGAAATCGACTAACGAACATTTAAACCCGATTAAAAGTTTGCTATCTAGTACAACGTCCCTATGACTGCCAAGGTTAAAACTTCGGCAACTCTTTACAATTTCACGCAAAAACCTTGTACAGCTGCATCCACATCTAGCACGTGTTTCTTCACTCCTGAAATAAATTCATTTATTCGTAAGTGTTCACACCTTACAGAGAAGAAAACTAAGAAAATCCTGTCTCACTGTACTCCAAAGTACGCAATGCTTTTGCATACTTGTCATTCATTTCGCCCACCACTCCCTGCCGCTGCTCATGGGGTCGAAATGAAAAATTATTTTTTTTTCGGCTAATTGGAAAATCATTCGCATTGCGAGTCATACAATGAAATAACAAAAAATAAAAAATAAATGCAAAAAAGTGCATGAACCTATTTTTCACACAAGTGGGAGAAAATGGAGAACAAGAAAAATCGAAATGTCTCGCACACACTTTTCCACCGATACTGTGCTGAAACTTCCAAGGATGACGACGACGATGATGATGATGATGGCCAGTCAGTGAAATAAGCAATCAAAAATATATCTGTAGACGAAATTTTCACATAATTACGTTCGATTTCATTTTATCGGTCACTTTAGGGATTCTTTTGTCTTTGCAAAAAAAAAAAAAGATTGCGTGATGTTTTTTTCATTCTTTTTTTTTACCTTTAGCGGAGATATGCTCTGGAAAAATGATTAATTCCTTTGGATTTGCACGTTTTTCGGGATTGCAATCGTCTTTTGGGGATGAATGCTTCGCATTTACGACGGAAATATTAGGTTCAATTTATTCAATACAAAATGGAGAATAATAACTCGCGAAAATAATTATAAAAATTGTGTTTTCTTTTTTCTCATTCGCGGCGGAAGAAAAATATTACATACCGACACCACTATATGACATATTGGAAAAAAAAAGTTATTCGAATGAACTGAACGGCACACAAATGTATGGGGTGAATATCGAAAATGGCGGCTTAGCGGTATTCGAAATTGAGTCGAGCGCTGCTGGCTGTCATGTTGTTCCGCACACATTCGCAGTCACACGCGTATTGGTTCGGGCGTCTGCGAATGCGGTTGTTTTTGCCGGTTAATTTGGAATTCCATATTCGAATCGACATTGTGTTTGGATACGGTGGAATATTTTGATTAAATTTAGGAATGGAAACAACGATGTTTACGACGAAATTTCATCGTCGATGATTAGGGATATTCCAGCAGTGAGAATATTCGGAAAAATAGTTCAGGATGAACTAAAAACACAAAACTTTTGTTACAAGGACCAACAGTTATCGTGGATGCCAAGATACTTGGCTTGAAAAAAATGGAAGTCAGCAAGGCATTAAGCCAGCACTTCTCATCGATTTCTTAGAAAATACACATCTTTACATCGACTCGCAGTGATAATTCGACAAGCAGTTCCGTCAGTAACATTTTAGCGCTCCGCTTACCACCTTTATTGAATTTGCCCTATACGTTTTATTTTCCGAGCACGAGATTAAATTTGATGTCCTTTTCCCGACGTCAATAGGTTTAAAAATATATGATTAAAGTCCATCATGGAAATATTTCTTCTTCGAAAAAAAAAACTGTCCCTTGAACACTATTCGATTTCACAACCCTGTGCGATGTTTCTATGTTAATCACTTTGCAGGCGGGAAAAAAAACGTCAACAATAATTTTAATAGTAAAATTTAAAAATCGACCGTGAAGCAATAAATTTGAGAACTTCAGTTAAAAAAAGCAATTTATTAGTTACAAATTATTAGTTAAAGGTAATTTAGTGTTTAATACAGAGTAAGTAATAAGCAATTATTTATTTCAACCGAAATAGCCTCTAATTATGTCGGAAGAGACCGAGTTCAAACCAAAACCATATTCGTTTACGTTGACTGATATCTACGATAGACCTCTACTCTTGGATGAACATAGAAGGAGTAATATTCTTGCTTATTGTCCACCGTTTCATATTCTATTGGATCACACTCTTGCTGTCCTTTGGATGTTATTTTCTCCAGAACAGTCGTGTCAACTGCGAAGTTCACAAATTAGCTGGGCTCTAAAGTTTCTCGAGGGGATGAAAATTGAGTAAACTGGTTTGAAATTCTTTTTTCTGAATTTCAATATGCAAAATTTGTTTAGTTCTAGAAATAATGTCTATGCTGCAGATACTAAAATGGCAATCGAATGTTTGCAGTCTGCTCTTGTCAGCTGCATTGCGGTAGAAAAACCTGTGGAGAATGGTGAAAGTTGGAATGAAGAATCAGAAGGTGAAGAGGGTGAATATTCAGAATCTGAAGAAGAATCTGGTCCGGAGGGGGCATCACCGCGGGGTGAACAAACTACATTTAAATCAATTATATTGAGAGACATGTTGGGTGGCTGATTGTAGTTATATATGTACTTCTGGAATTTATCTAACTAGTTAGCAAACTTTCGAAAATCATCGATTAATAAAGAAATTCTTTGACAAATTTTTGAATTCCTCTATTCTCGGTTATAATTCGTTTGATATTTATGATGACGCTACTGTTCGGGATGTATCTGGGCCTCAAGCAATAAGCGTTATCAGCCAGCTCGGTCTGCCTCAAGTTTATTACGCCAAGTTGGTTGAGGTCCCTTTGTACTTGAGCGCGCGACCTGAACCGCGGTCTTCCTTTAATGCGTCGTTCCTTAGAAAAGCTCTCTGTCCATCTCTCTCTCCTAGCCATCTTATTCATTGTATCTGGACCCTTTGACTTGGTCGATGTCGCCGAACGGATCTTACAGTTCAACGTTGTATACCATCCCCCACTATGCCTATGCAGTCAGGACCGTCTCTTCACCTCTTCACGTCAAAGAACAAAGAAGAGATTGAGCATATAATTAGGTTACCAATCCTTCCTTTTAAAATTAAACTGTTTTCTCCACTGATTACCATATTCTTTCTAATTTCAGTGTCAATATGAGTCCATCTGCAAAAATGTCTGAACCGATCGATGACGATGAAGATATTGACGATTTGGAACAACTTCTAGCTGCTGCTGAAGCGGATGGCGCAAAGTCCTCTACCCAGCCAATTCCTGCACCTACAATCGAAAATGCTGTGCCCCAACTCCGAGAAGATAGTACTTTCGCCGACGCCTTCAGTTACGATGTCGACTCGACTGTAATTGATAAAGCGCCTGTCGCTACCACATCTATCGCGGTCGATGATATGGATTCATCCGATGATGAGGAAATTAAGAATTTTCTTGAACGCAAATACAACGAGTACGGAAGGGACATTAATAAAAAGCTGAAACAGGAAAACGTTTCCAAGCATGAAGCTAAGGTAACGCAAGAAGTTACCAAAGCTATCAATAACCCTGCAATCGCGGGTACTGTTTTAAAAAATCCTCACAACTCCGTTCAACGAAAAACGCACGACCCAACAAGTAATTCATTTAAAAAAGTTCTTCAGCCAGAGAACTCGGCATCTTCTAAAAATGTGATAACCAATTATCTAACGCCTGTTATAACTCCATCTGTCTATACGGATCCAGTGTTTGGATTAAAACTTATCAATCCGCTTATTTCCAGTTCGGTTTTAGTTGAACGTATGTCTGGTAGGACACCAATTCCATTTTCAACACTCGTATTTCACACACAACGGGGAGATCTCACTAAAGACTGGGTCATAGCGGGGGTCTTAATTAGTAAAAGTCCCGTCAAAACGACGAAAACTGGCGCTCCGTTCTCTATTTGGAAGCTCTCCGATCTGAAGGGAGACATAAAGATGATTTCATTGTTTTTGTTCAGGTCTGCCCACAAGCAGCTCTGGAAGACAGCGAATGGTATGGCTGTGGCTATTTTGAATCCGAGCGTGTTTGACAAACGCGCTGAAAGCGGAGACATAGCATGCCTCTCAATCGACACGGATCATAAAGTCATGATTTTAGGTCAGTCCAAAGATTTGGGAATGTGTAAGGCTCGTAAGAAGAACGGCGATCCATGTACAGCAACAATAAACATGGGTGACTGTGATTATTGCATTTTTCACATGAAGCAGGAATACAGCAAGATGTCTCAGAGGTCAGAACTTCAATCGAGTACAGCAGGACGTGGTCTGAATGAATTGCGGAATAAAATTCTCGGAAAAAGTGAGGTTTTCTACGCTGGTCAATCGTTTACAGCCATTCCGGCAAAAAAGAGTGCAAAGCTCGCCGCTAAGGACTCGCAGAGAATGATGAGTCTTTCTGAGTATGCGCAATCTCCGAATGCGGGCAGTGTGAATCATGCTTCCTCACCAAGGCAAACGCAAGCAGTTCCATATGCCGCTCGTGGAGGCCCGGTTTCGAGGCTGGCCTGTAATGTCGAAGCAAACACAAAACAACGTCTAAAGGATATTGAGCGATTGAAGATTTTACAAGAAGAATCTGCGAAGTTCTCGTCATTGGCTGAATCTAAGGTGGCTACACCTTCAATATCGGTTGCGGCTGCCAAGCCGGTCTCGGCTTCAACATCTGTTGCGACTGCCAAGCCCGTCTCGGCTTCAACATCTGTTGCCACTGCCAAGCCCGTCTCGGCTTCAACATCTGTTGCGACTGCAAAGCCCGTCTCAGCTTCTACATTCTCCTTACCAATTGCCTCAGTTCCGGAGAAATTTCAGAATCGAGAATTCAGCTTTGCTTCCCGCTCTCCACAACTAAGTCGTGAGAATTTCTGCATCGAAGTGAACGTCGGCGAGAGACAAGCGAATTTGGCTAAGCTCAAAGCTATGCAGGTGTTGAAGAAGAAGCCACTTGCGAAGGCTAATCCGAATTTCGTCAAACACCGCGGCACTACAGAAGGTAAACGACGAGCAATTGATGAACTGAATGACAAATTTGGCAGTGAATCGAAGCGCCAGAAGCTCGAAGAGGATCAGCGAGAAATCGATCGTAAAACAAGAATTCAGAAAATCATTGACGCAACCTCTTCCCATACAAATCTTATAGAATCCCGTGAGCTTCAGGAGCAAGAGAAGTACTTCAATAAACTGGAAAAGAAAGAGGCACTTGAAGAGAAAATGTTAAATACGTACAAGGTGCCTTGTAAAGCGGTGGTCTGTGTCCAGTGCAAGTATACAGCATTTTCAGCTGCAGCGCGATGTAAGGAGGAGAGGCATCTACTCAAAGTCATTGATACCGAAAAGAGATTCTATCAGTGCAAGGATTGTGGTAATCGTACAGCTACTGTGCATAAGTTGCCAAAAATGAGTTGTAAGAATTGTCATGGATCACGTTGGGAGCGAACGGCAATGATAAGAGAGCGAAAAGTTGACGATGGTAGAGAGATGTTATCGATTAGAGGCGATGAAGAAATGTTTATGGGTTCTGTGGCTAGCAAAGCGAATCTTAACTTACTCGTACCGGAATAAAGAAATTTGTTATTCAAAGGTTTTTAAGTTGGTTAAGACAATAATCAGTTGCAATTAAATAAATTATTAATTTAATAATGTTTTGTGTTTAAATTATGATTCAGGTCAAAGCGATTTAGAATATTTTGATATCTCACTCTGAAAAGCAGATTCTCTTTGTACAATGGGGCGTTGGATCGGTCACTATTCTATTACAAGCACTTATATGTAACGTGGTAACGTGGGCTAGCACGCACTAAGGAAGGCTCTTTACGGACTTCTTTTCTGGTTTAAAGGATCAGCTGAAATCAAAAACACATGTCAACTTTGGCGCGATTATCAGAAAACTATGCCTAGAAAATTGTATGCGAACGTATTACTTTATGAAGGTCATTGCAGACTCAAGCATTTTAACACAACTTTTACTTCCCTACATGGAATAAGTCGCACATCTCATGAAAGATCCTTATATAACCTGGATCGCATTCAGTCACTGAATAGTGCGAAAAGATCAAAGGAAGATCATAGTATTCAGAATTACACGCCTTCATTAAACATTTATTGTTCCAAAGTAATTTTTCTATAAAGTATGAGCTTCTCCGCCCATAGAAGAGAAGAATTACGCCTTTTTTCGTCATCGAAAGAAACTCTTTTGTGAAGGAAATAAAACAACCCTCGAATATAAGGACCGATTTAACTGTTAACCCCAGCAAACGTATAAAGACAATATGGTCCCACCTGCGTTGACGATTCTTGGTGGAGAAGATTTAATTACGAAATATACGACCTGTACAGCTACACCGACTTGGTCATAAAGATCAGTGTACAACGATTAAGATCGCTAGGTTATGTAGAACACATGAACACCAATGCTCTACCTTATCTCCGATGGCATGCCCAAGTGGAGGGTGACCTCAACTAAATCAGCGTAGGCAACTAAAGGTAGATGGCTAGGGATCTTGTTGGCTAGAGGGTTGTTTGTTGAGGCTCTGGTTCATCCCGAACGGTACTTTACTTTCACAGGCCAGCGACCCTTGAAGGGTCTCAGCTTGAACTAATGCCGCTTTCCAAATTTCACGGTCCCGGGCACGCTGCTTCCAGTTTAATACACCAAGGTTTCTAGCGTCCGTAATTGCCTGATTTTTAAACCAGAGGTTTAGCCGTCATTTTCTTCGTGAACCAGGTAGTTGGGATTCAAAGATTCTCTTAGCTGGAGCATTCTCGTCCATTTGGTCGATGTGTCCGAGACAGTGAAGTCGACGGATTTTTGCTTTTCGGACTACAAACACATCTTTATACAGTTCGTAGAGTTCGGGGTTGTATCTTCACCTCCATTCGCCCTCCTCGCAGACAGGACCAGATCCCTAGATCTGTTACGCTGTCTTCACTTATCGTGAAGCAAGACTTGTAAAATCAGGGTTTTGTAGATCATGATTCTGGATCTTCGAGTTAGGAGTTTTGGACCCTAGCTGTTTGGACAAACCGCAGTAGCAACGGTTGCCTAAGGTTATTTTTTGTCGAATCTTCACTAGGGTGTTATTTGTGGAGTTTATATTTGCCCCGAGATAGATGAACTTCTTCACTTCATCAAAATTATAGTTGTCAATTGTTTTGCTTTGTTCTCTTAGGTATTAGATGGATTGGTTTTTGGTCGACAGCATGAACTTTATTTTATCCTCATTCATCGTGAGACCTACTCGTTTGGCTTGTTCTTTCATCGCCGTAAATGCCTCAATAATGGCACACTGGGGACAGGTGACGATGTCGATATTGTCTGTGTATCCCAGCAGCTGATAAAAAGTGCCTTCTGTGTTTACGCTGGTCATTTGCTTTATCTGCTTCAGCACAAGATTCAAGAAATCACACGACAGTGCATCTCCTTTCCGTAATCCAGTGCATGTTAGGAATAAAAATTGTCTCTACAAAAAAATTCCTCAAAATCCATTTTTTTAAATTTGTAAACAAACTAACAATCCAAAATGTGTTCAATAATTTTATATTATTTTTGGTTTCATTGCTAATACATATTTACACTTTATTGCATCAAGATTAATTATTAATTTAAAGGAATGTTTTGATTTTCATTTATGAATAAAATAATGTTCTACATGTATAAATACGAATATAAAAAGCCTTAAATATTAAATATTGGAACATTGTTATTATTTTAATTGTATTTTTTCTTTTCATTCACATACGTTTATATAGTTAAATTAAATTGATTATAATGTACATAACATAAATTGTTTTAGGAAACATTAACAAATATTTACAGGACATAGAAAAAAAAAATTAAATAATAAAACACTTCTGACTAAAATATAATTCACTTCATTTGGACCTTCTCGTTGACTTGATTGTCTTATATTTTTATTTTACTTCATCTAAATGGCACTATAATCCAATTTGTAGCTTTGAGGACAGATTTGCGGCAGTATAACACAAACAAATACGGTGTGGCCTCACTTCTATGTCTTGAGATATGTCGCGAGATGCGACAACTATGAGAGCTTAGGCTTAAGTGTATACTTTAAGTGTATGCACTTTATTGAGACTTTTTTAACGTCATCAGAATGTGATCGCACAAGAGTTTTAAATGGCTTCATAGAGTCACCAAACCCTCAAGAGATGATTGGGCTAGCAGAGAGGCCATCAACCAAAATAAAATTTCGATTTTTACTGAATGATGGAATGACCGAGGAAGGAGTGGTCTCCGAGATCTACTTGCTAGAACCCGACATTTTCCGGTCAATAAGACCTCCGAATCACGGTAGTGTGTTGCAAGTGGAAGTTGTAGCCCTCACCGAACTAGTCCCTCCTGGAACTAGTCTCTAGGAAAGTTATTGACATGTAAAGTCAAGTTGCTATCAAAGCAATTCAATCCGCATTAGTAAAGTCAAAACTTGTAAAATGTGAACCACAATGTAACACTCTGGTGGCATCCACAGGAACGAAATGACGGATGTGTTAGCTACGGAGGAATCAGAACAGGACCTACTGTTCGATCACTCAGTACTGTCCTCTCTAACACTCGTAAAATTCATCATAGCACTATGCTTTCAGAGACGAGCTGACGAGAGATGACGCGCAGTCTCATCATGCTGTATCTTCAGAGAACGAATTCGGGATGATTTAGGGAGTCCAACCGATCACCAAGAAACTAACACAGACCTTTCTTCTTTGTGTTCCCTTTCAGACTGGATATACCACAGTAGGGGCACACAATGAATCTGCGTGAATCCGATTGAAGGCGGCATCGTACGAGATGCCGTCATCCCTTCAACTTACTTATCTACTTCATAAATCGTAGTCAGCTCGATTTGAGACTATTTAGTCAACGCGTGTTTAATTTTTAATTTTAGAGCCTGATAAAGCTTCAAAAGACCGGTTCTTACGTTCTTTCCTTATCTGACACCTAAACCCAACTCGTTACTCAACCAAAACCTTTAAGCTTGAAGGTGATATATGTACATTGCATGCGGTCATAAGGAAAAGATAACTCTCAGTAAAGCTGACTTTTAAAAAAGTTCCAAGGCTTTAAAAGACTAAAGATGTAGGCTTAACCATGAAAAGCGAAGAATCATTCTTATTCATTGTGATTTGTGGGTATAATGAAGCTTGACCCTATTCCTGATCTATGAACGAGAAACCTGGTTGTTTAAGATAAATAGGCAAAGTTTATAAACAGTTAATGAGTCTATGAATCCACAAGGCTTGGACAAAAAAGTACATTCGGACTTGGCACCCTCAAAGGCAAGAGGCCTCAACCTCAAATTATTGTGTAAAACTGGATGTGAGGCTGCTTTCAAGCAAACACATGTTTCAAACGGGCAATGGACTTATAAACAAATGAAGATATAATACAATCTTTAAGGCTAATCCAAACAAAAATAAAAACTAACGAGATCAGTACAGTTGACTTAAGCTTAGAAACAGCGTTTAAAAACAAAAAAGACAAGACATAAATCATTCACTTAGTTTAAAAACACTGAGTATTACTATTATAGCTATCTTTGGCTAGAACTTCCCTCTTCCTTTACATGAGAAATCTCTACAAAAAAAAAATCTCCTTTCCAAACCTAAGCAATATTATCCTGTTCGTTTAGATTCAACAAACTCGAGAATCGAAATGAGATATTCTTCGAAACGTTCTTCTCGACATCGTTGTTGTCCAAATTATCTGGAATCAGTGTCTTGTTAGTCATATCCATGTAGGAACGACCACGTTTTACAGGCACCGAATAATGAATTGGATCAATTGAGGGCGTACTACCCTTTATCGATTTTCGAATATTCAATGGAAATCTCAAATCATTTTCATATCGAAGGATCTGTTCAGTCGTATTGGCTTCGATTAAAGGACGTGGCAAATCATAACCAGGTGGTGGAAGGAATTCTGCATTTGTTGATGAATGCTCTTGACTATTGCAATGTTCATTGTTGTCATAGCTGATCTTCGGTGAATGCCATAGATGATCCAAACAGTCGGGTTCTCCTAGATCATTAGTTAGTTTGGAGAGATCAGTGTGAGAAGTGGTTGTATCATCACTGCAATAGAGTGGATTTGATACAGCATTTGATTCTATTTCGATGTATTTTGCATTGTTTCCCAAGAGCTTCTCAAATTGGGATGCGATGTACTTAAATGATGGTCGTGCATTGGGATCATCTGTCCAACAGGATCGAACAATGGAATAACTAAAATCAAACAAAAGTCTCGTTAGATTCGGTAAAAATTTGAGTAGTGACAATTTTCTTACATGTCCTCTGAACAGTTTTCAGGGCGTTCCATTCGATAACCTGTTTTCAAAAGGTGATAGAGATTTTGTGGTGGAATACCTGGATATGGAGAAGCACCCAAAGTGATTAATTCCCAAGATAATACACCAAATGCCCAGACATCAGATTTTGTGGTGTAGACATGATCTGCTAGGGATTCAGGAGCCATCCACTAGAATTTTATTTCGTTTAACCAAATGGTGTCAGGCTATATTTTAAATTTGTATTGGCATACCTTGACAGGAACTCTATCACGACTTCTCTTGAGGTAGGCATCATCTTCGTAAACGTCTCTTGTTAATCCGAAATCTGAAATTTTGCAGATTTTACCCTCGGCTAGTAGAACATTCCGGGCGGCTAAATCACGATGAACCAACTAAAAAACAAAAGTTAAATAGATGGATACAAGCAAGTAGTCAAACCCTTACTTTAATTTCTGTCAAATAGGCCATTCCCTTGCATATTTGCCATGCAAACGAGAGGATATCCTTGACGGTTATTGGTTCAACTCCGTCAGTAAAATCTACTCCAGCACATTCAATCTTTCGACTCAACCGCAAATAGCCCCTCAACGATCCATATCTTGCATATTCGATTATTATCATCGGCGAATCGCCTTTAGTGCAGGCCCCAAGGAGTTTAATCACATTAGGGTGTGAAACTTCTTGAAGCAATTGAAATTCTGACAACAATGCCATATATTCCACCGAATTGGCACCGTTCTTCAGCATTTTCACTGCGACAGTCGTAACACCAGGACAATTGGCGATATCCGTCGCAAAACCTTTAATAACTTTTCCAAATTCACCCTCGCCCAAGGTGGTGTCCAAGATCAGGTTCTCTCTGGCAAATTCCCATTTGGTGTCGGCATCGAACTTGAAACTATTTTCTAGCGGCATCAAAGGCAGATCACCATTTCGAATGTCACATTCACCGCCACCGATGTCCTTCGGACTCAACGACTTTCCTTTAGCTTTTCGCACATATTTACGCCTCGAGAACACCAAACAAGCGATAATGAACATCAAAACAGCTGGACACGTAACTGCTAAGATAATGCAGGAAGTTCCACAAACAATTCCAGGCATATTCTGTACAGTTGCTGGTTCCATTGTGGACATTTCAATATTGCTCAGCTTGACCACATCTTTTGTTTGGTTTTTCTTTCGGCCCTTTCTAGGTCTGTCCACATCGTCATCATCCAAGGGAGCACATGAACATTTGCCATTATCCTCACAAATACAAGTTCCCGAAGCCGAGAGAATTCCTCTCTTATTGTCGTTGTTTGTATGTGGTCCAAAGATTTTATTCGAAGGCGTACAGTCTTGAGGACATGCGAAAATGTCCATATCTTCAAGCGGATCACATATATTGTTGGGGCAATAGATCTCGTTCGGTACACATGATGCATAATTCCGACCATAGCCATCGTTTGTACCCCGCCAATGGCATGGTCCTCCATCGGTGGCTAGACCACAAAATTTTGTACACTGTTTTTTCCATTTAACTTGAGCGCAAGTTTGAGTGCGAGACTTTTCTTTGTGTTCACAAGAGGCATTGCTAGGTCGTCCATCGCGAAGATGGACATTTATTATGAACGATCTGTTATGGGTATCCGTCCAGTTTACTGTGACACTGAAATGATAAAAAATGGAATAATGAATCAACCCTCTGTTATCTACATCAAAAGCCGAGTCCGACGGAAGAAAGAGGTCTAACAGGTTACTTTAAAAATTTGAAATTTTATCCACCTAAACCATAAAACGGCTAGTTGCTTACAATAACATCTTAGATTTTTGTCCCAGGACTGTGATGGGAGGTTCCGCTTCCGCTCTACTATCTACCATGAATCTATCCATAAAGACGGTCAATTCGGAAGCAAACTATCCTCGATAAGAGTTGTGTGTTGCCTTTCGGTAACTCTGACTCTTTTTCTACCGTCCATAGGCATATTAGGGTCTCACAAGATCCGGAACCTTTCTATGTCCACAGATCGATCTGCATTAGTGCCATTTGGCTTCGCCGCTGCAGGATTCCCAGAATCATCGCATCACACATGTTGGTCTCGCGATATGTCGTGTGTATTGCGCCTTATTAATATGTCTGAGGTTACTGTCGAAAACTGACCAGTTCCCAAAGATTTCTTGACGCCTTTAGAAATATCAATGTTTCCACTGTCTAGTCTGAATCCTGAATAGATGCTTTCAAATAAGTGATCGATAGAAGAGCCCTAAGCATTTCTGCTGAAAAAGATAGGAATGTGGAAAAGTTTTTTGTCACATCTTCTACAAATAAAGCCTGGGCTGCCTCAAGAGATCTAAGATTCTCTCAGGCTGTTTGTTAAAAGGCTTGCGAAGTTTGACTCCCCTTAGTTATGTAAGGTATGATTTGAATCACTAGACAGGCTTCGAGACCAACCAACAATTTGGACTTTCTTAATTCGAAGGCTTTTCACCCAGAAAAATCAGGACTCCCTACTTTTGGTACTTTACTAAGAAATCTTTAACTTAACCAGACTTATTGTGGATCAAATTTTAAAAGTTTCTAGTCTCTAGTCTCTAGAGGATTTATTCCCAAGGCTTCAAAATAAGTTCTCTTTACTGTCCAAACATACTCACAAATATACAGTCTCTACAGCACTAAACAAAGCTGTGGTATTCTTCACAAAGACGATACCAGCTTTCTCTGTAATCCCGAATGCACCACTACGATCCTCTTCCATGCGAAATCTCAGGCCCGTCATATTGATCAAATCCACCATGTTTGGTGGTTGAACAACTCGATTCCATTCCATAGCGGTACGATAGACATAAACATCTTTTTCATAGGTAATCGGTAGAATGCTTAACGCCTTGCTACTAAACTCAAGTCCAATGAGAGATTCCTCTGAATTGACAATCGTTGAAGATTTACGATTCTGACGTGAACGTAACGCCTGCGCTGTGGGACGATTTGACTCATGGATCTTGTTCACATCCGTGTGAATGCAAATGTTTGCCTTAGCCTGTGAAGGTTATCAAACAAAAATTTACCCTTGAAAAGTCGATTGATAAGTGATATTATTGGTGACTTACTGTTTCTGGATTGTTATTGTCGATTGAGCTATCACTGGCTTCCAAAATCACACAATAGGGACTGTTGCCGAGTATACCATTCCGAGCAAACACTAATTCTGTTAAGAGATGTCAACAAAATCAATGAAAAGTTTATCAATTTGTTAAGTATTTTTGTTGACTTACGGCAGCTGATGATTGAACTTCGCTTTTCCATGTGATCCGATTCGTATGCCTTGCAGTTGGGACGAATCAAATCGAACCGATCATTGTGGACTTCGTAAACGAGATGGGAGTTTGTTTGCAGTGTGTCTGCGTCAAGGAAATAGATTTTCTCTCCAATTGGATCGTCCTGAGAAAGAAAAGATGAAAACAATGGATTTTTCCAGTATCTTAAGGTTTTGTATATTTTGATCTTTGAAGTTCGTATCAGTTGTTATCTCGAGATGTTTGCACTTTTGTTCTATAAGACGTTTTAGGATACTCTTGCTGGTTACGTATTCTTTCTCAAAACCCAATTAAAGAGTACTCCCTCATTTTGCAGGAGTGCTTGCCGGAGAATGCTACTACGTTGCAACACTTTTCTTCTCAGACCTTTAAAACCTCCTTTACTGTCAGCTTCCAGAGAAGGAAGGTTAGGACTCTGCTTAACTGTGTGAACTGTGGGGTTGACGAACTGTTCCGCCATTACCAATATCTGAAAAACCATCTGAAGTGCATGCCTCTTGAACGATCGAAATTTGTTGACCGCTCTTGCGTTAGGAAATCTAAATGGTTTCAGGAAAAGATTGGGGCTCTCAACTCTTCCACTCACAGTTGTATCATAAATCACAATGGACCTACTTTTAAGTATAACCAACGACTTTACCACGCTGAGAGCATCGGTTCCCGTCAGATCACCGAAAATAAGTATCGTCAGCAGATAGGGGACCGCTTGGGTACACTGCGTGTTGTAGGCAGTAAGGAGGAAACTAACCATGAGTATGACAATGGGTCTTAGTAGACCAAAGTGGTTGAAGATCATTGATATCACTAGCTTAATCTAACCTAACCTAGTCCAGGTGTCCCTCTTTTCTTATTAACTACGTAACTACATAAGAGTGTCTAGCAGGTAATCTCAAGTAAAACGTATCACATTAGTTGAAGATGTTCTATTAGGAAGCTAGTTACTCTATGAGGTGCCCGGGACCCGGAACCAGAATAAATACGAGACATCGCAGCACTTTGCCACCGGGCATCTAATGTAGGTCCACCATATTTTGCGTTTCTTATTCCTTTAGGTTACACAAGGTTCTGTTGTAGAAATTAAGGCAACTGTGGTTAATTCGATTGTTTGAGGTAAGCTAATGGCTTCAAGATGAATATCACAATAGAACGCGCCCCTTAGCTTATTTAGTTTCCACTCATAAAATATCCTTATCCTTCATGTCGCAGTAGGGTTTCTAAGTTATGCAAGGTATTCACAACAAAATGGAGTCACAACGGTAACTAAAGACCAACTTGGGTTACTTTTGACCGTTAAAACTCCTTGGTATCAGTCTTTAATAACAACCGTCACAATTTCTTCCGTGGCATTGTCTATAATTTCTGATAAAGAACCAGTGATGCCCTCAAACAAATTGTAAATTCCATGACATAAGTGAGTTTCTTCATCCAACGATAATGTTCCAAGTCCCAAAAGAACTTCGCATGTTTTGTTAAAATTTCAAAATAAAACAAACAAAACGAATGAACACGTTGAAGTATTTTAATTGACACGCCAACACACTTCTGTTGCACGTATACGTATACCTATAGTTTTCTACTCGTCACAAAATGACACAAGTAGTGTGTTTTTTTGTTAACAAAAAAATGCGTCTTTTCTTGCACTGTTTTCCCTCTGGTGAAACTAGGATCCTTCCTTTGAGAGCATACATTCCTTTGGGAAGTATATACAAAAACCTACGTTAGATGTAAAGGATACAGTGAAAATGTTTTCATGGAGTGGAATGGAGAACAAGGGATTCAACTGTGTCGCTAAGGTGAAGTGTGCAGCACAAACTTCCAGCAGTTTAACCCGACTTTCATTGTATTAAATGAGCACTTAATTGTAGGTGACATTGTTCCCATTAATACCGGGCCCACAATGACTTCATATTGTTGACCAACAGTTGTTGATTCTAGGTGTTGTGTACGAGTACTAAGTTCATCAGAAGTTATCGCACTTTTCAGCTAAAATGGGCTAATATTTTCGGAGGGACTGTTTGTCGAAGTTTAATACTCTTTAGAGAGATGAAGGGGTAGAAAACTCTTTTTGAAACAAAAAGATGGCTAAGAAATGTACCAACGACTGCTGATCCTGTATACGTTACTTAAACCCTTTTACCTCTGGCTGGGCACAGGGTATCAATCACGCCTGCACCCCCATCTTAAATGGAGTTCTGCAGCGTATTTCAGGTCTTTCTAGTTTCCGCAGGAACCTCGATGCCTTGTCAACTTATATACGTCACGTTTGCTAAGGACGACCTACTCCTTTGCCTGATTGGGTGAGGGGAACGGAATTGTCTTCACGCCGTAATTTGTGCCCGATTAGTTGACACATTCTTATGCGTATTGTGATCTTCATTGGTACTTGACCCGTTCTTATATTTGTTCGAGGTGCGATTCTTAAACACAAACCTCAGCACAATACGAAAGCACATATTCACGAAGGATGTACAGCTTACAAGTCAGCGATTGTTATTTTCCAAGTACTACACCTGAAGAAGAAGTAGAAGCTTAACGTTGAACCAGAACAGTTTCAGGACCACCTGTTCGAGTACTTTTAATAGAACGTTGGAGTTCAAAAGGCTTATGGTCTTTATTTTCGTCGCTAATTCTGTTTGTATATATGAACATACATACACATGGTTATATCTTTAGGTCTTGGATGGAGGCCCTATTCATTTGGCTGACACTGTGACCTAACAGATCAGTTGTAATCAGAGATCACCTCCCTTGAGTATGCCTTTTCGCTACTAAGCCTCTGACTTGCGCTGAAAAAATCGTTCTTTCTGTAAGCTACACCTTCTTAACCAGCGTAGAGTTGGACATTCATAGAGAATAAGGTCTGAAGTTTCCTCCTCTTCCAATAAATCTTGTTAAGATGATATCTCAGGGAACAATAGTCTGAGAGAATGCCCACTAACTTACTGATGCTTTCCTTGTCCAGGTTAAGAATTTTCTTGTAGGAGAATTGCTTGATTAATCTTTTGGATTGCCTAAGCTCTGGCGGATTTTTTCAAAAGGCTATGCGAAGTTGGTGTTACTTCCCACACATTAATCAGACCAGTGACTGTTGCCCAACTGAAGCCATGAAAAGTCTTCGGTCCTAGGAACGCGAAGGCTGAACTAGCCCTAGCCAGTTCATTCATAGATTAATTGCCTACAATTGTTTGCAGGTTTGTAAGACATCGATTAGATTTCACTGAGTGTACTGAAGACATGTATTCTAGCGCCCTTAATAACTTTTTTAAGGTCAATCGTAATGCGCATTTTAATCGCATGAATTTCTGGAATACTAACTTGAATAACCTTCCAAAACAGTGCACCCTGACCATAATGTCGAGGATAGGTACAAAACAAGGCCGTACTTGTAATTGTCTCAAGTATTTTCAGGTGCCTTGTCTGGTTGATGCTCTTGTTCTATAGCTGAATGTTTGAAGATTTGCGAGAGAGAAAGCCCGATGACAGTTTCTAGAACTGACTTGGAGCAGGTGTTCACAGCACTTGTGTGAACAAGACAAGCAATTTCGTGCATTTTCTCATGGCCATTGTCCGTTCAAGAACTTTCGGCCATCAAATGATGTTCGCGTAGTGGGCCTAACTTTCATAATGTACAGCTAGTACTTTCAGTAGATTCTTAGTTCGTCTCTCAAAGTTCGGCGCATTATTCTGTGCGACAGAAACGTAAACCAATTCATCCTTTGGAAGTTGTGACTTTTGTCTGTCAGAGCTGTATGCAGAACATTTCAAAGTGAAGATTTCAAAGTCCCCCGTCCCAAGGCTCACAATTGTGCATGACGTGGCTTCAATATTATTCCCGTCGGTACGTCACCTACGAAAAGGCACATCAAATAAAACGCCCTGTCCAGTGCTCTTAAATGCGTAGTTTTTCATCATCATCATCGTCAAGTTCCGGACCTTTAAGTACTCCATTAACCCATTTCAAGAAATGTACGTGTACATACGGTCCGTTTTCGATAACAAAAGACAATTCATTTAGAAATCATAAACAATGAATTCGTTGTCAGTCTTGAGTTTAAAGGCGTTTTTATTTATGTTTCATTTTTATTTGACCGGCTAGCCGGCTTAAAAAAGGAAAACATTAAACACCGTAGTAGTATGTAATACTATCGCAAACGATAACAAATTCACATGCCCGGGAAGACAATGACCGTCGAGGACGACGACGACGACCACCACCACCACAAAAACCTTCGCTGTCATAAGAAATCGCGTGTCACATAATCATTAATGAAACGGTTCGACCCAGGTACATTGGCCCTGCCCCTCTCTATACCTGCTGACGATTTGTAATGTCTATCTATAGAAAGTCAAAGGAAGCAACCGGCTAGCGTATCGCAATAAGTTATTTTTAAAAACAAACCCAACACACACACTATCCTGATAGATTGTTTCAAAGTGTAAGCAAGGAAGGGTGACCGTTTCAGAGAGGGCATAAATCATTCTGGATATTGGAAGCAAAAAATTCTGTCCATCAATTGCGACAGATTGGTTTGGTAGTAAAAGGTTAATGGAAGTGATAGCTTTAAAGGAAATCTTGACGTAATGAATGGTGAGAGGTAGTTGCAACATTGACGGAAGTAGAAAAAATGGCATGAAGCAAGAAAGAACGAAAGATCCTTCAAAGGGGTAGATTCGGCTTGGGTTCCCTGCAGAAATAATGACCGACCTCGGGTGGAATTACAGACTAAGACTAAAATACGAGTTATCGAATACGATAAGACTCTGGAATGTAAGGATAAGGATGCTTCTGAACTCTGGGAAAGAAGAAGAAGACAGGATTCAACAGTTTCTACAGTTCTACTTGATCCTTAGTACAGAACAGTTCGACAGTATCATTTGTCAAAACAAAATATCTATTGTCGTGTTTTAATCTGGAAAACCGTTTGAAAATGCTTGTGGACTAGGCATGCTTAATTCTTACTTCGAAGGCACACAAAACGCTTACGTCTTGGAACTCATTATTTTATTCTTCGACAAAAGCCCGAACTGGAGAAGAAAATGACAACTTCAAGTGAAAGTCTATTACAACTCAAAACCCAGTAGGGACACAGATGAATTTTAAGGTGAAAGTAGTCAGCAACAACAATTTGATAGACAAGCACGTACCGCCTCGGAGAGGGAACGAAAAATGGAATAATGCTCCTAAACTTTTGCAAAACGAATTGTATCGTTGGAGGCACTCTATTTGAGAAAAAGCTCTGTTACAGGAGCATGCCTGTCTCTTGAAATCCTGGCATTAGCTTGCCAAAAGAACCAAAAGAATCACGAGTGCCACCAGGAGAGCTGCACTGCGAAATGTTAATAGAATTTTCAGTCCGTGGAAATCGTTCTCTAGCGACAAATGGGTAACTGCCACAGCGTTGACTTACGAGTAGAAATACTCAACTTTGTCTAGCCTATTGAGTAAATGTTCCAAGGTAATCCCAAAGGCTGAATCAAGCCCTACACTTACCGGGAAATCCTAAACGTAGACATGAAAAGCATTAGGATGGTAGTGAACTTCTTCTCAGGCCATTGCTGCCTAAAATAGCATCTAAGCAAGATAAATCTGTGTTCAGAAGCAGAGTGCAGGTCTGGAAGAGGAGGAAACCTGCGAAGATAAAGAGTTACATTCGCCACTGGAGGTTAGAAATTCGGCAACTAAATGCTACTGCTCATAGAGAGGCACCTACAAAAAAATGAACGAGAGCCTTTCGGACTATTTCGCGAACTGTTAAACGGCGACGAAAGCTATCAGGCAGTCTGATAGTCAACTCGAGAACAACCAATTATTACCACTACCACCAGATCGAAACGAAGTTGAAGCAGCTATACCTCAAGCTTAAATCACATAAGGCCGCAGGCCCAGAGCTGATCTGTTGAAAGCGCCAGGAGAAGACTTTGTAGGGTACATGCATCAACTGTAAGATATGGTTTGACGAAAGTATGCCCAATGATTGAAAACTTAACACCATTTCCAGGGTCCATAAGATAGAAAACTGTCTCACCTGCGCCAGTTACAGAAGCTTACGCGTTTTTAGTGACACCTACAAAGTACAGAGTTCTACGTGATGTAATGCTGTAACGTCTGGAACTATATGTCGATGAACACGTGAAGAGTTATCAGTGCGGTTTTAGACCCGAAAAATCTACCAAATCTTCACTTTACGCCAAATCCTGAGAAGGTCCTACCTACCGTCTTTGTTAAAAGCCGTTGAAAGTGCTCATGAACATGCTGCCTTCGAAAGAGAAGTTCTATGTTCGTTGACAGTTTATGGCTATTTCTAAGCTGTACAGAAATATCAGAAAATACAAATATTTGCTGTGCCAGCCCAAAGAGGTCCAAGACCTAGCTTCTTGCAACCATTCACATTGAGTAGGCAAGAAAACGTTTGGTTGTTTTGGTAAGGCTCTTGCCTGAGTCAGCTCGTTAAGTAATCCAATGCACTAAGCCAGCTATCATATACTGACATTGACCTGGTCAAAATATACGATTAAGGTGGGTAGGTTGTGTTGAGCGGATAAACACCGATGCTCCAGCCCGAAGAGTCATCGACAGCAAGCACAAGGGAAAGATAACTAACTCAACATTCGCAACTAGTGACTAGCTATCTGAGGTTCATGCTATCTTGTACTGGTTGAGGAGGCTTGCTGGTTCAGCCCGAATGGAAGCCCTTTAAAACTTTTAAAAGACATGAAATGAAATAAAATATTCTAGATACATACCATTTTGAAGTGTGGATCATGCAGTTCGAACGTCAGATTCTTGTCATTCTGCAACTTTGGTCCGTTGTCGTTCCTGTCCAAGATGGTCACATTGATGCGTTTGACAAATTCTGCTGGCGCCTCATTCATTGCAGCCTTAACCAAACACTTAACATCGGCAAACACTCCATTGGTCGGTACAATAAGTGCTTCATGATCGACTGGCTTCTTCGTATACAAAACACCATCTTTCACTGTCAAATATTCAGACTCCACTACCTCAAAGGTAACATCATATTCTGAACACAAATAGTTCAATCCATTCGGACGCAGTTCACCAATACGCAACGGTCGAAATTTCCCATCCGGTCTATCTTCCACCACCGAGTAATGTGCTCCACTCCAGAAGCACTGATTTTCTAAATGTCCACAGAACTCGGTCGAATTTGTTGGCACAATTTCCACAGACATGTGTGGCATTTTCACTGATCTTACCCGCGTACTCTTCGGTGACACAATAAACCGCGAACTGTGCTGCATACCTTGGAACGCATTGGTTAGGAAAACCTCACCCGTCCGACTATTTATTTGCAGATACTCCTCGGCACTCTTCTCCAAGCTGTAAGTGTAGTTTGCCGCAGGACTATTGTTTGCCAACGAGACCACTTGAAATTTTCCAAATGGAATTTTTGTGAATATGCTGAGAGCCTTCTCGTTGGTTGGTATTGTCAATCGCACCGATGACAGCGGGAAGAACACATCGTATCCTGGAAAAAAGAGAAAAAGAAAAATGAAACAATGATAAGTCCAATAGCACAAATAGGCATGATTATCCCATTTTCGGTTGTCAAGGAAGGAGGAACGTTCTCTCAAGTGCACTCAAACGCTTCAAATTCAATGCAAACGAACTGGGATGATGGGAATACACAATTAACCCAATTACGGTTATCGGATCGTTTATTGTATTTTCCGGGATACCTACCATGGAGGAATGGCTTCCGAATTAGACAGAATCACTGGGGCGAAGCCTCAATTTGTGTCGCAACATAAAAAAGACCAGTGGGGGTGCAGTTCGCAAATTGATTTTCGTCCTCCACTGATTTGCCACTAATTGACACGTGATGGACGCGAATTTGTTTGACCACCCTCGGCTCGGTGGCCGCAGAGTTGGCATTCGATTGCAAATTGATCACAGTCATCAGTGTCCATAGCGTTGACATGGTCTTGGAATGGATATCCCTTTTTCCATGGAACCCAAGAGAGGGGGTAATGGAGCCAAGAGTTGATGGAAATAGAATACAAATTATTTGCCTTTGGCCTAAAGAGGAATTTTCTATGACGTTAATGGTGGTCGTGTCCTTCTTTTTTTTCGTTATGTCCATGTGATACGCCGAATTATTTTTGGCTCATTTTTCAGTCATCGTTAATCATTAATATTAAAACTGGACAATGGAGTTAAGGATGTAAAAGGCAACTGGGTGACAAATAGTCTTGGTTTTGTTGGCCGTCAAAGGGGTAGTTTGGACCAGTGTTTAAATTACGTGCGCCATCAATAAAACCTTTATAGATTTAAGTCGACAAAAATAAAATTTGATTACACGTTGGAGACTTGTAGTTATCATACCCGGGTTTGGTTTCTGGAAAATCCGCATTATTCTCGAAAGTTGTCACTTCCCTTAAAACCTACTCACTTTGTTACTAAGTGAATATTGTGTTATGAACCAGGGTCATGGCCACAGAAGCATCAAGCATCTTAGGTGTAGCTAAGGACGACGAAGAACATAATTCAAGTAGTGACGTTGCATTGATACGGACATGTTAGTAGAATGAACCACAATGATCCACTTAAGTGAGCATCGAGTGCTTGATTTCAAGTTCGAAACAACAAATAACCGAGCCTTCGTTTTAAAAATAAAACAAGTGCGTATGCCTGTTCTTGGTCTGGTTAATCAACAAAGAATGTGCCTAGGATCAGCGGGACAAGAGGCTATCGTATTTCAAACAGAAATTGTCCACTCGACATTCATTTTGAAGTGAGAACCACTTTTATTGTGTGAACGACTTAAGCCGTTTTGTACCACACTACTCGGCGTCTACTTGTGTGGCTTCCGGACTTGAAAGTCTCACACAACAGCATTTATCACGCCAAGCTATAATATGTTACTCGATGGTCAAATTCGGGATCCGATTGTGTGGCTCAACGCTCAAGAAATCGTTATTCATAACTTTCGCACCACCTTTCGGCAAGGAGACGCTCTGTCGGGTGATTTTTTCGATCTTGGGCTGGAGCAGATAGTGCGAAAGGCCAGCATAAACACAAAAGACACCATCCAGCTGCTGAGATATGTAGCCCATATCGACATCATCGCTTATTTCCAGCTTCAATCGCCGTAAAAGCCAAGCGAGTTGGTCTTATGAAGAACGATGAAAAGGCGAAGTAAATACTGTCGACGGCGTTTGGGACAGAACTTGATAATCGACAACTATAATTTTGGAGCAGTGAAGGACTCCATTAACCTCCGGACACATGACACCCTGGTGGAGATTCTACGAAAGATAACCTCCAGCAATTGTTTGTTTGTCCGAACAGCTAGGGTCCAAACTCCTAAGTCAAAAGACCAAAATCATGCTCTACAGCACACTTATCTTCCCAATTTTGCTTTATGGATCCTAATGCTGGACGATAAGTAAGACAGCGGAACAGATCTTTGGATCTGGTCCTGTCTGCGAGGAGGGCGAATAGAGGAGAATATTCGACCCCGAACTCTACGAATTGTATAAAGATGTGGATGTAGTCTGGGAAGCAAAAATCCGTCGACTGCACTGACTTGACTACATCGGGCGAATGGACGAGAATGCTCCAGCTAAGAGGGCCGTCAAATCTCAGCCACCTGGTTCACGACGAATCTTCGGTTTAAAGATCAGGCAATAGCGGACGCTAGAAACCTTGGTGTAGTAAACTGGAAGCAGCGTGACCGGAAGGATGGAGGCCTGCGTTAGTTCAGGCACAATTTTTGATGGACAAATTCTACTGACGATTGTGCTGCTACAGAATTATACATTGTTGTTGCGGGTTGCTTTAGACTGCCAAAGAGTCGGTAGTGATATTCCCTTGTGAAGGTGTAAACTTTAAAGCCGCCTATAATCGCACTGAATAATGGACTTGCCCTAAACTTCCATTTGTTTAGCAATAGGAAAATAGACACCAAACTTGTTTCCATAGAATTTATTTGTGAATTGGGTCCACAATCATTGCCAGCCATTAGTCCAAAACAGAAGAAGAATACATAAAGCCCTATCGATAAGGAGATCCCCTATTGCATTCAGACTCATAAGGCAACAAATGACTTGAGCAGTTCTTTCAAAAACCATAGAATATGTAATGCTCCATCAGGCTTTTATGACAGGCAACCTTCAAGACACTTATGAAAAGTGAAAACCAAAAGAAAAACAACTTAACCCCATTTTTTTTTTTAATTTTCACTTTTGTACCATCAGCTATCCCTTATCAATAACACTTTCCCAAGAACTCCAAAGTTTCATTCACCAGAAAGGACTCCTTTGTTTATCCAAACAAACACTTTTGGATGTCCTTCCAATTCCAATAGTAGATAATGTCACTTGTACTTTTTTTTAACTGATTTCCGAACGACAAATATGTCGCCCGGAAGTGTCAACTTCTTCCAGTCGAGTGTTTGATTCTTGAACGGGAATGGGTAGTTTTCTTAAATTATTTTCATTTCAAAAAATAACACGTCATATGTGTCTAGATTTCAGACAAAATTAGATACATCAGACTTCGCACCGTGTGGGGGGGGAGCGATCAGCCCCAATATTTTGATTGTCTGCCAAGCGTGCCAAAAAAACGATGACTGATAATGAATACGTCTTCGTCGCTGTTCTTGTCGTCGAGAATGAATTACTTATTTTTCACTTGAATTTTCAAATCACCGATTTTCATTCACTATGAGTCACTCCTTGGGGTTCTATTTGAGTGCGTCTGCGATTGAAATGGGGAAAATTCATGTCGATGATGCTGTGTTCTCATGACAATAGCGATGAGACTACAGGACTGATGACGACAATGAAAACGATACGAGATACTTACGTTTTGTTATTTTGTATTTCACAAGAATGTCGGAAGATAATTTTATAAATTTTGTATATTTTTGTTGGAAAAAAAAAAATCTTAAATCTCCGGCTGCCATCTCAGCCAGGATGCAATAAAAGGGTGTAGAGGTGCACGTGTACGGGTAATTGCATTACGTGAAACGACAGCTCTGACGACATAATGCAATGATTTAATCTTTAATGAGATATTGTGTCCTTTGGGGGAAGCATTCGTATCTGCATATATTTGTGGGGATCCATATACCGTAAGTATACGTTGGGTTTTATGACTAGCAATATGGAATGATGGTAGACACACGCCCACACATGTGGGAATTATGAGCTAATTGAAAGGTTAATTAGGCTTGCGATTGCTGAACAAATAAATGATTTGCAAACAACAGGGCAGGGATCGGTTCGGTACCTATGTAAGTTTACGAGTAAAAATTGTGTGATGACAACTGTTTGGAATATTTATTCACTGACGATTGGGAACTTGTATAGTTAAATGCAATAAGATTGAAATTTCCTAGTAAAGCAGACTGAGGTGATTAGAATTAGCAACAGAGCCCAATTCATCGATGCGAATACTGACTTTTTACAAAAGTTAGTGATTCAATTGGATTAAGATTCCCTAGTCATTTGTTTTCCCAAAATTCTTTAACTGGTCTCTGTCCATTTGTTACATCAGCAAAAGCTAACAACGCAACGGTGACACAATTATCACCTTACATGGTTTCACTAGGTGGCGCTTTAGTCCCGAGCAGACACGAACCGTAATAAATATGCTAACTGCACCAGACAATAGAATAGCTATTTAATCCCGAAGCTACCAATATAACCACAGGTGAGAGTGTAAAGAAATATGTATCTAGTTCAAGACCGATAACTTAGCTTTGACATTAAGTCCAGGCTTCCTTATAACAGATCTACCAAGCTCTCTCAAACTTGATCCAACCTAGCCATTCCTATAAGATAACTCTGCATTACTCCTTTCATCCCTCGTAAATATGACCACGAATACTTGAACTTGGCTCAGGTGCTTAAGTCTTTGTGGAAACTGACAACATGAGACTGTACTTTCGCAATGTCTATATGCGGTTGTCTTCTAAGGGGATATTTATACAAAACTTATGTCTGCTAACTATACTGCGAAAACCAAGTGCAGGGGACAGAGTATCTGCGTCTTTAGCTGCGCTTAAGGCCTTGCTCAAGCCTCTAATAAGATTCAAAAGAGTTTGAGAATGCAGAACTAGATTGAATTCAGTTGCAAGACTGTATCTGCTAAGCCTTGTCTGCGTCCCAAGATTACCGAACTTGGGATCACTTCCTATATGATTGTCCTGCCTCTGTGGCAGATTTTTCGGGCTTATATGATGGATGCTGGTAATCTAAGCTTCTTAGTACTAAAGTACTTGGCTTTCTTAGAAATACGATCAAAACACAGTAAAAGGGTTGTAAGTGGACCTGATTTTGTGTCTAAGTGCTCCAGCGTGGTGTTCCAATACCTCGACAGAAAAAAAATAACTTGAACTTCTCCACCTCCCTCAATGGGAACCCACTGACATTCAAAATGCACTGGGTAGGCCTTCTTAAAACGACGATCACATTTACATCAAAGGCGGGTACAAACCTTTCTAGTACGCGGGCGAATTCGAACGCCCACAGTGAAAGGAATGGATTTAACACAATTTATCTGCATACATCTTCTGCAGTTTGGGAACCATCACCACATACACCTCCAAAACACTCCAAAGTTTGCCTCGAGGGCCCCATATCGTATGCATTCACCAAATCCACAAAACAGATGCAGAAAGGTTGGTGTTTTAGAAGACGCCATTCTGAAAGTGAATAACTGGTCGTTTTTGCCATGACGAAAGCCACATTACTCATGTCCTAACCTAGGTTCAACCACAGATCTGAAATGCGTTTCTAACACCCTAGCAAAAACTTTTCTAGTGCGACTTGAGGGAGATTAATCCCTGTAATTGGCACAGCCTCTCTGGTCTGAGGGATATTCACCCCCGTTTGCAAGTCACCAGGAAGAAATATCCCTTATATTTTTACTTTTCATTCTGTAAATTAACAAGTTGAGAATGTGTCCTTGACTTCAGTCCTATTCCTACTTGTGGGTCTTGGAATAAAAAATAAAAAAAACAGTTAATGGAACTCATACGTCAACCTCAAATCGTTATCTGTAACATTTCTATAACATTTTTCTTTGAACACAACTCTTTAACCACATGACTTCACCCCGAATTGGTAAAGAGACAAGTCTGCCAAGGCAAGAAAATAAACCACGATCCACACGGTATGCTTCGAAAAAGTCCAGAATTTCATATATTAAACAGTTCGCCCAGGGATAAATCCTCTTTTCATTTAAACCACCCAACGAACCTGCAGTCTTTTTTGTTTCATAAATTAAGTGTAGTGAGTCACATCCTTTCCGGTACATCGTTTAAAAATCACAAAGGATATAAACAAACACAAAATCAATAATCTTAATTAAATTCCAATGACCAAAGCCAATCATATCTAAGCGAAAGAGGATATCCTTCATCCTTAAATCGCATAAATTCTTCCAAGTTATGATGATAAAATTCAAAAATTCAAAATTGCTTATTTATTCGAATGACTTTTTTGTCTACCTTCGGTCCAGACACAAGTTCAAGTTTAAAGCTGTTGTCCTATTGCCAGATACCATTTATAAGCAAATAAATACTATAGTGCTCCTCCTACGAGTAATTTTTTGGGGGAAAATCCTTTCTCTGACTGTGTATTCGGGGGGGATGCTGCGATACGGAAGGATGTGTAGTTGATGAGTCATGAGCTTTGTGGCTATTGCAGGAGAGAAGGAAGTAAGTTTTTGTTCAAAGTTTTTTTTTTTTTTGTGTCTCAATGTCCGTGTCCGACAGACAAGTATATACCGTGGTGTAATTACTCATTCGCAATGGTATTCTGTGGTGCATTAGAGGAAGATGTTACAGTTCGGTGAGCTTACAGTAGATATTGGTGTCATTCGGTCGTTAAGTTAAATATTAAATTCGAAAAGGGAATTGTAGTAACATTTGAAACTATTGTAAAACCAGACTAAGGCCGTCAAAGAATGCATAAGACGAAATCTTCGTTTAAAACTGATTAACATCTTTTCTGACAGTTGGAGAGCATTAAAGGCTAACATTTGCACTCACTTAAGCTGTCTTTACATCATTAGGCAGCTAGCAGTTTACAATTTAATCACGATCTATTCGATTCCCGGGCATTGAGGACAACAAAATCGCCGATGAATTCACCAGACAATCATCTCAATCAGCATTTATAGACGTATTTTGCTTCTGCGACTTTTAAGAGCACTCAGAGAAGCTCTCGAAACGGAACTCAAAAAAAGCTCTTCGATAAGGTAAACATTTCATCAACTGCTTGAATAATAAGAGAAGTCATGAAATTATCCTAAGCTTCGTACAGACCACCTAATTGGGCATTGCTCACTCACAAATAGACATAAGTCCCTCGGACTTCATTTGGAAGACCAAGAGAATGTTCAGTGAATTTTGTGCGAATGCCCTATGCCATAACTCGAATTAAAAAATACTTCGGCAGAGGGCTCTTTACCCCAGCATTAGTCAATCAATCATCTACAAGATTAATTTTAAGGTTCTTTCATCGCCTCGATCTTGCTCGGGATCACTGTGTTCTCCCATTTTGTAGGAGAACTAAGCTTGATGCAAAAGATCTTTTAGGTCGCAGTGCTTGTCTGGTCCCCATCAGATAGGTGCCTTTCAATAGACTAGTCAAACGTCTATTATGAAACCAAAGAATCCTCTCGAATCTAATTCTATGGACGTAGCGTAGAAAGCTTCAGACATTCATATGTGGATGAATGGCGGCGTCTATAGTCAGATAAGTGAACATCTTACATAGAGATAGTGTCGGATGAATCCTTAATAAGTCAACGGTAGTCACATCTTAAAAGTGGAAGGCATAGGTAGGTAGGTAGAAGTGGGTGTTTGATACCATTACTCATGTAACCTGGCTGTGGCCTAAGAGAGGAAGTTTTTAAGTCCATCCAGTTGAGACTGTTTAATGATGTTGCAAAGTGGAAGATATGCCTTGTTCCAGACAGTCGCAAAGAAAGAGGAATAGAGTTTCCTATTCCTGTGGACTGTTGTAGCTACGGCAATGAGTGTTAAAGGGAATGGCTAACATGGCAGCGCGTGAGCTAATTCTCCAGAGGCATATGCTAATTGATACAAATCTTGTTGTCTTGGTGCGGGCTCTGTTGATCATGTCGTGCGTCCTATTTTTATTTTACGTTGGCCATAGCTGTCTGGATATGGCACAGTTTACAAGGCTTTTCCACCTATAGAGCTGGCAATTGAGAGAAAGTGGTGATTTTCTTTTTAATTGATGAGTCTAATTGGAGAGCAGACTAACTCCACAAGTGAACCATCAAATATTGAGCCGCATTTGGCTACCGCGTCAGCTCTATCATTACTTTCTGTGTTGCTTTGGCTGGAAACCAAGAGAAGAGTACTTATTTCCTTAGACAGTTTTAGTAATTTAGTGTGTTAATGGAACGTCTGGCTATCAATAAAGGTTCCCATGTTGTTTCTGGCTGTGAAGCTCACACTTAGTTTCTTGCAGGCCTCCCTAATGACTATAACCTCTGCCTGGAAAACACTTGAAGAGGTTTACTGAGAAGACACGTCCAAAGTTGATTACGAACTCTTTTTTTTTTGCATACCCGGCCCCTTTTTAAGTTAGATTAGTAAGTGAGGCGGGCACTAGTCCCTTATCACTGCGGCCACAGGTGGGCCTATTGTGATATCCTCTACTTTAGAGCTCCTCCATGATTCCGGATTGAGTGATATAACCGGCGATGTCTTTGGGTGAGCTGGTGGTGATATCTTCCGCCATAAGGTAGTGGTTACATAGAAAACGATGACGTGTTTTTGTGAGACGATTACAGTGACACAGTATGTGTTCTGCTGATTCGTCTTCCTTTAAGCAAAGTCGGCATTCAAGTTCTGAGGCTGCAGTGACCGGTGAGGAAGCCGGCAAGGCTTCTGATATCGTCCCTTTTATGATTAAGGATATTTTTTGTGGTTTTGTTCAGGGGTTGGATGGCCCTTTTAGCCTGTCTAAGTCCCTGAATACTGTTCCAGTATGATAGAAGGTTCCGTTTTTCCCAGCTGTCCAGACTCATTCTGTACGCGGAAGTAGGGATGCCGCTGAAAGGCGCTATCCCCATAGTCATAAGATGTGTTTTAACCCGACAATGTCCGGTTAGGAAGATTGTGACGATTCGAATCTGTCTTCTCGTTAGTTGTAGACCCGGCCCCTTGTTCAGAGGGATAATTTACTACGGACCCGGTTCCTCAAGATAGGGAAAAGACACCAAGTATATATACAATTAGTTCAGTCAAATGCCAAAAGATGTCCACAAAATCGTTTCAAAAATGGCTGCAATCGATTGTCAAAAATCATTTCACAAAAAATTTGGAACAATGTGTCTCGTATGGCTACATCGGCAGGATCATCTGCCTTCCTTTCATACAAAATGGAGTATAAACACCAAATAGCCTACATTCATTTGATGTCTATCTAACCAAATGTAATAATTAAAACCGGATTAAGTTGTTACAACTGCCAAAAAAGGGATAGTTTACGATTGCGGAAGTTGTTAACCACTAAATAAAAATTATTTTTATCTGATTCTTGAGTACAAAATAATTGTCATGTAACATTCAAGCTTCAATTCAATTTTAATTACACACCTGCACTTCTAATAGCATACTCTCTCTGGTTTCGTGCAAAGGTCTCAGGAAATGATTTTTTGCAACGCAATGCGTAGTTTGCATTTTGTTCATTAATCATGTTAGGATACACGTTCTAGCTAGATGCATTGTATAAGATTAAGTGATGTTGGTAGAACACGAACATTTTTATTTTAACGTTTTAAGTTCATTCAACTAGGAAGCTATCGTAAGCCTAATGTGGTTTTGTACAACGTCTTTTGTTGACCACTGTAAATTCCACAACGAAAATCCACGGAAATAAAATGACCAAGTTATTCCATTCTCTTGCGGACAATGGAAATCAAGAAAGAAAAGTGAAAAAGATAAACTGCAGTAGTTTTTCCTTTATCTTGGAGACAAAGGAAAACTTTTTCCAGCTTGCAGAGAAAGATATCAATGATTTTCTCGTGGAAATTTTTAAGTGCATGGGGCGCTCATAAACGGGTAACGTCTTTGGCACTTTATGAGTGCGTGTGTGTTAAACTATCGCGACCCGGAATGGATACTAAAAAGAAAATGGACATGGGAGTGCAATAAGCTAGAATTTTATACTTAATCCCTAACGGTGATGCTGACTTGCGTTGGAATTGTACTTATGGAAGTTGGAGGAATGTAAATACCAATTGCAAAAGTAATAATATTCAGCTTTGTTGGCCTACTGCGGCTGCATGTTCGTCGTAAAATTTACAATTTATGATTTGGACAGATTGTCCTACCATTTATGGTTGGCACTGTTCGAAGGTAAAATATTTTGTACTTACCACACGATTCTTCCATCTTCTCGAGGGTATCTGAATGTGAAAACATTGTTAGACGCGAGACTTGGAAGAATTTAATAGTTTTTGGGTTGAAGTTCTTTCTTGCGAAGACGTCGTCTTTGGTGATACCGTCGAAAAGAATAGCATGCAGAGCACCATCTCCGGTAACAGTTTCAGGCTAATCGACTTTGTGGCAGGCCGGAATACTGTTGTAGCTAGTATGCAGTTTTCGCATCTTAACATTCACAAGGGAATATGGAAGTTTCCTTCAACCAGACTGATCACATTGCGATAGATGCAAGGCACACCTTCAGTTTAATGTCCGGTTCCAAGGAGTGAACATTGACTCAAACTAGACTACAATCGCAAAAGATCTCCAGTTCTCCTTTTTTCATCGAGTGTTGCGTGAGCAGCGAGCCTTAGAAAAAGGGGATCGACATGAAGAATTAATTCTTCCCCCTCTTGGTGTGTGGAGGACGGGCAAGGCCTTCCTTCCAGTGGTCGAGCGCGACAAGGACGGACCAGGACGACATCCACCGATGCAACAAGATTGGACCGGACAACTGACTGGCCTCCTCTACGGGACGGGACATGTTGTTATAGAAGCAGGCTAAGGGGCTATCTCCCAGTGCGGCCAAGGGGGATAGCATCGGCTGGGAGGGCTGGCCACGCCGGCGCTACTGCTATCTGGCGTGTCTCGGAGCGACGACGGAAGGGAAGGTAGTAAGGAGGGATAGTGTAGGATAGTTTTAAGTAGAAGAGGCCTAGGCTAGGGTTTTAGTTTAAGGTTTTTATGTTAGCTTAGGATTAGATTAGAATAGTAAGGTTAGTGTAAGTTTCCCCTTTCCATTCTCTCTCCCCTGTATGGGCAAAAGTCATTGAGTTGGAGATTTTCTCTTCCAATCTTCTCTTTCCTGTCTGAAGTCTGAGTAGGGTATTAGGGATCTTCTTTCTTCTTCTATTAGCTAGTCTAGGCACGAATTAAAAGTGTTTGAGCAGGTGGTGTATGTTGGAGGGGGACAAGAACTACCCCGTCCGTCGAGCCTAGCCGTGCAACCGCGAGCGTGCCGCCGTTTCCCTCGCATACACCGAAATGCCTCCGTGGTCCTGTCCTAGATCATAACACGATTGTCCCTCAAGAGGTCCAGCATCAAGTACTGAAGATCAATGGCAGCACTCCAAAAAAGCTGGGTTTCTGCCTACCACCGCAACGAAACTAATGGTTCGATGAAGAATGCCGACAAACACATGCAGCATATAGAGCGGCGTTGCATAGAAGAACAAGAGTTGCTGAGGAGAACAGAAGAATCCTGACTTCTCAGACGGAAATAGAAAGCTATTCCTGCAGGAATTCGATTCGGAAGTTTTATCAAAGTCTAAAAAGAACATGTCAAGGCTATGAAACCCAAACCTTAGCCTCCAAAAGACGAGCAAGGGAACATAGGGTTAGAATCGCAGTCAGTGCCGTAAATATAGAACTACTGTGGTCTGTGACATAGATAGATGAATGCATTGCTTGCATTGTAAACGCCGTGCATACTGCCATGTTTTCACCGAATGAACCTATGAGAAGTGAATTTCGGTGTTCCCAGGACGGGTCTCCTTGATCTCTGGGACGACACTTCACTTGATTTGAGAAGTTGAGTTGTGTTCTAACTTAATTATTGAACACAACCTAAGGCCAACTGCTACACTCTTTTCGACTCTGACTAACTTTTAACTGGCCAGCAGAGTGGTTGACTGCTCTTTCAATTTGCTTAACAATCTTTGACCACCAACAGCAACGTCTTGAACAACTGTTGACTCTTTTAGAAGCAATATCTTCGAGATTCAGTATAGAAATAGTAGTGATAGCTTTTAAAAGTGATAAGGTTAGGTTAGGCAAGCGGCTTGACAGGATAAGAAGGCACTTAGATCAATGTAGATCTTAATCAAACCTATTCAGCCAGATTTTATATTCTAAAATTGAACGCATAAGATGGCGATGATGTAGTGTGTACTATGTTCGCTTGTGACCCGACCGGTTCGAGTTCGAGCCCGATCGAGGAACAGCAACAGCCACCGAAAATAAAAAGAGAAACGAAGGAAATCTTCTCCAATCACTACACCAAAATGGGGTTTCTGCCCGTGTATAAAATGGACTGAAAACGAGGCTGACTGCTCCTGGGATTTGAAATTTTCCTTTAATGGAGTGGCTGGTCTTATACAATGAACCTTCAACAATGGCAATCTCCTCAACAAAGCAAAAATTAAGCTCAAAACCATAAAAGCATATGAAAAGTTCAATAAAATAAGTTTCGGTAATCCTAGCAAATCTTTTTATGCATCGAATGCAAATCTGGTGTGTCTATCACAACAGTATCCAAAGTTATAACAATTGTTATAAAGGATAATGGGTATAAGTTCATTGCTCACGTCATAGTATAGACAAGTACAAGTTCACTCCATTAACGATATGTAAATCCCTTGTTATGACCTTATGCAAAAAAAAAAAAAATTGACAGTCGCACGCCATCCTTTCTAAAACAAACTGCATGCGACAGTGTTCCCAGCTTATTAAGACACTCATTCTCATTTATGATGAGAAAATAATTTCACTCCTTGAGGCTAGACGACGACCATTTGAGCTCTTTTTTTCTGTGTTTGTTTATAAAATAAGAAGAAAAGTGTTGAACAAGTGCCAAAAGCGAGCGTGCCATGATCGAAGAATAGCGTGTATCGTTAAAGTCGTCTGATTAATGTTCTGTGAATAATGAAAAGATGTGATATGTCTACTCGTAGACGCGTGGAATCGAAGACCTTGTCGTTCTAGATACATTGCAATGGCTAAACAAAAAACCGAAATAGTAGTTCAAAGTCATGCTTTTCTTATAAATACTGTTGCAAACTTCTTACGATGTCCTCTAATCGTGTTTATAATAAAAAGTCACCTTAATGACGGGATTGTAAACGATAAATTACGAGCGGAAATAAAACCACGCACCGTGTTACCCTTTTAATATCAGTGTAAGTAAATACATACACATTGATGGTGGAAAGTTCTGATACAGCGTGGGTAATAAGTTGACACACAGTTGCAAAAGAAAAATGACTGACAAGGGGTTGAATTAGTCAAAACTGATGGAAAACGTGAGGCAGTTTTTCATGAGAATATTTCTGTTCACAGTCACTCAAAACAAACAGAATTTGGCTATATTCCAAATGAAATCCAACAAAGCCTCTGGAGCTGAGGACCTGTAGCTGCTGAATGCAACTAACGTGGGCGCAACTAGCTTTCGATCGACATAGAAGAAAACAAGCGTGCAGATGAACAAGCCAGGCAGGGCTCAGCTCTACACGGCTCTCTTGCGGCAAGGGTGCATATCCCGCTAAGAGCGGTTAAAGGACAAATCCATTCACATTTCGTGCAGAAGGTAAGCCTCCAATGGAGAGGGATAACCAGCTACGCCATATCAAGGAAGATATGGCCTACCCACGATAAGAATAATAATAAAGAGAACCCTTCCAGACATCGCCAGAATCATGGCGGTAATCACGGGGCAAACTGGGTATTCCATACAACCCCCACTGCCGTAGTTGTGGGAACGAAAATGAGAAGGAAACTCTCTCCCATTTCCTCTGCAAATGTCCGGCACTAGCAAGAGCCAGACTGCGTGCACTAAACTAACCATTCTTCGACGACCTAAATGACATCTCGGGTAAAGGGATAATAGATTTAATCTGCTTTTTTAACTCCATAGGTTGGATCTAGGCAAAAACTGTCCCACATCCTCAACAACACACATCACCAACTAGGCTCACACGAGTCGTGGTAACAAGAGGGCACATCTAGTGCTAATTGAGCTCATGCTGAATCGCCACCTACCTACCAATCCACTTTTCTCGTAGATTTAAGCAGTACTCAAGGTTTGGATCTATATAAGCCTTGGTGCGGGGACCTGGTCGACTTTTTTTTAAGCAGTTGGTTGCCTCAGGACAATGGTGCTGCTGTTTCTTGCAGGCTTACGCTAAACAGTGTTGCAAAGAGTATCATTTGAGTACTTTGGCAGATAAGTTATACTAGTATTTGCCAAAACGTGCTAATCACAAGTTTATAGCTTTGCCATTAGAATAAACACGCGAAACTTAGATTAAGTCTAATGATGGTTAAAGGTCTTACCATAAACATACTCGTAGAAAACGATGTTTACTTTCTTTGTCCTTTCCAAGGTGTTTTCTCTAGGCATCTCATGACATCGGAATGTTCGAAAGAAATACTGCGAATTATAAGCAATGGCAATAGTATCAATAATTCTCCTCAGTCATTCTGGACACCACCCTCGGAGCAAAAAGACTGAAACCTAATACCACCTGAGTTTCAAAATTACTACACCAACACTGTGTAGTCAAGATATTTAGCTTTTTTCAGAGATTTGAGGTCGTCCCTCCATATAGCAGATGCTACTCTTAAGGTCACTGACCCAACCCCGTCAAATTTTTATTTCCGTCGTCATAATATCAGACACGGTATTTATGTTTTCATTTGACTTTTCTGTGACTTTGGTGTTGACATGCCAGCTAAAGGTATTCCATACATATGGAACCTTCTTAATTGCACTTAAAGGCAAATCACTTTCCCATACTCCGTCTGGCCAAATTATGACACCACTGGAACACTGGAACATGTGTTTCTACCAACCACTGCCGTCAAAGTCACACACGCTCAACTTACTCATCATTATAACCAAAGAATTATACTATATCACCCTTCATAAAGCACAATTTTATTGAGGCAGCTCTCGTGCGCACGTATCCTTGCTCGCGTAAAATAAATATTAATTAAAAGCAATTAGGTCCTCACAAATCCCGTCATTACGGACGCGATAACCAATCTGTAAACATTATACCCGATCCATTTCCCCAGCCGATAAATCATTTCGCTGTGCTGTGTGTTGTTTTAGCCCAGTTTATCTGTTTATTTTTTATATAAAGATAACACCTCCTATATCCGTCATCATTACGCAAATTTGTTGTTATTGTCCATTGTCGATAGTCCCATAATCATATCGATAAGTTTGATGATTTATTAAGGTGAATGCAGGGTTCTATAGGAATATAGGATCCATTGCGAGTGCAGTTGGTAACAAATACGTTTTAATTAATCGTAACAAAGGTTTTTTTTTTTTGGCAATAGAAAGTCTCGAACCGACATTTTATCGTCGAAAAACAGAAGGGATATCCTGGAAATACTTCAAATGTTGGCCGTGGATGCCATTTATCGGTTATGTCCGACGCAAATAAATGAAATTTATGGCACGCTCAAGGAATGTGTAGCATTACTTTAATGATTGTACACTCGTGCTCAAATATGAACAAGGGTTCACCACAATTAAACAATTTATGCTCTTCCGTGTTGTAGTGCGAGAATGAGTGACTTCCTTCCATCATACTACGCCATGTTTGGACGACAAAACTCCTCTAAATCATATCGTTGTGTCTACACAATGAGCCTTTGGCACGTAAAAGTGTCGGTGGATAGAAATTAAAACCACAAGCGGATATTTGTCAGCTCAAATGTACATACAGTGGGTGGTTGGTATAGTGGAGAACAAAAAGGATATACGAGTAGCTAATGAAGGATTCTTTGTATTCCGGTCATAATCAGGAATACTTATGATTTATATAACGTTTGAACAAAGTGATATTGATTTCTGTTAAACGCTGAGTGGTTGTTGACGATATTTTTAATGCTTACAGGGTGCATAAAATACACATAAACACGTTTAGGTCCTGTCAGCGGAAATGTATGTCTACGGCGTATCATCATATTTGAATTTCAGCAGTGACGTCAAGCTATCTTCAAGTAAAGTGTGATCTTTCCCAACTTGTTGTCGATCAACTCATCCTTCATCGACAGAGTTTGGGCACTAAGTTCCAACTTGATGGATTCGAAGTCTGTAGAGTGCTGTTTCAATTCCCTTCAAGTTTTGGTTCAATACAATAAAGTCCTTCTTTGGTGTGTTGTTTACCTGATCAGATAGCCAGAAGGGGTTCTTCGGAGACTTACTTAGGACCTGAATATCTGAAAAATGCTGAGCACGTACTATGTGAGTGTGTTGCTCTGTGTAAAACTTGGTTGCAAATCCTTACTTCTTAAGATATAAAAAGTGCATCCACAGGAATCCACAGAAAGGTTGAACAACTCCTAGCCCAAAAGATCTTCTAGGTAGCAGTGTCCTCGTCATTGGGTGAATTAAAAAACAGTCCTTCTCCTTCTGCATGTGCATTACACCTAAGGGGACATCTTCTTCTACTGCCCCTTCAGGTAAGATTCGAAGACTTTGGGGACTGGAGCGTTGGTGTCCATTGCTTTTACATGACCAAGCCATCTCAATAGTCCCATACGCAGTTTTTTGATGAGGTCGGGAAAGTCTGTGCCGGCGTCTTGTTGGAAAATCCTTACATTCACTATGTGACGCATAGGGTTGTGACCCGCGATTACGTTTGTTTGCTTCGTAAGGCAGAAAAAGGGTGGACGAACGGGTGGAGAGACATTGGAAAAGAGGAGTGCGTTAAGAGTTGAGTTAGAAATATTTGTAAGCTAGATCAGGCTCAGTCTAGGGTTTAGTTCAAGTGTTAGATTAGTTTAAATTTAGTTTACGCTACTGTGGCTAGTTCCGTGTACTCTTTTCCGATATCAAAGATCCATACGCAATCTAATAAGGAAAACTCTTTTTCTATTGTTGTTCCCAATTGGCAATGGCAATCGATTTTGTGTGCTGAACAGGTGCTGCAAGGTTTAGTTGAAATGAACCATCCCTACCCAAAGAGTTGATACGAGCAACGGAAGTCGCTGGATCTACTTGATTCTACTTGAATTTGAGGCTTCTGAAGGCCTGTTTTGACAGCAAAAAAACCTGGAACGAGTGCACCCTAGAACGTCAATGAAGTCAAATGCAAGGGATTAGTTTGAGCAACTAGTTCACGGTTTGGCTTCTAAAAACCTCCGATATATGTCTTATGCCATGAGAAGGGTCCAGTTTATGTTTGAGAAAATGAAAAACTACCGTGTGCTCCGAGAAAAGTGACTCCTTAACAAGTTTCACAATCCGGAAGATCCCGGCTTTTGATTTTTTTTATTTTTTTTTTCTGATAAAACAAATTTCGACCGGAAGCAGAAGGCCAGTAGAAGGAACAACAGATGGCTGCATGCAGACCCTTCAGATGTCCCCCTTGTGATACACAAAAAGTTTCCTGCCAGTGTGATGGCCCTTAGAAGTAAGTAAGAAGTACTTTTTCCCACAAGATCTTCAAGTGAATCCTGCCGTATACATCAAGATAATAGAGACAGTTTTGAAGCCCTGAATTCCTGCTGAATTCTGCATTAGCTTTCAAAACGGTGACGATTTAGCAATGTATAGCGATCAATTTCCATTTGGATTACCTTGTGAGGAGCTAAATCGAACATAAGACCAACAAGTACCCCCACTAACAGCTGAGAGGTGAATTATCACGCACTACTTGACCGACATTTTGCAAAATGTCTCGCAACAATATTCAACGGTCAACCATTTGTAGGTATTTAAAAAAACAATTGTTTATTTTGTACTTAAGCATTTAGCACATCGTCGTCGTCTGGACAGATTTCACAATAAGTACTCTCGTAAAATTATGAAACCGTTAATTCACTTTCTGAAAACTTTTAAAACAAATGTAACGTGTGCTAATTTAACACTTGACTTCCTACACTCATATGTTTTGCTATTTATGACCATCACCTCGACGTTCTTAGCATTTTCTCCACAACAAGATGAAAAATATAAATAAATCTTGCTAACACTACTTTCAACGGCCGTGTCGCCCTGATTAGCACCGCAATAAACCGGCAAAAAATGACCATTAAATAATGCTGCTTCATAACTTAGTCGTGTAGCAGTGCATACTTGTTAAGTAAAACAGCTGCTACAGATAGTCTATAATAATTTGGATAATTTTACGTGTAATTAAATAAAACGAAACTTTAACATTAACACAGTATGGACATTATAACTTGTTATTCCTATTCGATAAAATGTCTACAAAAGACTGGAAAGTGATCACTCCCCCGCCATAGCCATCACCTACGATATTCGAATCGAAAAATTAAGATTTCATCATGCTCCAAATTGCCTTGTAGTTATTTCAATTAATTACTCGAAAGTATTTTTTAATGGATTTTCATTTTAATTGTAAAGCAACACGTGGTTCTGTTTTCAGAGCACTCGATGATAACACTTTCGTTTTATTCGAAGAAATAATTTCAATTTCAATTGGCAAAACAAAACGAGACGTTCAATGACACTTCAGAGTAAACGATTCTCAATTCGATATTATAGAGTGGGTGGCATTTTTTAAGATACGGTGTAAGAGAACTCTTCTGGATACTTAAAGTATCTTGAATATGATATTGCCACCCAATTGTGTAAGAATGATTTTTTTTTTTCTTTTTTATGATCATTATGATCGTTCTTGGCTTTTTAAGTGGAAATTGAAACAGGCTTTGTGTTTACTTATTACTTCGGTGAAACAATTCAAAGAAGCGCGGCCCTAAGGCTAAAAGAAACTCACCACTGGTGTGAGAAAAATATGCCAAAAATCTCATTGACACTGACACACTGCCCACTGCCCACTGAAAATAAGTTAAATGTGTGCTATAAGCACATAGCATCGGGCAGAAGTGCCTGGAGACAGCGCGAAGTCCTCTTTAATGAGTCTATCTTATGTTTACGGACGGCTCTAATGCAGCCGAAGAAGGCGGTGCCAGTGTCGTTTCAGAAGACCTTGACATTCACCATTCCTTCAGTCGCCCCTATCACTGTAGAGTCTTTTAAGGCGAAGTCATGGATATCAGTCAGGCCTCCACTTGCCTGAAGGCTAACCCAAAATCACCCACAGATATTGTAATTTACATGGACAGTCCAGCCACGATTAGATCTCTTGTATCCAACACAACAAAATCTAGACCGCATGTCTCTAAACAAGATCGTCAACCAGTATAGTTCCATTCTCTGTTGGGTTTGGGTCCCTGGTCACGTTGACATTCCGGGGAACTGTGCGGCTAACGAATTTGCCAGACAAGGCTCTCAAGGAATAGTCGAGCCATTTCGAAGTTAAAATACCTGATTTACACTGATGTTCTGTCGAAAGTCAATCGTAGATGCCAACATCTTGACTATTACAACAATGCAAGGCTAATCTGACCTTCCTTTGATGATAAGAGATCGAAAGCATTAGTTCAACTAAAGACCTAATGAACTAAACCAGCTCTCAAAACTGACTAATGTCCTCACAAGGCACTGCATCATTAGTAAAGTAAATACACATGTGTACATAGTTCAGTTGGAACTTTTATAGAAAGTAAAAGATGTAAACAGGTTAAGTCTATTTTTTGGTAGTGATTCCAAGGTAAAATATTAGGTATTCGATGCAGGAGTACCACATTTATGTTTCGATTAATGTAATTTCCACTTACAAAACAGTTTTAAGAAGTAACCTTTGCCCTAAAAGATCTCTTCGATACTGAAGAGAAGCCTGCACCGACAGTGCGATCCAATTTGGTAAAGCAATGCCGCAAGTCTCCTATTGCTGGCAGATACGACGTTACTCTGTGCTGGGTTCCAGGGCACAAGAACCTTCCGAGCAACTGCAGAGCGGACGAGCTATCAAAGAAGGGAGCAGATCAGAACCTTACTTAAGATAGAGGGGAACCACCAGCCTCTCTGGAACTGATAAAATCTCGCCTCCATAGCGAAGCCAGAAGAATGGCTAATAAGCGAAAGAATAATATCAACACTTGTCTTTCCTCAAAACAAATCTGGTTTAACATAGATCTATAGCGAACAGAAAGACTTCTGTCCATGAATAGAAAATATATAAGTAATTATAGTAGGGACCTTCACAGGGCATTGCTTGATAGGCAGACACGCCACTGGATAGGGTATCCCTTCCAATGATTTCTACAGAAACTGTAGAGACGAGGAAGATGAAGAAACGGTGACCCATCTTCTTTGTACCTGCCTTGCCCTATCAAGGCTAAGAAAGAGAATATTTCTCTGAAATCCTTAGCGTTCTAGCCAAGCTCGATATTCACAGAGAATAAAGACCTTTGTCTGTGGTTCTGCAACAAGGAAATACATCATGCTAGGTTCCCAATGCCGATAATCCTGTACTTTACGTAGTATTGGTATCACAGTGGACCTACACTCTGGTCAAAGCGTACCCCTGCCTTTTCCACGACTTCTTCTTTTAAATTCTTCTTCTAGCATAATCAATTGTTTTTGTTGTTTTTTGTTTTGAATACGCAATTTTTGTTTTAATTTGTTTTCAATATTTGAAGTGTGAAAAGTAGTTTTTAACAAGTTAAAAGTTAGTAATTTTGAAACATTTAAGTGAGTGTTAACTATTAAAAGTGTTTATAATTTATTTCAAACTTTATTGCTTCGAATAAAGTAATTTTTGATTTACGTCGGATTCGATGGAAGGATGGAACCAATTATTGACAAAAACCTAGGTATGTCCTTGCAAACAGTATGTACATAATATAAAGACACACTTGTGGGCCTAGTTTCAAGAGCTTTTTTTGAACAAAGTTCATTGTTCCTAGTGTCCAGTCATCGCTGCTGACAAAAGAACATTCCGAAACAAAACATCTTTGTATTGTATAAGCTAGTAAAGATTTCTGATGTTTGGTTCCATTCTGTCAAACCACAGCAGTCAATACGGCAATAGAAGGGGGAACATCTTCTAGCTGTTATTTCAACTATCTTGTTGGAATAGTTGAGACTTGTGTATCTCAAAAACTGCAAACTTAAAGAAAGATCTTTTGTGTAATTCCCTGGTCATTGCGATATGAGGTTAGTTTGATCGGACTAAAAGTAAAGATAGGGAAGGAACCAACTTAAAGGGTCAGATGAGTTCCTTTTCTAGAATTCTGTGTCTGCTTCTAAGCAGCAAAGATTGGGAAGGAACCACCTTAAAGGGTTAGATGAGTTCCTTTTCTAGAATTCTGTGTCTTCTTCGTAGTATGGCGGGGTAGTCACACAAAATGTGCTTAGCAGGCTCTTGATCTTCTCAGTCGAACCGGAAAGAAAAAGTGATCTTGGTCCGTTTCTAGATACGCTGGTAATGACGAACCTTCGTCTTATCAATCTGCCGTTCAAAGTCGACAATAAAAACTGTAGGAATCTTCCATTTGTGAGAAAAATATAACACCCACCACCCGAACGGTTGTGCAGACAAGTGGGCATTGGCTCAGTACAGGCTCCCGCGCTGAATATTTGTATTTTGTAGTTGTTATTAGAGTTAGTAATGCCTTAGGACCTTAGGTGCTTCTTGTTCCAAGTGACGTGAAGTGTTATTGAAACAACATTGCTTTGAATATTCTTCTGCCCGGGAAACCAAAATTTTGCTGGTTTAGGAATATTAGACAGTTCCAAGCGAGCTTAGATCTGAAATAAAGAGAATGAAAGAGCTTCTGTTACAGCTCGGATGTTGGCAAAGTTGATTATATTCACTTTTCGAAGTGTTTCGCTAATACAAGTTAGAGTGAGTCCTATGACTATTAAATGCGTCACTCCTAATGCTGCTAGAGACGGATGTGAGATTTTGTTTGTGAAGTTTGCGAGATCGCTAAGTAATTTCATAGCTTAGGTAGGATGAAGAGGTGACTGCATTTCTTATGATGAAGCCTTTATTCGGATCTCTATGGATTCATTGTGTTCCTCTAACATGGATCTTATGGCTTAAGTCACACACAAGTCCCAATAAAAGCATCTGTAGCCATAGTTATGAAGATTATATTCTCTCTTTTATATAAATCGATTGAACTTGCAGAAAAATGAAACTTCTGCACTCCAGGCTAAGAAAAAAACTTTAGTTGCATCATGATATGAAGCCACCTCTTCAACCTAACTACCTACCTAACTTGGTTACAGAATATCATGCGCCCGATTTACAAACATAGATTGATGAATTGTTTGCAAGCTTCTAAAACGGCTCTCTAAAGATGTCACCGAACTGTTACGATTAGTAACAGTTAAGTGTGAAAGGGTAGTTCGTAGTGTAGAAGGCAGCTATCAAAATACGCAAAAAAAAAAATTCACTTTCTTTCAAATCAACCTCTGAACACAGCTGCGAACTCGGTTACGTTTAATTACAGATACTTAAACTCACTCATAGCTTGAGGAACAAAATTGATTGGTTTATTCCCCCTTGGAATACCAAACGATCGTGATCGATATTCCTATTGAGTTTAATCCGGTCTTAAGACCAGATACTTGGCTTGGAAATTGATGTACTTGGCTGGGAAATTGATGTATATTGCTTTTATAGCATGTTTTACTTTTATACTGTAGCATTTATATAAAGACTTCCCCATGCTTTGGGCTCTTTCTTCACTTGCAACTGGTAATGTGATACAATCTTGGCTTCCTTAGTAATAAAAGTGCAACACTGGATACATTACTCATTGTCTCTTCTGGTTGGTAGCACCACTTGTTGTAGTCGATGGAGGTACAATTTTGATATAAATCTACGAAATTAAAGAGAATGTAACCAAGGTTCACCCCGAACTGTAGCACCACCTAAGTAAGTGTATACCAGTCAAATTTCTGGTAAAGCATTATCAATCGAATTCGTCAGTCTTTCAAATGCAAGGGTAAAAAACAAAACCCCATCGGCATACTGGTACCAACCTCTATTCAATTTGTCATTGACTATCAAGGTCCGTGAATAGAACACGCTAAGGGTGAACTGGCCCGCACTACTGTCCACCATCCACCACTCTCATATATAATTCCAATGAAAAATAAACATCCTTACTTAATTAAGCTTGATCAAGTTCGTTTACCCCAAACCGAAACCGTTTATCTACTGGGTGTGTTCAGCAACCCCTATCAGTGCATTTATCCGCCGCCCACCCACTACAAAATTTACGAAGAATTTTTAATTTTTTTTTTTCAATATCATGGGCAACAGATTTTAACCAGAAAAACACTCCACTCTATCCGAATGCATTGAACTTGATTGAACTTACCGGCACAGGTGTCAGTACTACTGATGATGATGATTGCTGCGGTGGCAATTAAAATTTTTAATCCAAAACATGTGGCCATGGTGGTATCCAAAGGGGGGAAAAGAAACCGTTGATATCTGTATGTTCGTTGTTCAATTGAATTTTTTATATAAATCGTCACACTGACATTGTAATTGAATTTCAATTAATTATAACCCCACATGTGGGAGAGCACCAAAAAAACAGGACACTATTTCCGTTAAGTGCATATGTGCATTCAAAAAAACAAAACACTACACACATTAGCATTCACTTCACTAATTACATTCGAAGAAAACATCCTTTTTTTGAGGTGAATTTCCTTCTTTTTTTTACCAACAAAATGATGGTTACCGGTTTTTTTTATTTTGTTTCCTACTAGCTTCGTTATTGTAGTATTTCCTTTAAACCATCACGCGTAAATGTTGGACTCAAACTGTTCAACACTGTGAGAAGTCACTTTGTGGCAAGTCACAACACATCCTCTAATCCTTCAGACATTGTGAAACAGACAGCGGCTATACACTGACGATGACAACAACTGTGACGACGACCGAGACACAAATGACGAAGAGTCTTCCGGAAAATTGTACAGGAAAATGGAAAAATGGGAAAAATACTTTTTTTTTTTTTTTTTCTGAAACTCGCGTGTGAGATCTTTGCGTCCGATGAGTATTTTCGTACTCGACGGATGAAAAGCAACGATACTACTGCTGCGACGAAGAGACAACCATTGACAATGACTGGGAAGTTCTGTGTGTGGACTGTGGAAACCCCCAAAAAAGACATTTGAATCTGATCCACTATCATCACTGCCACCCTCGCTCATACTTGATGTTATCAGGATAAATTATGGACGTAAAGTTACCCTGACTAGGAGGGGATGATAGCTTTCCTAAAAAAAAAAAAAAAAACTCCCAAAACATACTCTCCTCTTTTGACGGTGTACTAAAAAGTAAGTGCGTGTGACAGTGGTGACAAAAAGTACTTTTGTCTATTACTGGCATTGGATACATCATATCTGTTGTGAATGAAAATGCACGACTTTTGAGGGAAAAAGATGATTGAATCTGTATCTTGTTGTTAAACGTCATATTTTAAAAGTGCCATAACTAACTTTTCATGGTTTTTAAAAACAAATTTAAAGCAGTTTTTCGTCTTAACAATTAGAAATTACGCTTAACAGCGTAATTGAGTTTCTTGAGTTTCTTTTGAAAACTTGAAACTCATTCGCTTCGATCACTCATCCAGTAAAATTCTTACATTACCAATTGGTATTTTAAAATTACATAAGACTTAGACAACATCCTCAAACAAATCATACTCACGCCATCTGTTGCAAACACCTAACAAATGTGGAGTTGGTAAGACTGTTGTGTTTACTTTTAAGTCATTGGGGAGTGCAGGTGAAATGATTTGAAAGATAGTCTGCCATTATCTTCTCGAAACATCTAGAAACGTGCCACTTCCTTAACCTTCCACATCATTGCAGAAAAAGATTCGGAAAAGCTCCTTCAGTATCCAAAATGTTAAATGACTTAAATGAGCCCATAAAATTTTCAAGCTAGGTGGTCCAAGTCGTCTGCATCCATTGTGCCACTAATTTTATATCTGTGAGAACTGGAAGCTATCAAATAAGGAAATAAGCCTAAGAAGGCTCCTAAACTCAAAATTTGTAAGGTCCTCCAGTTCTTCAGAGAATGAGTCGCCAACATTTTGGATGTATTCAACTTCATCTGTTGTAGTGAACTGCGTCTTTTCGCATAGATACATACCAATGATATAGTGAGCATTAACAATGCCAGAGATAGCTCGTCTAAGCTAAGTCTTGACGGGAAGAGACATCTATTTTTGTTGATTTTGGATCAAGGGTTTCTGACAGTTGCATATGTGACTCTTCATCCCTTATAATGGTGTCATTTCCAATGCTCCACTTTGCAAAACTGAGCGAAGGCAAACGGATGAGCCTTTCCTTGCTGTTTCATCTGCTTTTGCGTTTCCCAGGATAACATTGTACCATTGTACCCAGCATAATGCCACCATTTTGACATTCTTTGCAAAGCCTTGCCAGCTTTAACTTATTGCAGCCAAAACACGCTAATGGCCTTCTGGCTGTCGTATGCTGTAAAATACACATATCCTTTCCGTTGACATTGTTGTTATTGATTTGTCTCGTAGTACTTTAAGTACCTCACCCATAAGCAGTTGACGGAGCCATGCTAAAACACGGTAACTCTCTGTTAATAATAGGACATGAAGATGCATACGAAAAACTGAGCAAGCAGATGAAATTCCAAGAAAAATGTCGGAACTAGATCGCGTTTGTATGCTCTCCTCTGTTAGGGTCCCGATAAGCACACTATGTGGAGAAATAAATTAGGAAACCATGCCATCTAGACACATGTGCACTGGCCAGATCAGTATTACCAACCTTCAATAAAAAGAAATCCTTGTTGTGTGAAGGGGAAGGAAGGTTTGTTTACCCAAAGCACTCAGACATATGACACAATGTATTGCGTCTTGTGATTAGCACGACCATAATTCCACAGTCCTTTTTTCACAGGTTGAGAAGGAATTCTTCCGTGCTCTTATTAAGCCCTCAGCTTATTAAGAATCAGCGGATCACGTACTATGCGAGTGCGTGGCTGTCTACAGAGTCAGGAAACGCTTTCTCCACAAAGAATTCCTAACACCGGAGGACATACGTAATGCCCCGATTGGAGTAGACTCAACTTCATTAGGAAGATAGAATATCTCCTTGTCTAACTGGCTCCAGGCACAATAGATCTTTCAGGTCGCAGTGCCACTTGCGTCAGTCGCAGAGCCTAACCAATAATAATTATACTAAGCCCTTTTACAAAACACTTGGTTGTTCTGAAGGAACTTAAGCTAGATCATCTTTATTTTATGGGGCAAGACCATATGAGAGTCGTTTTAGTGCATAACTTTTGTTGATCTAATTCTCTTTTGCTAAAGCGTTAGAGATTTCATTACCTCCAATTCCCTCCCTGTGGTCTGGAATCCAACTTAGACAGACCCGTTTCTTTAACAATCTTCGAGGGATTTGTAGGAACTTAAAATGCCAACAGTGCAGTCTGTCTGTCACTGCAGATGGTGGTTTTTCTACCACGCCATCTCTCTCCAATAATTCAATTAGTTACTCCAGTATTCCAGTGTCGAATAAATCTTTCGCCTTTTTTTACTCCAGTACGGCAGGACTTACCTTTGGAAGGAAGACAGTAGCCGATTTGCCCAAAGCGCTAGATTATTTCGTTCTGTTATCCAGATACCAACGAACTCCAGTTTCACTTGCAGTGTTAGAGCCGTCTGTTGATATTATAAACGAATGGCATTGTTCAGACATTTTACTAAATAGGTATACTGTTCCATGCCGAAAGTCCTTCGTGCTCAAATACATTATTGCGACTTGTTCCGCCTAGAAGACGACCATCGACGGCAAGAAATAAGAGATTAAACTGCTTGCAAAACCATATTTTGAAAACTTTGCTTCATTGGTTTTCCTTGACGAAGAAGTTTGATATGGTCAACAAAAGGGACTAAATTCTAAAAACGTTTAAAGTTCCTTAATTGAATACTTATGTGACTGAAAACACATTACTTAACCCGTCAGCATTACTCTTTCGTACATGAGTTCCTTACCACATGTCAAACTAGTCATTTGTAAACACTTTTTTCTTCAATATTTTCAACGTTTCCTCCGAGCCCAGTGACACATATTGAAACTCAAAAACTTGTTTTGGAAATCAAAAAAGTCAAAAACATCTGAGTCAATTATTTATTTCCACTTAAGCACGTAGTTGAGATAAAACACACACAATGAAACCCCAAATAATCTCATCTCAGTATCTTATAGTACACTCTCTACCAATGGGTTTCCAAAATTATGAAGAAAAAAGAAAAATATTTACATGATAATATTGTTTGAAACATTTGTGTCCCGCAGTGTGCGGGACAACAGGTAGCAGCAGTAAACAGGGGTGCTCATAGCCACAAGTCGAACAGTAGGTTTATTACTCTAGGGAATTTGAGAAGAAAGAAAACCAATTAAGAATTGTCATCTTGTTGATGCATGCACGTCTTGAGGTACAACACGCTTTCAATAACAATGTTGAATCATTTATTTGTTTGTTTTGAAATGATTGACAGAATATTTACCGGCATTTCCGATTGAATATGGGAAATTTGCTTCCATTCCCTTACTCTTAAACTTTGAAGAAGTTAGCTTACAAAACCTAGCTAATAGAGGAAAGTTACGAGGCGAGGAACTTTAGATCAACTTAGGTCCCACACATCCAAAAATGTTGACAACAACGCCACTAGATCAAAAGCAGTCTCAGAAGCAGTATTATGATCCAAGACATCAATATCTATTGCGTTTTCAAATATAGAAAGAGAAAATAAGTCTAAAAAGCCAGGCAAAGGTAAGCATAGCTCTGAGGCAGAACCTCAACAAGCGTAACTTTCAAAAAATACTGAAAGCCTGTCGTGAGCTAAGTAATGATCCATCGTCTAAAATCTAAATTTTTTTTCCCCCGACTTTCTCCATCTCAGCACGGGTCCGCGCGTACCAGAGATAACACACCATAGGTGACGATACTCAGTGATTATGCTCGGCTGGTACGTAGGCCAAGTTCTACGCCTGTGGACAGAGATCCTACCATGCTACTGCGATCTAGTCACTGGGACTTATAAGCAATTTTTTTTCACTTTTATCTTAATGTGCATGTGTATAAAATGAGAGTTCCACCCACTGGCGTCTCTCATGAGCTCACGAGAAAGAAGTTATGCACAAACAATACTAGGCGAGTGGAACATAAGTGGGATTTAGACCACTCAAGACGTTAGGGGATAGAATTCACTCCGAGCGCCCCTACGCTCGTTGTTGTTATTCCACAACGTTCGTATGGAAATTCCTACGTTTTCAGTGCTGCGCTAATTCGAAAGGTTTTCGTCTTTGCAATCTCCTTACTAGGTTTGTTTGGTCCAGAAGCTGGAGGGCATCAGGATTCGTGTGAAGTCGGAGTCGCACTCCATGTTTTTTAGCATGTCTTTTGTCTTTTGATTTCGGGTTTTACTAGTTCCATACCCGAGTCTCTGTGGAGGTCCTCATTCCGCACGTACCAGGGTGCATTGACGATATTTCTCACTACTTTGGTTTTTAATCTTTGGATGATGTCCATGTTGGTCTGTTTAGTACAACCCCAGAGTTGAATCCCATATGTCCATATGGGTTTAATTACTTGTCTATAAAGTAGGACTTTGTTAGAAATTGATAGGCAAGAATGTCTTCCTATTAGCCAGTAAATCCTTCTATATCTGATATCGAGCTCCTCTCGTCTTTTCTTGACGAGACTCTGGCTTCAGCAATCATTTCCTTAAAATTGGTACAGCAATATTGAAACGGGGTCTCAGGTCATCGGAGGCAGAGTTGAGAACGAAGAAACCGATGAACTAGCCAAACAAGGATGAAGGAAGATGCCACCTACATACTATCTAAAAGCAATAAACCAGCTTCTCAATAAAATATTTCAATGGGATCGAAGTGATAAGCACTTTCACTGGATGGGATAATCCCTGCAACCAATCATTCTATCCATTCAAGGTACAACATCGTAGCTGCAAACGAGGCAAAAACCCTTGAGCACTTTTCTTGCTAGTCCATTCCCTTGACAATAGAAGACATACGATGCAGGAACTCATACCTATTTCTATCCTTATTTGATTAAACCAAGTCAATACGATCGTTCTTACATAACGAGCTCATGACCCAAGTAAAATCAATAGTTGAACGTAGGAGTCTTCCATAAAACAAGCCTTCATCTGTGATTACCTTAAAATAGAGGTTCGGTGGTGCTTGATGACCCAATTTTTGTTATGCGCCAAACCAACTTCGAAACTAACTCGTTTCTGGTTTGGTCTTACATAAATGTGAAAGCATCTACAACCTTCAACAGCTCTACAGACTTTTGTTATGGTTATATCAACCCTATGCCTGTTCCACTATGCGATTGAAAAAGTCATAGGTTAGGTTAGGTTAAAGGGGTGACAGGACGAAGTATAGTGCCGCAGCACTCAGATCTCAACGGATCTATTGTGTTTTTCATTTTAGGATTTCTATGAGTACCTTACTGTTCCTAAACCCTAATCTAGTATGAATTTTAGAATAGCCTTTGGTGGCATGGTTGACAGTTTGCTCGGGTGGCTGAAAAAGTATGAGCACAGGTCTGTTTATCTGGTTCTGGTGAAGCCTGGGCAGTCGCAGAGTAAATTTCATTCGCCGGGCAATGGCAGGTACGTCTGAGCAGATTCCGAACGTTCAGAAAGTAGTCAAGTCCAAAGAATATAATAATCAGCCCCATTTTCTAAGGAATCATGAAAGATCGGCGTTGGTATAGCATCCATTGGCACACTTTTGATTTTCCAAAAATCCACTTCGTTTGGGTTTATTTAAGACTTGTTCTGTCCGTATTTTCGGTCAAATTCTAAATAACAAAGCAAATGTGATTTAAGTCGGTCTTTCTAACTTCAACTACTTCAACTTCATTCTATTGATTGAACCACTAGAATTGTTTAGACTAGCTTCAGACTGATTGACTTTCTTACAGTGATGGAGAGAATTGGTATGCCGTAAAGGCATTAGGTGCATTTATATTCCTGTTAAAGAGGCTTGGGTCAGCTAAAAGCGTTTTGAGAAGATACCGTCTCTCGAATACCGCCTTAAAATATTTATCCAGGAGCTAAGTTTAAAACAGGTCTAGATACAGCAATAGGTTCAAAATCTGAAACATGGTTCTCAAACTTTCCCAATTATTTTTCACTCCACTGTTTATTTTTAGTACCTACCCCTATTTCCTAACACACACACAAACACTTAGACACAATTGTTTTGAAAACAGAAAAAGCTTCTACGCCCCTCATAACTTATAGCTTTTGACAGTTTGCCTAAGGGTTTATTGTGGCTAAAATCCGTCATCCACCGAAAAGCTAAGTGTTTTGGCATTTGACTGGGGGTGTAATGCAACAGTTTGAACTTTGTTTTCGTTCAATAGCAGCCGGAAGCAAGAGGCACAGGGAGGAAAAACGGTGAATGTGTAATAATCTTCCGCTTTGTTTTGGCCTTGGCGTATAAAGTTGAGTGTCTTCAAGTGGCCTCTGTAAAGGATGCATTACTTAGGCCACAATATGTTTCAAGTATTCATTGGCGTTGTAAATTTCCACTTTTTTAAGAAGCTATTATGCTACTTTAGGATTGTTTTGATCCTGTGGAACTTAAGGATTGGTTTCAGACAGAATTTTAACCGAAAATATTTGGAAATTTTTTTCGCTTATGAAAATAAATTGGTGTCAAGGGTAAAAGTACTCGTAATTTGTCCTAAATTTTTGACTAAAGGCAGTTCACTAATGAGCTTAGCCCATAAATAACAAAACTGTTTTGATGGGACAAATTAATCCCAACACTGCAGATTAAGGTATTCTATACTATCCTCAAGTGACGAATGCATGTGGGCTTTTGTAATAGTAAATTAGGATAATTAAATGAAATTACTTTAACCATGAAAATGAAGGATTAGATCATCAAATTCGTTGGAAATTTTCACAACCGAGTGGACGGACATTGGGATGTTTTTGGTTGCGTAATGTATAATAGGACAAGTGTAGGCTTCTGTGAGAACTATTCAGAAAGGGTTGGTGGATTGGCAAGAATATGATTCAAAGGCAATCGAATCAAATCTAATGCTTAGAACAGTAACAACATATAAGAGGCAGCAAAGTTCTGACATAAGAAAGTTAAGCAAGGATATAGTCGTGATGGTGTTAGTGGTGGTGGTGGTGGTTTATAAGATACCACGAATCACGTAACCTAGTTTTTGATGAATATTTGTTGTTTGAACAGCCGGGTATACCTCTCCAACTGAACCGGAAACCGGATTTTCCACAACTTAAACAAGATCGAGGTCATGGAGGAACCTGGGGATCATGCTTGTCAATGAATTACTAACCATTACTGACGAGATGAATTTTCTGCCGAAAAGTTATTGCCGGCATCGAGCTTTAGCGGGACCCTCATACAAAATATGCCAAGTAGTCTTGGTCTTCCAAGGAAAGTCTGTACATGTCCGTGGGACCTATGCTCAGGTTGTTTAAATGGTAGTCGAGTAAGCAATGTTCGTTGAAGAAGTCCATTCGAAGTTTAGTATCACGCTTGCCAGGAGCGAGAATTTCTTTCTAGATTGTCAAAGTCCTGTAGTTAAGTTCCACTTACAGAGCTTCTCTTAGTGTTCCAATGAATTGAGCTCCAACTTAATGTGGCTGGTGGATAAACAACAGAACTGAAATTTTAATTGAGTTCTTTCTTTGGCGAACAATGCTGTCTGGAAACCGAACAAATGGCAATCTTCCGTTCAAAGCAAGCTGGCGTAGCATGGTATGAAGCACCAGGCAAGTTTTGAGAGGAGGAGTGGAGGAGATCCCTGTGATTTTTTAGCTATCTGGCATTCAGTTTTCTACGGAGGTTACATTTAAGCATATTGTGACGCACAGTTCGATTGCAAAGACCTTGGCCTGTATAAATAGAAGTAGAGCAGCCAAAGGGACGGCTAGCTTGTAGCTTCTATTACGAGTTAAGATCTGTCAATGAATGACAGTGACTGAGAATTATTGCTGATTGGACCACACCGTTGTTACATTCAGTTTCAGTGCGTTCGAAGTTGACAGAGTTAAAAGGGATGACAGAGTCGGACCACCGTTGCTTTATTCAGTGCGCTCGAGGATGATAGAGTTTAAAGGGTTTGTGAAGTTAATTTTAGGGGATATAAAGCCCGCAATGTAAATATGTAGTTGCATCTGAAAAAATCGGTATTAATCTGTCCAAGCAGATCACATGATTTAAAGTCGGAAAGAGAAAGTGTAATGGCGTAAGACGCGGCCGCCATTGCTGTAATTGGGATGTGGCTAATAGCACATAAAAACCGATTGGAGTCACTCGCCAGCATTTCTGTAGATTAAAGTCGTAAGATGGCTCCACAAGAAGGAAATCACCACATTGCACCAACTTCAGACATAAAAGTCTCCTGACAGCCGCTTATAAAACTTTATCTGATGTGACATATACGTCCAAATGAGTGTGACTTAAGCCCTATAAATCTTCAAAAGACTAGAAGTTTGCATTGAGACAAATATTGGAGAGGTTCCTGAAATAATCAATTGAATCTCTTCACTTTTTTATCATCCATAAAGTTGAGTACGAATACGCCAGAGTGAATAGGAATAAGATCATCCGCGTCATTTTTGTGTTGGTACCTCTGCTTGGCTTGCTGTCAATCCAGAATTGTTCCCCGATTTGTGTCAAGGTCGTCGATAAAAGTGAGTGGTTGTATAGACATTTCTGAGTTCAATGATAAGACTTACATTCTTACCGAGGACGCTGGTAGAATTGGTATCGTTCTTGAAATGTTATCTAAACTAACAAGCTTGGCGGTGGAGTTCTACAGACATGTTTCTATTATCTCGGTATGACGAAATGACAATGATGAGACTTTTGTGAACTTGTGGGACCTTGAAAGTATGAATCCGAGAATGTTGTCAGTGCATTTACTGTTTACTGATGTCTCGATCAAAGTACCAACAAGCCCACTCCTTTTACTCTGTTTCAAACAACTCTCGCTAAATGTGGCCCCGTCTTTGTTGAGTCAAAAAGGCAACCCTCAACAATTATATTCCTTTATCTGTGCATTCTTACTCCCGGATATTTGTGGAAGAAAACTCATATTACCATCAATTTATGGATTCAAAATTAAAACCTCTCACTCACACATTATGTACGTCCGGGATGTCCTTTACTTTTTTTTTTTAAATGCTTGTACATTAATTTGCAAATTGTTGCCGCTCTAGCTTTATTTTGTTGCTGCAGCTGGTATCCTGCTTCTTTCTCTTCCTCAACCCAGTAATACCCATTTAACTTAGTAATGTTTTGTAAATACCAAAATGCCTGCCTCTCCATTTCCAGCTTTCAGCTCACGATAGAGATGTACAAGTGAAATTACTTTCTTGTCATGCTTAGCCTTCACATGGCGTTTGGCCTCAACGCTCGCATACAATCTTTTGCGATAGTCCCTTTTGTGATACAGGACACATTTCATATGAAAGGACGAAATTAAAATAAAATATAGCATTAAGCACGATGAGAAAAATTCTTGAAGTCACTTTTTCGAGGAGGCAGCATCAACCGACTAGGATGTGTCTTTGCTCGGCTTTGGGGGTGGTAAATTATGAAATTTTGTTCACATTTCTCAGCACACAAGGAAAAATAATTTGCTGTTTCTTCTGGTATTCCGGTTGCACTCATCGGCGTCGTTCTTATTTCTGTATCCTTGGTTTTATCTGTTCCAGCCGGAAGGGAATGCAAACGTTTTATTGCTTCCATAGCCCATAGCACGTTCACTGAGTTGTCACGTAAGGATATGAGCTTTGTTTACAGAATTGGGTTAGCAATTGAGTTGTGAACTGTGTAACATGCAATTTTATAAGATCCGTGCTTCGCATCGAATGTATTGGGATATGTAATTTTTTTTTTAGAACAATCCTGGTTTGAAGTCCTGATTGCTGGAAGTTTGTAGAAGTGACAAAGAATTTTCACAAATGTTACTCACTGGAGTTTTCGAGGACTGGAGGACTGCAAATTTATTGATCTGATGGAGTGGTATTGGAATCACGACTACAGTCGGCTTTCTGTGCGTTTAAAACTGGTTTCCTGAACCTGTTAAGGAATGAAACAATGGAAAACGATAACAATAAACGGCACTTTGCCTAGGTACACATGATGGAGAAAGCGGAAATAATGGTAAAGAACCGCATTCATTTTTAGTTTGACTACGTTGGTGCATTACTTAAGAGACATGTCTCACTTAAAAGACATGTGATAGCACAAGGCGTCTAACGCATTGAACTCAATTCGGTTTTGACATTCACTAGAAGACGTGCGAGTATAAACGAGGTCAAGAGTCCTATCATCCGCGAAGACATAGATTCAATTGCGAGTAAGAGAGGCAAGTACGGTAGAAGTACATCCATCTAATACAACCCGTATTAATCGCAATACATTTAAAGAAGATGCTACTAACATCATATGCTTGAAGCTTATTTAGAGTGCGTTATGCCACACTCTATCAAAAGCGGCTATTTTACATTTTTTAGACAGAAGAACCATTAGGTCACCAGTGGAACGTTGGTGCCTAAAAACATAAGAAAGGTCATTAAGAAGATTGTTCTTTCCGATGCTCTCTATGACTCAGAAAGCAATGACCAGGTTTTATCGCCTTTTTTTTGGGAATGGTGCCTATAGAATTGAGATCTTTGGGGTTGCATCTGAGGGTTCCGATCAGGATCGGCTACAGTAGTGTCTTCCGGGGGTACTGGTAGGAACAACAGATGCTCAACAGGTTCCAATGAAGGCCATACCACAAGATGATTTAACCTTTTTCATTGACAGTCAGGCGGCAATTTCTACCATTTAAGTATAATCGAAGCTTGTAAGTCACTGTCACGAAGAGCTACGGGTTCTTAGCAGGCAGCATAATGTAAGAATCTGCTGGATCCCTGGTCACAAAGGGATGCCTGGTAACTAAACAGCTGATGAACTGGCAAGAAAAGGATTTCCTCTGTTATAACTAGAAAAGTGTGGCCATTCTATAACAAATAGAAAACCAAAAGAATCCTGCAAATGGATAAAAGATCCTTATCTTCTCTAATAGGTACCATCACAGGGCATAACATGGTGAATTACCATTCAGGAAGACTGGCATTGAACATGGATGACCTATGCAGAGGATGTGGTGACGAAGAACTAGATGAGGATACTCCACTCTTTGTCACTGTCCGCCACCCTGCCAAAATAGATTTAATATCCTAAAAAGACACATTTTTCAGGATCTAGAAGAACTGCCCAACTTTGGCTTTGGCTGGCTTGATACCGAATTCGTTGGCAACTGTAACCCCTAGAGCTTCACAAAAGGTCTACATTGTCCTCTGTGTGATGAGGGAAGGTCTTCCTTATTCTGTCAACCGTCAAACCTAATCTATCCGAGGATTTATGCATGAAATAATTGGAGAATACTATGAGGTGGGAGCCCAAGTACTTGAGCACATAGTTATGAACTTGGTTCTTGTTTTGTTCGTCTACCACTCTATTGTTACAAAAATTAACTTAACATCATAAGACTCTATATATCTTCTAATAAATATTTAACAAACATGATAATAATGGAACAGATAATAACACACCCTCCTTATTCAATGGATCCATCCCCACTTTTTGAATCCAAACTTTGCACATCATATCTACTCCCCTTTTCAATGGAATGTTCCATAATGACTGCATTATGGTTCCAGGAGTAGGAATTCTTAGTAAGAAATGTGAAAATGGGCGATTTTTCCTTGTCCAATTTCGTTATATCTTAGTTTGCATTCCGTGTAAGTATGTAATTCCTGTCATCGTAAGTCTTTATGTTCTCGATACATGCGGTCAAACATGTTCGATAAACACAAACAAATCAAAGTCACTTGCATTTAATATATGAAAGTCGAGCACGAGATTTTAACAAAAAAAAAAATATATATTAACCAAACATACAAAAACACTGTTTTTCTGTTTTTGTCTGGAACAACAAATTATTTTATTAATACTCGTATACGAAAAGCGTTCCAAACAAAATTGTGGTGTTAAATGCTTTGCGGATATTGGCACTGTTTATGTTATTCTTAGTCGTCCGCTTAGATATTTTGTTTTTGAAAATACATATGTTTTTTTGGAAAATTATTTTAGCCACACACTACTACCTTGTGCTTGTCAAGATGTGAGTAAACAGTTGTAGTTTATTGAGACCGTCATTTGCATATTCGAAATATGTTCGCGTGGTCTAATACGATAATACGATAATAATTTTCTAATTTTAAAATAGAATATTTTTTTTTTTAATTAGAGGAATACTTGGGTTTTAGGGGCAGCTGACAGCAGGATTACGTTTCGCAGCTGAAATTTTAAAGATAAACAAAATATAATATTATATCGGATAAAACTTGGAAGCTAAAACAGCAGTGTCCAAACTTTGTAAATCCTAAAAATGTTGTGTTTTTTTTTTCCAAAACAAACAAAAAAAACGAGACAAATATTGACGTTCTGAGGGGAACATTTTGTAAATGAATGTGTCGAGCACTTTTTTTTTAATTCCACTTTTTATGGATTTAAATAAACACCGACACGTGCAGGAGATTTTTTTAAAGCTGCTCAATGAAAAGTTATTAACAGGGGTGGCCATCTTATTTTTCTTGTTCGTTAGGGTGGTTAAGTTGATTACGGAAGTTGTTTTTTGTGACATGTCCGCAGGAGTTGGAATTGGTTTTTTTTTTGGGGTTGATATATCTGATAATCAATTTTATAACATACCCTTGGGCGCAAACTAGATTTAGACAGAAGTGATTGATGTGCAATTTTGATTGCCGCATTGAAAGTACGTTTTTGAAGGCAATAATGAACGTTGCGTTTGTAACGAGTAAAATTTAAGTAAAGCTGTTGATAGAGAAGATGTTCACTTTGATGGTGCTTACCAAAGAAGAAGTGAGCTCCGGAATCAACACTCTAGAGCCCAACGTTACCCGATCAATAAAGCTTTCGAACTACAGTAGCGTGTTTCAAGAGGAACTTTAAGCAAAACAACTAAATTCTTGGAAAGTCATTGGCATTTCCATAGACATTCAAGCCTAGCATATGCAGAACCAGAAAAACAGCCCTGACAGTAACCTTGTAGAGGGCTTGTCGATCATTGTACGCTACCGACCACTTTTTAAGGGAATGCCCCAGCATAAGTAGAACCAGAATGACGTCCCTGATAGTTACTTTGAGTTTATGGTCGCCTTGCCCTTCCTAGCTTTCCAATTAGGAAATTCCTTTAACAGTCCTTTTTTACAACAAAATCTTTGCAATGATTATACTCAAGACAACGCGGTTACTAGGTTAGATAAAGTGACACCACACTAAAGTAATGCAAAAAGCAGTGCCGGGGCCGTTCGCCAAAAAATGGAGACGGTTTAGTCGGTAGGAGTCTGACGAGCTAGGGAAATTTGATCACCCCTGAGGGTGCATGATTATCCAAAATTAGTCTCAGTAGAATTTTGTAATCTGAACTCCTTACCTACTTCGAAGTTGCAGCTATATAATCCAGAATTTTGCCTTAAAATTTGAGCAAACCCAGTCCTTACTTACTAACTGGACCTGGATCTCATCCAGTAAGCCTTTTTAAGTTAATTCAATTCATCCAGTTCCCAGTTTCGCAAGTTGATTAAGACCACTTTCTACTTGCATAGTTTTTTTCTTACTTCACCATCCCCCCTATGTGGATTCGAAGACTTTTCGTGCCGGAGTGCAAGTGTCTATTCGTTCATTCCCCACTCACGGTCTATACACATGGGATTGAAGACCACTCTTAGGATTTGTTATCCTCACAACAACCAAGGCTGATATCATCCACTCTGCAGCAGAACCTGGGCGATCAGGGTCTTGCTTAAAGTCCCTCTTGTTGTTTAAGAGAGAATTCGAAATTATGCACAAAGTTCTCAAGTCGCCGTTCGCAGTTTGCAACAGAAGCTGAAGGTCCCTTCCATTCGTAAGAAAAATATAACGCGCACATCTGAATACCCAGGTCCTGTTTCTCTACGAGCTGTCGCCTCAAATAATTGTGTTTCTATGAAGAATCCCTAAGGTAATAGGTACCTTTGCGCATTTTAATGAGATCCAGCGTTTGACCTTCTACAAAACAGTGCGTTGTATTAACTCTATTTCACGATAGCAAAGTCTGATTAGGGACGAACGTGTTGACAAGCCAATAGGTGTATGAAGTCCACCTTGCAAATATAATGGCATCATGATGCTAAGGATAGATGAAAACAGTCATGGCAGCGGCGGAAAAGCTAGTGGAAATTGAGGCGCAACACCAAAAACAAGATGGTCCATAGTTTATATGCTCGAAAACCCATCAGGAGTCACAGATGTTATCCGGGATAAGAACTCTCTTTAGCTTTCAGTTTCGATTTATTTTCGTCTCTATTCAAGACAGTAATAAAATCCAATTAATCTTTCGTTAATCAATCGTACGTCAACAATCATCGAAATAAACTCGCGCAATCAAATTCAGATTATCCTCCATAAATCTTATTTATAGTTCCTCCATCAATTTGTGGTTTCTTCATACATGAATAAAGCTATATTTCCTATCCGAACACTTTTCCACTCTCCAAACAACTACTTACTATACCACGTCCACATTACTAAACTTAATGGCCCAACCAAACTCACACTTAATTTATTAAATGTCCATAAAGTAGGTTATGTCAACACTAATGGTGGTGGAAATTTCATAGCTTAATTAAATGTATTGCAGACATTCCTAATTATTTGGTGTTAACCAGTTGGCACAAGCGAAAGTGTCACACTGTCTCCCCAATAACAAAACACGACAAAAACAGTCCACCACCCTCAATAAATCATCTTTTGAGTATGCAAATTCATACAATTCATTGGCAGAAGTGCAAAAAGAATCTCTTTAACATCCAGATACTGTTTGCCGAGCTTCAAAATTAAAATGAATGATGAAGTAATATATTTGGGGTGGCCTCGCTTTTAACGCCCCCCGCTTAAGTACAATAGTACAGTTCACACCCTGTTTCCTTTTGAACGTATTATGACGCATAGTGTGTTGAAAAAGAATGCAATTGATTCAGTATTTTGCAAATGATTGAGGGATGATGGTACATTGTCTGTCAATAATTGAGAGTGTATAATTTTTTAATGTGATATTTCTTGAAGTATCTACTGAATGTAATTAAAAATTTCCTTTCTCACGTGAAATTTAGTCTTTAAGTCAATGCAGCACTCCCACCCTAAGTTTCATTACATACTTTATCAATTAAATGATCACATCTCAACCGCATCTAACCCTTTTAAATAAACAGATTTACCCTTCCAATTTCACGTGTAATCAATCGAAAGGTTGGATAACTTTAAGTGTTCCCCAGAGTCTGCCGTCTACTAGACATCGCATACATTTAAATTAAATTTACTGCGTGACGTAACTATACTAGGAAGTTCAAAAAACACTAAGCATAATCAATAGGGTAAGACCATATCGCGTTGACACACATAAATTAGTGTCAAAAAGGTGAAGAGCTGCTGCTGCTGCAGGGACAGGGACACCCACACCGACCACATACAACCGACTTCCCTTAATTGATTCAAATTTACGCATCTGGTGTGGTTTAAGGTCGTTGACTGCTTTGAGGGTGTGACCAACCATTTAGCACTTGTATATGGATGGTTTGAGCAAGCGAACAAAAATTGACAAATCGTTTTTGAGAAACTTTAAGACTTCAGCTAAAAATAGTTTTGGTCAACTGCGCGTTTTCGACACTCCTTACTCACACTTTGTTACTGATTGTCTGTTTCACTGGTTAGATTAGCTTAAAAGAAAACATTGAAGATCGAGTCAAAAAAGCCTACGTGAAACTATAAATGCATGTATAAGAGCCTACAGGCAAGATGCTTAGGTGTCACGAGATCGATGAGGTCAACATCAACCTTAGCTCTGGAAACTATTAAGAATCTCTTACCATTAGACATTTGCGGCGAAAGCTCGGTAGCACAAACTGTATTAAGAATGCAGGAAAGCCGGTCTCTTGAAAACGAATCTCTAGGGACACGCCTCAATTCTAATTCAATGAAATATCTCGAGACTCCAGAAGGAAACGGTCTATATCGTCCCACTCTTGGAATCAAATCGGAGATTCTTAATGGAATGAGGGTAGAGTTTGTACCGAAGACGGATGTTGGTATAAGAGCTGGTGTATACTTGAAGTTCCGAAATACAAATCATTCTTTTAGAATGAACGATGACTGTCAGCGTCTTTCAAGCTGAATTTGTCGCTATTAATTCTTCATCGTCCCTAAATGAGGCCAGTACAGCGCTTAGAAGGCTTAACAGGAAAATAGATCTAGAACCGTTTTCCTAGCGATAGAGAGAGAAAAAAGAAATGGTTGGAAGGGAATCGCCAACAGCAGATGCTAAAGAGATAACTAGACAATACTGGCAAGAAAGCTGGAGCAGAAAAACCGGAGAAAGAGGAACTGATCGGCGGATGTACTCAATTCCTTACCGGACATGGGTGCTTCAATGATTATCTGCACAAAATGGGAAAAACAACACGTTAGTTTGACGACTCAACTCAAGACAACGCTGAACACATGTTCTTTAAATGCACCAGATGGCTTACAGAGAGACGAAGACTAGTAATGGAGGTAAGCGAAATCACATGAGTGAGGAAAATTGAAACCGAGTCTGCTCCTATATCGAGGAAGTGCTGAAGATCTTAAAAGATAACAGGACATTAGAGGCGATGAAAAGTCGGTAGGAGTCCGAAACACTGAGAGAACTTGGTCATCTCTGACGGTGCATGAAGAAACCTCCTTTTAAAAAATAAAAAAAAAAACAGGAAGTCAACAGAACCTTAGAATTTTGAACAGAGATACAGATGAAGTTTTAAAGGCGTTTAACATCTTCATACCCTAGATCGTCTAATAAGGTATCTTACAAAGATTTTCTTTTAAACTACAGACACACAGTATTTTTATACATTCTGTACATTCGTAAATAGTTTTTTGGT